>OX392464.1:33357396-34644957 GCA_947623515.1 Neoascia interrupta | reverse complement strand
CTGGTTCACCTCGAGCTGTTGCGCCACTCTATTTATTTTTATACAGATGGGCTGGTGAATGCTCTAAATCAGATCATCGCCATCTGTTTTGAAAAGCTCGATAGCTCGTTAGCTTCAGCTGCTTTGTTGCACCTTAACCTATGCAGTCTTATTTTTTCAGGTCGGGTGAGTGGTATAGTTCGAATTTTTCATCGCCCATAGATTAAATTGTTCCTTCTGCCTGACACCGGGATTATGTTCGCCACAAACAGTCTGCAGAAATGGTATTTCCTAATCCTCATCATGTACTGTGTTTCCATTCCCATGTTCCCATCCCATGATTATCTTTGCAGACTTGAGCTCGAAATTTGAGCTAATTCATTAAAGCATCTCCCAATCTCTATAAGTGCGCGCTTTTTGTGCTCTATGTTTTTTGTTATGAGAAGCTGGTGCTCCTCTCGCTCGCTCGCAGCTCTAGTCCTTCCGCGCAGAGTCGCTTCTTTTATACTTCCTGGCTTTTTTATTTATAAATTTTGAAGAAAAAATTTAAATAAAGAAAAAGCTAAAATAGATGCTCACCTACTTCAAGGAAGGTTTTCAAAACGCAAAAACACAAAATTAGCCGAAGTGAATTAGTTGGAACAATTTAGCTCAAAAATATTTAAAAAAAAATCAAGAATATTTTTGTTCTTACTGTAAGGGCGAACAGATGTGTCAGAAAAATTCTAACACTGTTTGGTGTTCGAAAAATTTGAAAAATTCCAAGATCACCATCGAATTCTGCTCTTTCGATATTCAAAATACCGCTCGCCGCTAGATATTGAAAGTTTCATATAGTTAGAAACAACTTAACAAGTTCAACGACAAATATTTGCAAAGACTTATCAGACTTGCAATGTTTTAACTGGCGAAGAATTGTCCGTTTGCAGTAAACTCTTTCAAAGCTTCGGAAGCTTTGTCAGTCCTATTTATTGGATGTAGCTGCCAGTGGTTCATACCAAATGGTTACGCCCAGCCTTCTTTACCCTTTTTGAGGTAAATCCCTTAGGTACCAATTAAACGTTAGTGATCTTTGGAAGTGGCCTAAGATTTAACACCGTTACTGGTTGCCTCGACCTTTCTCACCCAGAACGCGTGGCTATCATATGGGGCCTCGAACTTGTAACTCCGTTCCTAGAAGTGGTATGACAATGGACTAACTTTAGTCTAAGTGATGGACTACCTGACTAGCGGGGATGGGCACCTAACCTAACCTATCATGATCCAAAACTACTTGGCTAGTTTACTCGCAAGGTTAAAACAATAGGTTTGCTTTATTAACGAAGAAATTTGTATTTATTTAATCAGCATTATCTAGATAGGTACCTAACGACTTTATTTGGAGATAATTTTTTTCCTCGTTAAAAATTTTATATTTAAAAATGTGTACCTACGACTACAAAAAAATATTATTCACAGCGCGCATACATTTAGATTAAAATTCTTTTTCTGAGCTTATAGTCAGACAAAAAAAAAAATTGTGTATTTAAACCAAAATACACAAATCGATTGGAATTACATTACGTAAAATTACGTTTTCTGTTTACGATTACTAAACGAGACGTTAAAGCTGAAGCTAAATTATTTAAAAAAATATTGAAATCGTGTGGCCAAATGTTTAAATTCGACTCGTAAACGTCAGGCCTAGGCGGAGATACTTCTTTGTGAATAGGCGAAGAGGCTTCTTTGTGAATCCCGCTTTATCGCTTGCTCTGTTTTCATCTACAGAAATTGAAATTTTCTCATCGACCATGAGTAGGTAAATTAGTTTTCGGCCTGTATTGCGGTTTACTTAGACGTTTTTTCAGAAAACTCAATAGTTTTAGCGCACATCTTGATTTACTACATTTAAGCTTTGACTCCTGTGCCATAGAAGTTGTACATTAAATCGCACGCGTTTTAGAAAATGAACTAAACAGCTTTATAATGCTTTCGTTTTAAGCACAACATGATTTGCACTTATGTGTTCCCTGCTAAACTTTTCACTGCCTTATTTAAATAAATTATTCTTCCAAAACTGCTATCTTCTCCTTGGCGTGAGTAGGAACTCTTTCGTGTAAAAAATACGAGAAAGAAATAAGTATGGTATATTTTTTGTTACTTTTTCCTTTGTTTTATGTAGGGGTGTAGAAACAAATCGCTGCAAGAAAAATCAATAGAGCTGTAGGTCATGAAATGAAGCATGTACTAATGTACTTGCATGTAAATATTTTTCTATGTATTTCTGAGTTGCTAGAAACTCAGTATAGATGCATTCATTTGTAGCAGAAACTTGTCGACAAAATCACAAAGAAAAACTCCTTATCGCAAAGACTAATGAGGAGAATGACTTTATGTTTTATGTTTTACTGGTGTAAACAAGGCGAAGTCAGTTTGTATCAAGTTTTTCTTGTAATTTGAGCTGCTGATTAATTTTGACCGAAGTAAGGACGATGTGAACCAGAACAATTATTTTTTACAGTGACTATGGTTGGCCTAGAATTATCTAAACGAAACAAGAACACAAATCAATGCCAATTATGAATTAAGTTATCCTTATCGTTATCGTTAAGGAGGATAGAACAAAAGAAAATTATATTAAATAAAATTGATTTGTTTTAAAGGCAATATTCCGTGGTAAAAAAGAGCATGAGAACATGTCGTAACTGTTAAATTTTAAACAAAAAAAGATCAAAATGATCTATACTAATTTAAGACATTTGATGAAAACCAACACAATTCAATTGTTTTTACTTGATTCTGTCACATTGCAATGTATATACATACCTGCGCTGCCATGGTCTCATTCGTTCAATGAACTCATTTCTGACAGAAGCCCCTATACCTTACCTACACACCTTAAATGCTAAACTCATATCACGTTCCAAGTTAAATTACGTGTTTTTCTACAATAAATCTTCTTCCAAACATGTTCCAATTGCTTTAAGTTATCCTTAAGCTCCTTAAGGTTTTTTTTTTTTTCATTTTTGCACAATGTTTCCAACAATTGTCGCAAATCACTTTCTTTATACTGTCTGGATATAATTGGCCATTTGTCACTTGAATGGGGTTGCCTCAGCTTGGCGTGAGTGCCATCATTTATCGCTCGAGTTTTTTCTTTCTGTTTTTGTTTTTTGCGTAAAGTTTGAAAGAACAGTTTTATTTTATTTCTTGCTTTTAAATTAGGTCAATGACTTCGGGGATAATAAATTTTGTACGTTACAGCCACGGTTTTACATATTAATTTTATATATAAAATGAGTAACTTTTTAAATAAGTAATCGATTCATCGGTTTAAAAAAAAAAATTAACCCATTACGAAATTGATTTTTAATGGGTAAAATTAATATCTTAATTTAAAAAAAAAAAAAAAATATTTGCTAAGAAGACAAATGGGTCATCTAATGGAATCATTATATTAGGAAAACTTGACAAATTGTTGCCACGGTTCGCAGGAGCAACACTTTGATGCGTGTGACTTCTTGTCCTCGGAATAAAAGCCCAAGAATAATACTTTTCAATAGGTAGCTTTGAAGATTAGCAAAAATAATCATATCGTTGGCTTATGGGGGAGAACAACAAAATCGTTGGTAAAACATTTGACGTATATATTTTTTCTTTCACTTTTCTTTTTGCTTTCCGCTGTTACTAAATATTGATTGGGCAACAAAGTTTACCGTGCGATTCTTGCCAAATTTGATGACAAATCGAATCATCATTTTGCATCAAATCGAATTGCATCATTTTAGTCAGTCAACCACTAGTTTTTTCAAGCACATCTCGGAAGCCATTTACTATTTCAAAACTGTTAAAGCTTTAATTTTGAATCTTAAAAGAATGACTACTCCCATTATTTATGTTAATTTTTACCAATTACCGTTTCGGTGATAGAGGGGGACAGAAACGTTTTCTTAGACTTTTTTATCGCTTTCAAAAATTCTGATCAAGAAAACTAAGATTTTGAAATTTTTTTTACTGCCGTTCGACTTTTTTTCAATATTACCACCACCTGCGCTGGCGTTGTCTACTTTTCTTGAATTCTTCAAACATGGATTTCTGAGAAAACGGTAAAACATTATGTACCAATTTTCGATTGTTTAAATGTTCTTTAAACATTTTTTTTGGAAACGGTAATTTTTAAAAGTTTTTGATGGAATTAGCTTGATATGTAAACGATACAATATTAAACCAAATTTAAACAATATCGTCATAGCCGCTAAGCTACTAAAAACTTTTAAAAAACCGTTTTTGAACATGCCTTTAGGTTTTTGAGTCAAATCTTTAAAGTTTTTGAATATTCAAAGTTTGCTTTAGTTTTGTTTAAAATTTCGAAAGAAAGACTTTGGCTGTTATTTATTTCAAAACTATACTCTATGCTGTTTGCCAGATAGATGGGGGAATTTACGTTCTTCCGACCTTTTTTTTAAGCATTTTTAAAGTTTTAAATTCATAAAACAACTATTTTGAATTTTTTCCTAATTGTCGTGAGACCTTTTTCGAATAGCACACGCGTGGCATTTGCTGTTTTTCGAAAACTCTGTGGGCACCGATTATTCCGTTAACAGTAAAATAATGTCTTTATTTTAATATGTTTTTTAAATAGGTTTAGAAAAACTTAGGTTGGAAACGGAAATTTAAAGTTTTTTTATTTAACGCAACTAGCTTAATTTTTGTATGTTTCGTCCTAGTACTAAATCTGAACAAGGTCGCTAATACCATTAAGATGCTAAAAGATTTTGAAAAGTTTTTTTTTAAATGCTCTATGTTTTCGAGTTAAATCTCAGAAGTTTTTAAAACTTTACTAAAATTTTGCGAAATTCGCTATAGTTTTGCGAAAAATTAAGGATAATTTCTGATACGTGTAATTTTTTTCATATGATTTCTGCAAAAAAAAAACACCGGATATAAGAGGGAACAGGTTTTTCGTGAATTTTTGCGATTCTTTTTTGAAAATGTGTCAAAACGGCAGTTAATTAAAATTAATTAAATTAAATTAATTAACTGTCAAAACGGCAGTTAGTAAAAAAACTCTTTCGCGACAATATGACTCGAGCTTTTGGTTAATTTTGAGTTGATTTATACGGGTGTTCAATATTGGCTTTCTGTACCGAGCGGTTCAAAAGTAATAGCCTGTAAGATAGGATATAAAAAAATAAATTTAATGTAGGTCGGGGATAGTGTGATGGGTAGTTACCCTAACCTATGTCTGAAACATTTTTCAGTTAAAGTTTAATTACCCGCAACTCGAACTTATATCTGCATTAATACTGTTTTTTAAGAAAATGCAACATTTTGGTAAGTTATTTTGCATCACTAAAACGTTGACCATAACATAGCATTCCATGCCACAGCCTAACTTTGTCCTACTCCTCCTGACTCTGTGCGGTTTGGGGCAGCCATGTGATAAAATATGGCACACACTTTTTTAGATTGTAAAATGCTTATGTTTTACCTTAAAATCTGGGATTCCATAAATAAAAATAAGATAATATATTATTTAAGTTTTCTTTTTATTTAACCAAAAAACTGCTCCTTTGTACTAAAAAGTAACATACATAAATTAAATTAAATACATAGGTACATAAATTATTTTTCATTAATTTAAAATTTTTTTTTACTTCTTTTTCATAGCAAACATTTTATATAAGATTTAAAAAAAAAATATAAGATATTTTGCATATTTTGTGCCACACGCTCAATTTAAAGCAACTCAGAACTACTTACGTCTTCCCGTGATACTGCGTCCAATTTATTCTTCATAGCTATGCAGACATAAATGGGACGCAGAACCATTATACCCTTTAGAACCCTAGAACCATTATACCCGAGATATACTTTAAAAATAAAGTATATCTCAAAATACCTACGACACAGATTTAACAAAACTTAAGTTAATTCCCCTCATTATATTAGTTAACATTTATATATTAAATTCACTTTTTTGCACCATTTTTTCCCAATAATTTTACTTCTACCCAAAAAATACCTGACAAACTTCCATAAGCGTAAATTGAACTACCCACAAGAAGTCGCTCGTTGGTGGGGTGAATAAGTACTAAAGAACAAATTTGTCATAAGCAGAAATGCTAAAAAGGACATTACCTGCATCCCAAACGGCAAACATACCCACTCTTCCATGCCTTCTTTAATTTTCATGTACCTAGGTTCAATAAAAAAGCGTCCTTCCTCGTGACGTATACTCTAATAAAATGTATTGTTTGGAACTTAATGTTTTGTCCAGAAAGTTTTTTAAGGAACTTCTTCAGTTTATCAATAAAGGAAATATTATAAAAAGTCAAGCTCAGCTGGCAACTGCTCCTCAAAAGGGGCTGGTGTCAAAATTCCGGATTGTTTTAAGCTATTTTTGTATTCTGCTTTCAGAAATTTGCTTAGAAAACTCTATAGAGAAAACTCTATATATAGAAAACTCTATATTACAAAATATTGGAAATTTTATTTTTACAAGGTGACACAGTAAAGTATGTATGGTGGGTGTGCCAACCCCTGCAACCCCCACTTTCTGTTTCATTTTTTACCCTTGCTTTAGGTTGTTAAAATATGAAAAATTTGCTTAAAGGTGGAGTAAGCTGAATTTTATAGCTCTAACCTAGTCAGAATTTTAAAAAATCTGATTTCGGATAGGCAGATTTTTGAAAGCCAAATTATCATTTGCGTAAAAGATTATGTCACCGAAAAAGACTTTCTCGATATTGGATTAATTAAAACTGTAGTATGACTTAGTCAAACATTTTTAAAGCTTTTCCGCACGAATTTTGGATTCTACAATTATTTTAAATTTCTTGAATATCAATGAAACAACGAAATAATGCCATCGGAATCGGGGAACGGTGTTGATAAAAAAAGATAAGCTGAGCTTATAATAAAATTAAAATAATTCTTCGTTTCCAAAAATGTCATTTTATGAACATAAGAAATAAGAAACGTCTGGTCAGTCTTTAAGCGACCGTAACCCATCATAATTATTCGTGATTTAGATTAAAACTGTTCTGACAAGGTAAGAGTTCACTCATTCATTGATAGCTATTATATGGCTTATCCGTTACTTATCGTTTAGTCATAACACGTAGCCAGAAGTCACGAGCTGACTTCATTTGGGATCGCAAAATTAGTTGAGGGCCTTTTCTATATTACGTGAACCAATTGATATTCGGTCTTTCTATACTGCGCCCTTCCTCGGTGATCATGTCCTTAGCATTGGTGGTCATCGGCTCTGCGATCATCTAAGGCTACTGCGTCCTTAGACTCGTTGTTGCCTAAAAAGCATGTAGAAATCGTTGACATCAATAACTCTTCTTTTACTCATCATTTTTTCAAAGGTCGTGGCCAAAAGCCAGGAGTTGATGCATCTTTTCCCCGCACAACTAGTTGAAGTCTTTTTCCCTGGCCATCGCGACTTGAGACTTTGTCATCTTCTATTATGTCTCTTCTCCGGGTAGATTCAAAGATTTTCTGGACATTACGATAAGTATCCACCTTCTCTAGACGTCCAAGCCATCGCAGTTAAAACTCTTTTGACTGAATCGAATTTGCTGAACAATTCATGTTTATTCTTCCTCCTCCACTCAATGTTCAGGTAAAGGTACACTTAAGATGAGAATAAAAATCGCCGATGCACTTTTGTTTGAAGCAGTCTCGGCAATGCACATCACCTTGTAATGTACATCAATATAAGTTACAGGCCAGAATGAGAACTTTGCTTTCTTACCCCAAAAATATTATGATAGGTATGCGAGAATTATATTTTCTTCAATCTCAATGCTGACATTGTTGTCTGAGTTTATATCAGACTCTAGTATAAGACAATGTAAGGCAGTGTACTCACCTAGAAGTATATCCTTGTCATTATTAGTAAGGGGTAACTATTAACAAAATTATACGATTTAAGTTATCTGTCAAACATTATGTACCTGTACATAAATCCGATTAGATTTTTGGAAAAACTTGACTATCGTTTCTAGTTTATAAAACTGTTCCATCCCAATTTTTTTTTTAAGCATCAATTTATTTTATGTGTCACCACACTTTAAAAATATCCATGTAAATTCAGTCATAAGTCAACTACTACACCTGTTTCCACACCCGCTACCTATATAGATCGACAAATATATTTTATTCGACACCTTTTTACCTCCAAGAAGTCTCTATACGGCAACTATGAAACTTTTTAATGACAAAGCCAATCTACTCCCTCCAGACACCATTTGATTACTTACTATACCAACGAGACAGGCTGACTCCTCCGATAAGCCAATTTGCTCTTTACGAAGTAAAAGTGTCCCCCATTATCACACGTAGAAGCCTTAAATCCTCGGCATTTCTCCATTTATCATTTACCGCGGTGATTTACAACCGACTGTATGTATTTTTTTCATTCGTTTTAAATACAATAAATTTCATACGTCTTGCATACTAAAATAGACCGACGAAAATATTCCAGTGCCTAGGAAAATGTTTTTTTTTATTTTTTCTAGTTTTTTTTTAAGACGCACATTACCTATCCCAGAACGGATATAGACACGTTCGGGGAACATTTGCATTTAATTTTGTTTCCAAATCGAAAATCTTCAGATGATTCACGTAAATTACGAGTGGCCCAGCAGCGGCGTGGCGTGCGAGGATATCGCTGAGGGTAAAATATGTACTACCTTGCCCAATCGCGTTCGGGTTGAGTGATTGATTGACGATTGTGTCTAGAGTTGAGTGTATTATCTGGATTTCCCAATGGACGCTTGGTGTTTCAATTTTGAAGTCCTGCAATGAAATGGCGAATATTTTATGCCCCACAGTCATTTGGCTAAAAGCAAATCCTCTCGAAGTCACTTCCGCACTCAGAGTGGGTTTTTATTGCAACGATCCAGCAACTGCACAGAGCCAAACAGTACCTAGTTGTCGTTTATTCGATTGCTCGTTTTGCCAGAGCCATCTTGGCGAAATCCAGATCCAGTCCCCTTGATTGTGGGTAGAAACAAAAACACAAATTGATGCATTAACATAATTTAAGACGACCATCCGCTGAACAACTACTTGTCCAGGATGAATTTTACAGAAGCAAACCCGCATGATAATGGATATATTTTGGGATTTTATGTTTATCTAAGAATTTTTTTGTTTATTGTTTTGTATGTGTCGTTGTGCAGACTAAAGCGAACAGTAGACAATGCTTGACTATACCGCATACGAACGTTGACGTCATTTGCAAAATCATTCTAATATTCATTCGTGTATCTTCCAAGTCTGATGATTGGTCCGTCCCACCCTTTGGCTGCCTTCTACTTGGTTTGACCTCGTGTATACATCATTCGACTGGGATCCCCTGGCTCCAAGATATCTCATTCTCGTTCATGCTCTGTGCTCAATTTAAATACAAAAACTTCTGAAAGATACGAATATTTTCAAATAATTTATTTTTGCTATTAGAGATACTGCGGGAGATTGTGTATAGAGTGCAGGATGCCCTGATGCATGCATCAGGGTAAACAATTGTGTATTTTTATTTTTATGCGAGCAAAGAGTCGTCGTCGCCTGCAAACTTTTCAAATGCGAGATGCATTTGCAAGAAGTTTTTTGGCACAGAATTATGAAGTCACTTTGCGGAATGATTTCGCATTTCTGTTTTTTTTTTGTGGGTATTATTGCAAATGTCAGAACGTGATAAGCATTCGGTGAACAAATGCATAAACTTGTGTATATTGCAAATGTCTTGTAGAATAAGAATCATGCTGAGGACATATTTTGCATTTTAATTTATTTTTAGAATTATTTTTCTTATATTTTAGGAATTTGCTAGTATTATCAATAAAAATTGTCGGTTTCTTTGCTTCACTTGTAGGTATATGAGTTTTTGTCTCAAATAAATTGGCTTGGTGCAATTTGTTTAGGTGCGATTTGTTTAGTAAGAAAAGTGCAGGTTTTAGCAATTTCAGAGTTTCTGCAAAAGTAATTTTATTTTTTAAGTCTTAAAAATTAATTTTTAAAGCCTCGAAATTTAAGTGCTTTACGGTTCAACTTTCAGCAAAAAAAAGTATTTTCATGTTTTTATAGAGTTGGTATAGGTCAATGACTTATACTTGCCTGAACCTTATGAATAAACATATAATTTACATTCGGATGATATAAGCGTATCTATGACTTTTTCCTATCATATCTTTTTTCATAATATTAAGATATGAAAAGAGTGACTCTTAACAATGCTGGAAGCTTGCGCACGTCTATCTTCTTTGCTTGCAAATAGAAACCGAACCAGGTAATTAGTAGAGACATAGCAGACATCAATGTTTTCTTAATGACTCAATCTCACGTGATTCTTGCAAGCATTATGTAGACCCTTTTTTGGGTAAGCGAATCATTATCTGAAGCCCACTGTGTTAATGTAAAAAATATGCGTTTCTAATAAAATGTTACTTTGTTAGGTTCATTTGTAACTTGGTATACAAGTTGCATGTGATGAGTGATAAGGATGTTATATGAGGCGCTTACAAAAAAAAGTGATGTGCCTAATGTGCGCATAGAGTAATGATACAAATTTGATACAATGTTATCTTAAGTATGAACTACAAGGTAAGCAATAAATAAAATGTATTTTGTAAGAAAATCATTTTTGTTCTGCTTAGAATAAAAAAAATAAAGGCGCTACGTAATCTGAGTCGCCGATGTCTCGAATATTAGAAAATTGCGAAGGAGATTGAAAACTAAGAACAAAAGAATGTCGTGGATTGTAAATGCATAATTTTAGAAATCTCAGAAATACGTTGCAGAGTGAAGTTCAAATACTAAAAGATGAAATGTCGAAAGAAAGACTGTTGAAAGTCACCTGAAGGGCACGATCTTAGATTGGCTTCACCTCTCGTGGGGACTGATTTTACAACTCTTTCTCTGTGCAAACTCGACAACCTTATTTTTATGTAGATATTAGATAAGTTACTATTTTATTAAGTTTAGTTTAAAAGTCTTAAAGAAGTGATTATACGCAAAAATAGGTCTGCCATACTAAACGGTGCAAAGCTTTAAGATACACCAATCTTAAATATGAAAAATTGAAAACGAGGGTGTTTTTTCCTGCTCGCAAACTAGCATAATTTGAGGGATGAAAAATGTAGTGGTTTGTCTACTTAACTAAGTGTAGAATCAAAAGCAAACAATTTTCTGTGTGAAATTATTTTTCTTAGATATGTAAAAAAAAAAAAAAAAAAGAAAAATTCAGGTGCTTTGAGTCGCCTGCTGCTCCTATTCTGTAAAAGTTTCTATTTCTATATAGTAAAGCTCTATATATTTCTATTTGGTAAAAGTTTTTCCCGGCGTTTTTCCCGGTTTTACTCGCTTATTTAATTTATGTATTATGTATTTTTTTTTTTGAATCTCGAATAGTAATCCTTGTTTACAAAAGCTGGTAATATTAATAAAAATACAAACAGAAAAAATAATATGATAACATAATATATTAATATAGAAGCTTATCTAATAATAGAATTTAAGAATAATGCTTACAGTAATAATATTATATTATAATAAGAGTTCAACCTTACAATAATAACATTTTTGAGGTAACTATAATTATTATATAGTAATATATTATTATTGTTTTTATTTGGTAAAATAATAAATTATTATAAAATACTTATATATTCAATAATGATAATATTTTTATTATAATTATAGTAATATAATAATATGGTAATGTAATGAAACAATAATATCGCAATGTAATATAATAATAATACGATAGTAACATTTTATAATAGGTATAGAAATATGATAATTGAGTGCCGCAACAGCTCGAGGTGAAGAGGCATCTTCTCAACCTTGTGTGTTGGGTGTGTTGCATTCTTCACATAAGAATAATACATATAATAATATAATACATTAAAATTATACAATATAATAACATAATATAAAATCATACAATATAATGATTATGTGTGTTTATGATTATAATGTTTTAAGAATACATACAATAGTATCTACAATAATATGATAATATAATAATTTAATAATATAATAGTAAAATAAAATCATTATATAATTCTATTAACAATAATATAATAATGTAATAATACATGTATATAATCATATAAAAATATAATGGCATAAAAAAATAAAAACCTAGAAATATGAAACCTGATGATATACCTAATAATTTATTAGAATAATAATTTAATTATAAAATATCACAAAAATATTATGATTATATATATATTATATTAGTGCATAAAAGCATACAATAATTATTTTCGAATTAAAAAAAATAATAATAAGCTTTGGAACAAACAGTAAAGGTTGCTCGTTTGCCTTTCTCTAGTGTGGTTCATTTTAAAATTATTTATTGGGTAGACAACCGCGTAATAAAACATTGAAGTAGCTTAGCTGAAATAAGAGAGACAGCTTAGCTTGGAATGAAGCCTTCCAACGCTGAGTGCTTAGCTTTTTTAAGTAGGTAGGTACTGGACATTCGACCTAAAAAAACGCTTGCGAATCGAAGCAAATTTCAATTATTGATTCTTGTGGACTTAGATATCCTTAAGATTACTTAGGATACTATGTTACTGCAACTGGACGAACTAGCGAGGAAAGGTTCTGATATGGACATAACGATGGCTGACCGAAGGTTATATCTCCCTTCAACACAGCTAAAGTTCTTGTAGGTCAATATACGGTGAAACTAGACGCTGAACATTTGCAATAGTCTAAGGATTGTATTATCACTCACTGCTTATGGCCAGAGCTCGACTTAAAAAGAACAACGACCCTTCCATCTCTCAGTAGAAGCTTCACTCGTTGGCGTAGTCACAGGACACTGCACCATTGTTGTCATGGCTACACGAATGGGAATCTTTGAGAACGACTTCTGCATAAGCTGTAGGGATGAAGAAGAAAAAGAGTCTATAGAACCATATGTCAAACCATGTTTGTCTACCTTACAATGGTAATCACAATGGGCCAATCTGGCCACCGAGTGAACTTGCACAAAGTACAAACAACCCTTCCAACCTTACCTAACCTACTGCAACTGTTACCTAATATCGTAATGATGGGTGTTTTTCGAGCATAGTTGTTGTTAGTTAAAAGCAGAGCTAGCTTCAGAGCCAGCTTGACATCAATTTTAGGTACAAAGCTGAATGGAAGTGTGCTTCCTACGTGTACAGTATTGAAATCTTTCATCTATGATACTTTTTACTTAAGTTGAGCATACAAAGATGATTGGTTCTCGCACAAAAAGTGCCTAATAAGCTGAAAGCAAGACATTTAATAGTCTATTAATAAAGATGACTAACAGCTAAAGCTGAAATTAAAAAGCATTACATAACAGAAGGAATAACTAACAAAGTTGGATCAAAAAATTTTTACGGTCACAAGATCTTAGTACCTACATGAACTCAATCGGTCTTGTTAATCTGAAAATTAAAAATGACCCTCCGGTGATCATGAAAGGTGTGGCAAGACAATTATTTGTATGGGCTACTCGGGTCTTCGGTTTTGACTTCTGCCCACAATTTCTATCCGCTACTTTTAAATATATTACTATCTATAAACCCAAGTTTACAAAAGGCAACACGATCTTTGACACACTTGGGGCAAAATAGTGGTACAAGAACAGAGGCAAATGTGAAAGAGATATGAAGTGTGCTTAAAAATCAGCGCTGGGTGCATGTATCCTAGCACTCGAGTTGTATACGAGTTGTGCAAGCCCCAACTAAACAACTTAAGTTTCTAGATTATGTTTTACTTCTAAGTTGGGAACAATTAAAATACGCTTTCTGCATCACTTACTTCGGCTTGTACAATCACCTAGATTGACTCTTAACATCCGGGCAAAGAGAGAGAGAGAACAGTTACACAAAGCAAGCTTTGCTTAATAAGTTTTTCACTAAAACTCCTAGGAGTTGGTTACTTAAGAATCTTACCTAAATTTTTGATTCTTTAGACACTTTTTGATCGCCTCACATTTTTTATAAAAGCATGGAATTCCCTTTGTATCCACTTATTACAGCTCAATACCTTTATACCATTCGTTGAACATGGATATAAGTTTCGGCAAGTGGTTGAAAATACCTTTTCAAAAACGAAATATGGTTAAGAAATTATCAAGGGCGCAGCCGTCGGCAAAGCGTTGGCGCCGAACCGACGGTGAATAAATTTAACTGAACTTACCAAATTCAAATAAAATTAAAAATTTTCTTTTTCGCCTTCACCGAAAAACAAACATTTAAGTAATTCTCATACAATTTTGTCAGCATCGCAAATTTTCCTGCAATAATTTATTCAAAATAAATTAAAATTTTCATTAAAGACAAAAATTAAATAATTTTCTTCTTAAGAACTTAAAAAATATCGATTGATTTTGGATTGAATTTTTGTCCTCATCTCTCACATTCCAGCACAAAGGCAAATCTTAACAGTTCAAATAAGCTGTATAAAAATGCATTAAATTTCACATAGAAGTCACTTTTAATCCTTTACGTGCACAATTATTATTAAAATTTTCAAATAAAAAATTCTATGGAAAAGTATATATTAAATAATTAAATACATATATTGAACTGCACTTTGCCACAGAGGCTTTGCATAATTTTTTACCATTTTATAGAACAAAAATCTCCTTTGCAAAACATTTGCCATAAAATAGCAGATCCAAGTGATTATGTCATGCAAGGCTTGAATATCGTTTGCGCAATTGAATTTGTGTCCTTCCTTGGGATTTGCACACACGAAAAAAAAGTTAAATCCATAAAAAATGATGCAATTTTTGTTTTTTTTTTTTAGTACATTAATTTAAGAGGAATATATAAGTATGTAATGACATTATCAGAGTTCAGTTCGTTAATCCGTTGCGCACAAGTCCTTCCTACCACGCTCTCTTCATCAGAGATGCACTTATGTTCGTGTCTGGCATATAAAAATTTTGTCACCCTCCCCGGCCATAGTGAATTTTTCTCTGTTCTTCAGTGTGTGTTCCTGAGTATAGAGTTTTGTGTCCCTTTCGTTCTTGCTGCTGCAGTCATCCTTGTAGATATCAATAATAATGGCTGCCTTTCTTATTCAAAATGATAATTTGACCTGAGCCCGGACCGGTCAGAAGGAAATGACAAAAACAAGAAACCAAGAGGTAGTACCATGGCGGAAATAGGCATCCATAGATGTAACTATACAACGTATATGCGCAGATATCCTGCCAGACTGCATATGAATGGATATTGAATTCAGTAAATTCATCCCCAGTCGGGTAGTGTGCAGCATCCAGATGCACATTTCTAGCTGTGCTGCTTGCTGCTGGTGCACAAAATCGAATGGGATTACCTCTCTGCAAAGAATATTTTATTCATCAAATGGCATCACAACCAAAGGAAGAGTGAACAGATATTCCCTCTACCGCTGGGATAAGATATCTGCAACTAAAGTCGGGTATATTGATACCTGTGCGAGCGGATATTCCGACACAGAGTGTGCTATCAAACAGCTTACGTACACACGACCATAATTTATGCATTTTATACGGCTATGCACCTTTGAAGTGTCGTTGTCGTTTCTTCGTTGCAAGTAATTCGCTGTGGCGGGGATAAGATATGCACACATTTGTGCCCCAAGTTTGCTTAGGGATAACAGCCTGTTTGCCAAGTTGCTTTTTTTGCTCTGCGCAAAGCAGTCAATTAAATGTTCTGTCCAATCAGCCAAGCAAAAGATATATCCAGCAAGTAGAAGACGAAGACAACGTATCTAATAAAAATGCAAGAAATATATCGACACACAACGGCCTGGAAATAATGCCACTTCCCAAGGTATTGGCGAAGCGCTGGCTGTATGTGGTCTTTCGTGTGGCCATCTCACCGTCTTCTTGGTTCATTACTAATTGAATTCATTTACCTTTCAAAGTATGGCTGGCCTGTGGGTATACGAAAGCACTGTCTGCATGAAAACCGCCTTAAGTGGTATCTGTACTTAAGATACTATAATCATGTAATTGATATAAGACGATTTTCACACTTTTAAGCTTTCAGTACACAAGTTGTGATTATCGTGTGTTTTTTTTTTTATTTTGCCCGAAAAAGGTGATTAAATAGACGCCGCGCCGCTGATTCGTTATAATATTCGTATGCAGAACATTGAAACTAAAGGGAGCAAGAGGCGCAGACTGAAGAGCTAGTTCTATTCTTTATAGAGATCCAATCTTAAGAGATCCTCTTTTCAGAAACTGTCTTAGGTGCATACTTTTAGTCATAAGCTTAACTATATGAGCGCTTCTTCCAGTGGATAATGACAAATTTTAAGATTGTACTGGCTACTGCTCCGATTAGGCGTTTATACCATTGACAGCATTAAAGTAGGTTCATTTTATTTTATTTAAGATATCAAAGTAGGTATTATTTGGGAGCATTTTAAAGTTGGCAAGGTTAATAAAAATATGTTTAAAATTCGACTGCTGAGATATGGTTGTAGCGAGCAAGAGCTTTCATCTTTGCTGAGCCTCAACCACCAACCTCCAGATCATGAAAATTTAAAGTCTGTCTAGAACCGTCTAGAACCCAAATATCAAAGTAAACTAGGACCACAAATATAAATAGAACAAATAGAAATAACCGGAAAATATTTAAAACTTGCATGAGCAACCTCACCCCAAAATGAAAATGAAGAATTGTTTTTTATAATATGAGGAAAATAAGAAAATATAAATAAAAAAGTTATACCTGA
This sequence comes from Neoascia interrupta, assembly GCA_947623515.1. Taxonomy (NCBI): domain Eukaryota; kingdom Metazoa; phylum Arthropoda; class Insecta; order Diptera; family Syrphidae; genus Neoascia; species Neoascia interrupta. The sequence goes on along the minus strand of OX392464.1, from coordinate 34,628,259 downwards.
TTGTTACATGGAGTGGATTTTATTCTCTATAGCCAATTATGAGCGACCCAGAGATGGGACCTTACTAATAGCTTGATATTTTTTACCCATCTTAAAACACTGTAAGCTAGAGGGAACATACAAAACCAAACTGTCAAAGTGAACTTCAAAAAACTGAATCATTGTTTCCCAAACCCAAATTTCAGCGTTGCTTATGAGCGGGCAGTGTAGGTTTCTATTTTTTTTTAAGCTTAACAAAATAGCTCTTGCGGTGCCGTGTCGTTGTGGTCAGAGTGTGAGCTTTTTACTCGGGAGGTCTGGGTTCAAATCCTACCTCTGCTACCCTGCTTACCTCCGCCAGGGTCTGACAAGCCCTCCGAAAGTTACATTTTTGACTCGAAAAGTTTCTCGGATTCGGCAAAATATTGCAGGTCCCCATGTATGTAAAGAATGCGTTACAAACAGCGTACTATACTATACTCAAATAAAAAAATAGTTATAACAAGATACATAACTAGATAGATTTTTATTTTTCTGCCAAAAAAAGTAAGTATGTTCTTAGGAATCGCGAAGCAGAAACTTTTATTTAGGAAAATTAAAAAAGGAATTTTAATTATATTAAATACATATACAAATAAATGAACAAATAATAATAATAATACAAAAAATAAATAAATATAAAAAATAGAATAATATATTATAATAAAAATATGAAATAAGATTTTTATAATATTATATATTTTTATAATAAAAATAATGTAAATTAATATTATAAAAAATAAATAAATATACTTATATATTATGTGCATAATACGGGCCTATCACGAATAGTTTTGAACATAGAGGCACTGTGGCAAGCGTCTATTTTACAAGAAACTAAACACAATTTTTTACTTAAAAATTGGAGAAACCCTCAAATCAACATCTTATGTATCAGGCCTTACATAAGGAGTTATTAACTAGAATTTTATGCCTTGGCCCAATAATTTTCCTAGGTTAAAATGAACCAAGAACTTTTGATTGTTGATTCAAGAATGTTTGAACTGTTGCCTCAAAAACGCGTTGTTGCCTTTGCAAAGATTTTACAATTTATTTTTGTTGCAAGCCTTATCGTAACTGTTGCCATTATGGTTGAGAAGTTAGCCCCTTTAATTATACATTTATAAAAAAATAGCTCAGCGTCACTGCCTACCTATCAACCTTGAAGTTCCTATATAAAAGAAGAACCAGAATCCATTACTAGTGCGAGGGCAGCACTAACAATTCGTGCGCTTCCTTCGCTATGTTAATTCTAATGTATTGTTTGTAACATGAAAAAATTAATATCGAGACCGTGAGCATTAAGGGTCTTTGAAACTAAGCTATAAGGCTGAAACTTTTAGTGTAGATTAACTCTTAACTCTTCTTGTTTAGAGGCGAAGCATGGAAATTGGAAAGCCTTGCACACAGCAACGCGCGCAATTGACATGAATGTGAGACAATATTTAATTTAAATATTATTTGAAAGGACCAAAATGAAAGGTGCATTGCTAGAACCCTTAACAAAAGCTTAATTATCGAATTATTATTTGATGGATCTAGACTCAAGTCATCCACCTTGTCCTTTACTTTTTGAAAATAGGCACAAAGTCTCCTTTTTGGTGCTCCATTTAACCTCTTCACCATCCATATCACCCTGAGCATTTTTGGCCTGCTTTAATCCCATTTTCTGACTATATTCTTTATTTAACTGTATAGTCAATTAGAAATTTCTTTCATTGTGTGTACACATTTTTTGTGCGAATATAGCTGGACTTCCCCTTCAAGGTCAGCCATTCAATCTTAAGCTTAACAAGACCTTCTCTCTGATTGGAATAAATTCCAAAAAGTCAATCCATCGTAAGAGAGATGACACCCGTCAGCCAAGTTTGGGATTCGAAACCTGCTAACTTATATTCAACGCTTTTTTGCCTCCTAATAGTCATGCTTAAGTTCTTTTCCCGCGAGCGTTCAACCATTCAATGCACCAATATTCAATATTTAAGCTCTAAAAACTAACTTGCCTTTAAGAGAGCATAGCAAAAATCGAAAATTGACGCCAGCTTCTCTCAAATGTACATGCTTTGTGAAACGGTTGTACCACTGAAAGTCCAGATTTTTACTTTTAAGCTTCCCAACACCCAAAAATCTGATTATACGAATCCTAAATTTTCAGGCTCTTGCCTAGTCTACTAAAACTAACTAGTTTCTTGCATACGCTCACAGATATCGCTTTCACCTCTCACGAGAAAGCATTTTGATGAATTTTATTCACCAATAAGATTACCTAAGTGCAAATAAGAAGTCGGTTAGTTGCTTCAACTATAGGTTAGCTTAACAGGAAATCAACTTGCCTTATTATTTTGTATCTTACACTTGTATCGTAAATTTGCTGACCTTAAATCCTAGACAAGCTTAATTGACATCAAGTGCTGCCAGTTCGATACAATATAGCTCTATGCCACCATGAAATATAAATCAATAATGCCTCGCGTTACAATGTTGCCTCTATCCGGCTGCATCATGCTACAGAGAGCAACTGTTGCACAACATGCAATATCTTAAAAGTGTCCATGTCCAGCCCCTTGAATATACCGCGTGACTCCATCATTAAAACGCTCTGGGCCGCAATTGCTTGCAATTTGCATTAATTTCACATTTTATATACGATATCTTTGAACGGCGCACGCAACAAAGTTGCCTTCCTTGGGATTGGCCATAATACAAGTCGCCTTCTTTAGCCACATAGCCATAAGGAGAATGGAGAAATTTTTCGTTCAATTTGATTTCCCCGCGTAGCGCAAAACTGCTTACAAAAAGTCATCAGATAAGCGAGAATTTAATTTCCTACACATTTCGCACGCAGATGTTTTCTTATTTTTTCATTTTTAAGAAAACAAGCAAGAAAACTCCAATTTGGCTTGCATAAAAAAAAATGCAAAATGACGCCAGCAACAAGTTAAAACGGAATCAACCTGTTAGACATATAAAAACGGACATCAGCCAGGTGATTAGTTACTTTAAGTCGACGTTTTATGGGACACTAATATGGGATCATAAAGTTTAAAAATTCATAACCAGGTTGGCTGTTATATTGTTGACCTTTGCGCTAGTCTGTGCGGGCTCTTTTTATTTGTCATTTCGTGCCAGTATCTGGTATCGAATACAATATGCGGGGTCGGAGAAATACTTTCGTTTTCAATCGAACCCTAGACCCTTATTCTTCACTTTCACTGAAATACATCTCACACGAATATTCTTTTTCCAAATTTAAAAAAAAAAGGTTTTCCATGACCAAAGTGAATCTCTTGTTTGTCCATACCCTGCTGTGGAATTAGGTTACCCTAAAGAGTTCATCTCGTTTCGCTGTTGTCCTTTTTTTCGGCTACCTTCAATTTTTTTTATGTGTTTCTCTAACTGCCGCTGCGTTTAAAATCGAAAGTGTTACAAACACTAGAACAAAAGACCCAAACTTAGAAAAAGAAACAACGGAAACTATCAGCAGAAAATGTAGACAGACCAAATTGAAGGATTTATGATTCCAAAGAAATGGAAATTAGAGTGAACATGGCATAGCCTGACCCGCTTTTTAACCAGAAGCATAGAAAAACCATATTCAGCGGACAGAAGGGTTGAAATTGGGATTTTTTCGGTTGTAAACCACATGCTAAGTGTTGGAAAATATTTATGTTAAGACCAGCGGATATTGCTTTAGAAAAGGATTTCAATGTAAGTCGCTGGCAGGGTAGTTTTAGTCTGTTTTTTTGGCAAAAATTGTGATGAGACAATTTCGATTCTTTGGTCCTCGCCGGAAAGTTTTTTTTGACCTGAAGTAGATATATACAATGAGACTCACGCGGTCTAGTTCTTTAGTTAGACAAAAGTGTCACGCAAGGTTTATTTTGCATTAATATTATTTTCAGTTGACTCGTCATGGTGTGGCTGACGATTAGACTACGATTTCCTCGCACAAAATTACTTGCACTCTACGGTTTGCTGTTTCAGAAAATGGGCTGTTCATTCTCGTCGCTGGGTTTATGTGTATCCTCAAGTGACTAAGAACTTTTCACAAGTAGAGTTTTTGGTACGGGCACCAAGCGCGTATATGCGCTGCCGATACTAGAGAGTCAAGCAGGAATGCATCCTGCAGATTGATAAAAAAAATTAAATCTTTGGACCAACTCCAGCAGCTCTGTCACCTTAGTCGGAAGTTGAGGGTCAGAAAATATGGAATAAGGAGGGTCATGCTTAAGGTACCTATCTCTTCGGCCCCCTTACCGATGCTGAGTATTTTTGATGCCCCATGACAGTCTTTAGCTATTTACCTACTGATTTGATTTATCACGTGTCCACTAATGAAGTTATCTCGAGTTTTCTCCTTCTGCTCGGACAAATTGTTAAAACAAGTCAGCACGGAAAATGTTCTAACCCTCCCTCTTGTATTACTACTTATATTAAAATTCGGTGTATTCAAAATTCCATGTAGTATATCTACTGCAAGTGCAAAACCAATCTTAGTTTTTTTTTTTAATTTAATTCTAAGTAAAAAAACAAATAAATAAATAAATAGAGTGGCGCAACAGCTCGAGGTTAACTAGGGCCAACTTCTCAACAATGTATGCTGGTGTTTTGATTTCTTTACATAAGGGGACCTACAATTTTTTGCCGAATCCGAACGGCACTTTGAGAAGTTTTTCAAGACAATTAATACTCTCAATTAATACTCTCGGAGGGCTTGTCAAACCCTCGCGGAGGTGGGGACCGTGAAAAAGAACAAGTCTTTTTTTTCAGGTGACGATGGCAGGATTCGAACCCAGACCTCCGGCGTAGTAAGCACACACACTAACCACTACGCCACGGCACCCCACGTATAATTCTAAGTATACACGATTTTAAAGTTTGGCAAAATTATAGCTCTGGAATCTGTTAAGGTTAATTCATTAATGAACTAATTAATTTGAGGACTAGAAAAAAGAGCTTCATTAATCATTCTCATGAGCACCACTGATGTACCATAATCAAACTTTGCTCCCTTTAGTCACATGTGAAGCAAGTAGCCAAATGCTACTACATAGGTACTTTTCGCGAAATGTCCCCTAATCCAGGCCCAACTAATTGAATTTTGCTATAACAACACGAACATTTGCTGCGTCCTTTTACTAAGTACAAAAGTTTCATGTAAACAATGCCATCGTCTCGTTGTTACTACTCATAACGTCTTCGTATATCTCGAAAAATCTCTAGACTTTATTTAATTAAAAGTTGGCGTAAACTTTGATTAGCGATGAGCTGCCTATTCGCGCCATCAACACAAAAATAGAGCCTGAAAACTAATTTGCGCCATCGGACTCTCCAGAAGGCTCATTTCGAGGGCGGACATGGGGTGGTATGGCCATATAATAACGCAGATATTTCGCCACACTCGTTGCTTTGCTGTGCCGCATCACGCGAGTGCCTAGGCATATTCACATATTCATTTGGGAATACGAGCTAGAGTGTACTATGCGTTGGGCCCATCAACTCAAACGAGAAACTTTTCATATTTTCTTCCAGGACGAGAGTATTTTCGCAAATATTCTGCGGGTTTTTTTTTCTGTTGGTGGAGAATAGTTGTAACCTTTTTTTGTTCTTATATTCTACACGGTACCACTTCATAGTTTTTTTTTTACTCGTCTGTTTCTTTTTTGCGCTAGTGCGTATACTTTCCCTTCTCATCAGGTTCCATTAGGTATTTCCCAAAAGGATACAAATATCTATGGCGCGTACATATATGAAGAGTGTGTACGTTCTGAAAACTGGGCCCAATGGAATATCCTATTATTTTTCTGCTCAATGAATATTTACTGATGTGTATCCTTTTTTCGTTGGACCGCTTCTTCTGCCCTTTGATTCGGTTTCCGTAGCAGAGAACCATTTTGCCGGGGAGTTATCTTATTTTTGCAAACTCATGGCCTTTTATGCTGTAGTATATTCTGGTCGGGTAGCGAGGGTATAGGTATAGTGCGAGCCCGTACTATTCGAGTTTTGTTTTTCTGTCTCTCATCATGCATACAAACAGTTCAACTCATAGATGAATGAAACTACATGGAAAAGTACTTTTACAAAATACGTGATTCAGAATAAATATTTTCTATCGAGAATCCTTTTTTCGTATTTTTTTTTTTTTTTGTTTCTTCGGGTCACTGTTTAGTTGGATGGATGGGGGAATGATGAGAGAAGCGGAAGGAGGAAAAAAATAAAATGTTTTAGAAAAACTCAAATATATTAGGGCAAATGAATCAATGTAATCAGATAACTCCCTTTAGTATGCCTCATCATTATAGGGTGGATCGCAATTGATCTGTCATTTCCAGCAAAAAAAAAAAACTTAAATCTCTGTCTTTTTCACAACCCGCCCAATTTCAACCAAAAAAAAATATGTTAAAGTTATGCTATAAAACAATATAAGTATGCAAAATATACGTTTTAAGTTTTTAGCTTAAGCTTGTTAAGCTCAAAGCATATGTGATTGAAAAATAAATCACACAACTGTGCTTAAGTCCTTGCGGTTCTTCTAAGTTGGGCTACCTACATTAAATTGTTCAAAAGACCTTCGGTGTCAAATCTTTTCGAGACTTCAAATTCACAGAGCATCAAGGTTTCATAAAATTTATTTTTGAAAGTGCTCAAATTTCTAGACTAATAAATTTTAACGATAAAATCTTGAATAAATGCAGTTATCCTTCCCTTTAAAACAAGGAATTTTATCTTGTTGGCAAAACGAGATGTCGCAAAAACAACCGAAAACTTTATAATTTATGCCTTTAACTACTTTTCAAAAATCAGTAAGTAAGAGTTTTAGAGCCTAGAGCTCAAATAAATATACGCTTGTTTTTTCATAGCACAGTAAATTCAAGTGCAGTCAGCCCTTAGAATACAATCAAAAGACAGGAAAGCAGTATAGATTTATCTTGTATGCGCCTTGATGACTTATGAAACTGTTCTTCAGGTGATAAAAGAAGCGGATCTAATTTAAGAATAGAGTAACAATCTTGACAACTTGGCAATTGCCTGACAATTTTGTTGCTTGTGCGAGACCTTAAGAAGTAAGCCCATATTTATGCACGAAAAAAATTATGGATACAGACTTTGAAATTCCGGGAAGACTGCAAAAGAAAAAAATCTGTTATATGGAAATTTATTTCTTTAGACTCTGAGTTCAGCTGTTTTATACCTAGCTAAACCCATCCTATCCCACATTGTAGTAAAATACTTCTGTTATTGTTATTTTTCGACATTTTATAAGAAGTGCAAACTCCAAAAAGAGCGTGGTCCAACCGCACCTGATTACAAACTATCAATAAATTATAACACAGATATTTCCAAGTTACGCTTAAATGTATGTTAAAATGCAATTTTTTGGTTAAAGTTCAATTATTTTGAAAAATCGATTCCTAAAAGGAGGTATGGCTAAAATCTTTGTATGAACAAAATAATGAATGAAATCTTGTTTATCTAACCTGCCGCTTTTTTTGTTTCATGCATTCCTAATTTAGGCTCAGGGCCCCAGTCAAAATTACGTTTTTCTGGGAAATTTTAGGTTTATAAAAAGTTAATAATAGTTAGTAAGTAGATCGGTTAGTAAAAATTAGTTTTGTTAGATCGGTTCGTTAAAGTCCCTTAAGATATATTGCGAATGCAGTAATGACTTATACCTCTAAAAATCTTGAGTTTGATTCCCAAAAAAGCTTTGGCCTGACTTTTGTGACTTCTTCAAACTTCAGTGTGTAATTCAATACATATTCCATAACACAATTCAGCAACGGCTTCAACGTTTCCTTGACAAGCTTTAAGAGGAAACGCAACGCTAAGCGTCGCTTCGTCATATTTGACGTCGACTGCGGAGAAAAAAAAAAAATATGCACAACAGGGATAATCACACTTAGTAGTGCTACATAAAACCAACACAAACCTTACTAAAGACAAAGAAAAAACAATAGTTGAACAATTGAAAATATATTTTTTTTTACGAAAAGTCTTTTCGTAACAGATGTCAGAACAGAAGTTTTTTAAGAAAGCTGACGTATAGTGACGGGCGAAGATAAAGCTAACGCCTGCCTGTGAAACTTCCTTTATGTGGCCGAAAAACTATGCATATTTCTCAACCATCAAACTTTGAAACCATCCATTTTTTTCTTCGGTGAAGAAGTAATAGCTGCCTTTTATCTGGGACTAGTATTTTAGTGCAAAATTATCAGAGTTTTATTAAGGAAGTCTATTTTTACTAAGGATACAATGGACGTACTAGGAGGCGGTATAGTTGCTGGGTTCCCGATCTAAACTTTTAATTGATGATAAGCAAGCTTGATGTATACACCATAAAACTCGGAACCGCTTTGTTAATCTTCGAAAATATTGAAAATTAAGAATTTTGAAATTTTTACGGTAGGTGGATTGTCAATAGTCTTATCTGAACTTTTTCCAGACGTACCACTGAAAATTTTTTTAATTCTTTTTGAATTTAAATTTAAAAATTTCAAATTTGTTCTAACCAAAAACCTTAAGCTACAAAAAATACTAACCGTTCTTAGCTTATATTTTTATTCAAAGTTCTTACGAGGCGCTTAACGAATCTAGGCCCCGTATGAAACAAAGGGCCCTTGATAATGTACCCCATTACCCTCTCCCCCTCGCCTCTCTTCGGGTCTAAGAGGGGCGATCAGGCAGACGACATTACTGTGCGTCTCCATTCGACAGATTAATGCCTTGCTAATTTCCACGATTGCAAAGTGACTGGAAAACATCTAGTGGAGACACATAAATTTTCAAGACTTTTTTTTAGTCGATTTCCCTAAGTCTTTCAGTCGTGAAAATCGGCAAGGTACTAAACTGTCGAATGAAAGCGACAAGTTAAGGTCGTTTGGTCGACAAGTTAAGGTCGAATGCAGAGATGAGGGTTTTCTGATTTCGGTGACTTTACACTTGAAAAAGCATCTAAAAATTAAATTGTCAGAAGCAAAGAATGCAAATCGCGCAGTGGAAATAAGAAGATAACCAGAGTGCAAAGCAGAAAATATTTAGCGCAATTGTAAGGTTAATCTTTTATATAGATCTCAAGAAAAAATGAATGCGTTTTTTTATTAAAAGAATTTTTCATCTGCCAATTTAGACTACAAATTATAGGCCTGCCACATCTCCTCTATTTTTGGAGATTTAAAAGGCATTTTAATGCGAAAACTTTAGTTAATATGTATTTTATTGTCAACCTGGTAGACGGCCATATAGGCCAAGTCCATTACGACTAAGGAACATTTTTAAATTGTAAAATTTAGATGGACATAAAAGTCAATTTAACTAAAAAAGGCATTTCGATAATTCAGTGAACGTAATGTGCAAAAATGGGTATCAAGATTAGTCTAAGCTTGACTTAAATCAACTAAAACAAAACTTATTCAGGATTGGGAAATTCTATCGCCCTGCTGCCGCTTAAACACGATCGCCAATCAGATGAGCTGTTACTTGCAGCTTAGAAGAGCCATCAGGTTAGGCTCGCATGCATGTTTGGTGGGAGGGGACCTTTATCATGGCAAATGATGCCTTCGCACGGCTTGTTCGCGAGTGGCTTTGAAAAAATACAAAATCACAGTGATCGGGTCACTTTCAATGACCCGTTCAGGATTGAAACCTGAAGGGACCTCGGGTCCAACCCGATGCCCGAAATATATTCCGGCAAAAAGTTCTCACTTATTTACTTTTGAAATTTTCCTTGCGTGTCTCTGAGATTACAAAACCCGACCTGAGTTTCTGACCAAAGTTCTCTGCTCGATTTTGATTTTGACTTTTTTTTATTTTGGTGGGAGCTAAAGCCCCCATTTATTCGGCTTAGTTCAAGCTAAGACTAACCGATACTAACGCTCGGACTTAATTTCTGATATTAAGTCCGAACAGAGTCTAAGGAACAGCTTAAAATTATTTGCCTGTATTTTCTATGAGACTGACGGCTGGGAGAAATAGTGATTTGCACTGAAAATTGTCGATTTATGCGCCACTAAGTTAGTTTAAATAAAATAAATAGAGTGGCGCAACAGCTCGAGGTGAACCAGGGCAAGCTTCTCAACAATGGATGATATGTGTGTTAAGTTTTTCCCATGCAAGGGGACCTACAATTTTTTGGCGAATCAGAACGGCACTTTGAGAAGTTTTTCAAGAGAAATGATACTCTCGGAGGGCTGGTCAGATCATCGCAGAGGTTGGGACCGTGAAAAGGGAGAAGTCTTTTTTTTGTTGACGATGAGGATTTGAACCCAGACCTCCGGCGTATTAAGCATACACACTAACCACTACGCCACTGCACCCCACAACATTTATTCAGGATCAATCCTCAACAATTTAACCGCCAAAGGCGGGTTTACTTATACAATTATTGTGCTGACTGTAGACAAAATCGTTAGTCTTGACTTGAATTTAAACAGGGTTTTATGCATCCCTCTAAAATTCGACACACAATCTTCGATTAGTCTTTTCATAAATTCAAATAAAGTCCTTGCGTTTTTAATCGTTTTCAATACTACTTGCACTCACTAGATGTGAATCCCCGGATACACGTGGATGACACCTATATCTTGGGGTAACTGTGTTATGTAGTAACAGCCAGATGCTAATTTGAAGCGACCAAATGCAAATGTTCTTCCTAAAAAATCCTTACGCAAAGGGATCAACTTTCTGGAGCTGCTGGTCCCTGGATGGGCGCCTCCCAATATGGTGGTTAGGGAAAATCTTACCGACATGCACTCGGTGGACTATTTTTCTACTTCTACTTAATTGGGTAAACCAAAATGATTGCGCAGAGAGTTTTCGTTGTTAAATTTGAACAAAACGTGAATTCTTTGTATAGGGTACCGCAAAATTGATGGAATAACCCTCTAGTGCCACCCACTGTCTTTGTTTTCTTGTTCGCAACTTTGCTACCATTATACTCAATAGTATAATATGTTCTCTCTGCTTTGTTATGATGACAGCCCAATGAAATCAACAGCACTGCTGTATAGACCATACTAGAAGATATATCTACAAAATATTTAACGCAAATCGTTTAACATAAACTAAATAGATTCACGAAATTCTTAATTGAATGGAACTCTACTATGAATGAATGGAATGAATTAATTGAGCGTAAATGGAAGGATGTCCTTGTTTGTCTCCTACGCTACACTTTGCTGATGTACTATATTTGTACAGACCCTCTATCAGAAGCTATACGCGCCGCAGACGGACGTCGGTCGGTCGTCGGGAAGCTACATTAAGCTTAATAGCATTTTACAACTCATGAGGAAGTAACACATGCTTTTGTCTTTGCCTTTGTGTGTGCTCGTGAATTTTACTCTGATGAGGCATATTCCCTGTAGAAATATCTCAGCGAGTAAATTTACACTATTAAAAAACACAAAGCGAAAGAAAAAATTGCGATTCTCTAGCTCATCATCAGCATTCCACGTTGACATATTTTGCTAGCAAAAATGTTATTTTAATAATAATTTTCCATAATATTTTTCACATGTCATGTCATTTAGTCACATGGTGTATGGCAATTGGCTTAGTTTCAGTTTGTCGTTGGCACTTTTAACGTCTCGCGTCCAGCTTAAATGCTTGCTAGACTTGTCTATATAGTTTTCAGAGGCAGCGTTTTCTGTTCTCTATACCAAACGTGCTGCTGTGTTGATTTTGTTTTTGTTTTTTGTATTTCCGTATAATTTGAATTGCAAATGAGAGAAACATTTTCTGGCTGTCGTCTGCGAAATAGTCTTCCAATAAAATTATGAATTTATTTCTCCAATTAGCTTATAGTATGGAACAAGCTTTGAAAGTGTGCATACATCGTGTGCAGACGTCACTCTCATGTGTATGAAGGGGATACGTTTTTGGTTGATAATCTTGTACCAAGGCGTGTACACAGTGGTAATAAGAGTTTTCTCTTTTTTTCTCTGTTTATTTGTAATTTTTGTAATATTAGGTTACCTACACATAATAAATTTATTTTCTTTATTTTCAGATGGATTACTTCAATTTTCATCGCAAGTGGAATTATTTCCACATTGATTTTGGATAAAAAAACGTGAGTAGAGTACCGAGCAATTTTGTTTTTAATTTAAAATTTTAAATATAAATATAAAATCTTTAAACTTTTATACCCTACCCAGGGTGTACCTATTAAGTTTAAGGTAAAGTTTGTTTAAGGTATAGTTGAAGCTGCAATTTAAGAGCTAGATAGCTGAAAGCGACTACTTACTTACTTAAGGTGGCGCAACAGTCGGGGGAGGACCTGGGCCTCAGCCAACAAGCTTCGCCAGCCAGCTCTGTCACTAGCTAGCCGTCTCCAGCTTCGCACGCGAAGATGGCTGAGGTCCCCTTCCACTTGCGTGCGCCACCTGAGTCTCGGTGCTCCTCTACCGCGCCGTCCCTGCGGTGTGGATTTGAAGATTTTCCGGGCCGGGGCGTTGGTGTCCATCCGCTCTACATGACCCAGCCATCGTAGACGTTGTGTTTTAACTCTTTTTGCTAGCTCGATATCCCTGTACAGTCCGTACAGTTCGATGTTATATCTCCTCCTCTACTCTCCGTTTATGCAGACGGGACCGTAAATCGTCCGAAGAATTTGTCTCTCGAAGCAGCCTTAAGTGTTTTCATCCGCCTTTGACAGGGTCCATGCTTCTGCACTGTGAAGCAAGACTGGGATGATGAGGGTCTTATACATGGACACTTTAGTTGCTCGAGAGAGGGCTTTGCTACTCAATTGAAAGAAACAGCGATTGGCCTTCGTTTGATTTCAGCGCTGGTGTCATTGTCTGAATTGATAGCGGAACCCAGGTAGACAAAGTCCCTAACTACCTCAAAATTATAGCTGTCGGTGGTGATGTTTCACCCAAGACGTCGGTGTTGGGTGTATTTTCTTGATGACAGCATATTCACGAAGGCTTCACTGACATCACGCTTTGTTTTACCAATTATGTCAATGTCGTCTGCGTATGCGAGTAGTTGAACGGACTTTTGAAAGATTGTACCTCTGGTGTTGGCGCGAGAGTTCTGCACGATTCTCTCAAATATGATGTTAAAGAAGTCGCATGACAGCGCATCGCCTTGTCTAAATCCTTTTTTGACAGGAATTCCAAATCGATACACACCACCTCTTCATCGATTTCAAGGCCGCGTATGACAGCATCTATAGAGACGAGCTATATAGCGCAATGTCTAGTTTTGGCATCCCTGCCAAACTCGTCAGTCTGTGCAGGATGACAGGTTCCGTCAAGGTCGGCAAAGACCCCACCGACCCCTTTGATGTGACCCACAATAAATCTATTTTGTTGGATCAGATTCGGAAATCCGCCCACAGACATTCCCACTACATACTTATATGTACAAAAACCCCTGTTTTTTAAATACTGAAATCCATTAAAGTGCTGTTAAATACCAAAAAATTTGAGTTACTGCAAATGACACAAGGTTAACTGCTCCAATTACTTACTAAATTTATCAGCACTATGAGCCATACATCTAATTTCAGGTGCTCGATTTCCAGCACTGCAAGCAATAAAAATTCTTATTTTCAAAATTAAATATTTTGCTTTGGTTGCTACATTTTTTGCGCCATTGCTTTGCGTTTTACTTGTCCGTATACGGAATTAATAGCAGATTTTTTTGGTTTGTGTGCAATAGAATCTAGTTGAGGTGCTAGATTTTCTAGCATAACATATTCAGATTTTCAAAGAGGAGAGTAAATAATATACAGTTGAATGCTATATACTTCTCAACAACTTCTCAACAATGTATGTTGTGTGTGTTAATTTATGCACATATTAAGGGACCTACAATTTTATGTCGAATCCGAACGACACATCGCAGAGGTGGGGACCGTGAAAAAGAACGAGTCTTTTTTTGCAGGTGACGATGATAGGATTCGAGCCCAGACCTCCGGCGTAGTAAGCACACATACTAACCACTACGCCATGGCACCCCACACATGCTATTTATTTTCCCATATAAATCATAAAAGTCAAGCGATAGCTTAGCAGGTACGATCACCGTCTAACTAATTTTGCAAACCCTGGTTCAAGACCAGGAATTGATTCATGCTTCTTCATGGTTCTAACAAGAGAAGCAAAAATAAATCAACTGGGAAGCTAACTATTTCCAATAAATAAAATATGTAAAATATACTTTTTTTTGAAGCGTTTTGTGTCACTTTTGCCACTTTTAACTAATATCGATGTAGCCCAGTGGAGCTCTCAGTCGACTTTCAAAATATTTTTAAAGTATGTATCCTGTTTTCCTCTTGTGCTTATTTCAGAAATTTGTCCTGCTAGAATAGTCTTCGCTTTTGGCAGTATCATATGCGATGTCCGCGTAATTTTTCTGGGTGGGTGTAATATATCTTTTCGATAGATTTTGTGCAATTAATGTGTGTGTCTTTAGCACCTCGTCTAGCAATCAGTAACGAAAATCCCCCAATCGTTCTTTCTGCTGTAAAACAAGCATAAAGCATGGGAAATTTCTAGCACCGAGCAATAATTTTTTTTTTTGAGTTTATACCTAATCGCACCAACCAGTGCATTAATTTTTGGACAGGCAGCACTCATTTGTAATTGTCGTTAAGGTGATACGACGCCCATGCCCACTTTTTGATGGGGTTTAACTTGAATATCTTTTCTTCAAAAAATGCTACTTATGAATTTTAAAAAAATGTATGTTATAAATTTTCTACGTATACCTAATATTGCCTTCCAAATTTTGAGTTAAGGTATTATAATATCTCCGCCCACTTTTGTAGTCGTCTTATTTCCTAAAATCATTTCCTTTGTTTTGTAGCTTCACAAAGAAGGGATGAAAATCTTCTCTTATATTGAACTATATGTATGACAAAAGTAACATAATATTTAAACATAACAGTCAAGTCACATTCCTTACACATGGCATCCTAATAGATTTTTGTCTAGCCTTCATACTTGCAATATTATAGGTAAGTCCATCCCAAGGATTCCTTTATCCGCAAACGCGATTGGAATAAATAACATATACATATAATTTTTCTACAGTAGCAATTCATAATTTCACGTTGAAAAACAGCAGTGCACTCTAGAATATCCCTCAGGCTAAAAAAAAAAAATTATACTTAACCTTTTCAGTTTTTCTGCAAACCCACAGCTGCTTGACGCTGCTCCAAACGTCGTCGTATGTTCAAGCACGTAAATGGAGTACACTGCTCCCACCTCACCATATAGTGCCGCCAAATCGACCGCCATCGTCGACAATGACACCCTGGCCACATGTGTGTCTAAAGTTTTCTGAAAAATTTTATTACCAAACGTTTCGTCGCAATATGTGTGTTCGAAGGCGACCATATTTTATAAATCTAAATTTCTGCAGCACCAATACAAGATATGATGGTGCGTCGCATAAGTAATACGACCACCTCTGTACCTATAACTTGTATTAGTGTTCGATTCAATTTATTGTCGAAGACCAACATTCACACTCTGAGAAGAGCACATGGTAAACGCAATTTTCCACGGTTTAAATTTGAAATTTCATTTCATTTATGCAAATGCGAATTTCGATAGGGTGTTAAAATTAATTTTCAAAAACTCACGTTCCCTCTGCAAATCGTTTAGCTATGGAACACCTCCCCTTTTATTCATGCGGGATGCGATGGTATTTACGCCGCGCCGCACTCCTAATGTTGGTTTTTCCTTTGCTGATTATGTTAAACGGCCAATTGCGAGCAGTTAATTTCAAAATGGAGCAATTTCCGGAAGGAATAAGAAAGTCCGAAGACCACTGCCACTTTTGGAAAGAATACGACAACCAGGCAATTTGCCGGAGATACGCATAAGAAGTTGTATCCTAATTTTAAATTTTATCTGCAATTCCCTCTGGAGATAACCCTTTTTAATTCTGGCTGTTCTCGTTTGTGTTTCATGTTTTCTTGTCTTCGTTTCGTTCAGTCCTAGTTTACCTATACTTATACCTATACTCTTATATCTTTTTTTATAAACATTTTTTTGTTCTCCTCATCCGATTTTTTTAAATGTTACGAAAATTGGATGGACGGAAAATGAGAGAGCAGAAAAAAAAAACATATTGCGGCTTTGTATAGGTATAGGTTACCTACTTAAAGGTATTTTGGGCACTGCACGCATCCTGCATTTTATCATTGAACCGAAGGCGAACGAGTAATGAAAATCTTTCATTTGATAAACATTGGGCATCGCTGTATCCAACTTATTTGCTGTTGGTTTATTGTGAATGTATGTATATTCTTACGCTTAGGAAAAACGATCTCATCACTCAATAAATTATCTAAAAGTGTTTGGTGGTGGTCCATTGCGATACACTCGTTTTATCTTGGATAGGACTATTGATTTGTTTACCTACAGGAAACATTACGGGCATAGAACAAGTGATCAACTTGATAAGTATTGCTTTTTCAACGTATTGGCGAAAAAATCAAATATTTTATTGAATATGAAGCAGTATGAAATGTAAGGAATGCAGGAGTTAAGATTCTGCTCTTACCTCGTTATTTTAATTTTTGTCACGCCACAACCAACATTCGACAGAGATGTGCTACTCCCAGATATGAACTGTGCTGTGACTCTTGAGTTAGAACAGAGCTCTTCAGCCAGCCAACTCTCTTGATCGACCTATACCTCACGCCCGAAAAATTTGCAGCCAACATGATAACGTGTTGATATAACCCTGGTAAAGGGTTTTCATTGACTTAAGAGTTTTTTCGATGTCTTCCCCCAAATCCTGACTTGTTGACCGAATGTCTGGTTGACCTACAGCCGACACAGAGAGTGAAATGAAAAAAAAAATGTGGAGCTTCGGTAAGTCTATTGTGCAAAACCGTCAGAGGCATTGCAGCACAACTTGGGTATTGAAGCGTATACTAAAGCGTACTACTCAAGTCTTAGTTAAGTCGACACTGTAAAATCAACCCCTATACAAAATTAAGTCTATTTAGAGACAACGCCCCCACCTACCCCATCACTAGTTTCTGATCCAGCGGTGTAGAAGTAGATAAATGCGTTTTCCAGGAACGCAACGTCATCCCTAGAGGACTTCAGGCAAAATAGTTATCTGAAATTGTTTGCCAAAGTAAATGGGTATTGTGGAATCTGTGTTACCAGAAATGGGAACCTGGATGTACCCATTCAAAATGGATCATCATTCTTTTCATTTCATAACTTTATTGAGACTTATAAATCAAATTACATTTCAAAGAAAAAAAAGTTGCATTTCAGTTGACTTGGAGATATGTCTAACTTAACTATAAATAATTCAACAAAAGATTTTCAACTCTTTAATCATGTTTACTTGCTCCCGGTAAACAATCGCGGCTTAGCTCCTTTGGCCTTCTTAACTAATGACTAGAACTATATAACCTAAATAATACTGAACGTGAAAATTATAAGATTGTCTTATCTTATGACATATACTTTCAAGGTATGATAAGAGCTTCATAATTGTAGAGTGCATAAGTAATAAGCTTCATAATAATAGAGTGCATAAATAAGTCTTATATACTATCCAGAGAAAATTTGAAACATTATGCGCATGAACAGAGGTTTATTTTAATGTGCGTTTTATAAGTTGTAAATCAATATCATCCCCTGAAGTTTAAGGCGGATGATTTTTCATAAAATGGTACAGACAATGTCCTTATTGCATGGGGTCTCAATAGAGACAGAGTATTCATTAAGCAGGCTTTAAGGCGATAAATAATAATTTTCATTTAAGCTTTGGTCAACATTAGGATCAATTAAGGACCTAACAAGTGGATTAGGATGTGAACTGATTCGTTGGTATATCATCAGCGGTGTGACTCTTGTTGTCTCATAAATGACTTTATCCGAATACCATTTTTTGTCCGGCACTCTAAATTTACCACAACAAAACCTTAGTATCTTTCTTTTGACAATTTCCATTTCCTTGGCTGCAGTAGGAGATATTGAAAACCAAATGGCAAATCCGGAGGCTAGAATAGGTCTAACCAGAGTTTTATACATTAGTATCTTTGTCTTCCCCATCATTTGATTAGAGTTTAGCAATGGTCTTAAAGTCATAGAGACAATTTTTGCCCTATTAAGAACCTTTCTGGCATGCTTATTTAAAATAAATCGATTGTGGAAATTAATTCCTAGATATTTCGTCTCACATACAGCAATGGTATAGGCTTACTATTTATTTGTAATGCAAGAGATTTACTTTCTTTTACCGCTAGATAATGTCCTTTTCGGCTTGCATTTCTAAAGCATGTAAGGCTGCATTTATCTGTGTTGATTTTCAGTCTCCACTTTTTAAAATAGTTTTCAACATTTGGAAGTCTTTGCTGAATTTTGTTAAGAGCAACACTTGGCCGAACGTCACTAGATAATATAGTGGTATCATCAGCGTAGTGAATAGATCCAGGATCTTCTTCAGTAGGATTTGGAAGAGGAAAATCCTAGAGGTATATATTAAATAAGAATGGGCCAAGAATTGACTCTTGTGGAACACCAGAGGACACTGAAAAAAAAAATCAGATTTTTCGGAACCATTGAAAATTGCCGTACTTCGGTGAGTTAAAAAGCTGGTTATCAACCTAACAAACTAATTTGGATACATTAAATTTATAAGCTTAAAAATCAAACCGTCATGCCATATGGAGTCAAATGCTTTTTCCAGGTTAGCTCAGTTTATTTAGTATGCTCAGTTTATTTAAGCATACTGTGCATTTTTTGTTTCTCAGATTTTGGATCACTTTATTTTGAATAATAAGCAATGCATGCTCAGTTAAGCAACCTTTTTTAAAACCAAACTGGTGGTCTGGAATAATGCTCTCTTCTTTAAAAAAGTAGTTAAGTTGATCTGCCAAAACTCTTTCAAAAAGTTTTCCTATATTGGATAGGAGTAAGATGAAACGAAAATTTTTAACACCTTTTGCTTCTCTCGATTTTGCTATTGGTAAGACCTTTGCCTCTTTCCAATTAGCAGGAAAATAACCATTATTTATGCAGTGATTAAATATTACGGCTAAGAACCTATCAAGAGAATTAGGACATTTTCGCATTATGAAGTTGTTATCAATGCCAGTTGATTTTTTATTGTTTAATGCGACCCTGACTCACTTTTTCGGGTGTAGTGAAACAAGATAAAGTGGGACTTGAGGCCACATAAGTTGAAGAAAAACTCGTCATATTGTCAAGCCGAGCATCTTTGAATTCATTTACGGCTAACAGCACTTCATTTTCGTGGTCTCGATCGGTACTTGGGAGAGTTTGTGCATAAACTGAAGCGTAAAATCCCTTGAAGGCATATAATTTTGTTTCAATATCGTTCAATTGGTGGCCATTAAAGTAAAGTATATCTTTTGAAATATCCTTTTCAGTCCAGTTATTTTATCTATTTCTTTAAATGCAAAAGGCGATGGTTTGGTTTTAGATAGCCTGGTTTTAAATGCGCTGTTGAGATGCAATCTTACATTTTCACTTAAACACTGAATTCTGGAATGTAGCTGCAAATATTCGTGGTTAACTCTGTTTAAATGGGGATGATAAAGTCGTTTGAGTTGTTTCAGCCAAGCACTTCGTAGATCGATTAGTTTCTTAGTGTTATCGGAAATAGAATTGAGTTTTTTGTCTTAGAACAATGAATAACTGAATGAGATTCAACAGTAGAAACTATTATCTCATTTAACTGGACTATTAATGCATCTATTTCGTTCTTTGATATGTTTCTACAATTGGGAATAGCTTTAGAGGATAGACGGCTATGAAGTCTTAGTGAAAGCGTCGCAGTTTGTATTTTTAAAACTTTTGTTAGCAACCGGTGGAACTAGAATTGGAAGAAAATTCAAAAATTTTATTTTTTTAAAATGCCGTAATGATCGGAAGAAACTGGGAAAGTATTGCACCTTGGGAAACTTAGGGAGGATTCAAAATGGAGAATAGCCTACATTGCTATACTGCTCCACTGTTAGGCGCTTGAAACGAGTAGCCGTTTGAGCTATTTGTTTGCTGAAGATTTTAAGTGATAAAAGATGCAACAAAAGAGCATCGCTCACATATAGGCAAGGTGATCTTTGGACTCTTCTTAGTTTGTCACGGTTAACCGCTTTATCCAAAGTAGTTCACCAGTAAACCGTTTTATACGGCAGTACCTATTGCGAAAGATTGAGGTATAAGAAGATATAAAATTCTTCTCACTGTTTCCAATGGCTTTTTTGAAAGAAAAAAGAGCCACCGCCGTAGCTTCTAGAACACTTTCTTGGGTGTTTTGTTTCCAGTCAAGCTTTCCATCTAAGATAAGACCCAACCATTTGTTTTCGTCAGTGACGGGGTCAGCCCAATTTCAAATAAAGCGGGGTTCGGGGGATTTTGTGTTTCCTAGTGAAGAGGGTTAATACCCAGACTACAACAACTGTTCTTTTATATTGAAAGCTTCATAGTGTAAACTTGGTTTTAGTATTTTCTATATAAGAGTTCTTTTTTCGGAGCGATTTTTCCGAAACGACAAGAAGTTAACTAAGTGATAACACTGCTCTCTGCATGCCTCGCCTTCCAAGCAGCTCGTACATTAAATTCCAAGGAAGTGGGGATGGAAATTCACCTTAAGGGGTTCCTTTGCTGACAGTGAGATCTTCACTTAGAGGCAAACACCCAACTTTAAATTTATAACCCCACTCGTTCGAAGTATATTAAATAACTCACTATAAGCGAGCCATCTACATCTACCCTCAGAGCAAATAGTGATGTCTAGTATCGTTGCCGAACAGTTGAACCTTCGTATCTGTTTGTTTGTCGGTTTTGTGTTAAAGTTACCATATAGATATGAGATTTCTATTCTGATGCATCGAATGAACTAATGAAAACTGACTTATCTGAATTAAAATGAAAACAAAACCACGACAACCGCGTATAAAAGAACGCGCAGGTATCAGACTTTTAAAGCAATAAATTTAGGATCTTTTAAGTTTTTCAAAAGTCTCATGAAAACATTGCAAATTTTGACTGTTTGGCGACGATAGTTTTGACTGTTTGGCGATATCTACTTTCAGCGCCTTCTACATTGAGGAATGTATTCATTGCGTAATCCTTGTGTTAAGAAGATTATTCAATGCCTCGTACCTTTTTAGTGTTCATGTCGATTGGTGTCTTCTGCAAATGCTTGTGCGGGCTTGTATCGATCCTTTTTTTTAGATTTTTAAGAGGGAATGATGAGGCACTTAATAGAATTTATGGAACGTGGCAGTATACCATGGAAGAGACTATGTGGAAACCAAATTTCTTAAAGTCCGTGTCTTGAATTGTAGTTTTGAGCACATCAGTTATTATCTTTCCGCTGCTGACAAACTGACATTTATCTTAATTCAAGTGCATGTTTCGTGATCCACGATGCGAACATTCGTTGTTGTGCTCACATTCTTCTTAAAAAAATGTTAAGCACTAGTCCATGACAAATTTTGTGGTAAAAATTCACTTTGACTTGAGCTCTTTATATAAAAGTCATTTGGATTATGCATCAAGTTATATAATAAACGCGACATCCAACTTCCAAAAAGCAATCACGATTTTTATTTAGTTTGCAATTACAAGTCGCAGTTTAAGAAATAGATTAACTAATCGTACCTTAGTCGCGAAATACTATCTCGAAATAATACCTCTATTGAAGCCACTTCAATATGACTTAAAATTATTAAATTTTCTTCACCTTGACATTTCTTCCACAGTTTCCATCAACTTAATTGATATTCTCTTCAGAAAGTGAGACAAATTTACGACATCTTCCGAAGACATTTTCCATTTTCATTTGTTTATACACATGCCAGCCGCCATCACCTTTGCAAAATCCCCCATATACATATACATACGTACGAATATAATATGCGCTTCACCCAAACCCTTATACATCGTTCAATATCTCACGTCCTTGCACAATTGCAAATATTTTTGCCCACCAAAAGGATATATCCTTCTTCAAGGGTGATGTTGAATGTAGACAGATACCAGCATTCCATTCACCATCCCCATCAATGTTTTAGCAACAGCAACATGTAAACATTCATACGTGCGGTTTCACTCCCCCAAATTTAATAATCAACATGTTTCCTCGGGTATGATGAAGAACTCATTGCGGTGTTCAAGAAATTCCATTAGATACGAATACTCTACCGATAGCTAAGCTTAATATGACGTCGCACATAAGGTACATTATTCTCGTATAGGCATATATTGAGCACACGGGCAAATGTTGTGCGGGTGGTTGTAACAGATCCTGCCTGAAGTACAAATGAAGGCGAGTGGCATCGTTATTGAGTTGCCTCTGAATTATATATGCGGCGACAGATAGGTAAGGATATTTTGTGGTTTTCTGATTATATTATACATATCCTACCTCGGAGTCTGAATTTATGCTAAGTTTTCTAATTACTTGCCTTATGGGCGGCGCGTTGTGCGTTGGGGGTGTTTGCGTGTGTGATGTATTTAATTGGCAGTTGAATGTTTACAAAACAATTAACCCTTGGGAATAGGGTATATCCCTTGTACCTACGTGGGGTTTTTTCTTCTCCATATAGCTGTGGATAGAGGTATTGGATGTCACAGAGGGATAGAACAGACGGTGTGTGGAGTCTAATCCAAATATCTAGATCACAAATGAGGTGGGTGGGACACTTTATTTAGTGTCTACATGCTTAATTTAATTTTGGGAAAAACGTGTGTGGGCTGAGATGTTCGTATAAAATTCGGTATTAACCAATTGCTGGAAAAACGGAAGCTGATTTTTCTTGACTTAATTTGCTTAACAGTGTGGAACATTTTCGTACACGACAGAGCCGTTCGTATAAGTTTTGGGTGGATTAAAAGCCTTTTTGCAATACCTTCATTAGATTAACCTTGAATTAAGTAAGGGGATAGTTTTGCTGTGATTCCCATCTTAATTGAAGTAGTATGTTGTAGTAGTAGAAAAAGAAGCCATGGTTTTTAAAAAAGAACTTCAGACACATTGAGCCGAATTTCACATTCGGCCCCTTCTCGACCTGATGTTAACGATTTGAGCCATATGATTTCAATGTTTCCTAGAACAACGAAGCTTCGGTTTATCAATGTTTCGTTCGGCAATCGTTAAGAGAAAACATAATGTTACACAATATGTGTTCAAGCGAAGCCCTAAAATTATAAATCGCCAAAAACTGTTGGACTATAACATATAACTATGCTGTTGGTTCATAATGTAGAAAAGTGAATAATCACCCAAAAATACAGTGATTGTTTAAGTATACTTCTTGAATTGGCTGCAGTGAAAAAATTATAAAAGGACGTTTAATTTAAGAAGACAAAAGAGACTAATATGCCTTTGCAGAGTTAACGTTTTTGGAAATACCTCAAACATCTATACTCAAATCTTACTTTCTCTGGCTTTTAGTGGTCCGACCAGAAATGGAAATCAAAATGGTATCACTACGTTGTCCGCCCATCCGTGCGTTCAAACTCCATTTAGTGCAGGTATTTGTTTAAAAGTCCACTGTACTTATTTAAGCCGAATCTTAAGTTTAGGTACTCGATTTTTTTTTATTGAAACGCAGGGTGACAAATAAGATTTTTGATTTATTTTTTGTTAAAAAAAAAAACTACAAAAAAATGACAAACGGGTTTTAGTTTTCATTTTTTTGTGCTTGTGTGAAATTTATTTGTTATAGGCATTTTTTAGCACTACTATTTTAGTAAATCAACTTAAATGATTTAAAACATATCTCAAAAACCAAACCATCACAGACCATGGTTTTTGAGATGTGTTTAAAATTAATTTTTTGTCAAAGTTTTAGTTTTTCTTTTTATATTACACCACACCCCATTGATAAACATCAAGCAATACTTTAAGTGGTCCTGAAGGTTTATTATTTTCACTTACATTTTGGTAAATCTACTTAAATGATTTTAAGCGTATCTTAAAAACCGCGCAATATTTAAGCGCCTCTACATTTTACTTTCGAGCCTCAAAAACTTGTCTGTGTCTGATATTTTTTCAAAACGGTGTATGTTACCGTGACACGCAGTTTTTTAGATTTTGTCTGCATTTTTTTTTATTTAAAATTTATAAAACGTCGAAATCTTCTGTTGAGTACCGTTATTTTTTTTTTTTTGATTCTCATATACTTTGCACTAGCCTAGTTATCGGCTATAAATTTCTTAAAAAAATTTTAAGTTTGAAACGCCATTTTTGAAAGAGCTTAAAAATTTTGAAATTCACTTAATACGTGAATACGCTAGCTGAGATGCGAGCGCGTCGCCCCTTGGTAGGCCAAGGAACAGGTGGTGCGATCAGGTAAAGAACCTCTCTGAGTCCCGCCTGGGGATTGCGCCGAAGTCTCTTGAGTTGATGGCGGAGGATCGAGAAAGATGGAAGGACCATTTAGCCGCCCTCGCTCCGCGACCCTTTTAAAGGATAAGTGGCATCCGAAAATGATGATGATGATGACTTCATACGTTTTAAATACAAACCTAATTTCATTATAATCGGTACCACCGTTAAGATTCCAGAACGTTTTGGAAAAAAAAAGATTTTGCATTGTTTTTGCAGCTTTCGAGCTACATCTCAGAATCTGCTAAATATACGAAAATTTCTATAGATTCCCGAAAATTACAAATAATTCTTCATGTGTGTATTTTTTTTCTATCATTTGACCAATGCTTTAGTGGAGATAGTGGTGGGGACACAATTTTTTTCAAAAATACGCCAAAACTACAGTTCTTCAACCATGTAACCAAAATTTGATTTTAGCCTTTGCTTAGCTTGTGCTGCTTTATTAGCCCAGAATCGGCTTGTAACATAAGAAGATAAAAAAGTTATAGTACGTTAAACACGTTTTAAATAGGTATCTTTTTTCCATTCCTTGTTTCTCAAAAACTTTTTAGTATTTTGCAAAAATTCGATTTTATTATGAAAATTCAATACTTTCTTATTGCATGTCTCAGTTGTCTTTTTTCTGGTTGTAAAACTTTTTAAGATAAGGCCAAAATACTTTTTGCCTTTTTGAACATCAATAATTAAACTGTAATTAAACTGCTATGCGTGTATTAAAAAAATTGGCAACTTAATTTGGAAAATAAGAACTTTTAATGCTGTCAGTGCTGAGTATCGAGCACCTGAACTTAGAACTATGGCGCATAGTGCTGATAAATTTAGTAATTATAGTTACCTAGTAAACTTCATGCCATTTGCAGTAGCTCAATTTTTTTTTTTGGGAATTTTTTAAAAGGCTGCTACTCCCGTAATAGGTATAAAGATCTTGATTAAATAAGTCTAAAGTATGTGTAACGTTTACAAGACAACTTAACTGCATTAAAAACGTTTCAAAATGAACGTTTCCCACCTCAAGTTTTGCCATTTTCTCGGAAATCCATGTGTGAAGAATTTCATACAAGTGGCCAATGCTATAGCGTAGATGGTTTTAAAATGGAAAAAAAATCGAATGGTCGTTGAAAAAAATAAAATTCAAAATTGCTGCTTTATAGATTAAAATTTTTTAAAATTGTGAAACTTCCTTTTATTTTCGAAACGGTAGTGGGCAAAACCTTGGAATAAAATAGCAGATGGAGTAGAAATCATAAGAACTTAAAAAAAAAAACTTGTTAGTTTTGAATTAGTAAATTGTTTCCTAAATCTGCTTGAAAACATTTTAATTGACTGACATGTTGCTGCTATCGAGTATGTAGGTGTACCGTAACTTCTGCGCAACTTGTTTCCCATACTAAATTAAGTGCAAGCAAAACTCTTGAACGTTAACCAACAAAACAGATTTGAAAAATTAAACAATAAACTTGTAACAGCTTAAAAAAATATATAAAAAAAACGATAATTAAAGCAAATTTTTTTCCACACTTTTCTGAGTAACGAAACTAAAAAAATTACACAATATACGAGCAATAAACTGAATGACAGATTAGACAGAATATAAAATATATCCAAAAATTATGTTAATAAACAAATGGAATTTCACCTTTGACCAAATCCGACAGACGGCTCCGCGTATGTCTACATAGTTGACGATTTCTTTTTTTGTCTTTAAGTTAGCAGTAAGTCTCATTTATTGCGCTTTATTCTTTTCTTATATTTTACAAGCACGTTTAACAAAACAAATATTATAAGACTCATTTTTTCAAACTAAAAACACGAAAGGCTAACCTTAAGTTTAAATTCAAAAATATCATCTATATTTTCGTCAATTTTTTAAAGCTCCAATTTAACTATAGAAAAGAATAATTAATTAGTAATTAAATAAGTAATCAAATAAATTAAATATTTCTTTTTAAAAATGGAATAAATAAATAAATTTTGGGGAAACAAATATTTAAGTGAGGAGATTTTGAGAATGGGAAGCTGCGTAAGGTCTACGGGCTAAAACAAATAAGAAGAAACTTTTGCGAGCCTAAAATAAAGTCTAACTTAAATCTTCTTGGACTCCCAAAAGAACAACTTTTTCCAAATTTTATCGTAAAGTTTATAAAAATTCTTTTAGAACTTCTACTTAAGCTGAGTCAAATGAAGTCCGTTCCGTCATTATAGCTAATTAATAATAAAGCAAAAAAGGAATTGTTTCTTAGAAATATAATTAATTTGTATTAAGTTTCCAATGGCTGAAGATAGAAAAAGATTATATGATATTAATTAAGACATACGATTAGACTGAAATTGAATAAGGACATCAGAAAATATAACATTATAACGCAGGTTATAATACTAGGTTTAGGTAAGGTTAATGAGCACATCAATCTTCAGTCTTCAGCATAAAAATGTTAGACAGCGGATCATACAATCTAATCCACTATCATCTCAATGTAAGATGGGATCAATATTTTTCCTTAAAACCCAATAATCAGCTTAAAAGATTGGAGACGGAACAAATGGATTATGAATGCTTTTTCTTCGATTACTTTGGGGACTTATAAAACGTGGATCCATGGATTCAACCACCCGTATCCTGAGTCGGATACCCTTTCATTTAGTTTTCCAATTTTCTATGCACATATAATATAGCTTTGTGTTTTTTTTTTCTATACACAATCCGCACAAAAACTAGAGTGGATAAACTACTTATTCTCTCTTGTGCGCAGCATAAATTCTAACAAAACTTTCCCTGGTTGTTCTATCGTATCAGCAACGTATCTATTTCAAAAATGGAAGAAAAAAAAAAAATTACCATGACAAAGTTTGTAGCCAAAGTCACGTTCCGGACATTTTTCAAAAAGGTATTTATTTTAGAAAAAAAGAACCCAACGAAAAGCGAGTCGACGTCCCGCACATACACATAAAGTATACGGTATCGTCAAAGGAGGCGGGCAGGACAAACGAATGTACTCACATGTTGAGTACATTTTCTGTTTTGTTCAAAACTTCATATCGCATTTGAGCTTAGAATTTGTCATATATATGTAAATTGGTTGTTTCCTATTTTTATGTGATGATGTGGAACAATAAGTAGAGCATGGCAAGGAATGTATCCACCAGAAGCTCCTTGTTATGCAATTTCATATTAAACACATTTGTTGCTCCTTTTTCTCGTTTTTCCTTTCCTTTTTTCATTTGTATAGAGCACAAGCTTGAGAGAATAGTTGCAATGTTTCTTTAGTTTAATGGAATTTTCTTTCACTGGGTGTGGGAAGGTTTTTGTATTATCAGTTTCAAGGGGTGACGGAAGGTAATCGAGGGGTGCTCAATATTTTCAGATGTTTTTTTTTCATTTTCTTTCTTTTCCTTTGTGGGAAGAAAATTGCTTACCTGTATCTGATTTGGAAAATGTGTTACATAAGATGGGATGGGATGAGATGAGATAATTTTTTTTTCTTACTAAATTGATGAAACATTTAGGGAAATCAAATTAAATAGATAGAGCAAACGTGAAGCATTTTGCATGGCATTACCAAACAAAATTCCCACATACGTGAGGTCACAATATTACACGCAGGTATTGTAATTAAGTTCTAAAAATGACGGTTAAAGTAACTCACAACGTGTTGACTAAATTCAAAATAAAAGTAGAGCACATTTAAGTTTTGTAAGCAAAAAATATGTTTCTTAATGATAAAAAGTAAAAGGTCCCTCTTCGAAATCTACTGAAACAGCAGAATTGAAAATATGAGAAAAATCAATTGTCTGTTTGGACATGGTAGTATTGTAGAAAGCTACTGAAGTGGTTAATATTATTATACTCGGTTTTGTACCTTTTGTATATTGTACTACCACAAAACGAGCAATAACAATAATGAGCAATTGATTTTTGTAAAACAAACGAGCAATAACAAAAATCTTTAAAAACTGACTTCTCTTTGGATTTTACATTAAAGTTTTTAAAATCTAGTAAAAATTAAAGCACTCCTTCTCTTTTGCTAAAAAAAAGTTTTGAGAAAGTGTTTGTATAAAATGTTTTTGAAAAGCTAGGTTTCTGCGGGTCAAAAAAAATTTTACTTAAGTCTTTTAGAAGGATGATATTTTAGTAGTGATTTTTTAGTTTGGTATTGTACGTATGTGATCAATGAATTTTTGTCTTTCCAAAATCCATTTTTGATCATGAAACTTGGATTATGATGGAAAGCAATTAGATGGTGTGAAATTGCTTTCTGGTCCATTCAAATCATTCTGGGAACGCTTACTTTAGGAAAAAAAAATACAGAAGTATTTTTATACCCGACCGAGGGTATATTTATTTAAATGCATAGTTTGTAGCACAGTGAAATAATCACCGTAGACCCTTAAGACATTTTAGAGACATGATCGAGACCGACCGGTGAATCGATTTAGCCATGTCCGTCCGTCCGTCCGTCTGTATGTGTGAAGGTTTAAGGTCTTCAAAATCAAGCCAGAGAGCTGAAACTTGGTACACGGCTTGGGTCTTTTGCTGCACAGACAAAGTGTAAATATGGCCTAGTCCGTCAACGGCGATGCCCACTACTGGCTTCAATGTGAGACAACCTCTATCCCACATTTTCTTTTTTGCCATTTGGTCAAGTTAGACAAGGCGCAGGAACTCAAATTTTGATATAGAGCTATAATGGCCCAAAACCTCTTAGAAGGCAAAAATTGGACCGCCCACAATATCGACCAGGCTTTCTTTTAACCTGCTAGACTCTTTAAAGCTTGATTTCTCAGAAAGATAACCCCAAGTTGGAAAAAAAATCTATGACAAATATTAAAAATATTACTATTTGCTAAGTTTGGTCCATACGAAGTTTTGAGCTCCGCCTACTTTTAGGGGGCGGAAAAGCGTTTTTAGGAGAAAACTTTTTTTTTTCGAAATAGTTTTCGGTTTTAATGCATTTTGTCATGAATCTAACGAAATAACTATTAATTTATTTTAATTTTTAGGCCAGACCCACTTTTGGGGGCGTGGCCTTTAAAAATTATTTATGAACTTGGGACAAAAAATTTTAAGATTTTGTGGTACACGGTATATAGGGGGTCGGGTATATAGAAGTTTGTCAAAGACGAACTCTTGCACTTACTGTGTGCTATAGTGTTTTTATAGTGTTTAATGGGGTTTTCGGGATGATGCATCCGGTTTTCAACTTTGCTACTTCCTACGGATATGGCTTGACCTCGAAAACTAAAATTTCTTGTCGTTTTAAAGTTTTCTGTCAAAAAGCCTTACAAATTTCCTCGCATAATATTATTGACCTCAAAAAATAACAACAAAAAATATATATTAAATTTCCTACAAAAGCAAACCCTAGATACGTTATTTCGCTCATAGATTTAGCCGCTGGAGGGCACTAAATTTTAAACTAAATTTTAAAAACATAGTCGTCTCGTTACCGTTTTGCTGGCTACTCAAAAACCATGTTTAAATCAGGAAGAACTCTGCATTTCGCTAAAACAGGTTTAAATTACTACAAACACAAAACTTGGTCTAATTATTTTTGTTGAACCTTTAAGACTACGCCACATTGAAATGTTATATAATTTTCCAGTCAAACCGTTTCGGGCGTTCCAGCGTTCCAGAAAAAAAAAATCCAGAATTTTTTTTTACTGGTTGTGGATGGTTTTTGAAGTGTTGAATCCAAATCCCAACCTTGTTTCTTCCCACGGATATGGCTACACTACAAAAAATAAAAAACCAAAAAAAAACCAGACCTTTTTTAGTTTTTTACGAAAAAGTCATAAAAATGTTTAGCTTAAGTAAAACAAAACAAACTAAATTTTCTGTAAAATCTTACCTTATTTGCGTTTCATGGCTTTTTGTTTTGGCGGGTAAGCGCTCTGTACAATAACTACAATTTCTCAAATTTATTAAAACCCAGTTTTTCCGTTACTCTTTCACTTGCAACTCAAAAAATATGCTCGATTACTTAAAATGTTTACATTTAACCTAATCTACTGTAAATTTTGTGCACAATTCATTGTGCACAAACATTGTCGTTTAATTTGGCCTAACAATGAAGCAACTGTTAACCACATTTGGTAGGCAAAAAATGTGTTATATCTTTTGACATTTTGTCTAATAATGCCAAAATAAGTCTTCATTTTATGTCTCCTAATCAGCTACAAAAAATAGCATCATATATCCAGCATACGCGAAGAAAACTAGAGAGGTACCCTGTAGAATTGGGGCGAATATTAAATTGTTCACTGATAGCTTAGTTGGATAAAGCAGTACTCGTGATATGTAAAGGCAGCAGAATCATGCCCGATCGGTGAGCCGAAAACTGTTTTATTTAGATCTCGTCTGTAAGTATTTTAACCGCACCTTATGCCAAAGTTTGAATCATACATACAACTCAAAGCCTAGATAAAAGAAATAGTAATAACATTAAACATGTCTTAAAAATTTGACGTAAATTGGTTTAAGATGCTTCGTGGTTTTGAAAAGCAAACGTACACTCATTTTTTATTTTAATCCTACAGGGTCTAATTTTCTCGTTATAGCTTCTACCCACGAAATTGAAAACTAGCCATTTTCGGCTGACTTTGGCTCTCAGAAAATGTATTTAATTGAAAAGCGTAGTGTTTTTTTCCGTGATTTAAGTGGCATGATTTTTTGGTAATGTCAACTATTTCGAGGAAATATCATGGGTAGTACATAACTTAAATTTGTTAAAAAAGACTTTGAGAAGGGATAAAATTTATTACCTACAACCAAAAGAAGGAAAAAAATGGCCTGCAAATTCTTGTTCTCTTTTCTCACATTAATAAATAATCGATTTAAAGACCTCTAAAAACGAGCAAAATGAAACTATTGTCGACTTAAATTCGTTTTATAATTTTTTTAATACTGAGGGCAAAACTACGTCACGGAACGCCTCCGTAGAACTTAAGCAAAAAATTATTTGTCCAAAAAACGTTTTTTACTATGGCAGATCTTAATTGTTTTAAACTAACATTTTTGACAAAAGTACATCACAATCAAACCACTTCACACTACTGTTCTGAATACATTTTAGGAAAAAGAATTTTAAATTCCCTTGTTAATTTTCAATTGACTCCTTATTGCCCCTATCTATTAAAATTAGTCTGCCTGCGAAAAAACAACCGTAATTTTCCTACCTTGATACAGCAAAAGACGATTGGACTCAAAGCTTAACTCCGCTTTCGGATTTAATTTAACTTTACATCACTTTTACATTACGGGGGTATAAGTTAGGTAGGTATGTTAACAATCGTATAGATAACCTTGCTAATAAAATGTTAACTTTGGTAACAGGCTTTCACATCTAGAAAGTTCCAGCTAGCATTTTAAAGTACCTTCCTATGACGAAGGGTATGTAGAAATAGATGAAATAAAATAAACCTATTTATATGTGAACAAAATATATGGTTTTCGAGTTACCATAAACAATACATTTCACCAGCAATCAGTAGGCAAGTTCTTAAAAGTATCTACCTATACCAATTTTATTCAAAGACTTGTTAACTCTCGAATTGGTATTGTAGGTAATTATATACATACCTACTTGTTATCAAGTTGAATTAAAACAATTGATCGTCAACAATATTTTTTTTTTGTGTTAAATAATATAAGTAGGTATAACTATGTACTTACGTAAAACTAGGTATTGCAAAACGCGCCTTTTCCTAAGCAAGAATGTGCTTCGCATTGTTTACTAAATCCTATCGCCAACAAAATGTGTATCTCCACTCATTGAACCAATTTCATTTCAACATTCAGCCTCATGACAAGGGATGTTGCTCTCAAGAAACCATTGACTGCTGGGTACCTAGTCGTGTCCGCCATCACACCACTTCACCAGCCTCAGCCTATAAGGCCATCCTTCTCTATCCCACTAAATAATACCTACCTTTCTACCCTGCTGCCAAGGCACAGCATGAAGCCATTGCCGTTTTTTGCTTTGGACATTGTTCTTCGTCTGCCTGTGCGCCTCTAATAATGATAACCAGCAGAGAATCCAGAACAGTCAACACACGTCAGCAGAGCATCGGCCATACACACTATTTCTGGTTTGGGATTCCATTTCTTTGTAAACTAAACAAAAAAAAAATACCCAAACCTCCTGTATCTTATTTTTGCTCTCTTTACGTTGTTTTCTTCTTGGATCATGTTCCTGGTTAGGTAGGAGTAACCGCGTCATCCATTATTCTACACGGCAACCAAAATGGTAGCTCAGATGGAGGAACTTCATTCAACTTCAAATGGCGTATAGGTACAGACCGTCCGTGTACGTTGGATGAGGGTGGGCGCGCGGAATTCAATTGATTGGTGTAATTTCGCGCCTTGCGTTTCCAACATCCGAAAATAACTCGTTCTTGGCCATGTCGTAGTATCTACCTACCGGCATCCACGTTCGACTTAATTACGCCGTAGTCTGTACGACGCGGTGGTGCTTTCATTGCGCTCTCATTTAGACACGACTGGCGATACCGAATCGGTATACAATTGGAATTTGTGCGAGTTCTTCTCTGTTAACACCTTGATGTGAGCTGCAGTCAAGCAAAGGGTTACTCAACCCAGTTTAATTTATTTAATTGTCCATCGCTCTAACCCCACTTCGATTTGATTAAATCCTTGAAACTTAGTTTTTCGCACAATCGTTTCGGTTCTCGGCCACAAATCTCGTCTCGGTTTAGGGTGAACTCATTGCCATTCACTGCGTCCCATTCAATTGAGAATTGAGAGCTTTTGGAGATCTTGAAGCAAAAAGAAGGAAAAAAAAATCTCATCAGGAGCTATCCGAAATTCTTGGTTCATAAAATTCTCAATCTCTAGCGTTTCTTTTGGGATCTCTTTGGCATAGATATTTGTATGCGGGTGTGGGGGTTAGTTTGTGAATTTTTCTTAGGAAATCCAATGAATGGGCGGGCACCCCACTGCCCACATCGTAATCTACTTCAGAAGTGCTTTTCAGTATACGTATCTATAAATATTACCGTATCCTTGATTTCTGTTACGGTGGTGAGCACACTATAAGTAGGTACTTGCTTTTTTTTCTTCTTTTTTCGCTCCCTCTTTTGCTTCGTACACTCATTTATCTAAGTTTGGCTATTTGCTACTTAAGTCAAAGATCGACCTTTTTAATCCTTGGTAACTTTTCGAAATGAGATTCGCTTTCTTCCCTGGGCTTGCAGCAAAAAATGTATCTTTATCCATTTATCGTTTAAGTGTAAATTGGATTTGCGACGCGTACGACATTTGATATTCGGCAGCACATTCATCAGCGAACGCTTGTGGAATTCATTGAACCCTCATGCATGTACAATAGACGCTCTGGATCTGGATGGAAGACAATTCCCATTCGAAAGCGTTTTGGTATAGGTACCTAAACCTATATTAAAAAAATTTTATACCAATTTTTGTTTGTCTATTCGAATTTAAATATTTTTGACAAATGTTCAATGCATTGGACTTACCTCTACTTTTGGCTTGAGTCTTTATTAAACCAATCACATAAGGAAAACATTTGGGCTAACGTTGACACAAGGGCGATATCGATTTCGATAAAGTGGATTACACAAATATCAAAGGCTAATCCCGTGGGGGATTATCGGCTGATTTACTTGGTCCAAATTTGAGCAGGAAAAAAAAGGTTGAAAAAAAGTTCCGGAAATTCATATCAAGATAGTATTTTGCGTTTTTGTATTTTGTGAATAATTTATGAGCTCTCGATCGTTCGAGCTGTCATTTTCGTAAGCTCTGAGGTCAATGGCGGTGGTATACTTCAGTAATGGCATTAGGGTAATCACTTATTTTGACGTAATCTAATAGTTTAATAGGATTTGTAGCATAATTTATTGATTTTGCAATGCTGAAATATCTGACATCTTATACCATTATGGAATAGCCATGCCACGATAAAGCATATGTCATGCAAATTAGGTTTTACCTAGTGCTAAATTTTATGTTGTCAGACGACGGCTTATTCCAAGTAAGACTGTTTGCCTATTCTTATCAAAATAAGTTACGATTTTCGGTAAAGGAAATTCTGCAAAAGTGACATTCAATGCTTTTTTTAGAGTTGTTACTTCTTCAGATTCTTAGGTATACCTGATTTTTATTTATCTCGTCTCAAAAGACACGGAACTATTTGAAACTTTCTGCAAATACCGCAGATGCAAAGTTTGGCTCGTTCGTACCCCGCATTATGTGTCTGCATCCTTAAGAGTTAAATGAGGACCTAAGCAATGACTATACCTACTATTTCCGATGTTAAAATCTAATGAAATTCCTAATGACATAACTTCATTTGTGCTCTAGCATTAAGCCGCGGTCCTTCTATTAATTTGCTACTTAATTTTTTCTAACTTTGAACCTGGTCAGTATGGGAAAGTTAATTAATGGACATCGACTTCGTTTCAGCTACTACTTCCTTCAGACTACACCATCTAAAAAGCAGATACATGACAGTGAGAGGTATAATTAAATAGGAGTAATAAACGCAAGCGAGTCTTTTGGCCTCGTATCAACATGTATTTATCTCAGTCTTAGGTTGAGGCTCGACTTGGTGCTTTTTCCTATGTTGGCTAATTAACTGACTCCTTACTTGTTCCTCCTTACTTGAGATTCGCCTGATTCGCAAAAATATGTGTGTAACTTACGTATACTAAGGAATCTGGTGTATATAACCGTCTGTGGGATATTTTGTGCTCAGAAAATGATCTCGCAGGCGGTAGTACGATTTACCTTAATTGAGAAATTTTTAAGCAGGTTAGGATACAAAAAGTTTGATATCTTTTAGCCAAAGATTTCTGCTAGCATATAGGCTTTTATGTGGAAAGGAGATAAACTGATTAATTATTTGACTGCGGATCATAGGGTAATTTTTTTTTTTTTGGATCCGATAGAACTTTTCTGGTGCGCTGGAAGCTCGCTCAGTGGAAAGGAGAACCATCCATCTCATTAACTAATTTAAGCCAAAAACAAGTTTATATAGTTAGGTCTAGGATATAAGGCCGCAGAAAAAGAGAGAACAAAAAAAATCAGGCCCTAAGATTATGGCTGTTATTCATTAAGCAATATAACTCGAGTTTAAGAAAAATTAAATGGCGCCCCAATATTTTTAGGTTTAAGGGAAAGAAAACTAAAACCAGACTGGGCATGCTCAAATTTGCATTCACCCGACAACGCAAGCATCCAAAATTGAACAGGGGCGGACAGACCCCATTCACGGTAAACGGTGCAATGAAATATATTTCATATACCCAAGATAAGGAAGTAATAAAACCTAATAAGTCCCCAAACAATTTTTGGGGCATTGTTTAATTTTTAAGTTCGGGGTCCAATTTCCTGGGTTTTTATGTCCCATAGAGACAATAAAAACATTGCTTGCTACGGCTAAGACGGTGGAAGGAAAATTATTTTAAGTCACTGTCCAAGACTAATGCTATGCAAAAACTAATTCGGGGCTAATAGTTTTTTATTTTTCTTAATTCTTTTTCTAAAAGTTTTGACCCAATAACACTCTCACGACTTTGAGCTACGATGGTTTCATGAGGCGTTATGCGGGTCAAGGTATAGATATACTACAAGCCTTCCTAAACAGGGCTGGATCACCTTTTAATTCACTGCCTCCGTTTGCGTGTTGGTATTGATGAAGTAATCGATAAAGAGATTTTTTGCACCTATTTTTACTACATAAGAAAATATTATAAAGCTTTAAGTTTTACATTTATGTCACCTTTACGAAAAAAACACGTCGCAGTTTTAAGAGTCTTAATGTCTGCACAACTTTCTATATGTGTACACAATTTTCTATTTGTTCACGTCACTATTAGCAGGTGATTCGAAGATTTGTGGAGCATGCACTAGCTCTTGTATTGTCAATTATTGTTTTATTCTATCTCTTAAGTTTACTTATTAAAAAATGAAATTGAGATTGTCCAGCTCACAGTCTTGTTCAGCAAAAGTTTTTCTTGGGCCCAAAAATGCATTACAACACTGGTTTACATTTTATTGTTGTTGAGTGGGTACAAGTTTGATTCTTTTCCAACAATTTCTTTTATGAATGCGCCAAAACAAAACAAATTGTGCAATTTGAAACCTACAAAAGCCTGTAGGTGAGACGAAAACTTCATTATGGTGACTTTTTCTCCTAAGGAAAATTTTTTAGAAGACATGTGTTGTACACCCTTATAAAAGGCCAAAAAACCAGTTGTGACAAAATGGCAGCCACAGGCTTACCCATCAGCTCTTACTTTTGCAAAATGGCGTCCTCACGGTATACAAACTCTTGAAGGAAAACCTCTAGGGCAATTGGTGTGTGGTTCCAGATTCGGCGCAGTATAAATTGAAAAACTTACTTCGAATTTAGTTCTGCAAGGACAGATGGTTGAAATCCTTTTGCTTCTTTTTCCAAGAAAACAGAAGAGATAATTTTCAAAAATACTTTTGTCTTAATTGTCTGAATTCAGTGTTGTTCTTAAAATTTTAATAAAGTGTGTTCTTTTAATATTTTGCAGCCAAAAAAATAAACATATGCCTAAGAATCTCTGCTTATGTTTCAAATCACAAGAAGGCAATTTTTCAAAAAGGAACTTGTTTTGTAAAAATTAAAAATTTACAATTATTTAAAATAAGGCGAACTTAACTAAACTCATTATTTAAAATGCTCAGCGATCGTATATCGTTGACTTTTTATTGTTGAGCGGCCCAAAGGTATCACAAAGCCGTACAAAATTGTGCTTAAATAAAATTTAATTAATTATGCTTAGTTAAATTTAGTTTAACATTATATTGGGGAGCCTGGCTTTCTTTTGTCACAGCGATCGCTCACAAATAATGTAATCAACAATTCCAAAACATTCCAAATGTTGATTATATTAGATGGTGAAAAATCAACGCGATTTACAATTCAATATTATAACACAGCAATACAGCAATAAATATTATAATGATGCCTGGAACTTTGATCATTTCGAACAATGCCAAATGCTCATCCTGAGGTTAATGAACGCTCCACTATTAAATTTTCTTATATTTCTTCTTATTCATATTTGAATGTTCTTTTTTGCCTTCTTTCGTCTATAAGACTAAATCCGATAAGTGGACAGGTCTATTTTCAAATGATCTACTGCGTGTGGTACGGTGCCTACTTCTTTATCTGGATTTTTCCAAAGTACATAATCCACAACTTACCTGATTCTTGTATGGTATTCCGATAAATACCTATTTCCTTCCAATTGAATCTTTCAAGCTTGCCACTCCAATTTAGATAAAAAAAAACAGACAAAGAATAATTTCAACAAGGTGGTCATAAATATTTTATTAACATAACTCACAGTTGGAGCTCGTATTAAAAAAAAAACAGCAACAACATACGATTAACACAATTTATTACCAGAAAATGGGTTGTAATCATGTGACTTAGCACCTACTCAACAAGGCACATGTGCCAAGTGATTGTACGTGCTGGTATCTGAAATGTAACATTTTATCCATCACCTTTTCTATATTTAATTGAGCGTGAACTCTCCATGGGGGCATTTAATTTAATATACAATGTAGGTTTTATTATCATACTAAACATTTCGTTTAACATAATGTTATTGCATGTTAATTGAAGGAGAAAAGGACAAGGCTTATTAAAATATTTTAAATTTTTCCTACTTTAATGTTAAAAAAATATAAATTATTTATAAAGTAAATGCAGTCAAGTGCATTTAAACAGTCACTCATGTGGTCTTGAACAAAAAATTTGCATTATTAATTTATTTTGAGAAATTCAAAAGATAAAATATTCGAGCAATAATTTCACCTATAAATATGCAAAAAAATCTTGTTACCCTCTACATTACCATGACAGAGGAATGCGCTTTGCAGAATCACAGGAACATTTTTAAGTTATTTAGCGTATTTATTGCTTTTATTATTCGTTAAATATTTTCTTTTCCTTGACACAAATTAATATTTGTGCGGGGGCTTGTTCAGTGTTAATAGTTCGACATCATAGTTCGACGACAAAGTTCCACATTGTTCCACATTGCTTTTACAAATAATTGGCCTAGTTATAGAAACCGATGGGCCCCATGGTAAGTAGAGTGGTTAGTGTGGCTGAATATTGACTGAATATTCTTGCAAGATGGGTTAGAACCACGTTAAATAATGGGTTTCTTCTAGTACGATTTGTCATGAGAGGATAGGAGAGCTTCTAAATTTCTTAAACTTGGCACATTATGAAATTTAATTTAGAAAAGTTAAAACAAAGATTTGAAGAATCTTTAAAAAAAAAGTGAAACCTTAGGAAAGGTAAGAGAAAATTCAAGCTAGTGTTTTAAGGGGATTCCGGAAAACAGCATGCCAGAGTTTTTGGACAAGATGCATGAACCAAACATTGGAATATGTATGGGATCTACAATTTCCCCTTAAACTTCTACTTTCCTCTTTTAGGTGTCATTTTATTTTCTATAATCACACATGCCTGGGCTCAGTATAGGTAGGGTTATATTGGGTTAAAGTGGCTGTCGGGTTCGAAGAACCCAACTCACTTAGACCTATGTAGATCCATTGTGATACCACGTGCATATGGATAAATTGCCTACTCGTTCAACTATTTCGAGCAGCTAATAAAGTGTAAGAGACGTTTTGGGTAAGTCGTTCTAAGATCACTAAGATCATTATGGGAGTAAGCTCCAAGGTGAAGATTTCTGTTCTTAGAGAGAGCGGGGCACTTGCAGAGAGGGTGGAGAATGGTGTGTTCTTCCTTCTCCTCATCCATGCAACTCCTGCAAAAACCGTTAGAAAAGATACAAAGCCTTGTCGCGTGCTTGCCTATTAGACAGTGTCCTGTAACAACGCCGATTGTAGCACCCTAGTGCAATCTAGCTATCAAAGTCCTAGAGCCTTAAGATCTAGCTTAGGCCAAATCTGTTTCGTTACTACAACTTATTCATCCGAGATTTGTTCTTTCTATTACAGCTTTAAGATCCAGCTTAGGCCAAATCTGTTTCGTTACTACAACTTCTTCATCCGAGATTTGTTCTTTCTATTACATCCTGTTTTATCATGAGTTTGCATGTCGAAATTGGAATGCCTAAGGGGCCCTTATCAGGCGGAATGGAGAGAGTATTTCCAAGTTTGGCGAGTTCGTCAGCCTTAAAGTTTACTGGAATGACACTACGTCCTGGCACCCAGCACAGAAGGATGCTGAACTGCTATGACATCTCCTTTGACCTGCCTCCTTCGAACGGCAGTCTAAGGCTACTGGAGATTTTATAGAAACCGATTCTAGGCACTTGATGGCCGCCTGGCTGTCAGAGAATATACGTATATCCTTGGCGGATATAACGTTATTTTTAAGCCAGGACAAGGTTTCCTTAATCGCCATGATTTCAGCTTGGAGAACACTACAATGATCCGGAATGATGAGCTCAGTGGGTATAGAATTTGAAGATTTTTGATTAGTGGGTATTTTGCGTTTGGGGTAACTTTTATAATTTTTTTTCAACCTATAGCTCACACAAGGCTTTTAAAAAAAAACAGTTAATTCTACTACCTAATTTTTATTATTATATTATATTTGAGTTGATGATGTGTCTTTATTTCTTTTTTACTAGTATAAAAAAACGAAAAAATTGGTAGTAAAAATGATTGCTATGATTGATTATTCGTCATATTACAAGAGTCAAGGCTGAACTGGCATCTCAATTCGTCAGGTTAATGCCTTACCTCATTGTTAAGTGACTGAAAGCTTCTAGAAAACATCTAGTAAAGACACGAATTATAGCATATAAATCCGAAATAAATTAAGTCTTATGGAAGCTAAAGACGAATCTGTAAACTGGGTTATTAATAATAAAGGTGCAACCGAGCTTAATTACAGAAAAGACACCGGATATAGTTTGACGTTTAGGTAGGCAAGACTTTCTTCATCATCATTTTTGATGGCCACTTAGCCTTACTAGAGTCGCGGAGCGAGGGCGGCTTAATGATCCTTTTATCGTTCCCGATCCACAAACTCAAGAGGCACAGGCCCCATGACGGGTCTCGGATATATTCTTTACCCTGGTTGATCGAAACACCTTTTTTTGCCTCGAGTGACGAGCTTGAATCTCGGCTAACATAACCTGTCTAGGAAGTCTGTCGGGGGAATATGCGAAGAGGCAAGACTTTATAATAGGAAACACCTTGGCAATAAACGTAGGTATACCTTACCTAGGCACAATCACTCATGACTTCAGAAGCTGTAGATTAGCTACATCTCCCAAATGGGTGCAACTGCCAGACCCAACTGGAAATAACAAAGATGGCTGACGAGATGAAGAGGAACACGATATGATGCAGAGCAGTGGATGACGATGGAATCACATGTGGAAGGCTTTTTAGGCTAAAAACGTCACCGCTATAGGTATATCCTGTCAAAAACTTTGATATGTTTAGATGTTGAATCTATTGTTCAATAAAGGGGCAACATTTTTACACAGAAAAAGTCTACCTCGTTATCCACTCGAATAAGTGGTACGCTATTAATAATTAATAATAATAATAATAAT
The DNA here is from genome assembly GCA_947623515.1 of Neoascia interrupta. Classification (NCBI taxonomy): domain Eukaryota; kingdom Metazoa; phylum Arthropoda; class Insecta; order Diptera; family Syrphidae; genus Neoascia; species Neoascia interrupta. The sequence continues at coordinate 34,587,321 of OX392464.1, read as the reverse complement.
TAATAATAGGAAACACCTTGGCAATAAACGTAGGTATACCTTACCTAGGCACAATCACTCATGACTTCAGAAGCTGTAGATTAGCTACATCTCCCAAATGAGTGCAACTGCCAGACCCATTGCTTATTACTTGACCAACTGGAAATAACAAAGATGGCTGACGAGATGAAGAGGAACACGATATGATGCAGAGCAATGGATGACGATGGAATCACATGTGGAAGGCTTTTTAGGCTAAAAACGTCACCGCTATAGGTATATCCTGTCAAAAACTTTGATATGTTTAGATGTTGAATCTATTGTTCAATAAAGGGGCAACATATTTACACAGAAAAAGTCTACCTCGTTATCCACTCGAATAAGTGGTACGCTATTTTGGCTGGTTACCTTTCTTAAGGATACAATAGTCACTTTTAGTCATTGTGTAAACAAATTGATCGAATAGACCAAATGTTAGTTGAGAATTACTCGCAACAAGTATGAGGGTTGCAGGATCGTACCCTGCCGGTGAGCCACACAGAGTTTTTTCTTTCGACATTTCCGTCCGCTAACATACCAACTCCAATCTACGATCCAATGTTGCTTGGATCCAATTTTGCTTATCTCAGCAATCCAAGCTTTACGAAGTTTTCTCTAATTTTATGCCAAAACTCAATTTAGCATGTTCCATACCTGCCTCAAATTGAGCACATGGAAGACAGGTCGAAAACTTTCCTTTTCTAAGCCGCTAACAATATATTTGATATTTATTACGAGCTGCTGAAAAAGATCCCTATTTTTCTTTTTCATTTCATTGTTAGGATACGAAAAAATTACATTATGACAAATTTTAAGATATGGCTTCAAGATGAATAGTTTTCTGATTTCTTGAATCTTCATTTTTTCAAGTTCAGTCTAGACGTCTTTCAGAATATTTTACAAAGTTAAAATGGACAAATTTAATACATATTAACATAAAGAAAACACTGAAGTGAAAGGCAACTCGTAAGCTTGATACCTAAACCCAAAACTTATTTGCTTATTTATTCAAGAGTTAGATGCTTTGGATGAAATTTACAAAATTTGTTACCTACTCAGATAGGTAGATTTTTAAGAGTCAGAAGAATCTTTTAAACAACAAAAAGAGCCAACATTTGCTGGGAAGCAGATAGTAGAAAGGTATTAACTCTCTCAGATACAGAGGTTACCTTAACTGCAAGTTTACCCCACTCAATTTGCTGCCGCCTTGCACAAACGTTAAACATTTTTCACACTAAAAAATAATCCTTATCCGCGTGCTCGCGTGTGAACTACAACTTAATCGTTTGAACGCCATTTAAATACATAAATCATCCAAAAGACTCCATAAACAAGCAATTAAAAGAAATACTTAAACCTAAGTCCTGATTAAAAATCATAATAAAACAAACAGCACCTCATAAATTTAATTGATTAAGTTGAAAAAAGAAAAAAAAAAAACAACAAACAATGGAGTATGAAACCAAAAAGTTTAACATCCCAGCCAAGACCTACGACAATTTTTTCTGTTTGCTCTTATTTTGTTGTTGTTAAATTGTTTAATTGTTTTTAAATTAGAATGTGCGAACATAAAAATCTCATTTTTATTGCCCCGGCAAAGCGCCATAAAATTGTTTTATAACCGCAGTTCAAGGTCAGCGCCAAACATGGCTGCATTATAATGTGCCTCGCTGCGAGTTTTGGCATTTCTTTTGATGGATTTAGGTGCCGACAGGCCATTTAAAACAAATAAACAATAGATACAGGTTTCACTAGTTTCTATTTGGCATCGCATTTGGCTTCCAATCAGCCTAAGGAATGGCAAACTCGTTCCATTTGGGAAACCTGATGAGATCAAAGAAGTAGCAGAAAAAATGCTTGTCAAATAAAATACCCTAATCAAGATGGCTGTTTGATATTTTGTCTTTTCATTCCACCTTTGAATGAAGGTTGGTATCCTACGCCTTCACCAAAGGAAACTGTAGATGCAGGCGTCGTCGTATTAACATAAACTTCCATCTGGAATGTTTCATCACTACCAAGATGATACCTACCGGCCTAAGTCGGAACTACACGCTGAAACTGGGAGAAACCCATCTGCCGCATAATGGGATTCTTATCGGAACGACATACTCAGGAGGCCAAGAACCGAAATCCCAATGAGCGCCTTGTGAATTTGTTTAAATCTTCCGCACATTTCCGTCAGATGCCGCTGGTGCACTGCGGTGCCTGAGAAAGAGATGGTGAATCAGAGGCTGTGCTGGCAGCATCATCACCCCAGATAAATCGATTTCGCAGTAGGGATGAGAAATCTATCATTGCATCTCTTTTCACTTCCCGACACTTATATTTGCATCCTGCTTTTCTCCTCGCGGTTGAATGGCACTCGTATGCAAATGTGGTGGTGGGAATTTAAAATGGGCGTGGTGAACTGGAAAAAGGCCATCATGCCTCCCGGGGGCCATCGACCACCAACACAGAGATGGGATATTTCAAATCCACGCACACCACGGCATTTGCACTTGGAAGAGTGTTGGTTAGGCGCGCACACACATCTGTAACGACTTCCCCGTTGCTCCGCAAGCGTTTCACCCAAAAATGTATCTATAACCAGCTTGATAAAACCTCGAGCGTGGGGTGAACTACAGTGAGCTGCCATTGCCACCGCTGTCGTTCGCTTGGATTTTTTTTTTTTGCTTTTCGTTTCTGGAACTTTTGCAGAAGTTTTGTGTATTCGACCGAGGAAAAAAGGAGAAAAAGAAAATTTTCAAGGAAAGCTGGAAAAAATCCAAAATCGATATTCCATCGTGACTGATGAGGACGACGTCGATGTCGACGATATTATGTCCTAGCGGGGCCTGCAGACTATATGAAATTCGTAGCAGCAGCCGTGATTTGATTGATGTTGTTTCCTCGATATTCGAGCACCGTATGCAGATTATTTGCAGCAGAAGTTTTCATGCAATCGATGGTTGCTTGTTGGAAAATGAGTTTATATCTCTCAACCTATTTTGATATCTGGCTTAATGAAAATGTGATTGAATTTCGTGTGGGTGGTGTGTTATCGTTGAGTTATTTTCGTATGTGACTGGTGTGAGGCAGCCAAATTAGAGAGGTTGTGGTTTGGGCAGATTATCTGATATAGTCTTGCCGACGGTGAAAATAGGATATCGAGTCCACTTTAAATGGAAAACCAAACGTGTGCAGGCAAATTTGATCAGAGTTTATCACATTAAGATAAGGCTTGGTAGGCAGGTAGGTAGATATATCTTTGCAGGATGAGGCTGCTGAATAATTCAAAGGTGTTCAATTTTGTGTTTCCGGTTAACCAAGTAGGTATCTATATGTGGCTAACATATCAACCGACCAAGATTCCTAAGCATTAAATTGCTTTAATAAAATAGTCGTTTTTACCAATTACAAAATCTAAAGGTTCACACTTTTACGTGTTCAGATTTGTACCTATACCTACCTATTTCATTGCTTCAATAAGGTACGACAGGAGAAAAGCAAGGAGAACTAAAACTTGTGCCTGAAAAAGTGGCTCTATCTTTTACAATAATAATTGAAAAAGAATAAAATAAATAAAGAATTCACAAAGAATACTGTGAAGAAGAATTGGGTGGGAAAAGTGATTCCCCCTCTTGAGCATCGGAGGAACCAAGTTTGATCTCAAGATTTATCATCTGAGGCTGCTGCTCCCCAATCAGGCGAACTACTTAGATTCAGATAGGGGAAATATCAACAGTTGAGGTAAGTTTTGGCTTGAGAATTATCTGAAATGGAACTAAACTATCAGCAACGAAAAGATGAAGAAGAAAAATCTAGTAGCGAACGTCGAAGTCAAGATTAATGCCTCCCTGATCGGTCTGGATTATTTAAAAACGCAGAACGCAAATGTTCCCTTTTCTTTTGGTTGAGGAACTTTGGTGTCATTCGTAAAGCTGAAATATTTTGCGGCAAAAATCTTTAATTTCTTTTTTGACAGAGTCTCAAAAATTCAGCATTGCTCAGTAAAAATTTTGGTATATCTGAACCGAATACTTTTTTGTCCTCTTTTGGGTTTTTTTTCGCTTGTGGTATATGCTTATGCTTTTGAAGGCTGACAACCGCTGATTGGGAGCTCAATTTGGAAATACCCTCCGAGACAGAGTTTTGTAGAAAAGTTAAATTTACATAACGTGTAGGTACAAGGAAACCCTCAGACAATCTTCAATGGGCACTTTAGAACATCATCGTAAAATCGTAAGATCTAAGGCCTGTTTGACTTCTTGAAACTGGGCCAGGTAGTAGAGCCAGCCACAAGCTCAAAATAAAATTAAGTTCCAGAAGTGGGCTCTATTAGAAAATGACAAACTATCCCAAAATATAAAGCTGGCTCCATACTTTTAAATTGACAAAAAAATATAAATGTTCAAATTCAATGACGTAAGAACTAAAAAAATATTAGAAAAAAGCAAAAGTTGTTATTGCATTGCGTAAATATTTTTGGTGGCCTATTTCATTTGGACCTTGTTTCCTACACCCGTCCTCTTCATTTTAAATACTCACCTCTTGATGTTGGGTTGACGACCCGTAAAATATGCGGAACTTTGCGAGCGGAAAGAACTTTAGGACAGAAAAGAAATGGAAATGGATCGAGAATCCAACACAAATGCTGATCAGGCAATAGGCAACGTGAGCACACTGCAAAAAATACCCACGCAAGTGTTATGCCCTTACACAAGTCGAAGTAAGCAAAACAAGCAAATATATTACCAAAAGAGTATTCAACGAAAGCATCTAGAGAAAAAGAGTTTAATATTAGACTGACTCTTACCCGGATAAAAGGAGCCGACCTGGAAGCCGCTTATTTTGAGACAGACGCTCCTAGATTTTTGATAGTTGCTGTTTTTGATTCGTTCCGTCTATTTTTCCATACATGTACCCATAAAATCTGGAAGGAAATACCCTATTCGCCTCCAGGAGACGGCACCCAATCCGGGACCATTAGCAACTCCAGGAAAAAAGTACAATTTGCTCAAAAGGAATCAGCAATTTTTTTACGTAAATTTTGCTAATTTTTTGTTATCTTAAGTTAAATTTAAGATCTTATAAAATTTCTCTAAATTGTTCTCTTGTATATCCAATTCGTTTATTGAATATGTACAGTCACAGGAAAGATAGGATAATTTTCCTTTACCTGCAAACAAATCTCTTTTAATCCAGCAAAAGAAATTGTCCAGTTTTTCCATATTGGATAATTATCAAACTACAAAAAGCTTTGATAAAGTCTCCTAACAAGATCCAAACAAAAATATGCATTTGCAAGCACTATTATTGGCAGGGTAACTTAGACTATGTGTGCTTAAAGCGCTCTTATTAGGCCTGTACTGCATATATTTTTAACGGACGAGTAAAATTTATACAAAATTTAAGGCTTTAAAGTAAGAGAAAGTCTCCGGAACCTAAAAGAGCCCTGTACTCATTTCTCGAGAAAATTTCAATACAGAAAATATAAGTTTGTTTTAATGAGTCTACACATCTTTTTTAAAAGTTTTTTTTTTTTAATTTTCTCCTTAAAAGAAGTATAAAAAAAAAGGCTTGACGCAATGAGTATTAACTGCCTCTTTCTCTTTTTATACATTATAAGTTTCTTTTCCTAAGTATTTCCTAAAACCTTGTACCTATCCATGTTAAAACAGGGATAGGTTTTTATATTCAGTGTGAAAATAAAAATGATTTTAATCCTATTGAAAGTAATTTGATATTTTATTTATGGCACCTGAGATTTTCTTATGGTGAATTTATTTGCAAAGAAACTGGATACCTTCAGTATTGTGAATGTAATAGAATAATTTTGCACCCACCCAGTGCTGTGTTATTTCTCACTTTAATTTTTTTTTTTGAGTGGGTTGAACATTCTATGGTTGGACAAGTTTACTTTCGCTCTCGTAAAATATCAAGAATTTTAAAAATATCACAAACACATAGATGGTCCAATGGCCTCAATCATCTTACAGTAACTAATCTATAGTTAGGAAAGTCTATAGAACGCTGAGGAATCTTTTCGGGTTGTTGAAGTTTTTGTATTTTAAGATCTTATTCAACGCAAATATAAGTAATTAGTATTTGTTTCTGCTGTACTGGTGAATATTTTCTTTTTTACATACAAGCTTTCTTTACATTTTCGAAACTTTCACCTTAAAAGTTTTTAGAGATGTTTTGAGGCTTTATAAATACTATTCAAATAAGTAAGCATACATATATTGTAAGCAGTAAGATGAAAGAGTAAGAACAGAGTATTATGCTCGAATCATTAGGGTCTGCTTACCTAAAACTTCCTCCCACAAATGCTATGCCAACGAAGGAGGGGATGGTAAATAACAGAGTGTGTTACAGCCCACCGCGCATTATTTGACCTTTAACCTTTAAGGGAAAATTGTTAACCTGAAAAAGATGGTGTTCCAGTACGGTACTCATTTCAAGCCAGTAATATACTCATTTCCTTTAAGATGAAGGTCAGCATAGATGGGGCTCAGCATTTTTATACCCGACCGAGGGTATATTAAGTTTAAGGTATAGTTTGTAACGTAAAGTAACAAAGTAACCCCTAAGACCTATTAGATACATGAATGGGACCAACAGGAAAATCGATTAAGCCATGTCCGTCCGGTGCGTATTGTAAACAACTTTTAAACCTAAAATTTTAAGGTAGAGAGCTGAAATTTGGTGGGTTGACTGGAAGTCCAGACTTACAGATCAAGTTTGAAAATTAGCTAAATCCGCTTACTACAGACACGCTCACTACAAGCCTGTATGTGCGACCATCTCTAATTTTGAAAAATACTTTTTCCAAATTTTAGCTATATTTAGCTACCAGAAAAAATAGTGCAAGCGCATTTTTTTTGGTATGCTACATTACCTTGTAGTTTTCTTCGAATTAGCTAAACATTTTTGTCCATTTTTGGATTTTAGCTAAAAATTACAGTTTTTCAATAAATATATATGAAATTTGCCTTAAAATTCCATGACAAAAGTTGTAGGTATTAGCAATTTCTAACTTTTTTATGTATGTAGTATGTGCTTCCGCCCACTTTCGGCGTTGCATTAAAAAAAGTGTTTTTTTTTAGTTTAAAAGCGGAGCTTTAGGCCGAAATGTATGCAACCACTTAGTATAAGGCATTCAACAGTTATGTTTTTAGTATCCCGCCCACTTTTTGGAGGCGTAGAAGTTTTCTTTTTTGGTATGGTTTTTGATTTGGTTGCAATCCGTCGTAGATGGACTAAGGCTCTTGCACACGCTTTTTTTTTTAATTTTCTTGAGCATCAGCTACATCCCCGAGTGCAACGATCAATTCTTCGATGGTTTGGACACGTTTCTCGCATGTCCCACGACAGATTTCCTGAACAGGTTATGTTAGCCGAGATGCGAGCGTGTCGCCCGCCTGGTAGGCCAAGAAACAGGTGGTTAGATCAGATAAGAAACATCTCCGAAACCCGTCTGGGTATCGCGCCTGTGTCTCTTGAGTTGGTGGCGGAGGATCGGAAACAATGGAAGGACCATTTAGCCACCTTCGCTTCGCGACCCTTCTAAGCATAAGCATAAGTTTTCACCGAAAATGGTGATGATGATGATGATTTTCTTTTTCTTTTTTAACAATCCTTTAAATTTTCTCATCTTATTATAAAGTTGATAAGGGCACAGTAAGGTGATATGACGCAGCCGCAGAAATGGCGCAATTTAAATTTTTGCTCGCGTTACTTGGTAATTTGAGTAAAATGTTGTTTGTGTTACGAAATAAAATGGCATGTTGTACTTAAAAATTAGGTTTTTTATTTTTAAGGCTTTTTCGGTTAGTTCTTTGGCCAATCTTACTTGTACATAGCTTTGTGGTAACAATAGCCTCAATACTTTAATGTATTTATGGAAACAAACCATTGTTTGATTTAGTCGATTTCATTTATGTCATGATGGAAGTCGAACTGTGAGGGTGATATGGCTGTGGTAGCATTACCCCATCTACTACGTTTTTCGTAAGTTTTCCTATATTCTTTAGCAAAATGCCCCATTTTAAGATCGAATCCCAGAATACTCTTCTTAATGTTTGTAGACACATGGCCTGTGATGCACAAAGTCAAGGCATGTGATCAGTGACGTCGTCGAACCTTGGGCTGGCTATGAAAATGCTTTATACATTATAAGTAACAATATGTATGAGGAAAACATTTGATGGGGTGTACCATATCACCCGCACTTGGTGGATATGGTTTTTTTTTTACAATAGCTTTGATTTATAATTTTTCAAACAACTTTTTTCTTATGTACGTTTGTGACTACTACGTTTGACTTATGTTATGGTATTTGTTGCTTTGGAAACACATATTTAACATTTTTTGTCATATTGCCTGACTTTACCCTTCATTTATGAGCCTATTTAAAATTGCGCTTGTTTAAAAATTTTAGTGTGTTAACTTTAATCTCCAGAGTCTAGCGCATGTTCTTAAGTGTGGATTAAAACGTTGAAAATGATGGAGCCTTAATGTATGTTTTTAAAGAAATTCATTGCAACTTTAATCCGTTTTTCGCTCTCATATTTTGCAGCTTAGCAGTAATTGTTTTTTATATTTTTCAGCCGTCAACTTGAAAAAACGAAACTGTTCTTGCACCACTCAAAATTATAATAGAAATGTCTGGGATATGCAAAGCTTAGATCAACACACCCTACGTATACGAAGTATAATTGTTACGTAAATTTACTTACACCTTTTCTACCATCCCTTATGGCTCTATAGATCCTTTTAAATATTATGGAAATTTCGACAAGGAAACGAAATTTCCTCCATAATCGGCACCTTAAAGAGTTAACTATAATGAAAGTCTTAAGTCACGCTCTGCCAAAGTACAAAACGTTACAAGTATTACCAAGGATGGGAAAAGATTTCTTCTATTTTCTTTTTTTCTTACTTGTATGTTATTCCTCTTACCCTTATAACATTTGCTGCCGTGTTATCCCTTAGCATTATACCTATATCACCCCAAACGTGATTTCTGACATTTCCTTTTCAATGAGTCGTGAATTATACGATATACCACGATAGGCATGCTCACAAACACACATACGGAATAAACTATAGGTATGCCCAAAAGGATATTTCAAGGCAAAAGCATTGTTCCAATATCAGCCATCATTATAGGGGCGGGAAAGGAAATTGAAGAAGACTATACGTACGATACATATTGTTTGGGTTTTTTTTTCCTATTTCACTGTGCTCGACACAAAAAAAAAATTATGATGATGATGAGCGACTTAAGAGGAATACATTTGAGGAATCCTTATGGAAAGAAAAAAAAAAAACACCGACTTTTTTTTCCTTCTGTTGCTGACATGCTTCTTTGATTCTCCAAAGTGATTGGGTTCATCTAATGGAGGATGACTTCAGTTCCTCCAGGAGTTAATGTGGTTCGTTGCTAAGGATTTGGGATGATTTTAATGTAATTTTTCTATACTTTGGATGTTTTATAAGAAAGGAGCTAATTAGCATCAAACTAGTTTTCCGCTTGAGTCGATTGGCTGTTAAGCATAAAGGCTTTGTGTTTCGTCACAAAGGAGCCAGGAAATTTGACCATAAGCGTGACAAAGTTTCTATGAATAGGCCATTCTTGTTTGGGGTCTTATGATGAAGGCATTAGCTATATACTGGAGCATTAGTTCTTTGAAGCCCACCCGACTGTAAATTGAATTCCCCGTTGGGTGTATAGGTATCCAACTTCCATATTTGTTGGCTGAATGAGATAGCTCATTGGGTAGTTTAAATTGCTCAACCTTTGAAGCATTTATATAAAACCCGATCTTAAAGACCTCCATGAGTGTTGAAATTACCCCATTTTTTCTATAAGCGTAGATATAAAAAGGTTAACTGACACCAATTGTGACAGCGTGACACTCCCTTTTACTTTTGAAAAAATAGGTAGATTTGAAGTCCCTGTTCTGATCGAAATTAAATTCTAACAAATAAGCACATTTTACATCCATGTTGGGCTTGTAATAAAAATGAAAGTCACATTAAGAGTCTAACCCAAAAATAGTCAATTTAAATTTCTAGCTCTAATTAGCTATGCAACATTATTGTGCCCAATTTTCTATGTTTCTTAATTGATGTCCCATTTAGCCTAAATTCAGAACAATGTCACATCATCGAATTAAATTCGATAAAATTATCATTTGTAGTTCGCACAAGAGCTACTCACTTACAGTCATTGCTTTAAGTTGACCCTTGATTATACTATATTCATGCATAAACTTTACATACATCAAATTCCAGCTGGAAAGCTACATGGCACCATTGCTAACATGAAACGTACCCCAAAAAAACCCCCTCTCATAAGCCCATACACAACGGAATAGCGCATACATATTCATTACTTATAATAACTTATGTATGCACATCATTCTTCTGAAAAAATCAATTTCCCAGAGAAAAAAATAAAACATACAACCAATTTACGTCAAATTTATTTCAATTTAAATTTTTAAAAAACATCGGTAGACTATGTTTAGTGTTGAGCGCAACGCTTACATAGATCTGCATATGAGCGTGTGTACAACATCGATAAAAACCTCCACCTCAGTAGGTATATCATTCGAAGGCAAAATATACATTTCGGCCAGACTGATGCAGGAATATTTCCCACTACAAGCACCGAATCCGTTGTTGTGTAAAAAAAGGTTTCCCTCAGACACGGTGCTCAAATTGTTTTCCTTGGTTTTGGCGATGCTCAAAGGTTGTGCGGTATAGCAAATTGGGTTGGGATTGGACATTTAGCAGGTACACTGAAAAAAAAAATCAATCAAGAAATGACTATTAACTGGTTACTTCAATTTTTAATTGTTTATTTTTTTTGCAATCAATTCGAGGCCTTAAAGACTTAACACACTCAAACAAAGCTTGTGTTTCAGAAGTTTGTACCAATTAAAAATGGGTTTTTTACTGGCCATTCATTAAATATAAAGATAAATACAAAACTAATTAAAAATTTAATACTGTTGCAAGCAATAGCAAGTGTCTACTAAATATGTTTTTTTTTTCTTCAACATGATACAAAAAGCTAGCTTATAAACTAACTGGCCTAGGATTTTTCTACCTAGGAAAATTTTTAGCTTTTTGTTTGCATAATTATTGATATTTAGTAGATATCAGCAAATTAGCACTAATTACTCAATTAATTTCAAAAACCTTGTTTTAATATCTCTTACTATTTAGTTAAATATATAGTAAACGCAGAAAAATAATTACTTTAATTTACGTAAAATGAAGCATTATGAATGAATCATTCCAGACGTTCTAGAGATATGATCGACACCGATAAGTAATCGCATAAGTACCTACAATGAATTTTGGTATGTGGTTTTGTAATTGTCTTTAAACCTTTCTTTAAAGTAAAATTTTGAATGTAGGTTCATCTTAATATTCCCTGTCTAATTTGTAGAAAGGTTGTGTGCTCGGCTGTGCTGTTATTTATTTGTACACCTTTCTTGACCCAAGTCTTCCAACTCGTTGTAGTTCTACCCACTAGAACTTTCGGCTTTTCGAAGATTGTGGCCGTTCCGTTAGGAAGGATGTTGCTGCCAGCCAAAACATAAAACCCACCATCGATCAAATATTGACACTGCGGCATATCTAAGAATTCCATATCGATACTCGCTGTATTTTAAGACCGCGTATGGGTGAGACTTTACCGAGACCTCACTGAGTCCTTGGATGTTCTGGATGGTTGGCAATCAAGAAAAATGTAGGGGTGCTCAGAATGGTGCGAAATCTCTTGCCAACATTAGACGCACAATCTTTTAAAAGCCCGTACAAATTATCGCATAGCCAGTTGACATTGAGATAACCAGAAGAACATAAGCACAGCGTGATGTTAGTGAAGCCATTATGGGTGGGTGTATTAGGATGTAAGCGGCGAATATGGGCTAAGCAGTAAATGAGTAAAACCAGTTACATGCTCTTATCAAGAAGAGAGACCCTACCAGTGTTGCCGCAAGCTTAAATTAAAGTCGCTAGACCAACCTGCAACAGTACGGTACAGTATGGAAAATCGTTAATCATCTCATGTTTTCCTGCAGTCTTGTGTCACAGGCCCTTAGGCTTACAAATTTAGTGAATACCCGACCAAGGGTATATGAATTTTAATGCATAATTTGTAACACAGGGAAATTATCATCGTAGACCCCTAAGACTTTTTAGAGATATGATCGAGACCGACAGGTGATTCGATTAAGCCATGTCCGTCTGTCCGTTACGTCAGTCCGTCCTTACCCGAAATTTTACTGTTGATTTTGCCACAGCCATATTGACTTGGCTGGCTTAGTAAGTGTAAATATCCCCATGTGTTAGTTCCAATACTCTAACCCTTTCGGCAAATATGAGTTACTTAGCGCATATTGCAAAAAAAACAGCTTTAAACCTTTAAGAACATCGAGTTTCCCAGAGTACACTTCTGCTCTAAAAGTTGCCTCGATTGATTTAGATCCATTTGTATATTGCTCGGTTATTGTCGTTGAATAATGAGGTCCATAGACTCCTGACGCATTTAAAAATGGTTTCCTGTGTAAATATTCGTTTTCACTCTTGCCGAACATTTACACAAGAAAAAATTAAAATGTGTGCGCTGCATTCTTCTCATATCTAAAATGGGGATCTATAATTTTTTTGCCAAACAGCACTTTGAGAATTTTTTGAAGCTAAATGTTACTCTCGGAAGGCTTGTCAGACCCTCTTGTAGCACAAGGGAAACTATGTAAGAACGATGGTGAGCTAAGTTTTGCAAAGCCTAGATTTTCCTCTACAAGTTATCATTAAAGGTCAAAAAAAATTAAGTTCTTGATGAGGAGCTGATCGTTTTGAAGTCATCTACCCATCTATCACAACCAACCCAATTGCAAACGCCTTCAGCTTTGTTAAAGTTATTTGCTGTCTCTTTCCAAGTTCTGCATCTGCACTGTAAAAATTCGACTCTCTAACGGAATAGTCATAACTCATAATCATAACCTAAGTTGCATAATGGTATTTTTAATGCTTTGGACAGCATTCTTAAATACGGACTTGGCTTTATAAACCTGTTTGCCACTATGGTTAGGCATAATGCTTCTGAGATGTTGGAGGATGTACAGTGCCGCTGACTCAACATTTTGTCGAAGAGTTGTAAGATTCTTTCGAATTAAACAAGGCTTCACATGTGGCAAATAACTTATAATCAGCAGCTGTCTTTTGAATTGTTTCGAACTTAACTTCCCGTACATATTTTCGGCATCAAAGGGTTCCTTCTCTTTTATGGTCTTTCTGTGCAAAGAAGAAATGTCAAATAAACTCTCCGTTGACTCTGCCTAAAACCTTCGCAAAGTTAGAAAAGAGGGCGTGATGTTTAGTATACTCGTGCAATGCCAGAACGTCTGCAGTTTTCACACTTTGTAAGATTTACTTTTTTAATAGTTTAAAACCACCATTTCTTTCAAGACCGGGAAAAAAGTCTTGAACCTATTCTGCCTCAATTAGGGGGTATTAAAGTTCTACAAATAAGATTACTCAACTATCGATGAACTTGATCCGCTTGAGTTTCGTTCAGTTCTGCAGCGTTATAAAGGGTGACGCGATTTGTGCCAAATCTGTGCCAAAAATGTCACGTTTTCAAGCAGAAAGTTTAAGTTAGGAATTTATAACCTATAAGCTTACGATGTTTAGGTTATCTTCAACTCAAAATATAAATTCTACAACTGCTCGATAAAAATTAGTTAAGTTCTATGACTGCGCATTTTGAAGTTAAGAAGAGGATTAAGATTCGTTGAAAACGAAATGAATGACGAAATAGATCGGATTAAATGACGGAATTCGTCAACTGTACGTGTTTATGAACCGTCCTGGCGCACGTCCAGCTAATAATTTTACTGGGAAGAAATAGCAGATATATGGGAAATGATGTGGTTCCAGCAAGACAGGGTAAACTGCAACAGATTTGATGCAATGACATCAGTTCTGTGAGAAATGTTCCGAGGTCACATTTTTTTTAATTTTGTGATTTCAATTGACCCCCTAGCCAAGAAAATGTAATTTAATGCGGAATGTCTGTGTCTGTTGTGAGAGACTTAAAAAAAATTTAAAGATTAAATGGAGTTAAAAACCAAACAAAAATTTGAAAAAAATTCAGTTCATGAAAAATTACCGAAGAGTGAAGAGGGTGCCGAAAAAAGAATCATCGAGAGCTACGCAGAAGGAGTCACTTTTTGGAGAGAAAAAAGCCTAACTATTTAACTCTTAAGCCCAACTAGTTGTCTATAGAGTGGGGCAACAGCTCGAGCTGAACCAGGGCCAACTTCTCAACAACGTATGCTGTGTGTGTTAATTTCTTCACATACAAGGGGACCTACAATTTTTTGCCGAATCCGAACGGCACTTTGAGAAGTTTCAAGAGAAATGATACTCTCGGAGGGCTTGTCAGACTCTCGTGGAGGTGGCGACTGTGAAAAATACAAGTCTTTTTTTTACAGGTAACGATGGCAGGATTCAAACCCTGAACGTCTAACTTTGTTGTCCGACACACTTTAACTTTTTTTTTCTGACAAGCCCCGCTTCTCAAACCCTCACGGAGGTGGGGACCGTGAAAAAGAACAAGTCTTTATTTCAGGTGACAATGGCAGGATTCAAACCCAGACCTCCAGCGTAGTAAGCACACACACTAACCACTACGCCACAGCAGCCCAACTAGTTGGAAGAGCATTAAACTCTTAATCTCAGTGTTGTAGATTCATGCTCCACGTTGGCCGCTATAATTGCACATTCAACTAAACTTTGAACGTCAGCCTTGAGATATTTTTTCGGATTCGATAAATATGGTTCCTGGATGATGTTGTTAACCAATTTTAAAATTTACTAAATAAAAAGCGGAATAAGATAAAGATTGCTCCGGTCGATACGAGCGATGAACTAAAAGCCTATATTTTCTCCTTACGGCTTTCACAATATATTCTTAAGCTTTAGGTATTCTAAAGCTATTTTTTACACATTTACAGAGAACAATTGAGAACAAATTTTTCTACGATTTTTTTTATGGAAAATTTCCTAACAACTAAAACATCAAATTAATAACTTTACATTTTATTTTTTCAAATCAAAACAGGAAGGACAAAATATTTATTTTTAATCCCGACCCTGGGTATATTCATTATGTTCTATAGTTTGTAATGCATTAAAATAATCACCGTAGACCCGTAAGATTTTTTAGAGATATGAATGGGACCCACAAGAGAATCAATTAAGCTATGTCCGTCCATCCGTCCGTCCGTCCGTCTGTCCGTATATGTGAAGTTCTTAGGTCTTTAAAATTGAGCTAGGTTGCTCAAACTTGAAGTATATTTTGGTTCTTATTTTATACAGAACAAATTGTGAAAATTTGTTACATTCACCAACGGCTATGCCCACTTAAGGCTTCAATGCAAGACAATATCTATTTAAAATTTTCTTTCAAAATGCCTTTTGGTCAAGTAAGACAAGGCGTAGGAACTCAAATTTTGACAAAAGGCGAAATATCGACCATGACCACTTTTAACACGTTAGATATTTAAAAACCCGATATCCAAGTTCACTCCAAATCAAAAAAAAAATTATACAACAAATATTAAAGATATTACTATTTGCTAAGTTTAACCAATCAAAGAGCGAGAGGAGTTCTTAGGAAAAAACGGGGTTTTTCCGAAATAATTTTCGGTTTTAACGCACTTTGTTTTGATTCTAACAGAAATATAATAAATTGATTCTAATTTTTAGGCCAGACCCACTTTTGAGGGTGTGGTCTATACAAATAATATATGAATTCGGGACAAAAAATTTTAAGATTTGATGTTACACCGTAATAGAGTCGGGTATATAGAAGTTTGTCACAAACGAACTCTTGTACTTACTCACTTGTTTTACTCCTTGACTTCTTCAACGTTTATGTCGCAAACATAATAATTTCTTCCTTATGGCATCCTTAAAAGCAGTGTTTTTCAATCTGTGGGTCGCGACCCCCTGGGGGGTCGCCAAGCATTATTTGAGGGGTCGTGATCTCAAGCCAGGTTAAGGCAAAAACAAAATTTGTTTGTCCTAAACTGGAAAAATAATTCAACAAAAACACAATGTTTTTAGTGAGGAGACTATGGTCAATAAAATATTGTAAAATCATCGTTGTACCTTTGAAATGTTAATAATTACCACTTCCTTGTTGAAATTATTTCTCTTCCTAGTTTTTGTATTCACTATTGAGAAGTATGTTAGGTCAAATAGGTAAGCAGTGGCTTACACCACTAGGGTCCACAAAGCCTCAAATATTTTCCTCGTTTTTCTTTTTCTCCCCAAAATTATAGATCGTTTGCCGAAGTTTCTATATCATCATGTTATCAGTATCTTAATCTTCGTTTCTTTATCGATGGGCGAAGGTCGATAGACCAGTTGGTCTGACAAAGAATTTAAAAAAAAAAAAACTTTGTACCCGTCTATGTCCATTTGCAGCTTCAGTATCTATACTTCTAGAA
This sequence comes from Neoascia interrupta, assembly GCA_947623515.1. Classification (NCBI taxonomy): domain Eukaryota; kingdom Metazoa; phylum Arthropoda; class Insecta; order Diptera; family Syrphidae; genus Neoascia; species Neoascia interrupta. The sequence continues at coordinate 34,570,777 of OX392464.1, read as the reverse complement.
ATTACTTACTACTGTTTCTCGGCGCAAAGAATGTAAAAACTTGGTTGCAATGATTCACCTGACGAAATTTATTCGAAAACTCTGACCAGAAACGAAAATGTAAGGGTAAACATGACTTTTCTTCTTACCTGTTACAAAATTTTCTTCCTTAACTTGGAGATTCTTATTAAAATTTCCAAAAAATCAGTGCAAAATAATAAATCCAATAGCAAAGAATGGTCAGGAAATGGCTTTTTCAGCTTTTGGAACTCAACCTTTTAAAAACTTTCCACAATATTAATACCTTTTCTTCTGGCAGTCAGCTGTCATCGTTGTGATAAGCTGAATTTTAATTTTTTTTCTTTGAAATCCACGTGTATGATTTTAAGCAACCAATCAATCTTCGAAAACATACTTTATGTTATCGCCTTCTTTTGGGGGCGTGATTCAAAAAGTGTTCTTATAAAAATATATATTTTTAAAGTGTTTCTTGTTAATTGTCTTAAAGTTTTGCTTTAGTTTGGGGGTCGCCAAAATTTTTTTTATGTTTAAGGGGTCGCGCACTCAAAAAGTTTGAAAAACACTGCTTTAAAGTAACTAAGGATCCCTAGCTAGATACAGGTTAGGACCTTCTACTTGGCTGTTTATAAAAAAAACTCGATGTCACAAACCCTTTAAGGTTTTTCGTTTGAAACACAATCTCCCAATTTCGTAGCATCCGTTGGAAATCGCTGTCTGACATGAATTTTGAGCAGGACATCACCGTCAATAATAAACGCTATCGACCGGCGATAACCAATTATTTTCACCCAGCCACCCTCCACAATTAACATTTTGCGATTTAACATTAACTTTAGATTCATCCATCATAAGATCGCAAAGGTAGCTATGCCATAGAAATACAGGGTGTAACAATAAAACTTCAGTAGGTACCTACACTGCTAATCAAGGACGGAGTTTTCTTTATAAATGCTATTAAACAGGGTCATTGGAAACTAAACTCTTCAATTATTAACAAATTTGTAATCTGCTCAGATGTGACTTTGACTAACAAATTTTCTCAGTGTATTTTGGAACCATTTTGGCAAACAAGAAATGTACCTTCATATATCAAATGCTTAAATTACGCCGAAGGCAAAGAAGATCTCCTGCCTTTTACCAGTGAATGTGTCTCAAGTGGATCTGGTCTGAATTCCAATTTGGGAAACCAACTTTAACTATACTAGGTACACATCCCGCTCATACACGATATTCCTAAGCTGACAAAGAAAATTCTCATTTTGTTTTGATGAAAAATTTCCCAAAGTTTTTCTTCTACATAATTTTTGTTTCTTTTTATCCATCCAATCATTTGCATTGCACTTCACTCCTTTTTCTCTCCCTTGGCGTATACCAAACTACTAATTTTGTTTCTAGTGTCATTCACAGAATTTTGCTTGTACTCTGGGGGCCAAAAGTTTTTTTTTTTTGCTTTTTGACAATCATTCTTTTTCGGTCCAAGTATCAAAGTTGCTATTATTTGCACTGCGTACAACATGGGGATGCTTGGATATTGAATTTGTTTTGAACAGAACCCAACAGCTAGACAAAGTTTGGAGCAAAATACGTGGGTGCGGGGTGATGGCGCAATATGTCATTCTCCTTGTGTGCCAACAGTACACACATACTGCAATTTAGTTTTTCTCTGAAAAGCACACTTGACAAAGGAGATTCCTACGATATTTGCTTTGTCTATGAAAAAAATAGAGGACCTTCGTGAACTACAATTATACTTGTGAACCGAGAAAGGACGCATACCTATTTATTTTGTTAAATTGCAGTTGAGTTCAGTTGGTGTGTATTGTTCCCAATTTGCCCCCAATTCTCAGTCAAATACCCAACGAATATGGGTGCGTAGACAGACAACCCCAGCCCGTGCGAATGTCGTTCCCGCAATGGAATTAAATCAACTCCTTCAACTATACAACATGTGTAGCACACAGCAACAATTCATTTTGATGAAGAATGAAACTCCTCAAGGAGGAAAACCACAAAGACTTTTCCATTGTTCCTGTGCCATTTCTTTGAATCAGCTCGAGGGTCTGGCTGTTCTGGATGGTGATAGACGATGCCACTGCTGTTGCGCTGGTCCCATGCAATAAACATAATGAATTCTCTCTGTTCCGCTGTCGATTGTCTTAACTGGATGATAGCGGTTGAATGCGAAAACTACGGAAAAACTGCAGGGAAAACAATGGAAATTGAATGAACAACAGATTCAGCAGTGTACGAATGTCCTAGCAGCAGGACGAAGACGCAATTGGCAGAAAAAGAAAAATCAACGCTCGATTTCATTTTCTTTTAGCTGATGAGTTCTCGAAAGTTTTCCAACTTCCAAGTGTGTGGCAGCCGCATGGTATGGGGGTTCAAGGATAAGTACGACACCCAGTGCCGCCCAGTAAATTGTCTCATGATATCATGTTATTATACCCGCTGATGAGGAGCTGTTAGTTCTGGTTGCCCCTCCTTTTTCATATCTTAATTGGTAACATTCGGTCGGAGAGTTTCGTTGTGAAAGGATATATGCGAGCTCACTGTCGTTGATATAATATTGCAGGTCATGTCGCTTGGTACAATAAGCGCATGCAGTCTGCTGATATCACAAAAGGAAGGAGTAGCAAATGCTATATTGCGCTGGAAGGTTATCAAATTAATTACACAAGCTGAGAGGGAAGATTAATATGATTGTTCTATGCTGTCTTGTCACGATCTTTGCTAAAATATGAAGGTGTACTGCTGCAGTAAAATTAAAATGCATTCCCTTGTGACTTGCATTTAAAGAACTAGTTTAAAGTGAAAAGTTTGAGCAGTATCTACACCCTTAAGCTTACCCTTAAGCTCACACTTAGCTTAACTTGTATACATTTTTATTTTTCTGCCCAAGAAATTTTGAAGCTTCTTTTAAAAAGCTATTATTTCCCTAATCCTAAGCAATTTCACCTCAAGAAGATCGAAGGGTCTAGCAAGCAAAACAAGACCAAAATCCAGAACTTAAGCTCTATAAAACAATTGAGCAACTTGCTTCTGGGCTTCTGACTTCGATTCGTTGAAGAATAACCCTAGAAAACTGCTGGTATTTAAGAAATGGGTTCAAAATTGCTCTCACGGAAGACAAAGAATGTAAACTTTACAAGCCCCTTAATCAGACAGTTTAACTTTATGGTGCCGAGTGCTGGATGATAGCAGAAAAGGAGAAATTGTGCTGTTTTGAGAGAAAAAAGACTTCATTGGCTCAGTCCCATCGAGTCATGGGCAAAATGATCCAGTCATGAGACTTTTTGAATTCAAGCCACTAGGCTCGAGACGGGCTGGAAGACCAAGCCTCCGTTTTAAGGACTAAGCCATCGTGGATACCAGAGCCCTTGGTCTCGACAAATGGAACCATCGTGATCATGATCGCAGGATAGAAGGCTTCTGTGAACCAGGTATAGACCCTTCATATGGGTCGGGAACTCTATAGGTAAAGACCACGAGGCTCAAGATAACCAGGAAGACTGAATCTCCGCTTTAAAGACCAACCCACTGTGGATACCGAAGAGCTTGGTCTGATTAATTGGAAGCATCGTGTCCAGGGTTGTACAGGATGGAAGGCTTCTATGAACTAGGTAGAGACAAAGTATCTAACGGCCCAACCATAAAAGACTTAGATAAGCTTAAGTCGGTTTTCCGAAATGTCCCATTAGACGCAATTTGTATGCCATCAACCAAGATAAGTTAACTTTTATTGGCTTAACCTAGTCTTAATCCAGTGAGAGATTGGTGCGGAAATTTGACAGCTGGTGAAACAAACAAATCTAACAGAACTTCCGAAATCGTTATTATACTAAATGTGGCGCTACAGTGCGGAGTGCATCTGGGCCTTAGCCAACAAGCTTCTCCAGTCATATAGCTCTGTTTCCACCTACCCGTCTCCGGTTTTGCACGCAAAGTTGGTTGAGGTCCCCTTATACTTGCGTTTGCGACCTGAGCCTCAGGACTCTTCTACTGCGCCTTCCCTGGAACTGGACACGAGTTTTTTCCAGGCTTGGGCGTTGGTGCTATCTGCACTTGATAACCGCAGCCGATGTATTTTGACTCTTCTGGCAAGGTCAGTGTCGCTGGGACCCTAAATCGTCCGAAAAATTTTCCTCTCGAAGCAGCCCAAACTATTTTCATCCGCCTTTGTCAGGGTCCATGCTTCTGCACCGTAGAGAAGGACTGGAATATTGAGTGTCTTGAAAACTAGGGACACTATAGTTGCTCGAGAGCGGGCTTTGCTTACTCAATTGTCTTCCCAGCCCAAATAAACAGCGATTTTCGAAAGTTTTCCTTCGTTTGATTTCAGCGCTGGTATAGTGAATCCGTCCGAATCTGAGGCTTGTTGCTGGTTCGTTACTCGTATTTTTTTACGTGGCCGGGAAGTCACCCCGATGGCACGATCTGGAGGACCAGATCCTTCGTTAAATTGCAAGGGCAGAGAGTTGGCTTAAACGCTCCTTATAGGCCTGAGCCCCGAATACTTCGATGTAGCCCCTACAAGATGTTCACTAAGTAGTTCACCCTGAAAAGTTTTTCTTATCCCGCGCACTGAGGGAATTAGCCACAAAAAATATTTTAGGGCGTAAATATTTTTCGTGGTGAAAAATGTTTTAGGGCGTAAATATTTTTCGTGGCTAATTTAGGGTATTTTTCAAACTGCTTCACTTTCCCAATAGTCTTAAACTACGGTTGATTGAAGCCTGCAAGGTCCATACCTCATGGTAAGACAATATTGTTTTCAGTAAATTTGCACATTCAAAAAGGTGTCTTGAGCCACAATAGATTGAGCACCACATATAATTAGGCAATACAGTAGGCATAATAGTAAAGAGTAAAAATCGGGACTAAGGATCTTCTACATAACAAAAGAAATTGCGATTGGTAAGAGCCAATCTTTGCTTGAGTCCTAACGAGATCACATTATCAGAAGTCATGGTGGCCCTACCCTCGCACTGTACCAGACCCAATAGTTTTTCTTCTATAGAGTTCCGCGTATTTCCAGATACTTAGACAAATAGACTAAAAATCTTCTCTTTTGTCTTAAAAATAGAATGCGTTGTATAGTATTTTGAGTGTCATCAATGTATGGTTGGCCTTAAATTTATTACAAGGATGAAAAAATGCCAAACATAACTAAAAAAAACTTCGCACAGATAGCTCGGTTTTTGATCGAAAATGAACTCGAAAGGAAATACACACACCTCTTTCATCATCCGATGTGCTTGCCTCAATCAGGTGTGGGAGGCCTGTCCTCGACTGCATTGAATTTATTTCGTAAAAAAATCATTCAAATTTTAAACCATAAAAATACAACACAATGCACACCCACGGGCAGCTATGAACGATCGTAAAATTTTGCCAGATAAAAACGTCACATTCATCAAATAACCGAGACTTTGCTTCATAAAAATAATCAAGCACGTGACGTCGAATGTAAATCATCGGAAAGACAAAACTATAATTTTTTTCGCTGCTGTATATGCATTGGAGCATAGTACCTACCTCTACCTTTGACGAGTATAAAAGCACCTACCTCAATGAAATAGACTCAAAAGTCATTATTGAATGTACGAGCTGACAGGTGCTATTGTTATGTTATGCCACTAAATAGGGTGAGGTGATGATAATATTAAGCAATCACTATAGAATGTTGGCTGACAATATCTATGGAATTTGGTTTTATAGCTACGGCATGAGCTTATTAACAATAGAATGGCGGCAGATAGTAGCTGAATAGCAATAGAAGTGGTGTCAAAATTACGTGATTGGCAATAAGGAGTTTCCTTTGAAGTGACCGGAGGTTTTGGTATGCACGTGTTACGTATAGCTGTCGATATTTTGACTAGCCAAGCAAATGTAGCAATGACCGTAACAGGGAAATTACAATAGGTTTATGAGAAGCAATTTATGTGGCATATTTTAGACACTGTGTTTATCTATAAACATCCATTTATTGCCTTTATTTTTCTTTCCATTTTTGTATAAATGTAATTCTAAACTAACTTAAATCAAAGAAAATGACGTGAGTGTAATGTGGATACTATACCCATAATCATTGACAATTTATTCCATCACATAATCATAAATCACTGCCCTTCTCTTTGCTTCTTGATCTCTTCCATTACTTAGGAAATTTAATTACATATTCATATATTCCAGTCGACATGAGTCGACTGACAGCGATGTCGATAACAGCGAATGCAAAGGAATTTCGATGCCTCATGAGTTTTTCGAATTAATTGATTCAGGTTGGGCTTGCTGCCTGTCTCCGCATCTTAACGTTTGTGTGTCTTCATACTTTTTCTTTTTGCTATAATTAAGAAATAATCCCCAAAGGCAGAACGCGGCATGGTCACAAAGCAACGCAAATGAACAATGACAATATATTAGGTAGGTACCTAAGACTATCAGCTTAAGCACCATCAGATCACATGTGCGCCATAGCTGGCCAGTAGATATATGTAGTCAAGGCAGATACTAACCACTCAACTATCTTAGCCAATAAAGCCTTTCGCTTTATTATAAAAACCTGTTACTGTAACGTCAAATTAAATAAAGAACTTTATTTGCCAGTCAGAGGCTTATTACTTGCAGGCAAGACCAACGCAACTCCATTGCTTGGTGGTTAGAACAAATTGATTGGTGTCCTTGTATAGATTAGACCATGATGCAATGGTAGATGTTAATGTTGTTCTACTACCGAGCAGAAACGTATGTGAATATGGAGCAGCATGTGCATTAATGCAGAGCTTTTAAGTAAATTGATTTTGATTTAAATCTTTGCGTTTGTAGGAAGAAATTAGGGTCAAGCTTTCAATTATTTTTTTTAAGGTAAGAAAAATTAAGATCCTTTAATAAAAAATTGATGCTGCCTAGCTGCAAGTGCCTTTAATAACCATCTATTCCTATTGTCTAATTTTTTTAGTCTGCACATAGTATATATCCGTTTATATCTCACAACGAGTAGCTATACGTTTCTTTTGCACATAGCTTTCAGTGCAGTTCAACTTAGTTCCGTATCGGCATTCACATAAAAATTCTGAATGCCTGAAAAAATAATAACAATAAATTAATGCAACTACGCGATTCCAGAAAGGCTATGGCGATAATTATTTGCGTCAAGGCTAACACAAGAAAAGCATTGGAACATGCTTTCTTTTGTTAGCCTAGACTAGAGTTAAAAAATAAGAGCTAAAAAGTAAGTATAGACAGGGAATATCCTATAATGAAACGTTTATGTGAATAAACATATCTGAATAGTGGCAACCATAACTATTTGTCTTCATATACAACAGATTACCACTTGCGATTTCCACGACTGGAAAGTGACTGGAAAGGGCTGGAAAACATCTAGTGGAGACAACTACTGCCAAGACTATTTCAAGTCCACTGCCAATCGTGGAAATGTGCAAGTCATAAAGCTGACCTGTGCAGACGTATGTTGTCTAACCCTCACAAAATTTTTCGAAAATTTTCTATGTAAGGGAAGCTCTTATGAAAGCATGCACCACTCTAAATTTATTACAGAGGCAAAATGAACCGAATTGCCGCAGCCCACAGTGCAACATGTCTCCACGCGAAGTTGGCTGAGGTTCTCTTCCACTTACGCGTGTTCTACGTAATTCTCGGTGCTTCTCCATTGCGCCCGTTGCCCAAGGATTCACAAGTCTTAAGTGTTTTCATCCGCCTTTGACAGGGTCCATGCTTCTGCACCGTAAATCCCGGAATGAGATTATGAGAGTCTTATAAATTGACATTTGAGTTGCTCGAGAGAGGGCTTTGATACTAGCCCAAGGAAACAAAGATTGGAAAAGTTATCCTTCATTTGATTTCAGAACTGCGCTAGCTAAAGATGCAAGCAGCAAGTCTTGTTTAAACAAATTTTACAGGACAGTAATTTCTACTGTCACCATAGTGCTTCATGCCATACTTTTGTAACTATATTCAAGAATTTGAGTAAATTGCCTTCATTACCCTTGGGTATGTCTCAACCAATCAAACTTTGGTGACCTTCGGTAGAGGTTTATACCGTCACTGGTTGCATAGACCCCTCCTTTCCAAACGGGTAGTCATCATTTAGGTCCTCGGGCTGATAACTCCGGTCCTACAAGTGGTATCACAATGGACCTTGGTCTTAGTGTGTCATTGCCCAGCGGGGACAACCACCCAACCTAACCTAACCTAAACCAACAACATGTTATTATTATTATTATAATAATTTAAGACGAAAAATAATAAAAAAAATATTTATGTATTAATACAGATCTTATTTGTCTTAAAACTTTAGTATATACAACTGATATACTTTATCCCAAATTATATCTAATACATTTTGGGTGCAATATAAAAATTACTCAGTATCAAGCAACGTAGGTACACCAAAAATAAGTGTCCAAAATTAACAGAATGGTTTCTTTTGAGGCCAATCGCGCCTTTGCATCCCGGAAAGAGTGGGATAACAAACGGCCACTCAACCGCAATGGTCGCCTTCCATTATCGTCCGTCCAACGCGAAAAACACTTGAGTGAAATAAATTGTTTTAATAAAAACGTTCCCTCTGGCAGCACAAAATTATTAATCTAAGTATAATATTAATAAAATCAAAAAATGTATGTAGGCATAAATTTAGCTCATGCACAATTCGATGTGGCAATGTCTCCTCTGCATGTGTGCATTGTCGTCGAGTGTATAAGAAGCACTTGAGACTGGTGTGGACGCCCTTCTGCGGTTTGGTTCTTATAGTGGTTTGATTTGTCGTTTTTTTTTTGCACTTCACTTTGAGCCTGACGGTAGGTATTTTTTCAAGGAATAAATTTCAGATATATTAGACAAGTTATGTGACAGCTCCTCTTAAGAAAACGGAGAGTGGAACAAAATAAATATATTTCTCGACGTGCGTATTAAAATAAACTTTTTGATAAAGAGAAACGAAGAAAAAAAGCAAAAGAATTATAATCAAAATAAACTGATTGGTTAATTTGCATAAAATGCTTTGTGGAAAATATATATATATAGTGAACCCACTACCTATATAAACTGTTCCCGCTGATATAGTAAGAAGTGCAACCAAAAGTCGGCCAATTTAGTAAATTAAATAAACCGATAAAGATTTTGGCTTAAATGGTATAATTTTGTAGTTTTTTCTTTTCGTGAAATAATATTAATTTAGCCCAAATGTGAGAACTTTCGCAAATGCAAATTATGTTCCATTTGCCACTTAAGAAAGGCCGCATGATCAAAAAATGTCTGTTGCCATTACTGAGAGGAAGTGATTTGATAAGATGGAAAAAAAATTTTATTTTTTCTGGCCATATTAAGGAATACTAGCGCAAATTGCATTGCAGATAATTGTTTCCTGTTAAATTTTTTTTAAGCGTCGTCAAAATTTAAGAAAAAGCTCTCCTTTAGGAAAAAGAGTTCTTATATTTCATCATGATGGAGCTTCGCAAAATTAATTATTGATTCGTGGTCTATTCTGATACGTATTTTAAAAAATGGCTAGCTGAAAGTTTAAGGTTGAATGCTTCAACATCATATGATTGTGGGTTTGAAGAATTTTTAGTTGCTGAAAGGGCCTTAAATAAATTTTTGCAATTGTTACCTTAACTACGATGAGTTCTGTCTAGGTTAGGTTAGGTTGATGGATGCCCTTGGGACAATAGTCACGGCTTACATAGACCAGCAGTTGGGTCCATTGTGTCCCGTTCGGTGTAAATTCCGATTCTTTTCTGAGTGTAAACGTAAGCTTATGCAAGACATTATTTTTTCTCGATAATTTTTGTAGCGTTGTTTCATTTACGCTATTTTTAAAACAGAACGGATCGATCTGGATAAAAAAAATAACTTTTGAAATTTTGCATAGATATGGGCATGTTGTTTTCTTCGCCTCCCACTTGAATAAGACGTCACAAAAATGTCACTTATGATTTCACTATATTAATATTCATTCAAATGTTAATGGCAGCTTGATAGTAAAAATGTACTGGCAATTTTTTGTTTAAGTATGTAGGTATAGTCGGACGTTGATGAAGTCCTAAGTGAAAAGATCACAAAAATAACATTCTGTCCAATGAATGATGATAGTTCTTTTATTGACTGAAACAATTTTTGTTGAAATTGTCGAATAAATACGAAATTACTTTTCTTTTTTAATATTATAAGAAATAAGAATAGGATAAGAAATAAAATTTACTGAGTAAGTTGAAGCAGACTCCATTCTACATTTCGTTTATACAAAGTTTTTGGCCACGCCCATTTTTAGGGGTCGATTTTACATAAAATTTAATTTGCACTAAAAATTGTATTTTTGCATGCTGGAAGCAGGCCTAGCTTCGATATATCAGCCCCTATAACAAATTGTCAACAATAGCATAGAAATATCCACGTGAGGATTGCAAATAAACCTCCACTCGGAGGAGTAGCTGCTCAACATTAAGATTCCCATGAATACTGACGTTTCTCACTCTATCCCTTAGAGTAACACCAGCAACGCACCCCAGGAATCTCATTTCGGCAGCTTGTACCCGCGATCTAATTCTTTCGGTCATACCCAAATTTCATGACCATAGATGAGGGTCGGAACAAACACTGAATTAAGAACTGAGATCTTTGCTTTCACTCCCAGCTCAGCTTTCCTGATGTCCGGCCGGCGCAGTTCCTTTACTATTGCTCCAGCTTGGCCAATTCTACAGGACAACTCAGTTTCACTCCTCCCATCTTTCGTGAAAGATCCCTGCAAGGTCGGGCTTAAGAATAGCCTTGAAAAGCCGACTAAAATCCACTGGAGGAAGTAATCTTCAGGTATAAGTGATGCTGTCCAGGAGTATAAACTCCTTGTGGGGCCACCCTTGGCAGTAAAGTTATAACTGAAAAAGATGAACCCGAAGGTTTAAATAAAATCCAGCAGCGTCTGTTACACATTGCGCGGCTCGTTTGTCAGCGTCTGATCCCAGAGGGACGGCTGAACTTCAAATAACAGAAATCCGGGAGCGTTTGTTTCGGGACGAGCGGCTTCCTGGTCGGCGTCTGTTGTTCGGGTTAGGATCGGCCGAATTTAAACCTGGCAGCTAGGTATAAATCTAATATAATTTTATTTTGTATGTCTTGAAATCATTGGACATCCTTCTATGGGTTAACTTTATTGTGGTTTTAGAGAAACTTAAGGTCGGTGTATGTCTGGTTACCAGGCGGTAGAACGTTTTTTTTGTGATCTTCTTAGATAGATTTGTGGACAACAAAATCTATGAAGGTAAGAAAGTTGTTGAACTCAGTAAAAAAGGCTCATTACCTCTCAGACTAGAACTTTAAGTTACCAATTTTTAAATTAATTTATGGGTAAAATTGTAAAATATTTAAAATCCAAACATTTTTAGCAAATTTTAATGTTTTTATTAACAACTTTAACCATTTAAAGCATTCCACTCAAAACCCTTTTTATATTTATAAATAATGTTTTTAAAAGCCATTTTTTCATAAAAGAAAAATATTAAAATTATGAATATACATAATTATTTTTAAATACAATTTTTATTTGCAGAATTGCAAAATTTTGCAACTTTTGACTTTTCAATACTAAAGAATTTTTCATCTTCATATTTTATTTAAGCGACAGAGTACCTTATCTGAGTGGACGTTTTCTCTTTCGAACCAACACACTCGTAAAATGCACGTGCTTGCTGAAGTTTCTCTTAAAATACATTCGCTCGTTATAAGAGAAAAATATTATTAGTCTCTTTTTATTTAACTAGCTTTATAGTTTAAAACTACTTGTAGGATTATGTTAATCACAGTGTGACGAATAGTCTTATTTATTGGACCATAAATTTATTATGTATTACCTACTATATTTTTGCCTTGAACTTTTTTCTCTGAACTTTTCCCAATGAAAAAAACTTTTGTAAATTATGTTCATCACCAACCATACACGTTTCCAATATAAATATCTACCTACACCAAGTCAGCCTTTGGGAACACACGAAAACAAACAAGAAAATAGCGGACGAATTTTAATAGAAAAGTAAAAAAAAAAACAAATATGTGAGGGAAAATCAAATAAAAGAAATAAATCTAAATCAATGACAGACGACAGAGAAAAACAAACAAATAGCAGCAACATGGCACCCAAGAGGTGTGCAATGTGGGAGGAAAACATCTACAAGATTGGTTACGTGACACACACCTCAAATTTCTTGATTAGAGATACTTTTTCATTTATTTATTTTTTTATTTTTCTTTGGTTTGCTCAGTCGATCAATTCCCCAGCAACGACTTTGTTGTTAAGAAGCAAAACAAAAATAAAGCATGAGCAAAGGTGCCCCCAAAAGTGGACCCGCAATTCTCACACATGAAACACCAAGCCAAAGCCCAGACGAAGGCGATGACTAGGATATAATATGTAACATAGCTATGGCCCAAGTGTGGTTGTTGTGCATTTTTTATTCAAAATGAATATTGTCCGAACGGAAAGGTATGTCTAGTATTTCGAATTTGAAATTTGAAAAAATCCGAAACCGATGAAGTAAAAAAAAAAACATTTAAATGGTCTTGGTTCCAATTGAGGTATATGTAGTTGCCTTAAATTTTGTTTCTTTTATCTGGTCCAATTTTTGTTTCAATTATTTTTGAACGGGAGTTGAATGAAGAGACGACTCACAGACCTTTGGGGCTAAAAATATTATACGTATACCATACCTATATCAACTTGTGCTCGGTTGAATGAGATGAATGCTAAATTCTGATTCCAGACGGAGTCATTGGCATTGACGACGACAGCGGCGGACGTCGTTTTTACACTGAATTCATGAATTTATTAGAAGGTTTCCATCTGGCAATCATATTGGGGCAAATGGACGTCATTTGGTGTGAAACTTTGGATTTTGTTTTCTTGCAAAGTAATTTGGTCTTTAGCGAAGGGCATGATTTGTGATGTTCTTTTTTATATACATTTTTTGCGAAAGTGTATTTTGCATCGATGATGTGTTGGGAGTTATAGGTTGTACTTTGAAACATCTGATCTCAGTGGCGATATATAGGGATATAGAAGATATTTTGGGAATAAATAAACATGCCAACAGAATGTCTGGAATATACACAATGGTACTTTATTCATTTAAGCATTTCAAAGAAACACAATATTCTTTAAGGCCGCATGAGTAACCATGTCAGTATTCGCAAAAAAAATACAAAAATATACGTTTGTGCTCGCTCGAGCTCGTCCTCGGACGATGCCAGGATAGCTAAATCATCTGCGAAAAGCAGATGGCTTATCCTGACACCAGCCATTTCAAAAGATTCCTCAACAAGACTCCGGTTCACCATCCAGTCCATATATGCTATGAAAAGAAGAGGCGATAGAACACAGCCCTGGCTAAGTCGAACGCACACACCAAAAGGTTTGGATTTGAGGCCATTTATCCGAACACAGCTTCTGCAATTCCCATCCAAAGACTGAATGGCTCTCAGAAGAGACCCACTCAGTGCATAGTCCCGCAAATTTCTCCAGAGTTTCTCCAGAAACCCGGTCATAGGTGGGGGGTGGGGTACCGTAGCGTAGTGGTTAGTGTGTGTGCTTACTACGCCAGAGGTCTGGGTTCGAATCCTGCCATCGTCACCTGAAAAAAAAGACTTGTTCTTTTTCACGGTCCCCACCTCCGCGAGGGTATGACAAGCCCTCCGAGAGTATTAATTGTCTTGAAAAACTTCTCAAAAGTGCCGTTCGGATTCGGCGAAAAATTGTAGGTCCCCTTGTATGTGAAGAAATCAACACACACAGCATACATTGTTGAGAAGTTGGCCCTGGTTCACCTCGAGCTGTTGCGCCACTCTATTGATTGATTGATATTGAACCCGGTCATAGGCCTTTTCCAAGTCTACAAATCACGCCGAATTGGCATATTCCCAGGCCTTCTCAAGAATAACCTTCAGAGTAAAAATCTCGTCGGTTGTGCCTCTGCCAGGCCAAAAGCCGCATTGCTCTTCCCGCAACAAAGGCTCGATTACAGCTCTAGAACGCGCTTCCAACAACACTCTTGCGAATACTTTTCCCGGAAGACTTAAGAAAGATATACCCCTATAGTAAGAGCAACCTCTCTTGTCCCCTTTTCTGAAAATGGGCTTTATAACTCCTGTTTGCTAATCGCTAGGTGCTTTCCGGCTTCCCCAGGTTACCATAATGATACGTGTAAGCCATTTAACATCTTCTTCATCCATTGCCTTGAGCATTTCTGGTCGGATTTCATAAACTCCAGCAGACTTAACAACTTTAAGCGATTTAATTCTCCGCCCTTATCTAGTCAGCAATAGCACTGCCATTTTCAGGGCCCTGTTAGGGACTAAGCAGTTCCGAAAAGTGCTCGCTCCATCTGCGTAAGACGTCATTCTCAATTGAAAGAAGTGTTCCGCCTTTGGATTTAACTCCTTGAACGATATTCAACTTCCTTCCTCTGAGTCGGCGAATAGTCTGCCAAAATGTGTTGTTTGCAGATCTGTAATCGTACTCCAACATCTGGTCGAACTTTTTCCATGCCTGTTCTTTGGCTGTTCTTACTGCCATATTGGAAGTTCCTGCAATGAATCCATACAATATAGGCTCTCTTCTTCTCTCTGATGGCTTCTTGAACTGCAGGAGTCTTAAACCACGCAGTTCTTTTCTCACCACCAGCCACCACACCAAGCCGCTTAACTCCACAATCATTTATTGCAGAGGCAATGACTGCCGATGAAAACAAGCTGCCATTCTTCGTCTATATTTAAAAGGTCAGGTGGAATTTGTTGAAACTTCTCCGAAACGTGCCATGCAAATCGCTTCCCGCAATCAGATTCAGCATCCTGTAACCTTTCCCACCGTATGCGGGTCACCCATCTTGGATTTTGCCTGGGTGGCAAAGGAATGGTGATCAGTTGACAACGCAGCTCCTCTCAAAACGCGAACATCACAAACCAATTTTTGAACACACGATGGTACCACTTACTTTACTTACTTTACTTTCTTTACTTACTTTACTGACTTTCCTTACTTTACTTACTTTACTTACTTTACTTACTTTACTTACTTTACTTACTTTACTTACTTTACTTACTTTACTTACTTTACTTTCTTTACTTACTTTACTTACTTTACTTACTTTACTTACTTTACTTACTTTACTTACTTTACTTACTTTACTTACTTTACTTACTTTACTTACTTTACTTACTTTACTTACTTTACTTACTTTACTTACTTTACTTACTTTACTTACTTTACTTACTTTACTTACTTTACTTACTTTACTTACTTTACTTACTTTACTTACTTTACTTACTTTACTTACTTTACTTACTTTACTTACTTTACTTACTTTACTTACTTTACTTACTTTACTTACTTTACTTACTTTACTTACTTTACTTACTTTACTTACTTTACTTACTTAACTTACTTTACTTACTTTACTTACTTTACTTACTTTACTTACTTTACTTACTTTACTTACTTTACTTACTTTACTTACTTTACTTACTTTACTTACTTTACTTACTTTACTTACTTTACTTACTTTACTTACTTTACTTACTTTACTTACTTTACTTACTTTACTTACTTTACTTACTTTACTTACTTTACTTACTTTACTTACTTTACTTACTTTACTTACTTTACTTACTTTACTTACTTTACTTACTTTACTTACTTTACTTACTTTACTTACTTTACTTACTTTACTTACTTTACTTACTTTACTTACTTTACTTACTTTACTTACTTTACTTACTTTACTTACTTTACTTACTTTACTTACTTTACTTACTTTACTTACTTTACTTACTTTACTTACTTTACTTACTTTACTTACTTTACTTACTTTACTTACTTTACTTACTTTACTTACTTTACTTACTTTACTTACTTTACTTACTTTACTTACTTTACTTACTTTACTTACTTTACTTACTTTACTTACTTTACTTACTTTACTTACTTTACTTACTTTACTTACTTTACTTACTTTACTTACTTTACTTACTTTTCTTACTTTACTTACTTTACTTACTTTACTTACTTTACTTACTTTACTTACTTTACTTACTTTACTTACTTTACTTACTTTACTTACTTTACTTACTTTACTTACTTTACTTACTTTACTTACTTTACTTACTTTACTTACTTTACTTACTTTACTTACTTTACTTACTTTACTTACTTTACTTACTTTACTTACTTTACTTACTTTACTTACTTTACTTACTTTACTTACTTTACTTACTTTACTTACTTTACTTACTTTACTTACTTTACTTACTTTACTTACTTTACTTACTTTACTTACTTTACTTACTTTACTTACTTTACTTACTTTACTTACTTTACTTACTTTACTTACTTTACTTACTATACTTACTTTACTTACTTTACTTACTTTACTTACTTTACTTACTTTACTTACTTTACTTACTTTACTTACTTTACTTACTTTACTTACTTTACTTACTTTACTTACTTTACTTACTTTACTTACTTTACTTACTTTACTTACTTTACTTACTTTACTTACTTTACTTACTTTACTTACTTTACTTACTTTACTTACTTTACTTACTTTACTTACTTTACTTACTTTACTTACTTTACTTACTTTACTTACTTTACTTACTTTACTTACTTTACTTACTTTACTTACTTTACTTACTTTACTTACTTTACTTACTTTACTTACTTTACTTACTTTACTTACTTTACTTACTTTACTTACTTTACTTACTTTGCTTTGCTTAGGGTTGTAGTGAGCGTGTCTGTGGGCGAATTCATCTAATTTTCAAACTTGATCTGAAGGAGTGGACTTCCAGCGAACTCACCAAATTTCATTTCAGCTCTCTACCTTAAAATTTAACGCCTAAAAGTTGTTTACATACGGATGGGCGGATGGACATGGCTTAATCGAATCTCCTGTCGGTCCCATTCATATCTCTTAAAGGTCTAAGGGGTCTACGGTGATTATTTCACCGCGTTACAAACAATATATTGAACTTAATATACCCTGGGTCGGGCATTAAAATATTTTTTTTTTGTTAAATATATTTACTTTTGCCATGTCATTTCAAAGCAAGTTTTAAGCCCAACGTAACGTAATGGAGCAAAGCCGGAGCTAAAGCCTTTTTGCGAAGCTGTCTTAATTAAAAAGTACCAATTGCTACGTTGATAAAAACTGTTGATAAAAAGATTTTTTTTGTGTTGTTTTCCTTAGATCAATGAAAGTCTACCTACCCTACCTACTACAAAGAGTCCTTCGGTTTGTAGTAGGTAGGGCAATACTTGAATTATTTTTTTCTTCCAATAACTCCTTCTGAAATTCTTTAGGCAAAATTTCAGGGTCAAATTTCAAAAATCAATAATAATTGCACAGCCTATTCCTGGACCGGTCTTCTTTGGATTTACTTCTTTTTTTGTTATCCTTGCAAATACATGCGTGCAAGCAGAAAGCGAAAGCAAAGAGTCATGCTATAAACTGTACACCAACAATCTGTCATTTTTATGATCGACCTTGAGAAGCTATAAACATTTTTAATGACTCTCACTTTTTTATGGATCTCATGGTGTCTCCGGTTTAGTTCTGGTGTTCCTTCTTGTACTTTTTTTTCTTTTTATATTTATTCGGAAAACACTTTCAGATGCCACAAATAGTTCGCTGGTATCATAGAATCGGAAAAAGGGTAATGTACCCATTTTCTCTGTTGTATCTCCTGTTTTTATCTTTGAAAGAAAAGTGAATTTGCCTTTTATTGTCATCGTTTAGGTCGTTTTATTGCCAAGAAGATGGGAGAAATGGTTACCCGCGCGAGAGATGATGGCTTGGCATTGAGACGCTCTCCAGGAAGTCGGCACAAGCGAGCGTTCCAAGTCGAATTGGTGTTGCCTTCTTATGGTTGTTGTTTCCATATGGGAAGTTGGTGTGTCTCACTGGAGGAGGAGCGATATTTATGTTTTTATGCTCTACGTGGTTTCATAATAATGCAACTTAGTTTTATGGTTTTATGAGTGTTTTCTTAACCCTTTGGAGTTTTCTTTCCGAGGTACATTGCCGATATGGAAGAGTTAACAGGCTAGAAAGTGATTTACACGGTAATTAGGCGGAAATGTTACGTGGCACAAAGGATGAAGGTTAGGTACTTGTTGGAGGTTCAAGGCTGAGGTTGGAAATGGGTTAAGACAATCGAGAAAGGGGTTCTTCGCTATGGATGAGCTAAAGTGTGTGCAATTAAAGACCATAAAGTTTGTTTATGAAGGAAAGGCTTATGTTGTTAGTATTATAAGAAGAACAAAGGGTATTTGTGACTTGTTGGAACTAAGGACATTCTTTTTAAATGGCTGCAGTTGCAACGAAGTTTTTCTTCGAAGAAAAATATTGTCTGTACCCTCGTATAAAAAATTTCTAAAGGGTGAAACAAAACTGAGAATTGAATAAAACAACTTTTAGCTTGTTAAAATTTCCATATTTCCGAATGGCCACTTACGAAATTCAGCTGACTGCCCCCGTCGATCATTTAGAAACACTCGTATCTGACCATCTCATCAGTTGCTGCGGAGTTTGCTAAACTTTAGGAAAATATGCAAACACATTTCACAGTTATGTGCGAATTTCATTCTTGTGAAACATTTTCCAGGAATAATCTTGAAATACCTACTCTCCAATTTGCAAGGAAGAACAATTCGTATGCAAATACCTCCTCGCCATTAGGTGATGTACAGAATATATTCGAAGGATTAAAGAATTCCTTTCACTCCACCGATCCGCTATGCGCCGCTATGCGGGTTTGTCCTTCGAGAGTAAATGCGCACAATTCCCCCTGCACACACAGCTATAACATAGTAGGTAAGTATGGATGATAATTTTTCCATATTTACAAAAGAAGAAAAGGGCATTTCAACCCTAGTACACCATTTATCTATCCATCCATTCGTTCGTCCGTCCATTTACACTGCCATCCACGTTTTCTGCTCTTCCATTAAGAATTTCTAGAATTAAAGTGTCGGCGAACACGGATCTACTTTTCATACCGCATACTCGTACCTACCGGAAAAAAGGCAATGGATGGGGTAGTTTCGCCCGCGCTTCCAACTAGAGTCACGCAGAAGATGATGACTGCTCGCACTTTAGCTATGGTGCAACTTCTCCACTACATAGATAATCCTTGCAACCATTCAATTTTCGGCTACCATTTTCATTCTCCGCAGATGAAAATCACCCAGATGCTGCCAAAAAAACAAAAAAGTAGAAGATAACTATACGCCGGCAACCGGAATGTAAGGCAGGAAGGATGACAACGAAGTCATTATGCATGTCATGCAAAGCATCACACTTTCGCTTTGCATAAATTTTGCAAAATCCGTTGACAAACAAAAATCCCCGAGAAAAAAAAGAAAAACAGAAGAGTATAACAAAGAAACCTGAAATCGTGGCTTGCATAGCAACGATAGCGCTCTTGAGGCAAAGTTGGATTTTATATAAAAACCCACAGCAAACAACGCCAACGCCAACGCCAGCGCCAGAAGCAGCAACAGCAACAACGACACTTACGCGGGTAATGATTTTATAATTTGTGTGCTCACCGTAGCGCAAAAAAGACGAAATGAATTGCTTTTGCTAAACCCTAGCCCGACTATGGCGACGACCCGTAATGAGTATGTGGGGTCTTACCCGATAGCTTTAGCTGCCAGCTTCATTTGGAGTATTTGCATTATCGTCAGACAGCAGCAGATGCACCTGCTTCGAATACAGCTGCTGCTGGTTAAACACCCACTTTGGTTGCGTATGTGTGTGTGTGTATAGTACATGGTACATCCCAGGCGGGATAATTAATTAGCCTCTTTACTTAGACATCGACGGGACGATACAACTCTATCTGTCTGGATGGCTTCTTTCCCTGATGAGGAGAATTCAAATCTACCTCTGACTGCGTGCCTGGACATTAAGAGCTGCGCTGCTGCTTTTTAACGTTAATGCCCAGATCGGTTGAAAGAACAGACTGCGGGGTAACGATTTGGCATCGCATCTTAATTATAAAGTTATCGTCCATCCTGAACTTGGTAATTACTTCATAATTAGTGAGCAGCCAGCAAAAGGGGAACAGTATGGAGTAATCGAGCTTCAGGGGTGGTATGAACCACAGCACTGTTATAAAAAATAAAATTTGGTGAGCAGTTGTAACTAAAATTTTGTTGGCTAAAAGATAAGCCTATTATAGCCACATGCATCTGTGGTGGACTTAAGACAATGAAAACGTGGATAAGACCGATGATCAACTTTCCTGCCACTGTCTTTGTTGGTTGACAGCAGGTGCGTATATGTAAATTTACTTCTACTTGTAGCGAAGGACTATGAAAATATGAAGTTAATTTAACTAATTAGCTTGTAGACCTTTTGTAGATAATAAGATACTAAGGAATAAGACAAAACTTGATACCTAGACAGTATGTTTGTTCCTCCTCCTAGTGTTTACAGCGAGAAGGAAAACTTCCCCTTTCTTAGGTGCTAAGACTGCATTCTGTCTAGAACAAAAACTGTCTTCTATTGTCTTTAGGTATTGTATTTTGGTATAGAAGCAAAAAATGGGTTTTATTTTTAATTTTTCGGCTGGCAACTCTTAAAGCACGGAAGCTGAAAGCTTAAGCATCAGGGAGGGGATAGTGACGTCAAGACAGTGTGGCATGGCGCATTGTTCATGATATTCACACCATTGATTGACTGTCTCTGTTCATACAAAACCTGCGACCAAAGGGGAAAACTGATCTTTGCTGTTAGGTATAAGTATTCCCTTTGAATTTCCCATTGAAAGCGTTTCCAAATTTGGCCACGGGTACTAAACAGCGAGAGTTTCTACGTGCTCGAATGGAACCATAATAAGGTTGGGTACTAGCAGTCCAATATCAATGATTCGAGCCTACATATGCAAAAATGTCTCGAAAAAAATGATTGATAGAAGTAAATAAAATTATTTTCATTAATTTAAAAGCTTGCCGAACGTATCGCTGCTTATATTGGGGAGTGGCCTCTATGGTAAATCCATGCAAAATAAAATTTAATATTGAAAAGTTTAATATTTAATATTGAAAAATTACAACAATTTACAATACTGCAAGATTATAATAATGGCTAGTCCTAAAACCATTGCAACCGCTGCCAGGCGAACATCGTCAGGAACCTTTATATTATAATGATGCCGAGGCTGACATTAAGTGACAACCCTTCCTACGGTTTCCCAAAAGAGAAGAAGTATTTGAAAAACAAATAAAAGCAAACCAACCAGTATCAAAGTAAAATATATAAGATATATTGATAACATTTTGATCGAAATGATCGCGTGGTTATTGACCAAATGTAGTCAAGTAGCAATGCACGAAATTTACTAACACAACTCTTCTATGCGCCATTTCTAATCAGCTACAAAGAATAGCAATGAATATAGCGTACGTAAGGCAAAAACTAGTGAGGTAGTCAAATCTAGACAAGGAATCAATCGTGTTGGCCGTAGCTCAATTGATAGAGCATTACTCACGACAAGAAAAAGTTGCAGGAACATCCCCCGCCGATGAACCCACACGGATTTTTCGTTCGCTTATATTTCAAACCCAGTCGACGGCTTAACGTCAGAATAGAGGAGCCTGTATGGCTTAGCCGTCATCTTAATTGTTATAATTTACTTCACAAGACTTGCTAACAACAAAAAAAAAACAACAAGTGCCACAGTGTGCACACAGAAGTAACAGTCGGTTAAACGGACGGCACCCCATCTAATCCCGCATTGTAAACTGCAGCTAATACTTTTATTTGTTAACGATTTGTGGTTTTTGCAAATTTGAGGGGCGGGATCCAGCCGCATTTAATACAAACTAACAATGTTAGAATAGATATCTCCAATTTACGGAAAAACGAAATTTTTTGGTCCAAATTCAATATTTTGGTAAATTCCACCCAAAGATTTTGCAAGACTTAAATCTAAAAATCTAGACCACGCTTACCTAAAATGTTTATTTTTATTTCTTATTTGTTCATAAAAAAGGCTTAAGACCTGTCCAAATTGCGTTTCTATAGAAAATTCAAGTTTTTTCTTCAATTCTGACTCCAAATTGGGCGTGGCCTACAATTTTTTATGAACAAAATGTAGAATTAAATGTTTCCTACATAATACATAAGGTGAAATTTTTTTAATTTGGAGCAAAAATGTTGAATGAACCCTTTTGTTCACTTATCCCTTAAGTGATGACATGCCCAATATAGGAGAGTTTTAGGGATTTTATTTTAATTTAATATACCTAAGAGTCACTAGGAGAAATCTAACAGTTTTGAAAGCTCGGAAGATAGTTGCACATACTCACCGATTGCGGGCGTGTCTATGGGCGGACTTCAAAAATTTTAACACTTGTACTGCTTCGACAAACAAAGAGCCTATGCACAATATTTCAGCTTTTTAGCTTAAAATGGATACGCAACCCAATATAGGCAACGGTATTTTCGGTTAACTTTTTATACCCGATCCAGGGTATACTAATTTTAATGCATAGTTTGTAACACAGTGAAATAATCATCGTAGATCCCTATAAGACCGTTTAGAGATAATGATCGAGACCGACAGGTGAATCGATAAAGCCATTATGTCCGTCCGTGTGTATGTGTGAAGGTTTTAGGACTTTAGAAACAAACTAGAGAGCTTAAACTTGGTACGCGGCTTGGTTCGTCTGTTGCACAAACAAAGTGTGAAAATTGGCTCAATCCGTCAACGGCCAACCTATATTTCACATTTTCTTTCAAAAATACTCCTTTCGGTAAAGTTAGACAAGCCGTAAGGAACTCAAATTTTGGTAGTGAGCAATATTGGCCCAAGACCTTTAACAAGGCAAAAATTGAACCGCCCTTAATATCGACCCACTTTTAACATGTTAAATCCTTAAAAACCCGATGGCCACTGTTCGCCGGACAACGAGGACATGACCCAAGAAGTACTTTTTCAATTATTTCATGGACACCATATTGTTCATTCCCGCCATATTGTGGGTAAACATTCCGCCATGTTGAAAATGGTTCCCATTTTGGATGCCACCATAAGGAGCTCCTATGACCAGCCATCTTTCTTAGTTTTATGGGAACCAGTTTAAAAAGAAATGGATTAAGAATTTAAAACTAAAAAAATGTGGTCCCAATTTTTTTTTGATTTCCCAGAACTTGTGCGAATCGGAAGAATAGCCAACTTTGGTCCGGCTTAGTTTTGAATAAGGTTTTCACTTTTAATCAGGGCTCTCAAAAAAGGTTTTAGCCGAGCTTCGAATATATTGCCTACGTGAATGGGTGCTTGTTTTTTTTTTTTATAAGCCGAGGGTATGTGTATTTATTTTAATGCATAACCCTTAGACAATATGGCCGTATACCCCTACGACATTTTAGAGATATGATCGAAACCGACAGGTGATTTGATTAAACCATGACCATCCGGTTTCAAGCTTTTAAGTCTTTAAGAGTAAGGTAGAGAGCTAAAATTTTACACGGAATTCCGATTCAATGTTGCACAGACCTAGTGTTAAAATTGTTAAATCCGCAAATAAGCACCCGCAAGATTTGCCTGAATGTAAGACAACCTCAAACTGACTTTCAGTTTATAGGGCCTTTTAAGAAAATGAGAAAAGATGTGTATTTATGAATTTTTTTGTGTAGCAATTATGGGCGGAAACATACACAACATGGGTAACACCATCAACTATGCCTAACTTTACCATGTGATTTCTTAAAAGCTTTTAAATCTTAGAATTTTCGTTCTAAATTGAAAAAAAATTCTATGTTAAATATTAAAAATGGTTGCATTCTCTAACCTTGTAATCTAAAAATTTTTGAACTTCGCCTACTCTTAGAAAGCGTTTTTGGAAAAAAAACTTGATAATTTCCAGCCAACTAATTTTTTGATTTGGTTTTACATCATCAGGGTAGATGGGGTGGGATTTTGAGAAGTTCGATACAGACGAACCCTTGTGCTTTACTTTTTAAATTTGTAAAAGGTCTGGTTTTTAAAAATACAATCGAATTATTTCATGTCGTATTATTAATATAATTAATTAAATTCTATCATACAATATTTATAATAAGGGTGATTAAAAAGTTTGCCAGCAATTTTTCTAAACTCTTGACTCAACTTATATTGACCAATTCCGAGTTCTCGTTTATGTAAATAAAGCTACCTTATTCCTTATTTAATTACTTTCTGAATTTAAAACCACATGCTATATTTTCTTTGCAAGATAAGGGCGCTTTAAACTGAGCAAAGTCATGTGTCCCTCTAATTTTGTAAAGAAGAAAAGACTTGAAACCTCAGGAGTTACCTAATGCAATGTAATCTTATCCTATATAAACATTCAAAATTATAGAAGTAAACTTTCATTTTATTTCAGCGACTACAATCGCTTCTTTTTTAGTTTTTAAATATTATGTTCTTAAAGTAAAATAAATAAATCATTGATTTTAACTAGCTTATTGATTTTATTTTAAAATTTGTATCATTTTTTTTGAGTGAGAACGGGTCATTAGACACTGACCTTGAACATAAATGGAAAATGGTCCAGGGTCAGAATATCCCGTACTACGAATGGACTTCTGGTTCACTTTAGAATGATTTAAAGCTATTCTAATCACCACATGGGTTTTTAATGTGCTTTTTCTTGTTTTTCAGATGTTGGAGCTATGAATACATATAATACGCCCCACACGTAAGTTTGCTTTCTTATTAGATTTAGGTTGAAATAAAGAAAACTGATTCTAGAACTTTATGGTTTATTGGATCACCAAAAGGTGCAACAATCATCAGATTCTTGCCGATTCAGTTCTTATATGGTCTTGAATTATTTTGCATTTTATTAACATTCGCCATCTTTGATCAGAAAGCTCTAATTTTGCTATTCAATCGCATTACAAAACTATTATTTCGAATTTCTTACCATGCAATCATTATTCTCTCGCTTTGTTTTTGCAGAGACAAATGGCATAAGCCTAGATTCTCAGAACAACAACTGTTTTGTTTTAGACTGTTTCCCAAGATAACCAAGACGTCTTGTCGTATGTAGATTCAAATTTACTTAAAATTTCGGTCTTTAATTTTTTTCAATGAGTGGTAGTGAACTAGATATTGTTTACATAAAACATTCCTTCTTCTGTGTTTATGAAGGTTGTGTTCTTAAACGAGTCCAGTTGAAAAGAATTCTATGTTACAGCAAGCAACAATAATACTGTAGACAGATTTATTGTTTTTTGAGTTATTGCTAGACAACTAACAACTTATTTAGTAATCAATTTTTAATTTTTTACATTTCCATAGATCAAACGTACTTAGAACCAGATTCCTTCGGTGTAACATCCTGAAACAACCCTAGGATAAATCAGCTCCTGTTATACATTTATTTGAAATGTCGTTAAGATGAACATGACTTTGTAAAAAATGAACCCCTGTGCTACTGATTAATTTTATGAGCTTTACTCAGTGCCAAAACATTTAGCGCAGAGTTCACTCTTTTTCCTTGGTTTGAAACATGCATTCGTAAACATTAAGTAGAAACAAAAAAATCTCTCAAGATCCAACTTGTGCTATATGTGTGTATATAAAAGCCCCTGCCAATGGACTCTCTGCGCGTTGCTGGCATTCTTTTATTACTCTACTTTTATTAGCAAATTTTAAAGCCATCAAAATTCATCATCGTCATCACCGTCGTCATAGTCGTCGCACGAAGTGTAGTCACACCACCTCAGAGTCAAAACAATATGCCAGGCGATAACTATACTTTAATGGTGCTTTATTGCATAATTTTATTGGCATGTTTATTTCGGGCTCCAAATGGTGCTGCTCGAATGGATCTCTCCAACTCTCCAACCAAGCTATACCTACGCCACTTAACTTTGAATTGAGGCAGGCCAACACCTGAAAGGTGGGCGAGCAGCACTCCACATAGCTAAGACGAAGATGTATCGCAGTTAATGTGTAATTTTCAAAACGGTACGCCAGCACCATGTCATCAGTGACGCTGCTGTCGTCACTGGATGTTTGGAGTAGATTGGAGTCATAAAACAGCCGACGAATACGTCCCCTTCTCTGGTTTATATGGTATGTCCGTCAGCCCAGGCCAAAAAGTGTCGCCCGTTTCGCTTACTGGTGCCTTTCAGATGGCGGATGATGGCTTGGACGTAGTAAAACATTATTATTACACCGTTTAGTTGCAAACGGTTGTCGTAAAAACTCCGCCGTGCTGCCACTTTTTGTGTGTCGGATTTGAAGTGGCTTTTTTTCCTGTTGTGTTGTTGGTTTTTATGAATGAAAAAGTAGTAGAATTTTATTGCCTTAATGTTCGCTTTTGTATGTCAGACTGAACCGATGTTTTTATGTGTGTGTGTGTGTGTGTATATATGGCACAGTATGTGCTTGTTGTAGGTACACCCACCCGCCCGGACTTCTGCTCCTGTTTGTCTGTTCTGACAAGGTCGTCTCGAAATTTTTATACGAGCTATAGTAAAAATGGTTACGTAAATTTTCACACTTAACTTTTTGAACGACAAGCAATGGAGGCACACTCTGGCAACAAATGTGAAGATGCGGTAGGATACCAGTGGCAGTACAATGATGGTGTGTCATAAAATTGGTTGTCTGGGCTGTCGGCGACGGCAGCAAGCAACTCAAGATCATGATAGATGATATGAGTTATAGCTCTCATACTTAAGGTGTACTTCTTGCATCAAGGGGAACCCCAGACCGCGACCCACATACGGAAGAAGTCATAAAAATGTACCCAACGATTAAATTCGAAAAAAATCGTAAACAAACGAAACAAAGGGGCCCGCCTAGGTTATTTTCTTCTTTTCTATTCTGTTTCTTTGCCCGGTACTATGCCAACCAATTAATCTATTAAAGTCGAGAGGTGAACGACTGAATGATAGTTTGTGGATTATGAGTGTAATAAAAAACTCGCTGAGCATTTGAGGGGGATTTTATGGCGGACAAGGTCAGCCGATTATGATATGAGGGGAGATACATAAGTGCCTAGTTGTGATTCCGAAAAAGTGTTGCTACGAATAATAGGGGGAGGGGGAATTGAAGGTTTCATGGCAAACTTTGTTGCTAAAATTAAGAGAATAGGTACTATATATCTTCGCTGTATTATATAAGTATTCTCCCTGGGCAACAAGTTGAACCAAGCGACATAACAGATTTTGTTAGAAATGTTGCTAATTAATTATAAGCACAAAACATTGAGTTTTTATTGAAGTTACAAGTCAACTTTAAGACGCATTCGAAAAACTAGCTTACTAAATGATTCCTTTCTTATAAACTCACGAGCAAAGCGACTCCTGCAAACTCCACCGGACTAAGTGCGATGTGTGAAGCAACACCACTATAATCGACAAAAGGACAAAATACCCATAAAATTCACACGTTCTTCGTGGTCATATAAAACAATTAAAGCAAACCAACAGCACGTGGCACAGCAGCTAAATACCATGATTAA
The DNA here is from genome assembly GCA_947623515.1 of Neoascia interrupta. Taxonomy (NCBI): domain Eukaryota; kingdom Metazoa; phylum Arthropoda; class Insecta; order Diptera; family Syrphidae; genus Neoascia; species Neoascia interrupta. The sequence goes on along the minus strand of OX392464.1, from coordinate 34,543,233 downwards.
GACGATCGTCAAACTCCCACAGAAAAGTAAAGGAAAGTAAACGAAAAAAAAGAATATCTCTTCCTTAATGGCAGAATGTAAAAAATCACTCAGCCATACCATTGTTCCTCCAGCCATGAATATTCAATTGAAAACGACCTTCATTTCACTAACAACAAAAAAGAAAAAAAAAACCAAAAGAGGTTACACTCTGACAGTACCTTATAAATACCTCAGCCCACAATGGGTTGGGTATATAATATATTAAATGCGCGATAAACACATTACAGTCAGTCGAATGGATGATTCATTGTACAGGATATCCACTATACAAAGCATTTTGTCAAAATCCCATAGATAATGATTATTTATCGCGGATACCATGGAAAGAATATCTTTTCCATTTTATATAAACGAGACACAATTTCAAAAGGCGAAACAAGTTTAAAAGCAAATCCGTGTCTACAGAAAGTGGTTTTCCATTATGCAGATTTCGTCCAACAACAGGCATAAATTATTTAATAAATTTCATCCCAAGAGGATATGAGCCCTGATAAATGAAAATGAACTTATACCCTGACATAAGCTTACGATCTTCTTCTTACTTGAATTTACAGAAAAGAAAAAGAAATATTTTACATTATAAGTTGATTGAAATGGGAGTAATTTTTCTGTTTTCGTTTTGGTGGGATGTGTGCGGGGCTCTTAGTTCACTTAGTGCTTGAAGATTTTTATTCGCTCAGATTGTGTAGCCAGCAGAATAGCTATATATGTATGTAGGTTTACAGCTGGATGAGAAATTGAAATTACTTACTTGGGATGAAAGACAATGGATATAATTGGATCGAGCCTAATTGATTTTGAAAATTTATTTTTTGCCATTGCCTTTTGAGGAACAGTGTTTTTTTTTGCTTTTGTTTTAATTTTGAATGACAGATCGTCTAATTTTGCGTTTTGAACTAGAAATATATGTCAGTTATGATCCTGAGTTTAATCCAAAGTTGAGCAGTTAACTTGGTTTAAGTCTATACATAAAAGTTAAAACTGATTTCATTCAAAATGAAATGAAATTCTTTCTTTTTTCGTACAAACCATCTTCACACTTAAAATCTTTTTCATGTACTATCTCTTTATCATCCAATAATAATCTTTTTTTACTCAAAAGTTATACTTGAAGTATATTAAAATCTCTCTAAAAATTTAATAGATCTCTCCAAAAATTTAATAACTTGGCTTAACTTAATTTCACATGGAAATAAATCATCATAAAAACCTCGGGTTTTGCTCTTGTAAATAAACGTTTGGTATAGGGGACAACTAGGAGGAAGCCAAGAGCCCAGCTTGTGCTTTTTTAGTTCTAAGACACACATAGCAAGAGATGGCCCAATATGTTCTGCTTTATCTGAAGAGTGAACTATAACATTTTTCCTGGAAACGTAGGTCCGACTTGAAGCATACTGCCGCTGCACAATAGAGCAGATCCTAAATATAACTGACACCAAATTTGGTACAGAAGTTCTTCCGATTTGAGAGTTTTATCATGCGATAACTCTGCTTAAATCATTGCCGCAAAGCTCCAGTTTTTCAAGTGGTCAATTTTATTAAATTTAAAGTTAAACTTATTTGAATTTTTTAACTCCTCTCACCTATGCTACAGTTTGAGACAATTAATTTTTAACTTCTAAGAAATTTCAAGTGGTATTGATTGGTACTTTTCAAATCGTGCCTTTTCGATAGAACAGCTTTATATATTTTTTTCAAAGACCATTAGAAAAAAAGACCACATCCTATTTATTACTTATTTAATCAAAAAAAAAAAGACTGGGAGAAATTCAATTAGGAACTGTGAGGGACTAATATACCCTGCGCAGCGATCTAATAACGAGCAAGAGATCGACGAAACAGTCAAAGACAAGACCGGGTGCTTCTCTAGTTCCTTTGAAACAACCTGCCCAAACATGATTCATGGCAGAATTTCTGCGAAACTGCAACTGAAGCATCTCGACTGACACAATCTGGCTCAGAGTCAAATCGATCAAAGCCTAATCGCCCAAAGCTGAAAAATGCTACATAGTCCAATATTTTTGGTTGATTTGACGTTTGATGCTATTACAGATTACAAAAAAAAAAGTAAAAATGCCAAGTCACAAAAAAAGGCCAAGTCACCTAAGCTAGTTTACAACTTTATTGCACAAAAATTGCCTTTATTTTTTATATAAACTCTTTTATAGTAAAATTAAGTAATAAAAATACACTCATACTAAGTATAATATACCTAATAAAAAGTATAATAAATAAAATTTCGAATATATTCTTTAAATGTGGGTTCTACAATGCTATAATGTCTTGTGTGGATCATAGGTTCTAAACAGGTGAAGCTTATGGGAATCTAAAAAAATCAAACTGGGGTTTAAAGGGAGGCAACATTCCCCTTCGCACATATCTCACGGTTTGAATATAAATGTTTATTGCAAAGCTACGTTTTCGAGTGATTTTTCTCTCCCAATCACCAAAAAATTTGAAATGCCATATCACCCACAAATATTTTTGGGCTATTTGCTACTCTTTTCAGTTTTAGAAAAATTGGTTTTGGTTGCCTTAATGCTGAACCACAAAATGCACTCTCCCAGTAAATTCACCTTAAATGGCTTCAACTTTCAGTGTGCTTAAAAATTATATGAGAGGTTTGTTAAATAAAAAATGTAGGGCACCATCCTGATTGGTCTGATTTAAGGCTAGCTTTTAGTTACCATCACTGATCATAATTTAAGCAAGCTAAACTTGCAGCTACACTTTCAAAAGCACTACGGGACAGGCGTAACTCTTCGTGGTTTGACTACTCGCTTACGGGTTCAGCGTTCAAATCCCAAATAACCCAAAACCGAAAAATTTCGAGTTGCCCAAACACATTTTAAGGGGATTTAATATTTATTTAATTTTTGTGATTTAGCATACCTTACGTAACATCACGCAAAATCATTTCTTTCTAAGGCAGCCGTGTTTAAACAGTAAAATATGAGGGGGTATATAAGGAGCCCTAGATATATCGTAAATTGAAATTATAACCAACAAAAAAAAATTAATGATTCCGCTCTCATTTCCTCATTTTTACTTCTTATGTGATGTGTCATTTTATCAAATCATTCAAAAATGCAGGGTAATCTAATATTTTTGAGATTTGGGCAATTTTAGCGGTAAAACACCAAATCAGTTCTGCAGATAAAGGAGGGGGAATCGAACCCAGACCTCCCACTTGGTAAGAGTATAACACGACACCCGGGTATTTTATTTTTATTTTTTGTGTTAAACTTTTGCCTTCCTTTTTTGCGTCTACTGTCCTTATGTGTCCATGTATAAAAAAATATTCATTCTTTTCACGGTCCCTCACCTCCGCGAGGGTCTGACAAGCCCTCCAAGAGTATCATTTGGTGCTTGGTAAGGTTCCCAAAATGACGTTCGGATTCGGCGAATAAATGTAGGTCTCCTTGTATGTGAAGAAATTAACACCAACAGCATACACTATTGAGAAGTTGGCCCTGGTTCACCTCGAGGTGTTACGCCACTCTATTCATTTTACAGTCCATCTGAGTGTTTTGTGTGGCTCAGTATAAATCGGCAAATCTCGAGTTAACCAAAAATATTTTTGGCCCTTATATAATAGTTTCCGGAAAAATTATAGTAATTATAATAAAGGCGAATTTGAAATTTTCAATTAACAGTGGCGAGATGTATTTTGAGTGATTTGACATTTTTACTTTCGGATGGTCTTTTATATAGTGTCAAATAACTCAAAAATATTAGATGACGGCAAAACGGGACCAGAGTTTTTTCTAAGATGATAGAGATGGAAACTGATCTAGCACCTTCCACAACCTTAATTAATTAAAAACTAAGGTTGGGAATTAAAACCTTAATTTTTGTGCTAAAACGTTTACGTTTTATTTTTAAAACATTTTTTACCCTTACAGATGTACTTTCTTCTATGCATTTTTGACTTAAATTTGTCTTATTCTTAAGTTTATGAGTTAAAATATAAAAAAAAAATGTTTCAGCGTTGCATATACTTTCCAAACTCTCCAAAATAGTTTCAATAAACCCATAAAATTAAAGACCACTGACCAAATCATTGGTGGAAGTTCAATCGGTTTGCAACTGCAAAGCCATTTTTCCAAATTTGCAGTGCAAAATGTATAAACTGCAATGTCTATCTTAAAGAAAAAAATTAAAAAACTTCGTGAAAACTAAAACTGAGGAGTATGCTTGCGTAGACGCTTTTTTGGCTTTCGGAAATTACGCAGGATTTAAAAAAAAAGTTTTGGTTTCAAATTTGGAAACACTAGCGCAATTTGTTTGGAAAATCTTGCGAAAATTCGGAAATCATGCCAGACACAAGTGGGAAAAGCGCAAGAAACTAAAAGGAAAATAAGACCAGAAGATAAACAAATTCTGGCGTAGTTTACCATTTTAGGATAATATGCCAGAAATCGTTGTTTTTTTCTTAATAAAATAAAACAAAAATTAAAAAAAACGTGGCCCACCAGGGCGGGAGAGCTGAGCGTGTCACGCAGCCGCACCCACGGCCGCATTCGGATCGCGGCCAGACCACGCGGGACGCACAACGTTATGTCGATCATCATATTAATTTCCAGATTTTCCATACAGAACAATAGAATTACTTATTTTACATTTTAGGGAAAAAATGCCAGGAAAATCTGTCTTTCTGGCTTCACCTTCCATAAGACATTCTTTACAATTCTTTAAGTCTGACTTGTGGCAGGTATAATAACTCTTTATCAAAACTCTTTGTCACAAGTAATATGACTTCTATGTTCTTTGTTTGGTTCGATATCATTTATAAGACACTGGTGAATAAGTGCCATTGAAGCTCATACTCTTGAGCATGCTTATTTATCTTACTTGGCTAGTTATTTCGATCTAGTTATGACTACCCTTCACGAGTTAGTTATTACTTTCTGTCAGATTAAATGTGGCAACATCGCGAACGGTAAACGTTTAGCACACAATAAAATTGAGAGAAAAGCAAAAATATTTAGTAACCAAAGGCTGCTAAACGTATCTAAGGAAGACTAAGGAAGTATAAGTCTGGTTTGACCAGCTACTACTGCTCACACCTCGCTCTCCGGGAATCGGTACTGGGTGTATTCGGGCCATCCTTACTCGAGTTGAAGACGCTCCTACCAGAAAGTCGTGCAAATTGAGGCAAATGCTTCCGGATTTTCTTATTGGCAGTTTTGGTCCGCCCGATTTAAGTGACTGTACCTACTCACCATAGGTATTTATTGAACGTTTCCCATACCACCACACGGGGAGTCCCCTCATTGTTGGAGGTCATCAGTCTCTGGAGGTCAAAATATTTTTAAATTTATCTGCATTTACTTAGATTTGTTTTTAAACGCAAATTATAAAATCGGTTTTCCATAGGGTAGGCCACGTCAATAGTGACATACCATCTATTTACGAATTTTTCTGATTTAAATATTCAACCAAACAGTACGATTAAGATTGGCCCGCTTCGGTACCTACCTATAGCTCTAGTCACAATCTATTTTAAGCCCACCTACCGTACCAAAATTTATTTACAACATGATTGCAGTCCTATAATGTTGAATAACATAGAAAAATTATAAAGCCTTTAACGCATAGCAAAAGTAAATTCTAAGTTGTTAATTGTAATACAAATTATAAACGGGCGGTGTTTTTATCATAGAAATTTTAAATTTTTAAGTCAATCTGAATTGGAGTTTATGAATGACTTTAAATCTCTCTCAAACAGCAGACAAGTAAAATAAAATATAAGAGATAATTATTTTATGTTATATTACAAGCAAAGGAAAACATAAGTAGCCGATAGCGTCCAAAACCCTGCCAAAGTTTATAAGAACCGGAAACCAAAATACACATGTACCAGTACCTACCCATTTCCCCGTCATTCTGCGATTTGGTAAGACACGTTTTCCAAAACTACTTAATGGGTGTATCCACCTAAATCTTAAAGCAAACTGCGAGTGTCTGTAAAACTCAGAATATAACGTGCAAACGCCCAACTCTGACCGACCGGCAGTTAATTCCAGCAATTGTCTTAAATCTTTGTTGACATTTTTAGCTAACTAGCAGTGAGTCACATCAGGCAAGTGTATATTAAATACCGCACCCAAGTCCGTTCACGTGATTTACCCAAGAGGCGTTTATCGATTTTTATTTTAGCCTCCGCAGTCGCCGCACAACGTGTGGGAAAAACAGCTAAAAGATTCCACAAAGCCGGGTAAAATCGAAATCATTCAATTTGTAGACACTCACAGCGACATAATGAACCAGGATAGGTGCCGCGACCCTTACGCGCAGTAAAATTCTGGCTTAACATCTGTCGATCATTCATTGTATACTGCAAGGGTTAAATGACCTTCAGCTAAACTACGAAACAGTCAATGAGAAAATCAATAGCTAGTTTTTATTTTTAAAGAACGTTGGTCTTGTCTCCTCGCAATTGTTGGGCAATTAGTTGAACAATTTATTCTCTTACCTTGATTTGTACCGATAAATGCAAAAAAATTACAGAAAAAAAAAAATTCACCAAACTCAAACTATGCGAAACACCCGATTCTACACCAAGGTACCTAACCAAATCTATTTTTGTCGTGGCATTCCTTTCATTCGCCTCTTCCCATCATCCATCGTGACGAACCGAAGCCATATGTAAATTGTACACAACACATTTTCAATGGAATTCAGGTTCTGGCAACCACCACGCCTTCATTTTAATGGCGTCAGAAAAAAACGATGATGGCTGCCCTGTGCATGCGGCTGCTTACTGGCATTTCTCCATTGTGCGCATGGTGGGAAAGTCGCCTATGGTTACCACCAATAACAATAACCTCATATGGGCTAGTGTGAGTGGATAAGAGCTGCTGAGGATGTGGTGGATGGTTGCTTTGGTCGGCTTTGGTGTGTTTGTGAAGAGGGAAATTTTTATTGATTTTCTGCTGGTTCTTGTATTAGATGGCTGCTAGATTTATGCTGCCATCTAGGCGGACTAGAGAGAACTACGATGTTCTGCATGTTATCAACAGATGGCAGCAGTGCAAAGCATTTGAAATTGTTCCCCGAAAGGAAACTGCAGTGCTATGGAAAGCGTGAAGGGTTGGAAGTTGAGATGGCTTTGTTCATTGCAGCTCATCATTATTTAACACAAAAGAAAAACTTTTAAGGAAACGAAATCAATAAAACAGGGGACTTCTTTGCGTGATGAAAAAGCTCTCGTCAGCGCGTTTGGGCGTGTATCTTCTAAGCTCTTTCTTTTGCAGAAATTTAAGGTATCTACTCCGGATGCTTTGCCTTAAAGCAATTTCCTGCAGATATCATCCTTCACACCCAGTTATTCGTTTGCGAAATAAAATATCTGTTTTATATTTTTAACAAAACGCTGAATGCATTCCGCATCTTGCGGGGCATGACTAAATGATTAGTTACTATATATAGATGGTCTTAATGGCTCTGGAAATTTCCAATTAAAAATGGAAATCTGCTTAACGTCAATTAAGAAAGCTATTGAGCAGGTTTTGTTTTTTTGTTTCATAAACTAATGTATACAAATGATTTTTAAATATCCGTCGCAATTGGATTTAAAATAGTTTTCGTCGATATTTTTTCGTAATTTTCATAAAGCTTCGATATGGAGATAAATTTTATGTTGGTTACGGTCTATACCATGTGTATATATATAAATATTGTTAGGGGAAGCACCATGTGCGTTAGGCTTAGGTTTCGTTTTTTTATTACTTTTATTTGCCATAATTTATGGAGAATCATGGTTGTTTTGTATGTTTTTATTTACTTTTTGTAATTTTATGTAAAAATCAATTTTGTCGACAGTTTGTAAATAAATTATGAACTTACGTATTGTGTTTCTATTGTGAATTTCGGAATTCCACCAAACAAAAATTATTGGTCGCACCAGTATGTATAGGTAAAGATCAGTGCCTAAATATTAACTATAGGTTTCATAGCTATTATGTATATAGAGACCTTAACTAGAGATACTATAAATTAGGCAGGTAGGCATATTGGTTAGGTATTTTGTAATTGCATCGAAAATTCCTGTGTCCTCTCACATACCTTATATTGCATATTTAAAAAAAAGATAAAAAATGTTAAGCACAGAAAGAAATAATTTTTTTCAGGATTATCAAAGCAAAGTTTTTCTTGTCTTATTTAAAAAGAAACAACTTTCCATCTGGTATTAAAAGAAAGGGCACGGTTTGTTCTACTATCTACTACGTGTGTTAAAGGGAATCCGTTTTGGGTCTAAGTAATTTGTTTGGCAATTTTCTTATATTTAAATGTTGCGCTTACATAATTCTTAGTCAAAACCAATCAAAGGAAATAAAGTGAAAACAATAAAAAACCGATCCTTTTTAAATATCAATTAGATTAGGTGCTCCTTTTATGCTCCGTCGGAGTTTGGAGATATTTCATATTTAGAAACTCTGAAATAAAAACGTTCAGGTAGGTGAAGCTTCATATTAGTGTCAAATTTGGTTCTTAACTGTATCAATTCTGTTGGGTTGTTTTCTAAAGGCAGCTCATCAATTGGTCATAAAACCAAACCAAATTTAAGTTTTTTATTCGTTTGGCTCTATAATTCACTAGAACTTGGGTAAACCTATACTTAAAAAAATATTAGTTCTCCGTCGGCATATTTTTATTGACGTGTAGGTATAGTTCCAATCAAATTAAATAAAACATCTTAACGTGTGACCGATTCCGGAAAGAAATAGTAACTAATTTTATTAATCTGTAATAATTAAGAGTTGAAAATATATTGTTCACTTTATCGCCGTGGACTAGATATCGGCATTTTCTTTGGCGTTTTTAGTAGAACTTGTTTGTTTAGTATCAATTTTCGGAACATGTTCCTGTTTTACTGAAATGATTTTTTTTTTCGCTCGCATGAAAGGTACATTTATAGCCACAGCTCACCACAAAATTCGTTAGCACTTTATTAAGCATTATGGGAAAACTATGTTTTGACTACAACACTTAGTATAATTTCAGAGTTTTAACGCATTTATTAACCAGCTAACAATCTAAGCTCCGCATGTTACTGGGCTCTGTAAAAACTTGGCTAGATTTTTTATGTAGCAAAATATAGGCTTTAGGTCCATGTTTTTAATTACAATAAGTTTAACTTATTTATTTATTTTTTGATTTAGTCACGTTAAGTAGGTACTAATGTTTAAAGTTAGAAATTGCAAGCTTTACAATTTGTTCATTAATTTATAGATGCCCAAGCTGCAGCACAATACAATGCTCTTAATAGTTTTTGTTTTAAGATTGTCATGAAAAAGAATTAAGGATTATAATTTTTTTTATGAAATCAGGCTTGGTCACAAAAAATTATAAGACGTTTCGTACGTTGTGAAAGGTCATAATCATGCAGCGAGATAGTCATGCCGCTTATCAGCGTATAGATAAATTCATAGTTTTAAAAGTTAAAAGATTAAGATCATAGGCGGCCGGGGGGGAGGGCAAGACGGGGCACTTGCCCCCCCCCCCCCCCCCTCTAGCTCGGTGCGAATCACCATCAAACACCAAGCATATATTATTTTACGAGGAAGTTTCAAGAAATACGACTGTTTAATTATTGAATTTTTTCATCTGAGTCCATGGTTTGCACCCCCCCCCCCACCTGGAAAAAATCCTGTGGGCGCCCATGGGTTAAGTGCATTTAAATCTACTTTTTTTTTATTATTTCCAAACCAACAATCAATTTCTCTTCTATTTTTTAGCACTTAACTACTAAATTAGAAATAAACGAGATCTTGAACATTTTGTTGCTGTAAAAAGTAAAATGCTGCAAAAAGATCATTTGGTCTTAGCCCCAGTTTTTTATCGACGTGTGTTTCGTTCAACGATCTTGGCATTCTGAATACTCTTCAGTGGGTGTTGCCAAAAAAGTCCACCCAGACACACATCTTTTCGGCTATTGCCGAATATCAATTATAACTTTGGTTGAAAAAATACAATGTGAGTTATAATGACCAAAACACAGACGCTCTGTTTAAGTTTTTTGAGTTTGGTATCAAAGTATGAGAAAATCATTCATTTAATTACAAACTATGACTTTTTAACAATTAAGTCTAATTCCTATAGATTTCACCGCACATCATTGCCTTCTTTTTTTTCGCCTTAAATAATTATCGAGAAAAATCTTTCAGAGTTTCATATTCGTTTATAAGGCTCTAATAAAACCTATTGAAGACTGCCTTTATAAAGTTTTGACTTCAACTTTAATCGATCGAGAAATGGGTTCATCATGATTGTCGGTAGTGGTTTGGTTCTACAAAACATTTTCAAGCAAGAGATTTAACAATTTACCGATAAAAATCTTTGTTCTTATCTATACGTGATGAAAAACCCAAAATAAAGACAAGGCTTTTGATATCAAAATTTAAAGCTTATCGTACTGAGTCCAGATTTTGTAACTCTTAAAAGGTATTAAAATCAGGGTTCTGTGAAACCGTAGAATTTATTTTAGAGTCTTATATTTCTCTCAAAAAAGTGAAATAGAAATCACAAATTTTGATCATGAATCAAAATCAGAAGCGCCGCAGGCGTTCTGACGATATATGTGGGTTACTAAAATAACAGATCGATTCATAATTCATTACAAAAGCCATGTGTATAAACTAATATCGACAGTAGATGATCGAAAACGAGCCAAACCGATCACATTGCCTCATGCCCTCTGTTCATTTTTAGATCCATGATTTTTTTAGTTTTCAAAAATGCATACTCTATGAAAAATGGTTTTTGCATGCAATTAAAGCGAAGAAATGCATTCCCATAAGAAATGCTGACTAGGACCCTTTGAGGCTACGACACCCTTTGTCATCGTCATCACAATAGTCATCAAAACCATAAAGCAAAAAGTGTCTCGTCTGTTTACCTCTGATCCTAGTGTATATGATCATGCTTGGATCTTTTAGATTATAGGTAACCTTAACCCATTCTTAATATTGCCAAATTCCATTTCATCGGGGGACGTCCAAATTTTTTTTCCACGAATTTTATGGTCCGTTTAAGTGGGGAATTTTATTATAAAAATACCTCAGCAAATTGACATAAAATCATTCCAAAAGTATCAAATAAGTTGGGTGTTCAAATTTAATCCAAAACTAGATATACTTACCTAGATGAATTTCTTGACTTACAAACTTAATTTTTGTACTTATATTTAGTTCTCCCACACAAGTCTTCATTTACCAAATTTAGAATTGCACTATGAAGTTTTGAATGACGTTGTGAAATGTAAGCAATGTTCACAGTGGTAAGGAAAGAAAAGTCAGTCCGAATGCAAACCCAGAACCTCGATATGCTTAAAATATTTTTAAAGCTGACATTTTAAAAATAAGCTAAGACATTTCTACCCATAAAAATAAATAAAAATTGACTCTCAACCAAAAATTTATATGATTGAGTTTCTTCTCTTAATTGAAGAAAGGTGTAGGAATGTCAGCCTACGTACTACTGAGATTGTGTGAATTTTCAGTTCCTTTTGTTATTTGTCTGCATTATAATCGAAGAGTTTGTTGGCTGGCTGCGAGATCCCTGAACACCTTAATACGTTCAATTTAAATCTACGCAGTTTTTTTTTTAATTGAGAATCTAATGAGAATAGGTACAGTGACAAGACTACTCAATTCTTATACTACCCAACCTAAACATCGCTATTGGCCCAAAAATATTATTGATTTTTCTATGTCGGTAAATTCTAATTTTACAAAAAAATGGTTAAATTTATTGTAAATCAAAAAATGTAGCAAACCGCAAACACTTTAAGCAATTCAAAAAATTACAAATTAAACAAAAACTCTGCCCAAAGGTTTCCGCAAAGCGAACATTCCTGCAAAGAAATTTTCGCCTCACATTAACTTTCTCTCATTTAAATTATTTCTATAACTCTAAGTTGCAAAAAATCTTTTAAGGTATTTTTATCCGACTTTTATTTGCCATTGTCTTAGGTACTCTTTCTCGTCCACTTGCCACCCCGTATATAATTGTAGGGATTTACCTTGTTCGATTTAAAAAAAAAAAGTAAATAATCAGTGCCTCAAAAATAAAACTTTACAATGTTCCCATATCAAGCGAGCTTTAATATTGTAAATACTAAAACTTTCGGAGCCCAATTAAGCACTTGAGGGGAATTTTTAACGAAACGAAGTTTGTGAATACGAAACAATTTCATTCGATCGTTACCTGCTGACGAGCCAAGCTTTAGATTTAGTTTTTATTTGAATTGAATTTGTAGTCTGACTTGTAGTCTTAAATAACAAAACAATTGCTCTCACTTATGGAGCTCCAAGCACCGATTGGAACTTTAATTTAACTGACCTATTATTTTGTATAAGTTAGTAAGAACTGTCTAAAATTTTAGATAGCAATTTTAACATTTTTGTTAAGCCAGTTAGTATAAACTTTGCGGCACTGTTTTGTGTGTTTCCCTTAATTCATGTTTAATACAAATTAATTCCAAAGAAAAAGGTTCAAATTCTTCTTGGAAGTGCGCCACCACTACAGATTTCAGCTAATCAACTTTCTTTAAATCAAATGTATTCAAATTATTTCCCTATCTTGGAATTTCAGATAGTAAACTCCTTAATGGCGTCTAATAGTGACATTCCGTTAGTTTAATTATACCAATCCCCATATAGGAAATTTAAACATGTCCCCCGTATTGAAATTTAAAATTCCCCAAAAAAAACTCTTATCTGTTTATTCTGATTTTGGATTCCCGTTGTGAGGAGAGGTCAGTTTTATCGCTGTGTGCACTTGAAAATAGAAAATAGACTTTGCTTCTCGAGCCTATATGGTTCTGGTTGTTATGCTTATATAACAGCCTTGAGCCGACAAGAAAGAACACACATCGCTGGTCCCGAAATATCACTACACCCTCTACATAAATGTGTATACGCAGTAACATGATATAATTATCTAAAAAACTCAATTCGATGTTCGGCGAACGCAACATATTGCCCATATTAATCACACTTGGTATGTCAGAGAGGAATGCTTTAGCCTTGTCGTCTTCTTTCAAGTTGTTTTTTTTGTGTTAGTTTTATTCTTCTTAAGTTTTTTTTTTTTAAGATTAAAACGCAGAGACGGAAAAAATTAAAAAAAAAGATCTGTCTCTCTTGAGGTTGCATTATAAGAATATTAAATTCTGTAAGAATAAACCCGAAACGCTATTTATATAAACAGACTGTTTTTTTTTGTGCGGCTATTTCCGATAAAAATGTCACCACATATAGATTGGCCGAATAATGCGTTATGAATTTTAAGTATTTTTTCAACATTTTAAACAGTCAAGAGGATTTCGTTGCGTCTTTTGAATGCGATTGGCTTGGTGTCTAGAATAAGAGTCTTACATTAACATGCCTTGGTTATCGTATAAAATGATTAATGGCTTCAAAGGTATTTGGTTTCCATCAGACATGCCCAATAATGGCCGTTCGTATTTTGTGTTCAGACATTTTGAAAAAAGAAATAGTCGTTTTAAACTCCCCTGGCAAAACGGGAGATACGAATTGCGCTATCAGAATTCACGATCAAAAGGGTATCATATCAGTATTTACTTTAGTTTAAAGATGGCCTTAGTTGACTCTAATCTGTGACATGATATAGCGATTCTTTAAACTCATTAGGTGACACTTTTCATGTAAGAGATAGTTGGAATGTCAAAAGTAATGAATGCAGTGTTGAAATTTGGGGGTCAGCTGCAGTTTATTTTAAGTTTTGAACACAAGTTCGATAAGCGAAACCTCATAAATTTTGTGTTTGATTATTTCAAGAATGATTCAGGCAATTTCAGGTTTCATCATGGGTCGTTAAGTCATCTTAAAATGTTATTCTGATTGCCTTAAACTAGTTTTTGCTTGCTTGTTTTTATAAGGCATTCTCTAAAGGCGAAGTGAAGACTTGGTCTGTAAAACTGTTATCGTTCAAACCAATATCTTTTTAATTGCTGAGCCTTTTTTGGTTCAAAGTGCTTTACAAACTCTACTTGAAAACTATGCCCGTACATGACTTCTTGAAAAAAATCGCTTGTATTGAAGTTTTGACCTACGTTTGCAGTAAAATTTGACTAACTGAAAATGCACAGCAAAATTAAGCGTCCTTGGGTATACACGCACCTCCTATTCCGATTTAAGTTTCAAGTTTCTTTGTCTTTAAAAGTATAAAAAACAACGTAAAATAATCCGCCGGAATGCCGCCCCTGCAGCACTCCTGCCTGTTTCTTGTTTACCTTTACTTCAAAAGAGCGAAAAGCTTGATTCAATAATCAGAATTTATGCAGAATTTTATTGCTGAAGTTAGAAATTGAAAAACAGAATTTCGAGAGTAGATTTTTTTAAGGCAAAATTTTGAAATTATGACCTGCTCCTATTCTCACTGTATCGTTTTAAGAAAGAAGCATTTCCAAAACTTTGTTGAACAGAATTTCGAAAGCCAGAAATCTGTAAAAATAATTTTGACCCAAAAATATGACTAAAGCAATAAAATTGTGGATGTTCTGCCGTCGCTTTATAAAAGTGTAATTTTTAGAATTTTGTAAAATTTTTGGCCCAAGCAGAATTTTGACCTCAAACCATTTCTGATAAGTTAAGATAAAAACCAAAGAAATTCTGCCTCTTCTGCTTTTTCAGCAAGCTTTTCGCTTTTTTAAGTAAAGCAGATATAAGAAAAAAGAAACAGGCAGTTTGGTTGCAGGTTTTCGTGTTGCCTTAAGTACATTATATATTTCACTCTGTCACTTTGTCAAAGTGTCATTCTCAGAATTTTCTAAAATAGAACTCAGAACAACAGAGTTTTGAGAGCAGAATTTCGAATAGCAGAATTAGCTATGTTAAAATAATTTTGACCCAATCAGAATTTTGAACTCAGTCCTACTTTTCCTAAGCGCTTCGTAAATTTTCTATTGTCATCTTCAGGCATGATATTTGTCGTAGACACTAAAGCAATAAAATTGAAAATTTCGCATTTCTAGCATTCTTTTGTATCAATCTTGAGAATAAGTTTCCACTCAGGAATAACTATGCCTAAAAAGCATTTTTAAGACAACTATAGATTGGTTTCTGGAATGTAAGTGTAGACTGACACCTAGTAGAAGACATGTTGAACTGCTTCGACATCTCCTTTAAAGACGGCCAGCAGTCAATGGTCTCTTTAGAGTCTGTAGCACACTTATTGCTTGCCTTGTAGATCGTGCGATGAAACTCTCTATTGTCTGAAAATATATTTGCTATTATAATATTAGGAAGCTAAGGATAAGCCTGTCTTACAAGACGAATGATTACTTCTTGATCTATCGGGTTAGAAGTGATGAACACATATGATCGCAAACATCTGCAGGTCTTCATAACAGTGCTATCCTAACTAGTCACTGCATCGGGCACCATTCCCTGCACCATTCCTTTGCACAGCGCAAAATGTATTTCCCATTGGCTAAGTTCTTAAATGCGTCTTTCATATGCATTTAAAACCTTTTTTTGTTTGCTTCTCTTCGTCCTGGCCATTATTAAACCCTTCAAAAGCCACCTGCGAAAAATCGGGTGCCGTAAATCTGTAAGTGAAAGTAGTATTATATGTACACCACCAGGTATCTTCGTGTATCTTTAACCCTTTTTGCAACTGTCCAGCCGAAAAGAGAAAGTGTGTGTTTTTGTTTCTTTATTGTAATGTACTCAAGATATTCTTTTCAACCTGTGTTCCAACTGAATGAATTGAAAAAAGGAAAAACTGGTTTCACAATTTCAGTTGCTGGCTATACGAGAAGTGATAAGGTGCTCGAGGAAGGTATTTATCTACCGATCCTCAAAATATCAAGGGATCGCATCCTTTTATATATTCGACAATTTATAACGTGCATTTCTAAGTGTAAAAGTGGCAATATTTATATATATTTAGCTTAGGATCATTGTAAATGGCTGTAAAATTTCCGATCTGTGCATTGAAACAAGTGTTTGAATTGTTAAGATTTTTTATTTTCCTAATAAATTTGATTGCGCTTGCATGGTAGCTTACATATGAACTATTTTTCGTCAAAGCATCAGAAAAAACAGCTGCGTGCATTTGGGAACGCTCCTGCACCTGTTATTACGGACGTAAGATTCGGTAATGAATTTTTTTGTCCTCGATACATTTGCTCTTACAATATGCTAAGAGCCGTTAACATCTTTTTCACAAGATCATTTAGAAGACTGTCTATTGGTCTGCAGCCAGTTCGTTTAATCGGTTTCGAAAGTAGAATTTTTCTGTTCTGGGTTTGGATATCTTCTCATTATTAAAAGTCGTTCACTTGTCAATCAGAGGTGAATTGTCAATTCGCAGTTATGTATTGTAAAGAACTCCAGGAATTCACCCTTTGCAAAAAACAGTATTTTTTTCGGAATCTTCTCATTATTAAAACCGTTAACTTGTCAATAAGAGATCGTAGGTTAAAAAGCGTAAAAACATTTTATAATTTCGCGGTTTGTGCGCTGCGTAACGAATTTCAGGAACTCCTTTTTTGCCATTCACTTTTTACAAATCAATTGACTTTTAGCCAATAAGAAAAACAAGAAATTCTGGGTATTAATATGCAATTTGATTTTGTTTTATCTGATATTAATTAAGCAGCAATAAACATCAAATAAACAAGTTAATACAATCAACGGTTTTCCTTTCCATAATCTACGGAATGGTGCATTTTTACCAAACCTGAGCTAACCTGCTGCTCCTGACACCTCTTAAGCCTGAGTTATAGATGCATTAGCTTAATTATATACCATGAATAAACATTCCCCAAGTCAAGTGCATTCACCGCGCTAATACCATTAAGACTAATTGCGAATTCCTATAATTGTGTGTCCCCTCCACGCCAGCACTTATGGGTCGAATTAACATTGCAAATAATATACCTGACACAATCTTCTTTGAATTAGTGTAGGATATTATGCATTTTCCTTAAAATAAACGCTGCACTAATTTTCCACATCGAGAATTTGCGTTCTATATCGTATTAAATATAGGAATGACAAGCGGACATGCCAATCGCCTAAGTGTAATACCTCCTTGGCACGGTTGGATGCCCTCGGCCAAGCGCCAAAATGGTTTGCACATGCTTAAAATGCGCATTGCATCATAGCGCCATCTCAGCCATAGAGGAGCGCATTGCACCACTTATTGGGCGGCTTGTGAACAATCTACGATAGCGTAAAGTGAAATTTTATTGATTTTTCGCTTCTAAATGGTGTCGCTGCTGTGTTTTAATTTTTATTACAGTCTTATTTAAATATGCGGTTCAGTGGCTTTCCTATAGAGAAGCCACTAGAACCCATAGTCATTCTAGTTCTAGTGAGTATGCCACACAATTTTAATGTGAATTAAGACTGCTTTCAAAGATGTTCCTCAACTTTTCCATTTTTTTTCTGATAGTATCAACGTTTCTTCGTTTTTCTCGAAAGAGAAAAAATGGAAAATATTCTACAGATACATGTGTGTGTATTGATTTTTCTGCCTTCCATTCCAAATCCAATTGTATAGTCGAATGAAAGAACCTTTTACACAAACGAGATATAATGTAATTCTTATATTTTTTTTTCCTTGGCTGAAGATGAAATCCATTAATGAACTCGCATCTATACTCTGTTGTTGTAGTAGTCTTGGGCATTATACATATATATATATATCCAATTTGGTGAGCCAGAAGAAGCTGCCGAGGTAAACTTTGTCGATTAGATAAACTAGGTATACCTATCTATGCGTTTGGAGTGAAACGCAAAAAATTACAAGTTTTTCCATTTACGGTTCAAGGTAGCTGAAAAGATTTTTGTTTTAAATATTTCTCATTACGTAAGATAATTGAGAAGTTCTGTTAGTATGGCTTTTACGTATTTTTGTGTAAAAGTTTCAATGGACTTTCTGTCGAATATAAAACGGGACGAAGTTCTATCTGCTACAAGAAAGACATTTCATTATAATATTTTGCAAAAAAAGAAAATTGATATCTTTTGTTCTTGATTGCGGATAGAAATGGAGTTTTCTCATTTGAAAATATGACTTGAACTGTCGCCGAGGGAGAAGTTTTCTCCTCTATGCTATGAGAATAGTCTTCTTTGTTTGCGAGGAATGCAAAGATCATTGATAGTAGAATAACAGTCTAGACGTTGGAGCATGGATAAACAGGGATTGGCGTGGAATTCCTTTTCTTAAAAATAAAAACCACTGAAATCTCGTATAATGCAGAGGAATGTGAAAGAGCAGAAATTATTATATTATGTATATACCTAGGGGACCTTGCAGTATGCAATGTGGCCTCGCTTCATTACAGACCATTTGAGTTGTGAAATTTAAAAATGAGCACGAAGGAAAATTGCATATTCGTTGTGGTGTAATTTTCTTTCCGAAATGTGGGGGATCTTAAGTTGGATTTCCTCAGTTATTTAGAATCGACTTATAATTGGGATAGAGTTTATTTACTTTATTCCATTGCAACTTAGTACTAAGATGGGTAGTGGTTGTATAAGTTGGTCGGATCGATGATGGTTGGGGAAGAAGTTTGATGATTCGTGTAATTTTGTTTTCAAAAGTTGGGAGAATTTTCTTAATGGAATCTCGCTGATTCGTAAGGTCTTTGATGAAACATAGTTCATTTTCACACTCTTTATTCGGTAGGAATCAGTATATTAAGTTAAATACAGATAAAAATGTAACATAGACAAATGACGACCATAAATCCTGAAGACCTTAAGAATATTTATCATGGAAATCTTAGTTAAAATTGAATTAATCAATAATGGTTGGTCAGAAAAAGGCTTAGAGCCTTGAAAAAAAAATAATTGGCAGCGACCCCAGAAGACTATGCAGAATGCAGGATCCTTCAACGAAAGGTTTGAGACCAAATGGTTCTAATAGAAGAAACTCAGTTTTACCGCATTGTACGAACATGTCAACTGTTTAGCCATTGTTAAATTATTTCATTTACATTTACATTTTTTTTATAACATTTACATTTTTTTTTTATAATTTGATCCCGTTAAAGGGGTTATGACTACCCTTATAATAACGCGAGTGGAAGGGATCAGAAGACAGACAAGAGAGGTACTTTAGAGAGGTGCACTTTAGTTTTAAACAAAAGAGGACTGTTTAGTGTCGGGGAGAAACCACCTAAGGAAGTCTGTTCCACATCCGTGATGTTCTGCTAATGGAAGAACTCCAATATTGCCCGGTTCGTCCGAAATTGGGCTCAAGGGTGTATTGATGAGTATTCCTTCTTGCGCGGGTGTTGCAGCTGAATTCTTATAGGTGTGAAATGCAGCTGGCTAACTCACTTGAACACTATTTATAGAAGTAACGATAAAACAATGAAAAACAAGAAACATTGCCAAGATGCTCTAAGGAGTCAAAGGATTCCGCAATGCTTATATCATCCATTAGTTTTAACGCACGATTTCGGATTCTATCGAGAAGGTGCAAGATGGTCTTGGGTGCAACTGCCCAGACATGTGAGTTGTACTCCAGTTTTGGTCGAACATATGATTTGTAAATGTTAACCAAATCAGATGGTGTAAAATATTTATTGCATCGTTTGAGGAAACCTAAACATTTCGCGGCATTCTTGGGGACTTTGAATATGTGGTAATTTCAGCGTAGATTGTCATTGACACATATACCGAAGATGAGAAGCTTTTCGGTTTCAGTAATGCAAGTGCCATTCATAGACAATGGCGGAAGGTTATTATTACGCTTGCGAGACAGTAGACAATTTTGAGTTTTTGAAGCATTAAATTCTAATCTGTTTAAAGTCCCCCAGGACGATAGTCAGTATTTGACATACGCAACCGTTCCCTTTGAACGTCTGAAGGGTGGGAATTTTTCTGGAAGCGAATATGAAAAATTGAGGGTCCTGTCATCAGCAAACGAAAAGTAAGTAAGTCATCAGCAAACGAATATATTGGATTATATGTGGCAGACAAAAGGTCGTATATAAAAATCAAGAAAAGCGTTGGAGATATATAAGCGATGTCAGACTTGAAGCCGTCTCGGGCGTATTGAAGAGCAAAGCCGGGTGTATGGATGAACACCTACCACTTATAATGAACGGTTCCAAAGGAAATTTCTAATCCAATGAACAAAAGATTCGTCGACTCCAAATGCATGCATTTTCGACAAGAGAGCCTGGTGCTAGACTTTGTCAAATGCTTTAGAAATATCAAGCGCAACAGCCTTGTTTACTTCACGAAGATGCAAGGAGTGATTCCACTTTTTGGTGAGATGAGCCATCAGATCACCAGTGGACCTTTTGCTACGAAAACAGTACTGCGGGCCATGAAGGAGCTTCCGCGATTCGGATATTTCATAAGTTTATAGTTCGGCTGCGTTTTCATAACCTTGGAAAGAATGGATGTAGGTGCGATTGGTCGGTAACTGATTGGAGAAGAAGGACGGGCTGGAAAAATGCAGTTTTGCATGTACTCGGAAAGATGCCAGAAGAGTAGGACAGATAGAAAGGCTTACGTAGTGGTTTTGCCAGCGTAGAAGAACACCTCTTCAGAATTAAAGGGGGAAATGCCATTTGGACCAGCGGATTTGTGTATGTTGAGATTTTTGAGAACTCCTGCTACTGAGAACTCCTGCGAAAACGAACAGGACCATTTGAGCTTGTTACGGTTTTCCCCAGTAAGGTTGGCTTTATAAGACCGAAAACTCACCTCCTTCAACTTAATAGCCTCTTCACAGTTTGAGTCGTACCATGAATTCGCCTTTATTTTGATACTTTTCGTTCTGTTAGAAATAAAAGTTTTCATTCCAAAGAGAATTCTCGTAGGCTCGTTATTAGTCACAGCAAAATTTCAAAATATCTTCACTTGGGTGTTGACTGACCAGAATGTCGAAGCCAATGAGAATTCTGTTCATTGAAATCGCCTGCAATAATAATTTCAGTGTAAGGATAATGGGCAACAATTCTAGTGATGGAATCCGACACTTCGTTAAACTTGGTAAAAGTTGACTCAATGCGCTTAGACATGGGCTTTTATAAATAAAACAGTAATGTATTTGGTGTCCACGGACTGCATATATTAAACACTTATAATAAGAAACTAGGTTCAACACTGGTGTTAATATGTGGTGGACTTTGGTAGACTAACACTGCGCACAAATATGGCGAGACCACGGTGGGAGCGAAATAAAGGCACTAACCTAGATCCAGATTTAAATCGGTCATCTCGATTCTCTTCTACCTTGGATTCGGGAAGTGCCAATAAAGCTGGTTTAAATTTAAAAACATGGACATACATAGCGAAGAAGTTTTTCCGCAGTCCACGAATGTTACAAACATCCACACAAACTTTTCCGACGACATCGTACAGCCTCAGAGATTTAAAATGCACAAAGCACGAATCTTAAAAAGCAAGGCCGACAAGTATAATTATGCTCCGAGTAGAAAAGCACAGCAAATTTTCAATTGTAATTATGCCCTATTAAAAAAAAATGCAATTCAACAAGAACAAACATTTACAACCCGCTTTTCGTTGACAGTCATCTTGATGTTGTTTTTTTTTTACCAGAAAAACATGGTAACCTTTTTATTGCTTAAAACAAAATAACTAAAAAAAACTAGTAGGTACCTATACTTATTTCAAAAATTTTGTAGCAAAAATGGATTAGGATGAACATTAAACTTTTCTGGACATTTTCTGATCATTAAAACAACTTTTTGAATAGAAACAAAAAAGAGCTCTTGAACGAAATGGATCGACTTATTCGCCCTCAATGTCATGTCATAAGCAGAATTAGCTAAATCACTCCGTGAAAAATTTATCATGAGTCGAATGTCCAAATTACCGATAAATAAACACAAAAATAGTTGTCGTTGGTTTCAGTGCAGATTTTCTTTGCCGGTTTTTAATTGCAGAATTAGTGAAACCCTTCGTTTCATTTACGTGTCACGAGGTGTTTCCCACCAAGAGAATAGCGACTGATAGAGCCCTGACTTATGAAAAATTTTGAACTTTTGCTTGACATCAAGTGCCGCATGCTGGATGCGCACTTTAAATGTGTGTTTTAAAAAATTGATTTTTTTTCATTGAGAAACGAAAGGCGAACTTAAATGTGAATACGCATAGTTATCCGAATTTGGCGAAAGTAAGCAAATTCAAGATAGCAGTAATTATAGCTTTGCGAAATGAAAAATCCCGAAAAATCCGAGTAAAATTAATTTGAAAACCCGTGCACTGCTCGCACCGGCTTCGATATTTCTTGATGATCTGAAAAACCGTCATGTGGCATGTTTGATAGGTATATTTTTTTGCGCAACTTTCACCGTAGGTATCTTTGCCATTTTAAAGGAACCGTCCACTTTGAACGATTTTGACGCGTCCGTAAAATAAAGGATAAAGCAGTTAAGTGACAAGGGGAACTCAGAAAAACTCACTAAGAAATAGGTGAGTAAGTGCCATAGTTCGTCTTTAATAAGCTTCTTAAGCTTCTTAATAACCTACTCTATTTACCCCAAAGTAACACCAAATCTTCACGTTTTTTGGCCTGAGTAAGTCAACTATTTAACTATTTGTATGGGCCTAAAAAAATGAACGTGAACTAATAAAAAGAAGGTCCTTTAATCTTATTTCGTAAAAACGATGAAGAAATGTGTCAAAAGCCGAAACTAAAAATAGAAACAAATAGAGTGGCGCAACAGCTCGAGGTGAACCAGGGTCAAATTCACAACCATGTATGCGGTGTGCCTTATACATTCTTCACTTAATATAAGCCGAAACTAAGGAATAAAATCGTTTCCCAAAAACCGTCCCTTTTAGACGGCAGAGTTTAACACTAGGACAATGGGAGTGGGTCATAATTTTGCTTTTAAAATTCAAAAAAAAACTATTTAGCTTTCTAAATTCCGCATTTCAAAATTCTTCTTTTTCAAAAGACTGCATTTCAAAATTCTGCTTTCCAAAATTCTGACTTAAGCAAAAACATTCTGCTTTTTCTGCTTTTTATACCCCATCCCGGATAGGAGGTATATTAAGTTTGAATCATATTTGTAACATGGAGAAATAATCACCGTAGACCCCCAAGACCTTAAGAGCATATGATCGATACCGAATTGTCAGTCGAATGAGCCATGGCCGTCCGTCCGTCCGTCCGTCCGTGTGTCGGTAGTTTTTAGGCCTTTAATTTGAAAATGTAAGGCTTTTTTTTATTTTCGAATTTTGGAAAAGAAAATTTTGAAAGCAGAATTTTGAAAAGCAGAATTTTGAAGCAGAATTTCGAAAAAAAAATTTCGACCATGGTAGAAATTTGACCCTAGCCCTATAGGATCTACCCTAATAGGTATCTGCCATAGGTAATATTTTTCAGATTAGTAATGAATTTTCAGAGAAATAAAGTTTTTAAAGATATAACACGGCAAAAGTGGGCATAGTCGATGGTGTGCGAGCGGTCCAATTTTTATCATCAATTTTTAAAATTTTGTTTCTACACACCAAAATTTCAGTTCCCAGGCTCTGCTTGACTTGGACAAAAGGTCCAAGGCCATTAGATTTAAATTGTTTTAACACTTTGTTTGTGTAGCACAAGAAATCAGCTGTGGCCCTGGTTTAAGCTAAATAGATTAATTTAAAAGACCTTAAACCTTTAACCGGCCAACTTGCTTGACGGTCTCGATCATAGGTATCTTTTAAAGGCCTTAAGGGTCTACGGTCATTATTTCACTATGTTTCATACTTTAAATTACAAGTTAAATACCCTGGGTAGGGTATAATTAGTAAAATTTAAATGGATCGACAAATAACCAAATTTAAATTGCAACGGAGCGAAGACCATAGGAGTTGATTAACCTAACTTTTGACAAAATTAAAACAATTTTTAAAACAATAAAAATTTAACACAGTTTGAATAAGTCAAAAATTGCAAAAAAGAATTTAATTTTTTTTCAGTTTAATAAGGAAATGACGAAACGAATAGAATATCTTTCATGGAGATCAAGTCGATCTCCATCGGTGGTTTCGCAGCATCATCTTCTTACGCACCAATTTTCTTGGCAATTTTTCAGGATATTCCTCTATTAGCTTATGCCGTTGTATGCATAATCCGATTCCGTCAAGCCCGAAATTGTGAAAATCGAACAATCAGTTCTCGAGCTATTGAAATACACACTGAGGGCGCATTTCCAAACCGCGGTTTTGACGAATTTTTGAAAAGACAATTGCAAAAATTCACAAAAATGAATGGTTCTTTTGGCAACCACATGGTTATACCTCGAAAGTTGTTGCGCAAGACTTCCTACAAGTGGAATAGTTTTCATCGATTTAGCAGTCATTTGGCATAAATTCTTCTAGTCACACTTGATTAATGGTGCATAGGGACTTCACCACAACATGACTTCCGTTTTTAGATGGAAAAAAGAGTTTAAGTGGTTTATGAATTTAAGAATTCATTTACTATAAAATTCAATCCGCTTTTGTTTTTTCACTCCTACAGGTTTAGCGGTAAGTTTGTTAAGAAAACACTGGACAACGGTGCATAAACATTTGTACAATTTACTTCCTGTTCCGGTACTAGGTTCCCCATTGATATATTAACGAAGTTATTATATTTGTATGCCTACTTTTCTTGGCTCAATAGCAATACTCTTCACCTTTTTCTTTACTTGCGCATTATGCAGCCATTATCATGACAAAAAAACATTTTGCGGTCGGCTTCAAATGGCCTCTCTTGTAGAAGCCATTTCAAGCTTCTCCAAACCATAACTCAACAGAAAAAATCTAAATAATTAAAAAACTAATATTAAATGATTCGTGCACTTTTCGAGATGAACAAGTTATCCAATTCCAAAAATCACTGCCCCAAATTACTTAGTATAGCCTTGAAACTACCGAGTCTATTGCTTAAATATTCAAATTCTATCTTCTGCTCTTTTGTTAATTGCTTACGGATACAAAGCAGAAGTTTCTGTTTAATATTCAAAAGCAATTCCCCATAGCATGCTCACAAGGCGAAAACAACTTAATTATGTCTTAGAGTCCAAATTTTATTCTCTCATTTACACTATCAATTACTTACAGACAAACAAAAAATGTTTGCTTCAATTAGTTGTAGTATACCCCAAACGGAAACACCCTACAATTAGGCAAGTGATCCCCTACTTCAATCCACCATTTCCGACAATTTTCCATACGCATATACACGATTGAGAGAAAAATGTTTTATCCATAGGCCACTTAAAAAACAATTGAGAATTAATTTCCCACTCCTCGCAAAGCAAAGCCTGGTGGAACTATTGACGTCTGCCAGGAACGCAATTATAATTCCGTTTTATGTTTTTTAATTACGCGTAGACTTCTAATATTGTGCCCTTCGAACCAACAATGAAACATAATAGGACAAAAAATGGATATATCCATTTGCTTTGGCAGCATTTGGGAAGCATATCAAGTGCCTAAAAATTATGCTTACCGTGTGTAATTCTGTCCACCCTTGTAGTTGAGTCGGGTATTTTGTACATTTTATATGCCACCCCCGGAAGCGAAACGCCCAACAGATATTATTTATTTTTTGCTGAAAAATAAAATATGTATCTGTACATTAAGGTGTACTCATACACATATACACGTGCATGTATTTTTGCAAAACTTTGAGCTCAATTTGGCGTTTCTATAAATTTTTCCAATATTTTCGCTTTTTTATACTTCTGATGTTGCTTTTGTATCCGTATTTATATGCTTAGGCTTGGGACAGGGACAGCATAGAGAAATGTATTCAAAGCACGCATAGGCTCGTTTGGCAAACGTGCCACTGAATGAATTCCATTCGAAACAAATACAAATATTGGCCTTAAAAAATAAAAAGACGACGACAACAACGAAGAAGAGAAAACGTTCCGACAACGAGACTAAGCGATGACGACAAATAACGACACGACGAAGTTGGGAAGCCACCTACAGTGTATACACAAGTGTATGTGTATTAAATATGCAATATAAGGACGCATGTACAAAGCATATGTACCAGCCCTACGTGGTATCTTGCTTTTTTCTGCTGTTTTCGTTTTTTTTTTTCTTGGCAGAAATACAGGCTTAGATAATAAATGCTGATATTGAGAAGATACACAAAGGTGTACACGAGAAGGGGATCCAATGAAATTACCTACCTTGAGAGCCGCTCCAAATGGTTAACCAAAATATTTATACTGAGCGAAATTTACACATGTTCACATTGAATAAAATTAAATTTTAGAAAGTTGACAAAATCATACATACATGGTTACAAACTAGTGTTAGGTTTTTATATTTCACAAAGGGTTAGCTAAAGGTTTTCGAAGGGCTTAAATCTCGACTAATTTATTCATGGATATTGATGCAGCAAATAGAAATTGATCAGCTATAGCCCAGAACAATGTTAGAATTTTAGATCAAGGCCCAGAGACATATATTAGCGCAGTCCTAGTGATGAAAATCGACCATCTTGATGCTTAAATATTGGGCGTTAAATCCTATAGGTATGGGGTATATAAATCCATAAGCCCCTTGGCTTCTGGATCTTATGGATCTTATGGATCTTCCCGAACACAAGCCAGGATGAGGTCAGCATTGTAAGGGTGTAGTAGAAACCTAAAGCTAATTGTCCCAAATAATAAGAGAATATAGGAACAAATATAAAACTAATTAGCTAGCTCTACCACTTTATTTTATATTTAAAGTTACCTACCGACGCACAAGTTAGGTACCTACCAACAGCAAAGTTTAAGTTCAAATTCTCAAGCATCTGGACTGATATCCCGTGTAAAATAATAGATTGAAGGTAAATGCTAAGTGAGTATTCATTTTCCGATACAGATCTTTAGCAAGAAATCCAGAATCCATATACATACTTTACTATAGGTGGAGCTACATTCCGGTATGGACTTGGGCCTCAACCAACATGCTTTGCCAGCTGACTCTGTTTAGCCGTCCCCAGTTTAACACTCGGAGTTGGCTAGGGTCCCCATCCACTTGCGTGCGCCACCTGAGTCACGGTGCTCCTCTACTGTGCTGTGCTGCCCCAGCGATGTGGATTAAAAAATATTCCGGGCTGGCGCGTTTGTGTCCATCTAGGTGACCCAGCCATCGCAGTCGTTGTATGTGGACTCGTCTTGGCCAAGTCGGTGTCGCTACAGCCCGTAAAGTTGGGTGTTTCATCTCCTCCTCAACTCTCCGTCTCTGCAGATATGGGACCATAAATCAGCCGAAGAATTTTCCTCTCGAAACAAACTAAAGCGTTTTCATTCGCCTTTGAGAAGGTCAATACTTCTGCGCCGTTAGCAAGACTGGGGTGATGAGGGTCTTATAAATTGATACTTTACTTGCTCGTGAGAGGAGTTGCTGCTCAGTTGCCTTCTTAGCTCGAAGAATCAGCGATTGGCAATTGTTAACCACCTCAAAGTTACAGCTGTCTATGCGCTGTTGTTCTTTCCAAACGTCGGTTTTGGATATCTCTTCTTTTGATGACAGCAAATAGGTACCTACTTGATTTTATCGTCGTTGACTGCTGAACCCATATTCGTCACTTCCGTCCAATAGTCCACGAAGGCTTAAGAGACATCACGCTTTGTTCTTTAAATAAAGCCTCTGGTGCCTTGTGCCTCTGGTCTTGGCGCGGGAGTTCTGCACAATTCTCTAAAGTGTGATGTTCGAGAAGTCACGGATAGTGCCCCCCCTTGTTCAAATTCTTTTTTGACAGCAAAGGGCTCGGTGATGTTATAACCGAACTTGACGGGACAGCGTTAGTTTTCAATCGTTATCCTGCACAGACTGACAACTTTGGCAGTGATGCCAAAACTAGACATTGTACTGTTGCATGCTGTCATACACGGCCTTGAAACAGATAAAAAGGTGGTGGGTATCGAGTAGAAATTCCTGGGTTTTCTCTAAGAATTGCCGTAGTGTGAATATTGGATCGATGGTGGATTTAGGGCCTAAAGCCACATTGATATAGACCTATCGCAGATTGTTAAAAACAAATACTTCACAAATGAGCTGCTGGTAACTTATGTACCTACCAACACCATAACAAGAAAGAATAACCGATTGGTTGCACCACGTACAGAAAAACAGAAGTCAATCTTCTGAATGAAACCCTTTTTCGCAAGCACTTGGACTGAAATCCCGTGTAAAATAAAAGATTTCATCATGTCCAGGGTGGCATTTAGAACTGATAGGTAAATGATAAGTGCGGGGGCGTTGCAGTCACTTTACAACGGCTGGTGAGCGTCAATTTGAACTGATGTAAGCCGGAAAAAAGATTAAGTCGTTTTTAGTCTTGAGGCTTTGGGTATAAATTTGCAGTGTACAATGTGAAGGAACTCTAAGCTTTGGTCATAGGAAGGATAGTTGAATAGGTATTTTTAAGGAAGAACTATTTAACAGAACGGATGAATCTTCGCCATAAGACGTTATTTTCAGCCTAAGCTCAATTCGGGGTAGGTACCTTTAAGTCGCTTTCAGATAATATTCTTCAAATGGTCATCTCTGCCCATTTCCTTATCTCCATCGTTCCATGAGAAGTTAGGCAAACCTGTGCTTATTTTGCAGCCACATCGAAGAAGAACATATAATAATCCTATCGGATTTCTTAGGAAGGTGTCCAATGCTATGGGAGCGACGTCTTAAATATTTCCAGAGGAGCGCGCTGCAGGAAAACCCTGCAAATTATGAATGGTAAATCTTCAAATAGCTTTCGATAGTGAAACAAGAATTTGTAAAAGAAATTTAAAGAAAAATACTTATTTTTTTGAGCAGCCCCCATATAGACGTACAGATCTCAGAATTTTCGGAATTCCTTACAGATTAAACAAACCAAAATATCAAAAGCTTGGTCCATTGGAAACTCTCTCGACGAAAATTAATAGCTTCATTATGTTTACAGCGGTGAAAATTCCGAGTAGCTCAATTGAAAAGTCCTTCAGTGTCTTCCATAATACTTCAACAGTGAGCCAAAGGTGGGTAAAGCAAATAATCCAAAACAACCTTAGGCTCCTGCCGCCATGACTCGTGGCCCATGAAGAAGGTTATTTATGTGAAGTTACCAACCAAGACCTTTATAAATTTCCCGTTTAATAAAGATGAGCCCAGCAGCTACACAAGCCATCAACTTTGGCAAAAGTAGAGTGAGAAGAGGTCGCCTGTTTTATACGAAACTAGTACCTACTATATAGGGGGATACCGAAAGGCCTTTCTTAACGTAGCATGATATTACAAAACAAGTGTCCAAGTTTGCTCTTTTCTTGTCTTCCATTGGATTATGAAACAATTTCATGAATTCTTAAATGATCCAATACGGCGGTGGTGTGGCAGCGTCAGCACCGACAATGCTATGTGGCTACCTGCTTACCATGCTTACCATCATCGGCACCGAAGCAACAAATTTCTCCCAAATGATATCCTTGGCTTGCTATGTTCAAATGACATAATAATGAAACAATTTGCTTATTGCAATGGTCATATTTTTCGCATATTTCAGGCAACTTTCTTCGAGAATTTTTAAAGCTATGGGGAATCTAATTACTGGAAGACGGCCACCCACAGCGCTAAGGGCAAAGCAATGGCTGCAGAGAGAAGCCACTATACTCTCATTCGATCCGGCTGGTTTGGGTCTTTATTTAATTGAAACACTTTGTCCGCAACGAAGAAGAAGCACATAGCTTTGCAATTAAATGCCACACGTTATGGAGAGGTGTGGGTTGAGCGAAAGGAGGGGCGCCTTGTTCGTATCGGTTTTAACATGTCATACCTATGTAGAGCACCAATATATAAGCACAAAGGGCGGCATATAGTCAACTGTTGGAACTGGAGCTGGAGCAATTTATTCGTTTTAATAAAATGAAAATGAAAACATTGTGTGATGTGTCTATATCTTCATGAAATGTGCCCGTTGCCGTAAATGTCAATCGAATGTAATTGGATGTATGAATTATGAGCCAAGAATGCTGAGGAGCAAAGTGCTATTGGAGACTCCTGTTGATTGTGGGTGGAATGTAGGTTAATGCGCCATAAAATTGAGTACACGCTTCGTGTTGAATTACATTCAATATACACACACAAGTAACACACAAGGGTTTTGGGTAGGTTTCGACTTATTTTCTTTTTTTAGACAATAGTCCATAAAACTATTAACGAGGGGAGAAATTAATCGAAGTGATCTTAAGTGTATTTACATTATAGTTTGAGTTCGAGTCATGGAATTCAAAGGACCACATGAGAGTTAGGGAAATAATTGATTTAAAGTTGAGAAAATTTCTTATAATTTAGCAGAAGGATGCGGTGAACTTTAATATATAGGAAGGTACTCAGCGCAGCATTTGGCAAGAACTAGCTCAAAAGTATTTTTTCAATGCTTGACTGAACGATTTTAAGTTCGCGTACTTTTTGCCACGTTGTTAAATAAGACAAAGTGAAATAACTCCAAATTTTTCCCATTGGACCTTGTTCCCAGTGAAAAAGTGAATTAAAGCCGTTTTGCTTTTGCTTTTACTTTCATAATAAGAAAAGGGAAATGTTGAATGCTCAAAATATATCTATTTCCAAACAAAGAATTAATTTTTCATATTAAAAAAATAAAAAAAATCAATTTGCGCGAAGTTTTTGTTGTAAATGAAAATGTTTGAATGCTCAAAATTTTTATAATCACATAAAAAGGAAGATTTAAATTTCCTCTTTAGTTTTTCTGCTTCCTAGATTTTGTTGAGATCTTGGTTACTTGGGAGAAGAGTGAAACGCAGCGTGACACTCATAACACTTCGAAAACTGAGTCATTATGCTTTCCTCTTAAGAGTGAACTTGCGCATTTGCTTCGATACTATCTTCGTAATTCGAAATTATCTTCAAACGTACGGTCTTGAGACATAATAAGAGCCCGAAGTTTTTCAGAGTATTCATCGATAACTCCTTTAGGATACCCTTAAGCAATCAGCACCGTAGCCAAGCTGAAAACATGGAACAACCTGATATACGAAGCTTTATCGTTCAGCTCCTGGGGATCATCGTTGCACTAATAACTTGGTGGTTCACGCGAGAGCGCTCGCTTAGTAATCCGCACGTGTTGTTGGTTCTATGCCAACAAGGCGACTATCATTTTAAATAAATGCGTGTGTTTTTTCTTTCCTACAATTTGCATCTATACCAGTTACAACAGTTATTGGTCTTGAGTCTTGAGGATCAAAATGGTATATCATGCTCCATGTAGAATTTATGAAACTCACTTTCCTCGATTTAATTTCTAGAGCAGAAATATTCACAAAATATTTTGCAAAACTCATGATCATTTTCGTTAATCATCGGCGGGGACTTTAACGCGAAAAATACTTTTTTGGGCTCACGGTGCAATTCAACAAGAGGCAGAGCCCTCTTTAAAGCAAGTACAAAACGTGGTGTGATCTTCTTATCGACGGGAAAGCCAACAAATTGGCCAACCGACAGAAATAAAATACCTGATCTCGTCGTCTTCTTTATCGCCAAGGGGGTACCTCGTTACCTTACGAACGTTGAAGAACGCTTTGATCTCTGTTCAGATCACTCGGCAGTTCTTTTGCAAATCGGCGGAAGCCTAGCGAAAAAGAATAGAGTGCCCAGGTTAACTAACAACAACACCGACTGGGACGGCTTTAGAAAATACTGCAAAGAAAACATAGCTTTAAATGTACCGCTCAAAACGCCACTTGAAATAGAGGACAAATTAGATAAACTCGTGAGAGTTATTCAGAGCGCTGCGTAATAGCACACTCTGCGCCATTAAGAAAAGCCAACGACGAATGGGCAAGAGAAGACAAAGAAAAAGAGGATTTATTTGCAGATTACCTAGAAGAAAAATCTAACCGTTGGTCGAGAAGCTCAATCCTTATGCGGTACAAGATAATTATAGAATAAAAACCGTGTCATTGGCTGAACTTCGACAAACGATAAATAATCTGAAAAACAACAAAACCCCTGGCTACGACTTAATTACTAGCGAAATTCTAAAGGAGCTACCGGAAAAAACTTTGGTCAAGCTACTCTATATCATTAACGCTTCCATGAGAGTTTTATATGTTCCAAGGCAATGGAAAGTGGCCGAGGTCATAATGGTTCCAAAATCAGGAAAATGTCCAAGCGACAAAAAGTCATACAGACCTATTTCGCTACTGCCGATAATATCTAAGGTATTCGAGAAACTGTTGCTTTAAAGGTTGCAACCAATCATTGAAGAAAGACGATTGATTCCGGATCACCAATTCGGATTTAGGAAAAAGCATTCAACAATCGACCAGGTCTGTCGAATAACAAACGAAATCGAAAAAGCTCTGGAAGCGAAAAAGATATGTACTAGCGCTTTTCTCGACGTATCGCAAGCCTTCGACAAGGTGTGGCACGAAGGCCTAAAGTACAAGTTAAGGCTTAGCTTACCAGAAAAACTCTATAGAATCTTGGAGTCTTACCTTAAAGACAGAATCTTTCGCATAAGGTACGAAAATGAGTACTCGGAATTCAAAGAGATAAATGCCGGTGTCCCGCAAGAGACATTCCCCACTATGAGGGAACAATTTTAGCTACGTTCGCAGACGACACTGCTATTCTCGCTATTGATACGATAGTTGAATTATCAAGAGGGAAACTCCAGCGCGCTTTAGACAAAATATGCGACTGGACGAAGAGCTGGCGAGTCGTCCCTAACGAGACTAAGTCAACGCATGTTAACTTTACTTAAAAAAAAATAAACAACAAACCTTTATTCATTCACTCGGTACAAATCCCGTACTCAAATGAAGCGAAATATCTAGGAATGACTCTAGACGCAAAACTTAAATGGAAGCCGCACGTTAATAAGAAACGCGCTTAATCAAGTTAAGAGAAATGAATTGGCTTATCGTAAGATTTTCGAAAGCATATATAACAAACTGCTTTTGTATAAACAAGTGCTAAAACCATTTTGGACGTACGGTATACAATTCTGGGGTTGTACTAAACCAAGCAATATATCTATTTTAGAAACTTTTCAAAATAAGACACTCAGAGCAATCGTTAATGCTCCATGGTACATAAGAAATAGCGATCTACATCGAGATCTAGGAATCGCAACCGTGTCTGACGAGGTAACAAACTTTGCTCGTAAACTTAGTACTCGTCTTCGCGGACACTGCAACAATGAAATTATCCGAACTTTTGAATGAGACCGTTCCAAATCCGAACAACGAATGAGACCGTTAGATCTAGCAGCATAAGATGAAACCGCATAAATTGACGGTATTGTAAGTGGCTTCGTTGGAAGGCAGCCTGCCACACGCGATTACTACAGAAGCTTGAACTACTTGTTAAGAAAACTTAGTCGTAGTCTGACGGAAAATGGGAGGTTTTCTAGTGAGTAAGAATCTCAAACTACTATGAGCACGCGCGGCCGGTGCTCGTAGTGCCTATAAAGGTTTTTCTACCCACGGAAAAAAAAATTTTTCGTTAAAATTTTTTTAGAGCCGTAAGGTGGAAGCCCTGAAAGCAGAGCGGTTCATAGGAGAGGTACAACAAGTCAGAAAAGAGACAGCAAATCGATGGTCTTATTTGAGTGTCACTGTTTTTGCCTATTTATTCTGATGGTCTTTTAGATCTTGGTGCTTTTTTCTATGAGCAGCTCATAAAACAGTGAAATTAATTCTTCGATAAAAAATTTCTTCAATCCATCGCATACCTACAACTTGAAGTCGATTTTTTGACTTACAATGCAGAGCCAATGATTTAAGGTGACAACAACTACCTATTCCTTTGAGTTAAGTCCTTTAAGTTAATCTAAGCTTTAAGGTAGATAGATTTAGCCGAAATAAAACCTTTTTTAACTTTTTAAATCACTTCTCCGGGTTCAAGCCGCTTTTCGGCAACGCATTAACAGATTCTTCGTCAATTTAATCAGGAAAAGAAATCCGCCTTTAATCTACCCAGTTTTTAATATTGTAGCGGTTCAAAATTCAGCTTTCAAAAATCTGAACTTCAAAATGCAGCTTTTAACCAAAAATGTCTGCTTTCAAAACTCTGCTTTCTAAAAATTCTGACTATTGTAATACCTAACTAAATTCTGTTTTTTAAGCAAACCTTTTACTTAATAAGCAGAGGTTGAAAAAGAAACAGACGGGGGTTTGTACACGCATGCATTAATTTGGCACCTTGTAAGAACGCCATTACCAGGACTTTGAAAAGCATTTTTTTATGGTGCAAATCTTGTGTCAATTGTTATTATTAATTTTTTGGAAAAAAAAACATCTGCCCCGAAAAGCTTCCTAGACAGCTTATGTTAGCCGACATGCGAGCGCGACGCCCGCATGGTAGGCCACTAGCACTAGCTATAATTTTGAATGATGTTATTCTTCACACGCGCTTAACAACAGACCTTCTTCACGTTAAATAGGTCCTTCTCAACTTCATAAAAAGCAACAAACAGAATTACAACCATTCCCATCTTCATCTCAATCACGTCCAGCTGCGACTCATTATAATGTTTTTTTTTTAGTTTTAGGTCCCATAATTTAAACCAAACAAATAACTTGACATCAAAAACAGTCAAAGAAATTTGACGGTCACGCTATTTGGATTGCCGAAGTAATTTCGAATGCAAAAATAACTTCATCTCCGACAAAAGCATAAATTTCTTGCGACTACTTTATCGTGCAGACAGCTCCATAAGACACACATTTTATGTTATG
Organism: Neoascia interrupta; assembly: GCA_947623515.1. Classification (NCBI taxonomy): domain Eukaryota; kingdom Metazoa; phylum Arthropoda; class Insecta; order Diptera; family Syrphidae; genus Neoascia; species Neoascia interrupta. The sequence continues at coordinate 34,508,498 of OX392464.1, read as the reverse complement.
AAAATAATTTATTTATAATAAAAAACTTAGCATAGACATTTATTGTACAATACAAGTCGACATTATTTATTTGAATTCGTTTATAAATGTTTACATGGTTAATATTTTTGGCACGGAACTTAATTCGATATTTTATTTCAGTAGACTTTATTTTTGTTTAAAGCACAATACAACAGAATTGTCTTTGCAGAAGGTAAGGATAAGGAGGAGAAAAAAATAAAAAATATGCCACTAAAATAACCCAAACTGATCAACTTTAGCTTTCAAAAAATAAACTTACAGCTTATTTTTGGTTTATTTTGATTTATGTTAACCTTACCTTACGTCTATCCAGCTTCTTAAAAGCAATTAAATATTAATGAAAGGATTAAAAGGAATTCCAATTCAATTTTCTTGCCCTGCCAGGCAACTCAATTAAGTTCCATTCACATTATGTAACTCCTCTGTGTACCGTATACTCTCATCTGCCGCCAGCCAGACGTTGCCTAATCAAATGGCACGAAACCTACAGCCAAAGCCAAATTCAATTTCGAAAATAATTAATTTATAAGTTTATTTATGTATTTACCTCAATCTAAGTGGGTTTAAGCACACTCTCCCCTCATGGCATCATGGCAGTGGGCTGCATATAATAGTCGTTCGTGCCTTTTGCCGCACTTGACGTTATTGTACCAATTCCTGCTTCCTTTCATAATTAAAATTAAAATGTGTTCATCCCTCGTGGGTAATTAACATTATGCTTTTACTATAAAACTCCCTCTCAAACTGTCACGCAGGGACCACGTTAGCGTCCATTTTGTATCCCTGCCCACGGGGAAGTGAAATCCGCCAATATGGAAGCAAACTTTAATGTCACATTCCGGAGTAAAATAGCATTTATCTTATAAAATGAAAGTAAACATAAGTAAATGTGCTTCTTAATTGACCGATACTCATATATAGAACCAATATAGTATGATATTTATTTGACTAAAGACTATAATATCGTATACAACATTATGACCTACATGGCCCATATATTCAGCGTTTTAAAACTATAATAATCTGTTCTTCAGTTTAAATTTGAGATAATAAAAAAATTAAATAAGAAGTTGCTACAGTCATTCTGCTAGAGGCTGTGTAATACCCTACTTCTTTAATATGCAGCACAATTTTTTTTTAGTATGCAGCACAAAGTCATTCTAAGCTTCCCCGCAAGTATGTTAACGTAAACAAAGGATCATCAGTGGAAAATCGTTTGTTCATAGGATCAACATGCTCTAAGCTAATTCTTTCACTGTGTTACAAACATATGTATAGAATCAGTATACCCTGCGCAGAGTATTAACACTGAAATCAAATACTACCTGTTTCCATAAAAAGTTACGTGCATATATAACCACTTAAGTTTAAAGCTTTCCCAGATGTTCCCTGGTTCAGGTGTAACATGCACCATGGGCAATAAAAAATTAGATTTATTAAGACAAATAATACTGATTGATACGAAAAAGGCCGACTTAGGACCTCTTATCGAACTGGACTGGCCGAGATGTGCAAATTTTGTTTAAGTGCAGACGCGAACAGAGTGCCTTGCACTTCTGCGTATTCCTGCGGTTTTATGTTTTTCTTATGAAGTCAGAGAAGAAAAAAGTTGACTCATGCATGCCGCGTACGAATTGAATCAGGAATTTAATTGGAGTTTTTTCCTCACCAAAATGTGTTAATATATTTATTAGTCTTAAAGCTGAAATGTCTCAGAAATCGAAATGGCTGGTGGCAAGGTGAATCCAGCGGTTAGATGGAAAAATTTAATATTTTTTGTGGTTTGAAGGAGATGCTTAAAAAATGCAAAAGAGAAATATAAATAGAATAAATAGACAGGAAGAGTAAGCAGAAAAGAAGGATTTATTTCCGGTTTTAGCTTATCTGGAAAAAAGGTACTGATTATGACCAAAAGTTACTTAAAATTAGTAGATATTACCACTTGTGCCTGCCAGTCGGACATTCCAATATGAACATTCTACATGTCGTACTCATTTTCATCGGGTGGGGGTTATATCCGGATTTTTTTAATGCTAGGGAAAATAATTTAATAATCGGAATACATAATTCGTTTTGCGCTTAGCAGAATAGCAGAAAAAATTCTGTTTCTACCATTTCCAAAAAAAAAAAAAAAATAGAAAAAAAACAAGACAAAAATTATAAAAATGCAGAGCTAGGAAGCCAAAATCTACTGGGAAGAGTTCCGTTATTAGGAGCTGCGGTTTCTAATGCCAAAAATATTGGGCAAATGAATGATACTGAATTTATATATAGAATATAAATATAAGACATTTTATTTATTTTATTATTTTTTCTTCCTTTAATGAACAAGAGTGGGTCATAATTAAATTCTGCTTGCAATGTTCTGCTTTTCGAAAAAAAATCTGCTATTCAAAATTCTGATTTTAAAAACAGTGAAAGAGCGGAATTTTGAAAGCAGACTTTGTTTCGAAAAAAAGCAGAATTTTGATTTTTTAACTTTAGCAACAAAGCTGCTTCATGTGGAGTGCAAAAAATTTAATTTTTGATTTTTTAGGAGTTATTGGGCTCAACTTCAAAAATATATTCGTGCAGAATAATTAAAAATGCGTTTTGTCGCCGCCTCCGTCATGACTAAGCGGGCGAAGGCAGTTTACTGAGACGCAATTTTCACTTGGTGGTCGATGGTTACCGACTTTTAAGTTAAATTTCTGGTCAAAAAAAATTGGTAATTGTTTGTAGAGAAATTGTTTTACAAACCTCCATATCCTGCAATGGTAACATAGCATGTAGGATAAAGGAAAGGAAAGTGGAAAGCAGACTTAAAGCAATTTGCATGTTTCAACATCTGACTTGTCTACGTGGTTTACAGCCGTCAAGCAGGAACCCACACAACTTGCAACAGTCGCAACTCAATTTTTGTTTTTGTTTCCAACAGATCCAATGTCGAGTGTATACCAAATGCTTGGTGGCTCGTAAGGACACCTACAAGAAGTCTGCAGACAATTTCCCTAAGAGAGAAAAGAAAGAGGCTTACCGCTTGTATATATCCGGACGTAGTAGTTCAGTGTGTCTGCATTCATCGGAGCCATGCCAACTACCCTTTTACTGACAAAAAACCCATGAACCAATGGCAGACGTGACCAGATACATCAGGCAGACTAAGAGAACCGCTAGAAATCTCATAAGACGTCTCATTTCCCTGTATATCCAGTGTAACTAAACAAGACTCACTATATTAAGCCTTTCGACAAATAGGAGCGAAATATACACAAAATAGAAAAGCACAGCGGACAGTGCTTTTTCGGTTTTGGATTGAACATGCTTGGACCAAAGAGGATCTCTATCAAGGTCAAGAGAACAAAAGTTACTTTAAGCGGATTCACTAAAAGCCCATTCCTTGCGCACTTATCATCGATCAAGCGTAGGGATCTCTGCACCTGAAACCACATAGTCCCTAGGCTTGAGCCGACAGAAAGAACGGTGTCAGAGAAAGAACATCGTCAGGCCAGGCTTGTGCGTATGTTCCAAGAAATTTGAGAGCAGATATCAGAGAGACTGCCACAATGCATAATAAAAGGGGAGACAGAATACTACCATTAGGACATACCCTAATTACCCCACTTATGATGCACTTGCCACGATCTGGTACGACCTTCAGTCTGCTATGTATTAGCATTGCCCTTATCCATTGAACAAATGCTTCATGGACATTCTATACCGTGTTGTATTGGCTAAATTACACACGATATCAAAACTGCGTTATCAAAAGTACATGGGCATTCTAGCGTATGCATCTTAGAATTTCCTTGAACTTTTCTCTTAGTCAGGAAAGGGTTTTTTCAACTGTTACTGTTTCTTAGCTCTCGGGTCAGAGAAACATTTGATAGAAAATTGCTTAGCATTGGCTAACGGATTTTAAATAATCTGATCAAACAGTGTTAAAACTGAACACTAGTCCACCCGTTGTAGCAAGAAAAACTTAACTAACTGATGCCTTAAACTCAGAGCAAGCTATTATCCTAATACCTGTTACAGCCATTGAAGGCGTGGAAAAAATGTATCGCGTCGGTCCGGTCAGGATCCAAACCTTGGACCTCATAATCCGTACCCCCAAATCCGTAGTTAAAGTATTTGCAAATTAATGAATTTATTTTATGATTTATTTATTTTTTTATTTTATTTATTACATCAAAATTAAAACACAAATAAAAAAAATTGCTTTACCTATATAATCGTGGGCATATTTTATTTTTATCTTATTTATTGATACTAAAAATAATGTTTTCACGATTCTCACCAAATGCTTGAACAAGTGCACTGACAATATTCTCCGGCTCCCACTCACAAGGTTATAAAACGCATTTTTCTTACAGACGAACATTAAAAGATCATTCACCGAAATTAGATACGTATATGTATAATCAAATATTTTGTATACTTATCCCACATACGCATAATCAAGATGAGAAATATGACATTAACCGAAGGCGACTGTCACAAAATAATGTTTAATAAATATTCTTCTTAAAATGCAATTTTTATTCCATTCACAAGCACACAGCGTCAACAGAAGTGGAATTAAACAGGTTCAACGAATTGTTTGTGGGCCTAAATTCCGCAGCTGAGTCTTAGCTTAAGATACCTATCAGCGTTTGTGGCTGATGCCACTGCGTATCATCTCTGTAACGACAATGGTTTATCCTAAAAAAAAACAAAATAGCATAACAAAATTTAAGGAAAAGAAGTCTTCAAAAGGCGTATCCATACATAAACATTAAACGTGCACCGCTGGGGTTTAACCCAAAGTGAAAGTTTCGTACCCTTTCGGGAGATAGTCCTTTGAAAGTGTGACATGGTGAGTGCACTGCTGTGCGTATTGCCTTTCAGCGCCTCTGTTAACCCTTCTAATGAAAAACGAAACTCTTGGTGTTTTTTTTTTAAATCTTCCAAATGGGAAAAAGAGAAGATTTTATTCGCATCAGGTGAGTTTGCTCTTCTTCAAACAATGAATCAGGCAGGAAAATCATAAAAGGGTTTCCACGAGTGCAACAAAAAAAAAAAAACTGAGAAATATTTTCTGCTTCACTGTGTGGTTTGTTGACGTCGTCCTCCTTTTTGCTGCGTATATACACTTCCTTAATAAAGGTATTCACTTAGTCAACTAAAACAACTGAGGTCCGCCAAAAAGTAGGTACATAGAAAGGGAAAAAAATTGAATAAAACGAAAATCGCAAAGAGGGTAATAAATTTCTTTCCCATCCACAAAACGTTTCAACAAAAAAGGGTTTCAGTCGTAAAAACCGGCTCTTAGTTATACAGCCAAATTGAGGCGTATATACGTCAGAAAAGGGATCCTCTGCAAAAAAAACTTGTCGTCAATAAACTATAAAAAAAAAAAACTAAATCTATGTATAGGTATATCTACACGGGTAGGGCGTGTACATATACATAAGAAAGTAGAAAGTAAAAGATAGGAACCGCATTGTCATCAAAGTACACCAAGTGTTTTTACAACTTCAATAAATATCGTTCACTTGAATGGAACAAATAATCGTAGCAAGGACGCGAGTTGATCCAGGGTGACAGTTAAATGTGTGTCCTTACAATAATTTACAATGGCGAATTTAACAGCATTTGAATTTTTTTCTCAGTTTGTTTTTTTTTTCAGAGAAGGAGAAAGTTCCTTAAAGTTAAGTCTTTTGGGATGTAACAATAAAAAAGTGCATGTACCTAACCTAATCTCTGTAACATGGTCGATTATCGTTTAGTGTGTTTTTGTTCACATGGTGCGTCGTTTTTTGTATTGTAGATTTTTTTTGTTTTTTTTATTATATATCAAAGGCTGTTCATATAAGTATGGTAATAATGTAAAATAAAATTTAGGCCTGGCATCGTGTGTGTGTCAACATGGCGCATTAATATGCCACAATAATGGTGTTTATGGGCCAAATGGTTATTGTTGTTTGTTGTGAGATGCAACAACTGGGACCACCCATTTTAAGAATTTATTTTTTGGATCCTGGCTTCTCTATAGGCCACGTCTGACAGCGAATATTTATGTGATCATTTGCCTTTTAAATTTTGCGATTTGTGTGGTAGTTCATATGGGATAAGTAAGCCCCCCAAGTTTTAAAGTATAATCTGCATCTGTGGGCATACGAGATACGATCACATTAAATTATTTATAGCTTTGCAAGATTTAGATTTTATTGTTGACTAAGTTTTTGGTTATGGTTCTATCGATTAAGTTTAAAGGTGTAGTAAACAGCAACTAAAAAATTAAAAAACATAAAAAACTTTATGAAAGTCCTGTCTCATAACTCAATCACCAAAGAGTTTATGAAATTAGGCAATTGTGTGATCAAATGTTTTGATTGAAGCAAAATGATAAATACAAAGCACAAAATCAAATGACAAGCGGCTATTGAGATTTCCACATAGTAAGTGTCAATTGTGTATTGCTATTGTTTGTGAACATAATATAATTTAATTAAATGAAGTAAATTTAATGAATGCTCTTCTACACTGGCAAAAGATAGATTTATTATGTATAAATCATAATGCTGTCTTGAAATTGAGATGTACATAAATATCCACTATGGTGCAAGACCGATTAAACCCTTTGGCTGTCTTATCTATCGAAGGCAGCCAAAATTTGGATTAGTCAACGAGGTATAGTTTTTGAGACTGATGAAATCATTGAAGAAATCATTGAAAAATTTGTTCAAATCACATCTCAGAAAAATGCTTTTTTGTACATAATTGATATTTAAAATTTTTTATACCAACTGACCTTTTAAATGTAGAGGAGGAATAGCAGCTTTTTTCATCAGTAGTCATTGCCTTTCCAAGAAATGTTTGTGGAATGAAGCGACTTCGTGCTGCGGCTGTTGGCGAGACTTTTAGACACCTGTTGTTCGAGAAGCCACCAGAGGGAAGAAGAGAGCTTATATTATGTGGAACCAATATAGGAGCTCAACTTCTCGAGCTCTGTACTACAAGGCGCGAAGAAATTTTAATCAGGCAGTGAAAACAGCCAAGGAACAGGCTTGGAAAAAGTTTGGTGAGAGGTTGGAGCACGATAACAGATCTGCAAACAAGATACTCTGACAGACTTGTCGCCGTCTCAGAAAAAGGATGTTTAATATCGGACAAGAGGTAAAATCCATGGACGGTACTGATCTTAAAAATGAGAAAGATGTCTTACGCAGAAGGAGGGAACTCTTTTCCGAGTTGCTCAACCCTCAGCAGGGCATTGAAGATAGCAATCCTACTTCTAGCGGAATTTGGGCAAAAAATAGTCCTACAGTAAATGATGCACGAGTGCGGTCAAACCGCTTAAAGTGGACAAATCTGCTAGAATTGATGACATCCGGCCAGAAATGCTCAAGGCAATGGATTAGCAAGGTGTTAAATGGCTAAGCATTTGTCATTATTTTGGTCTGGGACTGAGATAGCAGGAAAGCACCTACCGATTCGCAAAAGAAGTAAGCACCAATTTTCAAGGAGAGACCAAGAGAGATTGCTGTAACTATGGTATATCTCTCTTAAGTCTTCCGAGAAAAGTATTCACGAAGGCGTTAAGTTAAAGCCTTTATTACGGGAAGAAGAGTGCGACTTGCGGTCTGGCAGAGGCACAACCGACCAGTATTTGAATCTTAAGGTAAATCTTGAGAATTCCTAAGTATGGGAACTGTAGAAGCCGTGTGCAGATAAATACCGTCAAATCCTGTCCTTTTTTATGTGTGCGTTGGAAGTTGTTAGGGCTGCGTTCAGGCTCTCCTTTTCATAGCCTATAAGACTGGATTGTAAAGCTCCGCCTTAACGGAGAATGTTTCGAAATGACTTAAGAAAAGCCTTCTGGCGTAACAGCTCTAGGTGTACTAGGGCCAACTAGGTTTTCTAAGACGAATTTTACTATTTACCTTATATATGGCGTTACTGGCGTTACTTCTCTATCCTATCCCCTTATGTGCTTGCTCTTTTCACAACTGAACTCCACTCACATTTCTTGCTTTTTATCCTGCTACCCAAAAATTAAAGCAGCTTCAGAGGAAATATGTTTAACAAGTGAAAAATTTAATAGGAACTCGTTCAAATACACGCCAAGATAATATTTTAAACAAAGAATACACTAGTGGTACTAATTTTCCGCTCGTAAAATAACCACAAAACTCACAATTAATTTAGCTCAAGACCAGAAAACATTTTCCTCCTCTAAAGTGTTACGAACCGGAAAATTGCCTACAAACTTGTAGTTCAAATACGCAGGCCATTTCATTATCCATTAAAAAGTATATTTCTTTCATGTGTAACTCTTTATGACAGGCAGCGCCTAAATAACTTTCCCTTTTCTCGTATACAAACTCTTTGTCCTGGGCTTGTACATACCTAAAGCGTTAGAGTGGTGTGTAGAAATGCAACATTGTAAAGACCCTTTTTTCTGCATTAAACCATGCAACAGTTTGTGTTTTTTTTTGTCAATGCTCTAGCCATTTTAACACTCAGTTTTCATGCTGTAGGCAAACTTCTACATGGAGACAACAAAAATGCTGCACACAACAAACAGCTTAAATATTTAATATTCATAAAACTCTAGATTGAAGAATGTCCCTGTACACAGTCGTGGCGGCGATGTCATAAATCTCCAGACACTTCTGAATTGTGACATTTTTATGGCCACCATTCAAACGAGGAGCATAACTCCGACAGCTCCCAGACTTTTTAGATAGAGTTATATTATGCATATGAGTCTGTCATAAATGCACTCCTTTGAAGGATGTGTCAATCCAGAAAAAGAAACCAATATTCTACGCAAGACTAACTACAAAAATGAATTTTTTATTACTCGCCTCATATTGGTGTCAAGTATCGTCCACAATATCATGGCTATGCATTCCTGTCCAAAAGAATTATGATCATATATATCGGGCTCTGACACCCGAAACTTTATCGATTGTCCAAGCCGCACATTGATCAAGACGAGAAACACTTGCCAAGGGGTTTGTCGGTATATGTATTCCGTATTCAAGTGGACAAAGGAACCCTAATTTATTTCACACATATCACATTGGAGGCTCATCGCTTTTGACCATGGAAGGCACGATTCGAAAACCAAATACCAACACCCCCTTTGGCCAGCGACCAGTCATCATCCATCGGAGGGGGAACAAAAATCTTAGCTTGTAAAAATAAAAATTTATTTATCGATCACGAATTCTGGCGACTCACACTTCAAAGTGTCAATTTATTGCTTGTTTATGACGGTGTTATTCTTTTGGAATTAAAATGAGAGTATGGACGACGACGACGTTTCCCTAAAGCTTATTGGGCGTTACGATACATTCCCGCCGCTATATAGCTGCGCAGAATACTAAAAGTTAAGCGGTCATGGTTTTCTTTCATTGATATATCAATATCCCCAATTGGCTTTGTTCTTCAAAAAATACTCTCGTACAGACCTGATGACTAATGTAATGCTGCTTATATTATATGACCTGCAAACTTCCGCATTTTTTATTGTTGTTAAAAAAAATACAATCAAAAGTTTCCTTACAAAATCACACAGAATGGAAAATCGCTCGCCCATTCGCTAGACACTTAAGAGAACATAAACATTTTTAATGCGAACATTAAAAGAAGCCTATAACTTTTTTTTAAATGAAGTTTATGGCTTTAATTTGTCTCCCGGGCGCAAAACATAAATGAATTGTTTGCATTTCACACATTTGAGGAGCATATCAAAACGCTGTTAAAATGATTTTTATTAATAATGTTAGCATTGTTTACTTTGCAGATAAATTGCGAATCAGATTATCCTAAATGAGTGCTAAAAACGCGAATTTTATTGCCAGAGATATTTTATTTACACAGGGGGTTATTTTTAAGAATCTGATTATTTTGTTTCTATATTTGTCATAAGCATTTTAAAATAGGAGGGAAATATTTTTTGAAATAAAGAGATAAGCAGTAAGTATTTCTAGACTTGAGGTTAAAAGACTTTATTAGGAAATGCAAGTCAGAAATGTAAGTCTCCTGCTTTCAAAATATCTTTTAATCATGGAACGTTATAGGGATGATGGATACTGCATTGGGCAGGTTTAGTGTAAAATCAGCCCTAAAAAATATCACACCAGGCAATAATTTTGCTCGATTTAAAACTGCGACAGATCGACCAAAAAAAATTTTTAAAATGGCCTAAAAACAACCGACAGACGGACGGACATGGCGATCATAAGCCTCAAAGGTCTTGGTGGTCTAAGGTGATTATTTCTCTATGCTGCAAACTCTGAATCAAACTTAATATACCGCCTATCCTATATGGGATGGGATATTGAAATAGAAAGTTGCTAAAAGTAGATTTTTCAATTTAAGTTTAAGACTTAATGTGACATTCTCTAGGGGCTTGAAAAAATGCATTTAATCATTCTGACATACATGTAGTTAGTTCGCTTTGAAAGCGTTCTTTTTACTTATCATTGCACTATCGATGCCAGATAATTCCACTATTTTCGCTTGTGTCACGCGAAAAATTATTTCATTGTCCTTCCTACAGTCCGTTAGTCTTTCATCACCAGTCAAAGAAAATCTTTTTTGAAAACTTGATAAACTTTGCTTGTTATTAATCTCCACGAAAGATTTGTGGGTATTAATCTATTACTTTCTTGGAAGTGTTGTGCCGTATTGATACCTCAGAAAAACCTGGAATATTTGCTCCAATTTTATCAGATGTGTAGCAACATCCTATGTCAAGTTTACATTTTTGTGTTTTGGAAAACTAAACCTATAAAGTTTTTGATACACATCATTTTTTTACATCTTAAAACACCACACACTCCAATAACTTTTCGTCTCCACGTCAGAGAACACAAAATATTTTTTATTTCCAGTTCGGTTTAAAAAACCGATGCCGAGCTTTTCAAAAAAATGTTCTTTATTACTCTTAAATTTTTATGAATTCTAAAATTATTTTTATTGCGAAGCGGCTGATAAACTGATACTATTTTTCTCTCTGAACTGAATTGATTCTCATTGTTCACGCTTAAAATTTTAAAACTTTAATCATTACTAAAAAAACAAACGTTTGTTTGTTTTTTTAGTAATGTTTGCCAAACATAAGAAATTATGTTTGGCATCCCGTTCCTACTGCGCGGGAAGTTTGGGTTCGATTCCCATCTCGTTGATCTAAAAACAAAACTTTTTCAATGACTTTTCCAACTATCTCAGAACACCTGAGATAACTGAAAAACAAGTCTGAAAAACTTTCCAAGAGTAAAAAGAATGGCACTTGCTCACATCGAGCTGTTATGCAACGTAGGCGATCTGTGTATTAGCAGCTTTTCTATGAAATTTTTTAGATAATTGAAAAATTACAACATGTTAAAATGATAAAGAATGGCTGACATGAAATGATGAACATTAAGAACGTTGGGCAGATATTTTTAGTTATGTCTGGGTCATTACATGTCATTGATTTTTATGTATTTGGATCAACGGCAGCGTACGATCCTGCTTATTTTTCATTCAGCATTTTCCCTTTTGGTAGATATTTCAATTGCACCTTCTCTGTAATTCAAGCTTATAATACTCCCTTAGTTATCCCAAATGAAACGAGGTAGAGCGACTGCATCAAGCACATAAATGTGGCTACGAACCTTATGTGCTACCGACAGAAAACTTGAGAAACACAAAAGTACAATGAGGAAAATAATTTTTGAGTACCTGTAGTGCTTCTGTTTGACAACCATATTCCGGCGATCTCATTGGTATTTTTATAAATTGTTGGTAGAAGGGTTCCAGATCTGATAAAATTTCTTTTTTCAAACGCACATACCAAATATACCATCGATTTGTTGCAGGTATGTTCTACAATACATATCATATACCAGGTCAACAAAAAGCCACACTATAGGATCACATATGACCAACGCCAACTGTAACTTAACCTTAAGGGCTCTGATAAGACACCATGTATCCGAACCTGCTGACTAAATCTGGTTGCCTATTGCAAAAAGCTTTGAACGAAATTGAACAGAGGAATTTATACATACCTAGATACCTATCGAAGGCAAATATAAAGTTTAGCGAATTTTTTTTATCCTCCTTTTTTGTAATATGCTCGTGATAAAGGGAATGTGATTACCCTTAGAATGAAAAATAAAGTAATTCTCGATCCAACACAAACGCTGACAAGCCAAAAACGAAACCTAAGCACAGAAACACCAAAGCTTACCCCCCCAAGTGTTATGCCTTTACGGAGAAAAGCAAGAGTATAACCAGCATAATATTTCAAAAAAATATCTGGCATGCATCTAATTGTTTTCCATTCTTTTTGCATATTGGAAGAGAAAAAGATATTTTGTATTCGGCCGATCCTAACCAGGGTAACATACGCCGATCAGAAAGCCGCTCTTTATGATTTTTCGTTTGTTTGAGTGTGCCCGTTGTTCTTTTAGCTGTTGCCCAAAGGTATCCATATTTAGCAATTGCTTCTGCAATTCTGCATGGTCTTGCTCAACTGTTATCTGCAAGCTGCTATGACGCAGTGACACCTGCTTGAATTCATAAGCATTTTAAGGTAACACAATTTGTATTTTAAAACACTTGTCAAGTCGTTTAGGCTTTTCGTAGTTCGACGAAGACCTAAGACCACGAAAAAATATTTTATACTTATTTGCACAGTCTGACTCGACGTTTCATATGTTCCTTATGAACTTATCCTTAATAACTAGGGCCTTACGGCGCAGCAGCAAGTGCGAAATTTCGCCTACACCATCCAGTAAACAAATTTTGGCACTTACTGCTGCACCATAAGGCCCTAATTTTTCATGGGTTGGATACTGACTCTCCCAGCGAATACCTTGTTATAGGTTTGCATGCATATACCTACATGCTTACCCACTACTGGTAAGTAAGTAGGTATATGCATGCATATACAGATTATGCATACCGGGGGTGGCCTGGTACCGGGCCTATATAGGTACTAACGCATAAAAAGGGTCCGCCATCTAACGTTTATTTTTCAACTAGTACTTTTTTCGTGAATGGAAACACTTAGCGTGTGTCGGATTTGACAGATAATTCCGTTGAAAGAATACGGTTGTGTATACGCTTCAACAGCGCTTCGCTAAGTGGGCCTGCGATTGACTTAGAGAAGATGCCGATTTTGCCGAAAAAATTATCTTTTCAGATGAAGCTCATTTTGATCTTGGCGGGTATGTAAACAAGCAAAAATGTCGCATTTGGGGCACAGAAAACCCGCAAGCATACATTGAAAAGCCGATACACCCAAAACGAGTCACTGTTTGGTGCGAATTTTGGTCCAGAGGTATAATTGGGCAATTTTTCTTCGAAAATGAGCAAGGAGTGGCCGTCACAGTCAATGGCGATCGTTAACGGGCCATGCTGAAAGAATTTTTGTTCACAAAAATTGAAGAAGAGGATATTGGCAACATTTGATTTCAACAGGACGGCGCTACGTGACACACAGCTGAAGCTACACTCGATGTCTTGCGCCCTGTTTTTGAAGATTATCAGCCGCAGAGCTGATGTCGTTTGGCCGCCTCGGAGCTGCGCTTTGACACCGTTGGACTATTATTTGTAAGGTGCCGTAAAAGATAAGTGTTACGCCGACAAGCCAGAGACAATTGACACTTTAAAGGACAATATTTGTGAAGCCATTGGTGAAATACAGCTACACACAATCTATAATGTGCTTAAAAATTGGACCGATCGTGTAGGCTACTGCATGGCCAGGCAGCCATTTGAATGAAATTATTTTCCATTATTAACCGGAACGATTGTACTTTAAAATTAAAAAAAGACCGTCAAGTATGAAGACATACGCGAAGCGGTCCGTCGGCTTTTTTGAAGGTTATGGTCATCTATATTGCGCAGTTTGTGTAACATTCTATTTATTTATTAAAATTATTTCTGGATATATCTTACAGTCTGTAATAAGCTTTTTTCGTAGTGCTGTCCACTGTTCTTAAATCGGGTGATTTTATATTGGGTTTCGTTACTCTAAAAAAAGGCTGGCAAAAAGCTTTACCGTTACGAAAATAGAAGGGAGGACATACTATTCCTTGGCCTTTTTTAGGATTTTTAAAATTTCAGACCCATAAAACAGCAATTTTGATTATTTTTAATTATCGTTAGACTTTTTGATCAATTTTACAGCCACCTGTGCTAGCATTCGCCACTTTTCTCAAATTCTGTGGACATGGATAGCTGAGAAAACGGTAAAAATATGCTGTTTTTTATTTCGCTTGTTTGAATGGGCTTAAGAACTTAGGGTCGAAAACAGCAATTTTGAAACGTTTTTGATGCTGTTCGCTTGCCCTTTAAACATTATATAAAATATGAATATAAATAGAGTGGCGCAACAGCTCAAGGTGAACCAGGGCCAACTTCTCAACAATGTATGCTGGTGTGTTAATTTCTTACAAGGGGACCCACAATTTTTTGCCGAATCCGAGCGGCACTTTGAGACGTTTTTCAAGACAACTGATACTCTCGGAGGGCTTGTCAGACCCTCGCGGAGGTGAGGGCCGTGAAAAAGAACAAGTCTTTTTTTTCAGGTGACGATGGCAGGATTCGAACCCAGACCTCCGGCGTAGTAAGCACACACGCTAACCACTACGCCACGGCACCCCACGTTAAACATAACATACTTCAGCCAAATTTCGTCTTAACCGTTAAGGATCTAGAAATCTTTAAGAAATAGTTTTCGAAAATGTTTTCACGTGTTTCAGTTAAATCTTCGAAGTTTTTGAATACTCGAAGTCTGCTATAGTTTTGTATAAAATTTAAGAAAATAAACTATGCCCGGTGTTAATTTAAAAATTTATATCGTTTGGGATATAGAGGGGGAGACATGCGTTCTTTTGACTTTTTTTATAATTTTTTAAATTTCAAATCCATAAAAGAAATATTTTGAAGTTTTTTCCAGTTCCCATTAGACCTTTTCCAATAGCACAACCACCAGTGCTAGCCTTGGATGTTTTTTTTAATTTTATGGCCACCGGCGTAAACGGTAAGACAAGCTCCTTTTTTATTCCGTTTTTTAAAAAGGCTTCTAACCCAGATTCGAACCCAGACCTCCGGCGTAGTAAGCACACACGCTAACCACTACGCCACGGCACCCCACGTTAAACATAACATACTTCAGCCAAATTTCGTCTTAACCGTTAAGGATCTAGAAATCTTTAAGAAATAGTTTTCGAAAATGTTTTCACGTTTTTCAGTTAAATCTTCGAAGTTTTTGAATACTCGAAGTCTGCTATAGTTTTGTATAAAACTTAAGAAGATAAACTATGCCCGGTGTTAATTTAAAAATTTATATCGTTTGGGATATAGAGGGGGAGACATGCGTTCTTTTGACTTTTTTTATAATTTTTTAAATTTCAAATCCATAAAAGAAATATTTTGAAGTTTTTTCCAGTTCCCATTAGACCTTTTCCAATAGCACAACCACCAGTGCTAGCCTTGGATGTTTTTTTTAATTTTATGGCCACCGGCGTAAACGGTAAGACAAGCTCCTTTTTTATTCCGTTTTTTAAAAAGGCTTCTAAAAACTTAGGTTAAAAGCGGCAATTTAAAAACATTTTAACGCAGCCTTCCTTCTTTTTGTAAGTTTTGTACTTTAACCGAATCTGAAAAAGATCGCCTATACCGCTAAGCTACTAGAAGACCTTAAAAAATTGTTTTCGAAAATGCTTTTATGTTTTTGAGTTAAATCTCAGAAGATTTTGAAATTTCAAAATCGGCTATAATTTTCCTTAAAATTTTGAATTATTTCTGATACGTGTGATTTTTTTCATAGAATTCCACCAAACACCACCGGAGATAAGGGGGAGGGGCACACGTTTTTTCATGCATTTTTGCGACTCTTTTTCGAAAATGCATCAAAACTGCAGTACTCAAACTGTTCTTAAAAAATATGACCTAAGCACTTGGTTTACTTTGAGTTGCTTTATACGTGTGTTTAATATTGAATTTGAGCGATAAGCCGTTCAAAAGTTATGGCCTCCAACACTTTGAAAAACCTTATGCATTTTCGACTCTTCATTTCACACAAACGTTTTGATATTTTCGAAAAGTTTTATTTTTTAATTAAGGCTTAGTATTTCTTAAGCCTAAGTTTCGTTTTTCTAGAATGTCCACTTATTTCTAGTTCTTGTCTACTAAACTTCTTGAAAAAAACACTTAAAATGGACGAACAACGTAGCGATACCGTAAGAGGTACTTTTTCCATTTTTGGACTCACTTCTTAAATGAAATTTGAGAAAACATTCAGTAGTTTTTTTTAGAATTAAAAAAAAAAGTTATTTGGCGGACCCTTTATAACCAAGACAAAAATCACCCTTACAGTAAATTCCTAGTTTCAACCCACTTAAAAGAAAAATTAGCAAAGTTCATTAATTAGAACGTCCACTTATTTCTAGTTCTTATTCTACTAAACTTCTTGAGAAAAAAGCACTAAAAATGGACGAACAACGTAGCGATACCGTAAGAGCTACTTTTTCCATTTTTGGACTCACTTCTAAAAAGAAATTTGAGAAAATATTCAGTAGTTTTTTTTAGAATTAAAAAAAAAAAGTTATTTGGCGGACCCTTTATAACCAAGACAAAAATCACCCTTCCAGTAAATTCCTAGTTTCAACCCACCTAAAGAAAAATTAGCAAAGCCAAAAAACCATTAATGAACAGTGGCGTGCAAAACAAATACGTGTAGTTTTTGATAAAATTATTTCAAACACTTCAAAACTTTATATGAATCGCAAAAGCCTTTATGAAAAGGCCTTTCCAAAATAAAAGTTGATTAGAATTGCATGTCAGACCTTCAGCAATCAGGGGAGTGTTACTGAGAAGTCAAACTGCCAGCAGCAGTCGACTTCTCACTTATTATTCGAAAACCAAAAATACCTACACATATTATTTTGCACACCACTGTATATCTGCATCTGTATGTCTACATGCCTATAAGTCAGCAAAAACTCATAATAATATAATCAGCTTAAAAGCCTGCTTGGCAGTGCTTACAACTTTGTACCTACACTGATACATGCCGATACAATATTTGCAAAAATAATACCCTGCTAGTGATACAGAACTTTTCTTTCGATATTTATCCCTGAAATCTAGTTTTAATCCTATACCGGCTGCCTAATTGTCTATAGGCAGATATAGATATTTAGATAGACCTATTTAGATATCTACGTACCTTCCATAACCCTTTTCTCCCTATCTAAATGTTCATTGCCTTAGAATAAAAGTAAATTATTTTCGCTGTTCATAATTTTGCCGCGTTCCTTAAGACTCAAGTAAACCAAGATTCAATAACATTTAATTCCTTCAATATGTGCACTTATTGCTATAGGTATACATACCTAGGTACCTGCCTTCGATTAAACCGTCTGGTATTTCAAAAGAAACTCAAAATTTCAGTCAGTGCCAGTTTGTCTCGTTTTTCTTGCTCAGCAGCGTTTTGTTATGTCTGACTTTATGAGGGATTACCATATAATTATCACAATCGATAAGGCATTCATAAATATTATTAAGTATTCATAAAAAGACAGAACGTATATATAGTAACGTCTAAGAATTTCTTCATACAGCACGATTTCCCATCATACATATCATAATTAAGAACAAATGTGGGTATGTTCACTTATATACCTGGGATTACTAATACTTTAGCTATATAATTTATAAGCAATTTTCATCAATCCAATAGAAGCCGTCGACAAAATCGAATCGACCTCACCCACCCAAACCTACCACCCGGCACAAGCATATCATATCTTTTATGTGTCTTCCACGTAATCACCATACATATCCCGGCACATAAGCTTCAGGGAGCTCAGCTAAGCATTTACCCAATAGAGAAATTCAAATATCGGAAATCCTCATATCATCACTGCATCGAGCTGATTTTTGTGTCTTTATTTTGAAATTCCTTAAACGTTCCCATCTTGTATGGCTGCGCCATTCTCATACGACAACGAAGACGTCGGCAAGTATCCATACAGCAATTTTTGTGTTCTTCTCCATTTCCTTGCGTCACCCCGACACCCCCACCACCTACTTGATGTTGTTGTCATGAATTTAACCCAAAATGGGAAAAAAAATTCAAAAACCGAATATCAAAGGGAACAGCGCCTACAACAACAACGACAAACATTGAGAAACAGATGCATACAAGAAGCACAAAAAAAATGAATATGGCTGAGCTGAGCGAATAATATTCCCAAAGGGAAAAGAGAGAAAGAAGAAAAACAAAAAAGAATACACATGCCCATCTGAGAGATAGAAAGATACTTTCACAACGAGAACCAACATGGCCGAATTGAGTGTACCGGGTTGCCATGGTTACCAGACATATTTTATCCATGAATCTTTGACATCACGCCCCTCCCAAGAGCCGTGTGTAAACCACCCCAAACCAAAAATGAAAATCCAATTTTCAGCAACAGCGCAGCAGTGATACGGAAAGTACCTTTGATTCCTTTTGGGTTAGTTTTTTTTTTGCTACAAAGTCGACGTTCGGCCGGGTATCTTGCTTGAGGTATAATGGAACAAAGGTCGATTGCACAGGCTGTATCGTGATCATAATCACCCATCGTGATCCCTGGGTATCATCTTATGACCCCCATATGTAGGTAGGTATAAAAAATTAACCTAAGAGACAAAAGGAAGAACATTTTTGCTTTTCGATATTTTTGGGGGGATTGCTTAAGTAGCATAGCACAACACACATGCTGTAGCTATATGTTAGTGACGTCAAGACGCGAAGAACGGGAGAAAGTCAAAATACTTGTCACAGCGAAAATATGCGACACAGGCTAATGACCGATTGGGTAGCCGCAGATACACCATGACGAATACACGATGTTGAGCAGAGATACCTACAAAAATAAATTTGTATTCCACCCTTTTGGCATTTTAAAAATACCTCCTTGTAGTAAACGGTTATTAGTTCGTTGTCAGACGGGTAAAAAATTAACTTCGATGTCTGGAGAGGTATGAATTTCTTTATCATTTTTAAACTGGATCCATACTAGACCGCTGGTTTGACAGGTGTGTGTACTATTTAAGAGGGCGCAAGTTTTACGACGTACCCTTAAATTGGCGGCAATCGATAACAATTTATTTGGTAGGTATCAATTTAGTACTTTTTTCAAGCTAATTAGTCAGGGGTTCCTTATACCGTAATATGGCAATGATTTTTATGCAGCCGATTGGTAGGTAGATAGGTAGAAAGGTGCAAAGGTACTTGTCTGCACATGAATGATGATGCGTTTGGCTGCTTTTTTTTCTGTCTTCCTTGCTGTATTCAAACATTATAAGTAACACGGGATGTGCATCCTACTACCTACCAATATCCCTGCCCTTTCTCTTGATAGAGCAGTGATAGTTACGAATATTATAGGTATATATTTACCTTCTGCGGTTGCTGGTCCCCAATTGGGCGCCTCCCCAGGTGGTGGATAAGGGAATGCTCACCAGATATAGTGGGTATGGAAAAAATTCCGGAGAAAAAATAACGGTATGGAAAAAGTCCCGGGGCGGACCAAAACCAGCAACATACGAAAAATCCCGCAGCGTCTGTCTCAAAATGAGCGGCTTCATGGTCGGCGTTTGCTATCCAGGCTAGAGTCGGCCGAATATTAAACATTTCTTTCTTTTCCAATCCGCAAATAGATGGACAACAATTAGATGCATGCAAGATGCCTTAATAAAAAACTCCGCTAGTTATATTGTTGCTTTTCTCCGTAAAGGCGTAGGGGTTTCTGTGCAGAGTTTTCCTGTTACCTACCGGCTCATCAGCATTTTTGCGTGTTGGATGGAGAATTACTTTTCAATTCTAACTTTCGTATCCTAAAATATTTTCCGCTCGCGATGTGCTACTATTGCTGAATAAAAAAAAAAACACAGAAAGGTGTGCCAAAATATAGGAGCCTACCAATTACTTTGGTCTGTTTTCTAGGTATCGCTGGCGAAACAAGTGTGTGTCACCATGGTTCTTATTACATTTTGAAGCTTCCAGCTAGGAAAATTCTATTTAAAAAATTGACTTAAGCAATTTATTAATGAAGTCTGTTATATTGAAAATTAACCGTTTTGATGACGTTCGTTTGTTGTTTTAAATTAACAGTGCGAAACAGGACAAATTACCGCACCTGTAGGCAGGTACCCAAGATCCTAACAGCACAACACTATTTCGAGTGCTTATGGCGAGTACAGAACACACTAAACATCTAGATTCTAGAGTCTGCCGAAAGAGAATTTAAAACTTTAACTTCAATTGGCTGGCTACTCGCTCAGCAGGCATACAAAATAAGACCAAATTAGACCATATTTAGGTTCCAAATGGTGGTAACATTTTTTGCCAAAACTAGAATACCTTTAACGAGGACCTACATGACGAAAATTTGGATTGAGGACCTACATGAAAATTTCGGGGCAGCTATCAGTTTCGGCGTATTATAAGGGTCCAATTTTACGATCGACGGAATAGTCGCGCTCCACAGTAAATATAAGCTGGGCCTTCCACGATGCATCGCTCGTGGAAGGCTATACTTACTTGAAAAGGGTATTGGGCGTGGTGGTAACCGTTTTAGTGTCAACCACAGTCAGCAGGATGATGGCAGGCAGTGAGGGACCTTTTTTAAAAGAGAAGTCCAAATGGGGTTGATGGAACCAGGCGTGCAGGACTGAATTTAACGAGCTGAGGTTTGTTGGTTGAGGGTCTAAGAGCATCGCGCAGATCTATTCGAGACAAGTCGGCTCGCGGGTGAATTCCACATAATCATTCCCATTGGAGTTTCGCATTTTTATTAAGAGCGGAGCTTTTTTAAGCTTAAGGTAATCAGATTCCCAGATTCATGTACCTTTTTCACAGAAAGTAGGTATGAGCATTCTGAGATATTTGCTGAGCGCAGTGGAATGGCAAATAAATTCATTTTTGTTCAATGCTCTATTTTGCACTGAAAAAAAAAAGAAAAACGCCCATTCTCTATATCGCAACTTTTTTGTTGACATTCAGCAGTCATAGCTTTACTTCTTCATATAGGATCCCCAGGCAAGCCCAGTTGAAGGTCTGGAACTGCTCTATATACCCGGACATTGCATGGAGAGGCGAGACCTCTCTGATAGCCTGTCATTTTATAATCTGCCTAAGAATTCTATCAAGGTCGAATGGAGGACGGAAATAATCGTCCTCGAAGACCCTCGAACTCCTTTTAATCACACACTTCCCCAGTTCCAGTGATATTAGTATTAGTATATAGCAAAGAACGCGAGGCATAACAATTGCCCTAGCTGGTGTGAATTTTTCAAACCTGTCTTATAGAAAACCATGTGGCCCAACCCACATGTGGCGCTGGCAAACGCGTCACATATCGATCACTTCTATTGTGAGCTGCTCTGATCAAAGGCTATAAACTGACGAAACCAATAAGATTGCAAAAAACAGCCAGCATTGGTACCACAGAGGTGCATTAAGGTCTACCTCAATGGGCTCACTTACTGCACTTTGCCTCTCGAGACACAAACAAAAGATACCACACTATTTGCAGTGCAGTAGGACCAAGAAAGCCTGCGGGTACTGGACTAGAAGACCGTATGGCCACAGCAACATCCTGGGCTCGTTACCAAATAGCGCAAAGAAAGGCTCCCACGTAGAGTTTTCTACTAGAGTTCAGTGGAGGAGAGACAAAGTTTGGATAAAATCGACACGATCATATACACCGACGGATCAAAGATGAACTGTGGTGTGGAGCTGGTGTCTACTCTCAAATCTCAAATCTCAGCTGGTGTCAAATCTCAAATGAGGTCACAAGAGTCACAGGAGTCAGCAGCACACATCAAAGTGCTACCTGGCTTCATTCTTTAACCACCTAAAAGAGGTGGTTAAAGAATGACCCTAGAGGAGGTGGTTAAAGAATGAGCGTACTGACCTGCATAATACGGTACGGTAACCAAGATATAGATATGAAGATTTTCTCTGCAAGCAGCGTTATTAACTTTATGCAGTGGAATACTTTACGCCTTGTAAAATGTCTCAAAAAACATTGCTAATTGCTTTTGATTTTGTTTTGTACCATTCAGAATTTTCGTCGTTCGTTATGATCCTTATGAAATAACACCTGGGCTAATCGGTGATGTTATGTATATTTTGAATTTATGCCTCGTTTCAAAACAAAAAAAAAAGCTTATAGTGTTCTGAACTGCCTTTTACCGTGACTCCGTGGCTACAAGTTTTTCTGGCAAACTGTATGAAGTTGTCCTGAGCGACACTTTCGCCCTTCTGATTCTTCCAAAATTTAAGATCAGGGAGGTAATTTGTTCAGGAGGTTACATTCTGAATGTGGGAACACATTCAGTTGAAAGAGCATATGTCGCCCCAAGGCTTTTTTGCCTTAATTTAATCGATCACGGCGGGATCACTTTTGTAAAGAAAAAGATCTACGTACTTTTTTATAAATATACGAAAAACGCGGATATAAAAAACTTTTTTTTTATTTTAGTTGTTTCTTATATCCGTGTTGGACTACGTTTTAGAGTAGGAAGCTTAATATATCAAGCTTATCGCACTGTAGTTTTTTTTCTCATCTCTGTGCTGTCTTTCTCTCTGAAGCCTCTGTTGATATAGTTAGAGTTACTTGGATGCTTTTGACTCTTCAAGTTGTTTTTTGCTATTTTGTTAATTCCTAAAATTATTCCATTTCGACCGGAAGCATACATACATGCTTCCAGGCCATTTTATATATTCAACCGAAAAGTAGCTCACATTTGTCAAAAATAAGCTTACATTTTTATATATAAACATAAATTCATTTTACATAATTCATTTTACTTCTATCCGGAAGATATCGATTTCTACATATAATATCTACTTACTTCCATAAATATTCAGTTCATCAATGAAGGTGGTCTCATTTAAGGCATCCATCATGCAGAAGAAATCGACTTACCTATACCCGTTTTTGAATAAATTACTGAACATTGAATCTTAGTCTCTACAAATGGCGGGCCCACGAATTTTTGTATAAATATCAACTGGTTGAAGCAACATTTGCTTAAATAACTGACAATACGTATGTCATACATAGGTATACAACTTAGAAAGAACCTGCCGCACCCAACATGGTAGGTAGGATATCAGGTTGCAATATTTTTTGTTCCAAAAGAAAATAACTCGCTTCGCGCACCCACCCACACACATTTGGTACCTGTTAAAAAAAAAATATATATAAAAAGTCTCTTGCCAATTTCCAAAACAAGAAAGACACACTCCACCCAGCCTGCATCTGATTGGCATTGACATAATGATTCCCAGTTTGAATCCGACACCAAGTGCTTAGTGCAGCTATTTAACGGTAGATGGCGCCTGACAAGAGCTCACTGTAACGGGTCTGAAACACTATACAAATTGTAAACAATCGATACCTACAGCATACAGGAATACGGATATGCTATCAATTCAGAGCGAAATTCCAATGAAATATTTTTTTTAATACGGGAATCAAAGGAACTCTTTGTAATTCGGCCTTTGTAATAGAGATGGGCTTGACTGGGAATCGAAATTTGCTTTGGCCACTTGCTGCCTGTGCAAGTGCGTGTGTCCGTGCCTACTGTTCGTTTGAATTTCATGAAAAATTAATGCGGTCAGCGTCAGAGAGATGCAAAACAGAGCACTCTCCATAGGGTGGAGATGGGAGTCAATGTTCCTTTTTTTTGAGTTGATTGCCTCGAGGCTAAGAATGAATCCCGTGTGCAATTCGAGGGATATGAAAAATAATGCGGAAATAATTGAATCAAGGGGTATGTAGGTATGTACCTATGTATATCTGATCCCTGTCTGCCTATGTAGTTTTAAGCATGAGTTTCAGTTTCTTTACACCAGCAACTTGGTGCGCTTGGTTCTTAAATTTCCCTTGGGCTAGGGAATGAAGGCAAACAAGGGAAGCGAAAGACACCAAGCGATGAACGATGAAGTGGAATTTTGTTTTGAATTCCGAATTCCGGCGCCAAGTTGTATTTAACGATGAATTACTACCAGTTGAAACGGAAGTTGCTTATTGGGGGTTGTATGCGATGTGTTAGGTACAAGGCAATTGTATAATTATTTATGAGTCGTTGCGAGCTAATTTATTAGGTATCAAGACTAGATACCTATAGGTTTGTAATGTTTTGTTTAGAGGGAAGGTAGGAAGGTATCTAAGTAGATTTGTCGATTTGATAAGACTATAGGTAGGTTGATGACTTGCATTTTTTATCTATAAGTTATTTAAAGATGACAGAATTTACCTTCAAAGAAGAAATGAATTCGCTGTGTACACTCAAAAAAAAATAATTAAATAGAAAATAGTTAGGTACAACATAAGATTTTTATACTTTGGCCTAACAACTTTTGTATGTTAAAATGATCCCAAGAACCTATAATTGTGGGTTTAAGGATGAAAGTGTGAACTGTGAAACAAGAACTTGAATATTCTTAATTCAAAAATCAGAAATGTCAGAAATGCAAACTGTTGCCTCATAAACGCGTTGTTATAGAGTTGTAAAGATTCTAAAATTTATTCCTGTTGCAAAACTGCTGTCAGTGGCTATTGCTTTCAGAACAAACAAAAACACTCGCCCTAGCTAAGATTCGAACCTGAATCAGCTGTCTGAAAGACAAGTTGTACTCAACTAGGCCAAATCATTGTGCACTAAAACAGTACAAAGTGTCATTTAACAACAAATTTTCAAAAAATATTAAACGAAAGTATGTATTTCTGAACGCATATAATTGTTGGATAAAATTGTTGCATAAAAATTGCTACATTCGAACCCCTCGATATAAACGATTTTAATGTATGTATCCTCTCTGTTATTCAACTGCATTTTGGTATATTCATGCTGTCTAGAGTTATAGAGTGGCGCAACAGCTCGAGGTGAACCAGGGCCAACTTCTCAACAATGTATGCTGGTGTGTTAATTTCTTTACATACAAGGGGACCTACAATTTTTTGCCGAATCCGAACGGCACTTTGAGAAGTTTTTCAAGACAAATGATACTCTCGGAGGGCTTTTCAGACCCTCGCGGAGGTGGGGGCCGTGAAAAAGAACAAGTCTTTTTTTTTTGGTGACGATGGCAGGATTCGAACCACACACACTAACCACTACGCCACGGCACCCCACACGCTGTCTAGAGTTAGTTAATTATAAATTTTTGTATATATTGTTTACGTTTCTATTATAAGTGAACATTCTATGGTAAATAAATTAAAGTAAAACTTGGCTTGAGACTTGAACATGCGTCCTCGCGCATCAAACGCAGTTTCACTATCCACTTGGCTATCGCGTCATAAGTTATGCCTGCCCAAAAGTTGCATAGCATTCGCTCAACTTTATTTTCAGTTTAACATTTGATTCTTGTCTTGTGAAATAACAACTAAGTATTCCTAAAATCGGAGTTTCACAAAAACAATTGATATTTTCAATTTTTACGTAAACAACTTGCATATTTAAAGAAAATCGATACCTCAAGAACTAGTAATTTTTGGATCAACAATTTGATAGGCGAAACTTGCTTGAAACATGCAAAAAACAACAATTTTATGCCAACAATTTTCTGTTTTTGAAAATGATTGAGACGAATAAAAATTTTATTTTTAGAATTTCGGTGTTTAATTAAACATTTAATTTTTAAAAACTCAAAAACGAATTTTTAAAAGAACTTTTAGTTCACAATCCTTTAAGAATCTTAAATTCTTTGGACAGCAACGTTTTTGTTTTGAGTGTATCAACCTTTAAAGAAAGCATGATCTCTATATGAGTACCTAGTGTGTGGATGTGTGCCATGTGTGGATGTAGACAACAAAAAAACTCTTTTTTTCAATTACCTCGCGATCAAGGAATTATGGCGACCCCTTAAATGCATAGCAAGTTTCGAGCGGAAAGAATTTGGGGATAGAAGAGTAAGAGAGTTTTCTTTTCAAAAAAACGCTTATATGGAATATGCAAACTCTGCACTGAAACACCAAACTTACCCCCGCAAGTGTTATGCCTTTAAGGGAAAAATCAATACTTAATAAGTTTCACCAGCAGAGTAATATATAAAAACATTTGACAGAGCTACATCTAACTGATGTTCATTCTATCTGCATGCTGGAAGAGACAAAGGTGTTCAATATTCGACTGACCATAACCTGGATAACAAACACCGCTGCCGACCAGGACGTCACTCACTTTGAGACAAGCGCTCCTGAACTTTTCGTTTGTTGCTAGTTTTGGTCCAACCATGAGTGAGCGTTCCCATCTAGAGAGATGACCAATTTGGGACCAGCAATCTAAGAAGGGAGCAAAGGGCAATCATTTTTTACTACAACCATTTTCTTGTGGTCGTTTTGTGGCTTACACATTTTTTGTGATATTCACGTGAAACATAGAGAGGGGGAGGGGTACATGCAACTCTCCAGACATAGAAACTCAATCTTAGAGTGAGGCATATTACGCATGCTCTAAAAACTCTAAAATAAAAGTCCAATACTTCGGTTTAGATTTAGACAGGTGGTTTAACTATCATAATAGATTACTTTAAGGTTTTGACCTCAGGGTAAATACACTGAACAACCTGCAGCGCACTGGAAAAACCTTTATACCTACAACTTTGTGGCAATTTTTAGGTGGATTGACTCAAATCGGCCAAATAGTAACAGATTTACAAGGTGTAATTTAACAAATGTATAATGGACAAATGGGTTATGCAAGGAACCATCGATATCGTCAAATAAATTTCGTACAAAGCTACCACTACTTATGCTAAAAAATTAAAGGTTGTGTTTGTACAAACGGGAAAATAAAACAAAATTGACAACAAGATCCAAAATACTCGAAGTCCAATCGGCAAGCTTCTCAACAGAAGCATATATGTAAAAGAGTGATAGGGTTATGATTGATAAGAATCCTTTTTCTATCGCTCCTTCTTTTAAATGGAACATTTCTGAGCTTGATTAAACAATGTAACAAAATTAACACATTCAATGCAATAAGAACATTCTTACAAAAGCTGCGTTCTTTTGGCCCCATATATCGGACGTCTGAATTGCCTTCTTCGTAACTGTCGTGCTTGTAGACTTCACTTTATCTTACCATCTAAATCGTTTCCCATTAAACAAACGAAAAAACTTATGTCCAAGCCTGCACTCTCATAATCTCCATAACATCTTATGTCTCCAGAAACACAGGTGAGATCACTTATCCACCTGTTAATGATCCATCTTATATAACCATGCCGAAATTAACTGCCTCCATAAACTCTTCCATCGGTGTGAGTTTTTATCGGTTCCCAAAGATCATCTCTCTCTCTCTCTCTTCTTCGAAGTGCAGTGCAACCACCCGGGATTCTCGTTAATAAAAGCCACGTGACCACCAAACTAGATTTACAAAACTGGGTCATTCATCACGATTTCATGGTGAACACGAAAACGAACAAAAAAATAAACATAAAAATATGAACAGTTTATCTATACACCATTTGGATTCATTGCATTGAACAGCCACTTTCATGGTATTTGTAATTTTATTGACCCATAAAAACTCACATAAACAGTTATAGTGTCTTTTATTGGTAGCACATAAAGTCCAGACAACAACAATAAAGGTAAACACATTTTTTGTATTATTTTTTTTTTTTTATTTACGCAATATAATCAATTTATATAAAATATTGCATATAAGCATGTGAATGTTTGTTTATTAATTATACACTTTAATTGGATGTCTCATTAAGATAAGTTAAGTTTATTCATACATATATTGTCTGTATTAATTGATAAAATATGTTAAAACGAAACTTGTATTATTATATTTAATTAGAAACTAATTACTGGTCAGTCAGAGTAAGTGAAAGTATAACGACGCTTAGTATATATATCCTTCGATGAATGTGTCACCTCGTGTTACGTATACTGAAGGTATACCGGATAGGATACACTCAGGATACATTCAGTATACGTGTACGAAGTTCCACGATGATCAACAGTCTATCCCGCCAGTGAAGTGTAATTATGATATAAATATTGTTTGAATGACTGACCGGTAAATTAAGTGACAAAAAAAACAAAGATTTAATTTCCCAATCAGCTGTATGCAGTCTGTCTGACTACTGCTACTGTTCACCAACTACTGCCAATGGATATCGTGTAGCTGCTGCTCCTCTTGCCAAGCAAATCGATTTTAATAGAAAGGACATGCTCTGCATTCGCAATTTCAGCATCTCGTCTCTCGTTCTGCTCATTGTACATTTGGCGAAGATATAAAGGGATGATTGTGCACACAGGACCTTGGTCTTTTGTATACAATATCCTCCCGGTGGTGTATGTAGGCAGCAGCAAAGCGAACCACCCTCCCGGCGCACGATGCCAAAGATAGTCATGCTGGTCCTGGTCTATATATGGTAAGTATACAAATTGTGCACGTAGATAACAATACCTTTGTGGTAATCTCTTCCTGATGCTGATGTTTGTCTGGCTATGTGGTTGGCTATACTAAACCGCCCCCTTCTTCGCAGCATCCACCGCACTGTTGGGTATAATAACCACTTGTTTCGAATAAACACACTCCTCAGGTGAGTACTACGTAGATATACCACTCACACTTGTATACAAGTTTCGATTAACGAATCTATTCAAATATTTATCCCTGAGATTCTCACCGGTAGATATTAGATGGAAGAAAAAAAAGCAAATAGGTAAACGCTGTAGAAGAAAAAAAAAAACACCCTGAAACGAAACAAAACTGAATGAACCCATCAAGGACATTCTGAAAAAAAAGAAACCACCATCCGAGTATACACTCTGGTACTGCTGGTACATGGCCCACACACAAAAAAAGGATGTAATAAAAATTCAAAATTTATAGATACTACTTGTGCATAGATTGGAACTATATCTACAAGCTAAGGCTGATGGGAGGGTTCCCCAAAAATTCTTCCCAACCCCCCGCGCCAGTTGCCTTTTCCCTCGCTCGTACTGATGTTTAGGTTGGGAGGGAATATGATTATTAAATGAACGCAATATGGTGTTCATATTTTGTACCCCAAAAAACCCGATTTTGCCCCCACTCAATGGCATCGGAATTTCAGGGGTGCCATTTTGCACTAATAAGGGATGCCAAGACAGTGAGATTTGAAAAAAAAAAACTCTGCAATGTGGTTAGCATTCACCAACGAGCGACATTCATTCCAAATATTTAAGTGATGTGACAATTTACACTACGTGTGCCACTGGGTGGCTTTGGTTCTGGTTCTGGCTCACTGGCTCTTGGTGTGCTCTTTTCGCCCTAACTTAAATGTTTGGTTTTTCCTCGTATACCCATGTCCCCATAACGAAAATCGAGTTAACCATGACTACCGTACGTGACTTTATTAAATTTTCAAAGGAACACTCCTCTACCAAAGCGGAGTATAGCGCGGTTGGAGTTGTTCCAGCATCACGGAACGTAAGCTGAAACCATTTAACCAGCAAAAACCAACCAACGAAATGCCTTTTGGTTTGTTTTTTTGCAATGTGTCGCGCGAGATATACAATTGTAAGCCATTTGCTGAGTGGCTCTTATCTTTTGCAAGACAAAAGGAAAAGTTTGTCGTATAACTTTGCGCAATTTAGATACGACACGCCCTCGCTTGTCCCTCTCGATCCGTGCAATATTAAGATAATCTTCAATTTGTGATTTTGCATGTAAATTAGAAGCCCTGTGCAACAAATTAGATGAAAATCGTGTACCTATAAAACTTTGTTCGCAATATGACAATAGTTTTGGTGAAAGGCACCAGCTGCACTTCGGTGGTGGGTATTATAGCCCACCACAAGGCCGTTGAAAACATTTGTTTCGAATTTCGGCCCCCTTTTTTCATCAGAAGACAACGACAACGACGAGGAAATAATCGAAAAAGTTGAGATGTAATGAAATGCGAAGAAAAAAGCCCAAGCAAAACATAAACTCGGCAAAGATATGTCTAACCGACTGAAAGGGGAGCCCGCACTTTAAGCATGGTGGCGCTCTCTTTAAGCATGTTTTTGAATCAATTTTGTGTGCGGCACATGTACCGGGCCATAAGAAACACAAAATAGACGACCAATAAAGAGAGCGAGACGAAGGAGAATATAAATCCCTCTCTTGTCATAGTCATAGACATCATCGTCATCAACAGACAATGAATGGGAGAATGAAATCCGAACTTTTTTTTTTGGGTTTTCTTTTCACTGCTGGTCGGCCATATGTCACCCCATGCCACAAGCATTTAATTTGTATGGGATGTATGTCATTGACATTGGCATTGAGCCGCCCAAATGGAAGTATAGTGCGGCTACACGACAGCAATAAATTACGTCAGGAATTTCATAATGCAATTACGATGTGGGTATATGAGTGTGTGTGTGTGTGTCTTTTGCGCTCGTTAAAGCGTTGGCCCCTTTTTTTATTACTGACAATGATTTTAATTAGATTTTCTTTTATTGATGAAAATACTTACAAATGGCGCCCCACAGGAGACCAATCTAGACGGGAAACGGTTGTTAATACCTACCTCGCTCGGAAGCAGCCTAATAAAAACCACAATTTTGAATAAAAGAAAAAAAAACAACTGGAAAAAATATGCCAAAAGGTAGATATAAACGAAAGCATAACGAAATAGACAACACAAAACGAAACGAAAATACAACAGAATAGAACTCAATCACCTCGTGTTTTGTCTGGTGCTCATTTTTTTCTTAGTTGAGACGGATTGTAGGTGTGGTGGATACAATGTTTTGTTATTCATCATCTGCACGATACACCCCCACTCACAGTTTTACTCGCACTCACTCACTCACGACGACGTCAAATTCATCGTCAATCAGTCATCACCAGCCATCACAATGAGTGTGTATAGAATTTTGAGCAGTTTTCTTTGCTCTCTGCTACACGCGGTTAGCACTTGTTTAATTCATAAATTTCCGTTATTTCTGAAATGGAATAAAAATTTAAAATATAGGTACACAATATAAAAAAAAAAAGTTAAATTCACAAAAAAAAAAATTGAAGAAAAACCAATTTATAACCACACTTTTCACTCAATGCACAAGACTTGGAGATATGCACAAAACAGTAGCAATAAACAAAAACAAAAACTTTATATACAAATACTTTTCACCATTACTATTTATAACTAAGAAGATTACAAACGTTGTGTATAGAGATGTTTTCCTTTCGACGTTTTGCGATGCTTTGACACAATGCCGCAAAGGCGGCCAGACACTTTTACCTAGAAAGTCACATACCTACCACTTTTTCTTTCTATTTTTTTTGTGTAAGTTTTACTTTTTTCTCAGTCTAAATAACTTGAGGTTTTTACTTGAATCACTGAACGGTTGTATCGTCTTAGCTTGTTCATACACTGTGTGGTGTTTGATAATGAAATTTTGTGTGTTTGGTACCCACTTCTGGACACACCAGAGCTCGCTGTGTACTATGAAAATCCAAATACTTTATTCTCACATGGATACGAATACACTGTATACACACAGATGGTGAATGCATGGTTAAAGATTTTCTAATACACACTCAAACCAGAGATACGAACGTGAGTTTTGTTAGAGCAAAAAAAATCCCAGTTTTTGTTCCCATCGTTTTGGGAAATTTCCCGCGAGGAAATTCAGCACGAAGGGTTTTCTGGAAAATGTTGGCTTTGGAGCTTTTCTATGACAGTCGTTAGTAAGTACAGTCCTTGCAGATCCTTGCAGATATTTAAGTTTGATAAGGAGCTTTGGCAACCTTAACCACCACCCCACCCACCCTCACTCTGCAACACCCACTTCACTGGAAAATGTTATAACTTTTTGGCACAAAGTTTAACAAGACAAGATTGGGGATAAGGATAATTGCTTTATGGGTAAAATTTAGCATGAAAGCCTTTCGGTAGCTTCTAGTGGTTTTTCACAGCACCGAACCGTCTGATAAAGTAGGAGCACTCACAACAAGGACACAATCTATGAAACTGACGTGGACAATGGCGGAAAAAATGTGCATGTGACAGCTACTGCATTAAAAATTGCGTCTTTCTCTTTGCACTCTTTCATGGCAAATGCATCAAAACAACCCCTAATGGGGTTGCTGAAAGAAAATAGCATTTTTCAGTTCTTTTCGCCTGTGCCATGGCCCAAAGCAATAACAAAAAAGAACACACAGAAGAAGGTAGAAAAAAAAAATCACACAGTGTGAGAAAAATGCAACTCACCAGCTGCATTCATATGGCTAGGGTGTTCAAGGGGTGATACCACACCAAACTCCCCACAGCACTAGCAAAAAAGATGCCTTCCTCTCCGGCAAAACAAGAAGACACAGTGCAAACCCGAAAAGAAACAACAACACAAAGAAGAATATCGAAAAAGGCAGATTCAAAGGCGTAGATACATTTATGGCAGTGTACTACCCTTTGGGCGTGGCTTATTCCCATATCATAGCCCGGAGAGAGTGTGCAACAAAAAGAGATGAAAAGTGAAAAAGCCGGTTTTGCAAATTTGACTTGAGTTTTTTTTATTCCTAATCTCCCATACAGCCATGATTAGCAAGAAACTCTGAGAGACAACCAGTTGATGACATTGCTTTGAACACTATGTAAGCGAGTAGCATAGCCATATAAACGTGCAATTTGGAGGCCATTTTGGTGAGAGCGAGCCAGCCTG
This sequence comes from Neoascia interrupta, assembly GCA_947623515.1. Taxonomy (NCBI): domain Eukaryota; kingdom Metazoa; phylum Arthropoda; class Insecta; order Diptera; family Syrphidae; genus Neoascia; species Neoascia interrupta. Next base: position 34,475,778 of record OX392464.1, on the reverse strand, counting down.
CGTAGCATTAGACAGAGCCAAATCCTTGTGAATTAAATTGAGAGAATTTTAAAGTCTCAGACAGAAGAACTTTTCATTAAAGTATCCAAGAGCGGAACACGCAAGAAAAAAAAAACTAAAGAAAAATCATCTCGTGCTGCTGCTGTTTGTTGTTTGTTCTGCTTTTTTTGTTCTACCCCATTCCTCCCAATGGATTTGGGATGAAAGTTTTGTGTTGAAAATTTCGAATTGGCGAAAATGTGGAAATTATACTTTTGTTATACAAAAATATGTAGATATACACCTACCCATACCCACAACTACTACACCTCTAGGACACCTACAACAACTGAGCACAGAAAATAATACTCGGTATTGTAATTATAATTAAAAAGAGGCAATAACTGTCACATGTATACGTAGCTTAACTTTATATATTTTTAGTCCAATTATACAATCGCAAGTAATAATCTCAAAGTGGTGAGCTTTCCTTTCGTATAAGGATTCTGTGTGTTTAAGTATAGGATATACCTACGCGACGTATACTCTATACAGAGATCTGGGATAAGGATATTTTGTTATAGAGATATACTAACAAGGCGTTGTTGCTGCTCCTGGGCTGGGTGAGGGTTATTATAAGATGTTTGTGCAAAATTTTAGCAGAATTTTCTTGAAGGCTTAAATATTATAAAGTATATAAAATATGTAAGGAAAGTTTTCTAATTGATTTTAAGAATTTTGAATTCTAATTGAAAATTTTCTAAGGGAGATTTGCTTCGCACCTGATGGCACTCGATGACGTCTGTTGGGAATAGTAGGGGATCTAGAGTTTTTTTAAGGACTCTTTCATTATATTCAGTTGAGTTGTCCTAGCAATGGAAAGTTGCTTTTGTTTGCTGTTATAGGAAAACAGGTCCACCGTCGGATAAACTCATGGTGCCTATGGAGGATGACTGATGTTTAATGAGCTGACTGTGTCGTTATACTTAGTTGTCTTTGAAGACTGTTTTGTCTGGGCTGGTTAGGTGGTAATTTTAATTATTTCTGCAAAATTAGGGTGACTTTGAGCTCTGTCTCAATAGACGATTAATAGGCCAATAAGAAGAATAAATTTAAAAAATGACAAAAGTAAAACAAGCGGTTTAATGAGTGCTACTTGAAAGATACCAAAGCCGATTTAGTGTTTTAGTGACATGTAGGCAACAAAGCGTCTGAATAACCTTAAATTTAAGAGCACTGTTCGTCTCGTGGTCGGCATGGCAACCATTTTGTTTAACAGAGCCAAATATTAAAAGTGAAACGACTGAAATGTTTTTCGCTAGCCGCAAGCGGTCAGTGACGCTGCTGCGATAGTCAAAAACTTATACTTTTAAAGACATATTTTCGTAGTTTAATTTTTGAAAAAATGCTTCAATTTAAATGTGAAACTATGAGAGCCACCAAAGTTCATATGTTTATTATCTATGCTTTAGGAGGGCTCCATGTTTTCCGGGTAGCCAACGCATCTTCATCGTGGTTAGGTAGTGTTTAAATACAATGTATGAGAAGTCCACATTGTAGGACTGGCAACAAATTGTTCCCAAGTAAAATTAAGTTACCTAAACTTCATTCTCAAGCGTCTAGAGCAACCTGCGCCTCGCGAGGCTCTTTGAAACATTGTCTGTGTCTCTTCAATTAATGCTACTAAAAACGTTGATCAAAAACATTCTTTTGGTTTTAGTTTTAAACAGGTTAAACGCCTTGGAAATGAGTCCCCAATATAAAACCGTATTCGAGTGCTGTCTGAAAAACTTGACAGCTCTATGGAAAAATACTTTACAGAATAGCTTGTAGGTAGGAGTGTAGCAGTAGCTTCGGTTACATAAACAGCACAGGATAGGCAGATCATAGCGATATGGTATGTAATTAAGCGGCAGAAGCTCTCCGCTTATTTTGAAAATTAGACTCATCTTTCGTAAGTAATGTTGCACAAAAAATAAGTAACCCCCCATTGCCCAGACGGGGGTGTAACCTGCTGTAGAAAGCTATTTGCTGCAAAGACCGGTCTTTATAAATGAACTGGTAGAAAAAACGCCCTCCTTTTTTTCTCCAGCAATGAATAAAGTTTCTCTTTTAGACAGGATGATGCCTCTTCGTGGTCGATTAGAAGATCAAAGTCACATGGAGATGCCAGCTCACTCCACCCTCGAACAAAACTGCTCCGATTTCTTTCTACAAAAGCACCACCTTTGGTAATCATTCGTTCCGCACTGACATAACTCTCACAATATAGTTGAAAAAGTAGGTAATTGGTCTGAGATGTCGTAAAAGAAATATCTAAGGCTATCTTCCTCAACTGACTAAGACTGCGGACAGTGGTACAGAAAATGAGGTGTATTCTCGAAAAATCCGTATCGCACCATCCTCAGAAGATGTCGTTTTTGTCGAGTTTTAATTCCATATCATGATGTCTCAGAAGATTGTGACCCGTGAGTATAACTATTGGTAACGATAACTGAGTCTTCCTGTCAATCTCGATGAACGTGTTAGTGCGGGACTTTTGTGCGGGAGCATTTGTCGTGAAAATTTAAAGGTGGATAGAGTGGTCAAACTTGTGGAGAGAAGAGAGAAGAGATCGCCATCTTAATATGGCGATAAAGGATCTCTTATCCTTTTAAACGCTTTTGGCATTTCTTAAACTTTTTGTACCCGACCCAGGGTAGATTAAAACCTTTTGGAGTCGAGACCAACAGGTGCATTAATTTAGCAATGTCCGTCCATCCATCTGCGTCTATCTTTCCGTCTGTCCGTATGTGTGAAGGTATCAGGTCTTTAAAATTAAGCTAGAAAACTGAGACTTGAAGCGTGGCTTGGTTCCTATTTTGTGCAGACAAAATATGAAAATTGATACGATCCGCTCACAGCCACGCCCACAGTTGACTTGGATGTCAGACAACGTCAAATTTACATTTTTATTTAAAAACGCCTTTTGATCAAGTTAGACAAGTCGACAAGCAACTCAAATTTTAGTGCAGAGCAATCTTGACCAGAAGCCTTACAGAAGACATAAATTCCACAGCCCGCATCATGCATCTAACATGCCCACTTTTTACTTGTTGGATCATTAAAAACCTGATGTAGAATTTTACGATTTTCAGGATTTTTAGGTGTTTGGTGTTAACCCTCTTAAACACCAACAAACTATGGTATATGGTGTTGTACAGGGTAAAGAGATTCGGGTATTTAAAGTTCGTTACAGAAAAATTCTTGCACTTCACTTCTTTGTTTAATAGGAAAAAAACAAACAAAAAAAAAAAAAGGTGGGAAAATGCAACAGTACGTTTGTAAAAACTTCAATTCCAAAAATTAGGTGAGGTATAGAAATGTAATTAGGTAGTTGAATGCTTTACACTAGATGGTTGCATACATTTTCGACTAAAACTCCACCTTTTTGGTCAAAAAAGTCTTTTTTTTAACGCCATGCCCACAAGCGTCGACTAAGTCATATACTATATACATATACAAAAAAATTAGATTTATATTTTTAGTCAAATTTCATATATATTTATCGAAAAACAGTCATTTGAAGCTAGTAGAATCGCTTTAAAAAGTAAGTGTGGTCAGTAAATAGGCCAATTTTTTGCTGTTGCCTCTAAGACATTTATAGGGCAATGCCAAATACAAAAAATTAGTGCGCCAGCGTCATTGTTACATAGTTAAAATTTGAAAAAAATATTTTTTAAAATTAGAGATGGTCGCACATACAGGTCTGAAGTGGGCGTGCTTTGAGCGGATTTAATTAATTTTCGACATAAATCTGAAGGACAGGATTCGAAGCCCACTCACCTCAACTTCCAACTCTCTAGCTTAAAATTTAAGGCCTTAAAGCTGTTTACATACGGACGGACGGACGGATGGACATGGCTAAATCGATTCTCCTATCGGTCCCATTCATATCTCTAAAGGGTCTTAGGGGTCTCCGTGATTATTTCACTGAATTACAAACTACACATCAAACTTAATATACCCTGGGAAGATTATGAAAATATAAGTGTTACCCTCTATTTTGGTAAAAACAACAACTGAGTACATAATCAAAGATGTCTTCCTGTATTTTCTTCACTATTATAAAGAGAGCATTTAAAATAAATGTTATGCTTACATCTTCTTGAAATTTATCTGAAAATATTGAGAAAATTAAGAGAAACATTTAAGCTATCGGAATGCGTTTGAAAATGTGGTAGGAATGTCGGAAAGTGTCAGTAAAAAAAAAACGTTTAGTCGCAAACATACTAAATAATATTTTATATCAATTAAAGCAATATAATAATGTCCGCTAAGCCTTCAACGAAAACCGACGGACTGATTCATTGGCCTAATACTTGAAGTTCATTTTTTAAGGGGACATTTCACTTATGCTACCATGGCAAGGGCTCAAATTTATTTTTATTTTTATTTGGGATGGTTTTGAAATTATTGTGTTTTAAACATTAGAGAAAAATTATTGTAATGTTATTGCAAACATTGGAAGTCTTCAATAAAGGGGTAAGACATTCGTTTTATATTATCTGATACTTCGTCAAAACAAGAAGTCCATCGCGGAACGTACACGCAATTCGGATTGAACTTTCATTATTGAACTTTTTAATTTATTTAATGCAAAAATAAGAAACTATGTTGAGTCGACAGCTTTTTGGTTTCAGGAAAAAACATATTTTATAGGCTTTCTTCCAAATGCATTCTCCTCTAACATTGTCCGACGGCTTTTTAACATCTAGCAACCTGATTTTTTCTCTTTCACTATAGCTCGCAATTGCTCTGCATTGAATAAAAATACTCATTTTTTGTGTTTATTTACTTATGCTTAGATTTTGTTACTTTTTGATTGGGACGCACAATTGCTTAAGAAAAAAAAAAAAACCATAACAGATTCATTCTCCAAAACCGTGATAAAAGTGCTATACTACCGCTGGAATCATAAAAAAAAATGCCCAGTTAGATAAAAATTATTTAAAATATGCCCCTATAAGGATGGGTCTCGAACAATTTCTTCAAACTTAATATTGGTACCTTTTCTGCATAATATTTGAATAAACTAAGCCAAAATTCCCACGATAAGCCAAGTCATTCCCACGATTGAAGTGTCCTTGTAACAAAATACTACCCCGGCAACAATATAATATATCTCCGCAATAAGTCTGACCTTTTTATACCAATTAATACTAATTTAATTTCGTCCAATCAACCATTTCTTCTTATCGTTTCAAACACCTTAGAGACACATTAAAAGCATTAGCAAAAACCAGCAACCTGATATTTTACACAAAAAAAAACTGAATTGATTTATAAACTCTTTACAATTCAAAAATTATCACCTTCATTAAATGCATGTTTAAACTACCATATACAAACTTTGCTTAATTTGCTTGAAAAATTCTTTAAAATGTGGAAAAAAAAACATGACAAAAGAATCAACGTTCGTTTTGTTCTAAGTGATGTGAATATATTAAATATTTTTATGTTATTTACAATGCAAATGGCGATTTAAGGCGCTTTAGTGTATCGTAAATTATGAAGCTCGGAATAATATCAGGATTCTAGAACACAATTTATTTTTCTTTTATTTAACTTTAAAATATTCAAGAGAAATAAATAAATGTTTTAAGTGAATGCAACCAGGACTAAGCAAATATAAATTAGTGTAGGTATTGTGTATTCAAGAAATTTCAGATATACACCGTGTATGTACGTACACAGTGCTGATAGTACCTATTAGAATTAGATAATTACAGAGGATTTATTACAATAGATTTTTTCATAACAATCCTTCTTTTACAACAATTTCTTCACTATTTCGAACAATGCTGAATATTTTTACTTTTTATGACGAAACTATAGACTAGAAATTCGCATCCATTAGTTTAGAAGAACTTCTTTTTTCTTGAATGACTCTTGAATAAAAGCTTATCGGATGCCTCGGTGCTGCTATTGGTGAACCAGCACAGCCGTACAAAGCTCTATTTAATAATAAAAATTAAAGCTCGTAGAAATATAAAATTCAGCAAACATTATACCAAAGAGACAAAGTTATAGTTTCCAACGTTGGAAGATGGATTATTAGGCTCCTTTTTTATAACAAAGGTACCAGAATTAAGTGACAACTCTCCTTACGTTTTTCCATAAGAGAACAGGTAAGCTCGTTCTGTTTTTGTTAAGCTGAACTCTGAATTTAAGAGTGCTCGTTTTGTGTCATTAACGTGTACCCTAACTTTAACTTTTTCTTAAGGCGAAATTATTATTATCTAAATTAAGAGATAATAAAACTCCTATATTTTTACTGCATTCCTAATCGTCTGCTTGTGAGGTTGGAATAACGCACTTCTTATGGCTTACTCTTAAAATAAACTATAATATCATAAACTTCATGAAAAACTTTTTGTGTCTACGCGATAGTTGTTCTCCCCAACTCTCTTTAAAATTACCAACAACCCCTACACTCTACATGTCGCAAGGTTCTCGTATTAAGATCAAGTTTATCTCTGATATCCACAATCCCAATTAAAATCTTAATTTATATGAACAGTTTGCAAATAATTTTTATTCAAACCACAAAGCAGTTCAATTCCTTCTATGAAGCACTCACATATTCAAGAACTGTCTGAAAGATTCAAAATTAACTTATAACTATGCTTAATGTTTTTTATGACCACTTTATCAAGAATCGGATTGTATTTTATAGCTTACCATTAACCTCATATGTCATCTAAGAATCCATTAAATTCAATTTTAAATGAATAAATGAGAGATAATAAAAAATTTCACGCGTACTTTTACTGTGGCACTAGTGGCACCACATATACATAAATCTGAATATTTAACGGCCTAAGTTTATAAGGTTTCCTATAGAGATCTTAGCACTGGTGATGTATACGTACATGTACATGCGAAAAAGTGTCTGGAGCCTGATGTTTACTAAAGTGTCTGTCATATTTCTATAATTATGATAAGAAATAATTGTTATCACATCATTCGAGTTACTTTTTTTTGGAAATAAAATAAATTAAACGCTTATTAAACCAAAACGATAGCAAAAGCAACGGAGACCACCCGGTTTGGGTGTTTGGTGTTCTTTGTCTGATCTTTCTGTCAAAGTTAACTTTAATTAAATCTAATCATGAGATAAGATAAGCAAAAAATCATGCGATGTTTTGGGGGTAAGCCCAAACTATCGAAACTAGAACCATGATTTGAATACACGAATTTAACCGAAGTTAATATTAAAAAACTGAAAGCGATTTAATCTTAACTTTAAGAAATAGAATAGCGCTGAAGAAATTCTGTCAAGGTGGAAGGGACATGTTCGTGTAATTTTCCTACCATTCAAAAAATGTATGAAATCATATGGCGTATTCTTTTGAACACCGAGCTGCCACACCCAGCTGTCAAATAATACTCGGTGTTTGCGACAATTCCAGCCTGATGTAGACTTGGTTTCATTGTGTAGAGAACGACAAACACTACACCGGTGCAGTCATCACGTTAAGAGTTAAAATGCTTCCCAAGCACTTTGTTAATTTTTTTTTCGTTGTTGGCGTTGGTTTTTTTGTACTTTTTGCTTAAAATGAATCTTGATAGCTTTGAATTTGAGATTTCGTAACTTTTTATAGATTTCATACAATTTAAGTCGCGTTGTAAGAAATATCGAATGAAAATTGAGTCGAAACGTCACACAGTCAAAGCTACATCCAGCCTCCACCCTTACATACGACCGCGACGCAGGCGAAAATTCGAGTTTGTTAGTGTCGACAGCGAACTAATTCGGAGTTCAAAAATACATATGTATGTATGTATGTATTTACATGAGCACAATTCCGTTCAGATGTATGAGAAAAAAAACTTTTTTTTTCTGTATTCCACGATAATTTTACGATTCGGTGTTGAAAACAATACGCGAATAGTGTTTTGAAAATTTGATAAAGTTAGAGTCGGAATATGCCTTTTTTTCAGCTAATTTTCGGATAAACACACAAAAATATTCTCTCTCGTCATCTTATGGACTTCAAAAGTTAGATCTGAGCATAACACATAAATAAAATTTAAAACTTCTAAAAAAAATTGTTATGTCTTTTTGCGTTTCTGTTTTTTCAATAAATTGACAACTGGTGGTTGTAAGGTAACATAAAAAACTGTGCGGTTGCCAACGTTTCAAGACTTGCATGGGTAAAAAACGTACACCATGTCCGCCGCCTCAAAGCTACATCCTCACGAAAGCGTCTAACTATTCGCAATCAAAAAGCGATGTACGAGTCCCGAGGTCATGATGAGTGCTCATCATGAGCACTTTTTGTTTGAGTTGGCCCTTAGCGTCACCCTTTGGGGACCACCAGTAAAGGATAAAAACGTTACTATTTTATGCTACTTAGTTTGTTGAAATTACCATGAGCTTCGAAGAAAAACTTGGCCCAGCCGGAGTCCCTGCTAAACTTCACGATATTTGCCACCGGTATTCTTGAAAGCTCGTCCAGCTACTCAAAGAAGAATTCCTAGTCCTAGAAGTTTAAAACGTTGCCTGCTGCCACTTGGACATTAGCAGAGGAGGTGCTTTACATCTTCTTCCAATTCCATAACGTCTTTGTATGGCCGCAATTCTGCAGATTATTCCACCTATTTTAGGGTATATTTTGAATAGTTGTAGACATTTTGCCTGTTTCATAAAAAAGCGTATGGTGACCCCTTTTGTCCGCTGTAGTGATACATAAATATGAGCCATGTTTTGCTAGCTCGTCAGCCCTTTCATTTCCGATGAAGTCACTATGACCTGATACCCAAACAATGCGGACATTATTCTGTCTGCTAAGAGCCCTAGATTCTAAGAGACAGAATCCTTACGCGAGTTTTTACTGCTGGTTTTGCTAGGGCCTTAATGGCTGCTTGGATGACTACGAAAATGAAAATGAGCTATGAGTATAGACAGACTTTCTGCCTGGGAGATACTGCAAGAATTCAGTGGTCTTCTACTTGTTGGGATACCGAGTTTCCTAGAGCGTACACCTGCTCGAGTACCCTCACTTGATTTAGAGCCATCTGCGTAGATTGCTATCTCGGAGTGGATTACAACGTTATCCAGTTTCCAGTCTTCTCTGCTCGGAAAGTGAACGGCGTAGTCTTGATTGAAGTCTAGGTAAGGTGTTGTGTGGTCTGTTGTACCTGTACTGCAACCCAGTGTGTGTATGATTGAACTGTGTCCTGTGGATGTTGTTCTGCAGTTGCCTGTCCCTTGAAGTATTATTACACTTTTTGCTGCGCTTTCTTTAAAAAATGGATCTATACACGTTAGGTTTAGAATTATCTCAAGCCCCATGGTAGGAGTGGATCTCAAAGCACCTGTGGTGATGAGAAAAGCCATTCTTTGGACCGTGGTGATGAGAAAAGCATAGTTAAGGCTTTTAGATTTTTCTGCGTGGTTATAGCTGGCCACCAGACGCAGCATTAATACGTGGGTATGGTTCTTACTATAGCTGTGTAGAGCCTGTTTCTTATATTAGGGGAAGGAACCAATTTTTTTCCGCAGGGGGGGTTTTATTTTCCGTATAGGGTTGTATATGCTTTTTCTATGTTTAGGTTCCAGCTAAGCTTACTGTCTAGGATGATACCCAGATATTTAGATAATTTTAGATAATTCGAGAGCCGAGCCTTCGATTGTTGGAAGCTCTACGTCCCGGATTGACCTCTTGTTTGAATTTGGAAATAGAGTGCAGTTCTTCATTTTGGAGGAGATTTGAAGAGCGCTAATAACCTCTTCCAAAACTAGCATAGCAGCGCCTAGAACTGCAGCTATTCTGCCTGCGCGATAGCGCACAGATCACGGGTGGCTACCTTCTCGACGTACAATTTAATGTGACCACCATCAAAATTGAAACGCTCCGGGACCATTGCAGTAAGCACACGGATGCGACGTCCCTTCTCACCCAACCTGTTGGGTTTTTGTGGCCATAATGATGATTTCTGTGCGGGCTGGTGTCACTCGAACCTTGACACCGGAATAACCAATTTCGGCGAGTTCACGAGTAAGGAAATCGTTGAAATTTGACTTAAAGAGTTTTGTACACCCAAAACTGCACACCACCCATTACCTTCGCCCGCCCCCCTCCCCCCCCATAAAGCATAGTTTACCTAAACGATTTTTCTCGAGATTTTTTTTCGAAATTTTGACTTCGAGTTTTTTATCGTTTTAGATTTTTGTTGCAAAGATATCAGGGTAGAGCCAGCACCAGGCGCGGACCCTTGACTGTCTATCCTTGCAGAATAATATGGATAAGCTGTTTGCATTTAAATGTTTTTCTTTTTTTTGAAGTGGTACCACAGTTCGGGGTGAAAAGAATTAACCAGTTGCTCCCGTTAATACAACTACTTCAATAGCTAATTAGCTCCAGTTGCACACTCCTAGCTGGTTTATGTAACGTTCTACTTGCTCGTGCCAAGGAAGTTCGTAAAGTACGCTATACCTAGGAAGGTATTAAATTATTTAATAAATTGACTGCAAATGCTCCACTGTCATCAGGGATGAATTCAAAATCAAGGGAGAAGTAAACTATTTTCTTTTTGTATGGAGAAATGATTTATATCCCTTAGCATTAAGCTAAAAATCCACGTATGAATCCTTAAGCACCAAATCATAGTTTGGGTGGTATACCTACCTACACACTGATGGGTCGTAAATTTCTTAACGTAAATTTCTTTACTTTGACTTAAAAAAGTTTTCAACGAGAAAATAGTTATGACCTTATGGATCTATGCTTATGATTCATTTTGCTCTTCAACTATACACACCGGCTTCTGAATAATAGCTCCCTTCAGAAAAAAAGGCTGAAGGTATGATAGCATTTTGCAATAAACATATTTTTTTACTAAACAAATGACAAACAATACCCTTACATACTTTAAGCGCAGAGAGACTACCTTTGCCTACCTGTTGTTCTTCATGTACTACCCTCCTCAGGGTTTATTAATTTTTCATGTAGGCATGAATGCGCACAAAGGAAAACAATGTAAACAAATTAACATAAGTGTATAGGCGTGTAATTACAAAGTCGTTTGAAGTCATAAAAGATTTCTCGTCAAACAAAGAGTTACAGACAACGCAAATGCGATAAAATTTAATAAGGGAATGCACTGCACATGCACATCATGACTCTACAAGCGCAATAATTTAAGTATTGAATAATATAAGTATTAAATAATATAAGTATTGATCATTAAAAGATAGTTGGATTTGGCAGGGTTTTGAAAGAAAAATTGGAGTTTCTATTATAACGACTTTTCATATCACACTTCATGCTCAAGAGTGATACTTGCCTATTTTCAAATTCAACTAATAGTAGCTCATCAAGGACTTAAACGGATTTGAATATTGCTTATCTTTAGAATAATCTATTACTCTATATATATTTAACTTGACAAAATGTTGCACTCCGTAATGAATGAATTCAACAAGGTGTGTGCGCATGTATCTATATAGACACTTTTATATTTTTACGTCTCGTAAAGACCATTCAGTGTATAGTTTGCAATTCTATTGTGTCCTCCCAAGATACACGATCTATACAACGTCTATTGATGTTTATTTTCGCTCCTTTTGCTGAATACGTAATGAAATCAAAGTCAATTACCAATACACGCACGTATACATTACAACAAAAAAGGAGCATAATACCATTACCTTATCGATTTGGTTTATGTAAATTAGTTTTTCCATTTTTTCTTCTTTCCCGTTTCTTCATTGGATTTTCTTAGGGCATCTAAATATACCTATCTACATATACATACATAAATATTTTTTCTTTCGCGTTCGGTATAGATGAGTTTCCTTGGGTTTCTTTGAATTTTCCAGTTTTTCTGCTCAAGAATCCAATATGGCATCGGAATTCCACACCCAACATTATTGGACTCGTGTTTACATGGAAGAGTGTGAATATACCTCATGGTTGGTAGAAGTATGCAACTCATGGGTTGGCATTAGCATCAAGATTGAAGATAATGCTTTTAATTCGTGGGTAAGTTTTTTAGACCTTATACAGGTACCATATCTTTGTATAAAACACGGGAACCAAATTGTAAAAGGTACCGCTCCAGGAATAGCAATGTTTTATCTTAAATTTTTGACACTTACTTAATTAATGGTGGTGCAGCACGAGCTTTAAAAGCAACTGGAAACTAATTATAAATAAAATAAGTTTTATTGTCGGGTAGATGGGACGATAAACATTTTAAGCCAAGCAAACAGACGAACCAAACTGGTGATTTAAAATATATTGTACCTACTGAAGTGATCATAAGTGGGGGGTCGAGGAAGACAGAAAAAGAGGAAGTACAAATAAAACATCAAATTAGTAGTTTGCCAGCCCATTTTTAATGGGTAAGTTAAATGTATACATTATACCTATCCAGGCCGTTCATATTTTTGCTTAAAAAAGTCATGAATGAATTTAAGCCTACTTCACTTTGCGCGGACAATATACAAGCAAAAGGGCTCTTATATAAAATTTTTTGCAGGTTTTAAAGTAGGTACTTATTGTTTGGAAAACACATTGAGTCTGTTTATTTATTGCCAAAATAAATATAGGTATCTACGTAAGCATACAAAAAAGGAGAATGAAAAATATTCCAAAAAGGGCTGTGCGAAATTGATCAAAAACCTAAAACTTGCACCAGTACCTTAGTATTACAATTTTTGATTAAGTCTTCCTTGTTTTGTCGATTCGGTAGTTCGCAGTATTTGTAGTATCCACAGTTTTGGATTTTGTTGGTATCGGCTTGAAAATATGAGTAAAATCGGTTCTTCTATTAAATAACTAATAATTGTTTTATGCAATTTTTAAAGATTAAAATAAACAAATTAAATGCGGGAATTCCGATAATGGCACTAAATCTTAACACGCCAGGCTAACTTGTAAGCCAAACAAACAGGTATTGAAGAACGCCTGATGAGCTTAACTATTTTGCAAAAAAATAATATTAGGTTCATTTATCCTTGGCTCCATTCATATATGGAGAGCACTGCCACAGGGGTTGTGGCTCATTGAGCAAGGCAAAAAGCAGTTATTTTATTTCTTCTATAGGAAAAGAATTATTCAGATAAAAAATAATGAGGAATATTGGTTTAAACTTACTTACTTACTTAAGGTGGCGCTACACTCCGGGGTGGACCTGGGCCTCAGCCAACAAGCTTCGCCAGCCAGCTCTGGATCTAGCTAGCCGTCTCCAGTTTTGCACGCGAAGTTGGCTGAGGTCCCCTTCCACTTGCGTGCGCCACCTGAGTCTCGGTGCTCCTCTACCGCGTCGTCCCTGCGGTGTGGATTCGAAGATTTTCCGGGCCGGGGCGTTGGTGTCCATCCGCTCTAGATGACCCAGCCATCGTAGACGTTGTGTTTTGACTCTTTTGGCTAGGTCGGTATCGCTGTACAGCCCGTACAGTTCGATGTTATATCTCCTCCTCCACTCTCCGTCTATGCAGACGGGACCGTAAATCGTCCGAAGAATTTTCCTCTCGAAGCAGCCTAAAGTGTTTTCATCCGCCTTTGACAGGGTCCATGCTTCTGCACCGTAAAGCAGGACTGGGATGATGAGGGTCTTATACATGGACACTTTAGTTGCTCGAGAGAGGGCTTTGCTACTCAATTGCCTTCTTAGCCCAAAGAAACAGCGATTGGCAAGAGTTATCCTTCGTTTGATTTCAGCGCTGGTGTCATTGTCTGAATTGATAGCGGAACCCAGGTAGACAAAGTCCCTAACTACCTCAAAGTTATAGCTGTCGATGGTGATGTTTTGTCCAAGACGTCGGTGTTGGGTGTCTTTTCTTGATGACAGCATATACTTGGTTTTGCCCTCATTGACTGCTAAACCCATATTCGCCGCTTCCGTCCCAATACTCACGAAGGCTTCACTGACATCACGCTTTGTTCTACCGCTTATGTCAATGTCGTCTGCGTATGCAAGTAGTTGATCGGACTTTTGAAAGATTGTACCTCTGGTGTTGGCGCGAGAGTTCTGCACAATTCTCTCAAGTATGATGTTAAAGAAGTCGCATGACAGCGCGTCGCCTTGTCTAAATCCTTTTTTGACATCAAAGGGGTCGGTGTGTTCTTTGCCGACCTTGACGGAACAGCGTGAGTTTTCCATCGTCATCCTGCACAGACTGACGAGTTTGGCAGGGATGCCAAAACTAGACATTGCGCTATATAGCTCGTCTCTATAGATGCTGTCATACGCGGCCTTGAAATCGATGAAGAGGTGGTGTGTATCGATTTGGAATTCCTGGGTTTTCTCCAAGATCTGCCGCAGTGTGAATATTTGATCGATGGTGGACTTTCCTGGCCTAAAGCCACACTGATATGTGTTTATCAGATTGTTGACAAACGGCTTCAGGCGTTCACACAGTACAACAGAAAAGAACTTGTATGCGATGTTAAGAAGACTTATGCCTCTGTAGTTGGCACAACTCAGAGGGTCTCCTTTCTTCAGGATCGGGCAAACAATGCTGAGGTTCCATTCGTCGGGCATGCTTTCTTCCGACCATATCTTGCAGATGAGCTGGTGCATGCTCCTAACCAGCTCATCGCCAGCGGATTTAAAAAGTTCGGCAGCTAGGCCGTCTGCTCCGGCTGCTTTGTTGCACTTGAGCTTAGACACAGCTAATATTGGTTTAAAACTTAAGTCAAACTAGGAAACGACGCCAGCAGCCTCCACAAACCCTTCATATCGTTTTAAGATTCAAAATGTAAATAGATCGCACGAAAGTTTTACCAAAGCTTCTACGACATACTCAAACTGTCCAATCGGTTCGTAATTGGCCTAATCGGTACAACAGGTGGAGCACTAAGAACCAAGTACTGGTCCGTTGTGCCTACTATCATGCAGACACCTTGTGATAGGTTAGGTTGGCAGGGTATTGTTTGCATTTGGTGTAAGTTCGCTCGGTGACCAGGTTGACCCACTGTGATAACCCTTTTAAGAGAAAAGCAAACATAGTTTAGCATATGTCTATCTAACTTAACCACCCACATCTTTTAAAAATATCTTTGTAGGTCTAGTAGTGATAATCCTACCAGTTTGTCCAGGCTTTAAAAGAACGTGATACCTAAACAGGTTAGTCGTCGTTCTCGGAGAGCTGCACTCTTGCAGAGAATGTGTTTTTTCTTTATCTTTATAACTTCTACAGAAGTTGTTCGCAAAGATTCGCTTTTGTGTAGCAAACACCAATGGTGTAGTGTCCTGTGACTATGCCAACGAGTGCTCTTATTAAGTTTCTACTGAGAGGTAGAAGGGTCGTTGTTTCTTTTAAGGTCGAGCACTGGCCATAAGCAGTGAGTTATGGTTTAACAGTCCTTAAACCGTTGCCATTTTTGGATAGTTACTGAATAGTTTAACAGTGTCTTGATCTATGAAACCTTTAGATTTATTGAAAGAAGAAAGTACTCGTCGGTCAGGTAACGTTATATCCATATCAGAACCTTTCCTGGCCCGTTCGGGTGCCATTTCCTTTTCTGCCACGACCACGTGCCAAGAAACTCAGCAGAGTAGAACTGTGTAAAGGCTTAATTCTCTAATTGCAAATAAGCCATCCTAGACGCACTTGGATTACACGAGGTTTAAATTCAGGGCTTTAAGGCTGCTTGACTGTTAAAGTATATGGTGATTTCCGTTGCCGACAGGTCCATAAAGCCTGTTTAGTTCTCTTCACAGCATAAATCTTGGCTTGAAAGACACGACAATAGTTTTTTTTTGTCGATATGACTGGTTGATGTGCCAGTGTTTCCGAGAAGGCTCCTGATCCTATTCCATGTTTTGTTTTAGATCGATCGGTATAGATATATTTTATCGAAGTCGAATTGAGGTTTCATAAAATCTGTATGGGTTACAAATCCATTTTGACTTAAGAGGTTCAGTATGCTCGAGTGTCCTCAACTTTTTGGCCTCCAGAGTTTGTTCTCTCTTAGTCTGAGTGCTGCCTTTGCCGCAACATTTCTTGTGAAGAGCTCTAGAGGCTGGAGTGATGCTGCATTATTTTCAGACCTGTTTGAGGTATGATTAAATGCACGTGTGATATCTTATTATTCATAATAAACTTTTTAGGTTCTGCATTTATTTTAGATTTTGGATTGCAAGTTAAAAGTGAAAGGAATAGTTATTGGTGGAAGAAGCTGTTTTTCTCCCCGAAAATAAGGGTGCCCCTTGGGATGCAAGACTACTTACCGATTAATTGCTCCTGATACCATTGGCCCTGTTGCCGATTATGGATAATTCTGAAGCGGAGTGCAAAAACCTTCAACTTTGCCCACAAACTGAGCCTGCTAGGAATGAGAATCCCACCATCCTAAGCAAAAATATAGCCATCGAAAGTCCCTCTTTTTGAACGACACTCCAACAGAGTGAAAGCAGACAGGTAGTCTGGCCTTAAACGATCTGAAGAGATTTCCCTTCGCTATAAAGTAGATATGCTAATAAGGGACTCGATAAAAACAACTGACAAAAGGCCAAGTAGTAAGGTATAAGTTTTCGATCTTAAATCTTATAATATAAAAGTTTAAACATCTGGCGTTCAAGCTTCCTATAGAGTTCCAAAGCCTTGGGGTTTCTTATTTTTTCCATTCATAGTTTTTAAAAGAATTTTTTCATGTGTAAACTGACAGGTTTTTACAGGTTCTGTAGCTTACTTTTTATCCCATGTACAAGAAATCAAAATTAGCCAGTTTTCTCATCATCGCAGTATTGGGAACGAATAATTACTCTAGCCGCAATCGGTGCTTCTTTGAGCTTATATGGTTGCGCAATACAGATATTTTGTTTCACCGCGGCTTCACCAGCCAGCTCTGTATCTAGAAAGCTGTCTTTAGAGGACCCAGCCATTGCAGTCGTTTTGTATTTTGGCTCTGCTACACACCCCGTAGAGTTCAGTTACAAATTTGAACAGAAAATTTTGATATTTAGATATTCTGGGTGAAAAGAAAGAGATGATGATTCTTAACATTCATCCATTCAGGATGACAACAAAATATTATAATATCTTTTCCATATTTTGTGGAACTCTTCAAATGCAAATTAAAATCGTTCAGCATTTGGGTACGTCACTTAATTAAAAATATAATTTTTACCTTTTTCTAAAAAGCACAACCTTGGGGGCAATCAATTTCAACCCACTGTACTATGATGCAAACAGCTTACCAAGCATGGAACCGCCTCATTTCCACATGCCAAGTGCGGCATTCCATTTTATACCCGCTGTCAGCTGTCATATCACCACCATTATATTCATAGTTCAATGGCTTAGTTGAAGTAACCTTACCCCTCCAATTAAAGGAAACATTTCAAGTGACTTAATTATTTTCCGAATCCATATATCAATTTCAATTAAAATAACTCTACACAATCTATAAGCTGATAAACCGCGCCCTCAATAAAAACGAGACTTTCAAGTGCAATTCTTATACAGTCATTTCCAGAGACCGAAAGAAATTTTATGTTATTTAAAATAAGACTACAAAAAAAACGTGAATTTTAAGAGCGCAGTCAACTTCATTTCAGTTCTAAAACAGATGGCTAACACAACATTGTGTGTTCCATTTTGAACAAGGAGGCATCTACCAGCCCAGAGCGCAGTCATGTCAGATAGGGCAACATTGGGGCGCGGGACAAAATGTAGATACAGTCACTTTACAGTTTTTTTTTTCTTTAAAGAGGATTTCAACTTGGTGTCGCTGTAGCATCAGACACAATGAAACTGAACCATAAAAACAGCCCACTTGACCGCCATAACCACAGATTCTGTTTTTGGCCCCCTTTTTACCATCCTGATGCTCCCGAACGGTCGGTGCGGTCCTTCAATCTTGTAGTATAGTACTTTACAGAATCATTTTGTCGTATATCTAATTTATGGGCTGGTATTCTTTTACTCTTTTTTTTTGTATTTCTTCTCTGCTGTGGTGTTTTTTTTTCACCCGGTTTCTGATGATCATCTTGGACGGAACAAAAAGAAAATTAAAGTTTATTTTTGTTTAAAGAAGGAAAGATATTTATAACAAAAAAATAAATCGTATCTTTTTTGGTTTGCCCTTTTCTGCCAAATGTCCGTAAAGTGATAAAAATTATAAATTAGGGGGTGGTTTTCCAAGGAAAGGACAGCACAACAACAATATGTTAAGAGTGGTTTACACCTTATACCAAAAACAGGGGAAAAAACAATCGATTATAATAATCCAGTATTAAAAACGTAAATTTAAAAATTTATCTTCGAACGTCATGTTGTGGAATGTTGTTATAAAAGGATGTGGTTGATTGGAGAACTGCACTGACCAGTAAGTTACATGTATAGCTACGCATATTGCAAAGCTGCTGGAATAAGCTCGCTACAAGTAAGACATTCTGTAAAGGACATTGAGAAATCTAATTCTTTTTTATTCTTTTGGAAAGTTTTCTGAGCATTATGTTTTATGGAGGTTTTATTGAAAACATGATGAAAACTTTTAACGGTGATAGAAGAAGTTAAGTCTTTCATTTTTTTTATGAAGGCCATCGCTTGTGATTGCTTAAGGGGGAAAAAATTATCATTTTTTATATGAGTTTAATTCCTGTAAGTTTTAAAAAGCATGCAAAGCCCCTAGGTTTCGGGATATTGAAGATGAGTCACATATTATTCCTTCAAAAAATAGAAGCGGTTTTCCCAATTCAAAGCTAAGAACTTGTCATCGGATATAAACAAAGCCGGGATAGCAACAAATTAAGTTGAGACATTTGACTTTTGGTTAAGTTCGAAAAAAAAACACTTTTTTCAATTAAGAGTTTTTCAATCTTAGTTGTTAATACAGGCCAGCCAAGTGAAGGGAAAGATAACTTGAGGAACAGTGTCTCTTCTTCAAGTTCCCAAGCCAAAATCAGCACAATTAATATGGAACTCAGGCCCTTAAATTTAAAGTGTCAGTATCGTAGCAAAAAACAAGTAGGTTTATGCTTAATCATGGGATTGTTTTAGGGGTGAGCCAAATACTTTAGGTAACATACCGCAATTTGAGTTTGGATTTTATATGTGAGATTACCAGTTTTTCAACAAAAGATCGCACCCGAGCTAAGGGGTTAAGCTGAGATCAACCCAAATTTGGGGATTAATCCCAGATAAAGCTCCGAAGAATAGCCAGAACTTCTTTGCATGTTTTTATACCCGACCCGACATTAATTTTATCTCACACAATATTGACCATGCCCCCTTTTTACAGGTTAGATCTTTAAAAACCCGAATTTTCGGAAAGTTCACTCCAAATCGAAAATAAGTTTATTTCAAATATTAAAGATATTACTATTTGCTAAGTTTGCTACATACAAAGTTTTGAGCTCCGCCCACTTTAAGCGGGCGTTTTAAGGAAAAAAATGGTAGCTATTTTTCTGAAATAATTTTCGGTTTTAACGCATTTTGTCATGACTCTAACGAAATTACAATTAATTGATTTTAAGTTTTAGCCCAGACCCACCTTTTGGGGCGTGGTCTATACAAATAATATATGAATTCGGGACAAAAATTTTAAGTTTTGGTATTACACGGTATATAGGGGGTGGTATATAGAAGTTTGTCACAGACGAACTCTTGCACTTACTCACATGTTTCTACTAGAAATGGCAGTTGATTTTGCTTGAAAAATTGGCATTTCGATTGGCATTCGAAGTCTTTTGCCTGTTTTTATTTTTATGCGAAGCGACAGTTAGGAGAGTCAATGATTTCGGGAGTCGAAGATTTTATCGGACGGAGTTAAGTCTGGTTTGAAAAACTGCTGGCTGGGTCAACTTCAGATTCGTTGTGTTCCGCGAATTACAGATCTTGGTTTAAGCTGGGATTTGAAGTGAAAAAGTGTCCTCAACTAATAAAGACCTTTTGAATAGTTAAATATGACAAATCGTTGATTTCAACTACGTGCCACCACAACACGCATTTTTTGGTACTTGTATTGCACCTGTGCTTCTGGGGATCTTGTCTGTAGCTTTGCAGTATACTGACATACCCAGTTGATTTAAGTATCCAAAGATATGTCTTATGTGAAGCTTTCGTGAGAGCTGATGTAGTTTCTACCAATTTCCGTGTGTGAGCGTAAATTCCTATTGGGACAGGTACGGTACCGCACGTAGCTTAACAAACAAGAATCACAATATCATAATAAGTCACAATTTTATAGCCCGTGCAATTGTTATTTAATAATAATTGAGCACGCTGTTTAAGCCATAGGATGAACTGAACTTCTCCAACCCACCCAGCCCGATAGTATCTACCTGTCTGGTATCTGCAAACAATTCATTTAGTTTTTTTTTCCTCAATAAAATTAACATTCCATGCGAGGCCATAAGTAGACAGAGAGAAGTGTGCGCAGTAGGTACTACCTTCGTGTTTAAATGTACTTCAACTATTAAATCAATTCATTGTGATATTTTTATCATTATTTCGAACTCACTCCATTATTTTGCCGTAATAGCCAACTTGACAGACAGAGATATGAAATATGGGAAAGTGCACAAAATGTGTTTGAACAAAACTTTGTGTGATAAATGATCGTAAATCTGCGATATAAGGAAAGCGATGACAGTTGCCATTCAAACCTCCTGGCATATTCAAGGAACGACATTCAAAATAATGTAGCTTCGCTGAGAAGGAGGAAAAATTATAATTTCTTTCGGAAAGTGCTTAATCCCATTGGTTGTTGAAACATTATGTGAGTGCCCTCCTAGAGACTGCGGAAAGTGTGAAGTATGGAATAAGCCACAAAGTGAATACAAATGTCGAAATGATTTCTTATTTTTTGGAAAACATTCACGAATACATTTAATCGATCGATGCAAACGAAACGGAAACCATACGATATAGTGAGGAGACGCAATGCATTTTAATTCAATCGATGAATAGGTACTGATTGATCTCATCGCAGCGAAATAGTGTCTAAACAATCTCATCAGAGATTGATGATAGATTCTGTCAAAGATTTTATCGCAACGTGATTTGTGGGGAGCAGATTCAATATAACTTGATGGTTTATTAGATGTTCGAATTACGATTTCTTAAGTTTTATTGCCTTTCGAAAATATGCGTGTAGGAGTGGAGGAATGTGATTTGTAATTTAATTTTTTTTAGGTACCCAATTTTTGTTTTTTGTCGAAGGTTTTGATTCCATTTTTTTGTTTTTCATTTCAGGTCATCATCATAATGGATAATGTAAGTAGTTTGCAACTGTATCCACAACCTTGGAGTCAGACATTTTTTTAAACCTAATTTTTTCGTGTGAAAAGGTAAACTTAAATGCTCTTTTCGTAGGCTCTTATTAAGCTAAGAATTGCAACAGAATTCGTTTAACCAATTTCAGCATATTATATGATGAACATCGTATTTTTCGTGTTGACACAAACAGAAACGACGACAGTACCGCTCAAATATTACTCAAAAGCAAAAACAAATTATGAACAATCATGCGAAGACATGAAAAGGGAAACTTATTGACACACGCTCAAACGGCCAATTTATTTAAAACTTGAGAAAAAAATGTATATCAAACGAAAACTGCATTCAACAGAAAACTTAAAATGATTCATTTTAATCAATTCTTGACTAAACATTTTCTTTGTAATATCATTTGCGAGAACTCGTCCTTTTTTGAAGAAGCTAAAATTAGTAAAAGACCAAAAAACTTTAAAAGCCATAAAAGCGCAACACGCTAGCAGCGGATTAAAAATTGTTTTACCAGTCTAGCTTCTGTGCCAATGGCCTTAGAACTTGACAGTTTATATTGTTGCAATTTTTACTTTTCAATTTTCTAAACAAATTTTGTATGGCTTTGCCATAGGGGTCGCTACCCAAACCTATAATTAACTTTACGTTTTGTAAGTTTTTCAATACGTTCGGTTCTAAACAGTTTAAACATAATTAAAGCAGCCAGTTAATCAATATAAGCGGGTATGCTTTTGCATGTCTTGCGTTTTTATCCAAAATCTGTTGGAATGTGAATTAGTTTTTAATATGGGCTTTGCAAAAACAGCGCGAGACTTACACTGCTTAATTAAGCTGATGGCAAACGAAGAATGCTGATGAGATTGGTTTTCTTTGTTGTTGGCGCCATCAAAGACGCTTATGTTATACGAATCGGTCAAGGAATGATTTCGTTATTCCGTATCTATTAGGGCCTCCTTAATTCTGTTTTTCAAAATTCTGCTTTTCGAAATTCGGCCTTTCAAAATTGTACTTTTCAAAATTCGGCTTTTCAGAATTCTATACATTTTCTAAAAGGCTGCTTATCTGCTTATCCTTTACGAGGTTCTGTACCTGATCTCATCACTTACTTCTTGGCCTTCCAGTAGTCTACCATATGATCTGCGTCTAGGAAGTCTGTCAAGGCCATGTGATCAATCTTTCCACTCGAAGAAGTAGCTGTTCAACATTAAGATTCCCACGAATACTGTCGTTTCTCACTCTATCTCTAAAAGTTGCACCAGCAACGCACATCAGAATGAAAAATTCGGCTTTTTAATTCAGATTTCTGTTTTTTTGAAAATTTCTGTTTTGAAAAACTCTGGATATGCAACTTTGGCAAAGCGACACGACACGAGAATTTTTGGGTTAAAAATTCTACCGGGGTCAAAATTCTTTTTACAAATTGTTGCTTTCACAATTCTGCTATCGCGATTCTGTTTTTCATGAGCCTGCTTCTTCAAAATTCTGACCAAATCAAACTTTTGGCTTTTTATAAAGTCTGTCTGTATGCCATACGTTTTTAGTCCCTAAATTTTAAGCTAGAAAGATTAAATTTGGTGCAAAGGTTCACCGTTGTCCAAAGCAAAGTAAAAAGATTTTAAATCCGCCTACAGACACGCTCACAATCGGTGCAATTGTGCAACTACCTCCCAAACTTTCAAAGCTGTAAGACGTCTTAAAAGCCTGAAATTTGGTATTTATTATCTCATTTTTATTATAGGGTACACAAAATAAAAATGTAATCGCTTTAATGGCATCGCTTTAAAGGGTAATTTTTCAAATATTTCAAATATTCAATATTGTTGTTTAAAAATTTTACTTAATAAATTATGTCGAGGACACTTAGTCCTACATTTTGTTTATACAAAACTTTGCTCCACGCCCACATTTGGAAGCAGAATTGAGGAAAAGCCTAAAATTTTGCAGAAAAACATAATTTCGTCTGGCCTGTAGCCTTATTTAGGAAAGAATAAAAAAAAATTAGCAGGTAGGGTAAACGAGACTTCATTCTAGCTTTCGTGCATTTTGTTTCCATTATTCAATTATATTGAATTTTAACCAAAAAATGCATTTTTACGTACTTTTTAAGCGTAACTTGGAAATATCTGTGTTAAAATTTATAGTTTGCAATAAGGGGTTATTGGACCACGCCCCTTTTCAAAGTTTGCACTACTTACATAATGTCAAAAAATAACAATGACATCAGCTTTTACAATATGGGGTATTCAACGGTCCGTTTTACAGTAACTTCTGCGTACGCACTGTAGCACTTCCACACTGATTTAAAGTAACACAAAGGTAAAACAGGAACAGGCAGGAGGTTGTAGGGATGCGGTTTGCTAGACAGAAGGGTTCTTCTTACGGTTATAGACCGGAAGAGAATTTGATTTACCTGGATCCAAGTTGGCGTCATTTTAGACATATTTCACTGTGGACCTAACTTTGTTAATGAGACGTTCCAGAATTTAGTAAAAAGAATTAAGCAGAATTTTGACCCCAACCCGGGCGGTATTGCACTTTGTCGCTTTCTTAAAATCATATTTCGAGAATTTTACAAAACAGAATTTTGAGAAGCAAACATTTTAAAGCGTAACTTGAAAAAACTGAATTATGTAAAAGAAACTTCGAATCAAGCGAAATATATTATCCGAATATTTTGCAATGATAAGTAAAAACTACTTATTCTGAAGTTCTTTTTGAGCGTGACGACGTCAATAATACATTATAATAGTTATATGAGGTCATACTAGTAATAGCTCATAGTTAGTTTTGCTTAGAAGATCGTTAAAATACTTCTTGATTGCCACAGTTATTTCTAGAAGTAGGTTCTTCTAGTAGGAGCTTCCGAAATTTGGCAATCGAAGGCGAACAAACAGAATTGTAAATTTCGGAACCATCAAATTCTAACGAGTTTCCCCAATTTGGCGGCTTGATCAATTCATATTTCATTCAGAACGATCTTGGCTATGGTATCACAAACACTAAATGGTTTTAGGCCGATGATAACCAATTTCTTTTGGCCTTGATATATCATAGAGCATGAATACCATAGCCTTTAAGTTCCAGAAGGACGGCGGCGGTACGTACCACGCAGCTAATGCTACATCGCTAATTCTGTACTGTTAATTCTGTGAATAAGCCCCAAAAAAGTCAACGTCACCCACGCCATTGTTTAAATCCATGGGAATTTGAATATTACGGATGAGCGCCGTCCAGAGAAGACATTTATCGGTAAATTGAGCGATTTAAAATTCCGAACACAATCGCATCAATAGGCCTTTTAAAGTAAAAGAAAAATCTTTTTTATATATCTCAAAATTATTTTTTTATTTGAATTTAAAGATGGGGTGGGTTATAATGGTAGACCCATTACATATACATAGGTACAAATTTGAGGAATATACCAGCAAACTATTTTTGTTTCTCCGACATATTTAAGGCAAGTTTCAAATACATATCTTTATTATTTATAATTCAGTCCTCACATTTAACTCCTCTCTGTGTCTATAAAAAAAATCAAAATTGAACTTCTGCATGAAGATGATAATGAACTTTGGCCATGAAAATATCCCATATAACTACTTATCTGCGATTCATAGGTCAGGGTTTTTATTGCTTTACTCTTCATGCTTAATTTAATGTTCCTAGCGATTATGCATATTAAATTCATACTTTCAAGTCGTTAAAAATTAGTCTCAAAAGTGTTTCGACAAATATTTCTAAAAGAGATGCCTTAAGATTGGCGACAACTCAAAAATAGCATTTTCCATTTCACAGCATTAGACTATTTCTGTAAAAGAAAAACACGTGTTTTTTTGGGTCGCTAGATGTGTTCTTGTGAATAAAAAAGAAAAACTACGTCAATCACTCATGACACAATTTTTTTTTTCTCATCTCATTATAAATTTAAATATGAGAGAGAAAAAATATGGAAAGAAAACAATAAATTAATAAGTCAATCCCCCGACGCAAACTAGATAAAGAAAAACAAACTAAAAATTAGAATAAATAATTTAATACACAAAAAAAAAATGGTGCGAAGATTTACATACCCAATGGGGGTATCTTAGGTGGGCGATAGATTCTAGAATATTATAATTTAAATCTTTTTTATTATCTGTTTGAGTTTTCTATTCTTTTTCTCACTCAAGAATAAATCAACACTGGAAGTTTTTCGTTTATTTAAAATAGAAACAGGTTCCACAATAAGATTAAAAACGTCTGCGATAGACAGTCGGAATTTTAAGTCAAGGACATGACGTTGCTAAAAGTATAATGGACAGCACTTAAAAGAAACTATCGTTTGCACGCATCCGATGATAAAAAAATATATTTATAAAAAAGGATTTTTCACTGTTGCAAGGACAATATTTCACGGTGAATGTATAAAAAAATCTTTGTTGACGTCAAATGCACCTGACGGCATGGGAAAACAGCAGGCAAGGAAACCATAAATCCTTTAACTATCCCAAGGACGTTTGAGCACTTTTTTACCATCTAATCTGCAACCCATTGCTGCAACTGGTGTGTCACTCATTCGCAAAAATGCAAAAAGTAAAAAAACACACCGTCAAGCAGTAAAAAAAGGATTTTAATGGCATACTGTTTTGCAAGGTGTCCTTGATTTAATGCATACGACGATGTGAATGGAATGCCTTTTACTTGCTTGTCACCTTTTTTTATTTATTATAGCTCAACGGTAATGTAATAATATTAATTGCTTTATGGTTGCTGGGGCTCCTTGAAGAAATGAGAAAAAACATTGCCGTAAGTAACCTGTACAGTAACTGGCGATGCAGGTTATTTCTCTCTGATATACGGTCTTAATTGGTAACATTTCTAGGCTAGTTGTAGTAATTTTTAGTGGTGTGAAACTGACGACGAACTCCAGGCTTAAATAAACATCACTGTACTGAGAGTGTGATGTTATGTATACACGAAATTGCCCAATACTCGTATTTTTGTTGCTAAAACTGAAGAAACAAAATCATTCATAATTCATTTAATCGTGTATCGTAAACGATTTTTATTATCAATAAAATGACACTTAAATTATCGTAAAAGAAATAATTATGGTTGAAACGCTACGCGGCGAGTGTTGGCGTATATGTATGTGAGATGTCTTAGGTTCAGTTCAACCAAGCGCGGGTGTATAGTGTTAAAATTGTGTGAAGTATACCTTATATTTGTGTGTTTTTGTGTATTATGCTTTATTTTGGGGATTACCTCCGTTGGGCCTGCATAATGGGTTTTAACTATGTAAACAATTTACAAAATTATGTTATAACTATGTTTTTTATTTCCTAAGGCGAGTGGTGCGTATAGGCATATAATATAAGTATGCAAAAATATACCCATATCGGTTGGATGTTTGACGCTTAAACTTTTGCTACTCCTAAGTAGTAAGGAAAAGTCTACGTTTACTGCTTAAAACTGTTTTGCTTTTAAGTTTCAAGAAATGTTTCACATCAATAGTACTGAACTAAAAATTGTGTGCTATAAACTGCTGGATTCTAGCTTCTACATCCGTTAAGGTTATTAGTCTATTTTTATTAGTGAATTAGCCTAATCTTGAAAAAGCCTTCTTGAAAAAGTTTTTCGTCGATAACCGAAGGCAGTCACCAAACACGTTGCGCCATGTACGAGAGTTTTACATTGCCAGGTGCCATATGAAAGATGTAGAAGAAAATAAAGGGCTGTGAAATCCTGACACTCCTTGAATGGCCATGCACCTCCTTGCAGAGCAATCAAGAGAATTCTTTTTGCATCAGGTATTTGGTAGCTCTAAGTATAAGTATGGCTAAATAATCCGGGTTTGATAGTGCATTTCTCAAAAAAACTTGAAGTAAGGCTGCCTCTACGAAAGTCGGCTAATTTGGCTTTGAACGTTTACGCTGGACAACTATTGTGAAGAAGAAATTAAAAAGAAGAAAAAGAAATTAGTAGATTTTTGGTGGCCGTAGACTTCACTGGCTTAACGAAAACAGATGTTAATTAAAGAGTCTGTAAAACCTCAAAAGATGATAGTCAATGCGTCTTTGTTGGCAAAGAACTAGTTGCATTAAACAATACCCACTTTAAAAGTAACTGTTCTCTTTTTTAGACGGCGGCGAATATTGAGATAATTTCAATCGGAAACCTAAATATTTGAATTCGTTCACGACTTCAATATTTTCGTTGTCCTTTCGCTTCTACTTATTAAATGCTGATATCTGAAAATCATGATTTTGGACCTTAAAGCATTGATTTTTACGACCCAAAGATTGCAATATTACTTGAGTTTTGATAGAACCTTTTTATTGGTGAAAACCATATTGATAAAAACTGAAAAGTAACCTTCATGACCTTTTGTCTGACATGACAAAAAAGTCATCAGCACACAGCAGAGCATCATTTAAAATATTCTTTAAAATGAATGCCACCCGGTCAGAAAATCACAACATCATCGAAGAAAAAGACATAAAAAGCACCCTGCGAAAAACCAAAGTCCGTGCAAGTACGGAAAAAGCAAGATTTTTATAAATTCTGACAAACTTGGATGATAGCTATATATTTAGAAAAAAAATTCACAACCTTATTTTTTTATCTAAACAGAAAATACTTTTTTATTAATATGAAAAATAAATATTTACAAATATATGCATTAATAAAATGTTAAATAATATATATTACATATAAATAATAATGCATGTGTATTATATAATATTGTTATAATGAAAATTTAGTCTATGATTGACAGACCTGGTCGAAAACTAGCTTCAAATACTCTCAATACATTACTTGCTCCCACAACCTAAAGTTTCTGCGCCCAAGTAAAGTATTCGTGTAGAAAACTTTCTTTGCTGGCTAAAGGCTAAGAAAAGCTCTAAAATGTGTCACAAAAATTTACAAGTTGAACTTTCGCAAAACTTTTATGGATAATATGTCTTCCTCTAATGGTTCGTATTTCTGTCATCCGAAAAAAATAACCCAGGTGCGTTTTGAGCAAACTCCATGTTCTAAGTTTTTAGGAAATTGTAAAAGGTAGAATCTACAGGGATACTCTTACCATTATGGTTCTCTTTTTTATGTCCAACAGTCGTAAGGCGATGCCAAATACAAAATTTCAGGCTTTTAAAACGTCTATAACAGTTTTGAATGTTCTGGAGGTAGTTGCACATTTAAACCGATTGTGGGCGTGTCTGTGGGCGGATTTGACTTGTACAGCTTCGCATGGCATAGAGCTTGTACGAAATTTCAGCTTCAAAAAAGACAAATTTAATTGGTAAACCTCCTCTAGTGGGCGTGGCATCTATTTGAAGGGTAAATTTTCAAATGCAGTTTACTCAATATTTTTGCTCGAAATTGAAAAAAATTTGCTTAACATTTTATGTAGAAAACGCTTAGTTTTTATTTATATAAAACTTTGGGCCTAGCCCACATTTGGAAGCAGAATTGAAGAAAAACCTTAAATTTTCCAGAAAAACTTAATTTCGACTGGCCTAGAGCCTAATTTAGGAAAGCATGAAACAAAAGAAGTAGCAGGTTAGGTAAACATAACTTCAGTCCAGATTTCGTTCTTGTAAAGTTTTTAGTCACGCCCCCTTTTAGGGGTCGATTTTTAAAAAATATTTAATTTGAACCAAAAAAATGCTTTTTTACGTTTATTTAAGTGCAACTTGGAAACATCTGCAGAAAAATCTTATAATTAATAGTTTGTAATTAACCTTTTTGAAGTTTGCATTGATTGCTTGATCAGCATTTTACAATGTGGGATAGGATGGCGTATTCAACGGTCCGTTTTACGGACTGTAACTTCTGCGTACAAACTGTAGCAATTACTCACTGGTTCGATTTAGAATTCGGTCTCGATCATATGCCCCTAAAGTCTTTTGGGGGTCTATATTATCATTATTTTACCGCCTTACAAACTATGTGACAAACTCCATTTTAGCTTATACCCCATCTAAGGGTATATAAATTTCATCAACATGGAGGCTCACTTGCCGCCATATTGCATCAAGATGGCTGACAACTATCATCGCCATATCGCTGTAATGACTCATTTGGTAGCGTAGATGGGTATCATTTGTACAACACACCTTACATCCACCATTGGATTATCTTTAGGAAATCCGGAATATGGTAAATATGACCGGCAATGTGTGCTTTTAATTTAAAACCTCAACTTTAATAACATAAAAGACCAATAATAAAATTGCAAACAAAATTTTCAATAGATTTATTTAAATATTTTTAATTCCATCTTATGAGTACCTAACTGTCACTATATACAGTCAATTCCATTAGACAAAAACACAAAACTATCAATTCAATGCACGCAGATGTTATTTTATATACCTATAGGTGGAGGTGTACCTACAGCAAACTCCTCCAATATCGATTCGAGGTACGAATACTTACCGATGATATTGGCCGCAATAGACTTTCCGTGACACCGACGACACTTGCTATCTGGGCAATAAACTTTGCTAGATTATCGGTCTTAAGTTCTCATTAAAAGTAAATTTTATTACCATAAAAGAGAATGAATGATCTGGTGTGTATACAACAGCGCAACATTGACGCTGGCTGGTTGGCCTGGTCTGGCCCCGCCAGCTTAGCTTAGTCTGCACCACGGTGTCGTCTGTGGGGCTCTGTGGCACTTTTCGATAGCTTTATATGCTATATGTTCAGTCAAACAATATAGAATTTAAATTAAACCATGTATTTGTATGTATGTATATGTAAATTCGAGCTGTGCACGCTATCTTCTTTCAATACAGTACCACCTACCTTAATTGACTTAATTATCTCTTAACATTTCTTAGATGACGCTCCCGGGCGGCGGCGATGCGATGCGAAGAAATCCAAGAACTAGTTCCACCAGTTCTAACCAAGATACTTTGAAAAACTACTCGCAACGACGATAGATCTTGCGTTGTATTTGGTATCGTAAATTATTGAAATTATCGTGTGGCTATGTTGGGAAAACTCACCATCAGGACTAACTATGGAATTCGTGGCTTCTGTTGGTTATGTCGTTCACAGAGTGAGGTCGCCACTTTTGGCAATTTTTTTGGAATTTCGAAATACCTATTCATTCACACATGAGCGTCGTTAAAAGCAAAAAAAAAAAAACATAGCAAAACCAAAC
The DNA here is from genome assembly GCA_947623515.1 of Neoascia interrupta. Lineage (NCBI taxonomy): Eukaryota > Metazoa > Arthropoda > Insecta > Diptera > Syrphidae > Neoascia > Neoascia interrupta. Next base: position 34,445,413 of record OX392464.1, on the reverse strand, counting down.
GAAGGGTTAGAATAGAATCCTTTTGCTTGTTTATTTTTTTTCTTTGTTTTACAACCGAAACGGTCGAGAGGCAAAATCGAATCGCATATGGGTCTCAGTGCTTGAATATCTCGCGCGGCTAAGAATGTGTCAAGTCTATTGTCAACCCGTCTGAATTTTTTTTATGACCACACCAGAGGAAAGTCCTTATCTGGTGTGGATTCTATTTTGTTTTTCATTCAAACGTGAATTTATGGCGGTACTGTGCGGGTTTGGATGGAAACAAAATTATTTACGCACACATACTGTTTAAAATATTGCATAGCCAAGCACAATGGGGACAAAAGGGTTCTTTGGATTTTGTTGTTGCTTTGTCCTCCTTTGGATAGGATTGTTCGGGAAAATTGAGGCAACAGCACATTCCACCAACAGAAATCATAAAAAATGATATACGAGCACTGACCTTGGGCGAATGGCCATTGCGCAGAGGTAGTAACTCTTTTATTTGGTTCGAACAGCTGCATAAGTTGGTTTCAAGTCTGACTGCGTGTGGGTATTTCTAAGGAAACCGGTGTATAGGAGTTAAGTTATGAAAAGAGACACGCCTCAATTGGATTTATATTTATTTTAGCCTCAAAGAGTTAGCCTGTATGAGTTACTCGTATCTAGATATATCTGAATTAAGGGTAATTTCTAAAAAAAACTAATTCGAACTTGCGGTATCTAAGAGCCTTTTGGGCGCGAGAAAACGAAACAAGTTCCTTAAGATTTTGTGCGCAGTTTTTTAGAACAGGATCACTAAAGGTGAGAGCAAACTTTGTCACTGAACAATGCTTTCTTAAAGGATAATTTCTGGGCAATTGGTTGCAGGAGACCGGAAAATAAAGCAAGTTCGCTTAACCACTCTTTTCGCTATAAAATCGTACTGGAAAATCGGTGGGAAAAGATGATTGAATGATTGATTGAAAAAAAAACCCAAGGAGCAAAGGTTCGAGGTGAGTCAACTTCTCAAAATTTCCTGGATTACTTTACAGGCCTTTAAAAATTAATAACCCCTCTTTTTTGCTACGAATTAAATTTAGTCTTCAACATGGTCCTGTTCTAGCAAGTAATACCTTTTCGAACAGTAGGTATTACATTTTTATCCTTCCGAAAATAGTGGAGATTCACTGCAAAAAAGACATTTTTCCATCGCTAAAAATATTAATGATTTTTTTCCACATAACAATTTCTTCATGCAATGAAACAAAGAGTAATCATATCGAATAGATACAAATCTAGAGAAGTTGTAAAAAAGGCAACCGATTATAAGGCAAATCAGTTGATGTTGCACCAGCTACAGCAATTTAATTGTGAAACAGTTCTGAAACAGCTTCTTTTTGTTCTTCAAATAGTCCTGCGATGGAACAATTAAAGCTGTTTTGGAGAATATTCACTTGTTAGTCCCCTGGTTTCTGGTTTCCTAATTTTGATTTTGCATTGATCTATTCAAAATTCATGCATCGTTTCGAGGTCCTTCAAAACATAACTTGAATTGTGCTTGAAGAGTTCCAAATGTTTGAAGAGTTCATAATGTTTATCGGAATTCGTTTTTAGTCCACCATAAAAAAAACCAGTTGAACCTAACTTGCCGATAATTGTATAAGCCACGATTTTAATCCAGTCCAGTTGAAAATGGGAAAAGGATCCCTTAAGCCAAGCAAGTGTTGAGTTTTATAAAGAAAATATTTGTTGTTAAATTAAAAGTTTTCGAGAAATACAGTTGCTGGTTTTTTGGTATGGCTTTTGAGGCGCTGAATTTTATTTTTAACTTTGCTTCAAGATAGCTCTTTCTTTTGTTTTTTTTTTTTGCTCAAAAGCCATTGAAATTAATTTTCCTAATTAGATCACACCGAATAAAATATAGAAGATTCAATTTCCTATAAAACCATACCCTAAGTAGGTGTATTTAATGGTTCAGAGCATGCTGAAAAAATTTCGAAAATTCAAAAAACCCAGTTTTCCCGCTACTTTTTTGCTTGCAGCTGTTTTGCAAAAAAAAAAAAATCAGAATTTGGCTAAAACAGTTTTAATTTTCTACAAATCGCACATTTCAGGTTGACTGAAATGATACTGTTAGTTATATTACTACATAACTTCTAAGCCTTTTCCATTCCATCAACCAAATTATGTTCAAAAATAGGCGAAATAAAAAACCTCCGACCTATACCTACTTTGTGATCACCCCTACAAAAGCAGCAGTTAAAAATTCGAATTTAAGGCAATGTGTACGAACAGGCAATGTTTTTGAGAACCTTTAATTCAAGTCGCAAATTATTAATCAAACGACTCTCAAAATTTGCCCCTTCGGTATCAATCCCAAAACATTTTACACAATATTAAAAAAATTTTCAGATTAACAGATTAACATACCCAAAGCCGACGATGGACCGTTCCGTGTATGAATTCATACTTGAAAGTCTTTTTACACCCCATCCCATAGGACAGGAGGTATATTATGTCACATAGTTATGCACATGTAACACGGCGAAATAATAATAGTAACCACCCCGTCCGTCCGTCATGTATGTCACATGTTTTTAAGCCATAAATTTTGAGCTAGGGAGCTTCGTACTAAAGCTCCATGTCATACAAAGCAGCAATAGTGTTAATAGTTTTTAAATCTGCCCAAAGACACGCCCACAAACGGTCTAATTGTGCAACTGCCTCCAGAGATTTCAAAACTGTAAGACGTCTTAAAAGGCTGAAATTTGACATTGAGCATCTTCTAATGAATGTAAAAAAGAAAAATTTAATCGGTAAACATCCTCCAGTGGACATCTATTTTAAAGGTAAATTTTCAAAATCATTTTATTGAATATTTTTGCTCCCAATTGAAAAAATTTTTGTTTAATATTTTGTGTCGAAAATAGTAAGTTCTTCATTTTACTTATAGAATAGTTTGGGCCACGCCCATATTTGGAGGCAGAATTAATGAAAAACCTTGAATTTTCCATAAAAACGCAACTTTGACCGGCCTTAAATCTAGTTTGTGTAAAAATAAGAAAAAATAACAATACACAGCAAGAGCGGTTGGACCACGCTCCTCTTCAAAGTGTAAGATGGGATAGGATGGGGTATTCAATGGTCTGTTTAACGGGCTGTTACTTCTGCGTACACACTGTAGCACTTACTCATTGGTTTTAAACTTATTTTACCTGTCACAAATTGATAGAAGATATGGATTAGCTTTAAAAAATTTAATTGTTCTAGTGACCTATTTAGAAAAACTCAATTTTCTTAATTTGTCCTTATAAAGCTTAACGGCAGGTTTTTATTCTACGAATTTTGGCGCAATTTAAGTTGTTCTGATTTATTTGAAGGAAAATTTTAATATGGCCTAATACTTTTTCCTTACGATGTCAGTATGTTGTCTCCTTTAACAGTCTCTGTGCCTTTTTCACTCACCGCCATTTGCGCCTAAACGGAAATAAATTGATCCTCAACCTAGCCGGACACTCTTTCAAAACCTTAACTCATCAAGACAAAAGGTGTTACACCACAAAATGGATTATAAACAATGGCTATGTCGGCCATCATCGATGGCGGATGTGATGCAAACGAAATATGTTACGCGAAAACAACAACAAAACCCCAATAATTGGGTTATGCCTACCTGAAATGATGACCACTTTTTTCATGACCTCTTCCACCCTTCTTCGTATAGTTGAAACTAATCCATTCAAATATATGGATTTTTTTCATGCATTCTCTCCTCTCTCGTTCTTTTTCAGAAAAAGGCGTACCTATCTATCTACATTCTATTTTGATCTGCAACCCATTTAAATGGAAAAAAGTGTTTGAGCCTGAGTCCTTTGATTGTTATTATTGCCTCGTTGTCTCAATACTGTCAATCCGGTACATGTAAGGGTAGATATCCTTCAGCAGTCTGGATAAAATTGTATTTGGCGCTTATTTTAACATTTCGAACACCAGAAAATGCAGCAGACAATAATTCTCTGTGCAAACAAGTTTGAAATCAACAAGCGATTTTAAGATTATGCGAAAAAAAATATCTTAGATGTAAAATGATTCGCAGGAAAAGATGATATACCCTATAAAATTTTAGCTAAAACACTATTCAAATATTTTTGTTCTCTTTGTCGAAGTAAAACTTTGTTCTATCTCAAAAAAACTGGCAGGCTTATGCTTCGGAAAGAACACTATCTTGCTATATTTGAAAAGCTTTTGGTTGTTGGGTGCGACAGAAAGGCGCCATAATACTCAAGTACCCTGAAGTCGCTTTGGCTCATGGGTAACATAAAACAAGCCAAGCACTTACAAAAACGTCAAGTAATAAATATTTTGTTCAAAAAAGAGCACTTATTGACAGATATTTAAAATAAATCAGCAAATTATTCATCAGAGTCTAGAGGAAAAACCCATTGCAAAGGCTTGCGAATTTATTGTTTTGTGTTAAGGATGATTTTTTTTTTAGGGTGTCATCATTATAATCATTTTCCGTGACCGCTCATCCTTAGAAGGGTCATGGAGCTAGGGAACTGACCTACTTGAATTAATTTCTTGAGTTGTGTCCGCCCTGACTTTTCTTAGACTCGTTCTCTCTGCGCAACATAATATAACAAATTGCTTTCTACCCTATGATAAGATAGGGTACTAACCACTTAACTCAAAGATAAATATACAATGTTTCTTTTTGATCGTACATAAATTTAATTTTTAGACAGATACCTTATTGGCGGCGACAAGTTGAACAAGTTCCTTGGATATACCTATATGTTAGGTGTGCATTTATCTGTGTTGCTTATTTGCGCACGGAGCTTGTGGGCTAATTTATGTTTAACCAATTTACTGTGCAACTGCGAACTGATGTGCTGATTGTGAGTTAATTGGCTTTGAAAGCGTTTTTATTGGACAGAGAAGGGATATTGTCTTAGTTTTTGAACAAGCTCGGCTTATAGTTAATTTATTTAAGTGACATTTTATCTGATCCGCATAATCAAAATGGTTTCCGTTTTACAGATGGATTAAGCTTTAAATTTTTATTGTAAAATATAGAAATTATTGCTTGACGTGTGGGGCCGATGTTAAAGTTAACATAACGAATGTATAGCAACACGTGTAAATAAAATAAGTCACAACGTTAAGCGAAATAACTATAATGTTTTTTTTTTTTAATTTTACCTATGTATAAAGGATATAGGTATATACATTCAAAATGGGTCAGTTCATGAGTAAAATGCAGCAAGTAATGCAAACATATAGTTATATTGTAGTTTAATTGGTTGGGTAAATGTTTGCTTCGAAAAAATCAAGAAAAAGGATTAAATTGCTTTCAGCAAAAGCAAATTTTGTTGCACTAATTTGTATGTATTAGTGTGTGTGCTTACTACGCCGGAGGTCTGGGTTCGAATCCTGCCATCGTCACCTGAAAAAAAAGACTTGTTGTTTTTCACGGTCCCCACCTCCGCGAGGGTTTGACAAGCCCTCCGAGAGTATCAATTGTCTTGAAAAACTTCTCAAAGTGCCGTTCGGATTCGGCAAAAAATTGTAGGTCCCCTTGTATGTGAAGAAATCAACACACACAGCATACATTGTTGAGAAGTTGGCCCTGGTTCACCTCGAGCTGCTGCGCCACTCTATTTATTTATTTTATAATTTGTATGTTTCCTCTACCGTCGGCTGGCTTAACTCTATTTCCTTTGTTGCTGTGGCCAATGCTTTAAATCTGGCATTGGTACTTCAACTGTACTCAAGACAAATAAAATCTGCTACGCGCGCAGCATAACTCTAATAAATGGGATCGACTTTTTTACTACGGCATCTAATGAAAACAATTCAGGGTGGGACCAGTTTTTAATCACAATTCAATTTTTGAAAGTGAGAAAATGTCTAATATACAATAACGATTAACTAAAGATTTTTAAAAGCAAATTTATAAGTTTTAGATTTCTTCAAATTTATTGTGGAGGGATGTTACTTTTTTTTAAGTGTGAATAGTTTGAGCGTTTGAGTTCATCAGCGTCCTGAGTTCATCAGTTATGATAGCTGTTCTTGACTGACAGCTGACAGGTTTTTCTTTGATTAATGCCTTTTGTGTTGAGTTAGGACACTCAACCATAATATGCCAATTAGTGAGCGCTGTTACTTAGGTGCTTCCCGGTTGTAGAGGTGTCGTGTTGAAAAGAGGGTTTTACCTAACCTGATTTTAAACTCTCTGAGACAGTCATATCTCTGGTATAGGCTTTGCAGTATGGAACACGATTATGCAACGGGTGTAAAGGTCGGAGGAATGTTTGGCACATTTTCTATGTTCCTGCAGCTTCATTTTCTTGAGAGGCTGCACCAAGATCTTTCATTTAAACGATATGAACTAGGAGTAGTTATGGTCAGAGGATATTTGAATTCTATGGCTGCTAAGTTAGCTTGCTCGTTACCTTTAAGTTTTTTGCTAAAATCCGATCAAACACCAGAAGCATATTTAATATTAGGCCTACTGGCCTTCCCAGCTGGGTTCCAAAGTATCAGCCTTCTAACGAGCTAAGACCCAAATTTACCTTCAAGAAAGGTTTCCACGTGGGATATACTACCAGAACGAAATCAGAACGCAGAAGTAAGGTAATTTGTAAAGGAGTACCTTTAGTACAGTTATGTATACCGACGGATCTAATAAACTGTGGTGAGGGCGGGAGTCCGGAGAATTTATGGCCGGACAAATGATATTGGAATTTATTGATGCCCAAACGAAATTACTTACTAACTTAAAGTGGCGGTACAGTCCGCGATGAACTTGGGCCTCAGCCAACAAGCTTCGCAAGCTAGCCGTCTCCACTTTCGCACGTTAAATTGCGGCTGAGGTCCCTTTCCACTTATGTGCGTCATCTGAGTCTCGGTATTGAGATACTAAGTCTCTCAACTGAGTCTATCTACTGCGCCGTCCTTGCGGGGTGGATTCGAAGATTTTTCGGGCTTAGGATTTGGCGTCCATCCGCTCTAGATGAACCAGGCATCGTAGCTGTTGTATTTTCACTCTTTTGCCTAGGTCGGTTACGCTGTACAGCCCCTACGGTTTGGTGTTATTTTCTCCTCCACTCTCCATTCAGGCAGACGGGACCACAAATCGCCCGAGGGATTTTCCTCTCGAAGCCGCCTAAAGCGTTTTCATCCTCCTTTGACAGGGTCCATGCTTTTGCACCGTAAAGCAGGAGTGGGATGATGAGGGTCTTACAAGAAACAGCGATTGGTAAGAGTTATCCTTTGTTTGATTTCAGCGCTGGTGTCATAGTCTGAGTTGATAGCAGAACAATTGTTGCTAGACAAAATCCCTTTCTGCCTCAAAGTTAAAGCTGTCGTTGGTGATATTTTGTCCCAGACGCATCGGTGTTGGGTGTCTTTTCTTTTCCTAGTTTTGGCCTCTTTGACTGCTGAACTCAATTGCGCCGCTTTCGTGCCAATACTCCTGAGACTTCACTGACACGTGCTTTGTTCCTCCAATTATGTCAATGTCATCTACGTATATGCGAGCTGTTGAACCGACTTTTGAAAGATTGTGCCTCTGGTGTTGGCGCGAGAGTTCTGCACAAATTTCTCAAGTATAATGTTAAAGAAGTTACGAATGCGCAGGGGGTCGTTGAGTTCTTTGCCGAACTTGACGGTTTTCCATCGTCATCTTGGACAGCCTGACGAGTTTGGCTGGGATGCCAAAGCTAGACATTTCTCTATACTTATAGCTTGTCTCTAAAGATGCTGTCATACGCGGCCTAGAAAGCGATAAAAAGGTGGTGGGCATCGATTTGGAACTCCTGGGGTTTCTCCAAAATCTGCCGCAGTGTGAATAACTTATTGATGGTAGACTTTCCTGGCCTAAGCCACACTGATATGTTTCTATCATAGTACTGCAGAAAAGATTAATTCCTCTGTATCAATGAAGGCACAGTTCAGAGGGTCTCCATTCTTAGAGATGGGGCAAAGAATGCTGAGGTTTCATTGGTCGGACATGCTATCCTCCGACCATATATCATGCTGATAAGCTGGTGCATGCTCTTAACCAGCTTGCCGCCCGTGGATTTTAAAAGTTCGGCAGCGAGCCGTCTGCTCCGGCTAATTTGTTGCGCTTAAGCTTAGACACAGCTACTATCACTTCTTTCAGGTCAAGTGAGCGGTGTCATTCGTATACTTCGACAGTAACGTATTCGCCCGGTTTGAATGGTTCGTTCTGCCTGACAGCGGTATTCGGTTACCCAAGCGGAATAAGACACTGGCTATACTTGAAAGGACTGCATTTAACAAGAGCGTGACAAAACGCTAAAGATATTATTAACTCGGCTGCAATTTCCTCTAAACTATTGCAGTCATGCCGTCATGAGCTTGTCTGTCTGAACGTTTCAAGGACACACTTCTCTGTTTTCTATGGGTACGGACGGATCAGTGGCAAAGTTTTGTTCCGCTAGAGCGCTTTAGGAACAAATCCACTGCTGTATACTGCAAAGGGCTAAATGTAGAGGGTATAAACCTATTACGCCAAACTTAGAACAGTTGGTACAAAAAAGGACCTTCTCACTAGAATCTGCCCAGATATCGCCCGCAATAGCAGTAGTATCAGAAAATGAGAAAGAATTTTTTTTATTTAAATCGTTGAATCAATGTAGTCTTAAAATTTTTTTCAGCCATAAAAATGGAAACAACCTTATTCGCTCTTATTATTTTATTCCAGGTCATTTAACAGTCAGTCCATTTGACCGCCTCGTCATCATATTCTAATCGCTGTCGAATGTTATTTTTCATTCCGTCCGCCCGAATGCCCAACACATAAATAATTAAAAATTTAATTGCAAAAGCTAGGAAATGGATTCGCCCCAGTAAGTGTACTGTGCGCCATATCGAAGAGCATAGCGCACAAAATTTTAAGAACTCGTCTGACATCCTACGCCGCACTAATCTCTCAGGCCAGACGTAGCGTATCTTACCCCGATTCTGCAATATCTACATAACTCAACTGGAAACTTAATTGCTTCTCTGACCATTTAACGATCGCATTAAATAGCGCCGAAACAAACAATTAAAGTGGAGTTTAAATATAGTTTAGACTTTTAGAGATTGATTTTCCTTTTGCCTCTATACTGCAGTACCATGAGAGGCAATCGAAGGCAGGGGTGAATCCATTTCGCACATGTGTAGGTACTTGTGTTTACACTATTGAAAAATACACATCTTGTTGGATGTAGTACGTGCATGGCGTTTCGTAAGACGAGAACATCTCAAATTTATATCATTTTCTCCTCTAGCGAGAGAAGGACCAGGACCAGGAAGAATTGCGACGCATGTGCCTCGAACTCGAACGTGCCGCATTCGAAATTGCCTTGTGTGTGCTGATGCTAAGTAATTCTATTGATATCTGTAGGGAGCATTTTGCACACACTTAGTCTATAGGTATCCTTATACACATGGGTTTTTCATATGGAACGTAAAACTGTATGGATACAGACGACATCTATGTGGATTCTGATGGTGGATTTATAAATCGAACGAATTCAATGTGGGCATGGACTACATTGTTCATGCGATTCCGCCGACACATCATGACTTATTTTTAAACATTAAAGCCATTTTCTTAGATTTATCGATTTTCACCACTTAAACTTTATTTTTCTTTCTATTTCCCGCAGCACTGCGCGATCTGTCATTTTCGTTTTTCTCGCGCGGCGCGCGTTTCCGCCTTGACTGGGGGGGGCTTTTGTCTATGTGTGATTTTGTTGAAAATTCCGGGCCTTGCATCGCTATCGGCACTTTGCGCTATCGTAAACTATTTGCCTTGCATTTGATCAAGTGTTGATTTACGGCCCATTCGGGGCTGTTTTGTTGCTGCTCGTTTGACCAATGAAAATATACAACAAGTCACCATACAGTAAGCGTTTTCAATTAAAATTAAAATTCAAAATGGCATTCGGTTTGTATCCTCTCGCTGTTTTTTGGGGGCGCATATACCTTGCCTATAGGAAATACGGATATTTGCTCGCATAGAAAATCTTGTGTAATATATTTGACACCTATCAAACAAAGGCAGGATGGTATTTTCCGGAACGTAATTGCATTTTTACGTGACTGTCGAGGGATATTATAGGGAATCAAGTGTGGGACATGGGATCGAAACGACTGAGCGCGCTGGCAACTTGCTTCTAAATTATTTATATAAACGAGGGACATGTTTGTTTCCTTAACTGTCAGTAATATTTGATGAAATCTTTCGGAGTATCGTTTTGGGTGATTCTATTACGATTTTTTTGTTTTTGCTTTATGTAGCCATATACCTATAGCATAGCTTGTGCCTGTGGGTGGATGTCTTGTTTTTTAGCAAAATTAAATTGGATCTTGTGATATGGTGTCTAGGTTATGGCCATGGGCATACGTTGAAGTGCGAGCGTTTTTCATGTTGTTTATCTCAGCAAAACAAAACACAGCTACTACGCACCTGTTTATGTGACGGTTGACACAACCTATGCTGGTTTAATTGAAAATCTGACTTAAGTCAACACAAGTCTCTTTATATGGAAACACCTTCAGAAAATAATAAACGTTAGGGTTTATATATAGAACACACGCTCAAATTTCTGTTGAATGACCTTGCATGATAAGAAGGTAAATACGACATGCCTACGAAATATGTTAAGTCGGTTAATACCTAGGTATTGACGAAAATGTTGTCTTACAATTTGTCATATTGGAAAGATGATTAAAAAAAACATTTGGAAAACTAGTTTATTGAAGTAAAAGTTATATGCAAGCAAGTACCTAATGCTATGATAATGGATTCATATACCAGAAGAGTCAATGACTTTATAATAATTTGTAAGTAGGTATGTATACAATTTAAGGGCAATTCTCCTAAGCATACAAAAAGGGTCTACTCTTAGAAACTACCCAACACCGTTGAAAAGCTATTTGTCATATTCTATGCTTAATTATAAGACCAAAAATCTAATTATTTTTCTTATGCCGCCTGATAAAACCTGCAAGTTCTAATAGCGCGCCGGATTTTTGAGGTAAATTACCCATACTTTCTTACTCACTGCTCCACGGAACTTTTAGCAGTAATAGATTTTTGTATGGTGACTGCAAACAATCAATGGTGGACATGACCCTAAGGAAAACCAAAATATATTCACACCGGGCTTAAATTTATCTGTAATTATAACTAACCTACAGGCTGCGCCATGTATTGTGTCGGTATGTGAATAAGCAACAGCTATTCTCTTATAAACCGGCTTTCATATTTAAAGGATTTTTATTTAAATTTGTGTCTTAACATTTATTAGTCGAAATGTAGTCCTTAAATGACACTTCAATCGATTCAGCGTCAAGGGCTGGTCAAAATTAAATTTTCTACTTTCAAACCGAGATTAACAAAGTAGCAAAAACAGTTTTCTGTCGTCACCCACTGTATAAGTTGGAAAATGGTTCGTTGTGGTGGAGAGTGAGAAGACACTAGAGACTCCAGTAGACTGTGGACATTGATCAAACAATAGAGATAGCCAACTCCGCAAGCTCTGCACCAAAACATGCGCAAATGCTTACATTAGACCTGCTTTTGGTTTTGGCTTGTGAGCTTAGAATGTATTAGTCATTCGACGATAAATACAGCATCGAGGCAATATTTTAACCATTTTTTGCACAAGTCCTATAAGTGTAAAGCCAACCTTACGAGCAAAAAAACCACTAACCTGTTTTTGGTCATAGTCATTGGATTCATGGTCTAAAAGGAAGAGAGTTTTTGCCACAAGTTGGCTATGTTTCTATATAATCTGATCAGTGTCTGTGGATCATGAACATGCTGATCCAAGCTATAACTGAATACGTAAAATTCAGTTAAAAACACACAAAACTTTGCAACTTTTCTTCTGCTGAAATATTATACTGTTGCCAATGACGTCCCAAACCAATGAACTAAATCCTTTATAGACGATATAGTAGACCACTGGGTGAAATCTTCTGTGTGCCTATGAAAATAATATTCAGAAGCTGTTCCAGCAATACTCGCTCATAAACCGGGTTAAAGCAGAAAATGCATAAGACACAAGCAAACAAAACACAAGATGAAGTTGGTGAACGCTTTGACCAACGGGATTGGAATCGACGAATTTCTTTGACTTCCAAATAGCCTGACGGATCCATAGTAAGGTGCAACTGGATAGGTATTCCATCCGAAGTTTTATTCCGGCGAGTTGCCATGTTATCCAGGCGAGTTCTGGTTTAGTTTTAGACGTAACTTTTGAGCATCATAACAGCTCTGTTCAAGTTCTGCACGAATTACAGCACAGAAAGAAAGAAAAGTCCCTGGTGAATTTCAAGATGGTGGAGCTTATTAAGAGCTCAAGCTCTATGAATGGAACCTTGCAAAAAAAAAGAGTTCATCGAATGAACAACCTACAAGAGCGTAAGAATGCTGAAAAAAGGCGATCAGATTCGCAAATAAATCGAAATTACAGCTGAAGCGTCCCGACACGTAGAAAGGTCCTCTTCATAAAGCGCCAATACTGGATGTCTTCACTCAGGAAGACAGATGGCGATTGGACGAAAATACGCGAGGATGCGCTTGATGTGCAAACGGAAGCAGTCTCTCCAGGTCGCACTGACCCCACACATTTATTCCCAAGAAAGAAAAGATCAGGGTCTATTACCGATGAGAAAAGTTTGGCCTAGGCGATCAACTCCTTCGGTGCACTCCAAACACCAAGGCGCATAATATTCAACCAGTAATGTTCCAAAGAGCAAAGAAAACCAGCATTCCACAGTTGAGGATTGGTGGCAAATCCTGCTTATGGTTGTGATATGCTACAGAGCTTACAGAGAAGTCGGAGTGGTATAATGTCACAGATGTGATTGAAAATTACTATATCTATCACAACCACAGCATGCGTAGGTACATGGGAAGCAGATCCATTAGCACTGCACTACAATCGTATTAGCAGTGGTTAGAAAATCACTGGAATACAAGGATATGCTCCTTGTATACGTATGCTCCTTGTTACTCCTCGTTACCTTTGAATACGTTTTTATACATAGAGAACATACAATTACATTGAAGACGCAGATTGGGCAGATTCAATTTCTTCAGTGCCCCTGCAGCTTCTGCAGTATAATCGTTGTGAAGCAATACTCTGCGTGTAGACCCGCATAGCGTAATGCCTCTTAAGGACGTCTATGAAACGGATATCTCTGTTTTTTGGTGCGAGCCGGCGAGAACTCTATTGTGTATTAAGTTCTGTCAAACATAGCTAGGTTTCAGTATAGTATGTGCTTCTGTATATTATTTTCTCTACTTGAGAAATGCTCATTTGGTCTATGCGACTGGATCGGTATCAAGCTAGGCACACGGAGAATAAATAGTTATTCTAGTTGAAGTATGCACCAGACGAGAGTTCTTTTTGACTACAAGGAAAAGAGGAGTTCCAACCTTTGGCACACCAAGAATAGGGGGAACCAATCTACCATACCGATATCCAAATTGGTTGGATATACCTTCTTGGGCGTTAATTGAACTTCAAACTCACCTGGGAGGTAGAATATAGAAGGCTGTATGAAAAAGGCACATTCGGTTTTTAAGAGCGGTTTCTTTTAAGCTTCGTTTGTGATGCTAAGGAGGTTTCCAAATCTACAAAAAGGGCTCAGCTGCTGATCTAAGTGAACCGTACTAATGTCACAGCATCCATCTACCTAAACTTACCTCCTAAGGAATCTGATGAGCTTTGCCTTAGAGTCAAACTGTTTGAATAGCTGAACTGCTAGACATTTTTCTTTAAAATGAGTGCATCCGAGACAGAATAATTTGCGTATGATTGGACGGAGTTGTCTGATCTCAATATATTCAATCAAGCATTCAAAGTAAACTTTGAATAAAGTTGGTATGAAGTTTTATCACTACTAAGTTTACCCACCTTATTTGTGTCTAAGTGCTGACACTATTCAATATGTCCAGTGCATTCCTTAGTTTAAACTTTCCCTTAATCCTTGAATAAAAAAGTTTTAAATTTCGTCCAGAAAAAGTCTCTTCCAGTCGATTGGGCCTTCGTCAACGCTATTCAGAGAAAAATTTATAGCCAAATGTTTATACATAAGTTAGCAGACTAAGGGTCATTGTGCTTTCAGTGGTCCTTAGTACTGGGATATTTAAAAACTTTCTCAATCTCATTAGCCCTTCGTGTACATTAGAAAAGTCTCACTCGCACCCCATAGTATGCCTCTCCACCTATCACAACAAAAGAATACTCAGGTCTCAGAGAAAGGAAAATCCTAAACAAAATTCGCAACCAAAGAGATATTAATGCAAAGTAACAAAGGAAATCTTGCTCCTTTTATCAGGAAGAAGCAACGCATACAGAAACTCAGTTGTGCGGTTAACGACGATGGTCACATCCACATCCTCTCACAAGGATCCTGCCGCATCGGAGCATGTAACACAGAAAGCTATTGAGCAACTCCTTAGTGCAGAAGAACCATCTGAATGGCTGACGCAGTATACCAGTACCAGATTCTGCCATTGTACGTGTGTATACCTAACCTCCACAAAAGTGAATCCCAAAAGGTGGATATTGCGCCGCACCGCCTTAGAAGGTGTTCGCTTACACAAAAGTGCGGCTTTCAACTTCCCAGACATATTTACGATCCGACTGGGTACCCTTGTTTCCATTTTCGCATGGTTAAGCATAACATCTTTGTCTCTTCTGGCATCGCATACCTATACCGAAGAAGGTCGGACCCCCCAATATAGGTAATGCTATAACCTAGCCACCGTTTGAGTTGAAGTGCCCATACAAAGTGCCAAGTATATGTGCTCATCGTTACAACTAAAACGCTTAAATAATGGGGTACAGTACATGCCAACCGGAAGGCGGTTGGGTGGCCGTTTGGCGAGGATCTGCTTGGGTATGCTGAGCGCGCATAAATAGGACCTAGGGAAACCCTTGCTAAAATAATTGATTCTGGTTCATTAAAAAGCGCAATATACCGAGATGAGTGTTATGTATATGTAAAGTGCGTCTTGCCCTCCCACACATTTAGAAATTGTTTGCCATTATTGTTGTCTCGGGTGTACGGTATAAGCTATCCACCACCCACGAAAGGGTATTTGGGGAATTCAGGAAAACAATTCGACGTTGATTCGTTCCTTTCGGGGCGGAACGGGAGCACAAAGCAATGTGAATCGCAATTGTGGCGGTCATATACAAATTTTTCTCAAGAACGGTAGTGGTGGAATGAGGATGAAGCCAAAACTAAGAAGGTATAAACAAGGACAATTGATGTTGGGAGGTCATGTGCACACGCACACATTCGCACATGTAAACAAACAGTGCTTACGATAAAATTAATTTTATTAAAAAGGTAGAACGAGGGGTCCGTTCGTGTGGATATTTCGCAATAAATTGTCCATTAAATGTCTTTCGCAGACCGTTGTGGATTTGTTCCGATGAATTAAATGGCTAAGAGGATCTTGTTGAATTTGAAAATAGACAAGAAGGCTCAATAGGGTAAAGCTATAGTGATGTGTTCATTCAATTACATTTTTTTTTAGTAACTACGGCAAAATGATTGTAATTTTAATTAAATTTAAGGGTTCTTTGTTGTGAATCAGAAACTTTTTAAGGAATAAATTTATTGTCATGAGACAGCTTCCCAATTCGTCTTTCAAAATTGGCAAAAGATTGTTAGACCGCGAAACTTGAGAGGGAATTGAAAAATATCTTAAAGCTACAACAAAGCACAAAATAATTTCTTGTGCGAATCGAGCTTTCTTACCAGGCTGAACGCCTTTCTCGGAAAAATAATTTATCTAGAATTTGATAGATATTGCCTACTTTTTCTAGAATCGGATCGAGAACATCAATGTTGGAAGAATTTTCGGCAGATATTAATGGTTCAGTCACGTTAAATTTGATGAATTTTTTATCCAAATATATTTTTTATTTAAGTGAGTCTTGCTTCCGAAAAAGTTAAAAAAATTTATAGTCTGAATTAGTTTAAAGTTTTAAGAAGAAATGTTACTGGCTAAACCCTACAAAAAAGAGAGTTGAAATAATTAGATCTCCTAGAACCGGAAAAGACAAAAATTCATAAAAATATACCACACATTATACTGCTGGCCACCAGGATAAGGCCACCAGGATATATGCCTGTTGCAAAATCTTAACCGGAAAACTTTTGTTACTTAATATAGAAACATATTTTCCCAAAGTAAAGAACAAACCCTGGAGATTTTGATGTGGGCGATTGCCAGTTAAAAATGTTTAGGCAGAAGCCCAAATAATATTTTTCGTCCATAGAAAAAACCTTTGCAGCAAACATTTGTCGTTGTTTCCGTTTACTGGTGTCGATCGTAATTCTACAATAATTACTGTTGTTGAACGTAATTATTGTAGAATTCCTATAGTAACTGTCATTCGTCCCATCTTTACTCTAACCACCTTATCCCAGGCTTGCTGTCGCCCGTCCACCCCCACGGGATCACAAGCACATAATTCCCACAAGTACGGGTTCATACTGTTTCGGTTACCCCCATTCCGCGTCCCCTTAACCATAATTTTAACGTGAGTCGCCTGTAGTATGGGTTTACACCGAAGACGGTTACCGAACACCAGCTTCTTGCCTGAGTATTCCCCCCTGCAAGTTTTTACACCAAATTCGGTTACCCCTGCACCCTCCTATCATTGAGGATAATTCTTAGCAGAAAAGTAACTGGCTCGGACTTATACCGAAGTCGGTTGCCCCTGCCGGATTTCTCTCCCATAGAAACCATTCCTCACTGACCGTATCAAAACATCAGGTACGAGACCACCCTTTCTTAAGGAAGTCTTTCACTGGCCCCCCTCAACCCTGCTGACAGGGGTTCACACCGAAACGGTTACCCCCAGCCTCTATTACCCTTGGGTAAGTCTTCAACCAATCAACAATTGTTTCGTAAACATTCGGTACAGGTTAACACCGTAACTGGTTGCCTAGACCCCTCCCACCCCAACGGGTAGTTGTCATTTAGGTCCTCGGATGGACAATGGACCTCCTTTGGTCTAGGTGCGCCCCTGCCTAGTGGTGGCAGCCACCCAACCAAACCTAACGTAAGGGACCTTAAATTTTCAGCCGCGGCTAAACCGCACTTTGAGAAGTTTTTCAAGACAAATGATACTCTCGTAGGGGTTTGTCAGACCCTCGCGTAGTTGGCGACCGTAAGAAAATTAAAAAAAAAAAAAAATAGAATGGCGAAACAGCTCGAGGTGAACCAGGGCCAACTTCTCAACAATGTATGCTGGTGTGTTAATTTCTTTACATACAAGGGGACCTACAATTTTTTGCCGAATCCGAACGGCACTTTGAGAAGTTTTTCAAGACAAATGATACTCTCGGAGGGCTTGTCAGACCCTTGCGGAGGTGGGGAACGTGAAAAAGAACAAGTCCTTTTTTTTCAGGTGACGATGGCAGGATTCGTAAAAAAATTACGAATCTTTTTTTCAGTTGCGTAAGATGTGGGATTTGAGCCGAGACCTCGTTTAATAAGAACACACACTAACCACTACGCCATACGGCACCCTACGATAAATCGACAAACATAGGGCATATTTTGCAGAGCCTGGATATTCATATTTTGAGAAGTGTTAAAAAAGCTGGAGTACCTTCTCCTATTGAGAACTGTGTATCGAGCTGAAATAAGACCTATTTAAAGAAAAAAATAAATGTTGAGAAAATAGTATGCCATGGGAACGAAATAACCCACATTATTAAAGTTATAAAAAATTATACAGGCTATATAAAAAATTGTAGATGGAAAAAATAATAAATTGTATTAAATTGTCTTTAAGTAGCTACAATAAATGCGGTGAAGAAATGTCAACTGATGTCAAAAAACTTTGTTATATACTTCTACCTAGCGTGGGTCACTGTACTTTAAAGGCAGACATTGGAAAGTTATAACAGCGTCTGATTGTCAATTTATTGATATGTTCACGGTTTTCTTTCATAGATCATCTGTCTTTTAAGATTCAGCGCTGCCCAGGATTGATTACCTACAAATATTGTAAATGTTAAATTTTATGGCCAATAGCATTGTTCAAAATACCATCGCAAGCATGGTGATTTTTTGTATTGTTCTTTTTTATAATAAAAATTAATGCTCCACAAACATATGAAGAAAATATTGTAGTTTTAAAATCTGTTCTTTCATTGTTTGAATTGGTCATTGACATGACAAATCAGTTGGTATTCTCTACATTAAACTCGTCACGATGTGTGTTGACACATGAACGAAATGTCACTCAATTGTGAATGTCATCACCGAGAACCATCATAGCCATGTTTTTTCATGCTTCTTCTAAATTAAGATTTCCCAAAATACCCACACAGCGATGTTGTTTCTGTTTGTACAATGTTATTTTATTATTTTTATCAACTCGCGCTCACACGCCTTTTTGGATTCAATTGCACCTAGGTCCCTCGTACGAATTAATTTTATATGTATACATGCTCCCTTGTGGGTTTCCTTTTTCGTGTAGGTAACAAATATGCATTATGTATATATAGCTACCTGTAAAGTTAAAGCGGGTGCGAACGCAAGGACTCTGTATAGTATTATGATTATTTTTATGTGCAAATATTTACTAATTACCTACCTCAGCTTTTTATGCGGCTATAAACACCGCACCGTCAAAATAATAACTCATACGGTAATCAGGAACGATCATCGCGTGCATCCTTTGTTGGAGCGCGGCAAATAAAAATTCCAAGCAACAACAACAGAACAGAGCTCCTTTTTGATGTCCATCAACCGCGCACATGGCGCATAACAATAAATTTAATCGTCTGTTGACGAATTTCATTGATGGCCCGTGTAAATGATGAGAATGATGATTGTGATGAGGTGACGAACGATGTATACTTACCTTACCCACACCCGCTCATATGTTTTTGCATTTAGTGTCTGTTGTCCTTTTGGGTGGTAGGTACAGTACATTCAATTACACCATACGTATGGTTGTGCGCATGAATTGCAACAAACACTGCCTTATCGATCAGGTTAAGGATACATGCATCATTTGTCTACCAATAGATGGCTCTCAAGTTTACCTGTGCACTATTCATTATCATGGCTGTATTTGATTTAAAGTGACTAACTGAAACTGCATCCTGAACTAGATGCTATAGGATAAGGAAGTGTCGCAATAACTTTCTATGAGGTCGGCAAAAATTTGCTGCAGATGTTCCCGAAAGGAAATAAATTCCACAACTTACCTAAGTGGTTCTTACAGGATTCACCTTCTTCGGCGCTAGACTTGTGTGGTAAAACATCAACAAATCTAAACAACCAGCATACCAACTTGTAGTGGGCAGGCACACGGATAAGGTGGATAAAAGTATATATGTAATATTATAATGGAAACGAAAGCTGAAACAGCATTCCCTTCGATATTTTTTTTTTTGATTCGTCCTCCCATCTTCATCGTATTTTTACGCTTACATACAATTTTGTACATTTTATAGGCGGCATCATCATTTTCCAGTGCCCTCCGTTCTGCCGAAGAAGAAATTGCAAAGATGTATGTTAAGTGGTGACGAAGGCAGCGCATAGAGGCAGGGAGGTGGTCGTTCTTAGTCCCGAAAAGCCTCAAATACAACAGCGATACTTAGCTGGGTTGGGTGGTGGAGGCGGGTGAGTGAAGGATGAATGCGCGCGTATATGAAAAACAGCAGAAAAATTCCAATAATAAAAGATCGTATTAAGAAGATTCTCATGCGGTCGTAAACATTTTTACGGCCTTTTAATGGGCTTTTTGTAGCGAGCGAGTAGTGGCAGCATCAGCCAAAGTCAGGCAGCAGTATTAGGCTCAGCATTATTCTATAAGAAGTACGTATCGCCATACTTGCTTGTGTTGTGGTGGTGTTGACTCATTTTATGCTGTGTGCTTCATGCATGGATTTCGAGCTAGATTCGCTGGACATATTTTGGAATTGTAGAGACATTATTTTGATTTTGTTTTCTTTTTTTGAGTAGATTTTTGAGTGATTTATGGGACTCTGTTTTTTTTTGGTTTCGGTTGAGTGGGAAGTGGGTAGGGATAGGGATATCCACTACATTCTGATAGGAATTGCGAATGTTGTTCATTTCCTGTTTGTTTGGAAGAACATAAATGTTTCGCAAATTGGATACAATATGGGCTGAAAACTGATTGGCTTTTTAGAATGCTCATAAGAATGAATTCAATTTCTGTTTGTTAGTTGTAGGTAGAAGCTGGACGCTTGGATGTTGTTGACGGAAATCGTTCTTGAGCTGACAGGCATTGCTTAAAAAAAATTTAAAAAAGAAAAAAATAGAATGGCCATTTATCCGCACACAAATTCTACTATTCCATAAAGAATGAATGGCTCTCAGAAGAGGACCACTCAGCGCAAAGTCCTGCAAAACTCTCGGGTGTGCATTCCAGTAAACTTTATTCTCCGCCCTAATCTCATTAGCAATGAGACTGTCTAATCTCTTCAGTGCTCTGTTGAGGCTTGAGAAACTCCGAAAAGAATTCACTCCATCTACAAAGAATATCGTTCCCATTTGAGATGAGAGTAGCGTCCTTGGATTTAACCCTTGAATCTTTCTTTTCTGAGTCGGTGAATAGTCTGCCAAAACATCTTATTTGGAAAACTGTTAACGTGCTGTTCGAAAAGCCTCTCGTAGGATTTTTCCATGTCCGTTCCTTTGCCGTTTTGACTGTCCGATTAGATTTAGATTAGAATTAACTTTAATTCAATAAAGCATAAAAATATGTTTACAGGTTCTATTTGATACAAGATATATAATTGGTTTGGCCATATTGGCTGTCTGTCAGATTGACATTTGTAATTTGGGTATGAACTACAACACAAAATATTCAATTACTAAAAGTCTTCATTAATTATTTGTTTTCTGTATATTAATATTAATGTGCTCAGAGTGTAGTTATATAAAGCATCCCAACCCAACCAAGTACTCCGTAGCCCACAGCGGGTTCACACTCTAATATACCCGATCCAAAGAAAAGAAGCGCCTCCGAATCAATTTTAGGATGGGACATTTTGCTAAAAAGTAGAACAGTATCGGTAAGTTAGGACAATGCGGCATGTAGTGTAATCTCAACAGCTCTCAACTTATTTTAAAAACAGTTCACATTGAAGATTGTTAGGTCGTACTTCATGAACTCCCCACCAGCCGCCAAACTTAGTCACTTCACTTCACAGGAACGCCGATAAAAACAGCTGTCATTCATTTTCGACCTTTTAAACGTCGGTTGGAACACGTCAAACTTCTCCGAGTGACCAACTTCTGGGAGTAAATTAAGCACGAAATCTCTGTTGATACTGCATGCCTCAACTTTTTCACCAGTCAGACACTTTATTTGTTCTTGTACACAGCCACTAACTGAACGCCTAACTGATGGTTGACAGAGGCCCCCTGAGTCCTGCTTGGACAGTGAGTTTTTCCCCTAATTTAAATATTATTACATCAATGCTGAATGCTCAGAATCTTAAATGACTTTTTTTTTAGGCATTCAAACAAAACTATAAAAGGTAAGATTGCGACACTATTCCTTAAGGAACTGTAGATACCCTTAAAAAAAATACGACAGGACAACTCAAAAAGATGCAGAATGCAGCTTGAAATTGAAACACATGACAGACACCAGACTAACACACGGAGTAGGTACTTCCCTTAGTCTTTTGTGGATGCGGCGCCATGACTTTATTAATTTTCGGGCATTTTCCGACAGTTGAATGCACGAACGTAATTTTTTTTAATGATCCCTTGAGACCAAAAACCAAAATACGAACGGCTGTGCGAGCAATGGCTCAAGGACTCACAATATAATCGCTGATAAAAATGTTGGTTGAGCCACGGCTTATAATTTTACCAATAGTGCAATGGTCATACCAAAAACACACTTTGCATACCGCCAACTTCGCACCTAACCTAAACATTTAATTGTGTTTGGGGGTGTTAAGCGAAGATTTGGTGAAACCTCTGGGAGGGTAAAAATAAAATAGAGACAAGGAGGTCTGAGGAGGGCAGCATGCGCCCAAACATATAACACTGTTAAGTTCATATCCAAGCAGTTTAGGAGGCCTTAAACCAACCTAAGACCCCTTAGTTGCATTCTGTTAACTCTTCTCTTAGTTTTCACTTATTTTTTTGTGGGAATGTTCACAAGTTTTCGGACGATCCCAGCTTGTGCAGTTGTTCTCACAGCCCCGTAACAAATTTACCGGTGCTCTGCATCAGTAAAGAAATAAAAAACCTCCTCCTGCAAGTGTTGTGCCTTTTCGAAGGTGAAAGACTGATAACATCAGTAGAATACTGGAAAGTACTGGAAGGAATAAACCGTGAAATGTCGTGTAGAGTTAAGAAAAAAGAAAGACATACGGGAAAGCTGCGTTTAAGCCTTCACCAGCTAGGTTTAAAAATCGTCCAATGGTAGAATAGGTAAGAGCCTTCAACGCAGAAGCCATGCTCATTCTGAAACAGGCCTGCTTTGTGCTTACGTTGCTGGTTCTAGTTATTGACAAGGCTAGTTTGATTCCAGAAAAACACCACATCCATCCTGTAACCTTTCTCCTACCCGCTACCTGTGAAGGTACAAAACCCAAACCCAAACCTAAACGCAGCCACATCCCAATTGATCTTAATTATTTTATCTATTAAAAAATTTTAATTTAAATAATTTTGTAAAATTACTTGATTTTTTTTTATTTCAAATTAAACTTTTAAAAAATTAGTCATCATCATCATCATTTTCGAATGCCGCCTATCCTTTAAAAGGTTCGCGGAGCGAGGGTGGCTAAATGGTCCTTCCATCTTTCTCGATCCTCCGCCACCAACTCAAGAGACTCCGGCGCAATCCCCAGGCGGGACTCAGAGAGGTTCTTTACCTGATCCCACCACCTGTTTCTTGGCCTACCAGGGGGGCGACGCGCTCGCATCTCGGCTAGCACGACCTGTCTAGAAAGTCTGTCAGGGGGCATGCGAACAACGTGTCCAAACCATCGAAGAATCGATCGCTCCACTCGGAGAAGTAGCTGCTCAACATTAAGATTCCTACGAATACTGATGTTTTTCACTCTGTCCCTTAGAGTAACACCAGCAACGCACCTCAGGAATCTCATTTCGGCAGCTTGTACCCGCGATCTAATTCTTTCGGTCATTACCCAAATTTCATGACCATAGATGAGGGTCGGAACGAACACTGAATTAAAAACTGAGATCTTTGCTTTCACTCCAAGCTCAGCTTTCCTGATGACCGGCCGGCGCAGTTCCTTTACTATTGCTCCAGCTTGGATAATTCTACAGGACAACTCAGTATCACTCCTCCCATCTTTCGTGAAAAAGACCCCGAGATACTTAAACTTCTCCACCCGTTTTAATGGAACTCCATTTATGTGCAGGGTACACTGCACAGGAGTTCGGGAAACAACCATCACTTCCGATTTGTTCACGTTTACTTTCATCCCAGCATCACAACAGATGGCTGCAAACCTATCCAGTGCTCGTTGAAGTTCCTCTTTGGATGATGCAAGGATGGCCAAATCATCTGCGAAAAGCAGATGGCTCATCCTGATGCCAGCCAATTCGAAACATTGCTCGCCAAGACTGCGCCTCACCATCCCTGGCGAAGTCCAACGCGCACATCAAAAGGACGGGATTTGACGCCATTTATCCGTACACAGCTTCTGCAGTTTCCATACAAAGACTGAATGGCTCTCAGAAGAGGCCCACTCAGCGCATAGTCCTGCAAAACTCTCCACAGTGTATCCCGAGGGACTCGGTCATACGGGTTTTCCAGATCAACAAAACACGCATAGACCGGTTTGGCATATTCCCAGGCCTTCTCAAGAATAACCTTCAGAGTAAAAAGCTGGTCGGTCGTGCCTCTGCCAGGCCGAAAGCCGCACTGTTCTTCCCATAACAAAGGCTCGATTACAGCTCTGGAACGCGTTTCCAACACCTTCGTGAATACTTTTCCCGGAAGACTCGAGAGAGATATGCCCTTATAGTTGGCGCAATCTCTCCTGTTCCCTTTTTTGAAAATGGGCACTATAACTCCCGTTTGCCAATCGCTAGGTGCCTTCCCGCTATCCCAGGCCACCTTAATGACACGTGTTAGCCATTTAACACCCTCTTCACCCATTGCCTTGAGCATTTCTGGCCGGATTTCATCAACTCCAGCAGACTTGCCAACTTTTAGCGATTTAATCGCTTCAGTGACTTTATATACTGTGGGACTATTCTCCGCCCTTATCTCGTCAGCAGTGGGAATGCCATCTTCAGTGCCCTGTTGGGGGTTGAGCAACTTCGAAAAGTGCTCTCTCCATCTGCGCAAGACATCGCTCTCACTTGAAAGAAGTGTACCGTCCTTGGATTTAACCCCTTGGATGATATTTAACTTCCTTCCTCTGAGCCGGCGAATGGTCTGCCAAAATATCTTGTTTGCAGATCTGTAATCGTGCTCCAACTTCTCGCCGAACTTTTTCCATGACTGTTCGTTGGCTGTTCTGACTGCCAGATTGGTAGTCCTTCGCGCCTCATTGTACCGGGCTCGAGAAGTTGAGTTTCTACATTGGATCCACGCAATGTAGGCTCTCTTCTTCTCTCTGATGGCTTCTTGAACTCCAGGCATTTTAAACCAAGCAGTTCTTTTCTCACCACCAACCGCTACCCCAAGCCGCTTCACTCAACAAACATTTCCTGCAGAGGCAATGACTGCCGATAAAAACAGCTGCCATTCCTCCTCTACATTCAAAAGGTCAGTTGGAATTTGTTCAAACTTTTCCGAAACATGCTGTGCAAAACGCTCTCTGAAACCAGAGTCGGCATCCTGCAACCTTTCCCACCGTATGCGGGTCACCAGTCTTGGTTTTCGCCTGGGTGGCAAAAAATTGGTATCTTATATTAAAATTACTTTTTATATTATTATTCCTATGAAATGTTGTTATAACAACGACCTATAAATTAATTATTAATTTTTAGTAAGGAACATCGGGGATTGTAAAATTAAGTCAACATACTAACAGCAGTTTGCTCTTTTATAACTGCTTTCCAGAAAGAAAACACTTTAAGGATATACTTTAAACTCTTTTCTGGTTTCGTCTTGAATTTGATTTCTTGATTGTTTTCGCTGAATGTGTCAAAAAGCGAAAACAGCGACCTCTACTAAAATATGGTCGTAAAATGTTTCCTCTCATAATACGCAGTTGTCGTAATATGGGCTAAGGTACATTTTGCTTTTTATGTTTGGCACACATTTTCGCTTTTCTTCCTTGCATCAACAAAAATGGTGAGAGTGTTGGTAATCGATTAGGTTTTTTTTTTATTCTAGTAAAGGTAAGATGAGAACTTTTTACAGGTTTATTAAATTTTTATTGCAAATAAAAACTTTTAGATGAATTAAATGGGAGAATGATGCCCATTTTTTTCCCTTGCATTTTGATTTGGAAGTAATTGTGGACAAGTTGAAAAGGAAATGAAAAATTATCATCGAGTTTCTGTGCCGTGCCTTAAGTCATAATGTCTCGGGAAAATTTAACAAAGTTATTTTTAAGTATTTGCAGAATATCCATTGAGATTTTTCATCACTTAAAAGTGACTATAAAGTAGCTTCCATCACGTAAATGTGTTTACATTGGCTCACTATGCACTCGTATTGACACTCAGCAAATAAAAAACTGCTAGAAACCTAGATCTAAGAATCTCTTTGAAAGCCTGTAGAAAGTTGCTTGCTAGATTTTCAGTTAATAAATTTCCCTTTCGATTTCCCTTCAAATAATGAGTCTCAGCTTATACTATATAATCATAAACTTCAAGTAGACTAAGAAAAGTTAGCTTTTAGTTTTGGCCTGATAGGCAAATCGAGGTTCAAAAGCAAATTTTCGAATATCAACGCATACCTAAACCAAGCAGTTCTTACATTTACATATTTTGAACGCGTGATATTATGTATGCACTTTTTTTTTAAACTTGAAACATTCTGTGAATTTTAAATATATTGTGCGCCACTAGTTATTATTTATTTTATTTTTTTCAGTGTTTTAATATTTATGCATTATACTTAAAAGTGAGGCATTTATGACAACACATGTGTAGTACATGTGGCGTGTGATTGGCCTTTCAATATTAAAATTCAATTCAAACTCATTTATTGCAAGTAATTGCGTGCTATATTTTCTTATTAATTGCTAATTGCTTTTTTTCTCATTTCTTTTCAGGCGATCTAATGGATTAATTTTTTTCGAAATGGTAAATACCTACTTTTGCGCCTTAAAAATGCATTCCAATAAAATTCCGCGCATATTTTGTCGGAAAAGCAAGTCATTTTCTTATAAGAGTCAGATTTATATGACCAGTGCCAGTAGTGGTCCAATACAGCACCCACTCTGTCCCAATCACATTGGATTACAAAAGTCGTCCTAATTTTAAACGTATAATTGGGAAATTAAATTTGCAAACTTATGTAGAGAGCACAAGAACGCCCAGTAGTTGGTATCTTCCTGTCCGCACCTAAGGTGCTATTATTGCACTTGCATGTGCTAACCGTTATAATATTTTTATGACACCCGCTAACAACAACGGATGACTTTTGTCCATACTATTACAGTGGCCATCGGAGAAGAATGAATCGCTCAATTGAACTCGCGTCGACAGTGATTGCAATGAAGTATGCAGACGGAGTAGAGGCAAATCGACAATTTCAACGTGTGATTGACATCATGAGTAGAGGGAATTGAAGTGCAATGCATTTTGCATTTGTCATTGCATGAAATTGTTCTGAGTCAAAGGAGGAAAGAATACTTCGGCTAGACGCGTCAATTAAAATATGACAGTAAAAACTCATGTGGAATGCCGCTGTGTGGTAGGCGGAAAATTAATAAATTTCAAAAAATGCCATTTTGATTACTTTATTCACACCGAGCGACATTTAAATTTGTTATAAAAATATTCATATTGAGGTGGGCAATAAA
The DNA here is from genome assembly GCA_947623515.1 of Neoascia interrupta. Taxonomy (NCBI): domain Eukaryota; kingdom Metazoa; phylum Arthropoda; class Insecta; order Diptera; family Syrphidae; genus Neoascia; species Neoascia interrupta. The sequence continues at coordinate 34,418,425 of OX392464.1, read as the reverse complement.
AGCCATAAAAAGCTTACTAAATTATAGAATTGTGGTCGTATTTATTTTTTTCTTTCTTTTTTTTTAGCAGGACTTTTGTTTAGACTTCTTGTCAGTGTTACCAGCGCAGTATTTTAGTTTCTGAAAGCAACCGATCGAAAAACGCAGAATCTCTTATAATGCGATTTAAAAATAAAAGATGTTAACAATTTTGCATCTTTTTGACCTTGTGACTTTATTATTTTGCGACTTGTTAAATGATACAAAAATAATGGTATAATGTTGGAGGGACGTTATAAGTTGGATAGGAGGAAATGAATAGGATGGGAGGTATATTAAGTTTGATTCATAGTTTATAATACAGAGAAAAAAACACCGTAGACCCCCAAGATCTGAGGGGTTGTAATTTAAGTTAATAAAAACTGAAAATTTTAAAAAAGCTTGACAGAGGTCAATTGGAATGTGGTATCCAACAGATTTGCATAAGCGGGTCGAACCGACCAACTATATGTAAATCAATAGTGGCTTAGTATCGATTTCAATGTGAGGTAGCGATTTTATGAGGATCAGTCAATTCAATTTGATTTAAAAAAGAAAACTCAATGTACTTAGTCGGAGATAAAAGATCGAGTCCTGTGCTCCATGAAATATTCACGCTGTGGTAGGAATTGTTGCCCAGTGTTCAAACACAGTGTACGCTCCACAGGGGATTTGCAGTCCATTGAACTTCCAAGCAAATTTTTTTTTTTTTTTGAATACTAGGATGGACGGAGGCTAAAACTCCAAAATCTTTCAAGGATACCAATACGCTCTCTAGAGCAGGTACATAATACCGAAGTAGCCGATATTGGTTATGCCTGATTTCCACGTGCTAAAAAACCACCCATTTATGAGAGACACTAGGAAACTGCCGAATGCACTTCATAGTAGTAAATTTTCGCTCTCTCATAATACTTCTTGACTACAACTAAGTTAACTTAACAAGTAGTTTACGCTTCCATAGTGTTGATCGCATTGGATAGGTTGCTTTCCAGTGAATGCACCTAATAAGCCGTTCATTCATGCGGCTTCACCCTACGTCGCTAGATCGAAGGGTCTTGTTCTTTGTAGTCGTCGCTCGTTGTTAACATCGTTAAGAGTCTCGTTTAGAATACGGATCATTTCATTGCTGCAATGAACATGAAGGCGAGCATTTAGCTTTCGAGCGAAGTTTGTTACTTCTTCGCCCACGGTAGCTATTCCTAAATCTCTGTGAATATCGCTATTCCTAATATACCATGGAGCATTCACAATTGCTCTTAGTCTCTTGTTTTGGAAAGTCTGCAACATGGACATGTTGCTCGGCTTGGTACAACCCCAAAGTTGTATACCGTATATCCAGGACGGCTTTAACACCTGCCTGTACAAGAGCAGTTTGTTATATGTGCTTAATTTCGAAAATCTTCCAATAAGCCAATACATTTCCTTGAGCCTAATCTCGAGCTCGTCACGCTTCTTCTTTACGTGTGGTTTCCACCTTAGTTTAGCGTCCAGTGTCACCCCTAGATACTTCGCTTCATTTGCATAAGGTATTTATGCAGAATTTATGAACAGAGGCAAATTGTTAACCCTTCTGTAAGTGAAATTCACATGCGTAGACTTGTTCTCGTTAAGAGCGATTCGCCAAGTCTTCGTCCAGACACAAATTCTGTCCAATGCTCGTTGGAGGTTTCTCGTTGATGACTCGACTGATTCACCTGTTGCCAGGATGGCTGTATCGTCCGCAAACGTGACCACGACTGTCTCGTCATCTAGAGGTATGTCTCTTGTGTAGAGCAGGAACAGGGTCGGACCGAGGACGCTTCCCTGGGGTACGCCAGCCCGAATTTGCTTGAAACTTGAGTATTCAATACTACTCCAAGCAAATGTTTGGCACACTTCGGTTCTCGCTTCGAATCTCGACCGAAAAACAATTAAAGTTTTTCATTGTTCCACCTTCGCGAGGGTTTGACTCCGAGACTGTCGCTTGTCTTGAGCGACTTCTCAAGCTGCCGTTCGGAATCGGTAAAAAAAAATTTTGTAGAAATATCTTTCAGATACCTATACAGCATAATGCATCGTTAAGAGAAGGCTCAGTAGCTTTAATGATCGCGAAGTAAAAAGCATTAATGTGCTGCTTTTAGCTTGGCTCGTAGCCGAGCTTACTTTTTTGATGTTTTTAATTTATTTTATGTATATAACAATAAAGTAATAACAATAACAATAATATCCAAAATGTTAAAACATTTTACAAGGAAACTAGCAAATTACCAATTTAACATGTAAGATGCTTGTGGGGTATATTTGAATAGTTACAAATCAATTGCGGGAGTAGTTTCTACCCCAATTGGTGTTTCACAATGAGCGTGACAGTTTGATCGTCAGTTGGGCGTCTGTCACGTACTGCCCAAAACACAAACTTCACTTGATTTCAACGCATGACTTAAAGAAAAGTCAGCAAATATTAAATGTGAAGCGTACCGCTAATAATAATAGCTTCTAGAAGATGTCCAGTCCATAAGCCTAACAATTGTAACTATTTGTCATCATGGAAAGCAGCACATTTAGTGTAAAATGGCAAAATTTTAAACCGTTACCGCTGCTTCCTACAGCCTGCAAAGCATTTCTTATGTCACATTGTGTCTTGTGACAGTGGTGGAAGGCACCTGGGACCACTAACTTTATTTTGATGGCTTTAGAATAAGGATCTCGGTTATAATGTACTCCTCCTATTTGTCTAATGACATAAATTTTTTTTCGAGGAACCTCTTAAGTTCCTTGATCTTTAATAGAAAGCAAAGTTACGATAAGGTGACAAAAGGAATCCCTGAGGCATACCAGAAAGATTATAAAAAGTCGTTTAAAAGTCATAAAGTTAACGTGAATGCACTTCCTTATTAAGCAGACACTGTTCACCTGGTTAGCTAAATTCAACAGCATTTTTGTTTCAAGAGTTCACCAAGTTTCGCCCGCTTCCAATAATTAATGTGGGAAAAGAACCATCCAATTCTAAAGAAGAGGATATCTTGTGGAGTTCCAGGAGTAGGTCGAGCTAATTCATTCATAAGCTTTAAGACATAATTAAACTAAGAAGCAGATCATAGTCAAAGCCTATCCTAAGTGTCTTCTATTCAGGTACAGTGGGCTTTCGAAAAAGTATTTCTCTAGGAATTTTCTGCGACTGCGCAAAATTGACTCGCTTTTACACAGTACTTATATACTATGTGTGTTGAGAGAGAGAGAGTGAAGTAACAAGTATCCGAGTCTGACTGTCTGTCTTTGTCTGACAGCCTATTTGCATTTTTCCACAGGACACAACATCTCGTCAGGATATCGACTAAAGTTCTTAATCCATCTCTGTTTAATTTTTTTAGTTCTCCTTCATAGCTTTCGATGGAAATTGTCCAGAGAGCCTTGGATTCACTATGTCATGCCACACTGGACCATCTTACGTTGGCAGCCTTAGTGACTTTTTTGTCGATATTGATTGAATATGTGAAGAGCAGTGGCTTATATTTTATTTCTTGGTTAAAGAAACCGAAACTTATATCTTCAACTCCTGATAACTTCATTATTTTCCAGCCATCCAAAGTTTTTAATTTACTCCAGGTGGTATTGACAATTAAAAAAATCTAAATTTTGATGGGTTTTTAAGCCTCTTTGACTACGGCCGAGGCATGGCTTCTGCATGCCCTAACATTTTTATATTTATAAAATTTATAAAAAAAAAAAAAATATCAAGCTACTTGTGGAACTCTGAACGACTCTCTGGCAAACTGAGCATGAAGGGAAAGAGGATACTATAGAATGCACTGCTGCTGACAGTATGTGTATATAATTCGACATACCTCTACGTTTAAACGGGTTCTGTAATGATATTGTGGAGTGCATAGCTCAAAGTGTATCACGGAGTGCATAACTAAAACTTTTTTTGACTGGCAATGCAATCTTTTAATAAGCTACAAGTGGGTCCAACTTTGAGGGTAGCAATAGAACTACCTTGCCATCCTCCTAGTTCGCAGGCAAAGTGACAGAAAACTTTAGAAGAAGTCAGGCAAGATTTTTCAGATAGGTCGTTTTTTTGTTAGAGCATATGTTTGTATGCCTTCTTGGCACGCATGTAAAGACTTTTGGATTACTAAGCTTCTACTTCGCCTACTACGCTCCTTTTCCACCACCAATTCCACCACCAAAAAAAACACTTATTTTTTTGGTAAGAAGTTGAGAAAGTTTTTATTGGAACTCTATCAAGCTTGCAGACTGAGGTGGTAGCTATTACAATGTACGTCAAGAAGTAGTTTGTAGTGCCCAGCACTTCTTTCTCTCCATTTAAGTCTTTTGAAATTGCCGACCAAGTCAGACTAGTTTGCTGAAAACTACAACCATCAGAAGATGACGTAATTCCGTGATCTCTTGACGTACAATTAGTTTGCGATCCCTTGCTATGCTTTACATCATTGAATGTTTTTCCCCAAAAAGATGGTAGGTAAACATTAGGAGTTAACCTTGTAAGATTTTGTGCAAATACCCTAGAAATGCGCCTGTTTACCAGTTTTTCCATTTAGATTCTTCCATACAGAAGATGCTAGTTCATCTGCTGCCTTCACAACTTCATCTTCATGTAACTTTTAAGGCTTTCGCGGTTGATTGATAACATTTTTAATAATAATTTTTGAATAAGCGGCGTTTCTTAATTTTTACGAGCACAATTATTCTGAACTCACCCCGAACGATTCGCTTCGAATTACATCGAGCGTGGTCACCGCGAAACTTCATGGTTACAACAAGTCATCCAAAATTACCACTCGCGGCCCTTATGTTAAGTCGTCAACTAGCCCCATCAACTTACGTTGTCTACCCTTAGATTAGATCATAGACCCACTCTTGAATAAAAACATTTTGGGAATTTGCGAATCCTATATCTTGTTACTAACTATTTATAATCCCTGAGTTCGTTTTTTACCTGGGTACACCTATGTCAATTTATATCTATCAGAGTGTGTATATGTGATTTTCGGTCTAAAGGTAGGTTATCGTAAATCGACGGATTAATACTTTGCCGATTTTCATCTTTGCAAGATCACCGGAAAATGACTGAATATTGTCCTGACAATAAGAGTCTTTATTAGATATTTTCCAGTCATATTCCAGTCAGTGTCCAGCGTGAAAATCGGTAAGGCATTAATCAACCAACTAGAGATGCTAAGCTATAAAAAAAAAGATCGATATTTCTCGATGCCTATAACTACCTACCTAAAACTATCCAAATGTTATGCATTGTTTTATCTGTTAAATGTTACCTCCTTCGAGGTATTTTTTGTGATGATGCTCCAGATGCTACGAAACCCTCACAACAAGAAAAAAATTATTTGTTGTGTTTACTAAGAGTACTATAGCCGCAACTCCTCGGCAACACTTAAAGGTGAAGTGAAACCCACTACAATCTCTCCACCACAACTCTCCAAAGAGCCACACCATCTGATTCTGATTTTCTCAAAGTTTTAAACTTGCTCTCTTTCTGGGCACCATTGCTTTGCTCACTCTAGCAAAACTGTACTTTCTCTCTCCAACCACCAGAAGAGTAAACATGCACCCAACCAATTTCACTCTCATCCGGTCACATTACCAAAAATAATGTTATGATCTCTTTCTGCGCCATAATCGTTCCATTGAATGAGCGACTGAATGGGAAATATAAGTTTTATTGCATGTAGAAACGAAACGAGCAGAGAAGTGCGCCTTCCGTCCGCATTTACACACAACTATAATACCCCGTTGATGCCATGTCGTCGTCGTCAAGCGGGGCAGTTACCCCGTACAAATGCACTTGTAGTAGTGGTGCAAAAAACCCAGCATCTAACCTCTCGCTCGGACATCATGTACACCTTGCTCTTCCAGCGCACATCGCATTCCTCTGGTAAAACAGTGTGTCGTGTGTACCTTTTGGTGAGGTGCCATAGCCATTGCCATTTAATTTAATGGCCACTCCGTCGTGTGCGCGCTCTGGCAATTGTTAATATGCAATTTTCTCTGTTATGTGGTCTGCTGTATATTGTATTGCTAGCAGCATGCTTCCCCAGCTCTGGGTGATGGCACCACCCCACCATAAGCCACAAAACTTTCGTCTCAGGTGATGGACGATTAAAAGACATATCTGCTCCCTAATGGGCTGCTTGCATTGCCATACTATTCCCATGACCATGATCGTGGTGCGGGGCCTTCGCCGCGAATCGAATACATTGTTTATGTTGCTTTTTTGTTTTGTTTTATTAGTTTATTACGATTGTTATCTTGTGATTATTTTTATATGCCTCTCGGTGGAAGAGAAGCAAAAAAAAAATTAGGCAATAATTTCCCTGTTCCCGCTCTTTTTTCTTTTTTTTTCGTTTTGATGGTCGCATTCATTCGTTTTTGTTTAATGTTGGTAATTTTATTGTTTGTTTTGATTGCTCGTCAGTGATATAGTATAGTGTATGGAGTAGTGGTAGGTTTTCGTTGGTGGCGGCGCTTGATGTGTGTTTATGATTTTGGGATTTGCCTCCTGTCGCCTGTCATGTTATCCCGGGCTATTCTATCGACCGGGCACTCTTTTATGCCTAGAGCGCCGAGAGAAAGGTTTAATGTTTTATTATTTTACACTCGTCGGCTTCTATTTTGTGGGTAATTTTTATGAGCACCTTATAAAAATGCCCGTAATTGGATCGGTGCTGTAGTAAGTGGCACCCTGCTTCACACCATTCCATTTCCCATTCATGAATTTCAAGTGTGAAATAGTAGTGTAGAAATTAATTCCATTCGGAGAGGGAATGTGAATGGGTTTTTATGGGCTCAACCAACAGCCCATATACAATGGGTTTATGGCACTCTCTCGAACAAGACATTAGACACTCGTTACGAACGAGAGTTACGATCTGCAAGGAAAAAAAAAAAAATTAATAAATCGTTATGCGAGATCGTAAAAATATCATTGACTCATTAAAGTCACCTCATCATTGAGAAGAGATGAGAAACAAACCAAGAAATTGTTTAATTATATATTTAAATACAAGAGAAGGGGAATTAGTGGACCGCATTAATAGTCGTTGGCATGAATGATTTTCCTTGATTGTTTTTCGCTGATATAAAAAACACATCCACAAGCTCTAACAGTCACACAATGTGCCCTTAATTGCTTACATGAATATTTATTAATTTCCTTTCAATTTTGAATGAGCTCTCATAAAAGTTACAGTTTGGTCTTTGGCTAATGGAGTCGGTTATAGTTATGACTCGGGTTGTGGTGTTGTAAAGGCATTAAAATTAAGCTCATTAAAAACACATAAAAAGAAACAAACTTTTCTAACGGTGTTGTATTTTGTAAGGTTGCGACTTTTTGCTTCCGTTTTTAGTTATTCTATACCTAGCTCGAGGGAGGGCGCCGTCTTTTGTTAGTATCAAGGGCAATTTAATGAAACGCTCCCGATTTTATCATGCCATGTTAGCGCAAGGGTATTGATTTAGAAATTCATGCCTAGTCCTCCTTGTCACTATAACTTCGTATATTGTAAAAGATTATTATAATTAATTAATGCTTTTCACCGTTATGTTTTTATTCTTCTTAAGAATAAGAGTGTAAGAGTTTTAAAAGTAAGAGTGTCTCTTCTAATTTCTAATTTTTCCTTCCGGCAAGCAAGAAATGGGTGTGCCATGGCGTTGTGGTTAGTGTGTGTACTTACTACGCCGGAGGTCTGGGATCGAATCCTGCCATCGTCACCTGAAAAAAAAAAGACTTGTTCTTTTTCACGGTCCCCACCTCCGCGAGGGTCTGACAAGCCCTCCGAGAGTATCATTTATCTTGAAAAACTTCTCGAAGTGCCGTTCGAATTCGGCAAAAAATTGTAGGTCCCCTTGTTTGTAAAGAAATTAACACACCAGCATACATTGTTAAGAAGTTGGCCCTGGTTCACCTCGAGCTGTTGCGCCACTCTATTTATTTATTTATTTTTTAAGCAAGAAATAAGTAACCGCAATAGGTTGAAATCGGTAGGATTACCTATATACCTACCTACTTGGGCAAGCTTTTTTTCAATAACAAAAGGGGGCTAAGAAATAAGGCCCCAGGAAATTACACCCTCAAATGACTTCAAATACTTAAATCTAATTTTATGTTTTTTGTTTTTTTTTTTCAATTTAGAAGCCTTATTTTATTTTTTTTATTAATTTTCATCTTATATGAAAAACCTCTTTATTTCATCTTCAATATGTGTTGGTGGTGGGCCGCCTTATGCAGGCCCTGATGGCTTTAGCGCACCGTTTTTTTACTTTTCCTTATATTTTACAATATTGGAGCCCTTTTTCATTTTCATATTGGAAAAGTACTTCATTTTGGATAAGAGCCACACTTTTTGTCCAAATCACCAGACGGAGGTGTGTCAAATACATAAAAATACGAAGATCGCTAATATAACTCCGGTTCCATTCCTAATTGGCAACAAGGTATTGGACCAAACTCAGAATTAATAGGATACAAACCACTTGCAAATTTTCACTTGTAAAAAAGACGAAAGGAATAGGTGTCCCCGAAATTTCATGCTTTTTTGTCTACGTGCTTGTTTCATAATAAGCACGTAGCCTATAGTGGACCCATTGTGACAAGTTTTAGAGAAAAATTCCATCAATTTCCAAGGCAACAGAAAATTTCTAGTTCAAAGGTCCTTTTACATTACAGTTAGTATATTGCACGAAAAGAAATAAATCCGAACAGCTATTTGTATTATTTTTAAAGAAGTCGTAAATATTTATGTGTATTTTTTAATTTCTGTAGATAACCGTAGATATTATTTGTGTTAAAACTTATTGACTTTTTCTTATTTTTGTAGATAAATTTAATATTAGACTGTTTAAACAATTAATGTACGCTTTTTTGTTGAAATTTGATTTAACAAATATTTTATTTGTGTAACCTTGCAAGTTATAAAAATTATGTTACACATTAAATACATTATTTTCATAAATTGTTGTGTATTTCTTTTTTTTTGATAAATCTTAATTTTCCTTGAAATTTAAAATGAATAAACAATATCTTAATTTTAATTTAAAAATGTAACACATAACAAAAATTGGCCAATATTAATATCTGTAATTTTTAAGACTTTATATAAAGATATTTTAATAAACTTTATGTCAAAATTCGTGTCAATTTTTATAAGAAGTCCATAAACGTGCTATGAGCACAATTTTAATAAACAGAGTAAGTAGTCCACGAAACCTGTCAGTGATATAAGTACAAAGATAAGACAAGATGTATAAGCAAACCCCATAAAAGATTATCAATTTAAAGGCCATATGGGTAATAAAAACAAATCAAAATAATATTAGGTACATATAACAAAAACAAATAAAAACAAATTTTCAAAAATGTGTAAAAACCAATATGTTACTTTTTTTTGTCAAAATAAAAAATATTTTGTGACATTCAATATTTTTTTTTACAAGGAAAAACATAAAATGCCATTAATACTTTCTTATGTGACTAATTGTGGCGACTGAAATATATACTAATTTACTAAAGCTGGCGCTTAAGTTCTGGGTGGAACTAGACCTCAGAAAACAAGCTTCGCCATCCAGCTCAGTTTCCAGCTTGCCGTCTACAGTTTTGCACGCGAAGTTGACTGAGGTCCCCTTCCACTTGCGTGTGTAGGGCCCTGCCAACGCAGCCCTTGTATTTTGATTCTTCTGGCTAGGTCAGTGTCGCTGATCTATATTCGATGTTATATCTCCTACTCTATTTTTTGTCTACCTATGGAGATGGGACTATGAATCAGACAGTCGAATGAATTGAAGACTGTGACACGAGAGAAATACCTACTCGATAGAACAATGCGCTATGAAAATAATCATTGAACCTTAAAATATTTATAACAGAAACACGTGATTCTGGTAAGCAGCTCATTTTCTACGTTCAGTTACTTAGCTCTTGTCAACCTTGCTCTTTAAAATGTTTAACTTTTCTGTATTTTTCTAGTAATTTTGTTAACGACATAATTTTCATTTTTTGATGATCGAATGTGGTATGTATCACTAGGCTGATGGCATATTTAAGATCGACGAAATTTGTATAAATAAAGTTATTCAGAGATCATCGTGTGGGTCTACCCCATGTAAAATAAGTTGAGAAATATAAAAAATTAGAATGAATGGCTCTTCTCGAGTAGCAAAGCTCAATTGACAGTCTTAAAATTAAGCCCTTATCCCATGCTACCACCCCATTGTAGCCCACCAGATCTACCGCACTAGCTTCAGGATGTGGCGCTCATGCGAGTTGTTTATTTATAGGGAAAACGCCTTCTCTAAGTCAAATTCATGTACCATAAGAATCTATAAAAATATTGATGTGTTCTAGATTTTATTCAAGATCTTGTCTTTTGAGATTTCTGCCTACCTAAATTTGTTTCCCATTCGAGATATTATACATTTGGTATGTTCGAAAATGTTTATCGATTTTATGTCCTATTCTAGAATTACACATATCGTTTTAGCATACGTGGTGTTCCCTGCTGTTGAAACAAATATTTTGTCGAGAGCAAAGACTCAACTAATCTTTGGTATCCAACGACTTAGCTATACTAATTCTTCATCTCACTAGACCAACGGAACTATTGATACGTTGGTGTTAAATAACTTCACTTTTATTAACTTAAAAGGGCTACTCGACATTACAGCGCTATTGATATTTTCTATAAAAGCCCTCATGGCTTTTGTCTGACATAGCTCACGTCCAGGGCATGTCAGAAGACTTAGTGCTCCGTTTAACGGTTTCTGTTAAAGTTTCAGAGATGAAGAGTTGGAAAGATGTAAATATTGATAAGCATGTCTTGATAAAATTCTCAAAAAGCTAGTGTGAACTCGGAAAAATATTTTGCGTCCCTATTGTATATGGTTAAGAAGTAAATGGTTAAGAAGTTGGCCCTGGTTGACCTCGAGCTGATATGTCAATTTTTTTATTAACTTAAGTTTAGTAACTCAGACATATTATGGTTAAAGCGTTTAAACTCTCATATTAATACTTCACGCTGCACCAAAAGTCTTGTAAGCTTTAACACTAAAATAGCGACTAAAATAGCGACGAGCGTTTATTTTACAACGCTCACGAAAAAGATAGGAATTATGTCATTATAGCTTATCATAGCGTCATAGCTTATATCCTTAATATAGTTTTATTTTTTTCGAAAATGTATTATCTTATACTGTCCCTCAAAAAGAATATATATACCTACGGGCTCTGAACATCAAATAGATATGTACAGACAAGTCTTAACTCAAAATTTGGTTGATTTTGTTTTGAGCCACAAAAGGAGAGAAAAAAAAAATTATCAAAAAATTTATTTAAACCTGCCCATTAATTAAGATATTTGTAAAATTCAATAAACTGAAGTATATAAGGATAAAAAATTCTAGTTACTTTTATTCAAAGTACCTATTTAAAACTACTATTAAGTTTTATAAAAACGAAAATAGGAAACTTAGGTTATAAAATTAAATCATAATGTAAAATCTAAAATAAGAAGAACCTATTAAATTTAAAAAAAGTTCTAATAATTATATTTGGGTAAAAAAAACTTGGTCTGTTCCGCTAATTTTTTCTGTTAAGTGTGTAAAGCTAAATATAAGGGTGAAAAATGAAATATCAATTTTTTTTAACTAGGTAAAATGTTATCAGTAAATAAGAAAATAATTTTTTTTTTAAAGTCATACGTAAAAAGGGTAATCTATTGACTAAAACAATAAAAACGAAATTTAAATAAGACTCAAATCTAGGTACACTTGCTTCGAATCACAAAATATAACACTGGCGATCATTCATATACGAAGAATATATAGCGATATAATGGTCCGATAGGTAGATTAATCCCTACATTCTCTTTTACCTATATAATTTTTGAAAATTAATTGAAAAAAACAGTGCTCAAAAATGCAATTACTTTATTTAAACCCTTACGGATTAATTCATAAAAAACATACGAAGAATATATAGCGATATAATGGTCCGATAGGTAGATTAATCCCTACATTCTCTTTTACCTATATAATTTTTGAAAATTAATTGAAAAGAACAGTGCTCAAAAATGCAATTACTTTATTTAAACCCTTACGGATTAATTCATAAATTAAATAGGCAGGAATTAAGTATCATACGCAAGTTCAGTTTCATACGCAAGACCGATATAATTTAAATATTATTGTGAGGCTCATAACATTCCTGGCAGTAACAGTAAACACAAATTTACGATTGATATTTTTTCTAAAGCCTAAACAAGCCCAATCATGCCCATAATAAAAGAAGCAAAGCTAAACAAAACGCCACTATAACGACACTTCATTAAAATTGTAATTAAATCCATTCAAAAAATTACACCCAATGTACAATCGCACTATTTCGGTTATTGTTATTACAAATTTAACCAATTCCCTTTTATATGAGCATTACAGCTATGATTATAGATACTTGAATCAAGTACCAACAAAAACTAAATGCATCCTTCAAGCAAGCCAAACAGGGACAACTCTAGAGCACGATTTGACTCCTATTCTTTTCCATCCAGCCCAGGTGATGATAACTAGCTGTGGTGGGTGCTTGCGATGCTCTCCGTGAGAGCAAACCGAAAACACCTCACACAAAAGCTCTTTCTCGAAAAGCACATGGCCGCAGCAGTTCGTTCGTCTACACAGATACAAATTCCATTTCTCAGCATCGGACCTCGGCCTCACAGCAGAACAAAATTCTTATACGAACGCATCTCATTCCTTTATTTTCCTCAGAGGATTCCACTAAGAATCCAGTTCTTTGCCCACACACAATCAAACTTACCACCACACATTTTCCGTTCAAGAATTTTCCATCTACGCACACATCCATAACCATAAATCTCACACAACATCACCCGGGGAGCACCCAACAAGGCCCAACAATCGCCCAGGAGTGAGCAGGCCAACACGCACTCAAACCGTGTATCTCTAACTCATTCTTATGGTCCCGAGATACGTTTCATGTTGTTTTTTTTCCTGCTTTCCGTGCCGCCTTTGCTGTGTGTCGTTTCTCAACTTTTTGGGGTTGCTCGCTGCTCTCTGTATCTTTGTATCTGTTGTATATACACACAGCCAGAAAACCCAACAGGAAAGTAAGAAGAACGATGGAAAAAAAAACAGCCTTACCAAATGCTTTTCGAACAACTCAACAAAAACCGAACCCGTGCATGTATATACGTATCTATATGTATTCAACACAAAAATATAGCGTGAAGCGAAATCGCGTAACCATATCATCATAGCTTTTGTATTGTGCCATAAACGAACTACTTCTCATAACGCAAACAGCTTCGGACTTATACGATCGAAAAATTACCTATTACAAAAATTTTTATACTCTACTCAAAAAACAAAAATTGTTTTTATTATATTTATAGTACCGCCAAAACGGTTGTTTGCTCTTGTACTACTTGTACAATACACACTCGCTCTCTTTATTCGTTGTGTGGCGCATTAGTACCTACTTTACTCTATTTTGTTGTTTGTTTCATCTATTATACCATCATTATCGTTGTCGTATAGTCGTCGTAGTCTTCGTCGTATACCGTCTCCGTCATCATCAGCGACGAGATTGTCTCATCATACACGCAGCACACACCATCTTCTCGAGCGTATAGGCGAACGATAATCATCAAACTCGCACCCACAACTCAAATTGGCACCGAAAAACGATTTTATACTCGCATGGGCCGTCGTATGTTGTACGCTTAACTTGAATTTTAAACCCTGTTTTCATTACGCGGGCTAATTCTACTTATTTTACAATAAAACTCCAACCAAAAACATTTGCCTGATTAAACACTGTGCGGTGGTGCTTGTGATTGAAAATATTCAATGAAAATCTAGTGTACGCGGATAGATGCGAAATGTTTTGTTATATGGCCAACAAAATGACCGTAAAAATTAAAAAATCGTAAATACGGGCGCCGTCAACAACTCGTCATAGATGCACGTAAACGATAGCAGATACATCGAGTGTTTTGTGTGAAAGATACAAATTTTTTAAGTGAGTCTCTTCCAATAAAAAAGATACAATATCTTACGATCTCATAGTTGGCAAAAAAGAAAGAAAACCACAACACTCCGCGTTTCTGTGATGATTGAAGTGTATAAAGTCAGCCGAGGCAGAGTCCAATAGAAAAATAAATAAACGAGCATTAAGTCCTTTTCTCTCAACAGAACCTTGTTTTTTATTGCCACTAAAACAGAAGTGAACAGAAAATAAGTGCTCGGCCTCTTGGACCGCCACCACGTGTTGTGTCAAAGAATCTTTTCCAATTATTCTTTATCGGTTCGTAAAATAGTGTAAAAAAAAGAAAAGAAACACCAGATTATCAACTCATCACTACAGGAGACCGTAAAAATTTAATGGAATTTTCACATTTCAATACAAATCTCGAAATCAAGAGACTTTGCACTTTTAAAAATTGACAAAAAAGTTCTTAATTCCACTCTGAAAGGTAAAAAATAATCAAATTTTCTTACGTAAAATTGCTCTATATTTTCTCAGTACCTACTAAAACTATAGATACTTTTTCTCTTACATATTCTTATTCGCGTTAGATATATCTGCTACTAAAAAAATAAAATATAATAACCACAATAGTTAGCAACCAAAAATTCAGAAACAAACCCCTCTACCCCTAGTTCCTATATAAGAAAAAATTACATTTGAAATCGAAAAAGTATTTTTCCTTCGTAAACCAGAGCGTAACGTAAATATGTGCAATGTCAAAATTTGTTTTTGATAGTATGCTACCAAAGTATCCACAGTTTCAACCATTCATAAGTTCACATTTAACAAGCCAACAAAATTCATCATCAGCAGCCGCCGCCGTCGCTTCAGCAGCAGCAGCAGCCGTCGCCGCAGCAGCTCAACAAAATCAACACCAACAGCAGTTACACCATCATCACCAGCAACAATTGCAACAGCAGCAGCAACAATCAGCCGCCCATCAACAACAACAGCTACAGCAGCAGCAACTAAGCTCCAATTCGCCCGTATCATCGTCGTCGCCAGCGACATTTGGACACTCGCCAAGTTCCAGCAGCAATAACACCAGCAGCAGCTACTCATTAAACGCCGCCGCGGCAGCAGCAGCAGCAGCCGCCGCCGCTGCATTCCAAAATCACAAGGTTATAACAAGTGCAGCCGCCGCAGCTAGCTCGAACGGTCTATCGCCTTCGTCGCATCATCATCTTAGCTCCGCCGCCGAGGGTAGTCCTTTGCGCAGTAGTGCCGACTCGAATAATAGCCCCAACTCGTTCGCTATACCAACCAGCAAAATGTATCCATACGTATCGAACCATCCCACATCGCACGGTGGCCTGACAGGAATGCCAGGATTCTCCGGACTCGAAGACAAGTCTTGCAGGTAATGATCCGATGTTGGCAATTAGATTACGATTTTTAAGAGTTCTCAGTTGAAACAGTTAAAGTAGGTGATTGAGCTTATTTTTCCCTTATTAAAATAAATAGTTTCATTGGATTTTTCGCACTGATCCTTACTTGATGGGAGGTTAGGTTAAGTGGCTCTCCTGTTATATATTTTGGAGGAATAGGTACACTTTTATCATTAGCTGTTTGTGTTTTGGAAAAGTCATTAACAAATTAGGTATTCGAGACTTTTGTTTTAGTTCTTCTGTCAAAAGCTTCATAAGGCGTACGGAAGGAGTCTTAGTGAGATCGCCAAAGAGTCAGCCGACGGTGTTGATGGCAGTCACAAACTTGGGTATGTAGGAGGTAATTATTTATCACATTCACAAATTCCGAAGACGGTTATCAAGCAGGACCAATTTTATCTTAGTGCTTAAAAGCTAATAAAAATAAAAATCGAGGTCTTCAGTTAAGCCGGCTTACTTGATTCAAGAGTACCACTGATCTACGTTTAGTTTTTAAAGTGTTTTTCAGAACTGATTAAAATTTGTCGGAAAATTATCGACATTGTCAACTCTGCAGTCTTTAAGTGTATTTTCTCTAAAGGAAAGGAAGCTAAAACCGTTGTTTTCAATCCAATCAAATACTCGAAAAAAAATCGCTCCACCTAAATTGGTAACAGGTTCGGGATGTCCAACACTGGAATCCTAAATAGCTTCACCGTCGCAAAAGCTACGCCTTTAAAAGTAACATCTATTAATCCACCATTTAGATTTCGGAATTGGAAGGTCCTTTAATAAAATAAGTGTTGATTTTTTCAATCCTGCTAGAATTTCAGAATTTAGACTGAACAAAGTCGTTAACACTTGACAACGTATCCGTCGGTAAAAGAACATTGAGTTTCAGTCTTTACTTTCAGCTAGTTTTATATTTGAGATTACAAATAAGCTTTTCCGTCGGAAATACCACAGCACTTTACGCCCTTTGAAAGGTATGCGAATAGTTTTTATTTAAGCACAGACCTATAAGGCCTGTCATTATTTTGTAGCAAAACAACTGCTTGAAAAAGAACTTCTGACGTTTTTTTTAACTCATCCAAGTAAAACAAAAATGAATCAATTTGTGATTTTCCATACAGAAACTATTCGCTTATGTCGTTAGTTCATATTTCTAGGCTTTGTGAAATCTTTCACCCCCAAAACTGCTTGAAAGCAAATTCCTTAACCAATCCAAGTAAAACTGGCAACCATTAAAACCCATCAAGTGTATGATTCTCATACATTTGCTGTTTAAACTTAAAAGTCGGCTCATGTCCTTAGCACATATTTCCAAGCTTTGTGGCATTGCTTAGCATCAGAACTAATTGAAAGTACATTTCCTTAATTCTTACATCTTAATTCTTACATTCTTACATACAAGATGAGTTACATTTTTGTAAAATTGGCAAGTATAAACATTTATATTTATGTGATTTTTATACATTTGCTTTTCACGCTTTAAACATGAGCTATTTTTTAGCGCCATGACTGGTCGATAATAGACTTCTTAAATTCCCACCTCATGCAAGTTAATACGGGAACTAAGAAGAAAGTAAATGTCTCATTTAAGTTAAACTGGCAACTATAGAAACAAATATCCTTGTAATATGCCATACATTTGCTTTTCCTAAGAAATGAGGTATTTGCTTATATCCTTAGTCCTTTTACCTTAGGTAAATTATTTAAAAAAGCCCACAAAATTTTCATTTTTGTCAACTTCTGCTTCTAACTTACCAAGTTAGATACGACCAAGATCTTCTTGTCTCTAGTTAGAATTGATTTGGAAATGCTGTGGCAAAACTTAGTTAGTGAACATTTTTAGCGATTGTCACCTGTCAGCTACCTTCCCTCATTACGAAGCTAAGAACCTAATTTTTTTAAATCTTTATAAAACCGCTCTAACAATCTTACATTTGAATTGCGAAACAAATCTTACCAGCTTTGAGATATGTAATTTCCAATTTTTTATATTGGTAAAAAAGTAGGTATGTGCTTGAATAAGACGTCTAAAACAAAGTCCCTATAATGCCCAAAAAAAGTCGTAGGTATGATAAACTGTAACACGATTTTCTGTGGAAAAAGCAGGAAAATAATACAGACACCAGATGCAGATTTGTACTTATACAATTCTGTTGGAGGTTGGTACCATCCGATGAAGCACTCAGCACCTAGCAACTAGTTCATTGTACTTCCATTACTTTAAGAAAAACCGATTTTAGTGTCTACCAAATTCAACAGCCCCACTTTGAAATTTCGAGGAATATGATGTCTAATCGTACCCGTACAAGCAAAGCGTTTAACAAGCATTAAAAAAATACGCACGATCAAAGCTTGAGCGATAAAGTCTGTTCTTTTACTTTTTCTCTTAAAAGCTACTAGAACTGGACTTTAGTTTTTCCTCTACACAAAATTTGGACCTATATGGCCCAAGTGAGAGGTGGTTTTACCGGAGAGTGCTAGTAAAAAAAATCGCAACTAAAAGAACTGCCAAAAGCCGGAAAAATATTGAAATACCTTGGAAAAGATTTGGACTGCCACTGTCGGGAGTACTCTTCGTCGTATGCTACACCATGTCCTCACCTCATAGTGGCATAGCCAAGTATAGACTGGCATAATATCCAAAAGCTACCTTCAATTGCTTTCTTTCTGTTTTGATAATTCTAAAATCTAGGAACTATGAGGGATCTTATTGAACTTTCTGAAATGGGAGCTTCTGAATGAGGAACTTCTTGAAATTTTGAAACTTGCCAAAAAGAAAAGGAGCTCAACGCTACTATCACTTAACCTTATCAAAACAACCTACCAGTCTTTTAGCATAATGTTATCTGGACACTTAAAAGATACTTAGAAGAAGTTGACAGTTTGCCTAAAAATAAAAACTAAAACGTAGTATCAAAAGCCAGCAGATTTGAGCGTAAATGCCAATTTCGAATTACAGTCGCCTTGTGCCAGTGTTAACAGAGTTAACCCCGAAATAATACACTCGCGAACAAGGGAGTGTATTATAGGCTTACCTTTGAAAGCTAGAGCGGAAGGAATTAGAAGAGGAGAAAAAAGAGGAGAGGTACCGACACACTCTTGTTTTAAAAAACTGCATGTTGTTATGAACAGGAAAGACTAAATGTGACAAGGAAACCCCACATTCGCGTTTTACGGCTTTAGGAAAACGTCCAAACTTCACTGTTCATCCGAAAGTAGGCTCACGAGTGAACTGATTTGCGTTCAATCTTAGGCGAGTACTACGGTTGAAGATCTTAAGGGTTGGAATGCAATTGGCAATTTTCCTCGAACACTGTTCGCGGAAAAAGCGATAAAACAGTGATAGGCAAGAGACATTGCGTCCGGTGTTCTATCGATTCAATTGGCTTTTCAATGCCTCAGTCACCAATAAGTTTTAACACCCGTTTTTGAATCCTCTCCAGCAGGTGCAATGCATTTTTCGGGGCAACTGCCCAGACTTGGTAGGTATATTCCAGCTTAGGGCGAATGTATGCCTTGGGTTAATAGCATAGCCAGATCCTTCTGATCTGGATAAAATATTTCTTGCACCTTTTGAGAAAACCTAGCCGTTCTTGTCAGTCTCAAATATGTGATCATACCCAGCAAGCAGTTCTAGTTTCAGAGTTGACTCCACCCATAAAGTTATTAAAATCCTGGATTCTCGAAATATTTATCTCTGGTCAACCTATTTCCTCATACGTAATAAAGTTAGAAAAACAAACAAGTTGCTCCATTCTTTCTGGCAAAAAGTAATTTTTAATAGAAACACACATTTCTTATATAAAGAAAACAGGCAAAGCAGTTCGAACTGTTTTGCAGGGTTTGATCCGGGATAAGCAGACAAAATTTGGTGAGTAAAACCTACATTACCCTGGGTCCGAGTCGAAAATAACTGAAAAACACAATTTTTTGGAATTAATGACATCGGCTACCAAGACTTTTTCTCGAAACATGCTGATTTTTCATGTTGCTTCGCAACCTAACCTACTTTTTGGCATTGAATCGAAGATTACCTTAAGCTCCATTCAGCAAAGAACTTTGATTCAATAGAACCCAAACAAAAAAAATTCTATCTCAAATCTGGAATTGTGGCAGAGCCTTAGGACTTTTTGTCAGAAACAACAGCAACAGAATTAACTTCATTAACTAAATGCAAATCAAAAGAATCAGAACTTTTAGATGTTTTTTTTTCGTTTTCGTACAAATATACCTACCTACCCAAAATCTTAAGCTGAGTCCTTTTTAACATCATTCAGCGAAGCTTGTATGTAGAGTATGCAGAGCACTTATATAAAAGTGGCCTCAATCTCGATGAATTTGATTTAGTTTTTAATGACGTGAGAGTACATTTAGGCGAGCTTACCTATACTTCAAGGTCCGCTAAACTAGAACTGTCATTATCTTTATTATTATTATATCAAGCTTTATTCACTCTTTTTCCTTAATTCATCGTACAGCTTTATATGAATTGCATACTTAGCAGATTCGAATTGTTTTCTAATATTAAACTTATAAAATTATTAATATTAAATGACATGAAATATATCTATTGGTATTAAGTTAAACCATATTTAATTTTAACCGCGAATTCTCTTTAATTTAGAGTATAAGCCTCCTCCAAAGTTTTCCAAGTCGCTCAAGAACTGTCATTACACAGACCTCACTTTAGCAGTTACGAAATGAGGCTTTGAAATAGTATCTAAGCTCGACCAAAACAATATCACAACACAAAGCTATAGGACAAGGTTTTTTTTTGTGTTTGAATACTAGGGTGGACGGAGGCTAAAACTCCAAAATCTTTCAAAGATACCAAGTGTGTACACACAGTGAATGATAAGTCTAGTTCAAGACAGTTAAATGGCTTAATAAAGTATGTAAGTAAATAGGACAAGGTAAAACTTTTACTCAAATAATAACCAACAAGAATTCTCAAGAAAAATATACTCCCTTTTTGAAGACTGTTTCATCTGAGAACATTAACACACATCCTCCCAAATCTCCCTTTACACCAATCGAAGGCTATTCACTCTACACCGGCGGCGGTGATTATGTGTCCTCACCCGCAACTGCGGTTAAACGCCTTAACTTATTGGGTCGATCATTCTCAATCAGTGAGTGGTCAGTGGTAGGTACTAATTTGCCTATTGTTGCAATAGCGAATAGGCAAATAAACAACCTAACCTCCTGGAGTTTTATGGGTCTGACTTTTCTTTTTGAAATTTGTTTTAGTCATTATGTTTTCTTGGTTTCACTAATTTGCATACAGTATGTGTACCGACATAGAAATCAGCAGGTCACCCCAGCTCCAGTGACCATTCATTTGTTTTAACATAATTTGTGTAGGTACGTTTGAATTTATTTTACAACCCATGAACCTTATGTAATTTAACTCACCTTTGACATCATAAAGGAAAAATATGAACCACCACATGCCTACTCACAAACGCACACTTTACATTTACAGCAACGCAGTAATTAGCCTTCGATTGGTGTTTCTCTATGTAGTGTTGTTTAAATTTTCCTTTCTCTTAGAAGTACTGACCGTTTCATCTATAACTCTCCCAGGTACACAGACAGTATGATGAATAGTTATCAGTCAATGAGCGTACCTGCTAGCGCATCGAGTTTTGCACAATTCTATCATCAGGCTGCTGCATCGGCTGTTTCGGCAGCATCTGCTGGCGCAATTGGTGTCGATTCATTGGGCAACGCATGTACACAACCGTCTTCGGGCGTTGTTCCGACTGCCGGCGCAGGACAAAGTATTGCCGATTTACCAAGGTATCCGTGGATGACATTGACGGGTAAGTTGAATAATATTTAATTTTTCCATAACTCACAGTTTTTAAGCAAAAGTATTCCTCGATTTATTTCTTAAGTGCTGAGATTTGGGTACTTGAAAAAACATTAAAATTTATGATTTGAAGTGGAAGAGTTTGTATTTTATCTAAGAAAGTTAAATCCATCGTTCTATCTGCTATTGAAGGTCTCTTGATAAAATAGTCTTGTTTACATTCAATGAGCTACTAACTTATACATTTGTTTGCTCATATAAGAACCTGCATGAAATATTTACCTGAACAAATAGAATTTTTTAAACAAGGGACATATGGGTGGTTTCCACCAGTGCATAAAAAAATAAAGTCATGTAAATTTGGAAAATCGTATTAAATTTGGCTTTATTAGAAGTACCATTTCCAAAAAACAAACGAAAAGTCCAGAAGCATCTGTCTCAAAATGAGCGACTTCCTGGTCGGCGTCTGTTACCGAGGTTAGAGTCGGCCAAACACAAAACATCTTTTTCTCTTCCAATATTTAAATGGAATGGACAACAATTAGATGCATGCCAGATGTTTTTATGAAATATTCTGCTGGTTATACTATTGCTTTTCTCCGTAAAGGCATAACATTGCGGGGGGTTTGGTGTTTCTGTGCAGAGGTTTCACGTTCGGCTCATCAGCGTTTGTGTTGAATCGAGAGTAAATTTCTTCTTCAATAATTTCTATCCCCAAATTTCTTCCGCTCGCGATGTGCTACGCATTATAAGGGAAGTGATAACCCCTTGATCACGAGCATATTATGAACAAAACACCTATTTAAGCATAGATTTTTTAACAGAGCTTAACGTTAATTTTATATAACTCCTCTTACATTTTTTTGTTTCCTGTAATAAATTGAATAACGAAACGAACTGAGTTTTGATGGAAGTTTGATGCATCAAAACTAAATTACTTTTAAGGGGCAATAACATTCAATAAAAGGTCCTAAAGAAAAGACCTGAATAAGACATATAATTTACTTGTAGCTTCACTTCGAATTTTTGCGCAATGGTAATTTCCTATTTTGTCTGACTCCTATACTCCTTACCTCATAGAATCTCGATAGCGAGAAAAACTGACATAATAAACCCCGTTTTGTTTCAAAAGCTGAATTCCGACTGAACAAAACCTCATGAAAAGAAGTTTTAGTTGCTGTAAAATGTAATTTTTCACATAAGCACGCAAAGCGGACACAGAAGGCCTGACTGTTTTCCACAGTTTGATTTGGAATTAGCCCACCAAATTTGTCGAGTTTAACCCAGATTAAACCTGAATCAAAATTCACTGATAATCCACTGATGCGATCCGCAAAAACAACTTAGCTTGAAACACTGGACTTTATCGAAGTCGCAACCACTTCCCTTTCGTTTTCCGCTATAGCATGGTGTGGGGCTAGAATTTACTCCATCGATTGGCTTGCTGTTACATAAGCTCGTCAATTTAACCATGATGGCGTACCTATGCCTCTGCTATCAAGAAACCGGAAAATCTTGGATCGTTCTGACAGTCTATAAACGCATAATCTGTCCCTCGAGATAGTATCACCCTATTTACTGAAAAGCAACAAATCTGTAAGACTGAGTATTATGCCCTAAAAAACTACATCAACGTGACGAGTCCTACATAGGCCTTTTTCTGACTGTATTTAACTTTCACCTGTGTAGGTCATCGAAGTAATGAAAAAGCTTTAAACGAGTTCAAACCAATCCACCGCAGCTTGTATTCTTTGCTCTGTAGAAAATAATCTAAGCCAACCCTGGAACTTGTGAAGCTATAGCATCAGCAGATGGCGTAAATAAAAGGGCCAACCTACGATTTATCGATCATGTGTCTTATGTTGTTTAAAGAACCTCCGACCCAAGCCGGGAAAAGCAAAATACTTTTTGCCTTAGAATCTACGGACCCAGGGGTAAGCCACCTGTCGCCCCCACTCACCGTTTTCCATGGCGCTGACTACTTGATAGCTTTATTGACCAACAAAAACAGGAAAAGACTAGCAGTTTACTGAAGGAAAAGATAAGAAACAGGAGCGTTACTTTAAAGTTGATCTCTTTGCCGTATGATCAAATAAGCCCTCATGTCGACTTACCGCCACCCACCCATAATGATTTAAGTCACCATTGTTGGGCTGCTCGTTACTTTTTCGAGTTAAACACGGTCGGATGCCGGATGGGACCTTCCGACCGACCACCAAGCACTCGCATGCGGACAGCACTCAGGCCTAGCTCCAAAAGGTGCTATGGATGACCAAGATCAGCATATATTCCGAGGCATGTTTTTTCCTTCTCCTCATGGAGGGGGTTGTATTTTATGTGTAGCTGCAAGGCTTGTGTCGCCAAAATTATGTATCAGACTACGACCTCGAAGCCGTTCATCCCCAGACAGATGCTCCAGGAATTTTATCGTTTAAAAATTCAGATGCCTACCAAGGATTAGACAGGATGGGGTCAAAATTCTGCCGGAGTCAAAATTCTGCCTGAGTCAAAATTTTACCAGAGTCAAAATTCTTTTCACAATTTGCTTTTCTAAACAAAATTCGGAAAATGCAGCTTCGACACAGCGACACAATCAAATATGCACGGGCGCCCTGCATATTAAGTTTGTCATACAGTTTGTAACACGATGGAATAATAATGGAAGACCCCCAAGACCTGAAGGGCATATGATCAAGACCGAATTCTGAAACGACTAAGCCATGTCCGTCCGTCCGTCTTTCTGTGTGTTATATGTTTTTAGGGCCTAAGATATATATTTTGAGCTAGAGATCTAAAATTATCTTACATGAGCTCCTTGTCATCCGAAGCAGTACAAGTGTTAACATTTTTCAAATCCGCCCACAGACACGCCCACAATCGGTTTACATGTTGAACTACTTCCAGTGCTCTCAAAACTTTGTGACGTCGTTAAAGGCTGCCATCTCCTCATTATTGTATCTCCTCGAAATTTTCGAAAGGAGAATTATGCTTACAAATCAGGCCCTATCTATGATGCTATTGGGTTTTATTTAAACTTTCAGGTTCACCTTTCAGTTTAAACTTTACTGCAAAGGGTAGCCCTATCAGGAGTGTACTCCTGTCAGCATCTCGTATAGCGTGATGAAGACTTCTTTTACCTGTGGATTTCAGTGCGCTCTTATGACAAGCACACCTTATTACCTCAAGGCTATGTTATGAAATGAATCGCAACTGACGGTTGTCTCCCGAACTTCTGTGTAGTGTACACTACACATAAATGGAGTACCATTGAAACGGACAAGTATCTCAAAGTTTTTTCACGCAAAATGGCAGGACTGATATTTAGTTATTTGGTTGGGTTACCAAGCTGTAGCGATAGTTAAAGAACTGCGCCGGCCGGTCGTTAGGAAAGCTGAGCTCGGAGTGGAAGTAAGCACCACAGCTTTTAATTCAAAGTTTGTTTCAAGCCCTCATCATGAAATTTGGATGATTACCGAAAGAATTAGAAAGCGGCGACAAACTATCGAAATGAGATCTCCAATGTGCATTGCTCGTGTTTAACTCTTAGGGAGAAAGTAAGTACGAATTCGTTCCTATTCAGTCTTTATTTGTAGGAATCTTAATGTTGAGCAGCTACTTCTCCCAATGGAACGAACAATGATACGATGGTTAAGACATGTTGTTTGTATGCCCGCCAGACTTCCCAGGCAGGTCATGCCAGCCGAGATGCAAACGCGTCATCTCCTGGTAATTGAAGAAACAGGTGATGGTAAAAGCATCTCCGAGACCTGCCTGCGGCGGTTGTGAAGCTTCATTTGGTGGTGGAGAATCGGGAACGATGGAAGAAAGATTTAGCTGTCCTCACTTCGCGACCCTTTTGTAAGGGATTAATGGCAAAATAAAATATATGTTTATAAGCGGGCGCGGAGTTTCGAGACAAACTGCTTTCTCTTACAATTTATTGCCGATTTTTGAATCGCTTTAGGCATCACAGCAGCTTCTTTATGTCCTAAGCATGTTAATATTCCAAGGATTATTTTAATTTATTTCCGGCCTTACTTCCGGATCTTTACGGCGGAAATCTTTACCACCGTAAAGGCATTACACTTGCAACATAAAGGAACACTTTATAGTTTTTGTGTTCTATCTTTGCTTTCTCTCTATAAAGGCATAACACTTGTGGGAGTTACCTCTTGTACTCTGACAGTTCTTATGCTCAAACCATCTACCCATCTGCATTTATTTTGCATCGGGTATCCTCTATTTTGTTTTTCTCTTTATTTACTTGGGATCGTTATAATCTTATGTGTTTGGTGACCGGAAAGTTGCTTATGAAAAACATAAGGCCGTCAAAATTTAAACCGCAGTAACCCAGTCTATATAAAAGCTATTAATTACTAACAGCTTTATTTATTCTCAAGCTTTGCCGATCCGAACTTATGTTACATCGGGTATTCTCTTATTTTTTTACTTCTCTTTTATGTGCATGGGTCCTTTCATTATAATCTTATGTATTTTAAGGAAAATCCCAACCAAAGCCGCTTAATCGAGTGTTGTTCATGATAAAAATAAGGGGCCTTAGGCATTTATACCAACCCTAAGGCTGGACTCTAGTGTCTAATTTAGGCAAATACCTTGGAGGCAAAAAGAGCACCTCAAAACCTAAACACGTTTAAAGGAACATAAAAGGTATTTAAGTTTAGTTAAAATGGGGAGTGTACGTTCCAAAGGCAGGAGATTCTAACAGCTTTAGGTCGACGTGCATTGGTATCAAAATCTAGCGTTTCAAAAATATTGCAATATTTGGGCCGGGATACACTGATAAAACGCAGCTGTTGCTTATTAAATATTTATGTGACAAAAATAAATAATAAAAAAAAAATATTTATTCATCACAAGGTAACAGAATCACTTTTACGGTAAGAAAAAGTCATGTTTCGCTCATCGGCAGTACACGATCCTGCTACTTTCCCTGTTGGTACCTACTACTTTAACCAATCGAGCAATTGGTGACAATGGTTTATTCGTAGTCCATAGGTTGACCACTCCACTGGTTTTTGAATTTTGACAGAGAATTTATTGCAACTCCTCTGACAATTTCTTTCACAAAAAGCTTTAAAAAAATTTATACTCAAAAGCATTTTGTTATCATCGATCGCTCTGAGCATCTAGGAGTTTCTGGAAAGTGTGACTTTTTAGTGGTCATCTTACTTTCTCTTGAAAAAATGCCTCAATCGATATATCAAATTTTAACTTATACACAGTATAGGTATTTTAATAACGTATGAAAAAATCTAGGACTCACAGTGGACATAGCCATTGAAATCAGTCTTTTATTAACCGGAAATGACTAGGTTCTGAATACGAAATACCCCAAGTCTGATGTTCGACTTTATGTGAGATAAAATCAATTCATTTATTCACTGAGTTCTACTTTTTCTAAACTCGAATCACATATTCCATGCATAGATCCAATCCTTAAATAAAATTCTTATACACGAAATAAAAAAGTTCAATGGACCTCTACTGAAAATAAAAACTCAAATTTACAGTAAATACAACTTCCCAAAAGCATCAACGAAAACTTTGCCAAAAAAATATTCACGCTAATAATAAAATTTTATTCGAAAATTATCAGTCCACAAAAAAAAAATCCGAAACAGATTCAAATGAATAGATAAGAAAATTGTGTGTATTCAAAAAACTTCAATATTATACGGACGAAAAAAAAAAAAATTAATTAAAATGCGGTAACATCTATCCCTGTGACATTTATAATATGTTTATGTTATCTGCGACAATATAAATTATTAAAATTATTGCTTCAGACGGTTCGGCTCTGTGTGGTGTATGATTTTCGTGAGCACGAAACTTTGACATAAATCACCATCATAACTCATGGCTTTTGGATTTCCTACACTCCAGCGAATAGAGTTGTTCGACGTTCTATACAGCGATAACACTGCGGTTGTCCTTTGCTCTAGCAGCTGGATGCCCAATGTTTTGTATTAAATATCTATCTTTTTGTATACATATGTGTATCCCAATTAAACAAAAGCAACTACACTGACTTTAATATGCTGGTTTGGCCAGGCCGCATAGCATGATATTGCCACTCCCATAATTTTTTTTTACCTACAAGGAAATGGAATGTTGGAGCCGGGTAGTATAGATAGTGGGCGCTGTAGAAGAAATAGTTGGTAATATCTGCTGCCCATTTCAATATAGGTATACATTGATTTTCAATCAAATGAATTACATTATGAGCAATTTCGTGCAACCAGATTGGAACGCATAAGCCTAAAACGCAAACTGAACACTAAGCTCATTGTAGCAAGGAGAATCGGTGCTTTCCCTCCAAAGAATTGTCGATTGGTAGCCGTTCAGGCCGTACCCTGCTAAAGATCCTCGCTAGGTAAGGAATTGAGATGATCAAATTATCGTTCAAAGTATCTTACAACAATACCAACAATTGTTTACTTAATTGATTTTTACGACGATCGTTAATTTTGTTACCGTTCCATTATTTTGGGATTTTTTTGTGTTGTGTTATCTGGCGGGCAACAATTTTTTCAAGCAAATTTAATTGACTCAAGGTCGTAGACAACGCCGTTGTGCTATCTGTGTGTTCTGTCTTTATCTCATGAAAAAGATGCTGATTCAATAGAACAGCGGAGAGTGTATATCCATTCGCATGAGAGTCAGACACTGCCTGGCTATATGCATCAAAGCCTACATAATAATAAAAGCAGCATAATGGGTCGTTAAATTTATATTTTTGAATGAAATCTTTATTTTGATATCCGACGAAGACGACGACGACAACCTGGATAATGATGCATGTTTCGATTTGCTTTCATATTGTTTTTAGTCGATCTTGATGTGTGCCGTGCTCGAAAATTTTGATTCACGGCGAGCTTTTTTTATCCGGACCCCGCGAGATGTTCGAAAAAGTGTTGAGATGGAAATAAATCTAACACTAGACAAAACTATTAATTTGAATTTTTGTGGTGAATGGCTGTCGGAAGTGAAGAGTTGATTATAGTTTGGTTTAATGTTGTGTCGATGCGATTAGCTGAGAGTTAATTATATTTCTCATCCTTGGGCCATGTCATAAAATCATATTATACAAAGTATTTAACGACAAAATCATGCACCATAGAAAACTAATTAGTTAAGTGCTGGTTCTAGCATCGCAGGCGTTGTGTCGGTTATTAGACAGGAATTCTAGAACTGAATGGTATGCTAAAGCTAAGCTAAGCTGAGCTTGCTACTGTCTATAAGCAATAAATCACACATCTTGGTCAATATGGAATTTTTTATTAAACACTTACTAAATGCCGGCAAGTCGGGTGCCGAATGAAGTGTGGTTAATTAAATCCTCTTATAATTATTGCCCGTGCAATAGGTATTGATGATGGGTGAGATGATCCATTATAGCTAGTGCCTTAGAACTTAGTCAATAGTTTTTAAAAAAATTAAAGGAACTTTACCTATACCAAGGAAATTTTATGCAAAATAAACTGACTTATTTTAAGTAGAGTTATTATTATATTTATATCGTAGACAGTTGATGATATGTACTTAACCTATATAGTTACCAAGACATTGTGGCGAGAAAAAAAGGTTTGACTTTCCAGGGTACAAGGGACCATGGAGCCATGAGACAGTTTATATGCGGCTTTGGTTTTATACCCTCCGGACACCACCAGATTTGCTCTGCTATACCCTAAGTTTTTTGGGTCGCTGATCAATAATTTCGGGTTTTTTTTTCAAGAAAAATTAGGGCTTCACCCTTAAATCACTCAAAAATACCCCCAGAGATCTTTTTAGGGTCTTTTTATAAGGGTGTTTTTGTTTTATTCGCGCTTGGAGTGCTAATTAATGCCAAAAAATATGGTTAACCTTTAATTTGAATATTTAGTAAAGTAAATTACATAAAAATTTCAACATTTGGGTTAAATTAAAGGGCTGTAAGGAGCCCTATGGGACATTTTTCCACATTCACACTTTTTGACTCTAATTATGCAAAAATCTGTTTTTCTGACCCTTAGTTGAACATTTAATATTTTTTTTTTAAATTTAAACCTACCGTTTACAAGAGAGGATTCAATAATACTACCCCATTATATGAGTTTGACCAAAAAATCTTTTTGGTTAGAACTAACCTGCTTTTTCCAGGGATAAAGTTTCCTCCTTGTTGATCAACTGAAAAGATGACTCGTTCCATTTCATGGTCCCCTCATCAGCTGTCTGACTGACCATAGCTACCTGAGAAGCTGACTTAAAGGTATATCTTAAAATGCTACTATGACTTAGTAAATAATTATGCCCCAATCATTGAATTCAATTATTATTATACTCCAATTTATATGTGAAATTGGAGTATAATATAACATCACATCAATTCATCACTTACAACCTACAGGATCGACGAGGAGGAAAAAGAGACCAATCTCCACCTTTTCTGCATATGCCCCGCTCTCTCTAAGAACCGAAATCTTCACCTTAAAGCTTTCTTCTATAATGATCTTAGTGATCTTAGAAAGACTGACCCAAAACATTTCTTACGCTTCATTAGTAGCTCAAAATGGTTCAACGAGTAGGCAATTTTTTCAGATCCACGTGGTATCATAATGAACCTACATAGGTCTAAGTGAGTTGGGTTCTTCGAACCCGACAGCCACTTCAACTTAACCTAACCCTTACCTAGAACCTACAGGATACTTAGCCCTGTCTCATCGCGGGCTGTTGCCCCTTAGGTTTTTTAATAGGACTAGGAATACATTATTGAACTCCCATTGGTAAGGTAATAGTTTAGGTGGCTGTCCTCGCTCAGCAGCGACACACGAAAACCACGGAGGTCCACTGTGATGCCTTTTTTGGTGTAAAACCGGAGCTACCAGCCCGAGGATAGATGACGTCTTCCCTATTTGGATGAAAAGGTCGAGCCAAAGGCAATCAGTAAGCCTTTTCCAAAGGTAAATCGATGGTTAGGGCTCGAGTATAACCGGTTCGGTTATTATTTGATATTTTATAAGTAATGTAAACTTCGAAAATGGGCGTGGTCTAACCGCCTCTAATTTAAAATAGAATGGCGCAACAGCTCGAGGTGAACCAGGGCCAACTTCTCAACAAAGTATGCTGTGTGTGTTAATTTATTCGCATACAAAGGGAACTTCAATTTTTTGCCGAATCCGAACCGCACTTTGAGAAGTTTTTTCAGACAATTGTTACTCACGGAGGGTTTGTCAGGCCCTCGCGGAGGTCGGGGCCGTAAAAAAGAACGAGTCTTTTCATTTTTTTTTTGAGGTGACGATGGTAGGATTTGAACCCAAACCTCCGGCGTAGTAGGCACACACACTAACAACTACGCCACGGCACCCCACAACCACCCCTAATTACAAACTAATAATCATAAGATATATCCACAGATATTTCCAAGCTACACTTAAATGTACGTAAAAATGCAATTTTTAGGTTCAAATTTAATATTTTTGATAAATCGACAAAAATCGAAAAACTTTATATGAACGAAATCTGGAACGAAGTCTCGTTTACCTAACCTGCTACTTTTTTTGTTTCATGCTTTCCTAAATTAGGCTCAAGGCCAGTCGAAATTAAGTTTTTCTGGAAAGTTTAGGATTTTTCTTTAATTCTGCCTCCAAATGTAGGCGTGGCCCAAAGTCTTGTATGAACAAAATGTGAAACTAAGCGTTTTCTACATAAAATATTTAGCAAATTTTTTTCAATTTCGAGCAAAAATATTGAAAAAAATGTATTTGAAAATTTACCCTTAAAACAGATGCCACGCCAACTAGAGGAGGTCCACCAATTAAATTTGTCTTTTTTGTCAATTTTATCTTACATTCATCAGGAGATGCTAAATGTCAAATTTCAGCTTTTTAGAGCGTCTTACAGCTTTGAAAACTCTGGAGGTAGTTGCACATTCAGGCCGATTGTGGGCGTGTCTTTGGGCGGATTTTAAAAATTTTTACACTTGTACTGCTTCGCATGGCGTGAATCTTACGCACGAAGTTTCAGCACGCTAGCTAAAAATTTAAGGCCTAAAAACATTTGACATACAGACGGACGGACAGACATGGCACATTCGATTCAGAATTCGGTCTCGATCATATGCCCTTAAGGTCTTGGGGGTCTACCATTATTATTTCACCGTGTTACAAACTATGTGACAAACTAAATATACCTCCTATCCTATGGGATGGGGTATAAACACTGTGGACTTCAAACATTTTAGATATGAATAAATAGAGTGGCGCAACAGCCCGAGGTGAACCAGGGCCACCTTTTCAACAATGTATGCTGTGTGTGTTAATTTCATCACATACAAAGGGACCTAGAATTTTCTGCTGAAACCAAACGGCACTTTGAGAAGTTTTTCAAGACAAATGATACTCTCGGAGGGCTTGTCAGGCCCTCGCGGAAGTGGGGACCGTGAAAAAGAACGAGTCTTTTTTTTTTAAGGTGACGATGGTCAGCTTGGAACCTAGACCTCCGGCGTAGTAGGCACACACACTAATCACCACGCCACGGCATTCCATGGCATTCCACGAGAAGAGGTCATAAATGACAGGTCATAAAAAATGCAACTGATTTCGGTATAAGTCCGTACCTATTGCCTCCCAAGTAAGAGTGTGGCTCAGTGATGGGAAAGTGTTGGGGTAACCGACTTCAGTATGGGCCCTTGCCGGTGGAGAATTCTTAGGCAATACGCTGATGAAGGGTAACCGTTTTAAGTGTGAACCCGCTTACTTGAGGCTTCTCAGAGCTAACATCGGGGGAATGGAAGCCATACTTCAGGCTTCTCAGAATTAACCTCGGGGGAATGGAAGAGGTACGATTAACCGAAGCAGCATGAAGTAAGGGAATATATATAATACTCTACCACTCTTTCCGTAAGAGCGTAGAAGTGAGGGCAACGGAAACAGTACGAGCTCGTACCAGGCTAGTCCTGTAAGCGAAAACTTAGGAGGATGGAGACGGGGGAATGATAGGTAGAGGTGGCGTTTGCAGGTGCTCTACGATTGAGTTTTCGTGTGAATTAAGGGACAGATTGTGTGGCGTTTAAGCAATTTGACACGCGGATAAAGCTTATTATCTTCTTTAAGTTAAGTCAATAGATTGTTTAGATCTTCGAAGATTTATTTACCCAGAGTTTTCCTTCTTACATAAGATGAACCATATACGACTCATACGTTATGCCATTTTTCCTGCTCGCATCCATTCGCATCTTATAAATTTATTGAAGGGTGCACCAAATATTTTTTTGTGAGTCAGCCTTTTGTCTTTTACTGAATTTTGTTAAATCTTTACTGTGCTAAGACTCTGCTTGTCTCCCTTGATTTCTACGTGGGGCTATGTTTGCATTTTTTAAGCTCTGAAGCTTTGGACGGGGTTATCAATGTTATAAAATTTGGCTTAGCTGAATTCGTGTAATTTTCTTTAACATGCTACAGACATATCTACTATCTGTCTTAGTGCTACAGAAAGTACTAAGACTCGCCTACTTTTCTTCTTCTGCTATAACTGAATATTTGCGTATATGAGGTCTATTTCATACCTGCATTTGGATCAATGATTAATGACTTATTGAGTGACGGTTTGTGTCTATATAAAGGGAATGACATAGCATATGAACATCTAATTATGATTAATTTAGAAAACAAAATTAAGTATGAGAAGGCGAGATCTTTATGTGAAAAGGGAATACATTAACAAATAAAATAATAATTATCTAGTAAGACAATTTTTTCTATACTTACACAAATTGCTTAATCAGACGTAAAGGAAATTCCCTTACTTTTTGTAGGGCCGCACTGTTTTACTCTGCATGGTCCTTGCATGCAACAACACCAAGTGCAATGACTTTTAATCATACATTATTTTTAAGCGTAGGTAGATGTTTCACCATGTTATGCCAAAATTACAATTTTTCAAATTGCACATTTTCTCTTTGAAGAGTTTACCAAAGAAGTTTTTGCAAAATAATAAGTCTGACGTGTCTGCCCGAATCATGAATTTTGGATGTTACTTTCTTAACTTATATGGATAATCTTGTAAGTAGGTGCAATGATAAGAAATCATAAGAGGCTTATGCGATCGGTTATAATTCGTATTCCAATAGCGACTCTCATTTTGAGACCACTGGTAGGTATAGCCTACTTTATATAATTATGTAAAGCATTAAATCAATGAGACAGTATAGCTAGCTTAAAAAGCCACCTGCTTTCAATGCCGGTTGCCTGTTTTAACTCATCATTTCAACTCATATCTATTTCAACAAAAGTGCAACTCACCAAACAATGAACGCCCTTCATCCATTTCAATATTTTTTAACCTCAATTTTCTTTGACAAACACGAAATGAAAAACTCAATTTCTGTCTAACAGATAGCTAACTCCCGTATATGTATGTGTATTTTCCTATTTTTTCCTTTTCTTAACTATGCGCATGACATTGCATAAACTTTCATCGTACATACCCATCTCTCTACAGTCAAGTCACTGCGGAAGATCATGCATAGTGCTCTGCTCACTGCAAGTGAAAAACCAAACCAATTGGACTATGAAGGACTTGCTTTCAAATACTGTAATTCTCTCTATTCTTCGGAATGTGCGGAATTCTTGTGTCATTTAGTATACGTACATAGGTATATGCATCACAAATGTATGTATGTGATATTTTTTTTAATTAAAATGAAATTGCACATTTTAAACACGCCTTGCAGTGCACGGCGATTGCTGCTTGTGCGCATCCTCTACACCGTAGGAATTATGCGACAACGTTAGTATGGACGCAATGATGTAGTAATGGTATATGCACATAATGCAAATATAGACAATCCATTAGAAATGTGACCGAGGAGACATTCCTCATTTTTATTTCAAATGAAAAACCAACAAAAAGTATCTACATGCAGTCTGTATACGCATATGCAAATTTAAAGAAAATACTTGCGATATCCCTCTATGATGACACACTTAAATGTGCAAAAGTCCCATTAAATATTTTAATTTATTTGCACTCTAATACACATCATCAAGTACATAAAAATAGAAAGATGCACAATTTTATTGCAGCTAAACATTCGAACTGTGTCTCGGTCTCGGCATGGTTGGTGGATTTGCGCGTTTTACACGAGGTGCATTCCAAATGAAAGCGTTCGGATGGGAAAAAATCATCGGTTTATTGGTGTAATGTGTTTTTTATGAATTTATTTGATGTCTTGATAAGATGACTTTGATTTATTTGTACGGAGGGTACCAGTTTCATTGCTAAATATATTTCCAGAATAAGGCGAAATGTATTCATGTTTGACAACATAAATAGCTAGGCAACATACCTAATTCCTTAGGATGAAAACATATATGTACCTTTAGAGACATAACAAAAACATGTTTAAAATCCCTCTTCCACAGTTACATGCTTAACTTATCTCTGTCTAAGCTTTACGTGTTTTGAGATCTTTAATAGGAACAGTTCTCTTTTGTAAAACAAATCAAATTATTGGCATTAGTGAGAATCCACAAGTTAAAACAATTAAATTATAGATATGCTATAGATTTTATTTCATTATAAAAATCACAATGGTATTGTTGCCGCACATTTAACATAAAGGATTTGATGTAATACGTTTAAATAAGGGTTAAATAAGGGTTACATGTTAAACTCAATGAGAGGAAAATTCCATGGAGTATAAAACCTCCATTAAGAAAAACAAATATATATATATAAACAGGTATATATTAAAACTAACGACTAGGGAAGGATGTGCATATATTTTACAGATATATCCCAATGGTGAATTAAAAATAATAAATTACAATGAATAAATAATATTTACATAAATACATATAAAATAAATGTATAATAAATAATTGAATAAATAAATAAAAAATAAGTCAATATAAAGTATCTACACTGTTAAATGATAAACAACAGATAAATAAATTATTTAATAAGTTAAAAATTAATTAGCACACAAATCAATCTTAACTTGTTAAACTAAATAAATAAAAGTAGGAAATTTTAAATAACAAAAAATAAATACTTGAATAAATATGTATTCGTAACTATTAAGTCACAGAACATCATATCATGAACAATTTATTCTAATTTTGATTGCTCAGTTTGATTATGAGAATATTCTCTCAAAGCACCAAGAGATTCAAAAATGAAACATTTAATTTGTGAATTCTTTCCGAAATCAATTCAACATTCACCTTTTCGTGAAGGTCTGAAGTCGAGTGATGCCAAGGAAGGTCAAGCATCGTTTTTAGCACTTTTATATCTGAGCCGTGATGGCCGTGGGGTGCCGTGGCATAGCGGTTAGTGTGTGTGCTTCCTACGCCGGAGGTCTGGGTTCGAATCCTGCCATAGTCACCTGAAAAAACTTGTTCTTTTTCACGGTCCCCACCTCCGCGAAAGTTTGACAAGCCCTCCGAGAGTATCAATTGTCTTGAAAAACTTCTCAAAGTGCCGTTCGGATTCGACAAAAAATTGTAGGTCCCCTTGTATGTGAAGAAATCAACTCACATAGCATACATTGTTGAGAAGTTGGCCCTGGTTCACCTCGAGCTGTTGCGCCATATTTATTTATTTTATTTATATCTGAGCCGTATGAAGCCAAAGCCTTTAACTTTAGTACTTGGCTTCTTAAGAATTATTTGGAATACTAAAAATATCGGGACCATATCGGGACCATATGGGAAACCATATGGGAAACACCCGGCATAGATCCATGATACGTTCAGTAGCTAAGATTACAAACTTGATCGAGGGATGTTATGAAAATTTGTATTTCCTCAGAAGGCCTAGACCTTCTATCACATCTTCCCATTGTGCCTGTAATTCTATTTTAAAGCCTTATTGCTTTGGTTGCTAAATTTTTAGCTGTTTTGTTTTTTACTATTTTTAACATTGGGTGCAATAACATATTAGTTTTTCAATAAGCAGAATAGATGTAATACGGTTGAAAGCTTTAAATATACAGCATAAAAAATTTTAAAAGTCAAGCTACTTATGCAGTGTTTACATCTATATCACACAATAGCCAAGTAGGTATGATCACCGCCAGTGATGATCGATCATGCAGGTTCAATACCTGGATTTCAATCAGCAAAGAGAAACAATATCCAGTTAACAAGAGGTGAAGCAAAAATTAATCAACGGGGGAAAATCTTACTGTGTCTAATAAATAAGAAAATGTAAAAAAAATATTTTTTTCTAAATTTTTTTTTGAAGCTTTTTGACTTTATGTGCTACTTCTGCCAGTCGACTTTCAAACCATGGGTTCTGAGTTCGAATTTCGGGCGAGAAAGTTTCTTTATAACCGACCCAGGGTATATATTAATTTCACCGAAGACCGTAGGATATGTAGAAGGAAGATGGATAATTGTTTCCTCCTTTCATCCTCATCCCTCCCACAAAAATCATATAAATGATGATGAATTGTCAGTTGAGGAAATATCTAGACTCACTAAAGCTCCTTAATGACCCCGTCAATACGCCCCGAGGCAAAATGTCCACTGGTGATTTGATGGCTTAGGTATTTCACTAAAAATGAAACCGCTCATCACATTTCCGTGGTGAAAGCAAAACCATTTCGCTTGATATTTCGATAGCATTTGACAGAGTCTGCAACTAGGCTCTCTCGTTGAAAATGCGTGCTTTTTGAACCAATTTATCTTTTATTCATCGGCTTGAAAATTTTCTTTCGAACCCTTCAATCCAAGTCGAACTGAGAAGTTTGGACGGCTTCAAATAGAACCTTCATCATAAAAATGCTGATGCCCAAGGCTCACTTTTTATGCCGAACGCTTTGTTTTATTTTCATCAAC
The DNA here is from genome assembly GCA_947623515.1 of Neoascia interrupta. NCBI lineage: Eukaryota > Metazoa > Arthropoda > Insecta > Diptera > Syrphidae > Neoascia > Neoascia interrupta. The sequence goes on along the minus strand of OX392464.1, from coordinate 34,381,312 downwards.
GATCTTTTGTCTGCGGCACGTCTAATGCAACACACTCTTCTGCTGATGGCAGTAGTTCTTTTACTCGTTTCCAAGAAGACGTTCTAGTTTATTCAGATGTGAAATCGAACGATTATGTGACTTTTTCAATTAATTCTGAGGTACAGCATCTCAATCTGGTTGGTTACAAATAGTGTAGAGTTTATTGCATGCAAAACACAATGCTGCCTGTACCGCCCTTGATGCACTGCTCAATTCGGCATCGTCAAAGTGGCATTTTAAGCTCACCTCAATCTTCGTAAGAACACCTTAAAACATAGACAGCACTCATAGTTGTAAGAGGTCAAGCGATGGCCCTCCTAATCTTACTAACTTACTTACTTAAAGTGGCGCTACAGTCCGGGGTTGACCTGGGCCTCAGCCAACAAGCTTCGCCAGCCAGTTCTGTCTGTAGCTAGCCGTCTCCAGTTTCGCACGTGAAGTTGGCTGAGGTCCCCTTCTACTTGCGTGCGCCACCTGAGACTCGGTGCTCCTCTACCGCGCCGTCCCTGCGGTGTGGATTCGAAGATTTTCCGGGCCGGGGCGTTGGTGTCCATAAGCTCCAGATGACCCAGCCATCGTAGACGTTGTGTTTTGACTCTTTTGGCTAAATCCGTATCGCTGTACAGCCCGTACAGTTCGATGTTATATCTCCTCCTCCACTCTCCGTCTATGCAGACGGGACCGTAAATCGTCCGGAGAATTTTCCTCTCGAAGCAGCATAAAGTGTTTTCATCCGCCTTTGACAGGATCCATGCTTCTGCACCGTAAAGCAGGACTGGGATGATGAGGGTCTTATACATGGACACTTCTCGAGAGAGGGCTTTGCTACTCAATTGCCTTCTTAGCCCAAAGAAACAGCGATTGGAAAGAGTTATCCTTTGTTTGATTTCAGCGCTGGTGTCATTGTCCGAATTGATAGCGGAACCCAGGTAGAAAAAGTCCTTAACTACCTTAAAGTTATAGCTGTCGATAGTGATGTTTTGTCCAAGACGTCGGTTTTGGGTGTCTTTTCTTGATGACAGCATATACTTGGTTTTTCCCTCATTGACTGCTAAGCCCATATTCGCCGCTTCCATCCCAATACTCACGAAGGCTTCACTGACATCACGCTTTGTTCTACCGATTATGTCAATGTCGTCTACGTATGCAAGTAGTTGAACAGACTTTTGAAAGATTGTACCTCTGGTGTTGGCGCGAGAGTTCTGCTAAATTCTCTCAAGTATGATGTTAAAGAAATCGCATGACAGCGCGTCGCCTTGTATAAATCCTTTTTTGACATCAAAGGGGTCGGTGAGGTCTTTGCCGACATTAACGGAACAGCGTGAGTTTTCCATCGTCATCCTGCACAGACTGACGAGTTTGGCAGGGATGCCAAAACTAGACATTGCGCTATATAGCTCGTCTCTATAGATGCTGTCATACGCGGCCTTGAAATCGATGAAGAGGTGGTGTGTATCGATTTGGAGTTCCTAAAAAAAAACTATCTCTTATAAAAATCTTTGCCAATAAAATTTAACAGTCTGCATGACCTGCATCATTCGTTCATATTAAAAACATATAAAACATGCATTCAGCTAATCCCTTAAATTTTCCAATCAATCAGTTGGAAATATAATAAAATTTCAATAAAAATTACTCTTGATTTTGTCTATCATCACATTAGTCTCTTGACGCGAGGTTGCTCTACATTGTTTATAAACCAAAAAATAGTACACGCACTGTGGTTTGATTATTTTAATTACTCTACGTGTTTGCTTAATTGCCCTTTGATTGGTCAATGATCAATCCAAACAAGCAATTTGAGGCATTTTCGTTCAAGTTATCTGGGGGATAAGATGCTTTTCCGCTTTTGTTATAAGCAATAAGCAAACAAATTTCACGCAACAAACAAAAAAAAAGGAAATCTAAACACAATTCTGTGGGGGTAGATCAATTTGATTTGTTATTGCTTTCGTACGTTCGCACATAATTAACTTGAAGAAGCGAAAAAAAAACCGAAAGGATGTTACGAAATACAAAAAAAAATTTATGAAAAACAGATTTCCTCAAATCATAGGGTTTAGAACTTTCTTAGACACACAGGCATGAAAAAGAAATTCTTGTATTATAAGCACTGATGTAAATTTTCTCTATACAATGTTTGACTGAAGCTACTAAATGATGTGTAGTAGGAGTTAATGTCGGCAAAATCTAATTGCCGCAACTAAAATTAAACACATGTAGGATTCACAAAATTCGTTTTAACATATATTTTTTTTCTTTTGCAGATTGGATGGGTAGCCCTTTCGAACGTGTCGTCTGTGGAGATTTTAATGGTAAGTGATTAGTTTTACTTTTTTTATACAACAGAAAATATGTTTTCAAGCGTTAAGTCCTTGAAGTTTCAAAATAACCCTCTCAAACATTCCTTTAAAAACTCTGAATTCCGTAACCCTGAACTACTATTTTGTGTTTAAATTATTAAGCCATGTCCTTGAATTGTATATGGTACACGAGAGTTCTCGTGAAAGTTGTACGAAAGAATCAGTAGGATACCTGCTTTAAAAAACGATCAGACTTCAGAGAGAGTACTTGTTTATGAGCAGCGGTGACGTTTACTTTTTATTGTTTAACCGGAAACCCTTCTCACTGGTTGTACGTACGAGATAACATTTTGAATGTGTGTATTGAAAGGATTCTTTTGATGGGGAGAAAGTTGCTTACCTATACATTGTTCAACGGAAAGATTATGGGCGACAATCCTTTTGAATGATGTCAATTCATAATAATAAGAAAAGAAGAATATGTTTCTATTATGATATCTTCCATCGTGTTTTCATTCGTAACTTTCCCTTTGCATTATATTTTTAGACATTCTATCGGATATTTTTTGAAGATATTTTTTTTATCCAGGATTTTCGATACTAATGCGGTGTTCAGTGGTTGATATTAGTATTAGTAAGTGGATGTAGGTTGTCTGCACCTGATAACAGTAACAGACTAAACATAGAACTTTATAAGTATACCTCACTAAAAATTAAAAGACAAATGAGTTTATGATTTGAAAAAAAAAAAAAAAAAAATTACATTATGAGAAGCTTTAAAACGGTCATTCCCTGCAGTCTATTTCTTCTTTTTCATTTAGGCGCGAGGTTATGACCTGAAGTGATGGATCATAAACCGCCCACTCTACTGCTTGGTCCGCTTGTGGGGTACGCCGATTTGACCTCAAAATATACCGGCAGGCCACCCGGTTCTGGATCTCTTCGTAACTGAGGCCAAATAAATGCTGTTGTCGTTGCATTTGTGTGGTCCATAAATTTTTACGCCCTCTTCTCCTTCGCAATTGCGCTGGAGTGCTGATTGAAATTGCCTTTTCGACAGGGTTTGTAGGATCTCTCCTTTGAACCTGGCAATACCAACTGAGCCTGTCGTGCTCCGTTTTTCTGGAGATAGGTTCTTTTACGTGGAGGCTTCCTCGGATTCCTCGTACTTCTGATTCTATTTCGCTTTGAGAGGCGAAGCAACTTCATCTCAGCTGCCGTTAATTTGCTCTCATATTTCGTATACGCTGTCCAACATTGTGAACCATATGTAAGCCCCGGACGCACAACTCCATTGTAGAGCCTTCCTTGCTTCATTCCCCTCTAAAACATCCACCCGATACATCAAGTCCTCGCTGCAGGGATGTGTGATCTTCACTTATGATGGAACCATCATCAGCGAAGTACTTTCGGGTCCATCAGTTTTCCTTCAAGCAGATAAGGACGACAATGAAAAGCAAAGAACTTAGGACGCTTCCCTGGTGTACACCGACTTTAATTGAGAACTCATCAGTGACTCCGGAAGGAAATCTTACTCTTGTCTTTGCTCCATCATACATGTCTATGATCATCCACACGTAGGCTTCTGAAACCCCTCGTATTCTTAGCGCCACCCATATCAGATCTCGTGGAAGTCTATCAAAAGTTTTTTCAAAATCAAACAGTACCATAGGCAGATCTTTAAGGGTATCACGATGTTTTTCCATTATGATATTTATACCTTGGATTGCATCAGTGGTTGATTTGCCCACGACAAACCCACACTGGTCCTGAGATAGCCTTATTATTTTCCGCAGTTTACTATCAAGTACCCGCTCGACGATCTTCATTGTGTGAGACATCAGCTTCATAGAAAGGTAGGTAATTGTCACAGGTTCGTGTATCGCCTTTTCCTTTAAACAAAGGAAGGAGATATCTTTCCTTCAAATCATTAAGCATTGGATTCCCTCTTATTAGTTTGTAGATGAAGGTCGTGAGCCATCTGCACCCGCTCTCCTATTTTCTTCCACTTCAACCGCCTTGGCAACCTCGTCGACTGTGATGTCTGGTACTTCTTCTCGATTAGGAGTAGTCTCTTCTGGAAAGTGGTGCCTGCGAAAATGTTCGTTCAAAAGTCCCTCACAATGGAAGCTGTCCCTGAGCATTGCTTATGAACTTTGGCGAACGAATCTCCTGAGCGTTTCTCCTCCTCTGAGCGAGAATTAGTCGCACTTATTTATTTCCAATTTTTTTTTTTTTTGTGATGAATTTCACACGGTTTAAGTGCAAGCCGACTGCGCCATAAATTTTCTTAGAATTCGAACATCTGGGTTTAATTCCCCCCTCCGTTATCATATTTTATTGAGCTTTAAGTTATCAAACATTTGCTTGATCACTCCAAAACTAGCTAAGGCCTCTACTAAATTTTGCATTGACAGACGTGATCATAATAAATAAATGTTTTATTAATAGTAGGTACCTACTACCGTTGGTGCCTGGTCTTGTTATAACTTCTTCCTTCGGAAAAAGCGAGCTTGTAACACTTCAAGCATTTCATTGTTCTTACATCGCTTACCCTTTGATACCTTAATAGCTTCTTAATAACTTCCCTCGTGGAAGAAATAAAACTTATTTTTTATAGTAATATAAATGTTAAAAAACACGCCTTCTTATTGCTCGTTGCGTGCTCTTTCAATTAGAGCCTTAATAACTGGTTGAATAATTAATTCGCGCATGGTGACACGCAATCGTATAGCTTTTGTAAATCAGTATGTTTTTCCATTTATTAACATTAACTAAGTATGTGCGAAAAGTGCAACAACATATGCAGGCATGAATAAAACATTGTACCGCATAGACCCCACAAAAGTGCTAGACTTCTAAATTCTAGTACATATGGTACAGGAATAGGTTATCTCAAATAACTCCTCATTTCGGTGGTTTTTCGCAATTTAATCCTTTCGGTCAAAAGGGTGGATGATCGAAAATGAAAAGAGGGTGATTTTATTCCGCCATCGGACGGGCAGGCATGCTTTCTTTGTATTCACAAAACACCTATACACACCCGTGTGACTTCAAATTCAAATTTGCAAGGGATGACACCAAGTAGCAGCCATTTCAACCCTACGTGTTTACTTTAATGGCGAAGATTATCTAGCCAGAGGATATCTGTCGCTACTATCCAAATCGGTTTGTCTGCTTGTTTGATGCGAAGCGACAAACCACCCAGCACGAACGGCACTTTATCGAATCCATATTAAATTGTATGTATTATTGCGAGGCAAAGCTTTGGGACTATCTCTGACTTTGATGACGGTGCACGTACATATCATACAGCCGCAGCAATACACACAAAAAAAGGGTGAATCAACTCCAGGGAGAATAAAAAAAAAATCGGAAATTAAAATCCGTCTTATCGTCATAAATAACCCTTTCATGCAATCAAGCGATATAGACTCATTGTCAGACCGCACTCTTCCTCAAACTTCGTGCGTCTGGACTTCCCGGGGGCTAATCTACTTGGACGGTATACATCCCCTGTCCACCATTAATTATCATCTCAATCGATATCGATTGCGAACAGAAAGAACACCGTAGACATTTTTGGGGGTATCTTTTTCATTTGGTCATTCAGGGTATCATGGCGGTGTTTGCTTTAATTAATGCTGTCTTTGTCTAAATGGCGGTCTCCGAATGTGTTCACTTCAATAGAGATTAAAGACAACAAAAATGATCGTTAATAACTTGACTCCCAGGAACTATGACATAAATAATATCAGAGGATTTGTCAAATCGATCTTAGGGAAGGAAAACGTGTTCCTCGTTTTTGTTCTTATACCTAAGTCGATGTATCGCTTTCGCTATAATAAATATTTTCCTTAAATTATAGTAAGACCAATTTGCGCGTGGACCCCAACTAGTGAAAGACCTGCTGAGTAGATGCCCACCTTGATGATCGTTGGCGCTAACATATTTTATAAAGTGTGTCCCAGACCGCTTTCCGTCTGGAATTTGATCCTCCAGACCACGTCTTACGACAAGAATACTGACGTTGGGTATTATTTAAGATAGTTGAGGCACTCTTACCTACAAGCGGATTCGTATAGGTCATTTCACAATGTTCAGCGAGGCGAATAGGCAATGTTGATTTATTTATTCAAATAAATGTTTCTTTTCCTATTTTACTTAAATTTAAATGTTTTTTTCAAACATCTTTTCATAATGCTTTAAACATATCCCTCAAACCAAATGGTTCCCATTGGTTTCTTGGACCTAGCTGGTGTTCGCGAAATTCCAGCGTTATGTATACTTTGAATAGCTATACGATTTCTTGTGTAAAGGATGAAAAGTGTGGCACAGACAGAATCAAAGACAGTCACTTTTACATGAACAATCAAAGCTCTATCCATCCTCAACCGAATTCAAACCGACTAGGTTTTAACATCTTTTGATTCAATTCGAATTTTAAAAGCTACGTCTTCAACCGAAGACTCGTTGAGCTATAGATACACTCCACATTTTATTATTATAGATACACTCCACATTTATTTTTACAGACTTTTCTTAAAGTCATGCGTTGGATTAAGTGAAGCTTGTGTTTTGGGTAGAGTTTGACAGGCGCCCAACGTCTGTTGTGAAACACCAAATGAGGTGGACTCTCACGAAGTATCTGAAAATATAATATGTTAGTACCATTTTTACCTAATGAGACGCTTTGTCAAAAATATGAAAAAAAGGAGTTTCAAACAACACTCCTGAGGAAGTCGACGTTTCGTCGGAACATCTCTGAGACCCGTCTGGCCGAGACGCGCCTGTGTCTCTTGAGTTGGTGGCGGAGGACTGGGAAAGATGGAGGGACCATTTAGCCACCCTCGCTCCGCGACCCTTCTAAGGATAAGCGGTCACCGAAAATGATGATGATGATAATTAAAATTAAAAGCTAGTTCTGTCAAGAACAAGAAATTCGTAAAAAAAAACAATTTATTCAATAATTAAATAATATTGGTACTTATAGGAAGTTGTGCGCCATATGGGTTTTCTGATCATTTCGGTCTCTGTTCACCAAGTTTATTTAAAAAAGTGCACAATTTTACGGGTCTAGGAAATAACGCCCAAAGAGTAACATCTTAGTCTAACTCAAAAATGAAATAATTTGGGTAAATTTTTTTTATTTTTGTGGCTTATTGTTTTCCGTGGGTAGGTTAAGATATTGATACGCACTATAAAGACCAGCCGCGTCTGTTCATAGAAGTATGTGATTCTAACTCCCAAAAAGTCCTCCCGTAATTCGGTAACACCTGACGAAGTTCCCTTAAGTATAACATGACGAAGTTCCCTTAAGATGCAGTTTAGGCTTTTATAATAATCACGTTTGTCAGGTTGCCTTATGCAACAAAAGAACTCACAGTCCCATAATTATATGCGGTTTCGCCTTATGATGTTAAAAATCCAATTGTCTCGTTTATTGTAGTTGGTGCGTAAAGTTTTTCTGATCCAGAGTTCAGATTATTTCGTCATTGCAATGATAACAAGTGAGTAAGTGTAAGAGTTCGCCTGTGACAAACTTCTAACGGGTGATTTTTTAGCTGGTTTGGTTTTGGCAACACTGGTTTTGACAGCTGACGTGTGTTCAGTACCTTGTGTCACTGTCAAACAGCTTCAGTTTGGTTTGCAATTTAACCATGGATCGTCTTACAAATGAACAACGCTTGCAAATTATTGAATTTTACTATAAAAATTCGTGCTCGGTTCGAAATGTTCATCGCGCGCTGCTTCCATTTTATGGTCGGCATTCTCGACCTTCTGAGCAATCTATTCGGAGGATTGATCGGGCCGGTCAATTGGCCGCCTAGATCGTGCGATTTGACACCATTAGATTATTTTTTGTGAGGGTATGTCAAGGATAATGTCTATAGGGACAAGCCCGCTTCGATTGACGCACTGGAAGCCAACATCCATGCATTCATTCGTGAGAAACCGGCCGATATGTGTGAAAGAGTATGCCAAAATTGGACTCAGCGGATGGGCTACCTGAGACGCAGCCGCGGTCAACATTTGCATGAAATTATCTTTATACATTAAATTGCAAGGTTCAAACTATCGATTCATATAAATATTTCATTAATTTTTTTCGGAAAAACTACTCGAAGCTTATATTACAGGCCTTCATGCCATTCTTTGTCAAAGGCTAAGAATACGTCAAGAAAAGCGGTCGAAAATTGTATTTTTCCTTCTAAGGAAACATCAATTTTTGAGTGCCTTAAGCCGAATAGGTGATCCGGAATCAATCGTCTTTCTTCAGAAAATCGTCTTTATTTATTTTTTGTCGTTCGGGCATTTTTCCGGCTTTTGAACTTTTTCTGTGGCTTTCCCATACTTTAGAACGTACCTATATTAAGTTCTAATTGAGGGCTTATGCTGTAGAGAAGCTTGACTTATGATTTCTTCTGAAGGTAGGTATAATGGCCATTGTTATTCTTCAAATTTAACATCGTTTGACGAAGTTCAGGCATTGACGCAGTTCAAAAGTAGGTTATTTTCATGGTCATAGGTAGATAAATTACCTTAGATTTCCCAATTTTTGGTGTGCAATTTTCTTGGGGTCCACATCTTAGAATACTTTGACTTACTTCCTATTAAGGAATATTACTGACCATTGGCATGTCACTAGCACGTGCGACTTGTGTATTTATGCACTGGGACATTGAGTCAACATAGTTTCAACTTCTAGGCGACACCAGACTCCGTCGCAGAGACACAGCTCAGACTCTGAACTAAAACTTCCACCAGGCACGTTCGTTTCGTTGTAACTCGAGCGGAAAATTCACGCGGGTTTCTCATAACACTTTAACACGTCTGCCTGCCAATAAACAACTCATGTCGCACAGTAGATATACCACACAATATGTACCCTTATAGAGTGCAATATACTATGGTATGTACCCTCCTGCAGCCCCTCCAGACGATAATCTCTGATGTTTGAGTATGCCAAAAGCCCTTTAGAGATTGTGCAAAGTCGGTGTTCACCCTTGGCTCGTTCACCGCATCCTTGCACAAAGCGTATACACACGTACACATCGTCTACAAACGAGCGATCAGAAGGTAACTAAACCGCACAATAACAAAACAGATTGCAGCATCCATAGACAATCAGCGCTATCCACGAATATGATGCCAACAACCAGCTAAACAATCAAAGCGAAATGTAGTACAATGTGTCCATATGGCAAGTCGATCGAAACGCCGGCAGTGCTCCTCATCAGTATAATAATTGCCTTGCCGTTCCCGATTACAAGTATCCACATTTGTACAGCCATCACATAGCTATGAATATTTATAAATTGAAAACAGCAGCACTTACCATAACCGACTATACCGCGCGTATAGCTACAACATTAGCGCTAATTGTATATGCACAGACATGGAGCTGAACAGTAGAGCTGTATAGTAGGTAGGTGTAGGGTAATCAATCTTATTGGAAAATTGAATAAGTTTTTGTTTTTTATTCAACGACTAGTTGCTGACAGTATTAAAATAGCGAATAGAGAGAAAACTCGTAAGGAGCTAATTCAACGGGCATACAATAGCAACACCACTAACAACAACAAAATGTTGTTTTAAGCCAACAAAGCAACGTAATCGTAAATAGATCATAAAACGATCGTAAAAACAAATTTTATGACTCGTGCGGTCACACGAAAAATGATCTCATTTATATTTTATGGTCGCGTATATGTAGCCCACCTAACTCTGGAAAATGAGTCCATGTTATTGTTGTTGTTTTTGTTGTTCTTGTGTGGGGTAAGGGGGTGTAGACAGGACAGAAGTATAGTTGTATTGTAGAGTAGAGTACTCTTGCGTATACCAGGAAGAGACAATGCATTTTTATTATTTTTGTAGAGAAATGAGCTATTATTGTTTTTTCTTCTGTGATTTAAGTGCGATAAGGGGGACCCCTTTCTACCCTTTGGCTTAGAAGTTGTTTTTGTAAATTAGGTTTTAAATGTGGAATGTCTGAATACCAAGTTGAATTATAGTGGGAATTATTTATTTGCTGCTTTGTTTGACTATCAGTTTTGTTTTAATTAGTTTGTTGGATGTCTACGAGATTGAAGCTATGATTTAAGTGTTTGGTTCGTCATGGCTGAGGTATGCTTGTAGCTTTGATGATAGATTTACATTTTTGCATTGCATAGGCATAAAATTAGTGCGGAAAAGCCCGTGATGGGAAAACAAACCACAAGAATAGCTAGTTTGTTTTGCTTTCAGGGGCAGAGAAAAATACAAAAGTATCCAACAATAACTACGAAAGCCATTGATAGGTCCTCGTCACCAAGCTATCTAAGACGCACCATTCATAAAAGCAGAAAATCGCTAAGGTGGTAGACAAGAAATTAGGTGAACATAGGGCAGTTTTTAGTGGGGCAATGCAGGCGGCTAAAAAATGTATACATCGAGCCAGTAAAATTTTTAAAGTGTCAATTAAGCCAGTCGATTAAGCCAGTCTAAGGAAAATTCTATTAAGAGAACAAGCGGTTCCAGACCTCGCTAGAGCTTTTTACGGAAACACACTTCCCAGGAAAGCAGAGAAATCAAGCCCGTGTGTCCCACAGTCTATTGTCCTTCATGTCAAAAATTCTAGAACCTTATTGAACCTTATTTAATATCAACATCTTAACATTCCTACAATAGCGGCAAAAGCGTTGAAACAGCGCTGCACAAAGTAGTCAGTGTGGATAAAAAGGCACTTTAAGACACTAAATTTAACTTTATGCAGCGTTCGTTGACATTAAAGGTGCTTTGCACAATGTGAAGATCTGCTCAAACAAACGAAACTTAGAAATTAACTTAGAACTTAACGTTGACCAAGCTCTAATTACTATGATTAATTAAAAAGCTAACCGAACGCATCGTCGCTTATGTTGGGGAGCGCCCCCTATGACAAGGCCATACAAAATTAAATTGAATATCGAAAAGTGAAAAATTACAACAATTTACAACTACTTTGAATAATGAATGCATCCGTGGGCAACAGTGTTGTTAAGTTGACTGCAATGAGATACTTATAAGAATGGACGTGTGAGGGATTCACGTATTGCTAATGCCGATGGTTTTGTTATAATGGTCAAAGGGAATATCCTAAAACTAAAAGACTCTTGGAGAAAGTCAATCTGCTACCCATCGACCTTTATATTCAAGAATCTGCCGCCAAAAGCGCTTCAAGGCTCAGTCAGCCACCTGAATGGATTTCAAGGTCATTTGGACATGCGTAAATTCTACACAGGCTGAGGAATCGACACATTGTTCGTCTACCTTTTGTTTTGATCTCGAAACCCCTTTCAACTGCATATTTTCTATAGCAGGGATGAGTGGGGATCGAAGCAACCGATAAGAAGTGCGGCGGCCCTTACTCTGAAGACCCACATATAGAAAATCAATGAGACTACCCGACTATAGCAGCGTTTACCAAGCGGAGGTCCTTGTAGTCAAGGAGGTAGCCTATTGTCAATTATGGCCAAGACCATAAGATTTTATAGAAATCGCATTTTTAGAAAACCAGGCAGCCATAAAGACCATATATCTGCCACCGAAATCAAATTCGAGCTTGTTAAGTGTTGTTTGCAAAGAGCTTAAGGTTCTTAGCTGACAGCAACTAGTGTAAGACTAGGCTGGGATGCCTGATTGCAGGACCGTTCGGGGCAGTAACTAAGCCCGTCAAGGATCCGTATTAGTTCAACAAGCCCGTCCATAGATCAAACCCCAACTCTGTGAGTTTATAAAATGGGTGGAAAACAAGATCCGGATGAAGGCAATGGCAACCAAATTGAATTCAGTTTGGTGTCCAGAATTACACCCAGATACGTTGCGCTCGCCACAAGGGACAATTCTACTCCTTTTTTTGTCCTCGAACATGAATATCTATTTATGGATAACTCAAGGTTCTCTGAATCATTGTAATTACAAAAACGTTTTCAATTAAATCCACTTCAGGCATGTACCTACCTACTCAAACATAAATATGGTCGTGATTAACGTTCCTCAGATGCATGCACGATAAGTCATGTTTCTTGTAGTCGTTTATCTTTTTTAGCTTGACAAGACCACACCTTGCGCACATCACATTAAAACCACGCTCCGGCTTAATTTTTACTCAGCAATGATAACTGGGTAAAGCGTAATAAAAGGCAACCAAAACCATCGGTAAGAGTGTCCCACAACGGATATCCCATGAAATGTGCCGCATACGAAAACATTTAATGGTTTTATAATCAACGAAACCACTTCGGTCGGTCTCTGTTAGATTTTCCAAACAGTAACGTCTCGAAACTCCAGCTCATGATAAATGGAGGGATATCTGTTTTTTGCTGACCTTAATGTTTTTGAAAAAGGGTAAAAATTTACATACCGCAGTGCTGTTGGATGGGATGTTATCCTGACAGTAGCCCTGTATACGAGTTCGCTCCCAATTTAACCCTTAAGCAGCATATAGTTGGTAATCTAATCCTTTTTACGGGTTGTATTTCCATTATGGCGCCATAAATTATTTTCGTATGAACCTGTGTGTGCAATCTGATAGAAATATTGTGTACGTTCCGCAGTTAGAGGTGAATATGTATTTTTAGATTTGGTCCTTCTTCCGATATACGACTCCATACACACTGTAAACTCTCACTCGCTCTGGAGAATATTGTGAAAATGCATAAATCCTGACAAAATAGAAAACGAAATATATTCGTGTGTATAGATAAATGTATGTCTTAGAGGTCTAACTCCCTGGAGTTATGACTTTCTTTGGTATTTATTTTACTCCTAAAAAGAAAGCATGATATACCTACACCCTGAAATCACCGCATGCACATGTACCTTCATATAGAGTGGAGAAAGTGAAAAGTGAAAAAGAAATATAAATGATGTACGACATTGAAGACGACCACTATAAGACCAACCCTCTGTATAAGATGAAAAATTTCGAGGGTTATACTACCCGTTCTTCATTTATACCCCAGAGTGATGGTGGTTCGATGTTCCCTGTGGTGATACACGACTACAAATGGCTGAACGAATGGCATATAAATTTATGTTTTGACATTTTTATGCGAAGAATTTTGACATAGATACTGTTCGAGGGCAATGGCATATTGAATTCACCGAATGAGGTATGAAAGTATCTATGGATAGGTACAGCGGTACAGGATGGATACTTTGAAATAGAAACTATGCCTTTGCATTGTTCGTAAACACGTAGAGGAGTAATATGGAAATAAGTTGATGGAGTCATAAGGAAATAAGACTCGACTATGGGTATGGTAAAGGAACACATTATCTGTAGTACTTTTTGTGAGGAATGTCCTGTCTGAAGGATTATGCATGCAAAAAGGGGAAAAGGAAATATTGCCAGACAATTGAGAAACTCCTTATTTTGTATCTGTAGTTAAATGCTGAAATAAACGGTATCAAATTTGGGCTTGGTAGAGGAACACATAAGAAAAATATAACAATTAACGATACAAACATATAATAAAGAGAAACTCTTTATTTTGTGTCCTTAGTTAAACGTTGAAATAAAAGGATTAGCTAGACTATATTGTTTAAAAAAAAAACTATCTATGTACCTGGTATAACGATGGATTTTTCTAAGCAGGCTAGTATATCCCCTTCAATATGAAGTAAACCCCCCTTAAATGTCCTTCCCGAGTAAGACTCGAAATTTAAAATAGAAATTTTAAAAGAGCCCAAATAACACATGGTCTTCTGGCACGCACAATTGTAGCTATAGTGCAAGTATTCTGATAAAAGGCTCCAGTAACCCGGAATAAAATAATAAGTCCCCAAATAGAAAATTAATAACTCCCCAAAATTGAGGGAAAATTTCACAGTAAAATTACTCCTCAAATCGAGGATGAAAGAAGTCTCCAATAATGTATAAAATCGAGGATGAAAGAAGTCTCCAATAATGTATAAAATAACATTATTGGAGACTTCTTTCATCCTCGATTTGAGGAGATTGAAATAACCCCCCAAATAGGTGTGAAATAAGCCCCCAAATACATATAAAAACAAATTTAAGAAAAAGAAAGAGGCATGTGGGTTGCAGTTGCGGCACGTCTCTCATTTCACTTTGTAGCTTGAATCCTGAAAAGAAACATTTTGAGGACTTTTTTCACAGCAGGATTTGGGAACCTTATTATCTAATTTTTATTTCGGGGAGTTATTTCATTTTTATTTCATTGGGAGGTTTTTCCCGGAGCCCTCTGATAAGACTCAGTGTATCCAGAAATGCCAAAAGAATTGTTTTGCGGCTCGTTTTAAGCTAGGGTCTAGGCTAAGGCTAGTTCCAACTTGTATGTTTTCAACCATCATAGAAAATAAGCCTATGAGGAAAATACCAAGGAACAGAATAGCCCAAAAATAAACGTAGAGTAAGGACGGGTATTTTGGAGTACCCTTTTATTGTTTTCCGCTATATTTTTAAAACCAATGTTGTTTTCAAACAGGTGAAATGGTTTTATCGTTTCTTGATATGACGGCAATATAATTAACTTACCTATGCTCTAGTTCCCTTAAATGAGATAAATTTTTGCAAAAGTTTCAGAAAAGTGCAAAACTGACGTTTTACAAAAGTGGCGGGTTATGTGGGTCCATAGTGGGGGTAATGTACATTATACTGTTACATTATACTGTACATTAAACTGTTAAATAAATATCTTGGGATTACTTAAATGTTATGCTTTTTTAATCCTCTACAAAAACAGATGGCAATTGTGGAGTACCACTCTGCTCACCCGGTTTGTGCGTACTCTACATTGGTCGACAGTTGTATAGCTTAAGAAATTCAACATTTTTAATAAAATTCAAAGAAAATAGTTAAACTCACCTTATGTAAAACACAGAACACCAAACGTGGAATAGAGATACTTCTATCGATTGAACCTTTATTTTAAAATATGTAAGCTTTTTAATCGGAGCAAATATAAGGACAGAGTTTACACCGAAACAGAAATCATCGACCTGCGCAAAATCCAAGTCTCGTAAGCACGTGACAGTGAAAGAATTGGCTCTCTTCTTAAGTTAACTAACGTGAAGAAACAATGACAGATCTTTTGCAGGGGTCCACATTATCAGAATACTCCCCAATACCCGTTTCTACTCTTTGCTATTTTGGCGCCCTAAGATATATGCACCTTAAAAAAGGGCACAAAATTAGCTAAAGGGCGCGAAGTCTCTCGCTAGACTTTCAATTTTTGATTTTGATGAAAAAGATCAGCACAGGAGATATTCTTTGAGGGCGAGTTCTACTTTTTAGACTGATGAGGACTTTTATGAAGAAGAAGGCTTCCAGTTCAAGACTTTCAAGCGCTACAGCCCCGCTTCCCGCACAAAAGCCTTAAGCACAAAAATACCATCGTGAAAAACTTTTTGGCTTTAAACCCGAAACCCGCGCAAGGTTTTCTTCTGAAGTGGAATTTTTTGCCCACTCCAAAAAAGAACAACTTTTTAGCCTGATGTGACTTAAAAATAATTTCAAATTACCTG
This sequence comes from Neoascia interrupta, assembly GCA_947623515.1. NCBI lineage: Eukaryota > Metazoa > Arthropoda > Insecta > Diptera > Syrphidae > Neoascia > Neoascia interrupta. The sequence goes on along the minus strand of OX392464.1, from coordinate 34,365,476 downwards.
CCAATCGCATAAAAATAAGAAAAATCAACAGAAAAAATTGGTTTCCTTTGCAATTCCTTCGGTTCATTGAATCGGCGCCATTCCAGACATCTGCCCTCTCAATAGCTCCATTGTGCTAGCCAATTGCAACCCGAGGACCCAACGAACTATACGCAAACATTGTGCTACTTTGTGTCCAATTTCTCTCCATGGTCCAATTGCCACAGATCCCTGTAAAGTACCTACCTATACTACCACTGCCCGGTTCATTGATTTTTCACTCTACCATTTTCGATTGTTCCTTCTCAATGTATACGCATTTGAAAAGGATGAACAAAAAGAAGAAAAGCAGAGTTTCCTTTGTCCTAAATCGTAGCGAAAATTAGTTTTCTAGATTTTTACGAACATGACTCCGCATTCATGTTCTGTTTGCCCTCGCCCCCATTTGAACACAATAGGGAGGCACACTTCCATAAACTTCATCTGTCCCTCCGGTGTGAGATAGGAAAAGTTTTCAACAATTTCTGATCGGTTTTTCTATTTTGTTCTTTCAATTCCTTTTTATATAGATAGCGGCCGTAGAGCAATTATTTTAATGTCCTAGCGACACCATCGACCGCATAAAATTAGGCGCAATATTTATGCGCCCCATGTAGAACGCCCCCGGCCAGGGGTGGCATGAAAAATCGAAACAACTAATCTCTAGATTACAAATGAAAGTAATTTTCTTATGAGACTGGCCTGCAGGGTGCCATGGAAAGGAACGAAAGGATGCCTCCTGTTTCTGACACAAAATAGGACTGGCAAGCAACCCAGTACTCTGTGCAAAATTTATTGCACTTTCACTTTACGTCGCTGCTGGCCTGTCTCGGTGTATATGAATGGCGTCCCCGGCGCTTCTTGTGTATGTATACTTGTTAAACTTTCTTTTATTCGTTCGTAATTTGCTATTCTGTTTCAGCTTCTGTTTGTAAGCAGGGGATAGCCTTCCTTTTACAACACTACACCCCTCTTGAGTCAAGCTCCTGAAGAAACATAAACCACCCACAAGATTAAAAGCCCAATATAGACAATGGAATGGAGGGTGAACTGTTGTAGCACTTTTTTTTGTGTGTTTCGGTACAATAGCAGCAGCTGGGTACACCCCCGACCAAAAGACGCACGGTGTATACAAACAGTGCCAACTGTGTACAGAACTCACCCCTTCGAGATCCCTTAATCTACTATACGTACGATATTTTCTGGCTAAGAAATATTTCTCTTTGGATTTTTTTTTTTGCGTGTGCTCTTCTGTCTTGTCGTCCTAATGGCAAAAACAGGGCAGATAAAGCTTGAGGTAGACAACAGCAAGGAGGACCTTTTGGGGTACATTGGCTGGAGTGAGCGCGTAAATGCGAGGTGGTAGCTGCTGCCGCTTACAATTTATGTTTATTAAATTTATTTAAATTTAATCAGACCCCTTATCAAGGTAATATATTGCATTTGGCATGGTTCTGTATGGAATTTGTAAATCTTCCTTCACCCTCTTTTGTTTTTGGTGCGTTTGGGTTTGTGTGTCAGATGGGGTCGAAGGAAGTCTGTTTATACCATAATCGCCATGAAATGAAACAAGGGTGGTACACTGCCAACAACCATTAAGTGCATGAAGAAAATGCTAATTGCCGCTCACGCCTCCTGTTGGCTTGTGTTTCTGGCATTTTGCATAGCCATCGCCATTTCGCTTCACTTCAAAATGTCTTTAAGGTCGGTTGTTTTATATAGTTGTAGATAGGTATGTGCTGCTGCCCGGGAATACTCCCTCATTTCAGGCAACGCCATTTATCCTGAGAGGAACATCTCCTGGGAGGAATTCATTCTAATCAAAGATAAAAAGATACGAATTTTTCGATTCAATGAATTGTTGTAAATAATTCTCGCGTGCGAAATGTTACCCTGGGGTGTAGTCTCGCAAATGGCTTAAATGTACGATGTATTGTAGGTGTATAGTGAGCCCATAAGGTGTAATGCTAAGAAATTTTAAGGCTTTCCACTCTTGAATCCGTTTTTCTTGTTAAGGGATCTGTGAAAGAATGTATATTTTCCTATACCTTTAATTTTGTTTCGTTTTGCTCCGTTGAGGCCTTGATTTATGATAGCAGATGGTGCGTTCTTGTCTATTTACGTTTTTTCCACCCTGTAATAGGGAGGATCTTTATCTTATGTAAATTAAACCATTGAAATATATAAGGAAAATCTTTTTTTGTAAAACTTGTCTTGATTTAGAACTGAGGAACCTATAGGGCTCAAGGAAACAAGGCCCCAATGAAATCGGGCCCGAAAATGAAAAATGAAGAAAAGCTCCAAAAAGAAACACGATTTTTTTTTTTTTTTTTTAATTGTTGATGCTAGAATTGGAGATATAAATTGTTGCTGCATGAAGCTTATAGGACTGCTAGAATCCAATAACGTTAAGTGCGTCGTTGAAATCCATCCATCGTTGCCATAAAAGTCGTAAGCGATGTTCATCTGGAAATTGTTGAGATTTGTTGAGAAGTATGATTTATTTTCCGTGACACAAGGTTTTTCTTAGTGGCGATTTTGCATCCTCGTTTGGTTGAAGGGTCATTACCGGGTTCTTTTTGGTACAGTCGGGTAAAATATGACCTTGCAATCCACACAGCTAGTTACCTCCTTCTTTTCAGACTTCAAAGGAGCCTGGCTTGTGGTGACTCGATATAGGCTTGCTTTCACTTTGCGACTGCTTCCCAGTCGAGCTAAGTCGTGCATGATGTTGAACATTTCTCCCTGTCTTTTGCTCTATTGAATTGAATTGGATTTAATTCTCTTTTGGATTCTCTTTTGAATTGGATTTAATTTTTCTATTCCTGCGTAGTGCCTTACCTTAAGTTCTCTGATATTGTTTGCACCATACAGAATTGTTTTATTTACTTCCGAGTCTAATATCCCTTTGATTATGAGTTGGATTAAATCTTCTTCCTCCACAGCACCATGTCACGCAATTTCTTGCATATTTAGGACGTATTGTTGCATAGTCTCTTCCCGGCCGGCGTTTTTTTCTGCTTATAGGCTCAGAAAATACATCTGCTTTCGTTACAACCTTTTATAACTCGTTCTTTTAAGCAACTTTCAGCTCTAACCAGTTTCACAGTTTCCTTCTTTTCACAAATCCTTCGAGGTTTTGCCAACTGGTTGTCCAGCTCCTCTTCCACATCTTCTTCACTACACTCGTTCTCCGACACGTCTTCGGAACTCGCTCTAGAATAGGCCGAACGTGGTGAAGCTTAAAAGCTTAAGAAGGTCATCATCGGAAAACCCCTTGACTGCCTCCTGAATGCGTAGTTTTCATTCCACTTTTGTGTCACTAGTATGAAGTTTAAACGATCTTAGTACTTCTTTAAAAACTGCATTTGTCAGCGTTTCCAAGAACTCTTTCCATTCGTCGCACATTTTAATTAACTAATTAATTTTTTTGTTTTGCAACTCAGAAAATTATTTTTCTTCAACTTAAACTTGTTCTATAAAGCTAGGTATGAGCGCTAATCTCACTTCTGATTTACTGAAAGCTTATTTCAAGAAAAACAAAACGCACTGGGGTCTTTTCAAGAATATATTTTTTATTGTTCGACTGCTGATTGACAACTGACTTCATCTAGCTCTATCATATATTTATAGACTAATGGCCTTTTCAGTTGGCGATCCCGGATCAGGTCGTTCTTCTCCCGGATTGGGGCTTCGATCCGAACAGCCAAACGCGTTTTCCTTGATTTTGAAGTTTGTCTAGCGTTGTATTTGTGAAGCAAAAGCTATTCTACAGGGGGCAAATGACATTTATTCAACTTGACATTGACATATGTATGATTGTGTGCGTGATTCTGGATTCAAACCCAGAAGCAAATTTCTCTTCTATCCAGAAGAGGAACTGTCAAACGAGTCGAAGAAAGCAGTTTAAGGAGAGGTCAGAAGTCTCCCGGATGTCCCCGGACGACCAACCGAAAAGGCCATAAGCTTCAAACGGGTGTATTGTCTTCGGTTGGATCATCAAATCGGGATTAAGCGGAGTTAGCTAGCAGTAGTGCTTTTTTTCTATACTTGAACTTGATTTTAGCGTTTATGTACAAATTATGTTTACTGTAGTGTTTTTTACAGTGTACTCAAAAGATAAATTTAAGTTTTGTACAGTGGTGCTCAGAAGATAAATGCTTACATCTAAATACAAATTTTATTACAAATGTCCTACAATTTAACATTAAAATCAGACACAAGAATTTTAACAAATACCTTATGAAAGGTCCAAAGACACAATCTCTCAGTGGAGAAATAACTCTGATAAAATTTCCAATTTAATGAAAGGTTAACAAGTCAAGAGGCAGAGCTGGTTAACAGAAAATATACCTCTGGGTTCATCAAAATATATCCTAAGCACGAATGATTTCGCTCTGGAAAACTTAGCCAAAATTGAATTTTAAAAATTAATTTAAAAGCTAACCGAATGTATTGTTGCTCATATTGAGAGCTTCTCCTATGGCAAAGCCATACAAAATTAAATTTAATATTCAAACGTGAAAATTTACAACATTTTACAATTCTACAAACATTATAATAATGGGCAGTCCATTTTAAGTTTCAAAATCCGCACGAGATAGGATTATCTGACATTTCCCCGGATTCTGTAGAATTTTTTGATCAATGCTTTCTTCTCCCTCAGGTCTGGTGGGACTTCTTGCAGAGCATAGGAAGCCATTCAACTGGTGTAGGCTTTAGGGGGCCAAATATTAGCATAATGGTGGTGTTAAGTTGGGTGTCGATTCCGGATCGAGTATTCCAGCGAGATTTTTGTGAGAAGCTTCGGTTGATGTTCCTTGTATATAAGCGTTTGACCTATTGTGATACCGAAATATTTTGGGCTGAAATAGTGTCTTAAGTTATGTTTTACACCATCAAGTGTCACTCACAGCCATGTCATCGAACGGATATGACTGGAAGCATTGCAGGTATATACCTTGAAAAGTGTATAGGGGCAAGCACGAATACTTTGGGATGGCCGTCGTTGAGTTTTCATTAAATATCCTGTCCCATGGGCATCGAACATATTATGCCGCCAGATTTTTGTGCACGACATGATCTTTAAAAGCTTGTTGTAAGATCTATGCTGGTGTAAGATCCACGGAGCTTATAAGTTATAATTTTTTGTTAATTGTCGTTTCCTATGAAGTTTGCTAGGGCTGAGAATTGGTCGATGTAAATTCCGGACGCTGATAGAACCTGCATGTTTGTCCAGAATAGCTTAAACTTGCAATTAATAATAATAAATCCTAACGTCTAGCATTTTTTTAGGAGAGTTGAACATTATTTTTAACAGAACACAATAAACTGATCTGGATAGAAAACTTATGTTTACTTACACATATCTACGTGTTCCGTAAAATCAAAGAATTTCGAAAGAAGAATATCTATTTACTCTTACTTTTGTTAAACATGAAATCCTGATGATGTCCTGATCACGTACCCAGATAACTGACTTAAAATCAGAGCATTCCGAAAATTAATTGTATTTTCGAAAATAAGCTTCACCTTCAAGCATAAAAATTTTGGCTTTGTTAATTAATATTTTTTCTTTTAAGTTGTAGAGAACAGATGTTGAAATAGCTTGTGCCATCTAGTACCTACTCTTCGCACTATCCACTGCTAAACTTTTTGCAGTTACATTGTATACCCGACTTTTTTTAATCTTAATAACTAGTTACTACTGCTATTTTCTACGGCCACCCACGACACATTCTAAATGAACCGTAAACTTACGTACATAATAGCCTTGAGCGTGATTTCTAGTGCTCATATCATCATCATTACAGTCATCAACATCCGATGTATCGGTTTCCAATAAAAACTGCCCATTTACCCATTGATTTACTGGGTTTTTCATACCTAGCAAATTCAAAATCAAATCAGATTCGTTGACAAAATAAAATAACACCAAATCGCCAATTCAATCGTATAATATAACATCAGTTCCTCTACATTAAAAGCAAATCATGTGCGCGCCTACTCAAAACCGAACACCGAATACAAAATTTATTCCATACTCAAGTAGACATTAATCTCGATTTGAATGGCCAATAATCTCTTAAAATATCGCTTGACTTTGTGTTTTTTTTCATAATCTTTGCCATCTCATCATTGTGTCCGGATCTTGTCGCCCTGTCCGCCCACACATACAAACACCTGAGCGGCAACATATAAATTTTGAAAAGTTTATGCGCTAATAAATTGAATTTATTTTAATTGGCCAGAACTCTGGCGAAAAGCTAAGAATTATTATCTGATTTCATCTTAGGTATCTACTCCGGGACAAGACCGATATTGTTTTCTTTTCTTCATCAAAGAAATAAGTATCTACACCTACCTATACCTTTATTTTTTTAATTTAAATTTAACTTTCACACAAAAGTATCTTCCTACACCCCCAGTGGGCATTTGGCCGCAAAAAAAAAAAAACAACTTCGTCCGTTTGTGTTGTGTTCCTTGGCTACGGTTTGCAAATCTAATTATGCATTCCGAAGGTGTATGCAGCTACACAGCACACAAGTCTCTCTCAACAAAACGTCAACAGACTTTGAAAAAAAAAAATGCTTTACTATTCGTTACGTATAAGGAACGGATGTGCTTTGTAGTCAGAACATAATCTTTCTCACAATGAACTAGGATCGCGAGCAGTGGGTGCTATGAGGTTCACAATGTTTCTTGATGCCTCGTCTGGCTGAACAGCAGTATATACCTACATACATCTCTGATGGATATTTTGTAAATTCTGCACACACACACACCATTAACTTGGTTGCTAGACGAGGCAAAGAGAAAAGGTCTTGTGCTTTCTAATTTGCGATATCAGCAATATCCTTGTGCGTTTTTTTTGTGTTCCTCCTTTGGAAGTGGAAAACAAAGCGCCATGCAAACAAACTTAACATACATATTACCGAAAATGAAAGGAATTTCGAAAAATCCTTCGATGGAGAGCTTTCCACCGCAACGTCGCTGTCTTTGTCAGGATATCGGGAATGACGACAAAGGTATTTTGCAGAGCCATTCTAACAAAATGGTTCGTTCGCTCCCGTCTAATGGTTTTAATGGTGTTTTATGGCAACGTTTGTTCTTCCAAAGCCCCATGGGTAGCATAAATGACTTTCGTCTGGGTGTCGTATATATAGTCAGGCATACCGGCATTCTCATATGTGAAGGTTTAGGGAGATAAATAAATTTGGAAGGTAGGTATAGTCGGCGCTTATCTGCTTTGTGCGGATTAATTTCTCGTCATTAATTTAGAGGGTATGCGTGGGTCGGTTACATATGTGTACATTAACATTGCTTTAGGGGTATAGAATGAGCTTGTAAATTAAATCTTGAGCGCGAGGATTATATTATCAGGAGACAAATCAAGTTCTAGTGTTTGGTGAAAGGAGTTAATAATGTTAATTGCGATGATACTCAGTATTGAGGTTGATAATATCATTGCTAGCATTGAGAAAAGGCTGCATAAGAAAGTTTTCCTTGTCCCCTGAGTTGTTGGTTGTTTCCACTGCAGTCGGTAAGCTACTTTTAAGAGCTAAAGACTTGATTTTTCAATCAAATCGTTTCGGTATTTAAAAGGAATGGGAAGATGGATATTCACCAGGTTCGAAAGGATGGTCATAGTAGCAGCATGTTTGGATTTTGAAATTAATTTTTTTTTCCACAAATCGTACCAAATTCTTTTATTGAAAAATAAATTATTACAGATATAGATTCTATGACTTTATATTAAATAGTCCTTGGCCAATATAATTTTTTTATAGATTGGTCTTTTATAAATATAATATTTTAATGTTTTCTTTACTTTAGATAGCGCTACAGTCCATGGTGGACATGGGGCCTCCACCACCTCTGCGCTTCACCATATCGACCTCAAAATAAGCATGCAAAATTGGGCTAAGATCTCCTTCCGATTGTATGCGTCGCCTCAGTCACGATCGTTCTATACTGCTGTGGGGTGTAGTCAAAAATTTTTCTGAATGGAGTACTGATGTGCATCCACTCTTATAACCCATTCAGCCTTTGCAATCGTTGTACTCAGACATTTTTGGCTAGGCAGGTTTCTTTGTGCAGTTCCTTTTTGTACCACTTCCTGCAGTCTCAGTCTTTGCATAAGGCACAAAAATTGCTCGAAGAATTCATCTTTCCAAGCAGTAGAGGGAAATTTCTCCAACCGCCTTTGACAAAATTTTCCACAGTAACGTAGATATGAACCGATCATTAAGGTCCTATAAAAGGACACTATTTGCCTACAATATTCAAATGGTTATTTCAAATCTCTGACCTGAAAATCACAGTACAGAAAAAGCAAATCAATTCATAGGAACAATATATAGCTACTGCTACCCACCTTTAGCTTACATTAAGCTCGGATAGGAACAAGATAAGACCGTTTTCATCAATAGATATTCGATTTATTATATAGATGTTGTCAAATGTTTTTTGTTTTGCATATTTTTTTTTTTCTTATTTTTACTTTTCTTTACTTATGATGAACCTAACTAGAGATTTTATTGTTTGTTTCTCGTTTACCTAAGGTTCGTCACTTAGATTATCAGAGATTCAGGCTTTGCAAGAAAAATACGAAAAGGAGGACATTGAGCGACATGCTTTTATGGGCTACAACCATGACCACATATTTTACTCAGGTTTGTCCATCCAGAGAATTAAAAAATAAAATAAAAAACTAAAAATTTTAATTGAATCCAAATATTAGCCGTAGTGTATGTAACACAAAAAAAGATTTACGAAATAACTAAGGTGGCATGTTTTCACACTTGAAAATTAAGGCGCTATCAGAATTGTTAAGCTCATTCTTGGTGGGTGCCAATACTAATGTTGATAATAGGATAATAAAAATATGACCGTAAAAATATCCTTAAAAATACGTAGGTAGGCTGTAAGGGGATTTTGTACAAAACAAAAAAACTTTTTAATGCATCTCGATAATTGCTTTATTTACCATAGCAGACTTTTATACTGTTTTGTACTTATTGTGTGAGTTGCAAGCGTCATGAAATGAGCTTTAAGGTTATAAAGTCCAACATAACTAAATTAGATGATCGATAGATTGCGAAGTTAAACCAGGCCTGTTCGCTTTTTCGAAATAGAACTTGAACCCGATTTTCGAAATTGAGATTTTTTTTCAGGCACACTTTAGAAGTCCATGGTGTATGCAGTTTTTTTAATTTTATTTTAAATATTAAACTTTCTCAATTCGTTAAGATGATGTCAAGAGAAATGATTAATTGGGAATATTTATATTAAATTTCTGGAAACCGTAGGTATGTAGGTAGGTATACAACCAAGATCCCTTTTATTCATTTCAATAAAACAGTGCAGAGATCTAGGCCGTATGTGTGTGTCACTATTCATGAGTTTGTCATATCAACTTTGCATTTATCAAGAAATCAATTAACTATGAAAAATTCCGTTTAAACATTTATATTGCCAATATAAGTTCCATAAGCTATATTAATTGTGTTTAACATTTTTAGTTTTAAGCGCAATATTAAAAACTTAAAATGTTAAACACAAATTGACCTCATCCTACACTACGCACGTGTCGTTTGAATTTACTACGTATCATAATAAATGTTACATTATTTTCCAACTTTGAAATATGAAAGATTTTTTTAAATATTGATCCTAAAAGATTTAACGAAAAATTCTGTACACAGGTACATTTGTAGGAACCTTTGATGCAGACAGGATATTTTAGAGGAGACCAAAATGTGGCCATGAAAACAAAATTTACAAGTTTTATAAATTTTACTCTAAGCTGTTAATTTAAAACTTTGAATAAGTAGGTACCTACCTGTGTTTCATAATTACAGTCTTTTGTGCCTGTTTTTGCAGGGTTTATGTGATAGGTATGTAGTTTGGTATCAGTGTAGATTTTTAATAGCCGGACTCTATTTAACATTTTCACTTATAATAAATCGAGTTAAAAATATAATTTTTGAACTTCCCGAAATAATGAAAATTCAAATTTGGGCGGTATTAAAAATATTCTCCTTAGATTCTCTTCGCTTGAATAAGGTCGCGTTTTTTTCTCGCCCAAAACATGAACTTTTTAACAAAATGATTTATTTCATGATAGCCATACTCACAAAATAGGCGAAACGAAAAATCCACAAAAAAAAATCCATACAATGCTAATGTACCATAGGTACCTGCAATATATAACATATCAACTGAAATGTGTTCTGAAACTGAAAAAACTACTGTGTACCAAAATTCAATATTTTACCATTTATAGTCGAAAGCGCTGGCAGCTAGCACTAGCTCTAAGACTATTGATTTTGTAATAAATTTTAATAAAGTTATAATAATAATAACACAATTTAATATCCCCATCTTGCTTGCTAAAAAAAGTGCAATTTATAGGATTGGAATTAATATGTTGGTCGAAATAACGGCTGAATAATATTCAACCTCGCAAGCCGAAAATTTTAGACCTCGATTTTAATTTGAAAATGGGCCGAAGTACAGATTTGGCTTGATCAAATAACCTGCTTGTCTCAATCAAATCTCTTAAATTATTTTTAAGGTTGAGGGCAATTTATTCACAACGTTCCACATTTTTAAAAACAAAAAGATCCAAAATTGGTCTTAACCTCCGTTTTTTGGTCGTGTGTTTCGCTGAGAAATCTTGGCAGTGGTTCCACATTTTTGTTTAAGCTGGTTAGAAGTACCTAGGTATACCTAAAATGGGACATACAAAAATATGACTTTATTCTGAAAAAAATTGCTCAGTTCAGTTTTTTAAGGGCAGTTTGATGCCAGTTTCTATGGGACTTTGATAAAACTATTCGCCACATTCTTAAAATAGGTATTTTCGAAATCACGCAATCCAGACAAAACCAGACAAAAACTTCTCAAAGTGCCGATCGGACTCGGCAAAAGATGGTAGGTCTCCTTTTATGTGAAGAAATTAACACACACATCAAACTGCTCAGAAGTTAGCCCTAGCTCAACTTGAGCTGCTGCGCGAGTCTATATTTTCTTTTCATAAAATCCATAAAACGAGTACATATTAAAGTATAAAGAATAAGAAAAACTATGCAAGCAACCTATAAATATTTAGAATAATCCACTTTCTACCTACCTACCTAGAATCCTTTTTTAAATACTGTTTATATTTCTTTGTTTTTATATTCAAGCCATTTGAGCTGACCAATGGCTACTTTTTTCATTATACTCTGAGCACAGAAGTTTAAAATATCGTTAAAAATTGCGTTTAATGAACCATAAACAAATTCGTAAAAAAATGCGTCGAAACCGCAGTTTTAAACTTTTTGGCCAAATTTTGATCTAAGCCTTTGCTGAAGCTATAGTCTCTTCATATGTGTCCTTACATATGTATATCGGCTTCTTGAATAGAGGCTAAAAAGCTAGGGCCGTAAACACGTTGTAAACGGGCACATGTTTTCCATTCCTCAATTCTCAAAAACTTTTGAATATTTTGGAAAAATTCGATTTGGTTGTGAACATTCATTTCTTGTTCAGTTTATGTTTCATATTTTTCCATTCTAGCAGTAAAATTTTTCGAGATAGGTGACAAAACACTTTTTGTGTTATATTTTTTTTCATCAAAATTTAGACAAATTTGGCTCTTGTATGACCATATGGACCAACAGGTCCTTTTTGTTCTTTATTTGAAACCATAGGCTTCAATCAAGGCACTATGCTATAAGAATGATACAAGGTGTTCCTTGTTAGGTCGGCCTTCTTGCTATCTATTCAAAATATATTTTTGAAAAAATTAATATATGCATTTCCTACTTTATGCTGGTTGTAATACTTTTTGGAATTCGGTTTAAATATTTCTTTTAGCTAAAAACACATGTTCTTATTATGTGCAAGAACGTGTACCAAATTTAAAATTATACTTATTCATTGTGTCTGATCAGTTTCATGTTACGTTCGTTTTAATCAAAGCTTTTTTAAACAAACCCCAGCCCAAAACAGCACGTGAATGCGGTTCATTCTTAAAAAAAAATTCTTATCAAAAATGAATCTTTATTCACAAAACCTTGAATTTAAGTTTCAGTGTAAGCTTGTTACACAACGTAAAATTCTTATTCAGACGCAGTTTTACTGATGAAAAATAAAGGTTTTACTCGTATGCCTGATAATTAAGGTATAAGTACCTACATAAATCTGAAAAAAAACTAAATTGAAGAGATTTCTAAGAGTATTTCGCTCTAGTAACTAAACTTAGTAAGGCTAAGCAGTAAGCCCAGTTTTCGTTAATTTTACTTAAAGAAAACATCTAACGATTTGATAAATCTATTCCAAATCTAACAGCCTTGAGAGAATTATTTAAATTACAATACCACTCACTCGATATTTGCTTTTAGTTTTTTATGTATCTACCCTTTTAATTAAGACATCGCAAAAGGCTAAAGTGTACTCAAAATTTCAATTTAATTTCCATAAAAATGACAAACCTATTCAAACTTAATCCACAACAAAGGCAAATCACATATTTAATTAGCTAAAACAAATTTTGATTTTTATGCAAATTCTTTTTTTTTAAATGCAAATTTTTGATTAAAGCATTTCTTGTTTTCACTTGATTATTCCCGAAATATAATACGCCTTGTTGGCATTCTGATTTATTCCAACATACAACAAAAGCTACCTTCCATCCCGCATTGCACAGAAACAAAACTTTCTGAAAATTTAAATAAACCATTTAGTCCGTGGCATTTCTCACACGCTATACAGATTTGAAAACGCGAAAATGCGAAGCAATTAAAAGAATAATTTGAAAACAATAAACAATGAAATTCCACTTGTGATTAAATGCGAAGTAAAACAAAAAACAAAACGACTCATGACTGTTTGAAGATAAAAAAAAATATTTTTTCAACAGTGTGAAAATTCTTCTAAACTACCTCTACACAATACAATCACCCTGAATGGGCCCCGCGCTTTCATACCCCTATAGGTGAGAGACTTTTAACAAAAATATTATTTATGGTATCGTGACTTTATTAACGCATTATTAAAATTTAGAATTGTTTTTATGGACTTTATAGCATCATCACCATAATTTTTATTATTCAATAAACTTTATTATTATCACAATTAATTGTTATGTTCTCGTCGTCTATTGTGTGTATGGTGTGTTATTTGTCTGGTTGGTTGTCTGGACGTGCGGCGGCAGTGCTGGCGGGCCATGGTTAGCAAATTAATTAATTGGTATACAATGTTAAAGAAGCAACAAAATTTGTTTTTACTCGTTCGCAGATAATACACAAAGTGCATTCTACGAATTGTGTCTCTATTTTCTATTGAGTGTTGTATGGCTGTCGTGTGTGAAATGCTCTATTGACCCAATTACGCACCCGATATAGCACTAAATGTCACATCAAATAGCTTCATTCACTCTGATACGTAGATAGATATCTGTGTATCTGTTTAGATGGTTACTTACATTTATGTCTGTCCGAATAACAATACCGCCGGCTTTACGGCTCTGTCACACTTTAAATGCCACTGGCTGGCTGCTTTCTGTCAAAACATATTCTTTTTAGTCAAGTGGCTTTAAGGGCCAGGGGTTGCGCTGGCTGCTAGTTTATGGCACGAGCACACGATGCGGGAGTAATTATCCGGTGGTTAAACTTACTTTTACTATCGTGTTAAATAGTTAAAAATGCTATAAAAGTGGTTGTGCTGAAGAAGATGATCTCCTCCAGATACACTTTTATGGGCCACGGAGTTGATTTATGTTCGCCTGTGCTGCCTTTTTTGTTTTGTGGATTCCATAACTTTGATGGGAGTTTTCCCGATTGCTGCTCACATTTTGGGTGAGGCACACCTCATGGAAGCATGGAAGGATACAAGGCCAGCCTAGGTAGACGGATGTGCTTGTGCATGATGGGAAATTGAGGAGGAGCCTGCGCACGAACAAAACTAAACGTCTATCATCATCTTTCATTCTTGCAAGCGTCTTCCTTGTTGTCTGACTACCAAGCTCTAGTCTAGGCTTTGCAGCACACAATGGTAGCACAGAGCACCAACAAAAAGAAAAAGCAAACAAGTGGCCACCATTCGCCACTATACCACAGCGACAGTCTATTGAACACACCGACAACCGGTCTGCCAGCAACTATACGAATGCATGCGATGCACTGCGTTGCCATGCACCTGAGATGTGGATGTGTGTAAGATTTTAGCTCTCTATCCCTAATGGGAGCGTGTGCATGTGTGCGTGGAACAAGAATGGTTGCCATGGTCACGAAGAGGGAGCCATATTTGATTTTCTAATTTTTACCCTCTCCTCTTGTTGTTGACTGACTGATGATGGCGTGCCTGCCGTTGCGCCAAAGCGAGATGGCTAATATGACCTAAGCGAAAGCGGCGAATGTATCAAGGTGGCGCTCCGGTCCACAGAAGAGAAATACAATTCTTTTTCTCCCGTAGATGGTGTGTTGTAAAATCGATAGATGGCTGGGCTGGCGGCGACCTCATTGATTTGCTTTTCGTGTTTAAATTTTCTTTTATGGTGATTTTTGATTTTAATCTGCGATTCATCGAAATTGATTAGGCGTTTACGTTTGCATGCAAAACGTTGAATTAGTAACAAGTTAGGTGGAGCTCACCGGTGATTATGATCATCTTCCCTCATATGTCTAACTGAATAAAAAACAATAGGTACCAGACATTTTCATAAGAAATTGTTCGGTAGGTAGGTACCTACCTATTAATCAAGTGAAATGAACCTTATTATTACTTATAAAGTGATTTGCATGCCTACCACTCATAACCACCAAAAGGAAGCGAAGTCGCTTTTAGAGAAGGTAGGTAACTCTATAGACATAATTTTCATTCTATAATCAATAAGTATAAATAAAAAGTTCTGCATCTCTTTTGCCGTGGTGACTCTTTTATCTCTTTTAAGCAATCGCTATCCATAAAAACACGACATTTATTAGGTAAGTAGGTAGATGGGTGTACCGATATTAATTTTAAAGTAGGTTATTAAGATAAAAATACTTCGAGTTTTAGGCACTAAAACGTAAAAATAGGACGACTAGTTGTCTTTAACTTTTGCCTAGAAATCTCTTCCGACAACACATTCAATTTAACAGACCCATGGCATTATATTCCTCAGGGCAAAAATAGTGCTACTTTTTACCGTCTTTACGCTACGCGTACCAATGTATGCTGTGTGTGTTCATTTCTTCACACACAAAAGGACCTAACATTTTTTGCCGAATCCGAACGGCACTTTGATAAGTTTTTTAAGACAAACTAAGCTTTTGGAGTCAAACTTCCGCGGAGGTGGGGACCGTAAAAAAGGTGACAACGGTAGGATTCGAAACTAGTGGCCACGCTAATACTTATACATATTAGCTTTTATAATAACAAATTCCCATTCCAATTTTATTAACTCCACTCAACTTCCAGAGTTGAAGTTGAGTGGATAAATGAAATTTACTTTATAAAGTATAGTTGTCGCCATTTTTCATAAATGAATAAAGACTTTAATCACCTGTTTTCATTTTATCCAAATCCAAGTTCATTGCATCGAACTTTTCAACTATCCCGAAACCCAACAAATAAATTAGGCAGAGGATTATAGTGCAGGGTCACAAGTCCAAGGTCCATAATGACCTTTTGACCTAATTGGGTGGGTAACAAGCTCACAATTAGTTTATGGACTTATAATCCACTCAAAGGGGCCAAAGGTTCGCAAAAAATGTATGTTGACCACTGACCCATCGATTGTGGTCTTATGGCTCACTACACCTTATTACACAGTGAATTATGGGATTTATGTAACCCTCCTGCCAGTTTCTTTTTGTACCTTCCTTTACTTTCCTGCAAAAAAAAAAAATAAGTTCCCTTCAAAAATGATTCTGGAATTATGGCCCATTTCCTTTAAAACATTGTCCTTTGTCTCACATGGGTGTTTTTTTTTTTTTTGCTAATTAGCTTGTGATCAAGGGGCTATGATGCGTAGCACATCGCGAGTGGAAAAAATTTAAGGATCAAGAAGATAGAAGAGAAAAGTGATTCTCGGTCCAACAAGAAAACGCTGATGAGCCAGTACAGAACATGAAAACTTTGCACAGAAACACCGAAACTTACCCCCGCAAGTGTTATGCCTTTACAGAGAAAAGCAATAATATAACTGGCAGATTATTTTACAAAAACATCTGGCATGCATCTAATTTTCGTCCATTCTATTTGCATATTGGATGAGAAAAAAGCACACATTCAGCCGACCTTAACCTGGATAGCAGACACCGCCCAGGAAGCCGCTCATTTTGAGACAGACGCTCCTAGATTTTTTGTTTGTTACTGGTTTTGTCCGCCCCGGTTATTTTTCATTCCGGAACCCACCATACCTGGTGAATATTTCCCGTTCTGGCACCTAGGGAGGCGCCAAATTGGGGACCAGCAATCGTTATAAGGTCACAATTATTTTCAGAACTTATAACTCACCCAAGAGTTACAAGGGCTTTATGTTCCTGCGCCGAGGATTATATGGGGAAGTATGCATCTCGATTGTAATGTATAACTACTTGTTCAAACTATGTGCATACACTCTCCAAAACCCACCGCTTGGACTCTCTTTTGGACTTGGTTTATGCGCAAGGTTTGGTTGTGTGAAATACGGTGCTGTGACCCATAACATTGCAGTCCATCACGGTTCGATCATCGATAATCAACACAGAATCCACATAGTAATGCCTAGATAATTACTCTCTTACAAAATGTTATAAAAGTATCAAAACGGAAATTTGCACTGGTCCCCAAAGTTTAAACTTTGTTTAATTATACACAAACATATGTACGAAATTATGAATTTACTATTTACCAAACAGGCAAAAAAATATCATTGGAAAAAAGAGCGTATCAAGATTTTTACTGGCACAAAAAGCCTACTTTTAGACAAATTTATTATTCAATTTAAAAAATATAAAATAAATAGAGTGGCGCAACAGCTCGAAGTCAACCAGGGCCAACTTCTCAACAATGTATGCTGTGTGTGTTGATTTCTTCACATTCAAGAGGACCTACAATTTTTTTCCGAATCCGAACGGCAGTTTGAGAAGTTTTTCAAGACAATTGATACTCTCGGAGGACTTGTTAAACCCTCGCGGAGGTTGGGACCGTGAAAAAGAACAGGTCTTTTTTTTCAGGTGACAATGGCAGAATTCGAGCCCAGACTTCCGGCGTAGTAAGCACACACACTAGCCACTATGCCACGGCACCCTACATTATTCAATTTACAAAATACATTTATTATATTTCGAAAGTGTCTATTTTCTGGTAAAGGTTTTGAATTTAAGATTAGTACGCAATCATTGCCGGTGTCCGTTGTCCTTTTCACTAAAGAAAATGTTGTGATGATATCTTTCCCATCTGTCCCAAGTTGAGTTAAAAACTGAGTTAAATTGGACTTTAAAAAAACATTATTCCTTCTAAGTGGCTTACACATACTGACTTTGAAAAAAATGTAAATTGGTCCCATTACCTTTTGAACAATGAAAATTCTTTTAAATGGCACATTGCCATCTGAGTCTTTCTGAAGTTTGCGTTGTTTACAATATTTTTTCCTAAAAGGTAACGAAAATACAAAAAAGGCCTTATTTTCACACAAATTTTTTCACACAAGGGCATTTTATTTAATGTCGATGGATCCGAAACCTTGAATTGAGCCAGTTTAAGCGCGCATGGTCCGGAAAATTTTTAAAGGACCGCTATTATGATTTTCCTTTTGGATAACTTCATAGCTTAGCTCAATGGGCGATTCGATGACCATAAGATCATTATTATATAGACGGGATCAAATTTTATGCAAAATATTTTTGGATTGGGATACAATCGAAATTCAAGCATCTTCTGTGGAAGACCAAAAGGAATGAGCACCGAGAAGAACGGGTGTTATAGTAACGCCACAACAACTTTAAAAGGCTGCTAGGTTCTTTTCCAACATACATGGACTTTTAAAATTATGGCAAGCTTACCAGTATCGAACGGTTTCCAAGAAGGAACGTTTTCGGTGATAAAAACGCTAGAAAAATTCCTTAAGAAACTCTTCCAGCGAAGAACTGTAGTCCAACCCCTTAGGTTTTATTTAAGATTCATACACCACAGATGTTCAATAAGATTAAGGTCGGGGCCTCTTATTGGCCTATTACATAACAGCTGGTAATATCACGTCTTCAACTGGAAAACTGCTGCGGCAGTATGTGGTCGGGCTCGGACGTTGTGGTCAGAATCAGCACAAAACCTTTGCCCACGAAACCAGTAAATGGCTTGAAATGCTAATTCAGCACATCCGGAATATATAGTACAGCAGTCAGAATGCTAAGGTTAGTTGCGATCAAGATCAATAAGCCATCCCAAATAATCCATAAACCTCCTTTCAAATGCTAGTCGTTCCTCCATATCAGCCTGTGCAAATTGCTCTCCCACTTTGCGGCACGCACGACTCTTCTCCGTCTGCTGTGTCATTTCAGACTCAATAGTACGAGCTTCCATTATTTCAAATAATTCCATTACTTCAATCCATGCCAGCGAAGTGGGTTGATTTTTTGCATCAAGAGAATTTCCTATCTCTTATCTACTCTTATTTACTTTGTTATAGGTAGTAAGTTAAAAATTGAAAAATGGATAAATTTGAAATTTAGGATTATGTCATTATCCTCAATCGCTTCCCTAAAAAATAAATATAAATCTTTCAAAGACCTTTATATCCTCGGAAATATTTTTCTTGTTTTATTTTTTTATTTTTTATATATTTGAAATATATGGCCTCTGTAGCAAAATCGGTCACATTCAGTGATTAAATTAGAGTAACTCTAAAATTCTCACAGTATTTAAATCTTTCTTAAAGAATTAAAGAAACGAAATAAAGAGCGACGTTGTCACATATTAAGAGAGTGTATAGTTAAAGTGGGGCGTTGAGGAAAGTAGAGACCAAGTTAGCTTTGGCCATGCATGATGAAATTTGATCCGATGAAAACTATCATCCATTTTGAGTTGTTTTTTTTTTGTAGCTTTTACCGATCCATTTTTCGCATCGCAATAACAGACCCATTGATGGTATTCCCATTGTACATAATTATGTTCCTCTGCAATAATTAGTAACACCATAGACATACAATATGATAAGCACCATAACCAGGAAAGCTAATTCCTAACATCCTTCTTTTTGATTCTAAAAAGCTAAGTTATAGTTAATTTAAAGTGGAATCATGTTCTTTTTAGTTAAATACGATGTTAAATCACTTGGGCATTGTATTATATATTTAGAACTCTGTATTTGTCGTTTGCCCAAGTTAAGTGTTTACTTTGGGCTGGGATTTCTTAAAGCAAGCGACTGCGTAAAAGCCTTATGACCTTTATCTAATGTATTTCCTAGCTAGAATGTGCTATGCTTCCTTTGCACGCATCATATTTGCACATTCTTAATGGACTTTTATATTGGTTCTTGCCATTAAGAAAGAACGCACAAGTCCAAAAGCCTTTTAGATTTGGTGAAGGTACATAAACTTTTAAACAGAATTTGAGTGGGTATATTTGTACAGGTCCTTATGTTGAGGTCGTTTTTTCTTGACTCTGACACAAAATTCATTATAAGGCTGTATCATTTGAATGTTATACGCTGGTATTATTTGTTTTTTCTTGTCACAATACAGTTGTGTGACCTGCCTCCCATATATCATTCGTTACGAAAGAATTTTCATATCACGGCCACTGTCATAAATTATTGTGAATGTATTCTTTGTGGATGTATTTCTAATTTTTGTCTGGTGTTTTTTACCCAAACCTTCCACAATTACATTACAGCTAGGTGCAATTAAACCATAAAAAAATCTGCCCAGAAGTTTACCTTTTTTTATCACAGTCAGTGTTTTGTAGAACCGTCATAAACTACAGCACGAAAAATCCTTGTCTGTGGAAAATCTTTGATTTCAAAACACGAACAGTGTGATCTTTTTAGAAACTTGGTTTTTTCTGCGCTCAGTTGGCATCTTACCTGAAATTTGTAAAAAAGATAATAAAACCGGCAGAAAAGATTTACGACAGCTCATCACACAATACCGGTAGTGAACTTACCCTTTTTCACCGGTCTACAAGCGAGCCTTATGAAAGGACATGCAAAAAAGTGTGCTGCACGATACGCTCGCTATAGAAAATGGAAATTTCTACGCCCTCCGTGGTCGTTGAACATAAGTTTCTTATACTTGTTGTAGTTGGTAGTATACCTGCCTTTTGGCACCCCCCAGTGTGCGAATGCGGTGAATGTCCTCTTACGACAATTGCAAGATAGTTTTCGGCGTACACGTTGCCTATGTTTGTGGGTTGTTTTATATGTTACCCTTTCACGTAATAACTTTCTACTTGAACCGTTTTCTACGTTCGATTTTTTTTTGTTTTGGCAAACAGATGCTGACAATGGTAAAAGATTTAAAGGAAAACGAAGGACAGCAAAAGGGTATATATATTTTCTTTCTGATAATTTTATGTCGCATGAAATTTGTCATTGTCAGGGCAGCGCAGGGGCACTAGCGTTTAATAGCTTTAATAATCCTTTGGAGAAAAACTCGGTTGGAGAAGAGAAAGTTTTATGAAATTCTTTCGGCGAAATATAGGTACCTTTGCCGAACTATTGAATAAGATAATCGTTTTGTGTTTGGGCATTTTTTTTGATGTACCTACTATACCTTCAAGGCTATGCACTGAAGAAGAGTTCTTGTAGTTTTTGTGTAATATTGCATTGTTTGAAATAACCAAACTTCAAGTGACAAACTAAATCTCAGATAGTGCAGGAGTAAAAATTTATTCAGGTACCTACCCAGGATTTTGAAAATTCTGAATCTGAAAAATTCTTGTTTTTTTTTGTTTATGTTTCAAATATGTTCCAACGACATATTAAGATAAGGGGCTCCAAAGTCAAACTTTATCCCAAGTTTCCAAAAATGGGTCTAGGCTGTGTTGAATATTAAATATCAAATATTTCTGATTTTTTTTTTTTTTTTAACTCTTTGTTCCATGAAACGATGATTTATTTATTTGAAATCTTTAAAATTTCAGGTCCGAACGGTTGCCCGAGACGTCGAGGTCGACAAACCTACACACGATTCCAAACACTGGAATTGGAAAAGGAATTCCATTTTAATCATTACTTAACGCGGAGGCGACGGATCGAAATCGCACATGCACTCTGCCTAACTGAGCGTCAGATAAAAATTTGGTTCCAAAATCGGCGAATGAAATTAAAGAAGGAGCTGCGAGCCGTGAAAGAGATCAACGAGCAAGTGAGTTATATTTATTGAAAATAATATTTTTGCGTCATCATTTTCACTCCTTGGAATCAGTTGTAATTTATTTTATAAATTAGCATATTTTGTTTTGTTTTAATTTCTTTGTGCTGAATGAACATATTATTATTGTTGTGGCGATATACGAGTATTTTTATATACATAAAGGATACTAACCGAATTGTTTCTTATAAATGGAAACCAAACAAAAAAATCGAATCTTCACAGTGCGTCATCTAGATTGATTTAAATTGTTCAAATGTGCTGTTGAAATCTCCCTTTTCCTTGGTCGAGGTAATTGGTTTTATGCGTCTGCGAAGAGGAAATATACGTATAACATACGTTCATGGCTGGACAACTCTGTCATTCGATACAAATGATATCGGCTTGAATTGACTTAATATGATTCAATTTAAGCGGTGCGACAAAGCTGTGCTACTTAAAAATGCAATTCTGCAGACCAGTATATTAGTATTTGACAGTTCTATTGATTTAACATTCATGGATATTGGACATCGTGCAGTTTGAACAGTTTTTATTAGCTTATATTAGTTTTAAGCTCCGGTTATATTAGTTTCATTTGTGCGTTTGTGCACTTAAATCTGTCTCCATACACAATTTTATGAAAGCAGTTAGATTGGATTGAATTATTGGACTGATTTAGGGTGCAACAAAGTTGCTAAAAGTTACGTTTGATTTTAATTAGCACACGCGTGGGAGATAGCATTCTATTTTTTCCAAATGTAGCTTGAATGAACTTGTTGACCACCTGCGTGGTTTTGATTTGAAATGCCGTTCGAATCCCTATAAACCGAGAGCTCAAAGCATATTTTGGGCGTTGTTTTACCTATAACTAGAAATACATATCATTGGAAAAGTCTATTTCACGCGATGTCAAATTGCAAAGTCTGGCAATTTGTTCTTTAAGTCGTGGCAAATAGGTAGTGTTAACTTAAGAGTGGTACCTTTTTTATCGAAGGTGTAACCACCTTAGAGCTGACAAAATAAAGAAAGCATTGTCCTGATTGCAAATATAAATAGGTTTCAAACCTTTCAAACCATGTATAGAATAAAGCTCAAATTTAAATTTGTAGAATCGCGCAAAATACTTAACTCATACTTATAAAAATCATTATTATCATCTTGCCTCATGGATAGAAGTATCCTCCTTCGTACAAGCGAACAGTTATGGCTTGCATTATTGAATAATGCTCATATTTGCCCATGTTGCTCTAAATGGTAATCAAAAATGATAACATCTTTTAAAGACCTCTATCTAAGCATGCAAATGTATTTATTAGTTGACGCTTTTTTTATCGGATTCTCCTTCATATACAAGCTATACTTACAAAATCAAGCTTACACCAGATCGACCACTAAGCATTGAGGAATAAAACGAGTTCAACTAAACTGGGCTAAGAAATATCTTTTAAAAACGATTAACGTGACTCGCTTAGAGTTGAAATGCAATTTCAACAGTGTGCACAACTAGATCTTATAGGGAAGTCGAATAAGTGGTCCTGCTATAGTTTTTTTTTACATAGTCTACACTATAGTCTACACATAGTCTACACTCATAAAATTGTTTGAAATTTAGTTTAAATACGACATCCGCTACTGGACACCGTGTAGGTATTGCAAATCAGTGACGATATTTTTGATAAGTAACACTTTATTTAACTTTTACACTTAACATCTATAATTTTCGGATAAGGCGCGTTTTTAAATTTTTATGAGTACAATTTTGAACTCGCCCCGTACGTTTCGCTTCAAATAACATCGATTGTGGTCACCGGGAAACCACACTCGGTGACCACGCTCGATGAAATGTGAGGGAGAGACGGGTAAATTCAGAACTATACTCATAAGAATTTAAAAACGCGGCTTATGAATTTACATAGTCACACAATGAAACACTTTATTGCTCAAACGCAGCTTAATTGCGTCCATATCGCAAATAATTCGACTTCGCCGCTATATAATTTCACCACTTTTATTTATTCGCAGCAACATTTATCGACCAATAAGTCCAAATCATTACGAAAAGGAAACTTTGTTTTCAAGTCAGTCACTTTTTGCATTATCTCTCGGTTTTCCCAAATCAACGGTTCAAAAACAAGGCCTCAACGGTTCAAAAACTAGGGCACAGTTTTTTTTTTCTTTGTAACTATCAAGTAGTAATCAAAGGGATATGATTACCTTTAATATGCGTAGCACATCGCGAGCGGAAAGGATTTGGGGATGGAGAAGATAGAAGAAGAAAATAATTCTTGATCCAACAAACGCTGCTGAGCCAAACATGAAACGTCTGCACAGAAACACCAAAGCTTATATCCCCGCAAGTGTTATGCCTTTACGGTGAAAAACAAAGAAAGGTATAACCAGGAGAATATTCCATAAAAACAATTGGCATGCATCTAATTGTTGTCCATTCTATTTGCATATTGGAAGAGAAAAATATGTTTTGTATTTGGCCGACCCCAACCTAGGTGACAGACGCCGACCAGAAAGTCGCACATTTTGAGACAGACGCTTCTGGATTTTTCGTTTGTTGCTGGTTTGGTCCACCCCGGATATTTTCTATACCAGTACCCACCATATCTGGTGAGCATTCCTCTATTCGCCACCTGGGAAGTTGACCCATTGAAGACCAGCAGCCCCAGAAGGCGAAGTGCAAGGCCGCACAGCCTAGCAATTCGTCCAAATAAAATTTCGGATGGTCTGAGCCTGCCATTCGTGTATTTATATATTGGTATTTTTCTACTGAAGAAATGGAAGGAAAATTTCAACACTCGAACGTTAGTTTGCTGTCAGCGACAGTTAGGTGTGTTCGTTAAGTAAATCGATAAGGTGTACTCGTTTAAAACATCAGTGACTCCTGCGCAATTTTTTTCACATATTGGGTGGCCGCATCACATTGTCTCCCTCTTAGTTTTGTTCGCCAGGAACAAACACATTATTATTGCTTTCGTGGTAACAATGCAGGCGATCCACATGCGCAGTTCTAATTTTCGCTCTTGGTCCTTGTTGGTTTCGGAAGACTACATCGCGTAACACTCACACTCCTGTGGCATCTCTTGGGCAATTTTCGCTTTCTAGTGCTGTTGCTGTCGGCTCGTACTTAGTCCTCATGCTGTCACAGCCAATTTTTATAGGGATCATGCCGGTATCTCGAACGACAAAAAGCTCGAATGACAAAAATCTCGAAAATATATTTTAAAAATCTCGAATGCAAAAATTTGGAATGGTATCTACACAATCCCAGGCCATATATCATGGATATTCACCACAGATTTTAAAAATTTTTTCAAACATGTGTGTGTAAATGTTTGGTTTACAATAATTCGAGATTTTTGTAAATTCTGGTGTTCTTGTCGTTAACTCTTTTTTCATGCTCTCGCACGTTGGATCTTAAATGAAAAATCCGAATTTTAGTCCGCTGGCAGCCTAGCACTACGTCGAAATAAAATTTCTAACGGCTGGAGTGTTCAGTTTTACTATGAATTGCATCCGGTAGCCCAATATAAATTAGGATATTGTTGATCCCTCTCCCGTTGATTCATGGTCCACCACTTTGGAGAGATGTTTTTCCTATGTTTCACTCTTCTATCCGAGTGAAGTCCATGTCTTCTGCAATCCTATCGATTCACATAATAAGCCTGCTTGAAAAGTTGAGAAAAGAGATTCCTCTTTAACTTCCTATACAGTTGTAGACCTCCTTTTTGCAAATAGGAAAAAGTATTGCTTTGTCAAACCTTATGAGGAATTTCCGTGGATACGATTATTTTGTGAAACGGTTTAGAAATTTTTCTGCGAAGCATTGATAGAACTCGAAAAGAATTCCATTTTCTCTAGGAGTTTTATTAAGTTAACAGCTCCGTATGACATATTTTCCTTCAACCAGGTTAATTGGCGTTTACAAAATCTCATTTGTCAAAAGAATATCTTGAATCCGTTTACATTGATTGGGTTAAGTACAGTATAGAAAAATTAGCATTGGTCCTAAAAAAACGCTCAGATACATACCTACCTTCGTTTTGATTAATAAAAATCAGCTTGTTTAACCTTAAGATGTTGTCAGCTTAATGAGGAACTTTTATTTTATATTGCGCTGTACTTTTCTTAATATAATTGGTACCTTTCGCCTTAAATATGTGTGAATTATCAGAAATATAATAGCCTACTCTAGGAGACTGTCAGACAAACTTTTTTAGGGGTTGCCACAAGATTAAATATATAGACAAAAACATGTTTCCATCAACTATAAATTGCAACAGACTAAAATAAAGATAAATCCCTTCACCGATTTGAATCTTTTTAATATCTAAGCACTAATTTTTTTTTTCACCTTATCTTTCAGGCTCGACGCGACCGCGAAGAACAGGAGAAAAAAGCCCAACATGATATGAAATCCGCCCAACACAATGCCAATAAGCCACAAGATCATCAGCAGCATTCAATTGTGTCGCATAACTCATCTGGCCACCTTCATCATCCTGGCCTAAACGAATCCAAACTGGGTCTTGGCATGGGCGTAGGTGTGGGCGGTGTTGGAAGTAACTTGGGAATGATGAGTGCACTCGACAAGAGCAATCATGATCTTTTAAAAGCAGTTAGTAAAGTGAACACATAAATTAATTAATTCACCCCCGAAAAGTAATAATAATAATGTTATTAAAAATAAATAAATCCACCTAAATTTAAATAAATCTAAATGCAAATGTAAGAATATTTAGATAAAAAAAAGTTATTAACATATTATTATAAAAGTGACTGCAATAGATCTTCGAGAAAATCCTCTTAAGAATAAATACAGTAAACTGCAGTATATTAATGTAAAGATTAAACTTAAATTAATATTTTAAGAATATATAAAATTAGTTTTTGATATATATATAAAAATGAATAGTATTTAGTTTTTATCTCGAAAAACAAAACTGTATCCGTGTATGAAAATGATTTTTTTCTTTAAGAAAATGAACTTAATTTTTATTTTACTTCAAGCGAGGAAAAATTGGCGATATTAAATTTATTCTGTATTTTACAATTATATTTTATTATTTTATGTTTTGGATGAATGTAAATATTAAGATTATTGATTGCCATAATATGATTGTGTTATTATTTTTATATTTTAACATTTTTTCGACTTTCTTTTCGCAGACTAAGTCAGTACGTAAATATTATAAATACATAATTATTATCCATAATGTATAGATGTATTATTTAACATGAAACGAAGTAAACTAATTCCTTTAAGAGTGTGGTGTGCTGCACACCCAAACCAAACACACAGTACAGTGAGTTAAATTGCCAGTGAATGTTATAAAATTAGTTAAACTGATGAAAGAACAGACAACTAAACTAATTGCAAATTACTAAACGAATTGAAAAGAGAACATAAAATAATGCAATAAAATCCAAGTAAAATGTCTATTACATACACAAAAGCTAAAAATAAAATGAATGAACGAGGAAGAGAAACAACAAAAATTAACGGCTTTCTAAGAGCCAAATCAACCCATATACGTATTAGATTATAAGGCCAAAATATTATTGTAGATATATATTATATATTTTACTGAGTGAATATTAGCATTTAACAAAAAAAAATACTGTAACGAAATGAATTACAAACAAATCCTAAACAAAATACGTAGAATATGAAACAATACACACAACATATACACCATGTTATTATTATCTCTAAATTAAACAACAAAGGAAAAAGAATACCTTAACACTATTAAATAAAATAAAGTAAATCTAATGTATTCAAATGGAACCCAAAACTTTCTGGCGTGTCGATATTGTTTACGAAATTATCTAAAATTTTGATTAAATTTTTGCTTAATTATATTTTCTAACATTACATACTTTTCTTCAATTTCTATAAAATGTATGTTACACAAAAAAGGTGATATTTTTTTAAAAACTTAATTCATTTTCTGTTTATGATTTTTTTTATAAACTTTGTTATATGAATAGATTTCATCAATATTGGTTATGTACAATAAAAGGAAAATTTTATTAAAATTATTTCTTTTCTTTTTGTTTAGCGTTTTGTTTTTATTTTGCGAATATAATATTTTGCCATCCACATGATTTTTGTTATTAATTTTTAGAAAAATTTTAATGTTTAAATGTTGTTCTTAAAGCTTATTTTCTTAAATCTATAATTTTATTGTATTGTATTGTTTTTTTAAATTGTTTTGCAAAAACTTTTAAATCATACGTATTCGCATTGTTTCATATAGGGAAGTTAATAAAAATGCAAAGTAATTTAAATAATTAATTAAAAAAAAACAGACGAAATACTAGTAAGTTCAAACACAAGATAAAATAATGAGAAAAAATAAAATCGAAATAAAAAAAATATTTATAATTTCTTATTTCAAAAATAAATGCAAATTCGAGACTTAAAAATACTTAAAAAAATAATTTTGTTTTTTTTTATGTTTCCTTGTTGCGCTTTGAATATTTTATAGCCTGTGCTTTTGTTCTATGTTTTTTCGATGTTGTTACTCGTGTTAGTTCTTATTCGTTTGATGTTCATAGTTTGTGTTGGTAAATCGAGACGTGATTATGCAGGTGCTCTTGATTGTACTGCATGCTGATACCGATACAGCAATAATGTCCCTTGCATATTGTCATATAACTTTCTAAAGGTAGTTGGGTAAGACTGGCGAAGTCCAAATCCAAAGCACACTCTGAGTGAGATAAATATGAAAACAAGTTAAAGAACTAGACGAAAAAGTGACTAAACGCGACCATAGCTCGATAGCCTACAAGGAATATTTATCAGGATCAATTGAATAATTCTTCAAAGCTATATTAGTTGCGAAATATATTAAATAATGTAACCACTTCTTTCTGTCCATAGAAGAAAATGTAAAACACCATCATAATCATTGTTAAGCCTGGCTTGTGACTATTTGAAATGTTTTCCGTAAAAATTCTATCAATAAAGTGAATAAAGCTAAAAGTTTATGAGCAAGAGTGCACGATTACCTCTCTATCCCTCCTCTGATTATTTTCACTCCCGCTTACGTTGGCACATTGCTAGGGAGGCCAAAAAATGCTTGGACGGAAGCGAAAAAAATAGAAAAATTTTGCATTTATTTATTTTGCCTTGAAATTCTGATGCATTTCACATCTCTTCGTTTTATAGCAAGTTCTATTGTTCCTAGTTATTAAAACTCGTGTTTAACTTTTTGGGAGTAGTGTGAATTTAATGGGTACCCCTAATGGTATGTAATTTATTCGGAAAATATTAGTTCTAAACTATAAACGAAAAGAACCGCTTTTATTAATTTACTTCTCAGATCTTAGCCTATGCTTTCTTTTTCTTTTGGCATCCAGACGGGCTCTTTTTGGCAAGAAATCTAAGATTTTGGTATGAAAAACGTGGTATGGGTTAAGCAATTGACTTTTTTTCCGTGGAATGTTCAGAAAACCCATTATTTAATGTTTTTGCTACGTCAATTGGCCGTCAAGATCATGGGCGTTTTTCTTTTTTCTTTTTTTGTCAAACAATAAATTGTATTTCTTTTTTTTTTGGTCAGAGTAATAAGAACTCGAGATTCGTGTTTCACACAGAGCATGATCAGACCGCGCTCAATGCGGTCGGAATAGTTTGACCCAGTAATCTGAACTAATTGCTAAGCTTAGAACAATGACAGAAGAGTGCTGAAAAATTAAAACAAAAACATTTGAAAGGATTTTTCTGCATTATTTTCACTTCGTTACAATAATTTCGTTAATTTGTTTAAGTTTTATTTTAGCTTGGCTTGCACTCCAACCAAATGATGTGCTCAAGAACGTTACAAAATCAGAACAAGTTCTCTGCGAGTGCACTCGGTTCAGAAAACGCTCAGATAGCTCCAGCTCTGTTCGATGCTCTACTCTGAACTAAAAAAGAAAATCGCCCCTTATTGCATTTTCTGTGAGGTTTTCTTAACACCCTCATTTACAAAAAGAAACCTGAAGCTTTAGAGCTAAAAATGAACACCGGGGAATTTATAGCCGAGGTAGTCACAGAAACTTGTGAATAAAAATTAAATTTAGAGGGCATTTTTTAATTCAAGCCTGACAGCACGAAATGAACCGATCACGTTTTTTTTAATTTTCTAAGATTGTTCTTATCCCTGGTTAGGTTTATAATGCGAAAACATTGCTGGAATTTTGTAGTGGTCTCCTCAATTCCACGCAATAATATTTACCACACCAAGAGGAAGTCTTATTTAGATCTCTGCGCTATATGATCCTGATCTGAGGACGCTTATACCTTAAAGCTAATACCTTTTTATTTACAGGAAAAGCTAACATAACCATAAGTCAACTATCAATTTGCTAGTATAAGGTTTTGTGATTTTGGATTATTGGCTTAGCATTAAGAGTCATGCCGGTCTGCTGTTGTTTAGGTCACACCACTGCTTAGCTTTAGTCTGCTGTTGTTTAGGTCACATCACTGCTATAGGAACATGGTTGTTCCTGCCCACAGCAAATTCTGTGGGCATCGTGTCTGACTTGGACCTAGGGAGTTCTTTCTAACTCACAAAGAAGTTGTGGAAACAGGGCCGACAAGAAGCTACTGTTCAGCTTCTTCGGACACCTGGGCACTACTTTCCGGATCATTATTAATATATTATGAAACAGAGTAGATAGTTATTCTGATGAGCAAGAGTAGTAGTTATTCTTAATCCTGAGCTGAATTTGATTCATTTTGTAAAACGGCTGAAAGTTCAGGTCCGCAAGTGGTTTCACTGAAGACCAAAACAGTGTCAGGGAAGTATGCCATTACCACACCCGACTTGGGAGATCATTTCCTTCAACATTCCGTAATTTTGTACCCCCTAAAAACGAGATTGCATCAGCAATGGTAGCAAGACGTTTGTTGGTGACTGTGTCTGCGCAATTCACAGCTAACTAACCTCTTCTACGAGCTGCCTGGATGTTTTATACCTCAGTACCATTTCAGGGTGCTCTTACATCTCCTTGATTATGGAATTTTGCAATGTTTTCTGGTGTACAGGCTCCAATTGGGTAATTTTCAAGTATGAACCCAACTTTAATTTTTCCTGCAATTTCCGAGAACAAAAGAACTTTTGGACAGGCGATTCAGTGCCAGAAAGAAGACAATTGGTAGATGCTGCAGCCGGTGAATTTAGGTATATTAAGGACCCTTTTCAGCGCCTTATTTATATGGTACAAACATTGGTTATGACATGTTTAAATTTTTTTCTTAATAGAAGTACTCAGAAGTTTCCTCCATAGGGACAGTTTTACTATCCCAATGTTTTCTCCACATGCTTGATAAATCCAGAGTGACTGAGCTAGTTTGGGGCACTCAGGTGGGATGGCTTTAGGCACGGTCAACAAGACCATTACACTAACGTGGCGTACTATAGGATCTGTGAAGTGTAACTCAGGTGGGATGGCTTTAGGCACGGTCAACAAGACCATTACACTAACGTGGCGTACTATAGGATCTGTGATTCATTTTACAACTAAAACGTTTTCACCTCTAGATCCACTACCAACATTCTATTAACAGCAATAATTCTAATGTGGTTTCTCACTATAGACCGGGCATATGATCCAGACCGTAAAATGAGTTGAATAAGTATGGCTGTCCGTTTTTCGGCCTAAAATTTCAAGCCTCGAGTTTGAAACTTCGTGGATGTAGAGTTATTTATTTTTCATCTAATCGCGCCTTACTCACTTTTTCGTGTAAAACGAAGAAGGATGAAACTGTATAAACGGCAGGCCTCATTGGATGTAACTGCCTTAACCCAGCGCTTCACTTTGATATTTATTTTTATAAATTAAAGTAAATAAATGCTTATTATTTTCTTTAAAGATTTATAGATGCCAATAAACACCAAAAAAATTTAAGATGTACCTAATCTTGGGGGCCTTAAAGACAAGGCCTTGTTTCTTACAACCTACAAAGCTTGGATGGAATGACGTGGCGCCGTTCATGGTGTTTTATATAACTTGGTATAGATGCTCCCAGGGGCTGAAACATTTTTTTGCCTAGGTCGGCTTTTACCTTAATGCGGCCCGGCGCTGAGGGTTTTGAAAGTTTTAAAGACACCTACAAAAATAACTAACAGTATATTGACTATGGCATAGCGACCTCTACCAAATAATTTCGCATGAAAGCGAATAACCAAATCAACGACAGACAAACGTTGTTCTAGCCTTACTGACTTTCGCTCATCATATTCTTCGAACCCGGTCAGGTATTAAAACAATTAAAATAGAGAAGCTTTTGTCAAGTACAGTTTATTTCTATTTCCTTTAGCTATCTAGATATTTGCACAATGAAAGAGTGCTCGAAAACAATGTGAAATCAACTAACCAAAAAATAGAATGGAGATCAAATTTAATTACGACTCTGGCTTGCAGGTTTGTATTCTAATCTTATAAGATATCCCTTAATCTATTTTTGTTTGCTGCTCCCCTTAATCTCATGGTAACATCCAATCCTTGGATGCATTCGTTAAGTCAATGAAAATTTTCCGCTTATTACTAAGTCTTATCTCCTACTTGTTTTATTGAAACGCAGTCATTTCAAAGCATAAGCATAGCATGAATTTTCTATATTTTTGTACCTACACTCTATATTTTTAAATGCAAGAATTTTAAGAATACCTACTCGATCTAAGTAAATAAGTCATAGCAATTAAAATTGTAATAATCAACTCAAATACGTAAATTTCAGTAACAATATTAACCTGCATATATACAAGTATATCAATAAACAATATATATATATACAATTCATACATACGTACATTATTTTGTTTGCAAATTTTGGAATCATTCGTTTTTATATAATTCTGTGATAAGAACTGGAAGATTATTTAATTTACAAAAAAAATTGAACTTAATAAATCAAACGGAAAAAAATACAAACACTAAATTTAAACAAGATCCCATCCATATTAAAAGTTCGATTTAATTATGTAAAAACAAATGCACACATATTTACATAAATTAAAAAAAAAGCTATATATACAAAAGAACAGAAGTAGCCATTGCGTTCTTAGTTCTTAATCATAGATATTAAAGAAAATGAAAAAAAAAAAACTAAAAAAAAACCACAATTAACCATAAATCTGTAATGGAATGGAAACTAAATATTCAAACTGCAAATACGTAAATCTTAAATAAACTATCAAAAGAAAGTAAAACTTAAGCTATAGTGTTAAACCAGTAATTTATAATAATATACTATGTATGTAAAATGGAGAATACTCTTGTGTAGATCTCAATGATTTTATGTTGTCTTTTATTTTTATTTAATTCAGAACAGAGTTACAGGAGATAATGTTAGTTTGTAAAATGTGTAGTTTATATTAAAGGGAAGAATAAAAAACTTTGATTGTACTCCGTATTGAAAATTTTACTAAGACTAAGGCTTATTAGTATTAAAGAAGTATTTACTACTGGATAACTATA
The DNA here is from genome assembly GCA_947623515.1 of Neoascia interrupta. NCBI lineage: Eukaryota > Metazoa > Arthropoda > Insecta > Diptera > Syrphidae > Neoascia > Neoascia interrupta. The sequence goes on along the minus strand of OX392464.1, from coordinate 34,332,666 downwards.
GTATGAGCTATAAATAAAAAATTAATTAATTAATTAATATTAAAAAAAATCGTTTTTCACTACACAACAGATCGAGTAGTTAAAATAGCAGCTGCTATTTTCGAAGAAAAGTGTAGCAAACTCTTAAGCTTTCAATAAAAATTTGGACATTTTTCTTATTACATTTTTCTCAGAGTAGAGCACTCTGAACTTCCAAACAAGTGGAAAAGTGCAACAGTTAAAACTCCAGTCTGTTTGCGACGGATTGCAAACTACTGTTTAAAATAAAACTACCTAAAACAAAAAACTGCCACCCTCCAGAAAGTTCGCGGGACGTTTGATATTCATACATGTTCGACAAAAACCCGGCCTTTCTAACTAAAAAAATCGGCGGGGACATATACATTATGTACTATATGTACAAAAAAGCTAGCCAATGCTTATATCTACAACAATATGTGCTATAATTTTTTGTCAAATTTCACGTACATTTATTAAATAACCGTCACTTAAAGTTAAGGCTCTTTAAAAAGTGGGCGTTGAGCCAAAGAGGCAACCGTTTCTGTTGCCTCAAAAACAATAACGAAGCAGTGTTACACACAATGAAAGTCAGTGTGAAATAAAGTATTACAAGTATTAAAAGTATACAGTTAGCTAAAGAGTGAAAAACTTTCCGCGAGGGTTTGACAAGCCCTCCGAGAGTATTAATTGTCTTGTAAAACTTCTCAAAGTGCCGTTCGGATTCGGCAAAAAATTGTAGGTCCTCTTGTATGTAAAGAAATCAACACACCAGCATACATTGTTGAGAAGTTGGCCCTGGTTCACCACGAGCTGTTGCGCCACTCTATTTATTTATTTATTTTTATTTATAAAGAGTGAAAAAAGTATTTTTTAAAATTAGAAGTGCTCGCAAATACATACAGGCCTGTAGTGAGCGTGTCTGTATACGGATTCTAGTATTTTTTAAAATTTATCTGTAGAGCCATTCTTCAGTCACCCTTCTTCTGTAATTTTTCTGCGTTCAGCAATTAGTTCAGATATCAAAATGCTCGGTCAAATTATTCCAAGCGCAAAAAGTGCGCCCTGAGAAAAGAGAAGCAAAACTAATGCTCAATCTAGAGCTCTTAGCTCTTATTCTGACTACTTTAAGCGCAAAAACACTAAGTTTTTTATCGACAGTTCGAGCTTTTTTTTTATAATATGCTCGTGATCAAGGGGATATGATTAGATTAAAATGCGTAGCACGACGCGAGCAGAAAGAATTTGGAATAGAAAAGATAAAAAAAGAAGGAAGAATTACAATAGAAGAAAGTGATTCTCGATCCAACACAAACGCTGATTAGCCAAACACGAAACCTCTGCACAGAAACACCAAAGCTTACCCCGCAAGTGTTATGCCTTTACGGATAAAAGCAATAGTATAACCAGCAGAATATTTTTCATAGAATCATCTGGCATTTAAGTCTATTCTATTTGCATATTGGAAGAGAAAAAGGTGTTTTGTATTCGGTGCCCACCATATCTGGTGAGCATTTCCCTAGGGGAGGTGCCGAAATGGGAACCAGCAACCCTAGAAGTGAGCTCTGTTCTAAAAAAAAGGAGAGCGCCCACTGGTGTTTTTTTTTATTGCAACTATTGCTAAATTCAACATTTTCACACGGCACTTGTTTGCGCTGGGGTGCCGTGGCGTATTGGTTAGTGTGTGTGCTTACTACGCCGGAGGTCTGGGTTCGAATCCTGCCATCGTCACCTGAAAAAAAAGAGTTGTTCTTTTTCACTGGCCTCACCTCCGCGAGGGTCTGACAAGCCCTCCGAGAGTATCATTTGTCTTGAAAAACTTCTCAAAGTGCCGTTCGGATTCGGCAAAAAATTGTAGGTCCCCATGTATGTAAAGAAATTAACACACCAGCATACATTGTTGAGAAGTTTGCCCTGGTGCACCTCGAGCTGTTGCGCCACTCTATTTATTTATTTATTTATTTATTTTCTTGTTTGCGCTCAAAAGCTCTCAAAATTAGTGAAAATGTCCCTTGAGGTTTTTTCAGTAAAAGTAATGAATATTAAGTAACTTAGCAGGAGTAACGACCGTGTAAAATGACCATGGCCACACCAACTACAAAACCAACTTAGCACGACTTCCAAATCTTAGATTCCAGGAAGAATTTTATGATTTTTTTTTGCTCGGGTGCATCGTACTTTATCTTCTTCTTATCTTATCTTACCTGCTCTTAAGAAAAGTAGGCTTGTCGCACTTGGGGGAAGCCATGCTTATATAAGCGCTCTCTAATAACAAGATTAATTGGGATTTGGTTTCGACTTCAGAAACCATAAATATTACCCAAAAAACAATCTTTGACTGCTGCGTTTCCAAAAATCAGAGGCTTCCTGTTCGGCCTCCAGCATCGAGGTCTAAGTTAGGTTTTCCTACTCTATGGAAGTTTTCTTTAAGTTATTTACTTTTGTCGAATTAATCTTTTATTTGAAAAAATGAATGGTATACTTCAGTCTTAGAGATATGATTTCGCTACCTTAGGCGCCAGCATTCAAACATGACTTGAGATTTTTAATACCTGGACATAGATAGAGATATGGGCGACAATTTTTTTTTTATGTTTTTGTGATGAATTATAAACAAGTGATAGTCTCCAATGCGCGCATTACACGGTCAATCAATTGCCGTCCAATGTACATATATCGATCTTTACCTCTTCATCCGTTCAATCGATTGACAAACATTTTTAGATTTTGGTTTAGTTTCTGTATTTAGCAACCGGACTTCTAGATATTTCTAGAATCAATGTTGCCTTGCAATCGAATTTAATTTTTGTATTTAGTTTTTTCTTTAATGGCCTTGCCGACAAACATATTCATAAAAGATTTTGATTTTGCATGATGAGCAATGCAAGATAATTTTTTTTTTATCGTCAACCATCAGCTTCAATCGAATTTGTTCACACAGATATGTAGATATGATTGACATCAATTGATTAATGCATCATGCCGATTGACATCAATTAATTGAGCATCATGCAAAGTCAAAATTGTTTTGTTTTTCGTTTATCGTCTGCTTCAATCGAACGTGTGTGATGCATACGATGCATATGATGCATAAATATATAAATCCTCTCAAATCCATGAGTGGCGTTGTCATCAATCGATTGACCGTACAAGGCACGACGATCATCACCCGATTTAATCGAATGTGTGTGAAGCATACCTACAGATATATTTTCAGAAATGCATGGACTTAACTGACATCAATCGATTGACCCTGTAAGGGTCACATAAATCTGTTGAGTCGCATATGAGTCGATTTTAAATCGGCATTTTCGTTTCCAGCTTCAAATTATTTTTGATTACTCATATCGTGGCGGCTGTATTTCAGTCTTTTCGCAAATTTTAACTTCTTAACTTCTACACTTAAAACAATAAACATCGGTCAATGATATCTTTAAAACAAAAATCAAATATATGTATAAGCTGGAGTTATTTAAAACTACTATAAAAGCTTGTGTTATTATTATATACTCAGAATATGAATATTATCCAAACACAACTTCATCATTAAATGTCCTTAATTCAAATAAAATCATTAAAACACCACAAAAGTTCAACAAACTGTTCAAGGCAATTTCACGTGGCTTTATTGACTTCTCCTTTGAGACTGCCAAACACCCATTGTACAAATTAAACAAATGTGTGCACAAAAAAAAAACTTTCAACAACAAGAAACAAAATATAAATGTACACAAATTACAATTCACCTAAGCAAACCTAATCCAACTACAATTGCTTACTGCGCCAAATCTCTACTTAAGCCCACCATGAATTCTGCCAAAACTTCCATTTATCAGCTGACAAATGGCACTCCGGGCAATCGAGAAACACCTTGCACAGAATACATAATTGGAATGTAGATCCTAATTTTATACATAATAACATTATGTAATATATCAGCAAATATTTAAAGGGAGAAATCTACCCTATAGAGCTGGGGCGTCCTAAAAAGGAGCAAAAAAAATTAAGAAACGGCTGCAAGAACAAATATCGGCAGGGAGTTGTATAATGGACAAATGCTACGTCAATATGCAGCAGTGCGAAGGATACACGTAGTCGCTCACAAGGATATATACACGCTGTAGGTGTGTACCTGGTGTTGGGGTAGTGAATAAATTAGTCTCATGGGTATAATTTTATTAAATCAACTAAAATTTGCAACGTTGCTTGGTTGGATTCTTGTTTTTTTTTTCTTACCCCGCTCTGTGGCTGCGGGTTAGGGTGAAGGGGAGTGAGATTAGATTCAACCTCCTGACATTTGCACACAGCATCCCTTTGCGAAAACAAACGACAGTAGAGAGAATAAGAACACAGGAAAAAACTGTACAGATGACGTACCCAAGGTATAAGCCTCGAAGGGTGGGAATAGTTAAATTTGGACTTAATGGAGTAGAATATAAATTAAAGTTAAATAATGGAAAAATGGTGCTTTGTCGCGCACTGAAACTGAACGAGTGCTAGTTTTCGCTTTGTAAAAATAAAGGACGTAGGTATATAGAAGAAGAGGTACATATATTTATATAAATTATAGATGAGCAGAAAATTAAAATTTAGATCTGCTTTGAGGTGTTGATAAAGTGTGAGTGTATTCTGAGCCTAACTATTCTAAGCCTAAAAATGGTGACGAGGTCACATAGTCTAACACAAAGAACTTAAGGTAAGGTGAAACGTTTATCAATATAGCTATGTTAGAAGTAACAGGCTCATAGAAGGCTACAAGGATACGTACAAACATTTTTATGTAAATATGATGCTAAGTAGATTTGGGAAAGGCATATGACCGGGTTCCTTGGGATAAACTCTGGAGAGTTTCGTAGGACTATGCACTGAGTGAGCCTCTACCGAGAGCCATTCAGCCTTTGTATAGGAACTGCAGAAGCTGTGTTTGGATAAATGGCATCAAATTCCAACATTTTGATATTTGCGTTGGACTCCGCCAGGGCTGTGTTCTATCGCCTCTCCTTTTCATAGCATATAAGGACTGGATGGTGAACCGCAGTCTTGGGGAGGAATCTTCGAAACGGCTGGCGTCAGGATAAGCCATCTGCTTTTCGCAGAAGAAGAATAAAGGTAAACGTGAGCAAATGTGAAGTGATGGTTGTTTCCCGAACTTCTGTGCAGTGTACCCTGCACACCAATGGAGTACCAGTGAAACAGGTAGAGAAGTTTCAGTATCTCGGGGTCTTTTTGAGATACTGAGTTATCCTGTATGATTATGGCCAAGCTAGAGCAATAGTAAAGAACCTGGAAAGCCAGTTTTTAATTCAGCGTTCGTTCTAACCCTCATCTATGGTCATGAAATTTGGGTATAATAACCGAAAAAATTAGATCGCGGGTACAGGCTGCCAAAGTGAGATTTCTGAGTCGCGTAGCTGGTGTTACTCGTGGGGATAGAGTGATAGAAACGTCAGTATTTGTGGGAGTCTTAATGTTGAGCAGCCCGCGAGTGGAACGATCACTCGATGGTTTGGACACGTTGTTTGCGTGCCCCAAACAGACTTCCAAGACAGGTTATGTAAGCCGAGATTCGAGTGCATCGCCCAATTGGTACGCCAAAAAACAGGTGGTGGGCTCAGAAAAGGAACATCTCCGAGACCGGTCTGGAGATAGCGCCTGTGTCTCTTGAGTTGGTGGCGGAGAATAGGGAACGATGGAAGAACCATTAAGCCGCTCTCGCGCTGCGAATATTCTAGGATAAGCTGTCTCCGAAAATTATGATGATAAAGTATGATGCTAGGCTAATATTGAAGAGTATCTGAGCTTCGAAGAGCAACTTGACCCAACCAATTGTCCCTGCTGAGCTTCACGATATTCGCCGCTGGTAAACGGTTCTATATGGAGCCACTTTGAACATCCGTTGATATAGTAAGAATTTCAAACTTAGAAAACAAAGTAAACTAGTATTCAGAAAACAAAACATACATATAAAAAGTTTCTGAGAATCGTTGATATGCGTGCTGCATCTCAGAAAGAGGAAGCAATCGAAGAGCAAACTTGCGCTTTTTAGCAGGAAGGAAGATAGTCTTATGGGCCTGAAAATTTTTGCTAGGAGATTAAGACTTACCAGGTTTTGCTATGAACACGACTTAAACTACACGCTTAAGGGTGGGTATATTAGCCAAAGCAAGGCTTGCCGTGAATGTTAAAATATTTACTTCAGCGTGCGCATTTAAACCTTGTTTCAGCATAACTGGCGTATTCCATTTGGACCAGGTGACTTGCATGTTTGATAGCATCATAAGACAAGTTCCAATGCCGAATATTATCATTGAGCCACACCAGATAAGACCTTCTCAATCTTGATGGAAACATCGTCCCAATTAGTTTTTGTTGAATTTTTTTATCCAGGACTTAAAAACGGTCGACCGTAAGGACCGTAACCTGCATAACAGACGCCGACCAAAAAACCATTTTGAGACATCCGAAACTGGTGGTTTTTGTCCGCCCCAGACTTTTCTGTGAGGGTACCTACAGTATCTCTTTGAGCTTTTCCCCATCCGATAACCGGAGAAGCACCACAAAACGGTGTTTTTAAAACGTTATATTGATATTATAATTTCATCCGCACTGTTCTCTAAATTTGTAAGAAAATTTTAAAATATTTTGTCAAAACTAGTTATACTTATGATTTATTTCAACTTAACAACTTGTATTACTTTAAGATACAACAACTTAAGCCTTAACTTTAAGGATCTGTCATACGCTTAGAACCATCGTCTTAATATTCGTCGTGAGTGCGATAAACCGAAAATATGGTATGCTGAATGTGTCAATAGCATATGGCATCTTCGCTTTCCTTCAAGTGTACAGCTTACATAATTGAAACATAATTTTCATATGGGCATATTTTGCATAAAGCACCCCATCGAATCAGCACAAGTTTTTCCATTTATTTGCAACAGCCAATTCCACAAAGGCAAAAGACAACAACAGATGTCATCCCTTGTGCCTAATCGGATGAAGGGTGTACTCCAATGCCTACATATAAATTTTACCTCAAAAATGCAAACACTTACTCTCTATGCATTTGTATACCCGAATAGATCTCTGCGGAATAATGTTGTTATCCACAATATTCGAGCATATAAATGTGCACAACCTGTGCACAGCCTCTGTCATACACACCCTTATTCCAGAAACCGTATACCTAGCAACAGCAGGCTTGAACTTCAAGTCTTTTCATGCGCATGATGTCCTTCTTTGACGCATTTATCATCATAAATGGAGCAATAGCGTTTTGTCATTTGCTCTAATATTAAAAATCCCTCGGCCAAATTTCATTCTCCCGCTGATCTTCAACACAACATTCTTTATCATTCTGCATGCACACTCATCCCCCTAAGCTCAAATCCCATCATCCTAGAGCATAACTTTGAACGGTTCTTCTGTCTCTGCTTTGGGGAAAGGTTAGCAATAAAGATAAATATTATTGGTAAAAGATGCTAACCTGGACTCTTTGCTATACGAATACTGTGTAAACTTTTCTAATAAAAAAAACCCAACCAATCGGTTATGTGTGTGTATGTACGAATGAATGAATCCTATAAGTACGTGCCAAGAAAGCTGAAGTAGTGCGCCATAAAGAATATTATAGCAATGAAGAGCGCTACCCAAAGGATATACCTTCAGCAAGCTTTTTCAATAAAGATAATCCTTTCTGTTCTCATTGTACTTTCTTTGGTGCTTATTTCCTGGTATTAATGAAATTTAATTAAACTACTGCGGGTGTGTGCATAATGAATTTCGAACGTGATCTAATGATATCGAAGAGCTTCAATAAATTATATTTATTTCATTACTTAAAGCCGTAGAAGATATCGGAGATTCTTTTGAGGAGCAGTCGTATAAATATAGTTTAACAATGTAAACTTAACCTATCGTAAGCTTTCATCAACACTCTGGACGATTAATGAAAGCCAACGGCGTGTCTATTCGCAAAGAGACAAAGAAGAGACAAAGAAAAAACAGATTTATTTGCAGAGCACTTAGAAGAAACATTCAAACCATTTTACAGAACCGTTGGTCCTGGAACTGAATCCCTATGCGGTATACAAGATAATTAATTATAGAATAAAAGCCGATTTACATTGGCCGAACATCGTAAAACGATAAATAATCTAAAGAACAACAAAGCCCCTGGCTATGACTTAATTGCTAGCGAAGTTTTAAAGGAGCTACTAAAGAAAACGTTGGTCAAGCTAGTCTATATCATTAACGCCTCCATGAAAATGGCCGAGGTCTTAATGGTTCCGAAACCGGGAAAATGTCCAAACGACAAAAAATCATACAGACCAATTTCGCTACTGCCGCTAATATCTAAGGTATTCGAGAAACTGTTGCTTAAAAGGTTGCAACCAATCATTGAAAACAGACGATTGATTCCCGATCACCAATTCGGATTAAGGAAAAAGCATTCAACAATCGAACAGGTCTATGAATAACAAACGAAATCGAAAAAGCTCTGGAAGCGGAAAAGATATGTACGAGCGCTTTTCTCGACGTATCGCAAGCCTTCGAAGAAGTATGATACGAAGGCCTGAAGTACGTTAGCTTAGCTTAGCCTACCAGAAAAACTCTATAGCATCTTAGAGTCTTACCTTGAGTACAGCATCCTTCGCGTAAGGTACGAAAATGAGTACTCGGAATTCAAAGAGATAAATGCCGGTGTCTCGCAAGGAAGCGTTTTTGGTCCAATATTATTTTTGCTTTATACTAGAGACATACCCCACGATGAGGGGACAATTTTAACTACGTTCGCTGAGGACACTGCTATTCTCGCTCGCTATTGATACGACAGTTGAATGATCAACAGGAAAACTTCAGCGCGCTTTAGACAAAATAAGCGACTGGACGAAGAGCTGGGCGAGTCTATTTTAAAAACTCTTCAAAATAAGACACTCAGGGTAATCGTTAATGCTCCATGGTACCTTAGACATAGCGATCTACATCGAGATCTCGGAATCGCAACCTTGACTGATGGGGTAACAAACTTTGCTCGAAAACTAACTACCAGACTTCGCGGACATTGTAACCATGAAATAATCCGAACTTTGGATCAGACAAATTTTACGCTCGGACTACAACGAACGAGACCGTTGGATCTAGCGGCTAAGACGAAACCGCATAAGCTCACGGTATTGTAGATGCTTTCGTTATGGAAGGCAGCCTGCCACACGCGATTACTACAGAAGCTTGAACTACTTGTTAAGGAAAATTAGTTGTTGTCTTACAGAAGGCTTTTAGTTAGTAAGAGTCTCACACTACTAAGAACTTGTAGTGCCTATGAAGGTTTTTCACCCACGAAAAAAAAAAAAAAAACTTTAATCATAATAAAATTTACATTTAAATCGGTCCATTTAGTATAGATTTTGCTTGTAACAAAAGTGAGGCACTAAAATGTAATTAGAAATATTTCAAAGAAAGTTTTTCCAACCAAGAAATCGCACGTGCCCTAATAGCTTTTGACTAAAATGAAAATTTGAATATTTTCTCATGAAACAAAACTGTGAACATTCTCTCATGAAGCAAAATGTACTCGACAATTTGTTAAAGGTTCTCCTTTAACAAATTGAGGAAGATAACTAACCTAAGAACATCGATTTACAGCAAGAGATAAGTAAATGATTCGCGCCTTCTTTATAATTGCACTGATCAGATCTCGGCTTTCGGCTAGCTACTTCAGATGATAACGTCTGGTAACAGGGTGCATCCTTCCCCTACACTTAAATAGGGAACCTCTGGACTAGTTTGCTCTGACGCTCTGACCTCCTCGGTGTTTGTGGTGAAACGATCCGCTTAGTTTTGACCCCTTTTTGTTTATTTGTCAATGGACTTCTCGCTTCACAAGTAGGAGTTGACGCTCTGGGCTCTGGATTTAGCTCCACGCCCGCGTTTGGGTCGATGAAGCACTGGGTTCTGAAGTCGCATCCGAGTCCACCGTCTGGTAGCTACCTTTAGAATATTGTATCACCTCTGAGTCATCGTTGCCTTCCTGTGCTTGGCCATTGTAAACGTTCCCTGCGCAAAAACCATTAGAAGGTATAGTTTTTTTGTATTGTTGCCTGCGGAAGTCCCTTGTTGACATGTCCAACTAAGGGACTGAGTTCAGCTTCACTCTCTCCTACTGATCTCTGTCGAATCTGGTTTTGATATCGCCTCCACATGATGCCCATACTTGTCTCGACCAGGAACATACGTCTGCCCAATGTTTTTCTTATTCGGCCTGGAATCCACCTCCTGCTTTGTAGATATTGCCTCACAAGCACCGGTTGACTAGGTAGAAATTTCAAGCTTACAACTGCGTTACAAACTATACATCAAACTTAATATACCCTGGGTCGGGTATAAAAATCATTCTTCTTAAAGGCACAAAACTTGGCTCGAAACTTGATCTAAAACTTTATCTGCTGAAAATCCTCCTTGGGTATGATACAAGGACATCTACATTATCTACGAAACGCAGATGGCGTATTCCAATGAAAGTCACTTCGACAGATCTCTTGCCAAGACTGTGAGTTGCTATAAGCTATAGGAAGGTGAGATCACACATCGAAAGGACGGGATTTGACACCTTTCATCCACTTCTTCATCTTCAATAGCTTCTGTAGTTGCCATATATACCTTCCAGTAAACTGTTAAAAGTAAATGATAATGCGAGCCAAACAGCATATTGCTAGAAAAAGGCAATTATTAAACTTATTAAACTTATAAATCGGAAATGTTGCTATTTCAGTTCCTTGAAAAGCTTCTTAGCTTCAAGTTTTTGACTCTTCAATCCATATTTATTAAGATGAAGAAATTAATTTCCAAATGCGCGATGAAAATTTGGCGAGTTCACTTAAATGTCACAGAATCTGGAGTGGGGTGGAGTGGAGTTTTTTTTTAATATGCTTTGTTCATATTAAATACACTTCTCTCAAGTAAAGCTAAGTTCACTCGACTTTACTCATTTTATTGATAGGTACAACCCAATCTTATAAATTTCGATTTTTGGGAAAGGTGTGAACGAGCCAATTGAAGAGAACCACTTGGTTGGAAATTCCATAAGTAAGGCTCAGCTCTGTAAAGCGTTTGCAAAATCTTTACAACGACTTTTTCCAAAGCACGCCTTACTGTAACTAGGACTATTCGCTGCCGTAATATCATCAGCAGTGTGGATGCCTCTGTGCCCTTCCTCCATTCATTTTAACTAGCAAATGCTTACTCAGGGATCACCTAGATTTTTTGAACGACAAGAATCCCGAATGGGCAAACTAGAGAACGAAGAATTGGCTAACAAATCTCGAATTAACAAAATCTCTAATGGGACAAAAACTAGAAACAAAAAAATCTCGAAAGACAAAATCTCGTATAAAATCTATAACATAAAAATTTGTTATTTATATTCTTAAAATTAGGAAATTTGACTGAAAATAGTGTCATTTACCCAAACTTGTAGCTTCTTCAAGTCCTATCGGGTATGCCCAAGCAGTGGGTTGCAGGGAGGGTTTTTTCACATGGTCAGGATGAAGAGTCATTCGAGATTCTTTTTCTAGACTTTAGTTTTCCAGATACATATATGAGTAGACCTGCTTAAGGATATTCACAACAACTGCATTACGATTAATATAAAAATAATAGAGTTTTGTCAAGCCCTAATTTAACATGTAAATTATTACGCCCGATAGTAATTTTTCTGTAAGAGGATGCAAAAGGGTCTTCCATGCGGTTAATACTGGTCAGTTCTCAAGGATACGTTTTGGTAGAAATGGCTTTTGGGTGCTAGAAAACCGACACACTAAGAGCTGCAATGGTCTATTGGAGGTACTTCCCAGTTGCATCTAATGTTTGAATTATTTTGAGCTACTAATAAAGTGTGAGAGACGGATTGGGTAGGGTCGTGATAAGATCGCTTTGATCGTTGTAGAATAAAGCTACGAGATAAAAATTCCCGTTTCTGAGATATAACGGGACATGTGTTGGTTCGGCTTTGCTAAAGGCATTTTTTTACATTTTGAAAAACGTTTCTGTTTTTCTGTCGCTAATTTAGCTTGTATTAGGTGTGATAACCAACGTGCGTCTAATCAGATGAATAAACAAAAATTAGTTTATAGAATAAAAATAAAAGGTAGAGAAAAAGGGAGAATCTACAATTTCTTCTATAGGGTTTTTGAACCTATATTTCGAAAATCGTATTTCCTACAAAAATGTTCTGGAGTTCCAAAAGGCCATGATCGCACTTTTCCAACTTTGGCTTTGACAATAGAGGCACTGCTCTCAAGACAGCCTGGCATATAAGTTGTGTTCTTTTTTAAATTTCCATAGTCAATTTTCCCTTCATACAAAAAGTTCTTTTCAAATAATGTCCGACGAGGGCGAGCATCATCAAAGTTTATAAAGGTTTTCTCTTCTTCTATTTTCATCTTCTTCAAACAAAATTTTTTTGTTTTGAAATTTGCTTTAAAAGTCGTATTTTAGCCAAAAATTTTGTATCTATGGATTGTATGGTGTGTATTTTGCTTGGTAAGTGTTGCTTTTATACCAGCCAGATACAGGTGTAATAAATACGTATGAATGTATGAACCTCTAATCATAAATTTTGAAAGTCCGTTTTCTTGCGATGTCAAATATGTTTCCTTCATATTTTTTTTCTACTTACCCTAGAAGTATCAGTATGCCCTTTTGGACAACAGGGTACAATCACTTGTAGAAAAAAATCTTTTAGCTACAAAGAGATTTACGCGCACACCCCACATGTTATATGCCGGCAAATAGGAGATTCGAAAAACAGCAACATGGGTTTCCCTTGTAAAAATATGGTTGTCAGCAGCATCATTATGTTCATTTAAAATTCCATCAATAAATATTCTACGAGTGGGAAATTGCATTTTTTTGTTTTAGTCTGTGCTAGCCGGCGAATGTTCCTACCTTCATACAAAGCGTCTCACTTCTAAATGTTAAAACAAAATTTTCACCCCATCCAAACAACTTTTTCACCCTTAGATGGGAGTTTGACTTTTTTGTGTATATATATGTTTTTTTTTTGCTTGGTACTTTTTTACCACATTCCTAGCAAAGTTTTTTTTTTAATTGAAGGTATGTACAATTTCATGGTCCAGCTAGCACTCCTATCTAATTTGTTTTGTTGCAACTAAAACGCAAAACAGTAAAATACAGGACAGAATGACTCGTCTAGGATCATCCCCATTTCTGAGTAAAGATTCATATATTCAAATCTGTATAGCTAGATGTATGCAAGGATGTACATATCGTTGCTAGCAACACTCTGTGGCGCATTAATTTCGCTATGGACATTAAGCCAACACACACATAGAGAAAGGTGAAATTTAAATATGCATTCATGCTCGTGCATTTTTTGAATGTCAATTAACAAAAACCCCAGCCCCGTATCTTACAATCTTTTGTTTTGCATTCCACGCTGATTTGGCTGTGTGGTTGCGATGCGCGGGCCAACAGCTTCTGATTACCATGGAGTTTGAGGATAAACCATTGGCTTGCCCTCACCCTATCAATAGCAGCATGCCCATAATTTAGGCGATCTAATTGCCTCCCAGACGGAGTAATTTAAATTGCAGTGCGTTCCGCATCCTGGCCAAATTCGATTTAAGTTGGCCCAACGCCATCGGACACAGAACTAGGATTAACTTTTAAATTGAAGATTGTTGTTTCGGTTGAACTTTTGCCAACAAAGCTCATAAATATCTGACCTTCGCCACTATCTGCTACAAATTCTTGCCGATGCGATGTAGGGAGGATACCTACCAAAAATATTGTTCATCTCCTTTGGCTGTATAAACAGAACGGAACTGAAGTGCTTCTATATTCCATGTTTTGGTGTTTAGTGTTTTTCTTTCGGTTTTATTTTCTGTTTTTTTTTTTTTAATAATTTCGAATCAAACCGAGACATTTATGGACCCAAAGTCGATAGCCAGATGACAGTTTTATGGATGTTTACAGTAATAAATGTAATTTAGAAAATGTTATTTGGAAAGTCAGGCCACGAGAAGGAGACGAAATAAACTGTTCGGCTATTTCTTCTTTGGTTCATGTCGTCGCATATCAAAAGTGTCATCCTTTCTCATTTCATTTTTACGAGCTGTGTCAATACGATTACATTGTTGGTATGCCATGATGGCATATTGGCATCAGAGGTAGCAAGTGAAAGGCGAAATGTTATGGTTATCCCATACTTCGCATATAGATAGAGAGGGCTTCTGTTTTCCGCTTATAATCGCCATAAGGGGAGGATGGTTACAAGGGATATGGTCGCCGATGAGAAAGTCAAAAGAGCGTTATTGATGACATCTGTTGGAGTGGCTGGCCATTGTGTTGTGTCAGGGAAATGATGTAACCGATGATATCTTGCAAATAGAAAATAGCAAAATGGCATCTTTTCTTAATATTTTCAAATTCATAATATACGTTTCATTTGTACAGAGCAGGTATAATGGAAAATTTATGATGGCAGCGTCATATGTGCTGGGGAAATTCTCATACAATGTGCTGCGGTGGTGTGTTGGTAGATTTTGTAAAAGATACCTGATAAGAAAGTCAATGTTAATATTGCATCTTGTAAGGTGAAGGAAAAAATTATTTGCAGCACATAAACATGGTATGTTTTGTATGAGCGTTTTATGAAACTTGAACCTGTAGAACCACCAGAGAGTCGCTCATTTTATTCAAAATGGGAGGAATATCCTTTACCGCGGTGACATATTTCTACTGAAAGCCATTTACTGAGTCATGTAAGTTCTTCATTACTTTTTGGTAGTTTCTTGAAACGCGTATAGCTGATGTTACAGGTACGCGTTTAAAATAGGCATTTGGATCTAGTGTTTTCATATGGGTCTCACAAAACTTTTTCTATTTGAACAAAGTTAATGATTCCTAAAGATTTTTAGGAGGATTCTCACTCACAACGTGTAAATACTACAATTTTTTAAGCATCTAAATGTAATTGTTCAAGTAAATTACAAGTAAATCGTATAAGCAGAATCTTGGCGGTTCATGATTTTATTTTTATGTGCTATGCATATGCCAATAGGCCCCGTTTACTTCTGAATAACGGCCAAGCTACTTGGTCGGTTTAAAGTTATCTTCCCTCCAGTCAATCACCCCGGCAGTAATTTACATTTCGATGGTCCCATGGAAGAGTAATATTACTCGAAAATCATAGTTTTGAGTAAAATAGTTTTAAAGCTTAAGAACTACTAAAATTGCTGCATAAATACTCATCATTTCCATGCAAAATCATAAACTAGTGGGACAGTTACAATCCGGATTGGATACCCCATCCCAATTGAGCACTGTCAAGCTCCGAATTGTGTCATAAATCTTCGTTGTTAAATTTCAGTTTCATTTAACTTCAATTTTTGATTAAGTGAGAGTATTTAGAACTCTCACTTAAGAATAAGGCGAAAATATATTCACTTGAGTTGATAGCTTACGCACATATCTGAACATTTTATAGTGCAAGTTTTTTCGATTTAAAGCAAATATACCAAATAAAAACCGTTAATTAGAAAGCATATTTAGTATTACCACGCCTGCAAGGGGGCGGTATTCGCTTTTTTGAAATGCCAATCACAATACACTTAAGCGAGAATATCGCACACTAAATTGCAGCTTCCTGCGACAACTTTGATTTTTTATGCTATTAAGTAAAGTGGGCTGTCAGTGAGCGGATTTCAAAAAATTTTATACTTGTACTGCTTCGGGGTCTAGAAAGAACAAATTTCAAGTTTCAAGTTCCTAGCTCAAAATTTAAGGCCTTAAAACTACCGACAGACGGACGGACGGACATGGCTCATTCGACCTACCATTCGGTCTCGATCATATGCCCTCAAGGTTTTGGGGTTCTACTGTGATTATTTCTCTATGTTATAAACTATGAATCAAACTTAATATACCTCCTATCCTATGGGATGGGGTATAAAAAACAGTTACAACGGCCCTTTGTGCTTTTTTTTCCCATCCAAGACGGCATATATTTTCCGAGAAAAGAACAATTACTCGAGTTATGCAAAGCAGGCTAAAAAAACATTCCGCGCAAGACTCTGACAACTCAAAAAGTTTTTTTTTTAATCGCAGCTTTGTCCGAGCATAACTATGATAACTCCAGTTATTGTGTTTCGTACTGAAACGAATTTCCGTCAAGTTTATGATAAATCCAGTTATCTTGATTATAAATTTGATTAAATTATTAAATTTGATTTTTCCAAGACTTAAATGTTAATAAAATTGTCAAATTGAAATACTTTTTTGTGAATTTTGGTCAGAATATAGGTATACTGTAGTGGAACATGAAAATCGAATAACATTAAAAGTATGATAACTCGAGTTATCATAAACTCTATGACCCCATCATAGATTTTAACTCGATCCTTACCATGATATCCTGCTGTAAAGCTTTTAACGCGATCATCAGTGTTTCGCCACATGTTTCAACGTTTTCCTTTATTTCTGTATTTGGAAATTCAGAAAGAGGAATTATTAAATGCGTATGCATTAGTTTACCCTCTAAACCTGCAGATGCCGTACACGAAATATTTCTTGATCAGCACTCAAAGCCGAAGCCAATTTCAAATTTAAGTTTTAATTCTTTCCAGAATTCATAAACTAAATTCCGTTTAAGCTGAATTTAGATTACTTGATTTCAAAAACACATTTACGCTTCCTGCTCTTGTTTCTTTTTTACCTTTTGTCCCTAGACTTTTTTGGAACTGAACTTTCCTTGTTCAGATTATGATCGGAGGCAGTTATTATCTTCAAGTGCTTTAATTTTGCTAATAGTTCTGCGTCTTGTTATTAACTAAGGCTACGACTTACGCGAAGTTAAATCACGGGGAAATAATAAACATTATGTACCGGAACCTTCAGCATAAAAACTGGTTCCTCTTTATTTAAAAACACCACTTCTGCCTACCTTTTCCTACTTACCTACCGTCACGCCAGCAAACTCAATTTTCGAGCAACCCACGGGTTTTAATAAGGCGCGTGTAGCTTTTCGCCGCCTGAGGTTACCGCATTTCAGTTTGCTTACATATCGGCCAAATATTTTATACTATTCAATAACTGATGCCAAATCACTATCACAAGCTTCATTTGGACTGTACAGCGTTTCCAAAAGATAAGACTTAACTATCAAAATGAGCATTCAAACGTTGCACACGCTGCTCCCATTTTTCTGCAGACGAGGTGGCCTTTTACAGTTGTCTTTTCAATTTTCGGTGGCTAAGTTTGAGATGGCTGGTACCAAAAACAATTAGCTTATTTGTAAGTCAGGATAGTCCGTAGAAGTTGCTGATTGTGGATTTCGGAGCGTTGACTTCCAGAACAGCCCATGAAAGTTGCTGTCTTGGGTTAAAAAGCGTTTGAAAGAGGACCTACATTTTAACCGAAAAATCATCATTAGATAGGAGGACCACTTTTGTGAATTGAATTGATTACGTAATTTGATGCAAAATGACCGAACATTCTCTTGTGAGGTGAGAATTGGACCACTTGGATACTTGCCACCGTAAAAAACCGTATGATGTTTTTCCACGAAAGGTGGGAAGTAGCTATCGCCTTTTATAAAAACAAGTGAGTAAGTGCATTTGTCAGTGACAAACTTCTATATACCCGACCCTATATACCATGCAACACCAAAACTTAAAGTTACTTGGCCCAAATTCATAAAGTGGGCATGGGCTTAAAATTAAAATCAATTAATTGTAATTTTGTTAGAATCATGAGAAAATACGGTAAAACCGAAAATTGTTTTAGAAAAAAAACAGTTTTTTCCCCAAAAACGCCCCTTAAAATTGGGCGGAGCTCAAAACTTTATATGGAGCAAAGTTAGCAAATAGTAATATAGCAATATTTTTTTTCGATTTGGAGTGAACTTTCCGAGAAATCGGGTTTTCAAAGATCTAATATGTTAAAAGTGGGCATGGTCGATATTGTGGGCGGACCAATTTTCGCCTTGTAAAAGATCTTGGGCCAATATTGCTCAGTACCAAAACTGAAGTTCCTATGCCTTGTCTAACTTGACCTAAAGGCATTTTGAAAGAAAATGTTAAATAGAGGTTGTCTCACATTGAAGCCTGTAGTGGGCGTGACCGTTAACGGACTTAGCCAATTTTCACAGATTGCAACAGAAGAACCAAGCCGTGTGCCAAGTTTCAGCTCTCTAGCTTGATTTTAGAGACCTTAAACCTTCACACATACCGACGGACGGACGGACATGGCTTAATCGATTCAGTCGGTCTCGATTATATCTCCAAAAGGTCTTCAGGGTCTACATTGATTATTGTAACACAGTGAAATAACTATGCATTAAAATTAATATACCATCGGTCGGGTATATAATGCACACAAACCAACAACATGTTATATCCTTGTTTTAGCCGAATTTAAAGTACAGGTAGTCACTCAAATTTTTATGCGAACGCAGAGTGACAAATAAATTTTATGAATATTTTTTTTGTTAAAAAATAAACCCAAAAATTTATAGGAAACGAGATTTTTGTCTTCAAAATTTTTATATATTTTGGCTTACTTAAAATAAATTTTAATTAACAAAAAAATAATTAATTTTAAAATAAATAAACAAAATTTGGTTTTTAAGATAACAACAGCTCTGAAGGAAATGTCTCCATTTTTTAGGACTGCCATTTAAGTTAATTGGCTTAAATGATTACAAGTGTAAAAATCATACAATATTTCAACCCCGCCATGTTTTTCTTTCGAACCCAAATAATTGTTAACCAGACTACCGTGAACCAGATTTAGTGTGCTAGACTTATAAGTTCTTTTCTGCATGTTTTGTGTTTAAAATCCATAAAACGATTATTTCGAATCTTTTCTCGAATACCATTGAATAATCTTTGATTTTTAAGAATACTTTGCGCTAGCAATGGTCATTTTTTCCAATATCCTGGGCACAAATTTTTTAGTAGGCGCTAATAAAATGCGGGTTTTTTAATTTTCTTTTTAAGATCTTTCAGAAAAATTTTAGCTAGAAACGAAATTTTTGAAAGATCTTAAGAATTTTAGAATTCTTTTCGCACGTTTAATACACAAACTAAATTTCATTACAACTGGTATTATGGTTAAAATCTTTGAAATGACTTTAAAGCTTTCGAGCTAAATTTCAAAACCTACTAATCAAAGAATCTAATTATTCAAAATTTTCTTTATTTTTTCCATGATTAGTAAATAATTCCTGATAGCTATGCATAATATTTTTTCAAATCATTTGGGCGTATAGCACACGTATCATTGGGCTTATAGCACAAGTAGCACACTCTGGAACCATAAGCATTAATTTTTGAATATTGGACTTATAAGACACTAAAAAAAGCTCCTCTGTCGCACTTTTTCTTCTTCTTTTTCATTTAGGCGCGAGGTTATAATCTGAAGTGATGGATTATAACCCTCCCACTCTACTGCATTCCTAATGGTTCGCTTGTGGGGTACGCCGATTTGACCTCAGAATATACCGGTAGGCCACCCGGTTTTGGATCTCTTCGTCAAAACCGATTTCATAGCATTATGGGTTAAACACATCCAAAGTACACTACTTTGCACTCTTTTATAACACTTGGGGCTTGCCAGATGTCATACAACAGAAGACAATGCAATTGACAGAAATTGTTGTGAGAATATTTCAAGCAAAACATTCAGTTATAAGAATTCAACATTTTTAAAAGGATGATATGAATAAAACATCCAGTAAAAAAGTACGTTTCGATTTACGCCTGTCGTGTCGATAATTACAAATAGTCAAACCACCTACTAGAGAACAGAAACCAATGTTAAAGAAAAGAGAGTGATGGTTAACCTAAAAAAATTAGCGCCATGTTTGGCAAAAAAGCAATAAAAGAGTTCAACATGAAGCTAGACAGTGCTATATAGAACCCAAAGTTTCGAAAAGGTAACGCATAACACCTCAAGTGTTATAATGGTGCTATGTGAGCTCTACATAAAATCTTGCAATCTTTATTCTATGTTATATAATAAAATTTCTAGAAGCGCTTTGTTTATGTTTATCGTATTTTATTGAATCATTCGAAAATAGTTATTAAATGCGCACCTTGTTTTCTGTTGAGTAAAAACGCTTTTTAACGTATTAATTTTATCACCTTATTTAACAACAACGAAGTTATTTGTGCAAAAACATCAACACTTACAAAAAATTAGAAAAAATGTATTTATACACTCCAGTAAAAGAAAACCCGCACCATGAAAGTGTGTGTACCTACATATTCTTTTAAAAATATATAGACTGTCAAATAAGTTCTAAGAGTTTGAAGTAGAACTCTTTTTGCACCCAAAATTAAGTTCTGTAGAGTGTCAAATCGCCCTTGTAAGGGGCCTCGTTAAGTATTTAGAATCTACCTAAAGAACCTTAGGTTTAATTATGTGGTGCTGTAAACGTAACAGTGGCCATAACAAGAGCTTCTGTGTTACTATGGCGGAGATGGAGGTGGGGACAAAAAACAGGTTCACGAATTTTTTTTCTAACCCATGTAAAAACTGCAGTTCTAAAACTGTTCAACCAAGATTTTATTTTAGTCTTTACTTAAACTGTAGCTGCTATGTATGTTCGTCTATTATCGGCTTTTTAAGTAAAGTTTTTATTTTTCATGGGTAATTTTATTTATTTTATTTTTCATGGTAAAACCTTCCAGGTACAATGAGGATCGGCCACACCCGCTCATAGCAGTGTGAGATTCTTACTCACTAAAAAACCTCCCAATTTTTGTAGAACTTACGACTAAGTTTCCTCGACAAGGAGATCACGCTTCTTTAGTAATCACTTTTGGTAGGTTATCTTCCAATAGCACCTACAATACCGACTTAGTTTCCTTAGCAAATAGTTGAAGCTTCTAAGAAATCACGTTTGGTGTGCGAGCAAAGTTTCTTACCTCGTCGGTCACGGTTGCGATGCCTAAATCTCCATGTAAATACCAATTTTTTATATACCATGGAACATTACGATTGCTCTAAGGGTCATTTTTTGACAAGTTTCTAGAATAGATATGTTGCTTGGTTCGGTACAGTCCCAAATTTGTAAACCGTACGTCCAAAATGGTTTGAGCACTTATACAATAGCAGTTTGTTATACACTTAGTTTCGAGAAACGTCCGAAAAGCCAATTCAGTTCTCGTAGCTTGATTTCAAGTTCGTGGCGTTTATTTCTTTTTTACGTGTGGCTTTCACTTAAATTTTGCGTGTAGGGTCATACCTAGATATTTCGCAGACTTTGTTTCGAAATAATAAAAGAAGATAAGTTGTTTACCCTTTTGAGACTAAGGTTTACATGCGTTGATTTTGTCACATTAAGGACAATTTGCCAGGTCTTTGTCCATTCGCATATTTTGTTTAAAGTGCGTTGGAGTTTGCCCGTTGATAGTTCGACTGTCTTATCCAAATAGCAGGGCGGATAACAGTGTCCTCAACGAACGTGGCTACAGTCGTTGTCTTGAGGTACGTCTCTTGTAAAAAGGCACCGGCATGTATTTCTTAAAATTCTGAGTATTCGCTTCCATATCTCACGTGAAAATACCTGTTGTCAATATAAGACTCTAATGGCGTGTTCTTCTCAACACCGAATCGTGAAACTGGTGTGGAATACAGAAAAAAAAAATTGTTCTTTTCACGTGCACCTGAACGGAATCGTGCTCATGTCAATGTTCTTTTGAACTCCGAATTAGTTCGGTGTCGATACCGAACTCGAAATTTCGCCACCGTCGTATTTGACGGTGGAGGCTGGGTGTAGCTTTGATTGTGTATGTGAAGTGGTGTTTCGACTCAATTTTCATTTGTGATTTTTTCCAACACGACTGAAATTGTATGAAATCGATCAAAAATAACTAAATATCTCAAACTCAAAGCTATCAAAATTAATTTTAAGTAAAAAGGTCAAAAAACCGAAGGACACAAAATCACGCTGTGAAATGTGAGTTCAAACAGTTTGAAACTTAACGTGATGATTGCACGGGTGTGGTATTTGCCGTTCTGTACAAAGTGAAACCGAGTGTCCACCACACTGAAATTGTCGCAAACACCGAGTTTGATTTCACGTTTGGTGCGGCAGTTCGGTGTTCAAAAGAATACGCCATAAGAGTACACACATTTTTTCCGGCAAAACTTTCCGTAGCTTTTATTTTAGGCCTTCGTGCCAAACTTTGTCAAAGGCTTGGGATACGTTAAGAAATGTTAAAAAACGAAAACGTTAAGGTATGACATAACATTTTCGATATACCGCTTTCTTGATTTCGTTAGAAATTCGATAGACCTGGTCCATTGTTGAATGTTGTACCCTAAAGCCGAATTGTTGATCCTGACACAATCGTCTTTCTTGGCAGTCTTTTGAGCACAAGTTTCTCAAAGACTTTAGATATAGAATAAAGGCATGTATCATACAAAAATTTTAGTATGTGAATAACCTTGTCATA
Organism: Neoascia interrupta; assembly: GCA_947623515.1. Lineage (NCBI taxonomy): Eukaryota > Metazoa > Arthropoda > Insecta > Diptera > Syrphidae > Neoascia > Neoascia interrupta. Next base: position 34,310,185 of record OX392464.1, on the reverse strand, counting down.
TGAAATGTAGGACAAATTCAATTAGAATTTTAAGGCAACTCATTCCAGAAACATGGCAACATCGACTCAATTAAAAGTCGGAATATTTGTTTTTGACTACTTGTAAAGCAAGAAATTTCACTTCTCAGAAAACATCCCTGACAGAGCTTAGCTGTAAATATATTACCTGTGTCTTGTTACGCTAAGATCCCACCATATAAAGTTGCGGAAAAATAATGCAGAAAATTATCTCTTAATGTCCTTAATTGCTGATTAAAAATCCAACATAGCAATATAACCCTTCACAGGTGGGATAATTCTTGAGGAATGCCTGCATTCAATAGATATCCCTTCAGTAGAGTTTCTCAAGGAATGTAAGCCAAGGTAAGCGATAGGTCTTCTGCTTAATTGAAAAATTTTAAAGATAATTTCCAATGTTGCCAACTAGTAACATAACGATAAGATATCTACTAAAAAGTAATTATAATATCTCTGTTAAGTTTTCCTTTGAAGTCTTGTTGACGCCCGATATGGGTATAGGTGCGGGCTTGCTGATCTTTGGATTCAATAACGAAAAATCCTTTCCCGCTTCAGTCAATCTTCAGTGTTTATAAACGAGGAATCCAATGGCAAAAGAAACTCACAGAAAATGGAAATTAAAAAGATGCACCGCCTAACATAAATAAAACTCTTCTCCATCTTATTCCTGAGTTCGTTTGGAGATAAAACACAGAAACCCCATTAAAAGTGTGGATATGGGTGCCTTGAAAATCAACAAACCGGAGAAAAAAGCAACAACCAGGAACAAGAAAATTTACACACAAAAAAATTGAATGGTAAAAAACAGCCTCCAGGTATTGTGTATTCGACAAAAAGGAGCTGTGCATTTCAACCTTGAGTATATTCTTAAAAACCTCAACGAGAGATTCTGTGTTTCTTCCTGCGCTACCTTTTCATTGTTGTTTGGCCGAGTACCTACCACTTTCGGCCGTGTCGTCTTCGCAGCCTCTTTTGGTTATTTATATCGAAAGATTAATATTCATGTGATTACAAAAGTATCTATATACCCAGATATGGCGGCTTTGCCTTACCTGAGAGGACAATATATCTTTTTTGTGTGGCATCGGGACTTTGGATATACATTTCATACAAAAAAAAAAAGAAAATCAAACCAAAGATCTCATCCAATGAAGGAGAAACACTATACCTTTCCAGTTGGTAAATCTTCGGGATGAGGTGCGCTGCGGGCCTGGACTGTGTGTGAATTTGCCTTCATATCGTATTGATATACCTATAGTTGCGTTCATATATTAACAAAAGTATGTCTACCACCTCCCTGGGAACGAATGGCGGTGTCCAGGGAAATTTATAGTACGTTTCTTGTTTTGGGTCTTTAGTCATGGTGATGTGGTTTTGTATGATACCCTTTTTCTTTGAACTTTGAGTTCCATGAAATCTGAAATCTGAGCTTAAAATCGATAGAACGGTGATACACATGAACCTGGATTTCGGAACACAAGTAGGTGTGCGTGTAAATGCATAATTTTTAGTTAATTAAATTTTGCAAAATCTGTATTTAAGGTGGATTCGGTTTAAGTAATTTCAACTGAAATGTGAGTCTTTTTGAAATAAATGTGGTTGAGCTTATTACATAAGAAAAAGCCTTTTGGCTGGTTTTATTAGAAGAACCATTTTATTAGGCTCTAGACCCACGGGTCTATACCTAGTTGATAGAAAGCTTCCATCCTCTGCGATCCTGGGAACGCTGCTTACAAGTTTGTAAAGACAGTGATCGATCTGCACTCATCGTGACTGCACGCGCTCGCGTGCAACGATAAAAACGGGCGATAAAACTATTTGGAGACAGAAATATTGCGCAGTCAATTAACTCATTAGAACATCGACGCAATGTCTCTTGCCTTTCACCGTTCTATCGCTATTTCCACAAACAGTGTTCAATCGAAATAGCCAATTGCATTCCGCCCCTTAAGACTTTCAGCCGTGATTCTCGCCAAAGATCAAATGCACATCAGTTTACCCTCGAGCCCACTTTCGGACGTACAGTTAAGTTTAGAAGTTCCTTCAAAAGCCGCTCAACGCGAATGTGAAATCTTCTCCCACGTTCAGTCTTTCCGTCACATTACAACCCGCAACTGTTCAAAACAAGAGTGCATCGGTACCTCTCCTCCTTTTCCTCTTTTTCTAATCTTTTCTGCTCGTGAGATGTGTAACATTAAAAGGGTAGCCAATCCCTTTATTCGCGAGTAAATTATAAAAAAAAAAGACAAGCGCTCTGGCTTCCACGAGGAGATTGGTCATTAACGCATGTTAGGTCTTTGTAGTCTTCTTAAGCCTGGGGACTTTATTGTAGAATATTTCTAAAGGGCTAAGCATGATCTCCCTCTCTGCTTATCATCCAGCGTTAAGCATTTGAAATCGCTGGCAGAATGAGGATTTTGTGAAATTTCATTTTTTACAATTTGCTCCCACTCAAGGGATTATGGCTACCCTTATGATGAGTTAACACAGCGCGAGTGGAAAGGATAAGAGGAGATATAGGAAAGGTACTGTTGCACTCCGATTTTGAATTGCTGTGGGCTGTTATAAGAAGGAAAGACCCCGCGTTGAAGTCTATTCCACATCCGTGTTGTTCTGCTAAAGAGGGAATTCCAGTTCAAAAGGGGAAGTTCAATAGGAAATTCCGCTTCAAAAGAAGAGTCAAGTTAGCATGCAATGTTTGGGTAGCCTTTAAGTTTTATCCCTCTCTCCTAGATCCCATCGAGAAGGTGCAGTGAGGTCCTTAATGCACCTGCCCAAACGTGGCTATTCCATATGAGCGCTTTGTGTATTGCTGCTAGATCTGATGGTGTAAAATATTCCTTGCATCGCTTCAAAAGACCAAGGCATTTCGCAGCACTCTTGGGAACACCAAATTTATGGTCATTCCAACGTAGGCTCTGTCGGTATGTTACTCACACACCGAGTACAGAAAAGCTTGTTCGTTTCAGCGATGCAAGTGCTATCCATGGGTATTGGTTGATGAATCCTATTTTGTTTAGAAGACAGAAGGCAGCTTTTAGTTTTCGAAGCATTAAATTCCATTCTCTTAACAAAAAACCCATCTTGGTTAATCAGCATTTTTCAAGTCTTTTTTTCATTCTGGGTTCTCAACAATTCGTCAAATTTATGTATTGACTACTGTGGCGAAAAAGTTTAATGATGAGAAAAACAAATTAAGCGTCTTTTTGTCGATTTTAAAAGGGGTCCGCTCTCCGCTTCCAATAACACAAGCTTCTCGCTTTAAAAACTTTCAGTATGCATGGCCTGTCTTTAAAGTTCCGAGAGTCCTAGTAACTTGTTGCTGGTTTACTTTTTTTTGCTTAAGAATTATAAGAAAAAAGAGTCCAAGAATTTTTCAATCTGCTCCATCCTGTTCGCTATGTGTATATCAATACTAGACTAGAATATACACATCCTGTTCGCCATGTGTGTATCAATACTAGACTAGAAAGACTTGTTGGAAGGAATAAAGTTTGGAGACATTCTGTTGCAAGCCTTTCTTTTTGCCTGCGATATTGGCATTTTAGCTGGCAGTTAATTTATTATTCAGCGGCGGAAATATAAAATTAAACGCATTTGTAAATTGTGGTCCAAATCATAGCAGCCGTAGAAGAAGTACTCGTGAGCACTGGTTAATAGGTAGAGAGCCTATCAACTTTTTGAAATATTTTTAGTTTCTAGGCTTTCTCTAAAAACCCCTATCAATCAATTCAAAACTATATAAACTTTTTTCTATTTGGTTTACATAATAAGGCATTCCGCGAGAAAATTAGACAAGTCCAGTACTACTAGGAAGGGGTATCAGAGAGAACGAGGATTGGGCTAACCTACCTCGCTGAATGCTTTATTATGTAAATTTTTTGTTCAAAATCTTAAATAATAATTGTCCACAATCTTAGTATTATAAAACTTTACTATTTACCAAAACCCGTTAACTTGATTCCATCTAACTCGTAAAAGCAACTTTTTAGTGATCACCATAAAAAGTCTCTAAAACGTATCTATATATACCTAAATATCGTTAAAGTAACCATAAACTTAATTGCACCGATTTTTGGCAAATAGCTATCCGCAGAGAACTGACAATCGCATACTAAAAAAATAAATTTGGTTTAGGGCAATTCTGAATAAATATGCTATAGTAGTAACACGCCTTAAGATGTAAGCAAATCGCCCCTTCAGCACACGTCCTTGCCCCTCATAAGCCCAATAAACTATAGCGCTGCACTTGTTTACCATGCGGGACGAGAGTGAAGTTTGTCCAGTCTAGCGCCAATTTATGCATTTTCATTAGACACATTCATTAAACACAAAAAAAAATGCTGTTGGCATATTTATTAATCGTAAAAATTAACCCAACGGCACATTATAGCCTCGGCTTGTATGCCTACGGCCCAACATGGTAAGAAAGGGCAAAGCCAACATAAAAACAAATAACGAGCCTCTTGCACATAACTTCCTTCGACCCAATAACTTGGTGCGAAAAATACTTAGTCCCCCCTCGGATAGGACTAAGACAAAACCTCCAATACCTACGCCCAATATCGATAGATTATATCGAATAACTTTTTGTTTCCTCTTGACTTGCCCCATAAAGTGTCACGCTCAAGATTTATTGTGTAATTATGGAAACCAAATTAAACAGACACATATAACCCATAACTTAAGTTGGGGGCCACCGATTCGTCTATACCCACGCCCAATTTCAATTATCAGTGTAGGCCAAGATAATGTATCTCATAGACACGTCTTGCCGTCAAAACCGATAGCGAAGGGGGGTTTGTACCTATAGTGCGCTCATTCAGCAAATCAAAGTTAATGCAAATTTTTATTGCGAATTCCCTCAATAAAACCACAATAAAGTCCACCGGCAATTCAATTCGATTCAATGTTGGCCAACAGAACCAGAAACCAGAAACCAGAACGACAGGACGGAAACGGGCATCGTCTTGAAACGGATGGAACAGCTATTTTGCTGCACAAATTCTGGTACGCTCACCTTTTTTTTGCCCTCGACCACAGGTAAGTAAAATATACGATTTCCATCTCTCTTTTACTGACGAGATACACATTTTTCTGTGGATGCTGGATGCAAAACCTGCAGAACCTGAAATGCTGTGCGATGTGTGCCCTGAGGCTATCGATCCAATGGATGGCGGCAGATACATCACTCCGTGTTAATGTGCGGTGGTGGGTAGTTGTGCGAAAGAGATAAAATGAAATTGAGGTAATGGCCGCATCATATGACGGCATAATGAGTCAAGGACGAACACAGTAGTTGTCTCGGTTACTCTTACCTGTAGACATCCCTATGCTGTGGAGACTTTCTTCCATGTTGGATTTTTTATTTTGCTATCGTGGGAGCTCGGAGCGAATATTCTCTCACAAGACAGGAATTGAAAGGGGAACGTTAATGGGAATTCAAGTCTGTTGCCGACCAGACGAGAAAACATTGCAAAAATGTTGTCGGACAGATAGACCTAGGCGGGTGTCAGTAGATATGTAGGTACGTACATTCTATTTACAGCTACAATCTACTCGAAGCCATTTATAGTGTCAATGGGCATTATGAAACATTCTAGGGCGATTGCGAAAACCAATTGTGTATTAAATCACTTCTTTAAAGTAGGTGGCCTCTGGTGGAGATCTTTTTTGATTCCACAGTAAGTATAGATAAAAAAAAAATCTGTTTGCGCTCGTCGGCATTTGCATATTTAAATTCATATCTTGTTCGCAGATATAGTGATATGAGTTTTTATTAAATTGTTGACAGTTTCATTCATGAATAAGGTATTTATATTTGACTTGTGATTCCTTCGAACTTATTTTTGGCCATCGCTTTTCAGATTTGAAAAGCCATGCTATGAATCACTTTTGTATATTAAGAAACCTGTACCGTCGGACCTTGTTAACAAAGATTTGATAAGATCATGAAATGATTCAGAAAACCGTATACAATACATATATAGGTATGTAGGTATCAACAATACCTTGTTGAGTTCATTAAAATTCTGTTGAACTGATGGTAGATACCCACTTGTAAACATTGAAGACATTTGTCAATGCTAAAAAGCGTTTTTTGTTTAGGGACACATTTAACGGAAAAAGTAAGTATTTCAAATGAAAATTTATGGGATTCTTACTGTTTAGATATTGGTCTGTTTGTATTTCTTATTCAAAACTATTCCCGGAAAAATTTCTGCGAAAGGTGTACATAATCTCTTTTTTGCACTAATTTTTCTTCAGAGTAATTTCATAAGTGCTTAGATGAGTGCACAAAGTTTAAATCGGAATGTAAAACGGTAGGTACCTATGTAGTATAGTAAGAAACCGTTTTTTGGTTTTCAACCTATACTTCAACCTATACTTCATCATTATACTTCTTCATTGAATTAAAAAATCTAATGAAAATATTGATATTTGTAGAAATCTGAAGTCTGTTTTGGTTTCTGTTCAAGTCGTCTATCAGATTGAAATTTTAATATCCTAACATAATTTTTTTTTTTTTTTTTGAGAATGCATCTATTTTTGGAAAGCTTCAGATGGAATTGTAAGACTTGTCTCATCCTTTGTCATAATTGAGCAGATATGCTTATTGCTTCTTTAGCTCAGAGTGTAGTGTAGTATGCCGATGACTTGCATACGGAATTGTTTGAGCCTTAGAACTTTAAAAATTCTCGATCTTTAACGTCCTGGGCTTTTTTCACGCACAAAAATCAAAATCGAGGGCTCTGTCCCCCTCGTAGTATACCGAGGACTTGCAGACGGAATTGTCTGAGCCTGAGAACGTTAAGAATTCGCGAATTTTAACGTCCTTGGGCTTTTTTTACGCATAAAAATCAAAATCGAGGGGAACCTTGTTGTAGACTGCAGGCTTCCTACAGTCTAGTATTGTAATTATCGGAAAGCTTCAGCTTATTGCAGATTATTGCATGATCGTTTAAGTTAAATTTTTGCTGTCTCATGCACTTTTATTGGTGCATAAGACAGCAAAATAATACAGCATAAGACAGCAATTTTAAAATAATAACACGATTTTGTTCGTCAAGGCATAAGTGGACTTGAATGAATAAAAATAAGTAAGTTGTGTGTTCTGTAGAGTGATTTCCTGTTACTTAGATACACGTTACATTACACGACACATTACGCCACAATATTGAGTGTATTTTTCAAAATTCCTATTTCAGTTTTTTTTTTTCGTAATTTCCTTTGCCGCAATTTTAGGGAATCGCAAAAAACTTTTTTGACGCTCGTGGAAGGCCAGGCTAAGTCAGAGTTCATCTTTAGAATCTTACGATATAGTTTCGTAAGAAGAAACGATGTAGTTTTAGCCTTATTCGCTAGTTGGCAGTCATAAGGCGAAAGCTATTTATTTTTTTACAGGTATACGAGTAGGTAAGGTGGGCACCTATATGTTTGTACAAATCCTTAGGTATATTGAATGCACTCCTTAGCTTTTCGGTTTGTCATAACTTATGACTCATAAGATACTGGTCTCCTTTCAGGAACTATGAGATACAGGATTTGTACCTGATAGAAGCGGTCCGTCCAAAAATGGAAAAAGGACCTCTTATGGTATCGCTACGTTCTCCGTTCGTCCGTCCGTCAAATCGCTTCATAAATTCTGAACGGTAAGTCTTAGGAAGACGAAATTCGGTGTGCTTATAAATTCCGGGAATATTCAAATCAGAGAACACATACTAGGCGAATTTTTTCACGCACACATAACGTTTTAATTACAGTTTGAATTTTCATACGAAAATGGACTTTAAGTTTTTAGGTGGGTACTTATTTTGAGAAGTTTAGCAGGAAAAAACTAGAAAATGGAAACTTAGTTCAAGTACAAATATTGAGCTTTAATAAAAAAAATTGTTTTTTGAAAATATTGACATATTTTTGAGAAATAGAGGGCTGAAAATGGATGACGTTCCTCAAGGTGATTGACACCATAAATTTTGAACCGCTCAGTGCACAAAGCCGATGTCGCACACACGTTTAAAGCAACTCAAAATTAGCCAAAAGCTTAAGCCATATTTTTCCGAAAGAATTTAGGTAGATACTGCTGTTTTGACGCATTTTCGAAAAAATGCCCTCCCCGCCCTTAACTCCGGTGCTATTTGAAATCAAATGAAAACAATCACACGTAGAATCAGAAATAGTATCAGAAATTATCCAAAAAAAAATGAAGGAAAATTATAGCGAATTTTTAAATTTAAAAACTTCGGAGATTTAACTCGAGCACATGAAAGAATTTTAAAAAATGATTTTTTAAAATCTTCTTGTATCTCTATGGTTAAACGATCTTGTTCAGATTTGGTACGATTTAGTCAGATAACGTACAAAAATGAAGCTAGCTTTCTCAAAAAAATTTAAAATTTCCGTTTCCAAACTAAGTTTTTCCAAGCCAATCCAAACAACATAGTAAAATAAAAAGCTTGTTTTACCGTAAACGAAATAATCTTTGCCCATAGAATTTAAGAAAAACAGCCAATGCTAGCTTAGGTGGGGGAACTATTGGAAAAAGTTCTCATCAAATGGCAATTGGGAAAAAATTCAAAATAGTTGTTTTTTGAGCTTGAAATTTAAAAAGTGCTAAAAAGTGTCAGAAGAAGTTATGTCACCCCATATATCGCGCAAACGGTATAAAGCATAATTTTGAAATAAATAACAGCCAAAGCCCATCTTCTAAAATTTTATACAAAACTAAAGCAATTTTTGAATATCCAAAAACATTGGAAATTTGACTCAAAAACCTAAAAACATTCCCGAAAACGGTGCTTTAAAAGTTTCTAGTATCTGAACAACTACAATGATATTGTTTAAATTTAGTAAAAGTATTTAACGTTTACAAGGCAAGCTAACCCCACTAAATGCGTTTCAAAATTGCCCTTTCCAACCCCTTTCCAAAAGAAATGAGAAACAAAATGTTTTATACCGTTTTCTCATAAATCCGTCTTCGCTGAATTTAAGAAAATAAGCCAACGCGATCGCAGATGGTTGTTGTATTGAAGAAGAGTATAACGCTAGTTGAAAAAAATTCGAAATCTCTGTTTCATGGATTTAAACTTTTGAAAATGGTAAAAAAGGTCAAGAAAATGTTTGAATCCAAATGAAACCAAATGAAAAATTTACATAAATAACGGGAGTACTTAAAAGATAAGTTCAAAATAAAAGCTTTATCTGTTTTAAAATAACGGGTGATTTTTTAAGAGGTTGAGAACTTTTTTTAAAAAAAAAACACAAAAAATTCGAAAAAATTAATGAAATATTCATTTGAATCGATAGTTTGGACCTTGCAATTTAATGTTTAAAGATAATTTCATGCAAATGTTGACCGCGGCTGCGTCTCAGGTAGCCCATCCGCTGAGTCCAATTTTGGCATACTCTTTCACACAAATCGGCCGGTATCTCACGAATGAATGCATGGATGTTGGCTTCCAGTGCGTCAATCGAAGCGGGCTTGTCCCTATAGACATTAGCCTTGACATACCCCCACAAAAAATAATCTTATGGTGTCAAATCGCACGATCTAGGCGGCCAATTGACCGGCCCGAAACGTGAAATTAACTGTTCACCAAACTCGCCTCACAATTGCGCCATTGTTTCGCGTGCTGTGTGGCATGTGGCACCGTCTTGTTGAAACCACATATCATGCAAGTCAATAACTTCCATTTCGAGCAAAAAAAAGTTTGTTATCATCGCTCGGTAGCGTTCACCATTGACAGTAACGCTGCGATTCGCATCATCTTTGAAAAAATATGGCCCAATAATGCCGCCGGCCCATAAACCGCACCAAACAGTGGCTTTTTCGGGATGCATTGGTAGCTGTTGCAATGCTTCTGGCTGATCTTCACTCCAAATGCGGCAATTTGGCTTATTTACGTACCCATTCAACCAAAAATGAGCCTCATCGCTGAACACAATTTTTCGATAAAAAAGGATAAAAAAGCGGATCCTCGGCCAGCTTTCCAAGAGCCCATTCACCAAAAATTCGGCGTTGTGGTAGGTCGGCTGGCTTTAGTTCTTGCACCAGCTGTGTCTTAAAAGGCTTTACGCCTAAATCCTTCCGCAAAATTTTCCACGTAGTGCTGTAACAAAGGCCTAACTGCTGGGAACGGCGCCGAATCGACATTTCGCGGTCTTCTGTCACACTAGCTGATACGGCCGCAATATTTTCTTCACTACGCACAGTACGTAAACGTGTTGGTGGTTTAATGTCCAACAAAGTAAATTTGGTGCGAAATTTGGTCACAATCTTCCGAATAGACTGCTCAGAAGGTCGAGAATGCCGACCATAAAATGGAAGCAGCGCGCGATGAACATTTCGAACCGAGCACGAATTTTGATAGTAAAATTCAATAATTTGCAAGCGTTGTGCATTTGTAAGACGATCCATGGTTAAATTGCAAACCAAACTGAAGCTGTTTGACAGTGACACAAGGTACTTAACACACGTCAGCTGTCAAAACCTGTGTTGCCAAAACCAAACCAGCTAAAAAATCACCCGTTAGTAAACGTTTTCCGAGATGTGCTTGAAAACACTATCGTTGACTCAATTATGCAACATCAACCGAATTTGACGCAAGAACTACCATACGAACGTTGAGCCGGCACACAAATCTTGAAAAAAAAACTCTTAACTTATAACAGTTTTTTTAACAAATAAATAGGAAAAATATGTAAAGAAACATTTTTCGCCATGCTTTTTTTAGAGTAACGAAACTTAAAAATAATCCAAATAAGAATTGCATATAGACTACAAAAGAGGTATATCTATAATAGAATGAGATATATACAAGGCAATAATTCTTATGGAATTGTAGAATTTTACACAGAACAGAAAAATTCAGATGAGCCTAACCTTCAACAAATTCCGACGGACCTCTCCCTTCATACTTGATGGCCTTTTTTGTGCTTTCAGTGCCTTTTTCATCAGGCGCATGGGATTCCTAAAAATGTAAAAAAAAATCGTAGCTACAAAATCAGACAGTTCAAGGAGATCAATTGCGAGTTGGCAATTTGGATAGATAACAGTGGCATATACCTTCTGACATATTTTGTTTTTAATAAACTATAATTTGTTTGCTATGCCTTTTTTGAAAATCTACTAAAGTATCAATAAGTACGTGAAATGTTTTACTAATGCAGTACTAAGTACCTAGAACTTAACGCTGAGCTTACAAATTAAATAATCTAGCTGTAGCCCTGGCAGCTGGAGCCTAGTCCGAAGTTAAAATTGTAATATTATTACTACATTTAAATAAATTTATATTTATTACAATTTAAATAATAATCAAGCGTCTGGTTAACTTTGGTCTGCTCAAGTGTCATTAAACTGATCTTTAAAAAACGTCATTGTACTATTCTATAAAATAACTCGTCGGTGATGCTATGTCTCGCACTAAATTAGAGAAATATGTAAACAATTTTTGTTCAAGTTAAAGCCAATAACAAATAAAGTAAATGCCTTTATAGCAGTAAACAGTAAATTAAACAATTAAACAACAAAGTACAGTAAATTTTACAATTTTGAAATTAAAATTATTCTCAAACTAAAGCAATGAGTATGATGAGAAATAAGATAAATAATTAAAACAGGCAAACACTGTTAAGAAAAACAAAATATATTTGTAAGTATGTAGGTATAACTTAAAGATATACGTAATACGCATACCTGCACAAATCTATAGCATTTTTGTGAAAAGAAAAGTAAAACTAAATTCTAAACGTATAGGTACGGTAAAGCCTTAACACTTAACTTAAATCCACATTTCACATTAGATTCACCTTCAACACGCTCTAATTACAAATATTTACCTAGTTCAACCCTCAATACCGCATTCAGGAGACACTATTACAGAAACCATGGATACTTTCACACATACTCGTTCACTGAATGTGAATATTCATTGTTACATTGCCTGGCACCTTACAGTTTATTTGTCAGTCATTGACGCCTTTCTAAGCTAATAGCCCATCACAAACTTGGAGAGCGTCATTCAATTTCATTGACACCTGTGCTGGGCTGCCTTTTGGATATTTTAAGGATCAGAAGAGATTTACATAAGGTTTTCGAAAAGACGACATGTGATAAGCGCCATTGCGTTTCAGCCGTTATTCGAAAGGTTCAACTACTAAGTACTGTTTTTAATAGTTCGGTAAATAAACAAGTATATTTCTTACTCAATCGATATGTCAAGTAGCTGTGTCTGTTCTCTGTTTATTTATACATAGCGCATTACAAAATTTTTTTTTTTGGATTCTTTTTCTAACAAAACTGTGGTATAGATAGACCTTGGTATTTCTCTGTTCACTTGTCCTTTTTTGTCTTTTGATTTAAGGACAACGAATTTATTTCGTATACACACGCTACATTTATTCTGGATTTATTTATTACTTGCTTTTTCTGTCTGAGTCTCCCTTCGGTTTGGGACAAATGGTGTACCTTTGCTGTGCCATGAAAGGGAAAGACGAAATTGTTTATTGGTTATAAGTTCCATTGACACATTCATGCTGTATTGATATGCTCCTTCTAACGAGGTGTTTAAATTACGAAAAATGTCTATTGTGCCAGAAGTCGAGGATCTTGGCCTTATTTTTTGTCAGCTTGAATAAAAAAGTTTGACACTAACGACCGACTGACTTGTCTTGTCTAAAATCATATGCATAAAAGATAAGGGTAGAAACTGGATAAAGGAGAGTATAACTTTCCCATTATACTTGGGAAAATTTATTATAAGTAAAATCAATTGGTGTAGTTGAAGATTTCGTAATTTTTATATAAAAAAACCCTTTCATATGCTTTTACACGCATAAGTCGATGTGGAAATTGGTCATTGACTTTAAGTAAGTATTTGTTTTTCCAATATACCTTAGTGTGTATTTTTACACCCTGAAAAAAAACTGTAAAATCAGAGGAAACAACGTTGATTCAACGTTTCTCGTTAATGATTTAAGTGTGACAACGAAAAACTTTGCATCAAAATTGTACAACGTTAATTTAAAGTTATTCCAGTGTAAAAATGAATTGCTTTCAAATTTGAAACTATAGGTACTAACTGTCCTTGATGTTACAACGATTCTCAGTAAATAAGATATTTCTCAACTTTGTTAATACCTTGTTTCGAATTTAATAAAAAAAAATATTAAAAAATTAGCGCGGAAGCGTCATATAAAAAATAAAACAGTTAAAAAGATCTGAATGGAAAAAATTATTTTTCGGTATATCCAAGGCTCGATTTTACTGTTGACTTGCTTTGGTTTCGCCTCTGTTATACAAATATATTCCTGGTGTCTGAAATAGTTTGTAATACATTTTTAATAATTCTATTATATACATATAATTAGATATTCGTAGATACATTACTAGTAGATAAAAATGCCATTTTTACTCACTTGACTTGAGGTTTGAACATGTGTCTTTGTGCATTTCAGGCTGTCACTTTTTCCACTAGTTTATCGCGGGGAAAAAGTCAAAATTGCATATCGTCAAATCAGCTTTGAATTACAAAACAACGTTCCTCCAGCATAAAAACAAGCTCGTTTTACTTTGAAACTAATCTGCAGCATAGTAAAGTAGCTCAATATAGCTTTTTAGGGTCAAATGTAGCCTCTAAGCTTGTTTTTGGATAATTTAATTATCTCACAAAGCTCAACCATGTGCAGGGTATTTATGAGTGGTAGAAATATTTTTACTAAAGTATTATTCCCGTCAAAATAATCAGATGCGTTTTAGACACTTCCTTCTTCGCGTTACCTTCGACGCTGATCGAAAAACACAACAACCTTCAGACAATGAAAGAAAATTCCTAATGAAACATTTTTTACATTGCCAAGAATTTTAAAAGAAACACTCAAGCTGTTCGACCACGGTACGCGCGTCGTTGGTTGACATTTAAAATGACAACGCGCGGCTTATAGCTTTAGAATGAACAAAGTTCAAACTCGAGATTAGAAAATTAAAAAAACAAGGCTACATTATACAACATATAAGATCTTCTTTCAAACGTAATCTGTGAGCGCCTTAACCCCTTCTACAACACGCTATAATTGCCACATACCAAGGTAAGTTCCTCCCCTGCAGATCGACAATAGGGCAGATCTTCACACTTACCCAAATCCTGGATAAGACCAACAAATTTCAAGCCGAGACACACCATTTTTTTCGGTATTTAAGACGCATATGACAGCATTCATCGTCAGGAGCTTGGCTATGGCCTAATTCAAAATCCTCGCAATACCGATCAAACTGTGCCGCGCCTTAAAAAATGTACGTTAAAAAAAATGTATTGTCATGTGCCTTCGCAAATAGTGGGTTATGTGGACGATATTGACATCATCGCTCACTCCGCCTTGAAAACCATTATCCGTGTGCCGTCATTAGGGCTTTCACGGCGATTGAGAAACCGGTGAAGTTGGTTGGTCGTGAAGTAAACGAGGATAATATGATGATTTGCTAACAACAAACAACAAAAAATTTGTACTGCTTGACGATAAGCAGAGAAGGAGAAATTATACTGGGCTTTTTCGAGAGAAAAACTCTCCGTCGTATATATGAGCTGCGTGCGAGGGGGTGAATGGAGGAAAAGATACAATCGCTAATTCTATGAGTTGTACCGAGATTTTTTTTTTTTTCTTTTTTTTTCCGTGGGTAGGAAAAGCCTTCATACGCACTACGAGGACCGGCCGCGCGTGCTCATAGTAGTGTCAGATTCTTACTCGCTAAAAACCTCCCATTTTCCGTGAGACTACGACTAAGTTTCCTTAACAAGTAGTTCAAGCTTCTGTAGTAATCGCGTGTGGCAGGCTGCCTTCCAACGAAGGCACCTACAATACCGTCAATTTATGCGGTTTCATCTTATGCTGCTAGATCTAACGGTCTCATTCGTTGTAGTCGGCGAGTAAGATTTGTCTGATCCAAAGTTCGGATAATTTCATTGTTGCAGTGTCCGCGAAGACGAGTACTAAGCTTGCGAGCAAGGTTTGTTACCTCGTCAGACACGGTTGCAATTCCTAGATCTCGGTGTAGATCGCTATTTCTTATGTACCATGGAGCATTAACGATTGCTCTGAGTGTCTTATTTTGAAAAGTTTCTAAAATAGGTATATTGCTTGGTTTAGTACAACCCCATAATTGTATACCGTACGTCCAAGATGGTTTTAGCACTTGCTTATACAAAAGCAGTTTGTTATATATGCTTAGTTTCGAAAATCTTCCGATAAGCCAATTCATTTCTCTTAACTTGATTTCGAGCTCGTCGCGTTTCTTTTTAACGTGCGGCTTCCATTTAAGTTTTGCGTCTAGAGTCATTCCTAGATATTTCGCTTCATTTGAGTACGGGATTTGTACCGAGTTAATGAATAAAGGTTTGTTGTTTATCTTTTTATAAGTAAAGTTAACATGCGTTGACTTAGTCTCGTTAAGGACGACTCACCAGCTCTTCGTCCAGTTGCATATTTTGTCTAAAACGCGCTGGAGATTCCCTGTTGATAATTCAACTCTCGTATCAATAGCGAGAATAGCAGTGTCGTCTGCGAACGTAGCTAAAATTGTTCCCTCATCGTGGGGAATGTCTCTTGTATAAAGCAAAAATAATATTGGACCGAGAACGCTTCCTTGCGGGACACCGGCATTTATCTCTTTGAATTCCGAGTACTTATTTTCGTACCTTACGCGAATAATTCTGTCTTTAAGGTAAGACTCTAAGATTCTATAGAATTTTTCTGGTAAGCTAAGCCTTAACTTGTACTTTAGGCCTTCGTGCCACACCTTATCAAAGGCTTGCGATAAGTTGAGAAAAGCGCTAGTACATATCTTTTTCGCTTCCAGAGCTTTTTTGATTTCGTTTGTTATTCGATAGACCTGGTCGATTGTTGAATGCTTTTTCCTAAATCCGAATTGGTGATCCGGAATCAATCGTCTTTCTTCAATGATTGGTTGCAACTTTTTAAGCAACAGTTTCTCGAATACCTTAGATATTATCGGCAGTAGCGAAATAGGTCTGACTGACTTTTTGTCGTTTGGACATTTTCCTGGTTTCGGAACCATTATGACCTCGGCCACTTTCCATTGCCTTGGAACGTATAAAACTCTCATGGAAGCGTTGATGATATAGAGTAGCTTGACCAAAGCCTTTTTCGGTAGCTCCTTTAGAATTTCGCTAGTAATTAAGTCGTAGCTAGGGACTTTGTTGTTTTTCAGATTATTTATCGTTTGACGAAGTTAAGCCAATGACACGGTTTTTATTCTATAATAATCTTGTACTGCATAAGGATTGAGCTCCTCGACCAACGGTTCCCCGTGAAACGGTTTGAATGTTTCTTCTAGGTAATCTGCAAATAAATCCGGTTTTTCTTTGTCTTCTCTTGCCCATTCGCCGTTGCCTTTTCTTAATGGCGCAGAGTGTGCATCGACCGAGATGTGGATGTAGTTAAAATAAAGCCAAAACATGAAGTCTTCATCGGCATGGTCAGATCAACACTTCAGACAAGAGGGTTTTCGGAATCCAAGCCCCCAATTCCAAGACGACCAGGAAGACCGAACTCCTGTTTTAAGGACCAAGGCCTCGCGGATGCCAGAACGCTTGGTCTGGGCAATTGGAAATAGCGTGCCCCGGATCGCAGAGGATGGAAGGCTACTCTGAACCAGGTAGAAACCCTCCTAGGCCAGGAGGCCCATAAGTAAGTATAAGGCTGATTGCCGGGTGAAATCTTGAAGAAATGGCTACAAATGGCGCTAATGTCAAGTTAAATATCTACCTCATAAACGATTCTCAAGGCAATTTAAAGATTTTGGAGTCAGAATAGTTCCAAAACCGCGGAAATCTCTTTATTACAAAAAGTCTTATAATCCAATGCCTCTTCTGCTGATTATATGTCGAAGGGCTTTGAAAAGTTCTGCTGAAACAAATGAATCTATGGACAAGAGGCGTCTGGAGAGAGGGGGGGGGGGGGGGCGTGGCCTATACAAATTATATATAAATTCGGGGGAGGAAACTTTAAGATTTGGTGTTACATTGTATATAGGGTTGGGTACATAGACAAACTCTTGCACTTACTCACTTGTTTTTATACCCGACCAAGGGTATATTAAGTTTGATGTATAGTTTGTAACGCAGTGAAATAATCACCGTACACCCCTAAGACCTTTAAGAGATATGAATGGGACCGACAGGAGAATCGATTAAACCATGTCTGTCCGTCCGTCCGTCCGTCCGTCCGTCCGTATGTAAATAACTTTTAGGCCTTAAATTAAAAACGGCAGAGAGCTGAAATTTTGTGGGTTGGTTGGAAGTCCAGTCCTTCAGATCAGGTTTGAAAATAAGCTGAATCCGCCCACAGACACGCCCACTACATCCCTGTATGTGCGACCATATCTAATTTAAAAAAATACATTTTGCAAATTTTAGCTATATTACAATGGTGCTAGCGCTTTAATTTTTGGTACGTTACTTTGCCTTATAAATGTCTTTAAGGTAACCAAAAAATTTTAGCTTTTTCATTGACCACGCCCACTTTTTAAGGGATTTTAACTTAAAATGACTGTTTTTCAATAAATATATATGAAATTTGACAAAAAATTATATGACAAAAGCTGTAGATACTAGCATTTTCTATCTTTTATGTAAATATTGTATGTGCCTCTGCCCACTTTTGCGGGCGTGGCGTTTGATTGATTTTTTTAGTTAAAAAGGCGGAGTTTTAGGCCGAAATGTATGCAACCACCTAGTATAAAGCATTCAACAGTTATATTTTTATATCCCGCCCACTTTTTGGAGGCGTGGCAGTTTTCTTTTTGGTATGGTCGGGTATTTTGCAATCCGTCGTAGATGGATTGAAGCTTTGGCATGCCCACTGTTGCACTTTCCCACTTGTTTATAATAAGCTCGCGATCACATCGTGAGCGGAAAGAGTTTGAGGATAGAAAATATATAAAGAGACAAATTTTCGGTCCAACAAGCAAACGCTGATGAGCCATGGAGGAAACATGAAAACTCTGCACAGAAACACCAAAGCTTTCCCCCGCAAGTGTTATACCTTTACGGAGAAAGCAATAATTATAATAACTAGTAGAGTATTTCATAAAAACATCTGGTATAGGTACATTTAATTGTTGCCCATTCTATTTGCATATTGGATGAGAAAAAGAACATGTTCGGCCGACCCTTAACTGGATAATAGACGCCGACCAGGAAGCCTCTCATTTTGAGACAGACGCTCCTGGATCTTTCGTTTGTTGCTGGTTTTGTCCACCCCGGATATTTAACATACCGGTACCCACCATATCTGGTGAGCATTTCCCTATACGTCACCTGGGGAGGCGCCCAATTAAAGACCAGAAACTCCAAAAGGGCATGTAACAATGTGAAATATCTAAGAATGACTCTAGGCGCTCTAATTTGTTGGAAGCCATGCGTTAAAAAGAACGTGAGGAGCCAAAAATCAGGCTGAAGGAAGTGTTTTAAAAAATAAATAAATAAAGTGTATTGGCTTATCGGAAAATTTTCGAAACTAAGAATTATACGAAACTGATTTTGTATTCCTAAGTTGATGTTAAAACAGTCTTCTGCTGTTAAAACTTTGGACTTTTCATGCAGAAACTATATAAGGAAAATCTATTAATTTCACTATAAGGCAATTTAAGAATATCACTTCTTTCCATGTACACAAGGCAATGAACTTTGCTTACTAACCAAGCAAGGAAGAGAAATAGCCTAAAGCTTCCTATTATATTATTCGTTTTACAACCAAGAGGGTACGTACTCCCGAATAGTGATAAAACACCGCGCATCTATACTCCCGAACGTTATGATAAGGAAACCCCACACTTAACAGGTCTTCAAATTCAATTTTACTTCCTTAGGAACTCCTTACGCCATAAAAGAAACAATTCAATCAAATCTAAATTTCATCCGAATGGGACCCAAAGTTGAAAACCTCTTCATAAGAAACGCATTTTATTTAATGACACTTTGGTGTCACTAATTCCGCTATCGATTCGTTTCATTATTATTATGGAAATATCTTATCTAATAACATCTTAAAGTTGAACATAAATTCCTCAGCCAATGTAAATTCCTTGACAAAAATCAATTTGCTTCGATTTGATGGTTGGTCTGCATCTCCGAAAGACTTTGAAATCAAGCACAATACCATCGAACCGCTTATAGAGCGACAACTTAATTTAGAGCTCCGGGGATGATGTGTCTGATGAAAAATAAAAAACAATTTATTATTTTGTTAAGGAACTTTGAGTCGTCAGTATTTGAACATGAATTTGAATTTTATTTAAATTTCTGGAAGTAGCAAAAGTAGGCATACCACGTCATTTACATTGTATGGATATTTCTCCTCCTAAGATATTGAGCCTTTGGTTGAGGATGGTACAGGTGTCGGTGAAGTTGGTGTTTTGCTCAATAAAAGTGATCTAGTGAGGGGTCAGAAGTCGGGACAAATTGTGGAAGAAATCCATTTATCCAATAAATAACCAGCCTAACATAAGCTGTTCATGCTTACTTCAGGTTTTTTTTAAGAACACAAAGCACAAAAAACACCATATGCATGTTCCAGCAAAACATCCTTCAGACCTCTTAATAGAGACAAATACTGTGTACACCGAAAGACAAGATACAATGAACCAATGCCAGACGCAAGTCACTTAATATGTGCGGCACAGAGGCCAATGACCACCTTCAAGTGCGGAAATCTGTATAGTATTTTTCAGCTCCATCGAAGGCAAACTAAAGAAGAACTATTATACCAACACGCACCCATTCAATACCCATGAAGTCCAGTCAATTGTCACTGACCTAAGGCAAACCATTTCCACATACTAATAACTCCAAACCGCATCGCCAATATGGTTTCAATATTCCGTCTACATCCATTCAGTAGCCAATTGACGACGACAAAAAAGATTACGATTTCCATTGGAGCCCCCCGAAGTCTGTCTGATGTATTAATTTGTCACCAGCCCAGCAGTGCAATGCCATTGAATAGTTATTTAATCACAGCGACAGTAATCGCAGATACATTTTACTTTGTATTATCTTGCATCTAAAGCTGCTGTTGACAGTCTAACAGCACTCAGAGTTGGAATTTAAATTACCCCCTGCAAAACTGGACTGGCAGATTGATTCTGCAACGCGTCTCGTTCTAAGCTAATTTACTTCTATTCGGAGCTGTATGGAGTATATGTCTTCATTATATCCCTCTATAGCTTGCTTTAATTTTTCGAATATTATGTATATTTATTTCTACATTAACATTTGCATAAGTGTTGTGTATTCTATCAAAACTACCTTTGGTCGACCGTAAATTTTACTGGGATATGGCATTTCTTGTTCTATTCATTTGCGTGTTGTAGATACAAACTTGATCTATAATGGACGTGATGTACTGCCTCTGGAAGAATTAACCCTCATTTTTGTTTGTTTTTAGCAAATTTTCAGTTCTGGTTTCAACATGAGGATCTCTCTTTGTCTATGTCCACCGTAATGACCGATGGCTGTTTTAACACGATGGACGGAAAATAGCTAAGTGATGGCTGTATGGTAGGTTTGTATTAGTTAAACCAATAGGATAAAAAAAAATTCAGGACAACAACAAAGGAGGGAATTTTGTAGAAACTGGATTTAATAAAGTTATTTCATTGAAGTTATTGTCCATTGAAATTAAAATATTCAAAACAGTAGGAGCTAATTAAGTGGATAAGAAAGAGATACATAATGAATTTCTAAGTGCAGCGTATACGCTAACTAAGAAATTAACATTTTTGTGGTAGTGATTAATGCCAAAGGAATAGGGAAATAAAAACTTTTTTTTTTTAACTATGAAGGAGAGCATGTGTCAGTGATGTAAGGTTGAAAATTTCTGGCATTCTTTTTATCTCCTTATAACGTAATCAAGAAGAACAAGTGGGAAAGTGCCCAACAGTGCGTATGCAAAAGGTTCTGTCCATCTACGGCGGATTGCAAAATACCCGACCATACCAAAAAAAAACTGCCACGCCTCCAAAAAGTGGACGGGATATAAAAATATAATTGTTGAATACTTTATACTAGTGGTTCCACATATTTCGGCCTAAAACTCCGCCTTTTTAACTAAAAAAATCACTTTCTTTATACATAAAAGTAAGAAAATTCTAATATCTACAATTTTTGTGATATAATTTCTAGTGGGGTGCCGTGTCGTAGTGGTTAGTGTGTGTGCTTACTACGCCGGAGGTCTGGGTTCGAATCCTGCCATCGTTACCTAAAAAAAAAAGACTTGCTCTTTTTCACGGCCCCCACCTCCGCGAGGGTCTGACAAGCCCTCCGAGAGTATCATTTGTCTTGAAAAACTTCTCAAAGTGCCGTTTGGATTCGGCAAAAAATTGTAGGTCCCCTTGTATGTAAAGAAATTAACACACCAGCATACATTGTTGAGCAGTTGGCCCTGGTTCACCTCGAGCTGTTGCGCCACTCTATTTATTTTTATTTATTTATTTTTAATTTCTAGTCAAATTTCATATATATTTATTGAAAAACAGTCATTTTAAGCTTTAATCCCTTAAATAATTGGACGTGGTCAATGAAAATTCCAAACTTTTTTGGCTACGTCAAGGGCAATTATAAGGCATAATACATACCAAAAATGAATGCACCAGCGCCATTTTAACATAGCCAAAAATTGGAAAAAGAATTTTTCAAAATTTGAGATGGTCCACATACAGGCCTGTAGCGGGCGTGTCTGTGGGCGGATTCCGCTAATTTTTATTTATTCAAACTTGATCTGAAAGACTGGACTTTCAGCCAACCAAATTTCAGCTCTCTACCTTAAAATTTAAGGCCTAAAAGCTCTTTATATACGGACGGACGGAGGGACAGACGGACAGACTTTTTGGCTTAATCGATTCTCCTGTCGGTTCTATTCATATCTCTAAAAGGTCTTAGGGGTCTACGGTGATTATTTCACTGCGTTACAAACTATACATCAAACTTAATAAACCCTAGGTCGGCTATAAAAAAACATTGGACCGCAGGTTGCCCAGTTACAGAAATAAATTAATGGCGTCAAATCGGGTAATGGTGTCAAACGGGGTGTTTTTCTCGGAACCATCTCAAGCTACAAGTTTCCAATAGGCTACTTGTTCCAAAGCTACAATTAGCCCACTTGTTCCAAAATCAAAAAGTGAAACGGTTCAAAATTTCGCCGAATCCGAAAGGCACTTTGAGAAGTTTTTCAACAGAAATGTTACTCTTACAGGGTTTTTCAGACCCTCGCGGAGGCTGGGACCGTGAAAAAAAACGAATCTTTTTTTTTCAGATGACGGCTGTAGGATTAAATGTTTCTAAATGATTTTAATAGGCGCAACAAAAAAGCTACAAACAACGCACTGGGTTCCTGGCTATGGTCGACAACCGGATACAGAAATAAATGAATGGTGTCAAAATTTCATCTGAAGCTAGTGGAATCGTGCTTTCTCGGAACCGGGTCAAGCTATGTACAACTACAAATCAATTCTTAACAAACAGTTTTTCCCCCTAAAAACGCGCTCTTAAACAGGGCGGAGCTCAATACTTTGTTAGCATCAGCGAAAAGTATTATAGAATTATCTTAGATTTTTGTAAGTGGAACATTTTTTCCGATTTTTTAGAATGAAATTTGAATTTTAGAAATCAGGTTCTTAAAAGATCTAATTATGCTAAAAGTGGGTGTGATAAATCGTGTGGGCGACCCAATTTTTGCCTAATTTAAAGCTTCTGGCCACCATTGCTGCACACGAACATTCAAGATCCTGCGCCTGTCTAACTTGACTAAAAGGTATTTTGATAGAGTAAATTTGAGGTTGTCATTGAGGCTGACATTCAAGTCAATGCTGGGTGTGCCTATGAGCAGATCTTATCAATTTTCATACATTATCTGTAAAAAATGAGAACCAAGCAACACTCATCTTTTCAGCCTTTAAGCACAATTTTAAGGACCTAAAAACTTCAAACTTACGGCAAGACGGACAGACGGACGGACATGGCTCAATCAATTCACCTGTCGGTCGCGATTATATCTATAAAAGGTCTTAGGTGATTATTTCACTGTGTTATAAACTATACATTAAAACTAATATACCCCATATTTACCTAATTAGAAAGACCGTCAAGTACGAATTAGGGTCCGTTGACTTTATTACAGATTATCTTATCATTATTATTATTTGTTAAAAATTATGTAACATTTTATATAATGTAACAAATTGTGTAACATAGGATGAAAAATGATGGATGTATATTGCCGGATGGAAAATGACACAAGACATATTACGGAAAAATGATAACAAATGGAGAATAACGGATGAAAGAAAACTGATGTTAAATGAAGGATGAAAATGAGGGTGAAAAATCACGGATAAAAAATGAGGGATGAAAAAAACTGATGTAAAATGGAGGATGAAAAATGAAGACTGCAGAATCTTCTTCTTTTTCGTCTTTTAGGTGCGAGGTTATGATCTAAAGTAATGGATCATAACACTCCCAATACTTTATTCCTAATGGCCCGCTTGTGGGGTACGCCGATTTGACCTCAAAATATACCGGAAGGCCATCAAGCTTTGGATATCTTCATCGCTGAGGCCAAATAAATGCTACTGTCGTTGCATTTGTGTGATCCATGAATGGTAAGGCCTTCCCTTCTTTCGCGATTTCGCTGGAATGTTGATTGACATTGCTTTTTTGACAGAGTTCTGAGGGTAGGATCTCTCCCTTGAATATGGAAATACCAACTGAGCCGATCGTGCTCCATTTTCCTGGAGATAGGCTCTTTTACATGGAGGCTTCCATGAAGAGTGCAGAGTAACGGGTGAAAAATGACGGGAAAAATCTGACGGATGAAAAACGACGGATACAAATGAAGGATGGAGGATGAAGGATGAAGGATGAAGGATGAAAGATAACGGATAAAAAATGAAGGGTGAAAAACGAATAACGATTGAATTGAAGAGTGCAAAATGGCAGACGAAAACCGACAGGCGAAAAATGCTAAATAGTAGATTTTTGACAGAACACTTGCGAGAAAAAGCTTTAGTGTTAGCCCACACCCACAATAGTGGGCACGGACTAAAAATTAAGATCAATTAATTGTCATTTCGTAAGAATCATGAGAAAATACGGTACAAGCGGGAATTATTAAAAAAAAAAAACGCCCCTCAAAACTTTGTGTGGACCAAACTTAGCAAATAGTAATATCTTTAATATTTGACGTAATTTTTTTTCGATTTTGAGTGAACTTACCGATAAATCGGGCTTTTAAAGATCTAATATGTTAAAAGTGGGCATGATCGATATTGTGGGCGGTCCAGTTTTTGCTTTGTTAAAGGTCTTGGGCCGTAAATTGCTCAGTACCAAAATTTACGCTCCTTTAAGCCATGTCTAACTTGACCAAAAGGCATTTTGAAGGAAAATGTGAAATAGAGGTTTTCTCATATTGAAGACAGTAGTGGGCGTGGCCGTTGACAGATTGAGCTAATTTTGACACTTTGTCTGTGCAACATAAGAACCAAGTGCGTACCAAGTTCCGCTTTCTAGCTTGATTTTGAAGGGCTTGGCTTAATCGATTCAAATAAAAAACAAACAAAAAAATTAAATTTTTTGAATAACAATGGTAGACCCTTAACCTAAGGGCATATGGTCGATACTGAATTCAGAATTGAGCCATTCAGAATAAGCCGTGTCCATCCATTTGATTCGAAGCAGTACAAATGTAAACATTTTTGGAATCCAGCTACAGACACGGCCGTAATCGATGTCAATGGCCAAAATAGTGCTTTCAAAACTTTAAGACTTCTTAAAAAGCCGAAAACCGACATATAGCATTCCTCTAAGTCATGAAAAATAAATATAAAGACGGTAGGTTCCCCTTGTGGTTGAGGCATCAATTCAAGGAGTAATGTTTCAATTTATTCGACATTTTTGTGCCAAAGTGAAAAAATATTGCAGAATTATCATGTTAAAAAATTAGTTCTACATTTTGTTCATACAAGGTTTTTAGCCATGCCTACATTTAGAGCACAGTTTAAGAAAATTAAAAAAAGAAAAAAAATTTGCACATTAGTTAAATCAAACGCTATTCTAGATTCCGGTCATAAAAAGCGTTTGGCCACGACCTCTTTTAAAGATCGATTTTGCAAAAAAAAATTTAATTTGAGCTAAAATTTATACTTTTGGGAGCATTTAAGCCTTACTTGGAAATGTCTATTCAAATGCTGATATTATGGAAAAATTTTTAGTCACGTTAAAAAGAAAAAAAGTAGAAAAATTATGAGGAACTACTTTAGTGAATATTCATAACTTTGCGCTATCTTCAAACTGTCAAAAAATAACAATCAAATCAGCACTTTGTGGGTAAGGATGGGGTATTCAATGATCCGTTTTACGGACTTTAACTTTTGCCTTCACACTGTAGCACTAAACTAACTCACTGGCTTGGTAACTATAAAGCAGTGCAGAAGGTATATAGCAGAAGGTTTGACTGGCGGGTTTAATAAAATAAGTTCAATTCCATTCTACTACTATCACATACCTTCATGTAGACTTAACTAAAAGGAAGTTGACTAGGTCCTTTCATAGATTTTTCTATGAAGGTATGTTTAACAGACAACCTGTATTCTCAGGACCAGGTGCCAGTATGTTAAAGACATTTAAGTTCATAAAATTATCTAAACTCTGATTAACTGCAGTGCCAAATATCCCCTTAGTACATAAATCAAACATTTTTAATACCAGACAAATAACGTCTGCAAATTCTTCCTGACGAATTGCAGGCAGTATATTTAAATTATTTTATTGTTATTGTCTGCAAAGTCGTAAAAGACAAAAGTCTGCTATAAAGAACCCTAAAATTTACCTTCCCAAGCTCATGCCCGGTCCTTTTTAAAGAAAGACCATTATAAATCCCAAACTACCTACCTTAAACAATAAAATAAGAAACGACTTGAAAACTTTTCGCTACCAAACTATTGGGATATCAAAAGACTCTGAGGATCACTTCACTTTACATTATTACCAATTAATCTCAAGGAAACTAATTATAAGCTCGTAAAATCTATTTGAGGCGATTTCGGTAGGTAGATACGAAGACTACCTAGCGTATTCTGTCGATCACACAGTCCATGGATGGCGTGGCGATACGTTTTTGTGATGGCAGAAGGCGCAACACCGTCTGATTGTTTATGCGAATTTAATCACAATGGTATAAAAATAAAGAACACACTCAATAAAAATCTGTTTTATTGCTCTGTTTCTCCATGGTAGTGGCCGTAAAATTGTATTTAAAATCATATAAAAGTGTAGGTGAAAAGATGTATTATATATGAATCCCAAATGGTGCGTCTGTGAGGATCGGGAATCGGGACACCCAAAGTACGTGATGTATATGTATTCAGTTTGCCTGTGCGGCGTGTGTTTTTCGCTTGTCGATGTCAAGAGCCCTTAATTCAACATTTAAGGTAACAAATTCCTTTAGTTGCTGCAGAGGGAATAAGACACGTTCTCATGGATTCGCCACAGGGTTAAGGGCAATAAAACCGTAATAAAACTCCTGTTAAGAATCTGTTCATTTTGTAAACACAAGAAATTCATTTGAGTTTAATTTTATTGGTCGTAAACCAAAACCACAAAGTGAATTTCGTATAAACGGTTTGGAGATTTAATAGTTGTTTTATGGCCATCTGTTGGGGGGTAGGGGAAACTAAGCGGATTCAAATGTGATTCAAGTATACGATTCGTGCACACAGAGATTTTCGATTTCGAAATGGTTGTGTGCGTGGATTGCAAATTTAAAGCATTAACCTATAGCTGATAATATTTTCTGTCAGGGGGCATGTAAGTATATTGCGAATTCAATTAGCAAGTCCTTCCTATCGTGACTAGGCACAAAACATGCGTCAAAATGCATAAGCTTGCAAATAACAATATTTAACTCAGATTACTGAGCATAGTTTCCAAAATGATTAAGTTGAACATTAGTTGAACAATTTTCATTTTGTGTGCAAATACTGAAAAAAGTAAAGCTGCTACATACTAGAGTGAAATATTGTTTGGTAGTCCTACATTTTCGGAACAAAAACAATTATCAAAACGGGAAAGTTTTAAAATAGTGCAATACTTTTGTACTGAAAAATTAAGCTTGCCCCGATGACGAGGTAAGAGTCCGCAGGGGCGAGGGTAAGATTACGCAAACCTTTGTATGCGCAATTTTCATAGTAGGTAATTTCATAATGAGCTTCAACTAAATTTTTAGCAATAAAACGCTTTTGTGAAAGAAAGAACTTGTCTTACTTTTTTTTAGCAAAAATACTGCATAATAAAAAAAAAATTATGGAAATTCTGCCAATGTCATTTTGTAAATATTTGCTAGTGGAGCCCAGCTTGCAGTGCGTACTCTTGCCCCAAACACACACTGCTAATAAACTGAAAATATTTTTATCACAAGAAATTATTTTTTTTTCTCAAGTTAAGTATAAATATATAAACTCTATAAATAAATTGCACATACGTTCATATCCGTTATCTAAAGTGGGCTAAACGTACAAGCTCTTAAAGCTTTTGTCAACTAAAATGGTTTTTAAGGAAAACACTTTCTTACTTAAAGCGTTGTTGTAGAATTCCTCATAGCTTATTTTTTGGGTGTCATTCGACACGGCATTCAGTTGTGCATTCAAAGATTTTCTTAAATTTTCTCAAAAACGGATAAAATAGCATTGCGTACTCCTATCCACTGCGCACTCTTACCCCAAATGCCTACAAGGGAAACTCTTTTTACATACGCAAACGGTTAAATTTTAATAGTTGGAATTTTGTTAGTAAAATAGGCAAAGTTGTTTTGGTACTTATCATTAAAAGTTTTACAGGGAGAAAGTAGAAAATTGAAAAATTCCCTTAACAAGTAGTATTGAATTTCTATAATAAAATCGAATTTTTATAAAAATATTCAAAAGTTTTTCAGATATAAATAAAAATAAATAAATAGAGTGGCGCAACAGCTCGAGGTGAACCAGGGCCAACTTCTCAACAATGTATGCTGGTGTGTTGATTTCTTTACATACAAGGGGACCTACAATTTTTTGCCGAATCCGAACGGCACTTTGAGAAGTTTTTCAAGACAATTAATACTCTCGGAGGGCTTGTCAAACCCTCGCGGAGGTGGGGACCGTGAAAAAGAACGTCTTTTTTTTTTTTTTTTTTTTTTTTTTTAGGTGGCGATGGCAGGATAGGAAAAAACGAGCCAATTTGCAGCGTATTATTTTTATTTCAACTTATTACAGCTTGTTTTCGAAAAAAAATGGCAAGAAATCGTGAAAATTTGTCCCCACCACTATCTTGAAAGCTTCATTTACATTTCCAAAATGTAAATGCTTTTCAAATGCTTTTTCGAAATCGAAAAAGCTCTGGAAGCGAAAAAGATATGTACTAGCGCTTTTCTCGACGTATCGCAAGCCTTCGACAAGGTATGGCACGAAGGCCTGAAGTACAAATTAAGGCTTTGCTTACCAGAAAAACTCTATAGAATCTTAGAGTCTTACCTTAAAGACAGAATCTTTCGCGTAAGGTACGAAAATGAGTACTCGGAATTCAAAGAGATAAATGCCGGTGTCCCGCAAGGAAGCGTTCTCGGCCCAATATTATTTTTGCTCTATACAAGAGACATACCCCACGATGAGGGAACAATTTTAGCTACGTTCGCAGACGACACTGCTATTCTCGCTATTGATACGACAGTTGAATTATCAACAGGGAAACTCCAGCGCGCTTTAGACAAAATATGCGACTGGACGAAGAGCTGGCGAGTTGTCCTTAACGAGACTAAGTCAACGCATGTTAACTTTACTTATAAAAAGATAAACAACAAACCTTTATTCATTAACTCGGTACAAATCCCGTACTCAAATGAAGCGAAATATCTAGGAATGACCCTAGACGCAAAACTTAAATGGAAGCCGCACGTTAAAAAGAAACGCGACGAGCTCGAAATCAAGTTAAGAGAAATGAATTGGCTTATCGGAAGATTTTCGAAACTAAGCATATATAACAAACTGCTTTTGTATAAGCAAGTGCTAAAACCATCTTGGACGTACGGTATACAACTCTGGGGTTGTACTAAACCAAGCAATATATCTATTTTAGAAACTTTTCAAAATAAGACACTCAGAGCAATCGTTAATGCTCCATGGTATATAAGAAATAGCGATCTACACCGAGATCTAGGAATCGCAACCGTGTCTGACGAGGTAACAAACTTTGCTCGCAAACTTAGTACTCGTCTTCGCGGACACTGCAACAATGAAATTATCCGAACTTTGGATAAGACAAATCTTACGCGCCGACTACAACGAATGAGACTGTTAGATCTAGCAGCATAAGATGAAACCGCATAAATTGACGGTATTGTAGGTGCCTTCGTTGGAAGGCAGCCTGTCACACGCGATTACTACAGAAGCTTGAACTACTTGTTAAGGAAACTTAGTCGTAGTCTGACGGAAAATGGGAGGTTTTTTAGTGAGTAAGAATCTCACACTACTATGAGCACGCGCGGCCGGTCCTCGTAGTGCCTATGAAGGTTTTTCCTACCCACGGAAAAAAAAAAAAAAAATTATTTGTCTAATTATTCTGGTATCTTAACCGTTAAACTAGTTGTAATTAAATTAGAATTAAGCATAAAACTCTACAATTTTTAACATTTTTTAGAAACGATGCTTTAAAGCTTTAAACTAACATAATTTTTCCTGAAATGTATTTAAAAGCAAATTCAAAAACCCTTATTTATTAGCTTTATCTTAAAATTGAGTGCTCAGTGTGTTGACAAAAAAGACGTTGCTAGCGTTAAGTGCTTGCGACTAAAAAAAAAATACTATTCTCTGAAAGCTTATGGGATTAAATCCAAAAAATAAATGAAAAGAAAAAAGCTAGAAAACCCTCCCACTATTTTAGCAACGGTAAAAAAAATACCATATCGAAAAAGATCTCGACATAGACAATTTTTCGGCGTTCGTAACAAAAATATAGTGGGGCTGAAATATTAAACGGCGTTCAAGATACCGTTAAAATAATTTAATTTGCTTTACTGAAACGGCTAAGTCATATAATCCCTTCAAATTTTGATATTCTTAAATATAAAATAAAAAGAAAAATAAGAACAATAATAATAAATAATAAAAAAAATAAAAAGAAAATATTATTAATTTTGGAAATAAAAAATGCGATTATCATTTTTTAAAGAAACCTTCAGAGAGCATTCGACAGAATTTGTCTCTGGACGAAGGCTTGGAAAATCGTCCTTAACGAGAACAAGTCAACGCACGTCAATTTTTCGTACAGAAGGGTTAACAATTTACCTCTGTACAGATATACCTTATGCAAACGAAGCGAAATACCTAGGAATGACTCTAAGCGCTATGCTTAAGTGGAAGCCGCAAGTTAAGAAAGAGCGTGATGAGCTGAAATTAGACTCTGAGAAAAATAGTGGCTCATCGCAAAATTTTCGAAACTGAGCATGTATAACATTTGCAACTGCAATTACGCAGTTTTTAAAGCCATCCTGGACAAACGGTATTCAACTTTGTTACCAAGCCCAGCAATATTTCGGTGTTGCAGACTTTTCAGAACGAAACACTAAGAGCAGTTGTGAATGCTCTATGGTGTAGTAAGAATAGTGACATTAACAGAGAGTAAGGAATAGCTACGATGAGTGAAGTAGGAACAATCTTTACTCGAAAGCTAAATGCTCGTCTTCATGTTCATTGCAACAATGAAGTGATCCGTACTCTTAACGACGACGAGTTAACTGACGAGTTTTGTAGGTGCATTGACTGGATAGCAATCGACCCAACTCGATAAACACTACGTTATTTTAGTTGTAGTTAAAAGGAATTTTGAGAGAACGAACTCTGCTACTATGACATACCTACTATGTCGCTTTACGCGTTCTGGCAGTTTTCATAATGTCTCTCATAATAGGGTATTTTTTTAGCGCATAAAAACCGGGCATAACCAATATTGGCATTATAATCGGTTACCATGATCATTATAATCATTAAAAGCAGTATAATCATTATAATCAATATTATAATAAATTATAATCATTTTATAATAAAAATCGGTATTATATACCTAATATAGTGGTTCATATTGGTATCGGTATATTTCGAAGCTTTTGCAATATTAAAAAAAAAATATATTTTTTATAAGCAAATAATAGAAAAAAAATTCTACCCTGAGTTTACGAAAAAAAAATTGAGTCAGAAAACTAAAAATTCGTCTTAAATAAATGGACTAGTGTAGCTAGACTTGTTTAACAAGTTTAAACCATTTTCATTTAAACATTACCTATCTAGTTTTACCTAGTTCTAATCTTTACCCAACATAACATAAGTATAACAGTATCTCTGTACCTACCTTAAGATCAATCAAAGAACTGTTTTAATAAGTTGAAATCTTAAAAAATGCAGCATTTAAAAACTCCCATACAATGATCTTATGCATTATATCTTCTCCAAACTGCACCCGAAATAATATATATGTAATAGAGCGAAAAATATATAGATGTGATGAAAAATATGCCATGAATGTCGGATATTGCTATCGAAAGAAAAGTAGGCATAACTTCGCTAATATGTATTACCTAGATTTACTAAACAATGTGTCATACAAATTCAGCAATAATTGTATACAAAGTCGACATGCCGTTCCTTGTATGACTTCATACTTGACCTTTTTTTTATCTTGAAAGTATAGAATTCATTTATATATTCTCTCAAGTAAAGGTCTAAAAAAGGTCTGAATTCATTCATCCTGTTTAACTCGAATTTTGGATGCAACTACTGATCGATAGATGGCACAATATAGCACCAGGTGCAGTTCCACGATTTTCAGTTAGACAAAGTCCACTTCCTGTGGAGCTAGCGCTGTCCAATACTCGAACCGGAAATGGATGGTTGTCGGCCATTATGCATTCAATGTGATGTAGTAAATTATAAATCCGTTTTCGTTTCGTTGAACGGAGCCTAGCATTAAAGAAAATTCTTGTTTTTTTGCCTATTCCGAGATAAAGCAATCATGAAATTTGGAAAATTAGCTATTATGATTTCAGCCAAAATTTTGCAGGTTTTTAGTTAAAGGATATAAAGCTACACTAAAATGGGACCGTGATGGGCCAACCGTGATGGTCCAAGTAGTGCCTACATCAAAAGTCGAATAAAATTCTGCGATTTTTTAACAAACCTTAAAGGTTGAAATAAGCTTTTAGGTTTACTTATAGTCTAAGGACTGATGAACATTTTCTTTACTGGTTTCAAAAACTTTCTCACCTGCACAAATTTGTTCTCCTAACAAAAATAACACTCTGCCGCCTGGTACCCGGGCCTCTGGGAGTTGCACCGACCTAAATTTGCACAAAAAATGAAGCAATTGTAACATGTTATACTAAGCTGAAATTTGGTATTTAGCATCTCATAGCGATTGCATGGCACACAAAACAAAATTATATTGATAGACCTATCGTAGTGGGCGTGGCATTATTTTAAACTTTCCTTTATATCACGACAAAAAATGGAAAAATCATGGAAAAACCATGCTATGCTGATTTTTGGGATATTTTATTCAATTTTAATTTTTAAGGTAACCTATAAAAGATTTTCAAATACTTTTTATTTTACAGAATAATGAAAAACCAATAAAAAAAATAATAATTTTATTTTTTTAACAAATAAACTCTAAGCTGATCTGCTTTTCGATAGGAATTTCAATATTTCGGCTTTAGTTTTCAAACCGGTTTTGGATAAGTTGAATGAGAAATCCTTTCATATTGGTTAAACACAATACAAAATGCAGAAACTACCCTCGTAACCAATTAGAAAGCAGTCAAACGCGTTACTTGTAGATTCAAGAATCAAGAATGTAAAGCATACCCCTACTACAAATGTCAAGAGTTAAATCTTCAACGTAGCACGCGTCCACCGTAGCTCCATAGCGCGTCGTTTACGCGATCTGTAATTTTATTGCATCCCTAAGTACAGGTATAAAAGGAGAGCTCTAGGAATAACTTTTCATAAGTAAGCTACAATTATTTGTTGACGATTTTGGTTGTGCGCAAACGTAATCCGTCTTAAAATATGACCATCGAATCTGACATCGATCAGTAAATTTCACCAATATATGACTTGCAAGCCTGCAAAATACGGATGAAATTACTGGTCATCCGTAATAATCAACAATAATGAGAGCTCAACGGGCTATCCGTTGAAGTTTTCAATATACTTTGGCAGCTCTGACCCTAGCAATGGGCTTGGTGGGGGATATGATGTGGTAATGTCCTTAATTCCAGCGTATTTACATCTTACAGCTTCTGTACATCCCTGGATTTAGTCTTGACGTTGCTCGTCAAATATATCACAATTACTGGCTTTATCCAGAAAATAAAATGGATCTGCCGAAACACTTTGTGGAAATACGGGTTTCGTAACAAAAGGTCCACTGGTGATTTGATTTCATATCTCACCGAGACGTAGAACCATGCCTTGCATCTTCTTGGTGAAACCAAGACTGTTGCGCTTGATATTTCTAAAGAATTTGACAGAGTTTGGCACCAAGCTCGCTTTTCGAAAATGCGTGTATTTGGAATCGACGAAACTCTTATTCAATGGATTAGTAATTTCCTTTCGAACCATTCAATTCAAGTTGTTTTGGATGGCTTCAAGTCTGCTTTGTATGCAGTTCATAAAATAAACGCTGGAGTTTCCCTGGGCTCGGTTTTGTCTCTGACACTCTTCCTTGTTTCCATAAACGATCTCTTGTCTGCTACTAATAATCCAATTCACTCCTTTGCCGATGACAGTACCCTCAGTTTTTCATATTCGTTCTTGGTGCCCCTGTTCTTCGGATACAGAACTGGAACGGCAGAGTATGTGTAACTCATTAATGGAGATCTCTTAACAGAGTGGAGTTTAATGTTTCAAAAACGCAACGCTGTCTTCTGTCATTGAAGCAAAGTCGTATCACCCAGCCATTATCCATGAACGGGACTTGAATCGCTGAAACCGAAGGGCTTTCCATCCTCGGTATGTGTGTCAATAAAAACTCAAGTTAGAATGACCACATATTTGTGACTGCAAAGTGACGCCGCGAAATGCGTAGGTTTCCTCACTGTAAGAAGTATTTTACCCCTTCAGATT
Source organism: Neoascia interrupta (assembly GCA_947623515.1). Taxonomy (NCBI): domain Eukaryota; kingdom Metazoa; phylum Arthropoda; class Insecta; order Diptera; family Syrphidae; genus Neoascia; species Neoascia interrupta. Next base: position 34,275,951 of record OX392464.1, on the reverse strand, counting down.
TGGCTATTTTATATAAGGCATACATTCGTCCTAAGCTGGAATATTAACTTCCATGTCTGGGCAGGTGCCCCAAAAACTGAACTTCATTATTTACAATTTTTCATAACTAGAGTGCACCGGTACCTCTCCTCCTTTTCCTCTATTTCTATTCCTTTCCGCTCGCGAGATGTCTTACACTAAAAGGGTAGCCTATTCCCTTATTCACGAGTAAATTATAATAAAAAACAAGTGGGAAAGTGCAACAGTGCGTATGCAAAAGCTTCAGTCCGTCTACGAAGGATTGCGAAATGCCCAACCATACCAGAAAAAAACTGCCACGTCTCCAAAAAGTGGAAGAGATATAAAAATATAACTGTTGAATACTTTAATACTTACCAAATACTTAACTTTGTTGAATACTAGGTGGTTGCATACATTTCGGACTAAAAAACCGCCTTTTTAACTAAAAAATCATTTTTTTTTTTCACGCCACGCCTAAAAATGTGGGCGGAGGCAAATACAGTATGTACATTAAAGTTAGAATATGCTAATATCTACAACTTTTGTCATATAATTTTTTGTCGAATTTCATATAATAACGGGTGATTTTTTAGCTGGTTTGGTTTTGGCAACACTGGTTTTGACAGCTGACGTGTGTTTAGTACCTTGTGTCACTGTCAAACAGCTTCAGTTTGGTTTGCAATTTAACCATGGATCGTCCTACAAATGAACAACGCTTGCAAATTATTGAATTTTACTATCAAAATTCGTGCTCGGTTCGAAATGTTCATCGCGCGCTGCTTCCATTTTACGGTCGGCATGCGAGGCGAGTTTGGTGAACAGTTAATTTCACGTTTCGGGCCGGTCAATTGGCCGCCTAGATCGTGAGATTTGACACCATTAGATTATTTTTTGTGGGGGTATGTCAAGGCTAATGTCTATAGGAACAAGCCCGCTTCGATTGACGCACTGGAAGCCAACATCCATGCATTCATTCGTGAGATACCGGCCGATATGTGTGAAAGAGTATGCCAAAATTGGACTCAGCGGATGGGCTACCTGAGACGCAGCCGCGGCCAACATTTGCATGAAATTATCTTTAACCATTAAATTGCAAGGTTCAAACTATCGATTCAAATAAATATTTCATTAATTTTTTTGAATTTTTTGTGTTTTTTTTTTAAAAAAAAGTTCTCAACCTCTTAAAAAATCACCCGTTATTTATTGAAAAACAGTCATTTTAAGCTAAAATCCCTTAAAAAGTAGGCGTGGTCAATGAAAAGGCTAAAATTGTTTGAATACTTCAAAGGCAATTACAAGGCAATGTTACATACCAAAAATGAATGCGCTGGCGCCATTGTAACATAGCTAAAATTTGGAAAAAGTATTTTTTAAATTAGAGATGGTCACACATATAGGCCTGTAGTGGGCGCGTGTGTGGGCGGATTCAGCTTATTTTCAAACTAAATCTGCTATGAAGGACTGGACTTCATCTACCTTAAAATTTAAGGCCTAAAAGTTGCTTACATACGGACGGACGGACATGGCTTAATCGATTCTCCTGTCGGTCCCATTCATATATCTAAAAGGTCTACGGTGATTATTTCACTGCGTTACAAACTATATGTCAAACTTAATATATACCCTGGGTAGGGTATAAACATGCTTTTAACATAGATGGGAGTCTAAATGGACCCGGTGATAGGGTGCCCAGTTTTTTTTTTTTTTTTTTGAGGAAAAAACTTGCCGAAAATTCTGCGAAGCTCTTGAGATGTTAAACACGCAGGAAATGAATAGAAAATTGAATTTCGTTCACTGAGCTTGAACCTCAGGATGTAAAAACTAAAAACAAAAGAGTGAGGCTTCAAACATGCTTTGGGGTTCAAATGTACCTTATGATGTAAAGGAAAGTTAAAAATAATTTTCCAAATGCTTTTTATTCAATATTTTTGTTTAAAATCGAAAATTTTTTAATTGATCATCAGTGGGTGAGCCAATATTGATCCACCCAGAGACACATTTTTCGACTAACATCGACGATAAACTTAATAAGCTTTGTTGTAGAAACACAGGGTGAATTATAAGAATAATAGGCACGGATGCTCAGTTCGAACATATTAGTCCGTGAATGAATATTTATGCGGTGACCAGCATATAATTAAACAAAAAGTTATAAAAAAAGGTCTTAAGCCCCAGATTTTGACCAGTGTGTTTCGCAAAAATAATATTGGCAAATATTATATAACAAATTAATATTATATGACATATTACAGATATTACAATTTGCTAAGTTTGTTGCATGCGAAGTATTGAGCTCCGCCCACTTTTACTTCCCACTTTATGGGAAAAAACTGTTTAATTATGGGAAAAAGGGTATTAATATTCGCTTTCAACGCATTTTCTTATGATTCCAACGATATTAGAGTTAATTGATTGTAATTTTTAGCCTACGCCCTTTTTTGTCGGCGTGGCCAATACAAATAATTGACATTCAATATATGAAAAAGGGCAAACAAATTTTAAATTTGGTGTTAACGGGTAAGGAGGGTCGGGTATTTAGAAAGCCCGTTACAGACAAACTCTTGCACTTACTCACTTATTTAAAGAAGGTTTTGAGCCATGCTCACGTATGAAGGCAGAATTTAAAGCAAATCTTATTTCTTAAGCATTGAAACCGAATGGCTGAACTCGTAAACGTCAGGCCGAGATTAAATGGATGCGCGGATCTAGCTTGAGAGTGTCTAAGACTCAGCTTTGGCGAAATATGTTTTGTCACCAGGCTAGGCTTATCTAATTCTAACTAATTCTAACTTATTCTAACTATTAAATTCTATCTAATATACATACAGATTTAGTATAAGTTTGTCAGCCTTATACGTCGCGTCAATAATTTTGAACATCCCTGACGATCGCCACTCCGCCTTTTTGAATAGGTCCGCGTTAAAGATAACGAAGACGAAAAAAGCCATAGACGTGACTTTAGCTACGTCAAGGGCTATAATATAAAACAAAGTGTTGCGCAGTGTTTCGCTTATAAATAAATAGGCTGATGTGTCGAACCTGTCAGTTTGCCGCAATGTACGCAATTGGCAACTCAGTCCTTTGCAGACATCTGCTCCGCATTGGTAGGTATGTTAATTGGTCTTACGACTGAGATGTAGACACGTTAACAACAGTGATTTGGCACTTTCTATAGTTTTCAAAGCCGTAGCTTTTTAAGCAACTCTGTCCTGTACCAACGTTATATAATATTAAATTTTCTGCTGATTTTTGTATAACTGGAACTTAAGGTGCTAAAAGCTCTAACACCTCTATTCTTAGCTTACCACAACACAAATTTCAATCAGTATAAATACTCCAATTTAAGAATAATTAAAAAACTCTCCAAGAAGAAAATTTTCTTATATAGGTAGATACCTACTTACTCTTGCCGTAAGGCCAATGAATTAATAGCTACCTTCAATTAGCTATTAAATCATAATTAAAACAATTATGTTTACCTACTTTGCGCACATACTCATTTCCATTTAGATTTGTACTCGGAAGTGGAGATTTCCGCTCTACGTTCCCTAATTACGGATTCTACCCTCGAAAATGCGAATTTTATTCTTCTGAAGATACTCCTCATAAACAATACATCAAAGCTACTCCACTACGGCGCGTAGCCTGCGTGAGCCTACCCTTACTGGAACGCTACGCTTGATGGGGAGCCTCCACTATGGCAGACCTTGAAGGCAAACAAAATTCCATTAAAATTTAATGCGCACCAGAATGTTTACCTATACCTACACTGCGTGCGTACATAAGGTTCCCTCTGATTAATTTCATAAATTTTCTTTAGGATTTTAATTCCACGAGCAAGTGGTTTCATCCCCCAATGCTGTGCATCCCTCCGCACTTGGCCGCACTGAACAAAGACGATGTATTCTTGAAGACGGTGCGGCGCACACATTAAAAGAAGTTATACGCCCATTTGGCGCTTTCGAAAATCGCTTAGGCCCAAGGAAATTTTTCACTTTTATTGTTATTGCCTTGAGGAGGCAGAAAAAAAAAAAAAAAAATGCCGACCAAACTTATAGCACAAATATCTATACATACAGACTAATGCCCAGCTTGGATACACCGACATAATTCCTTTGAATATTTAACAGATAAATTCTGCGTTCCATTCGCTTTCCCGAGCCTGAGCATCCCAATCCCACCCAGCCTGCTGCAGGAGTGTTCGTTTCTTCGTCTTCCCCCATCGGAGTGGGGGCAAGGACGTGTAGAGCCCCAGTAAGATATTGCTTTGCTTGCTTCTTTGAAACTTTCATAAGAAATTTAAAAGGATTCGTCGGATGTAGCTATATATGTATATTATATCTACCAACCTATACCGACACAAGTTCCTCACGCGGGGTGATGAATGCCAAGGGTAGATGGGGAGGTGAGTCCCAAGAGCAAATTGAACATTATGGTGGCAAGATTAGTCGGAGATATCAATGGATGCAGGAGTATAGTATTGTTGGGTGTAGGTTGGGTTCGTACGGGTCTCCAACATAGAGCCGCTGCTGCTGCCGCTGAATACGCAAATGTTTACCCTCCAAGCGATTTATTTTTATTGGACCCAGTGAATTATTGCAAATTATTTATGTTTTGATAATTTTGCTGTTGCGTTGGGAATTCGTTTTAAGGTTTTCCTTGGAGTCCTCCGTGCATAAATAACTAGTCGGGGCAACATGAGCTGAAAATGTGTCCCGGAGGTTCTGAGAACGTGCGAGTTATTTTAGCGTGTTTCGTTCCTTGAAGTTGAACTTAAAAGTAATGGGGGGATGTTACATTAATTTACGAAATAAATTCTTTCCGAAATATGTAATATGAAAGCAATCGAAAAAGTGAGGAGAGGCTATACAACTGGCCTACTTTCCATGTATTGTATATTGTAGGTTCTATAATTGCAACCAGTTAGTACCATACAATAAATACCTTCCTAGGTATACCTTATATAATAGAAGCTTGCCAACAGAAAACATAAAAAGTTTGAAAATACTAAAAATAATCTTATCTTCTTAGCTTAAGAAGTTTTTTTACGGGGACTTTTGATTCAAGGCTCTAAATTGCGTCTTGACGCACATCAAAATCCTTTAAGTAAGGTGACTTGTTCTTTTCTGTTTATCGCATGATAAATAGTTGCTTTCGGAAGGAAGAGGGATCGCGCAACAATAAATAGGGTAACTTCACCTAAGGATGGCGGTCACAGGTAGAATTGTTTCTTTGTCAACTCAAAGTGCGTCTGTAAGGATATACAGCTGGGGACCAGACTTACTAGAAACCAGTGTTGGTGCTGGTTGGACCTAGGCTCGGTCCAACACTGTTGTGACGCCTTGAGGAGAGAGATACATAAACGCCTTAAGGAGAACAATAGAGGCCCATATTTTAAAGCCGTTATCAGAAATAAAAAAACGATTAGGTATATTTGCATATTTCCATACTAACCTCATTTTGTAAACTGTGCGAGAAGGTTATTTATTTTCGAGCCTCTTTTTGAAGGCTAATTTTTAATTGTTCATAAAAACACTGCTTATAGCAATGTGAAAGTATTTGGACATAAATACCTGCGTCCAATTAGCCAATAATTGAAAGTACCAATTAAAAAATCTTCAGACTGAATTAAGCATCCCATTCACCATCTTAATTGGATAATACAAGTTCAAATAAATAGAACAAAAATAAAAGTTGTCAATACGATTAAAAATTATAATATTTCCCATTTGCTTGTTGAATAACATCATAACAAAAACTTTTAATTGGTCATTTGCGTGGCTTTATGATAATTTTTTATTTATAGATAATTATCGAAGTCATTTAAACAATAATTTAAAACACCAAAATCCTCTGGAAACAAAGACAACAAACAGTATTCAATACCATGAATAAATTTCGCAAACTGTGTAGTAGGTATGTGTGAAATTAAATTCCCAATCTGGTAAGCGGTTTAGCAACAACGACTGTCTCCTCCAATGGCCATCGAATTCGCCTTTAATTGCTTTTTATTAAACCAAATGCATGTAAATTAATGCTTGTTTATTATATAAATTAAGAATTATTGCCGGGGCAAATGGACTGCGCCGCGCGATGGCTGCGCGCACAGTTTGCTTAATGCAGTAAATTTAAATAAAAAGTTAATCACTCCCGCTGACCAAGCATATATGAGGGCGTTCGCTGGTAGGGAGGGTAGCCGTTGACTCGCAACATGGTCAAATAATATCGTCTGGAAGTTTTATTTACTGTCTCCTCTTGGCTCTTGCGTTATTATAATGCAAAACCTACACATGATTTGTGGCAATTATTAATTTATCTTTTTATTAGACATCTAATAACTAAATGTAGGCAAATGCAACACTTTTTTTTTAAACTTATACGAAGTTTATTTATTGTGTTTTTCATTTAAGGAATTCAGACATAGACATGACACCTATCATAAAAGAGTCAGCACCATGTGAGTGCATTGAAGATTATGCGGAATGCCATTCTACGCTATAAAAAAAAAATTACAGAGAAGTTGTATGGGCTTAATAAGGCTTATCGATTTGAAGATTTGATTTCATTAATGCATAGCTGCAATTTATATAGCTTTAAGACTTATTTACTATAAACCTACTCGACGGTTTCAACTGTCTTCCTTCAGGTTGTAATAATAAAAAATTGACCTGACGTTAACAGTCATGCTTCAAACACCCTGAACTTGTTCCTTACTTCTATTCCTGAAAAATATACGGTGAAAGTAGGTATTGTTGCCTCAAGGCTCGTCCGACTATTGTGTTAATATCAGGTTGTTTCTTCGAATTCTTTCTTTTTCTACGTTAACCACTTCATTTAAGTTTAAGCTTCAATTCAAAAAAAAAAAGTAAGGCAGTAAGAATCCATTTTCGCACTCGTATACAGTGATGGAAGGAGTCCTTCGAATTCTCAACATACACAAATCGGGAGATACAGATGGTGTTCTGCCTTGATGATTGAAGCTCCACGTAAACTTTTTTTTATACCCCATCCCATAGGATAGGAGGTATATTAAGTTTGTCACATAGTTTGTAACACGGTGAAATAATGCTGGTAGACCCCCAAGACCTTAAGGGCATATGATCGAGACTGAATTCTGAATCGAAAAAGCCATGTGCGTCCGTCCACCCGTCCGTCTGTGTCTGTATGTCACACGTTTTTTGGCCTTAAATATTAAGCTAGGAAGCTGAAATTTGGTGCATAAGTTCATTGTCATCCGAAGCAAAACAAGTGTTTAAAATTTTCGAAATCCACCCACAGACACACCCATAATCGGTGCAATTATGCACCTACCCCCAGAGCTTTCAAAGCTGTAAGACGGCTGAAAAGCCTGAAATTTGGTATTTATTATCTCCTGTTGATTGTCAGATACAAAAATAAAAATTTGATGACTTTACCTCCTGGTGGGCGTAGCATGGATCTAAAAGGTAATTTTTTAAATTTTAATTTTAATTAAAACGAGACCTCATTCCGGATCTCGTTTCTACAAAATTTTTAGCCACGGCCCCTTTTAGGGGTTGATTGTTCAAAAGCATCGAGTTCGAATCAAATAGTTGCATGTTTACATACATACATTTAAACGTCACCTGGAAATTATTGTTATTGTGTTATAATTTATAGTTTTTAATTAGGGGCGGTTGAACCACGCCCTTTTCTGAAGTTTTCACTTTTTATAAAATGTCAAAAATAACAATAACATCAGCATTTCACAATTTTCATTTCGTAATCATTTCATTTATTTAGACAATACTATAAATTAACATTGATACAACAAGACTTTAATCTTTTTTAGAGTGTCCTAAAACTTACATTGCAAGGCTTAAAATGCAGTTACTTAAAGAAAAAAGAAAAAAAAATAATAAAAGAAAAGCTTAAACTAAACTTAATAACGAAAATTCAAAACGTAGAAACTTTTAAAGGTAACTTCACTAAGTTATGAAATGATATTTGTATACGTATAGGTACACCTCCTATCGTTTATAAATAAATTTTAAAGGTTTTGGGATGAAAAAAACAAAGAAGCTTCCTCTTTAAAGCGGCGGGAGAAGTGGTTCTTTGCAATTCGTTTGGAAGACGGTTCTACAAACGAATAGCAGATACATTAAATGAACGTTCTTCAATATTGTGCGAAAAACGCAGCAGGACTTATTTCAGACCCCGATTCAAGCAAGCGAAGTTCAGCATTTCAGAGAGGTAGCTAGGACATCTGTTATGGATGACATTATTTAGCTTTAGGAGCAACCTAAATTTCAGGTAGTCATCGAAGCCCAAATCGAGGATGGAGTCTTTCAGATGAGACACACTGGAAAACCTAGGAATCCCATAAATTAATCGAATACAGTCGATAAAAGCAACATAAAGTTTTCGCATGCATTCACAGTCTAAGACAGGATATACAGAGCTGTTAAAAGTAAAATACGGCACAATAAGCGATTTCACAAGGTATTTTTTCAACCTGGTTGACAAAAGGCTTGAGACGATCTAAGTGAACGAAGTCCGAAATAGATTTTCCTGGTGCTATCCGATATTGCACTACAGCAGCTTGCGTTATTGCTTATTCTGCATCCCAAATAGTTGACATCGTCAACATAGGCGATTACATCCCTATCAAGCATTACAGGTGGTTAAGTTCACTTTGAGAGCATAGCATCGCAACAGACTTTGCAGGATTAATGTTTAGGCCATTGGTTTGCGACCAGACACGGACATGACCTAGATCCGCATTTAATCTCGCTAAAAAGTCTTCCATCAAACCGATTTCCCAAGATATGAAAAGCAGCACATCGTCAACAAGGCCTTTGAAAAGTCCAACAAGACCATGACGCAAAAATTATCTAAGTCAAGAGCATGGCAGATATCAGAGGTAACTTTAATAATTATTCAGTTTCACAGGTGTGCTTGTTCCAGAAACCAGAATGCCATTTTTAGAGAGTGTTAGAAATAGAAAGTCTTGGATTTGGTCATGGAGAATCTTTTCAAAAATCTTGCAAGGAAAAGACAAAATACTGATAGGTCTAAATTCAGAAGGTAAAGAAGGGTTGTTTTTTTTGGGCACTGGCACAGTCTTGGTAATTTTCCACATATCAGGGAAAACACTGCTGTAAATGCAAGCATTGAAAATATGAAGTAAATACTGAAGGGCAATAGGCAGAATAATTTTGACAAATTTCGGAGAAATATTATCGGGACCTATAGCTTTGGATTTAACCGAGCGGACTGCACTATGGCAAACGAAAAAGAGCTTCCACTCTCAGACTCGTTAAAAGTATCACGCGGGAGACTGGAACTACGAATAAATGGACATAAAACCGAGGACATAGTTTCAGGACTTTACTTTTATTAGCACCGCTGACGACGATATTCTTCAGATTTCTTTATTATTCCTTGAAGCTAAGAAACGGATCAAGCTTTAACAGAAGGTATGTTTAGAATCCGTATGAGGGAAGTAACTCTGTTTCGTGCAAATTTGTATAGCCTCTTATTATCGGTTTGGCCGAAATCTCCTGAAGAAAGTCTTACGTTGACGAATAAGTGGCTTTATATAACTGTTATACCAGTGGCAGCTTTTATATTTCATATTTCATATATTTCATATTTCTTTATTTACAGTTCTTAGTTCAAATAAGATAAGTACAAAACATCTTTTTTAAATTGAACAAGCTTGATTTTATGTTAAATTTCACAACTTCAAATTTTAAAAACTACTTACATAATTTGGAGGAGTCGGGAGATAGAAAAGTAGAGATGATAAGAAGGGACGACGAAAAGAGAAGAGAAAAGAAGAAAAAAATATAGAGTAGATCAATATTAAGGATTATTCTCATAGTGTTGCAATATTTTTATATTAAACGTGTTTGTGCTGTTTGTGCGTTTTATGTCTATGGGCAAACAGTTCCAGAGTTGAACCGCATGAATGAAAAATTGACGTGACGTGTTGGTTCCTCGCAAACCTGAGCTGCTCATAGAGGTAGGCTGGTTATTTTGCGTTTATTATTTTATGCAGATATGCGCACCAGTTGTTTGTTTCAAAAGTGTGTCCAGAGAACAGCCGGCTATTAGTTTAATATAGGATGAGATGCGCTGATATCTATTTATACCAAAAATGTATCGCGCGCAATTGTTGTATGCAACCGTGAGTTTTCTTTTAGACTCGTAGTCCATATTCGAAAATACTTCACAGCCATAAAGGAGGATAGGTAGCTCATAGGCCCTCACAAGTTTCATTTTAATGCAGGTAGGGAGGTACCAGTAGGTAGGTCTGAGCCCTCGGAGGGCTCCGTAGATTTTTGATACTGTTCGGTTGACATGAGTGTTCCAGTTAAGATTTTGGTTGAAGTAGACCCCAAGGTTCTTGACATTCTCAACGTACTCTATTGATGCTTCGTTTGAGTAGATCGGGGGAAAATTTTCTGTACCTCTACCTGCATTAATGACCATGGACTTTGTTTTTGTTGGATTAAGACAGAGTTTGTTGTCCTGTGCCCAGATATGTATGATGTTCAAGTCCTCATTTACCATCGTAGCTGCCTGAGTTTTTGGGTTCTAGGAAATATGTGATGGTTACAGTTGATAATACGGTCTGCTAAATCGTTTATGTAGCAAATAAAAAGTAGGGGCCCAAGAACGGGTCCCTGAGGAACACCGAAAGGAACATGGAGAGATGATGAACACTTATCTTCGTGAAAAACATACTGTGACCGATTGGAGAGATATGAGGACACTAAGTTGCATAAAAAACTTTCAAACAGAAATTGGGATCCAAGTTTTTTGACCACGATATGATGGTCAACACTATCAAATGCTTTTGAAAGGTCCAAAAAGACAATGACGGTCAGCATTTTTTTATCCAGGCCTGACCGTAAGTCCTAACTTACTTCCAGCAGAGCAGTTGTGCAGTTATGTCTTGCGCGGAATCCAGATTGGTAGGAGGTGATTAGCTTGTTAGCATTAAGAAACGTTTTTATTTGCTTGCTCATTATAATTTCAAACGCTTTGCTCACGAAAGGAAGTATGGTGACAGGTCTGTAGTCGACATCGGAGCCAGGCGCGGACGTTTTTGGCATCGGTAGCACTTTGGCGACTTTCCAACAGGCCGGGAAAACTGAGGTTGTGAGAATAGTGTTGATGATATGTGTGAGGTGTTTCAGTATGACAGGCAGCAAAATTTTTATAAACTTGGGCTCAATGTTATCGGAACCCACCGCATTTGATTTAACGTCGAGAAGGGTTTTCCCCACCACTGCTTCATCAACACAGGACAATGAAAGAGAACCCTCATGGCTGCTTCTGACAATACGGGCACTGTGTCCTCCAGAGTTATACGAGCGGCAGACAGAAACAAATTTTTTGTTAAGCTCATTAAGATCAGTACTGCTTGGAATCAATGGTTCTTCTGATGACAGTCCAAGAGCACAAACTTTTTTCCAGAACTCGGAGCTTGACTGGTAAGAGCCGAAAATGTTTTTGTAGTGGTTCTTTTTGTTCTTTCGGATTAGAGCAGTTACGGCGTTCCGAGCAGATCTAAATTCTCTTTGTATTGCTGGGCATTTATAGCGTCTCCACCTGGAGTATAGCAGATCTCGTTTCTTTATAAGATCCACTACATCATTCGTGAACTAAGGCAAGACAAAAGTTTTGATCTTCCTAATTTTGGTTGGAACATGATTACTAAAAAGTGAATGTTACTAAAAAGTGAATGAATATGACCGTTAAAAAATTCTACTTGGAGGGATGGGTCGCACATCTCATACATTGGAGACCAGTTAATGTTCTGGCATTCTTCAAAGAGTGCTTCGACATTAATACCGGTGTATTGATGGTATTTAAAACATAAATTTTTTTCAGAGAAATTTTTTTTAGCCTTAATCACCTTGTTTACAACCAGGACGTAAATTTCAAATAATCGAAGGTTGTTAAAAATAGCAACTTTATCGTTGACATCTGCCGAAAAATAAATTTGGTCCCAGTCATCGGTTGAAAAACTTTGCTGAATATCGTCAAAATTAAGGTCTCGCTATAACCTGAAGCTAATTGTCTTAGAGAAATTATCTTTCTGAACATTAAACTGAAATGCACAAAATAGGAAGTCATGGATGAAATCAGTTGGCCTTAATTGATCGTTATCCAGTATTCTATGCCCTGAGCTATAGTAAGGAACAATGTGGTAAATGATGGGGTATTCAAGGGCCCGTTTTACGGACTGTTACTTTATGCGTACACACTGTAGCACTTACTCAATGGTTTATTTATCCTATACACTGCTGGTTATCTACTTTCCTATTATCTGAAAAACAACATTTACGCAACTGGTTTCAAGGAAGGGGGTTCTTCTTCTAAGTATCGTCCGATTGCATACTTGCTTTCTAAAATCATGCAAACAGTGATCAACCGTCAGCTCATGAAATATCTTGAGTCACAAAAGCAATACGGCTTCTGTAGCAAAAAGTCGACAGGAGATCTGATAGCTTATTTCACAAAAATTGCAGAATCGTTCCTTGGATCTTCTAGGTTAAAGATTAAGGTTTAAGATTAAGTTTGGAATCAAGTTGTGCTATCAAAACTATAGGTGCATTTGGTATAGGGAGACCGGAATTCTTATCGAATGAATTGGAAGTAATTTCTCGAAGCGCTCAATACGAGTAGCTAGTTTTGGATGGTTTTAAATCCGACATCCACCATATTATATTCTTGTGTACCTCAGAGATCTATTTAATCTCCTATCTTAGGGGTTCCGAAATTCTCTAAGAACTTAAAATTAGGGGCCATAATAATATACCGGTTACTATAGATACATAGGTACAGAAATCAGTGAAATTTTTGCTTTGCGTACCTTATAAAAATATTTGTGTATCCATTCGTTTGATCAAATCGATAGGTTAAACAGTCCGTCCAAAAAGGGAAAAAGGACCTCTTATGGTAAAACTCCGTTGTCCGTCCGTCCGTCCGCACCAGTAACTTTTGAACGGTAAGTCGTAGATAGATGAAATTTTGGTACACTTATAAAGTCCGTGAAAAAAATGAGAACGCATTACAAGGGCAATTTTTTATATAAACGCATAACAATTTAATTACATTGATGGTAAGAAAAGACGAAAAGTGTTTTGGCCTTATATTAAAATGTTTTACAGCCAGAAAGTAGAAAATTTAAACATGCACTAAAAAACTATTGGATTTTCATAATAAAATCGAATTTTCGCAAAATATTGAAAACTTTTTGAGAAATAAGGAATGGAAAATAGATACACATTTTCAACGTGTCTTAAATCATAACTGTTTCATCACTTTTTTTAAGGCTAAGCAAAAGCTTAAATCAAATTTTGAGTAGACGGTTTTAAAAAAATAGTTTTTGCGTATTTTCGAAAAAAAAACGTGAAAAAAATTTTGTCCCCACAACTATCTCCAAATTAAAATAAATAAATAAATAGAGTGGCGCAACAGCTCGAGGTGAACCAGGGCCAACTTCTCAACCATGTATGCTGTGTGTGCTATACTTTTTTCACATACAAGGGGACCTACAATTTTTTGCCGATTCCGAACGGCACTTTGAGAAGTTTTTCAAGACAATTGTTAAACCCTCTCGGAGGGTTTGTCAGACCATCGCGGAGGTGGGAGCCGTGAAAAAGGACAAGTCTTTTTTTTCAGGTGGCAGAGGCAGGATTGGAACCCAGACCTCCGGCGTCAGAGGCACACACACTAAGCAATGCGCCACGGCACCCACGGCACCCACGGCACCCACGACGCCCATCTCCGACTTAGCATCGGAAAAATGAGTTGAAAAAAATCACACACATCAAGAAATATTTGTAATTTAATATTTAGCAGATTCTGAGATTTAGCTCGAAAACTTAAAAAACATTTAAAAAACTATTTTTCAAAATATTCTGGAATCTTAACGGTGGTACAGATTATAATGAAATTTGGTTTTTATATAAAACGTATGTGGTGAATTCTAAGACTCTTAAGATCTTTCGAACTTCAAATTTTCTGGAACAGTTTAAAAAACAAATTAAAACACTCGCGTTTATAATCTATACCTAAAAACCATGTGCTCTGAGTATAGAAAAGAGTAACCGCTGCTAGCGCAAAGTATAACAAAAGGTTCCGAATAGATAATTTTAAATAAAAAAATGCAGAAAAAAGCTTAAAAACACACTATCTCGATAACGGTAATATATACCGTTTTGAAAAAAATAACAGACATAGAAAAATTTTTGAGGTTCGAAAAAATATATAAAGGCTAATATTGCGTGATTTTTGAGATAGCTATGCTTGAAATTATTTAGGGTGATTTACTAAAATGGTAATGCAAAAGAGGTCTTTAACTTCAAAGTTGTTTCAATCTTATCAACTATATCTTACACAAGCACAAACCACTGGAGTAGAAAGCAAAATATATAAAAAATTTCAAAACAAAAAACCCCTTTTCTTTTATTTTTAGTTTTATTTTTAGTTTTAGTTTTTTTTCAAAAACAAATCACCCCGCGTTCCAATAAAAATTTCAGTACCTTAAATAACACAGATCTTATTCATATATCTTCTTAAAATTGCACTCGAAATATTTTATAAATATTATAAGCCAAACAAATGAGTGCTTCGAGATATGCGCTTTACTTGACTTATTTTCAAACTTGATCGGAAGAACATGCACTTTAAGCTCACTCACCAACTTTCAGCTACCTAGCTTAAAATTCAAGGCCTAAAAGGTGTTTACATACGGACGGACGGAAGGACATGGCTTAATCGATTTTCTTGTCGGCCTTATTCTATCTCTTAAAGGCCTTAGGGGCCTACGGTGATTATTATACTGCGTTACAAACCATTCATAAAACTTAATTTACCCTGGGTAGGGTATAAAACCCCAGTTCTCTGGCTGAATCTAATGAGTTCTTTTTTGCTCACTTACCAAACACTGGCATAAACAATAACAGAAGATAAGATGGCAATAAAGAGCCACTAACGATTACTTCCCAAAAGAATTTATTACAAATGGTGGAAACAAAATTAAAAAGAGAAAACAAAAACAAAAAGAAATGTTAAAATGTTAAAATGGTCCTCCTACTGACAATATTATTTATTACTTTTAATTATTTACACAGAGAGTGGTTGTCACAGGTTAGTTTTTTTTTTTTGAAGGTGGTGGCGCGGATCGAACCCACGGCGATTGCATAAATTACCGCCCGAGATCTTAGCAATCGAAACCAACAACTGTGCTCAGACTTTGCATCCGCTGTCTACCCAAGCATGCCAGAGATTCTGAATTCTGGGGTCCGATCTGGGGTAGTACCTACTCTGGCCTGTCTCCGAATAGAGATGTTCATCGCAACCAAACCAGACTCAAATAATTTATTGCCAAGAAACATCCGCCATCTTCTTTTACCTTCGGAAAGGCTGCTGCGATATTTGGTGCCCAAAAATGGAGGGACCTCCTCGCCTTTGTATTCCCACTCTGACTAAGGTTGAGTTATTTCTTTTTGGATTTTGGTAATAAATTTGATAAATTCCTCATCGGGTTCTTACCTGAATCGCGGTATTCTCAGACACTGAAAAGAAATACGCAGGGTAACCAGAATTAAAAGCAGTGATGGAAAGAAGGGCAGCAAACATATAAATTAATGTTGTCAGGGTCTTTCGAAGTCTACCACATATGGAATTTTTGGATAAAGAGATCCAGTTGTGCGTCCCTGGGCGGCAAAAGAAACGCTGACATATGCACGAGTCTTGATTATGTTGTTGGGTTTTCGGGTGAAATGCTATACAAGGAACTTCAGAATGCTAATGAGCATGTGGTTGCTTGGAATTTATTCATTTTTATTCATTAAGTGGAGTTGTTTCATTATATTTTTGGGGAACATTTTTGGATATAAGTCGTGTGTTCGGCCCATTGTCTTTGGGGGAGATAACATTTCAATTTTTGAATTCCCTGAAAGGCCTCGGATTCAGTTGATGAGTTGTCGGTGGTTTTGGGCGGAATTTCAGCTGAAAATTTAATTAATGACCAAGGTATTAGTGAGAGTCGGGTTTAATTGGGAATGGGAATGGAGCCTGAGAATTAGTCAGTCACAAAAGATGGCAATCAAGTTGAGTTACGATTGAATGAATGTCGAATTCGAAAGTCTCAATAGGTAAGCCGAGGGTTGGAAGTGTAAATTTAAACTCATTTTATTTAGTAGCCTAAAAAATATTGAAATTTTTGTAGCAATAAAACTTTTGCAGATATAGTAGTTGTTGATTCATTTGTGCGGTTGAATTCTGCATTCTCTAAATAATTTTGTTTATTTAAAACATAGTTTTACTTCTTCTGTGTTGCGAATTGTTTGTAGGTGGGTACAGTGGTGGAAACTCGATTCTGAACAACAACACTTCTTTTTATACCTACCCTATTCCACAGGAATAAAGTAGATATATTAAGCTTGATATAGGCGAAAATATACTGTAGAGAAATAATAACGGTGGACTCTCCGATAGATACGCCCGCAATTGGTCTAACAACGCGCAACAACCTCCGTTACAGACGGGCCGAAGCTCTTACATACGCACTTATGCACTTACTTACTGGTTATTTCTAACAAGAGAGAAATATTTTCAAAAAAAATGTGAATGTACATAAAACCTTTCGAACCGTTAAAATTAAAGCAGTTTTATGGATGGCTTCAAGTCTACAGTTCACAAAATAAACGTTGGGGTTCACCAGGGGTCTGTTTTGTTCCTGACGCTCTTCCTCATTTTCATAATAATTGATCTTATGTCTGTTGTTAAAATCCGATGACAGTAACCTTAGTTTCTCATGGGACAGCAGCGTGTGCCAAACTCATTAAACTCTGATCTTAACAGCATTCTTTCATGGGGATCCCAAAAATTATTAAGTTTTTTGCTTCTAAAACTTGATGCTGTTCTCTGTCATTGAAACAAAATCGAAACATCTAGCCATTATCATGACGAAACCAAAACGTTTTCCATTCTCGGTATATGTTTGTTAGCTGGATTGATCACATACTCGAAGTCGCGAAGAACACTATGCAAAATGCCTAAATTTTCTTTAAAAGATTTAACAAATATTGCACCCCTTTTGATTTGGCTATTTTATATAATAGTCCAGGAAAATTATTCAAAAACATAAAAGTAAGTGCAAGAGTTCGTCTGTAACGAACTTCTAAGCACCCGACCCTCTTAACCTTTCTTAATTTTACTCTTTACCAAATCTAAATTTAAAATTTTTTGCCTTAAATCATGGACTTTATGCCAATAATTTGTATTGGCCACTCCCAAAAATTGACTTCAGCTGAAAAGAGAATGAAAAAATAATTATTTTTACGTTAGAATCATATGAAAATTCGTTAAAAGTGAAAATTAATGCTTTAAAAACAGTTTCTTTCTTTAAACGACCCCCAAAAGTGATGGAGATCAACACTTTGTGTTTAACAAACTTGGTAAAGGGTAATATATTAATATTTGCCATATATATATATTTATTTTTATTTTGAATCAATTTTCCGAGAAGTCGGGTTTTAAAAGATTTAGCATTTTAAAAGTAGGCATTGTCAATGGTGTGCGCGGTCCAATTTTTGTCCAATTAAAGGCTTCGAGCAACTATTGCATTGCAATAAAATTTTAAATAAAATGTAAATTTGAGGTTTTCTGACATCCACATATATTGTGGGCGTGGACTGAGGGCGGATCGTATCAATGATCATAATTTTGTCTGTACAAAATAAGAACCAAAACACTCTCCAAGTTTTAGCATCCTAGCTCGATTTTTAAGATCTAAAAACTTCACACATACGGACAGACGGACGGACGAACGCACGGACGGAGATGGCTTAATTGATTCACCTGTCTGTCTCGACCATATCTCTAGAAGATCTTAGGGGTCTACGGTGATTGTTTCATTGTGCTACAAACTATGTACTAAAATTAATACAGGGTCGGGTATGAAAATTATTAACCAGGGCGGACTTTGGCCTGAATTAAATTTATACTTAACATTTTCTTGTTAAAGAAAAATTCCACTTGATTCGACAAGCAATCGACCAAAAAGTGCCAATACAACACGTCTGGACACTAAAAGTGGCTTGCCCACTGAAGAGTCTATGGTCACTTGTAAGGACGAAACCTGGTTCCATCGGAGTAAAGCCAAGACTATGACTTTGTGTAAGTCAGTTTTCTCGTTATGAGTCTGCGAAAATGTAGCCCAATAGGTACGAAATACGCTTAAACTTTAAGTTTTTTTTTGAGCCAAAGTTTTAAAAACAGTGTTCCATCAATTGCATGCCAGCCCCTAAGACGTTCAACCGTAATACTCGCCAAAGATCGAATGCACATCAGTTTATCCTCGAGTCCACTTTCCGATACACAATAAAGTCTGCAACTGTTCAAAACAAAAGAGCCTCTCTTTCTTACAGTATCCTTTCCGCTTGTGAGATGTAGAACAACGTTTAAAGTGTAGCCAATCCCTTAACTCGCGAGTGATATATATAAAAAATATTTGAGTACAAAGCGTAAGGTCTTTAATTTTTAATAAAAAGTAATAAAACCCACCTTAGGTCAAAGATGTAAGTACTACGATTTTATTTCATAAAATTCGATCGAACGATTATTATTTCAGCATGGCTCCCATAAAGTTCTTCAATTAGTGACATTAAATCCTCCTGGCGAAAAAATTATGCAACACTAAATTATATACAGTTTGGCCATAAATAACAGGGCTAGTATTATAACTACGCACGTATCTTTTAGTATAAGTTTCATATATCTCCGCTCAATCACTACACATTTTGATCATGCAAAATTGATAACTGAACTCAAATTAAAAAATTTCCAATAATCTCCTGACAAAATGCAATTTATTACTTTCATATATCGTCCTTCCGTAGTTTTACAATTTAAAAAAGGGGACTGCCTCCTTTTTAAATTATTTTTATGCAAATGTGGTGCGCATATTTTCCAACGCGCCATGGCCATTCATTTTATCTATGCCACTGATGCAGTATATCGTCGGCCTGCAGGCTTTAACTGTGTGTGTTGTGGGTAGGATGCAGGCGATCCAATGGAAACAGTTATTTTTTTAACTATATCTAGGTATATGAAAGAAAGTCGCCTTCATACAAAATTGCGTTTTATAGCACTTCCTACCCTCACACCTTGGGTGTTGCTTTTTATTTTTGGTTTATATAGTTACAAGAATGCAAGAATGTTGGAATGGAAGAATTCCAAATCCTCCATATCCGTTTGTTCGTTTTTCCATTTTCTTTTTAGAATTTTTGGTTTAAATTTCTACAAAACACCATTCCAGTGATGGTGGCCCCATTTTAAATGGCAACGGCATTTATCTTCCCTCACATTATAATCTTCTCTTATTGAGCGAACGATGGGAGGGGTTCTTCATTTCCGTCGGATTCAAGCAAAGTGTTTGTCTTGCAGCTTCTTTACCCAAAGTTCCTTGCGCTCGTAAAAGAGATTTATTGCGAAGACGCGCTGCTGTAAGACCACACGTTCTTGCACCAACCGAAGGGGAGAATCTATGCGAGTTGCGGCAGCAGATGAATATTTTTGCTATCGCATCCCATTGGGCATATATCCTTAGAATTATTTCTTCCATTCCCGCACCATCGCACACTATACGAATTTGTGTACGTTCCACCACACCAAGAGCCCTTCTTGTAATCATGAATATGTAGAACATTTTTCGGCATCTGGGACGACTTTATATTTTTTCCTCGTCGTAGTCGTCTTCGTCCTTGCTGTCATTTTCCTTATCTCATCTCATGAAGCTCTTTTGAGGGAAATTCCACAGCATTCAAATATTGTCGTGAATGTGAAACAGCACGTGTGTTTGTGTGTGTGTGCCGTTGAGCTTTTCTTAAGAACACCCCTTGTCGTATACACCCAAAGTGGGTGTAGTACATAGGACCGGTTATGTGCTTAAACGTGCCTGTAAAGTTACCACCTAATATCATGGCAAACAAAAAGAAAATCCAAAAAAGTGCCACCTTTTCCGTGCTAAAGCAGTGCACAGTGCTGAGAGTCGGCAATATAAGGATTGTAGCCTGCAATAGGGGGCGAACCGAGACGGAAAGTTTTTCTCAAGTTTTCTCGACTCTTTCTTTCGAAGTTCTCTGCTCGCAAAGACAAATACTACAATGTATTTGCACCGTGCCGTGCCCGTTTACCCTCTTCAAGTCCATGGATCCCCCGTACAGCATGGGAGTGGTAATATGGAACGGTGCCGGGAATGTAGTAGATTCCTTTAAACGTTTTCCCATCCAAAGAGCTCCTTGAAATGATCTTAACGACCAATAAGAAGTCGTTTCGAAGAGTTGAAATCACGCTATGAGTGTTTCCACTGCGTCTTCTTTGCCAGCGCACAAGGAGTGTTTGTTCGTTTACTTGGCACGCTATACCAACATGTGCAGCTGTGGAGCTGAGGCCAGAGACTCCTATATCCTGGCGTTTCGCAATAAGGGGGAGGTGTGGAAAAATTTGTACTGCCATGAATGTGTGGCGTGGAAATGCTGCCATTCGAGTGGTAGTAGCCATAATCCTTCTATTGGCCATAGAATGCTATACCAACAACCATCAGAGTCTAACGATAATGTGGACGTAAATGTGCTACTAAAATCAATAAGAGTGTCACCTTTTTGGGACGGCAAGGATTGCCGTGTGTAATGCTCATGCGCTGGGATTTTTCTTGCAAGGAGATTCTTCCTTCTTCTTGGGTTTGGCTATAGCGAAGCTGCCATGTGACGTATATGTAGTGGAATAGCTTTATTGGCAGTTTATAGGGATTGCGGAAGAATTTCACACAATTTTTTGTAATTACTTTTATTACCAGAGAGGATTTGGGTTTGTCGACTTTATTTTCCGCATTCCCAAGCAATTTTAAATGATTCTTTAAATAAAGGTAAGACTTTATAAAACGACGTCTGTGTAGCAAATGGCAGCGTTTCACGTTTAACTTCTTTGATTTTAAAACAAGATATGCGGCATATGCTCAGTAGGTGGTCT
This sequence comes from Neoascia interrupta, assembly GCA_947623515.1. Lineage (NCBI taxonomy): Eukaryota > Metazoa > Arthropoda > Insecta > Diptera > Syrphidae > Neoascia > Neoascia interrupta. The sequence continues at coordinate 34,254,933 of OX392464.1, read as the reverse complement.
TCCGACTCAGAATAAAACAAAAAATGCAAAATATTTAAGGGTGTGACCTTACTCTCTACTACTCGTATCACCATCTTCAAAAAGCAGTATTATTTTTATATTTTTTTCTATCAGCGACTAGTTTTGACTTAATTTTCAATATCATATCCCAGGCTTAAAGTATATAGGTAGGCAGTGATATACATATTAAGTTTCGTGTGCTCTTAACAGCCGATTGGTCATATTCATTTCAAACACTTCTTCTTCCTTTCATGTCATTTCAAAAGATAAAATATTGTATGTTAATGTAGGTATTTGCGTCCCAACATGAGTCAATCAGAGCGAACTTTGAGCCTCTTCATCTCATTTTAAGCTTAATTAAATTAAGACTATAATGTCCCAAGACGACGATTGGACGTAGTCTTATGTCACATTAGGAGAACCCTGGAATTCTTAGTTCTTGACGACCATTTGCTCTCACGCTCACAAGCCCTAGACAATTTGTTCCCACTGTCTCGATGCCAAAATCACCTCTGGTTTAACTCGTCTGTCGATTTTTGACAGAGCCTAGTTTCGGGCTCTCTGGTCGAATATGCTTGCATTTGACATCGATATGTCATTGTATTCATTGGACTAGAAATTTCCTTTCGCACCGATCAAAAGTGGTTTTGGACGGCTTAAAGTTTGGTGTCGATGATATTAATGCTGGTGTTCCCCAGGCTGCGGTTTTATCTACAATACTTTTTTGGGATTTTCTTAAAGGTTTTTTTTGTCTGCCACATCTAATCCAATCCATTCTTTTGCTAATCACAGTAATCTTAGTTTTTCACATTCGTTTCTTTGCAAACGCCCCAGTCTTTCTGACGTAGAAATGGAACGGTTTAAGATGTATTGAACTCATTGAATTCCTTTCGACCTTAACAGTTTATCAACATGGGGGCAATACTTTTATCAACATGGGGGCTTTTGAATCATCCAAAACTCAATGCTGTTTACAGTCTTCCAAGCTGAATAGAAATTTTCAGCCGGAATCCATGAATATGGCACTCGCATATCACTGAAACCGAAAAGCTTTTCTTACTCGGTATGTGTGTTAATGACAACTTACGTTGAATTGACCACATATTCGAAGTCGCCAAGAACGCAGTGGATTAGGTTTCTTTAATCGATGCAAGAAATACTTTACACCATTCTGATATGGCTGTCATCGCGTATACGATCAAAACGGGAGTATAATTCTCATGTCTGGGCAGGAGCTCCTAAGGCAAATTTACAACTACTCGATAGGATACATAAAGAGCATTAAAACAGAAAAGTGACTTAAAAGTTGCGAAGTCATTCGACCCCTTGCAACATAGTCGCGATGTCCCTTGCCTTTCATTGCCTAATCGCTCTTGCATAGGCAGCTGCATTTTACCCGTTAAAGAATGACTCGCGCAAAGTGCAATGCTTCATCAGTGCACCCTTGATTGAGCCTTATTTCGGACCAGCCGCATTTTGTTGAAGGCTTTTTTTAGGCTGAGCAACTCGGATGTCGGATGTGGAACAGTCTTATACAGGATGATTTTCCTCGCCACTACAGTTTTCAACAGTTCAAAACCAAAGAGTATCAGTTCCTCTCCTCTTTCTCCTCTGATAATTTCCATTTGCCTTATGCTAACTCAGTATAAGAGTAGCCATAGCCCCTTTAACGCAGATGGATTATAAGAAAATAATATGTACCTATATAAGTAGTTTCCCAATCTGGCGGATTGTGACATATCATCACTGGTCTTGTGAAGCCAGTATTTTCATTTTTAAACTGGAAGACTGGAACATTTAAAACCTCATCTATCAAAAGATATGGGAAAAAAAAATATTTTTACCCAAAAAATCGCATGTAGAAGGATATTTTTTGAAAAGTATCAAGATTTCCTAAGAAAGCCAAATTTGAGTTCAACACATTAGCTGCCTTTGCCATTTCTTTTGTGGTTAGAATTACAACTTACCTATTGCTTGGTGATGTCTCTGTCGTTTAGTGATCAGCATGTAAGCTCAAGGCTGGAGAAATCATTTTTCCAAAAAGACAGGTGATATTTACCTAAAAACAAAAGTCAAGGTTAATAGTCCCATAAAAAATGACTATCAAACGCAAACCAAACCGGTGTTTATTTCTGTGTTTTAACAGCGTAAAAAATCATACCATTCCTAAAATTCATACAGGTAAGGACACTCGAAAAAATTACCTTTAATGCCGACCCACAATTATTATTTTTCACGGATTATGCTCCTTAAGGTTTTGTACAAAGTATTTATTATACCTTCTACCTGTTAATGGATATTTCCATCTTCGTAATCGTTTTTTCTGTGTCCTCGTTTTTTAGTGCAGCAATAACCATAAAGCAGAGCCCACAGCGAGGAAGATCAGCAAAATAACTATACATAAGAAAGGTAAGGGAAGGGAACTTTCATATTCCCATACCGTCATTCTTTACCAAGGGTTTATTTCGCTTTGCTGTGCCATTATCTCCCAATGGAATTTTGTCGGAATACCATTAATGTGAATCGTTTCTTACACTACATATATACACTACTGCCATCCAATGTATAACAGCATACAAGCATTCGTACAACTTTTTGGCAAAGAATAATTCACTTGACTTCTTGATTCCTGTGAGTTCACATAAGGAAGTCATTATCACCTGACATACATTATGGAGGCATCATTTCCGAAAAGGTTATCTAATCTAATGGGTGTACCATGACGATGCACAAGGTGGATGTTTCTTATGTCATTATAAATAAACAACGGTATATATATATAATGAAGAGAAATTTATATGTATAAGAATAAAGGTAGAGTAAAAAGGTAGTATAACAAAACTAAGGTAGGTAATGCAAGAAGGAAGATTTTTTTTCGCAAAAGGTTATTGTCATTATGTGTAGATGGTAAGAAAATGTGTTTTACTTTGTCTAACGTCAAAAATATTAATACCAATAACTAAAAATAAAATCAGCTTAAAATTTTATTTTATTAATAATAATCTTTTCAAGCCTTAAATTTGACTTTAACAACCATTTAATAGGAACAGATGAAAGCCTAATGGTATAATATACATAAATGCTATTAATTTATGAATTTAACTCAAATTTGTGTAAGCAAAGTAGCTTCGTTTTTTGGCTAATTAAAACATTTAGTCAATGACGAATATAAATAAATAAATAGAGTGAAGCAACAGCTCGATCGGAGGGCCAACTTCTCAGCCATGTATGCTATGTGTGTTGTCTTCTTCACGTACAAGGGTACTTTCAATTTTTTTCTGAGTCAAAACGACACTTTGAGACGCTTTTCGAAACAAATGTTAATTTCGGATGTGGTAAAAGAACAAGAGTTTTTGTGCTGATGACAACGCGACGGTATTATTAGGATTTCCCTGTAATAGGCGCACACATTGACCACTACGCCATGGGTGGCGGAATACCACCCCAGTTAGTGGCGAAGCATTATTTTAAATTCAAATTACCTAAACCATTCAGACAATGAGACCAGCCAGCGATGAAATCAAACGAAAGATAATTCTTGCCAATCGCTGTTTCTGTTGTTCTGAGCAAAGCAGTGTCTCGAGCAAAGCCGTGTCTCTGTTTATAAGACCCTCATTATCCCACTCCTGCCTTACGGTGCAGAAGCATGGGCCCTGGTCCAAGGCGGATGAAAACACTTTAGGCTGCTTCGATAGGAAGTTCTCGACGTCTGCATAGACGAAAAGAGGAGGAGGAGATATAACGTCGAACAGTATGGACTGTATAGCGACACCAACTTAGCCAGAAGAGTATATAGTTACAACCTTTACGATGGCTGGGTCATCTAGAGCGGATGAACACTAACGCCCTGGCCCGGAAAATCCCGCAGGGATGGCGCAGTAAAGAAGCACAGAGACTTCGCGTGCTAAACTGGAGACAGGCAGCTGGAGACAAAGCTGGCTGGCGAAGCTTGCTGGGTGGGGTTTACCCAGACTGTTAGAGCCACCAGTCATTTAAGTTAGCAATTAAAAAATCGCAATTACCTACTATATAAAAAAGACCGTCGTTACAGATTGAAATTGATCAAAATTTATAAGTCTTGAGCAGACAAAAATATATATAAGAAAACCAGCGAAAATGTATTTGATAAAAATGTAAAAATTGTTTATCTTATAACATTTCTTATAAAATTTGGTCGTCTTTTAAAGACTTTAAAATACCACTTTGAATCCAATCGAACTTTGACCATTTACTCACCGGATAAAAAGTCCATTGTTCTGTTCTAATTCTTTTTTTCGATTCAGTCTCCTTTTCGCCATTTTATTGTGTCCCCAACTCAATGTTTCGAATTGAAAAGGATTATATTAAACTTTTGAATTGCCAAAAGAGAAAAACGAAGAACCAAGGAAATCGAAACAAGAGCATCTGAAAGAAAAACGGAAAATCCTGGAAAAAAAAATACGAAAAAGTTTCTCTCCCTTGTTATTTTTAATGGGATGCAATAATCGTTAAATGTTTGGCGCATTGGAATGATACCGAATTTCTGAAGTAGTCGAGACGGAACGGGGCCCGTTAGGGAATTCATTGGCTTAGCCATGGAGCTGAGGTATATACACAAAGGTTCCATCCACTTTTCTATTTCAGTGGATATCTCTGTTTAAAATTCAAAGGATTTTCCTTTCTTTTGTGTGTGCAACTAGCAGCACATTTATATGCGATGTTAATGCAAAACAGAGACATATAAATGAGAAACCATGTTCTCTGTTGAAATGTATATATGGTACAAAGAAGGACCCATATCCCTTGAATGAATTCACTTTCAGTACCTGTTAGCATTTCTCTATAAATATTTTAGAATTCAAATCAAGATTCTGCGGACCTTGTAAAACTGTTCTTGGGACACACTGTAAACGGCTATGAGTATCTGGTGACATGAAAGGCGAAGATGTGAACATTTGGTGTTTGTTTACATATGTACCATGTTAATGTTGAGATAAGGCGCAGCGGTACAGCCACATATGGATTTTAAATTTTAATTGGGATAAATTCTCGCGGCAGCAATGGAATCAAAATTAAGGGTATCTCTATGAAATTGCTGGAAAGTGATTATTTTCAATTATTTATAATTTGATGGTGTATTATACTGGCGGAATATTGTTCGTTAAGGTGATACTAAATTATTTATTATTAGAGGGTCAGAGGAACCTATTTATTCCTCTTGATTGCAGGACTCTAGGCGTGTTGCCTATAGAGTGTTCCTAATGTAAATCAGCTGAATTGATTTAATGACAAGCTTATTCTTGCCGCCTCAAGAGCAATTGAACTTACCTACCTCTTAAAGTAAAAGACTGTGTCTACTGAATATTTTTTATTACTTTTATTTATATTTAGTTATAATTTATAATATTTATTTGCATATTTTACATAATATTTATTTTATTATATTGGTATTATAAATCAAAAAATCGACAAAAGGAATTGTGTCGGAATTTTCGAAGCATTTGATGCACCCGAGGCGACCCTGGACAGCCAAAAGTCAAAAATCAGAAGAACTCTCCCACTCCCGATAAGCAATTTCATTACCAGGAGTCTTTAGGTCATAAACATTTAAAGCCGATTGCCAATTCATAGAGTTAAGCCTATACAAAAAAATGTGTTTAGTTCTTTCTGCAGAACCTCCGCCCAAATAAAAGCGACTAGACCGCAAATTATTTAGAAAACAAGTATTGCTGAAGTGCTAATAATATTATTATAGGTAAACAATTTTTTTTTTTTACTATTAAATGTTGACATATTAAAAAATATTTGTTTTTGTTGGAGATTGCTACTATCCGCCCCTATGTAGCCAAGACAAGCCATTGCTTGGAGTTTGGCAAAAGAGGCAGTAACACGTTTTAACGAAAGCCTGTTCCACCAAACAACCGATTCGTATGAGCGGAGTCATCTAACCATGGCCGTATCCAAAGGACGCTTTTCGGCTTTAAGCACCTTGTCTTGCTAAAAGCGCCTCTGCACTGCCAGAAAGTGGACAGTGCTTTTTCGGTTTTGGATTCAACATGCTTTGACCATAGAAGTTTTCTATCAATGATCACTAGTGAGATTGCTAGTGACACCTTTAATCACTAGTTGAGTCAGACCAGTGACCTTCCTCCTTCTCGTAATGAGAACAACCGTAGTTTTAAGAGGATACACTGAAAGCCCATTCCTAGTGCACGAATCAGCGATCAAGTCCAGGGATCTCTGCGCCTGAGAGCACACAATCCCTAGGTTTGAGCAGACAGAAAGAACGGCGACATCATCCGCGTAGGCTTGTGGACTGAGGAAAAAGATAATTTTTTTCCCCCGCCATGTTGCTCATGGCGCTCAATAAAAGTGCGTTCTTTTGCTAATTCACTTGTTTGCGTTTTCGCTATATGATTTTGCCTGAAAGAAGAACAGGAATTCTGGGATTGTAGATCAAACATTTTTTTCAAAATCTATGCTAGTGACCACTGCTTTAAGCACCTAGCAGGATTTAGAAGAAATTAAAATTTGGTAGCGATGTGTATTTTTTTTTCTAAAGCCCTAAAAGGGTTTTATACTGTAATGTGTCGCCACATTCACAAGAGATAAAACGACATGCAGGAATCGCTGAATGTATCCATCGATTCACTTTACGAACGCACCCGCTCGATTCACTAAACGAACACACCCAGACCCAACTGTCATTTTAAGTAAGCTGAAAGCAAACTGATATTCGGAGCCCGAATTTCGATATCGAAAATTTCGCTTGCATGGAATTCAGCGGAAAAGTAAAAATGGCAAATTACCGAAGGGGATTATTTTTCTTAACTTTTTTTACAGAAAGTCCTAGAAGGTATTTAATTTGTATAAATACACGGGTGACAGGCTGGTACGAGACAGTTATATCGTCCGTTGAACGTTGACTTGTGAAAAACGACAGTAAAGTAATAAGTAATGGAATTGAAAAAGAAGTGTTGAATTCTAAGTAGAATTCAACACTTCTTTAAATTAAGTGTAACTTGAATTAAGATAAGTTTTGTTTGATAAAAAAAGTGTTTTATTGTGTGATTATAAAAGTGAAAATGGTTTTTTTCCGACAAACCTCAGGCGACAACATTACAATACTTACTTAAGGTGGCGCTACAGTCCGGGGTGGACCTGGGCCTCAGCCAACAAGCTTCGCCAGCCAGCTCTGTCTCTAGCTAGCCGTCTCCAGTTTCGCACGCGAAGTTGGCTGAGGTCCCCTTCCACTTGCGTGCGCCACCTGAGTCTCGGTGCTCCTCTACCGCGTCGTCCCTGCGGTGTGGATTCGAAGATTTTCCGGGCCGGGGCGTTGGTGTCCATCCGCTCTAGATGACCCAGCCATCGTAGACGTTGTGTTTTGACTCTTTTGGCTAGGTCGGTATCGCTGTACAGCCCGTACAGTTCGATGTTATATCTCCTCCTCCACTCTCCGTCTATGCAGACGGGACCGTAAATCGTCCGAAGAATTTTCCTCTCGAAGCAGCCTAAAGTGTTTTCATCCGCCTTTGACAGGGTCCATGCTTCTGCACCGTAAAGCAGGACTGGGATGATGAGGGTCTTATACATGGACACTTAAGTTGCTCGAGAGAGGGCTTTGCTACTCAATTGCCTTCTTAGCCCAAAGAAACAGCGATTGGCAAGAGTTAACCTTCGTTTGATTTCAGCGCTGGTGTCATTGTCTGAATTGATAGCGGAACCCAGGTAGACAAAGTCCCTAACTACCTAAAAGTTATAGCTGTCGATGGTGATGTTTTGTCCAAGACGTCGGTGTTGGGTGTCTTTTCTTGATGACAGCATATACTTGGTTTTGCCCTCATTGACTGCTTAACCCATATTCGCCGCTTCCGTCCCAATACTCACGAAGGCTTCACTGACATCACGCTTTGTTCTACCGATTATGTCAATGTCGTCTGCGTATGCAAGTAGTTGAACGGACTTTTGAAAGATTGTACCTCTGGTGTCGGTGCGAGAGTTCTGCACAATTCTCTCAAGTATGATGTTAAAGAAGTCGCATGACAGCGCGTCGCCTTGTCTAAATCCTTTTTTGACATCAAAGGGATCGGTGAGGTCTTTGCCGACCTTGACGGAACAGCGTGAGTTTTCCATCGTCATCCTGCACAGCCTGACGAGTTTGGCAGGGATGCCAAAACTAGACATTGCGCTATATAGCTCGTCTCTATAGATGCTGTCATACGCGGCCTTGAAATCGATGAAGAGGTGGTGTGTATCGAACATTACAATACATTTATGTCATATTGGAGGTCTGGAGTAATATACCTATGCGCCAAGAATAGTACTAACAGCACATTAGTTTTTATTTCACCTTTTGGTTCGTAAACGCTATGTTATTTAACAGAGACACATCATTTGAATTTGAAAAAAAAACTAGTGGACAGGTTACAATCCGCTTACGCGAATCGTTGGATACCTTATCCCAATTGACCCATGTCAAGCTCCGAATCGCATTTATTAGTTGAAAATCTCCTTTGTATAAAGGGGGCATGGCATCGACCTCTCATATTTATGATTTTATGACAACTAACACCTTATTTTGACAATTCCTCACATCGAAGTATCTACCTAAATAATAACTTAGTTCAATACACAAGCAAAAAGTGCGTGACGTCAGTTACTTCCCACAAGTACATGTGTATTTCACTAAGCCGTCATGGTTGTTTCACAACAAGCGCGTCAACGTCAAACCAGAGCGTGGTTTGAAAAATCGCTTGTACAATGTAAGCGAGCAACCGCAACGACTGTTTGACAAAACAGAATATATTATTATAATCACAACAATTATAAGCGTCAAAAATAAAGAAACGTCTTTTATGGCCGTTTCTTTTTCAGCGCGAGAGCGTCAAACCAGAGCGACAGCGACAATTCTAGACCAGAGAAATCGTTTGTTAATACAAAAAGAGAGCGAGAAAGCGCGACGACTGTTTTGAGTGCACAGTGACAAAACATGAAATATTTCTAAAATTTGTCGACTTTATTGCACATAAATAGTTTATATTTCACAACAAGTATTAGCTTCGAGAAAAAAATTTTATTCAACAGCGTGTCATAGCTCAAAACACCGATTGACAGAATAATCGTCAACCTCGGCCAGGGTTTTTCAATTTTTCGAAAAGCCCGGCGAGTGAGACAGCGATCACGCCGGTATTGTGAACCACCATGGGGTGGTTCATTGCCATTGATTGAAATTCATTTGACAACTCGCCCGCAACCATCGCTCGCTGTCTCGATCCTTATGTGTAATAGCCATTAACCTATGTGTCACAACTCAGAATAGCAAATGACAGTATATTGGTAGACCTCGGTGAGGTTTTTTCAATTTTTCAAATTGTGAGTCACTCGATACATGGCCATTGATTGAAATTCGTTTGACAACTCGCCCTCTAGCTCGCTCTCTCATTGTGAAACAGCCATAAGTTGTTTACTTCGGCGTGACGGATGCAACCAACTTCATTGGGCTGGAGGCTTTGACATCAATTGAGTTGAGTAATCGGTTGAAAATAAAGTTGAATCACAACCAGAGCCTGCGCGCAGGACTGGAGTCGAATATGTTCAAAACTTTCAACTTACAGATAAGTATACTAACACACACAACAACGCTTTAAAATGATTCAAAAAGACAGAAGCTTCTAACACAACGCAACTGTCACTCACTGAACTCCAGTTTCCATCTCGATGGGACTGGTTTAAGCTTTTTCCTTGTCTTCTTGGAAACTGGATATCTGCTGATGGGTACTTGTGTGCGTTTGTTTTATTTTTCCAGTTAACGTGTAGTAACTATTTTACGAAACGCTTAAAAATATTAAGTTTTGTCTATATTTAAAAAAATCTTAATTTAGAGAAAAAATTAGTAGCCCACTCGAAAGCTATTTATGTCTTTCTTAAGTAAGTGTGGTTTTTTTTTTGTATCAGTAGTATTTGCTAAGCCTTATTCGGACAAAGAGGCACAAAAAAATAACGTAGAGTTAAGTTACTCTCTACTTATTTTCTCCGAAAATTTCAAAGATATCTCAATAAATTAAATTGCAGATTGTAGGTCTTAATTTCTCTCTTAAATGTGTGCAAAATCAAGAGAATACGGGCGTTATTTCTTAGGTTTCGCCATTTGAAGCTAAGCAGACTTTTGTTACTTTTGTCAAACTGAGCTAGTTTAATTTTATTTATAATGATGAAGATGTGATCCGATAATTTTGATCAGGAAAAAAAATTAATTCCCCGGTGATGTGATCAATCCTACAGCAATCTTAATTTATTACTGGCAATTTAGGACGCGCAACTTTTAAGCGTTTTGTCTTGGAAAATAACTTTCTGCAAAATCACCGGTTACGTTTCTGTTTTGTTAATTTTTATTTTATTTTGCTGGTTTTTTCATAAGTTTTACTCGCAGAACATTTTTGTTTTTATATCTTTTTCCTTGATAAATTGATGATTCCGAGAAACTGAGATTCCTTGATAAAAATGAAGTTGCAAAATGGTTGGTTATACTTCTCAGATCTGAATAAAAGACAAGTTAAAGAAAATCCATTCACATCATGCATACTAGGCTTTATTAGTAATTTTTTTATTCAAAAACTTGTAACAGCTTTAAATTTAAATACAAAATAATACTGATAATGTATTGTATGCGTTTCATATGTACGTTGAGGACAAGAACAAATAATTATTGAAGTCAACTTGTTACAATACCTGTGAACCACCGTGGTATGTTGCTTTTTTTCAATTCATAAGTAGACAGACATCGGGCTGGCTAAAGAAATAAAGAAAGGAGAGAAGATAAAAAATCAATTAAAATAATGTTTTTCTTTAAAAAATTTCATAGTTTATTCATAGTTCAAAATGAGGCATTTTACTAATTTAACACTTCGGGACAATCAAAAGTTATAGGTTTTAAAGAAAATCTTTTGGTGAAGGTGATTAATATCACCAAAACGAGTTTTTATTCTGTCTACAATATGTTCTTTTCTGAAAACCTAGTCTGACTTTCAACGCGTTTAAAAAAACCGTCTTGTAAGATTTTTTTGGGTTAAAAATTAATATTTTTGAGTTTTTGTTCGACCTTCTACCCTACCTGCCGTATTGAGCAACGCTTAAGAAAGAAAAAACTAGGCCTTTTCTTTTATACGTACTGCGAATTTTTTTATAGGTACGAAACACTAAATTTAATTTAAGAATACTTTAGCTTGATTTTCCCAGGATCTATATGGCTAACTAGAGACCAATGTTTTCTTCTTCAAAAAAGAAGAACCGCAAAAAATTCAGAATCCATAAAAAATATTTTATCTGTCGCTTAAAGATAATTATAATTATTTAAAATGCTGCAATTTCAAATAACCGAAACAATCAGATGACAATTGAGAAACAATTACACCCAATCCTGCCAAGTATGCTCGTTATTCGATGCTCGCAACCATAAAACAGCCATAAACTGTTTCTGGGACGCATTTTTCCTTTTGAGTTCTTATTTTTTTGGGTTGACTCTCTGCGAAAATTTTTACGAGTTCATAGCTCGTTATTTTTAGTGGTCGTAAATTAAGTAACGACCCCTGAAAGTGCTCCCGTGATTTTGTATGTGTATTATACGCTTTTTCCATCCACTACACCACTTTCAGAGAGTGGTTGGCCGGGTGACTGGTTAACATTTTTATGAACGCAACTCTCTTTGTAGGAGATGTCATCGACGAGACGTTTGCCATCAAACGAAATGACGCGATGCGGCTCGACTCTGGGTTCGAGTTTGGCTCGCTCAAACTGTCAAAATAACCGAGGCGATGAAAAAGTGTCATTTTCAGCTCTCGCCCTATCCGTACGTAAGCAGGATGAGATTTTATTCTCGTTTTATGGGATATAACTGGTATTGTGATGACAACATTTTGTGAAATAATCGTAAAACCAAATTATATAGTGGAGTTTGCTCTGTTTTAAGGCGTTCAACTCGTTAAGTGCTAAGCCACTGCCGGTTGCTGTTGTTGCTCCCTTTTTTTGGCTGACATCTTCGGTTTGATGAGTATTCGTGGTATCCTGTTGCGTGTCAAGCATTGGATGCGGTAATAAATCTAATTGTTATGACGAAAGTAGTCGTTAAATTGAATCAAGGTCAAATCTTGCAGAGCTACAGGGTTCGTTAGGTTTTTTTTTTTTTTATGGATAAATTAAGTACTTTATATGACTATCGCAAATGAGACATTCAGTCTGCGATCTTGAACTTGTAAACAAAAAATACCTATTCACATGCCATCCATTTTATCTTGAGTTCTTGCTGAAGCGAGGCAGCTTCGTTATGCATTGATTATGTTTTCGAAAAGCTACACAGGTATAGTGCTCTATTATTAGAGACAAATTATAAGTTGGTTGAGTAGAATGTTGAACAAGATAGTTTGCATTTCTTCTGGTAATTATTTTATTTCTCTTTAGCAAAATAGAAAATCTTATCTTAATAAATAGAATAACTTATTTTTGTACTCTAAGATATATAAACTTATTTAAACGTAATACTATTCTATGCAAAAGCATAATACAACAATATTTGTAGGTATTGCCAAAAAATGAATGCTTATTTTTTAACGAGCAAACCTTCATAACCTATTTTAACCTATATTAATTTTCGATCATAAAAGCCTGGCCAACGAAACAGTTTTTGAATAAATAGAGTCTTATGAGAAGCTTTACATGAGCGACAGCTGTTGCTTCCGTATGACCCAATGTTATTTCAAATGTCGACGGCGACTATTTCGTCGCTCGTGTAAGGAGGCTCTAAGACTCTTCAAGAGCCTTGTATAAGAGTTATGTCCCAGAGTTAAGCTTTTGGAGTTTTACTTTTAACGACTGGTGTAGAGTCTTATGAGAGCCTTATAAGCCATGAATTGCATATATATGCAAATGAGCTATTAAGCTTCATAAAAAGAGAAGAATAAAGAATTAAATGATTTAAAAAATAATAAAAAACTAATGCATTTTATAATCTCTCATATATGTATGAAATATCGTAGCAGGGTAACTTTTTTCTGTTTTTGTAAGTCGTAACGTGAATGTGGAATATCCTGCCTCAATCGGATTTTCTTTCTTAATACAATTTTTAGCTATTCAAAACAAGAGTTTACAGGAACCCTTTCCTTTTCTTAATCATTTCCGCTCGTTATGTTTTACAATAAAAGGATAGTCTAATCCGTTATTTGCTATAGCTAATTACATAACTATAGGTTTTTAAAATTACAAGTTCAATTTGAATAGGTATACCTTTTGTTTACAATTTCTGTTTGGTTGTATTAGTTAGTTATTACTAAACTGTTACTTTAAGCGATTAAGCGTCTGCAAGAGACTCTCCTGTACTTGTGTTTTAAGAAACAACCTGAAAAACTTCACAACGAGGCCAATAGGTACTGCTTTGAAGTGATAGCTATTTTTAACCTTTGAAGAAAAAAAATGTTGAGCTTTTTTTTACAGCAATGGCCTAAGAAATAGATGTCTTGTAAGACTTCAGATCTTATTATCAAAAAACATTTTCTCGGACTGTGATCTTATTGCCAGATTTGAACCCTAATAAGGCTCTTGTTATATGATTACAATTCTTGTAGAGCTCAAGTCTTACAATAAGAGTCAAAATATACTCTTTTTCTAAGAGTTTAGCACTAAAGGTAAGAGTTTCTTACTTGGTTAAGAGGAATGCTGCTAAAAGATAATTTTTCGATCTATAACAAGTATTATGCTCGTGAAATATCAGAATGCTTCTGATATAATCAATATGATATAAGAGTCGTAAAGGTGCTATTTTGCGATTTTAGAGGACACCTGTCAAGCATGGTGTGCTTTAAGGTTGTTAGTACACAAAATTAAAGGGAGCTGAATTTTTTTATGTTCTGGAAACCGACTTTCTCATAAAAGATATAGCTCTCCGGTGGAAATTTTTGGTGATAAAAGACAAAAAGCAAACCTAAGTATCACATTCTGCCACCGTCGCCATCTGGAAAAAAGTGGCGTTGTTTTTCATGGTCACCACCTCCGCGAGGGTTTGACAAGCCTTCCAAGAGTATCATTTATCTTGAAAAAACTTCTCAAGTGCCGTTAAGATTCGGCAAAAAATTGTAGGTCCCCTTGTATGCGAAGAGATTACCACAAATTTGGCCCTGGTTCACCTCGAGCTGTTGCGCCACTCTATATTTATTTTTTTAAAAGTATCACATTACTTCAGTAAAGCAATGTGGACCTATATACGACCTTAAAAGGGATGGAGCTTATTTATAAATTCTGTTCTTAATTTTATGAGTTTTCTATAGAAAAGTTGTGTTTACAAATTTGTAGGAATGAATATACCTTTTCATAGAAGTGCAACCTAGACCCTTTTTTCCGTTTGTTTTGTCCTTTGATCGAAGATCGAATTTCTAAAAAATAGTTTTTAGAAAAGCCATGTTTACAAATTTGTATAGGTTTGTACTTACTCATAGATTTGCAATAATTTTTTTCGATTTCGTTTGTCTTTTGATCGAAGTTCGAGTCTTTAACCAATTGTTGCCTATGGCTTTAAATTAAATTTTCTTGAAAGTTGCTTCAATATAATATGTTCTCAGATTATATGCTGATATTATGCTTTCATGCGTCCTGCAGCCTTACAACATCATCAAGAGCAACCCATACATATCACTGTCCCACCCATATCCAATTGTGTTGCACCGCATTCTCTGAAATGAGGAAAATGTTGAACAATATTTCCTCTTAAGCTCTCGAATAAAATTTAATGAGTTTTCACTCGACAACGAGTACATATAGGATAATTCCTTCAATCCAGATGCATACAGAATACCCAGCCGCACAATGAAACGACATCCATGCAGATATACACTGGCGATAATAATAAACCAAGATAAAAACGAATAGGGATCGTTTGGATTGCGATTGGGAAGCAGGATTGTGTCCCTTTTGTTTATGTTATGGCTTGGATAAACAAAAACCAATTGAATTGTCCAGTACGAAGGCTAGTGTGTGCTTGAGCGTGGCAAAAACGGATCAAACTGCGAGCAGGAAACAATAGCCGTTTTTGGTGTGTGAGTGCTGTTTTTTGTGACCGGCTTGCGACATTCCTTTCCTGTATGTGTAGGTAGGTTGGTATATCCTTTTTTATCCCGCGGCGTTCGTGTTGTTTTTTGTCATTCAACAGTATAGAGTTGGTTTTTTCTAATATTGCTGCAGACGTTTTCTTTGTTCATACAACGATTCCCATGGTGTTAATTTTCAACTCTATTCCGTGGAATGTTTTATGACGTCTATAAATGCAATGGACTCGCATGCCATCGGGGACATACCGACAAGGAGTAAAAAGAGCATGCCAAGGTTGACATATGGCTAAAATGTAAGGATTTTTAGTAAGGAATCTGGATAGCATTCGACCGCACCACCTTTTGTATAAGTGCAAAAATATTTGGTTAAAAAACGATTCCTTTGTTTAATGTTGTAAATCTTTGAGACGCAGTCTGTTTCTTTAAAAAAAAAAATTTAGATAACACAACAGGACTTATCTCTTTTTTATGTTTACGTAGCATGACACGGAGAATGGTTTTCCGTAAAACTAGTACAAAATAGTTATGTAGATACGCTTATATTAACAGCACTGTTGATTTAAGCAATATGACAGCGAAATTTGACTACGTTGACAGCGAAGGCTACTATGTAATGCCTCCATAATATAGGTAGTATCAACTACAACGATTATCCATTATTATGAAAGTAAGCCTTGGCTAGGTTAGGCACCCTGGCAATAC
Source organism: Neoascia interrupta (assembly GCA_947623515.1). NCBI lineage: Eukaryota > Metazoa > Arthropoda > Insecta > Diptera > Syrphidae > Neoascia > Neoascia interrupta. Next base: position 34,239,163 of record OX392464.1, on the reverse strand, counting down.
ACAAAACATCGTAACACATGCGCCTAAAGAAAGAATTAACGCACAACCACCCTCTTTAGAAAACAGATGAAGGTAAGCTTAATAATGTTAACATAGGCTTGAGTTATATAGCCGAAGTAACCAACTTTAAGCTTTCAGTATTGGTAACAACATTTACGTGCTTTGATGCTGTTGCTTTTTAAATGCCTTCCCTCTATGAAAATTGTATTAAGAGCCATAAATGTAAACTATATAAGGTTCTAATATTGCATTTTTAACATCGCTTAATTTGCTACCTGGCAATAGTGATGCGGCTTAATATGGACATAGCAATTGGCTTTAAAATATGCCGAAAGTAAAAAAAAATAAAGTAAATTTAAAAAAAAAGTCTTTGATATGATAAAATATCACAACGCTAAAGAAGCATCATTGCTCATTTACATTGTTACGTTTTGAGCACTTTTTAACATAAAAAAAATCATTTTCTCTTATTGTGGCTCCTTTCCTTAAAACATATTTGGTTCAAATATTTCGTTCTTTAAATTCCATTATCGTTTTAATTATAGCTTAACCACATTTTACGCAATACAGAAAAAATATAAACCCATTATGACCGAATGAAAATTGCAAAATACCATAATAATTTCAGAGATTTTCCTAATTTCTTCACGTTCGCCAGCCAGACATTATCAGAACCTGCGTGCTTCATTTAATTAACTAACAAAAAAAACATCGACAGAACCAAGCCCTACTGCGTTATGACTTTACTAAAAAAAAGAAACAAATTCCCTACAGAAACTTAATAAAGCAAATTATAAATGGTGTACCTATACAAATACACACAGCCGCATTCGAAATATCCTATCCATAGGGTTTGTGTGATGATACCCGTGTACCACCGAAAAACCATTAAGACGGTATGTTTCATAGCAAATACAATGTTCTTACAAAAACCCAAGATAAAAATGGAAAAACGTGTATAAAAAAATATATACTTAGAAAAAGAACGCCTCGAAGACGTTATAACGTCCATTAAAAGCAATTTGAAGCACGTTGTTCTATCTATTAAACGATAGAAAATATTTTCATTTCTTCGGTTCTTTAGCAACCCTAATAGCTATGAACATTCTGCACATGTAGACGTTAATGCATAGATCGAGGACACTCCAGGACACGAAGATGAGAAGGAAAACAATACATTAAAAGCAATATGTACGCATCTAGAAATTTAAAGACCTCTACGTGCTTCGATTACAAAATCTAATACCTAGGTTATAGCAAAGAGAGAAAAATCCCTTAAAGAGTTTTCGGAAAATTAAAACCGGGGAATATTTTGCTCCCTAGGTAAGGCATAGCTGGAATAAAATTGAGAAAGATAATAATAATGGAATAGTTAATTCTTTTACTGTTTTGATTACTCTTTTCGTTATTAAAACATAATTTTTTAACAGACGCTTGTAATTACTGAATTGTCTAAAAATGGAAAAACGTTCTCATGTCTGTCCGTCAAAAACTGACCGACGCTATCAACCAATGCTAGAGCAGGTGCTTGGGATATTAAAAATAAAACTTTTTGCGACACTTGAAACAAATTAAAAATTTCGCTTTTTTTAATTTAAAAAAGTGTGAAAATCTCACAAACCGAAGTACATAGGTACAATTTTAAGGCAAAAAATATTCCTTCTTTAAGAAAACCGGTAGCAAAACTCAAAGATTCGAAAAATTTCGGATTCGAAAACCTAGAAGAATTTTGAAGTTTAAGATTTGTTTATGTATATCTAAAGCATTTCCAAGCCTATATGTAAGCCAAGCCTACATAAACTATATGTAAAAAATTAAAAAAAAACTTTCAACCCAAGTTTTTCTGGGCCTATTCAAAAATGATGCAAGGGAAAAATATGTTCCACCGTTTATTTTCAAAAACGAATGCTAGCACAGATAGTAGAAGTAAAGATAAAAAGTTCACAGATACAAAGATAAAAGTAGTCACAAATCGAAATTGCGATAAAATTTGTTCTTTTTGTTGAATCCATAATATTAACTTTTTCCTTTTGTATTTTTAGTCAACATTATGGGTTAAACAAAGAGAACAAATTTTATCACAATTTCGATTTGTCCAAATAATTTTGCCGATGATTCTTTAACCGATTGTATAAGAGCCGACGGACCGCTCCGTGTATGACTTTATACTTGACGTTCTTTTGATTTTTATACCCCATCCCATAGGATACGAGGTATATTAAGTTTGTCACATAGTTCGTAACACGGTGAAATAATAATGGTAGACCCCCAAAACCTTAAGGGTATAATGATCGAGACCGAATTCTGAATCGAATAAGCCGTGCCCGTCCGTCCATCTGTCTGTATGTCACATGTTTTTAGGCCTTACATATTAAGCCTTACATCATCGGAAGCGATGGTTGCTTCCTGATCTCCTGGTGCAGTGTACCCTGCACATAAATGGAGTTCCATTAAATCAGGTGGAGAAGTTTAATCTTTTTCACGAAAGATGGGAGTTGTCCTGTAGTAAAGGAACTGCGCCGGCCGGTCATCAGGAAAGCGGAGCTTGGAGTGAAAGCAAAGATCTCAGCTTTTAATTCTGTGTTCGTTCCGACCCTCATCTGTGGTCATGAAATTTGGGTAATAACCGAAAGAATTAGATCGCGGGTACAAGCTGCCGAAATGAGATTCCTGAGGTGCGTTGCTGATGTTACTCTAAGGGATAGAGTGAGAAACGTCAGTATTCGTGGGAATCTTAATGTTGAGCAGCTACTTCTCCGAGTGGAGCGATAGATTCTTCGATGGTTTGGACACGTTGTTCGCATGCCCCATGACAGACTTCCTAGACAGGTCATGCTAGCCGAGATGCGAGCGCGTCGCCCCCTGGTAGGCCAAGAAACAGGTGGTCGCCTGGGGATTGCGCCGGAGTCTCTTGAGTTGGTGGCGGAGGATCGAGAAAGATGGAAGGACCATTTAGTCACCCTCGCTCCGCGACCCTTGTAAGGTATAAGCAGCATCCGAAAATGATGATGATGATGACATCTAAAGCTAGGAAGCTCAACTTTGGTGCATAAGTTCATTGTTATCCGAAGCAGTAAAAGTGGAAAAATTTTGAAATCCGCCAGCAATCGGTGCTTGCGACTACCTCCAGGGCTTTCAAAACTGTAAGACGTCTTAAAGGCCTGAAATTTGGAAGGTATTTATTATCTCCTGTTTATTGTAAGCAACGCAAAATGAAAATGTAATTGCTTTCAGTGCCCTTGTGGGCGTGGCATAGACTTAAAGGGTAATTTTTCAAATGCATTTTATTCAATATTTTTGTTCCTAATTGAAAAAATTTTACTTAATATAATATATTAAGTTAGCTTAATAATATTATATCAAGTTAACATATAATACAATATATTAACTTAATAGGTTAATATATTAGGTTCTTACCCTAAGAACATAGTATTCAATTACATAATCTAACCGGAACCTGGAAAAAGCTTTGAAAGATCTGCTGAAAAAGGTTGAGTGCTCAACGCGGGTATTGTTTGTGAAGCACTGTCAACACAGCCAAACAAAATTCCTTTACAAATCACTAGACCACAACCTTGGGGAGAACAATATCTTCCATGGCCGAAACGATATTGAAGTCATCTCAACAATTTTTAAAGCCAGAGGCGAACTCCTACATCTGAACTACATGCCGCATAGAACAGACATAAGAGAAGAATGTACGTTGTGTAATCTGGGAACGAGGGAGGATGTCCTTCACTTTATTGGAGTGTGCCCAATACTCAACTCAACTCGGAGATGCTTCTGGGGCAAGAATACTCTTGCACTAGATGAAGTCACAAATATATTAAATGGAGAAAATTGGATCACTTTGTTTTACTTTTTAAAAGCGACTTAAAGTTATCGTCTACAAATTATAAACGAAGCGTTTTATTTATTTTGTATTTTGTTTCAACCCTTTCTCGCGGCAAGAGCTAACGCTAATTTTTTGTTAAAAATGTAATACAAACACTAGAATATGCTTGTACAAATAAAGTTAACTTTTACTACTACTGCTATATTAACTTAATATAATATATTAAAATATGTTAGTAAATGTGGAAAACACTTAGTTCTAGATTTTGTTAATGCAAAACTTTTGACTTCACCCACATTTGAAGGTAAAATTGAAGAAAAACCTAAAATTTTCCAGAAAAACGTTCTTTCGACTGGCCCTAAGCCTAATTTAAAAAAAGGAAATTTAACAAAAAAATTAGCAGTAGGGCAAACGAGATTTCATTCCAGATTTTATTCATACAAAGTTTTTAATGTATTTTAATTTTAGGGGTTGATTTTTCAAAATTTTTAACTAGGTATTTGCTACAATTTTATAGTAAAGCAGTTTAAAACATTTGATAAGTAGGTAACCGATTAATTTTTAATATACAAGATCCATTACTTTTTTAAAATATTAGCAATACTTTTCAAAATGCTTAAAATTATCGTTACTAAGGTAGAAGGGGATTTTTTTGGCATTTTTGAGTAATGTTATATTTTAAGTTCATAAAACACCTCTTTGAAACTCTTTTTATAATATCGTAATGTTTTTTATTTAGCAACATATCAAACAGCATTCCAAGCAATTAAAGGTGAAAAATAATTGATTTTTTATTAACTTTTTGAACTATTAAAAAAAATATTTAAAAACGACGTTTTTGAAAAAATCTAGAATGCTTAATATCTATACTGAAAGATCACAAGCGACGGGTCATTTGTCCACTGAAATTCTGTGTGGACCTTTGGCCTCCCTGAGTAGGTTATAATTAGGTTATAATAGTAATAAAAACTTAATTAACAGAGAGTGGTTGGAAACAATAATATTTTGGTTGGGTCGAAATTCTGTTCTCAAAATGCTGGAAGTGCCACTTTACTAAGCGACACAGTGAAACATGTGACCCTGCGACCCTGTCCTTGTTTCAATTTTCAACTTTTCTTTACTTCAAACAAGTGAAAGGTTTGCGTAAGAAGGACAATAAATAGAATTTTATTGTCCTAGTCAGAATTTCGAAAAGCAAACATTTTTTTTTCGAAAAAATATAGAACTTTAAAAAAAAATTTGAGAACAGAATTATACCGGCTCTATACCGAGCGAGCTTTTTCTCAAATTAAAATTCTTTTGGATTCTCAAGCAAACGAGTTCAGCACTGAACTCATGCAATCGTATTCACCTATTTTTGCACTAAGGCGACGTTCTTGTGTCTCATAATAGTTTATTAAATTACCTTATGAGGTACAAACAGATATGATAGTAAAGAAACAATAAACTGTTGTCTACTGATACTAAATATTCACTTCTTGTAGTCATCAGTTCAAATCTTAAGGTTTCGCAGCCATTTCCTTGCCGGGAAGATAGAGGTAAAATGTCTTGACGAAGGTGAGTAGACTCTTGAAAATTAAATTTTGAATTCCGATTCCAAGGTTTCACTAGAAAAATTATCATAGGCAAATGTGTGTTGCATTCTTCTTGAGCAACATTTGTTTGCTGAGGTACTTGTCAGGCCATCACGGAGGTAGGGACCGTAAAAATGAACGTGTCTTCTTTTGGCAGAGGAAGGATTTTAGCCTAGAACCAACCATACACACTAACCATTACGCCACGACACACCACTCTTGATTTTCCTTGATTGAAAAAAAACTTCATCAAACATTTAATTTAGCAAAGACTTCCTACGACGCCTGTTCTGTCAATTAATAATAATTTATGTAAATAACTTCTTTAACAGAAATTATATTATTACCTATATACTAAACAGTTTCATCTTACCTTTCTTACAACAAATTAATCTACTTGATTTATCTATCTAATTATCACATCATATAACCAGTATAGACGGCCATTAACATCCCGCGCCATCATACGTAGAAACAGACGGTTGCCATTATGGCAAACTACTCTGTGCAGCCACGCCTTGAAACTTCATCCAGGCGTACAGGTCAGTTTCTGTATAGATACTTCCTCCCCTACTACACACAGAAATGATCACCTTTATGTTCTCTATTCATTCGGCTCCTGTTATTTATGGATGTATCTAATAGATACACAATGGCATACAATAGGTGTATCTTTCGATCTGGAACAAGGTTTGGTCATCTCTTTCTATCTGCAGTCTCTGTTGCTTCTAGCGACCGGTTAAAGTGTGGTGGGAAGACAAATAATGTAAAGGTGCTCAGGTGGAATCGAGAAAATGTGTTCATTTAACAGATAAATATGTATCTTTTGTTGTATAGTTTCTTGTTTGAATGTGCCGCAAACGAGGCCATTTATCAAATTAACTACACAATTTGTTCTCAGACCTCGGAATTGGTTGAAAAAAAAAAGAAAAATATTTTACCGAAGACAGCTGTTGGATTATCTGTGCTTAGGACCTTGCGTGCCACTTGCTCCAAAAATGTGTTTGCACTTACTCCCTACTTGATACTACCATCCCTACGATGCAATTACCGATTATTCCCAACAATTTCTGCGCCCATGCTAGTGCGATAATGCCAATATTTATGCGTATTTGATACCGTTTAATGGTCCTTTTATGCCATGGAACATGCAAAATCATGTAATCGTAGATCTTTATAATTTCCCCTGGTATCTGTGTACTCCATACGCAGCGCCATTGTGGGGGATGATTGTGTGTTCGGTTTAAGTTGGAGGGATCTAACGATGAGTCTGTGGAACATATGGAATAAAATAAAACAAAATCAAACACTGACACCAACAACATTCTAATAGCACACACACGTTGGATTAGGTGAGAGCAATTTATTGATATGGCCTTTTACCAACTCCATGTTGTCGTATCGATATACCCGCAGCTATGTATGTTCAAGGTGTATCTACCACCTAGACCCTTCATGGTGGTTATACTAGCAGCTTACCGTCGAACGTTGGAGTTGCCTCGAGCTGGAAGGCATTCAGAGATTATATGGAACTGCAATCAAATGAGGAAGAGAAAAGCAATTTGCAATAAAGTGTAATTCCGCACTTAATGACAAAATAGTGTCTCCCTGCCTCGAGCGGACGCGCGGTCGTATTAGAATGGGCCAGAGCACATACGTTATACGTATATATATATGCATGGATGGAGGACAACCTGGGGTACAGAGTACAAGGCTGTGTTATGAGGTAACCCTAATGGCTATAAAATCCGATAACGGCCAAATAATTTGGCTAAATATACCTACACATGCGTAGGTTGGTGGGAGGTATGTTTCTCGGGAATTTGCACAGTACACCACAAAAGCAGACAATTTGGAAATGGCAAATGCCAAGTGAGTTGCTTTTGCAATAAATATTTGAAGAGCCTCTGGGAACTGAATGAGTATTGTGACAATTAATTTCGATGTGTCTAATCGTCGGAATGGACAATTGTACTTAGGTTAATAGACGGTTGGAGGAGAGTAAGGTTTGAATGTTAATTCACTTGTTGGATATGAAGTTCTTGTCTATATTATTTTGGCTTTTAGATATGATTACTCGTTTATTAATTGACCAGAGGTAGGTTATAGCTAACAAATTGGTTTTGCAGTTTGCAGATTTATTATACAAACTCCAGCGGTTTATACTAGGACTCAATTGTGGAGTTTTAAAGAGCTTTAATTTCATCCCAATGTCACACATTTACATTTAGAATTAAGTGAAGAGTTAAGTGAAGTCTTACGCAAATACACACAAAACGCACTGAATTATAAAAGTTTTACAAAAAAGTTAGTTTACGAAATTATCACCAGTTTGCCAAATATAGGTACTTTTGACTTTCTATTCTGAGCCCCTAAACTTTTTATAAGACATTTCACAGCCAACCAACTTTTAAAGTAACTTTTGTTAGAGACTTAAATTTTTATATGTAGTTACAAGGCACTATATCCCAGCTATCACGCAATAGAGTCTTACGTACGTTTAAAGCATAGTTTCAAACACAGGAAGAGTATGAAGAAACGTGTCTGAATAGCAAGAGGTTAATTTTTATTAACATAAAGTCCAAAGCAAATAATCTAAATTTTTGAACTTGTATAGCCCGGTTGGGCGCCTCAAATAAATATAAATAGCGGATGGAGAAGTTTCCAATAGGGATGCTGTGCCACCACATTAAGTGAGTTTGCCCCATCAGTCCGATACTAGGGAAAGCATCTGTTAAGAACGAGCAACCCAAAAAGGGCCCAGAATGACTGAAATTCAACCAAATCCCCTGCAGGTTAATAGCATTGCCTTCCAATTCTCTCATAATACTAACGGGGATGGAGTTGGTGCTTCTAGAGGGTTTTATGTTAGGCTCCAGCTTAGTAGCTCCTGTCTTCGCATAGCTCGCACCGGGAAAAAACGTACTACTCTTTTAAATGATTTTCTATATCTAAAACCATGAGGTTTCCTGAAGTAACGCCATAAAAATGCGCCAAAAAATGAAAATGGAAACAAAGCCATAAAATTTTCACACAAAGTTTTGGCGATTCTTCCTCCTAGCGAATATAACCCAAATATTTTTGCCATTATCATTTTAAAAATATGCGAAAAATGTTAGAAATTTTTTTCCAGATCTTTAAAAATTCAGATCTTTTCTGAGCAAAGACCCCAAAAATCAATTTTTGAAAATTGCTTCGACATAAACTCCATTTAATTAAACCTTGTTACCGTTTTGCTGTCTACTCATAAAATAATGTTTATACTCGACCTTGTTACGTTCTGTTTTTTTTATACCCCATCCCATAGGAAAGGAGGTATATTAAGTTTGTCACATAGTTTATAACATGGTGAAATAATAATGGTAGACCCCCAAGACCTTAAGGGCATATGATCGAGACCGAATTCTGAATAGAATGAGCCATGTCCGTCCGTCCGTCCGTCCGTCTGTATGTCACATGTTTTTAGGCCTTAAATTTTGAGCTAGGGTACTGAAACTTTGTACGTAAGATCCGCGTCATACGAAGCAGTACAAGTGTAAAAAATTTTGAAATCCGCCCAAAGACACGCCCACAATCGGTCTAAATGTGCAACTACCTCTAGAATTTTCAAAACTGTAAGACGTTCTAAAAGGCTGAAATTTGACATTTAGCATCTCCTACTAAATATAAGATACAAAAAAGACAAATTTAATTGATAAACCTCTTCTAGTGAGCGTGGCATCTATTTTAAGGGTACATTTTCAAATGCAGTTTACTCAATATTTTTGCTCAAAATTAAAAAAAATTTGCTTAATATTTTATGTAGAAAACGCTTAGTTCTACATTTTGCTTATACAACACTTTGGGCCACGCCCACATTTGGAGGCAGAATTAAAGAAAAACCTAAAATTTGCCTGAAAAACTTAATTTCGACTAGCCTTTGGGTAAGCAGGTTAGGTAAACGAGACTTCAGTCTAGATTTCGTTCATATAAAGTTTTTAGCCACGCCCCCTTTTAAGGGTCGATTTTTCAAAAATATTGAATTTGGACCAAAAAATTGCATTTTTACGTACATTTAAGTGTAACTTGGATATATATGTGGTTTCTCATTAGGGGCGGTTGGACCACGCTCCTTTTCGAAGTTTGCATTACTTATAAAATGTAAAAAAATAAGCTGGGATAGGATGGGGTATTCAAAGGTCCGTTTTACGGACTGTAACTTCTGCGTACAAACTGTAGCACTTACTCACTCGTTTTTGCTCTTATTTCCGCGCGTGATTTATTCGGTGTTTTATTCAAAACACTATTGGCGTAATGTAGATGATATACGGTCCACTAATCAAACTGATCAAACAATTCAAGTGTTTTCCACACAATTCCTTTCTTCTGTGGATAAGTGTGCCACCCCAAATATTGCAGATAATTAAACTTAGAAATATGCATAGACGAAACTGGCAAAGGTATCGGCAGCAGATTTCTAACGATCAAGTTCGGTATCTAGACAAGCTTATCTCAAAAAAAATTTCAGGACACCGCAATATCGTTTGGGGTAGAAAACTTAGATTTTAGATAAGGGAAAACCTTTCTGGAATACTTTTGTTAAAGTATTCAAAACTAAAAATAGGCAGCTACCTTATTTAAAAGATGATGCCAACAACATTTTCTTTGCAGATGTTGACCAAGCAAATGCACTTGCATCGGTTTTCGCGAAAAATCATGCAGTGTTTCAAAATCTAGGTGACAGATGCACAAATAGTCTCGTCGAAGATTCTTTGTGTGCTTTTGATGCAACCAGCTTTGAAACACACTTAAACTCTTACATTTCCGAAGAGGATACGAGAGGAATAATTAAAAACCTGAAGGAAAAAAAATCTGCTGGCCTCGACCAAATAAGAAAAAGTTACCTTAACAATCTACCCAAAATTGGAGTAAAGTACCTGACATTTATAATAAATGCTTACCTTAAGCTACAATACTTTCCAATTGGTTGGAAATCCGCAAAAATAGTTATAATATATAAGGCGGGGAAAGACCCTGATAAAGCAAGTAGTTTCAGGCCAATTAGTTTGCTTAGCAGCAAAAGCAAAATTTGTGAAAAGGTACTTAAAAAAAAATTATTGAAACATGTATGTAAGAGAAGCATATATCCAAATGAGCAGTTTGGCTTCCGGAGCTTTCACAGCACTTCTCGTCAGGTCATGAGTATATGTTCACATGTAAAAAGGAATCGCTGCCTAGGTAAATCAACTGGTCTTGTTCTATTAGATGTAGAAAAAGCATTTGATTCCGTTTGGCATGATGGACTTGTGTTCAAAATGATAAATGCTGATTTCCCTTCTTATTTGTGTAAAATTGTTCAGAGCTTTCTGCGTAATCGGTGTTTCAAAGTAAATGTTAACTGCAGCCCATCCAGTGTAGTAAACTGTCATGCAGGTGTTCCTCAGGGGTCCGTTCTTGGTCCCGTCCTATACAACATTTATACTTCAGACTTTCCACCAATACCTGATTGTGAGGCAGCTATATACGCTGACGACACAGGCATATTCTCATCGCATGAGTTTGCTCTCAATATTGAGAACAACTTAGTAAATGCGCTTGAAATATTACAGCGTTATTATCATAAGTGGAAAGTCATGCTCAATTCGGAAAAGACACAAGCAATCTTTTTTACGCGAAAAATAAAACCTTGCTTTCTTCCCCAAAATCAATTAAGAGTGAACCATATTGATATAGGTTGGGAACCATCGGTTAAATACCTTGGGATTCATCTCGATACTAAGTTAACGTTCCAAGATCACATTTCGAAGACGCTAAAAAAAGTAAATATTGCCCTTAAAATGCTTTATCCATTTATAAATAGAAAATCGCCACTATCCAATGCCAACAAAATTATTATCCACAAGGTTATTTTTCAAGCTATTGTGCTAAATGCCATATTAAGAAGTTGCAAGTTTCCCAAAACAAACTTCTAAAAATGACGCTTAATCTCCCCTGGCATCATTCAACGAGAAACCTACATCAAATGAGAATGTTGAATTGATTTCAGAAAGAATATCTAAATTTACAAACAATTTTGTAATGTCATGCAACTTTGCGGATAACCCCCTGATCAATGAGCTCTCTCGGTAATGTTAATTTGAACCAATATTTGATATATAAATAAGTTAAAATCTGTTTTTTTTTAGCTTTAGTTATCTAAAGTATACTTAGTTACTTATTTATTTATATTTCTACTTATTTATTTATTTATTTATGTATTGATTTATTTATTTATTTATCTATTTATTTATTTATTTATTTATCTGCTAATTTATTTATTTATATAGTTATTTATTTATTTATTTGCATATTTATTCACTTTTTTTATATATATTTGTATATTAGTTCGTTTAAGTACTTTTATTTACTTTAATTATATATCTACTTTACTCTTGACTCTCTTTAATTATATATCTACCCTTAATTTTCTTTGTGTAAATGGAGGTTTTAGTTCGTGGTTTTTCCTTCAAATTAATTACTTTTAGATATTATTTTTCTTGTAGTCTCATTTTATAAAATTGTTTTTCAGTAGGTAAATTTTGTACCAAATCTCTGTTATGTAAAATGTGTGGCAAACTATTGTAATTATTATAACGAAATAAAAAATCTATCTATCTATTGGCGTAATATCAAGGAGCCACACCACGATACGACCCACCCTACTCCATGAAGTGAAAGTAGCTTTATCTAGGCTTAACTGTAAGAGTAGGAACGTTTTTTTGTGTCACCACTAGATTTTTTTTAGTCATTTTCAAATTCTCTTCCAATCGCGAAAATCGGCAAGGCTTATGAATCTGACGTATGGAGACGGCAGTAAACAAAGTTAGCGGAACTGGCGGCCTACTCCTGGCGATGATTTGGTCAGGTAAATGCACAGAGGAGCGCATGCCCGCTAAGTAAAGTAATTATTATTTGCCAATTTTTATGAAATTAGGCGCTTGAAGGCGCTTTACTTGGGATCATCAGTATCTTAGACATTACAAACAAAATCTTTGCTATACAGTGTAAAAAGCTCACCGAAAAGACACCTTTGATCAACAGCCTGATAGACTTATTCAGGCATGCTGCTCCCCTGCAACCCCCCTGCCTGACTTTTTTTCCCTCCTAACTAACTAACGATTTCACTAATTTAAACCTTAAAAAAAATCTCGAAATACTTTAATGCATTCGAGATTTTTTCGAGATTTCGTCTTTCGAGATTTTTATTAATTTGAATTTTTGTTCCAATCGAGATTTTTGAATTCGAGTATTACTAGAGTAAAAATATTTTCTTTATTCTTGCCATTTAATTTTGTTGTTTGAGATAACGTCAGGACCCATAATTTATATTTTAGAGTTCACATTAGAAACCCGGACATTCGACCGGACGATAAATTTATCTTCAGAAATCCAAGAAACATCATATCCAAACTTTTTTTATTACTTCTAAAAATTTATTGTATTTTGGCCATGGTCAAGTTCAATCTTAGCGCCTCGATTCATTTGTCTTCTTTGCCCAATTTAAAATCTTGTGGAAGTAGAGATAATTGATAAATAACTCTGAAATTTTGTATAATGTTATAAGAGTGTCCATCAACAAAAGTCAAATGCAATTGAACCTTTACCCAAAATAGTTTCTTTTTAGCGGTCCTTCCGAAGATGTAAAAAGGACCTCTTGGTATTACTACGTTGGCGTTGTCCGTCCGTCCGTCCATCCAATCTTGTTATAACTTCTTAACGGTAAATTGTAGAAATATTTGAGAAATATATGAGAAAAATATAGAAATATATGAGAAAATTATTTTTTTTTTTGAATTTATTGAAAAGATTTTGAGAAATGAGGAGTTGAAAATGTGTGACGACAAAGAGTTTAAGGCCATAACTTTTAAACCGCTAAGTGCACATAGACGATATTAAACACACGTATAAGCAACTCAAAATTAACTAAAGTCCTTAAGTTAAATTTTTCCGAAAGAGTTTTAATACTGCCGTTTTGACGGATTTTCGAAAAAAAAATTGTAAAAATTCATGAAAAAATGTGTGCCCAAGCCTATTGAAAAAACGAAATAAAAAAGGAGATTGCTTTACCGTCTTCGCTAAAACCGTTGGCCATAGAATTTAAAAAATAAAATCCAATGCTAGCGTAGGTCGTTGTGCTATTAGAAAAAGTCGAATGGGATAAAAAAAAATCAAAATAGTTGTTTTACGGATTTGATATTTAAAAAATTATAAAAGAGATCAAAAAAGATCATCTCTATAAAGTATAGCTTTGAAATAAATAACAGACATAGTCCATCTTTTGAGATTTCATGGAAAGCCGAAGAAAACTTAGAATATTCAAAAACTTCGGAGATTTTACTCAACAACAAAAAAATATTTTCTGAAATGATTTTTTTAAGTTTGTTAGTCTGTTAAGGGTAATAACAATTTAATTTAAATTTGGCTGAAGTATGAAGTGTTTGCAACGCAAGTTTACTGCATATAAAAAGTTTGTTGCCGTTTCCGACCTTAAACAAACGAAACCTATTTAAACAAATGAAATATAAAATAACATGTTTAATTATTTTCTCATATATCCATATCCGCAGAATTTTAGATAAGTGGCCATCAAAACTCAGCTAGTTGTAATATATATAAGCCTAATGGTTACTAAGAAAATTGCTGTTTAAAGGATTTTAAATTTTAAAAATGGTTAAAAAGGCCAAGAAAATATATGTCCTAAATAAATATATGTATTAAATACTGAACGTAGTCCATTTTTAAAATACAAAACCGATGTTCTAGATGCACTTGAAAACACTTAAGTTGACTGACTACAATGATGCTAGGAAGGGTCTATGATGAAGGGTAGGGTCTATCGTAACTTTTGGGCCACTTCTTTTACATTAACCAAATTGAAAATAGGCACAACCACATGAACCTTAAACAACACAAGGACAACAAAATAACAAGCATAATAATAGTTCATTTTTTAGAAAAAAAAATTAAAACAATTTTTTTTTTTTTCGTGGGTAGGAAAAACCTTCATAGGCACTACGAGGACCGGCCGCGCGTGCTCATAGTAGTGTGAGATTCTTACTCACTAAAAAACCTCCCATTTTCCGTCAGACTACGACTAAGTTTCCTTAACAAGTAGTTCAAGCTTCTGTAATAATCGCGTGTGGCAGGCTGCCTTCCAACGAAGGCACCTACAATACCGTCAATTTATGCGGTTTCATCTTATGCTGCTAGATCTAACGGTCTCATTCGTTGTAGTCGGCGCGTAAGATTTGTCTGATCCAAAGTTCGGATAATTTCATTGTTGCAGTGTCCGCGAAGACGAGTACTAAGTTTGCGAGCAAAGTTTGTTACCTCGTCAGACACGGTTGCGATTCCTAGATCTCGGTGTAGATCGCTATTTCTTATATACCATGGAGCATTGACGATTGCTCTGAGTGTCTTATTTTGAAAAGTTTCTAATATAGATATATTGCTTGGTTTAGTACAACCCCAGAGTTGTATACCGTACGTCCAAGATGGTTTTAGCACTTGCTTATACAAAAGCAGTTTGTTATATAAGCTTAGTTTCGAAAATCTTCCGATAAGCCAATTCATTTCTCTTAACTTGATTTCGAGCTCGTCGCGTTTCTTTTTAACGTGCGGCTTCCATTTTAGTTTTGCGTCTAGAGTCATTCCTAGATATTTCGCTTCATTTGAGTACGGGATTTGTACCGAGTTAATGAATAAAGGTTTGTTGTTTATCTTTTTATAAGTAAAGTTAACATGCGTTGACTTAGTCTCGTTAAGGACGACTCGCCAGCTTTTCGTCCAGTCGCATATTTTGTCTAAAGCGCGCTGGAGTTTCCCTGTTGATAATTCAACTGTCTTATCAATAGCGAGAATAGCAGTGTCGTCTGCGAACGTAGCTAAAATTGTTCCCTCATCGTGTGGTATGTCTCTTGTATAGAGCAAAAATAATATTGGGCCGAGAACGCTTCCTTGCGGGACACCGGCATTTATCTCTTTGAATTCCGAGTACTCATTTTCGTACCTTACGCGAAAGATTCTGTCTTTAAGGTAAGACTCTAAGATTCTATAGAGCTTTTCTGGTAAGCAAAGCCTTAATTTGTACTTCAGGCCTTCGTGCCATACCTTGTCGAAGGCTTGCGATACGTCGAGAAAAGCGCTAGTACATATCTTTTTCGCTTCCAGGGCTTTTTCGATTTCGTTTGTTATACGATAGACCTGGTCGATTGTTGAATGTTTTTTTCTAAATCCGAATTGGTGATCCGGAATCAATCGTCTTTCTTCAATGATTGGTTGCAACCTTTTAAGCAACAGTTTCTCGAACACCTTAGCTATTATCGGCAGTAGCGAAATAGGTCTGTATGACTTTTTGTCGTTCGGGCATTTTCCTGGTTTCGGAACCATTATGACCTCGGCCACTTTCCATTGCCTTGGAACGTATAAAACTCTCATGGAAGCGTTAATGATATAGAGTAGCTTGACCAAAGCTTTTTTCGGTAGCTCCTTTAGAATTTCGCTAGTAATTAAGTCGTAGCCAGGGGCTTTCTTGTTTTCCAGATTATTTATCGTTTGACGAAGTTCAGTCAATGACACGGTTTTTATTCTATAATTATCTTGTACCGCATAAGGATTGAGCTCCTCGACCAACGGTTCCCCGTCAAACGGTTTGAATGTTTCTTCTAGGTAATCTGCAAATAAATCCGCTTTTTCTTTGTCTTCTCTTGCCCATTCGCCGTTGGCTTTTCTTAATGGCGCAGAGTGTGCTATAGGCTTCTTGACGGACTTGACTGCTTTCCAAAGAGAGTAGTTCGAACCTTTATCGGCAGTCAAACTTTCGAGGTAAGCAGTAGTCTCGCGACTTTTAAAATCTTGAAGTTCGTGCTTCAGTTTGTTAGAAAGGTGGTTCAAGATTGTCTTATCCGGGGGTGCTCGCGAACGTTGCCATCTCTTGCGCGCTCTCCTCTTTTCGCTCTTCTATTTCTCGCGGATATATTGTTCCGCTGTTCGATAATTCGGACCTCCGAAAAGAAGTGTTATTCCACGCAGCGCTCTGAACAACTCTCACGAGTTTATCTAATTCTTCTTCTATTTCAAGTGGCGTTTTGAGCGGTACATTTAAAGCTATGTTTTCTTTGCAGTATTTTCTAAAGCCGTCCCAGTCGGTGTTGTTGTTAGTTAATCTAGGCGCTCTTTTCTTTTTCGCTAGGCTTCCGCCGATTTTCAAAAGAACTGCCGAGTGATCTGAACAGAGATCAAAGCGTTCTTCTACGTTCGTAAGGTAACCAGGTACCCCCTTAACGATAAAGAAGTCGACGAGATCAGGTATTTTATTTCTGTCGGTTGGCCAATATGTTGGCTTTCCCGTCGATAAGAAGATCACGCCGCGTTTTGTACTTGCTTTAAAGAGGGCTCTGCCTCTTGTTGAATTGCACCGTGAGCCCCAAAAAGTATTTTTCGCGTTAAAGTCCCCGCCGATGATAAAGTTTGACCCAAGTGAATCAAAGAGCAGAGCAAGATCTTCATCTGCCAGCCGATACTGCGGAGGAAAATAGCTCGTCGCGATGTTGTAATTTATTTGACTTAATTTTACTGAGACTGAGGTTATTTGCATAGAGTCAATTTCTATTTCTTCGTTTTTGGAGTGCTTTATGCAGTCTTTAATGTAGAGAGAGGATCCACCTCTCGAATTTTCTGAAGGATGATGCGCGTGATAGTCAATATAACCTTTTATTTTGCGTGCTGAACCCTTTTTAAAGTGGGTTTCCGAAATTAGGCATATGTCTACATTATTCTTCCGTAGGAATACTTCTAGTTCGTCAATTTTTTGCAAAAGGCCGTTTGCATTCCATGTAATTATTTTGATTGACTTTCCCATATTCATGATTTTTTATTAAATGTTTTTCGAGGTTTAAACTCGAGCTCGCTCAATTTGTTGAATATTACTTGATTAAGTTTCGCCTGTTGCTCAAACTTTTCTAAAATCATGCCTAGAATTTGAGAGACCGAATCTGATGCGGCCGATTGTGGCTTACTTTCACGTGACGCGACTTGAGCGTACGATCTTGGACCAACAAGTGTGGGTTCTCCCTTTTGACTCCGGTGGGAACTAGGACCAGCGACGTTTTCTTGTGCGTTTTGAATTTTGCCTTTAATCAAACCCTTATCCCTTGTCGACTTAGGGGTTTTTGGCTTATCTACTTTAGGAGGTTTTAGGCTTGGGCCCTTGTTTTCAGTATTTTTCTTCGGAGCTTCATGTCGTTTTTGCAACTCAATGGCAATTTCGCAACCTCGGTAGCTCGCTGGGTGACTTCCCCTGCAATTGGCACAAACCGCGGGAGCCTGACTGCTGACATTGCAATCCGTCGAGAGATGTTCGCCGGCGCATTTTACGCATCGCGGCTTTTTCTGGCAGTACGCTTGCGTATGTCGGAAACCCTGGCAATCAATTAAAACAATTAAAGGAAAAGTTTTATGCCACCCTTTTTTAATGACTAGGTAATTTAAAAAATCACCCAAAAATCACTCCACTACGAAAAAATATCTACAAAACAGAATGTAAAATATTCCCAGAAATAAAAGTAAACAAGTAGAATTTTACAGGAGCTGCACAATAAACGTTAGCCTCACCTACAGAAAAGCGGACCGCTCCGCGTATGTCTTCAGACTTGACGGTAATTTTCTTCTGTGCAAATCGCAATATTTTGATTTCCTGAGAAAAAAAAAAAACGTCTTACATGTTTGTTTGATAAAGTTTGGCAACGCAACGCCTGAAAACTCTTTTCAATTTGGAGTATCACTGAAAATAAAACCCTCGTATAATTGACAAAAATGAAGGTGGGAACAACAAATATTGTATCAAAATACGTTCAACAAAACCATTTTATCAAATTGAAAAAAATTGTGTAATAATGACAAAAAATTATTTTTTCGTATTGAGAAAAATCCATTTGTTGTAACAACAAAAATTTTGTTTGGAATTAAAAATTTTTGTTTTTATTTCAATTTCTATAGAAGCTTACTAATGGACAAACATAATATTCCTACACCATGTCAAACCCCACACAGGAAAAACCCATTTGCCGCGACCTCGAATGTTTTACCCGTCTAGACATCAAGCCTCTGGGGAGTAGTTTTCTTAGTTTCTTTTTCACAGTATATACAGCTCGTCTTCCATTATGATTCGCTTTCATCATAAAAGAAATTTCAATTCAATTCGCAACACTTTTGCGCGTTTTTATCATGGAATGGTCAAAATCCAAGCCATACCACGAATGCAACAACCCTTCAGAAGAGGGTGAATAAGCGGTTGCCATTTTTGGAATTCTCATTATTATTACAGTCGCCGATGCCGTAAATCATTAGTTCATTTTCGCTACATTAAATAAGAAAATATGAACCCATTTAAGCAACATTAAACTCTCCAAGGATCCCATGATATTATGTGGGTGGTGTGTGCTTGCTAGACTGTCTGCATGGGTCGGGTATGGGATTGCGAGAATAATGTATACCTATAGCAGTGGACAGAACGGATGGAACGCTATGTGAACTCTTGCAGCATGGAACAACGACGTTTTCACATAATCATAACTCGTCAAAGTTTTTCCGCCCACCATTCCTTGGTTCGTGTACGGCTTTCCGAAGTAATGTAGCGCATTGTGCAGTTTTTCTATTATAATTTTTTTTTCTTCTTTTCTCTCTTCTGCGGAGATCGTTAACGATGGGGTCGTAGATGAGAAAAATGTTGCGGGCGATATGGGTTTCTTCGTGAAGGAACTTGTTCCGGTGTCTTCTTCGTTAAAATTGCTTACGATAGCAGTAGAAATTGCGAAGTAAAAAGTTGTGAAAAAGAGTGTTTTCTTATGGAATATAAAGCATCATCTATACAACGGCTTGCATGTACTTGTGAGCATGAACACCAGCAATACATCTAGGTTTGCCCTTAATTTAGTGTAAGAATAATATAAAGAAACGCTTTTACATACTATCGAGTTTTTCCTCTACGGACGACAATGCTGTTTTGTAGTTGAACCCGAACTGATATAGCATTGCCAAATGGGGGCATCCCTTCATCACTCCAGAGATCTTTCCAGCCACTTTGTGTCCCTGAGCTAAGAAGACAACGTGGGAGAACAAACTCAATTCTATGGATCATGATCACCTTGATCACATGTTTTATGGCAGCGAAACTTGTAGTTTGTAGATGCTCTGATATAGGCATGAGGCTATTAAAAAAAGTAGCTAGTCTGAGATAAGACAGGGAAACTCACTTAACATACTTTTTTCTAAATCTTGAATAGAAACAATATATGGTGGCGTGAAATAACGTCAAACGAAATAATACCGAATCCCAAATTTGGTATTGAAAACGATATAACGCTTACGAAATAATACCAAATTATTTCGTAAGCGTAAGCCAGGACTAATTTTTTTTACATATCTTTGCAACGAAAAGTAAAGCAAGTCTTAAAAAAGACTAGGCAGGAGTTGGTTTGCAGGAGCCGGCACGCCCGCATACTTATTTTTTAAGGTGAAAATGAAATAGTGTCAAATTTTGTCGTTTAAGAAAACGAAATAAAGCTAAAATCGAATATTGAAGGCCTTCGATTGGGGACCGGACACCCTATAGGGTTGAAGAAGAGGATATTTAACAAGGCATCGGGCTACAAAAATATGTAATAAACTTCAATTCCAAAACTTCGCCGTCATAGAGGATGTCCTCAAATATGAGGCTCGAAAAACAGCGGGTTCAATTAACCGGGTTGGAGTGTTCAACATGAGACATTTTGATTTTATCTTGATAAAAACCAAAGTTAAAAACAAATTAATATGGTAAAAAAAATACCTAAAATCGTTTGATACAAGTTTTATGCGTTTCTTTTCTTCTCCGCAATTGTTGTAAGAAAATTGATAGGTAAAATGTAACTTATCTGTATGCTCTGGCAATAATTAAACGTTTGCTCCGCCGCGCCATAGAAAATGTTCAGTTTATGCGAAAATTTATAAAATTTTTTTTAATTTTCGTAACTTCACGCAATCCTATGTTTTTGAATTTGACCACCTAAATAAATTGGCTTTGAATGAATATTATTTTATTAAAAATTTAGTCTTTCAAGATGCCCCATAAATCAAAGTGTGTCTCATAAGGACTTTTATAAGACTAAAACTTTTTATAGGCTAACGAATTTTAATTTTTAAAACAAACAAAAGCCTTGACTTTTCCTTTCTTTGGTACAGTATGATAAAGTTTACTCCTTGTGCGGAGCAAGAAGTGAAATTCAAATCGTCGCACATCTTCCCTTTGTTCTACAATGCTTTTTCTCCGAAAATTGGATTAAAATGAGCTTTGTGTAAAGTAATATAGGTTCCCGTATGAGTGGAGCATATGTTCCTACAGGACCTTTTGCACATGCTCCACATAGCCCGTATGTGTTCCTTCGTATCGACAACGAATTCTCAATGCTGTCATGTACTTTCTCCATTATTTATATTAAAATGCTAGCAAGTTGCAAAACAACATTATGCCATCGCCATTGAACCCTTAGGGTTTGTCGCGATCGTGTGCACACACGTCCGCCATTCATTTTAATGGTTGCCGCCGGGGATGAATATACTTCGCCGACAATGTCGCGTGATGTGCACAAGGGTGCATTAATAATTTGTTCTTATATGATTTTCTTATTGCTAAATTATTACTATCTACTAAATGTAGGGATGTATGGGCGACAGTCAATTGGAAGTCATAACGCAAGTCGTTACGAGCAATTGGGATTTAGTGCAGTTCATGTTACATGGGCAGACGAAAAAAAATTCGATAGCGATGGGCGCAATTGTGCAAATTTATTTTTATTGCTCCATTCTACTCTAACGTCAAGTTGGTATTGAATAATGAAATCGTAGCAATGTACACTAAGACTTATTGAATTTTTCTTTGGGGATATTGAAGATTGTTGCACGGCACAGCATAAGGAGAGTGTGACTTTTTCTAGTAAATCTTGGGTGGCTATACTCCTCCGAGTAAACATTGAGAAAAACTGGAAGAGAACTGATCAGCTATGCTGCTGGTGTAAACAGTAAATGATCTACCTACAAACTATTTCATCGCTAGAAAATTTGTCTTTAGTAAAATTTCCAGTTAAGAATCTAGCGCCAAATATTGTGTAAAAAAGTGTTTCTAGTTTGACGAGAAGCCACGACATTAAACAAAAACTATATCGGTAAATATCTAAGTACACGTAATCCTGCGTCTCCATTTGACAGATTAATGCCTATAAATGTCAAGTTTCGCGATCGGAAGACTACTGGAAAATGTCTAAAAATAGTCTTGACAATTGGTGTCTCCACTAGATGTTTTATAGCCGTTTTCTAGCCCTTTTTTCAGTCGTGGAAATCGGCAAGGCATTAATCTGTCGAATTTGGACGTCAAGTAAATTCATGCAAAATAAAGTTTACAACCCGTTCTATTGCTACTTTAAAAATGTCGCAACAACTACTGCTGCCATTTTTGTAGAACTCTTAAATGTGTTAAGCACTAATGCCACCATAAGGTTAGCCAATGATCACTTAAGGCAATTGTGTGAATTTCAATCGTCTGTTTATGGTCAATCGATGACATTTTAATGGCGAATTAAATCGATAAGCGAAATTGATACCAAACGCAATCATTGAAGAAATATTTCAGGTTTTCCTTAAAAGGAATTCTCGATTTGTCCTCGTTTCCCCTTTTCACCAATAACTATTATTGGCTGAAACGTAACGTCAACTTTAATCTTTAAGCATGAATAAAACTTCTGATTTTTTTTTTTCAATTATCATATAAAGTAATATAAATCTTTCCAACCATTCACACTCACTCTGAATTAATTAAAATTATCTTTTATTTTTCAAAATGGGCTTATTTAAGTGACTAGACATTTGAAATGGAATAATGTTATGGTGACAAGAAGCAAATAAAAACGCAATAAATATGTTAATTGCCGACAACTTAATTTTTTTTTATGTTTACTTTTAAAAATTTACAAGGTAGCCAATAGTTTATTATAGCGTTGATTCATATCGGCAATTTTTGCAGATATACCTATCTACCTCCAGATATAAACAAATGGAAAACTAAGTGTGTAATAATTCCTTTTAAATTTGTTTAAAAGTGAGAAAGTTGACAAGTTTAGATGTCTTATCAAGTTGAATAAGACAAGCTTTTAAACGTTTCGCAGTAAAATAAATGTTTAATTTAGTTTATATTTCAGATTGATTTTTTAATGGTATGAAAGTACATATATCAAAAGGCATTATGGTTTGTTCTTTTTTGTGCTAAATTTTACTTGAGTTTGGTTGAGCAGATAGTAAGATGTTAAAAAAACTTTTTACCATACCGCTGTTGAGCCAGTAAGGAACATAAAAATTCTGCACAAAAACACGAAAGCACACCCTGCAAGTGTTATGCCATTACGGAGAAAGTCATACATTTGAATATTATTCATTGTATTTGCATGCTTATAGAAAAAAGGTGTTAAATTTCCGGCCACCTCTAACCTGGGTAATAGGCACCGTAATTTGCACTGCTTATAAAACAATAATAGTTTGTTGAGACTATTTTTTAAGACTTTTCCGTAATCACATTTTGCAAATTTTTCGTACACTCGGTAGGTCAGTGAGAAAAGCAGTTACCAACTCGCCCCTAACTAAGCTAATGCTATGAATTTTATCTGTTTCACTCAAATGATGCCAATGTTTCAAGTGAAAAAAACTTCTAGCAAAAATAAATAAAATTATAAAATTATAAGCTAAAATGCGCAATGTTGCCTGTTGGCAACGTCAGGCATAAAAGGGTTAAGGGGTAGGAGTTCACGCCTATAGTTCTAAAAATTGTAATCAAGAAATCGGTAGATTTATTGGCTACCAGATATATTTGTCATCTAGGAAAAGATTCAACCCATGCTGTAGTACATTCTATATTGCTACTGCTGAGCCTCTACCACCAGTACGCGAAACAATCTCTCACCTATTTCCACCATCAAGGTTTAATTTACTCCTCAATGCTTGAAAGTTTTCAGTTGGGTTGACTGAAAGGTTGAGTTGACAGTCGGCAGCAGGTTACACCCACTCCTGGAAGCAATTTCGTTTTGTTCAAATAATCTGAGAAAGCACAAGTTTTGGGAGCAGGTCTTCATGCATTACCATAGCACATACCGTATAATTCAAGTGCAGCTTGAGAGTGTCCATGACGAGAGGAGCAATGTCAATCTCGTGGTGAATCATATAGTTAGGTGGGCTGAGAGGTAGTTTCAACATTTATTTTATAAAGCAATAAAGAACCTTTTCAAACTCTTCGTAATGGCTATAGCCCCATACATGCGCACCTTGTAGCAGAATTGTAGATGCAGTTGACCGGAATATTTTCTGGGCTATGCCTTTTAAGTTGATGTACCTTCCCCAAACTGATCCGATCGCGCGCTTTGCTTCTGTAGGCTTTATGCTTAGTGTCTATTCAGATTAATAGCTGGGGCACAATGAGTATCTGTGTCTGTGTCTGTGGCTGTGTCTTCCAGTTCAGCTTACGGGAACACGTATATAGCGCCACAATGCGTATCTCGCTGTGTCTCTGATTTTAGGTGAAAAATGTGCCGAGACACAGCGACAGACACAGACACACATTGTGCACGGCTTGTAAGGTTGGATGTAATCAGGTTCCCTAGGAGCTTGTATTCTCGGGCAATTTCGATTTGCTCCCCTTGGAAGGTAAATTTTTCTTTGCTGCAACATCTACCTTCTCGATCTTTAACAACCATAATCCTAATTTTAAAGGTTATGGGATATACCGCGTTAAGCCAGCCCCACCGACACAGTGAGCACTATTTGCTCTTAGCCACCTTACGCACAACAACGAGAGAACGAGACAGCACTACCGCCTACGCACCGCTACAACTTGCGCAGTGCTAATCGCCAAAAGAATTTTTAGGCAGTTTCCCGGTGACTATGCTTAATGTAACTTAAGCGAAACGTTCGGGGGGAGTACGGTTTGCACTCATAATTTATTTTTAACGCGGTATATCCCAAAACCTTTAAAATTATGTCCAACAACCGCCAAAGCCTTAAAAGTTAAACCATTATCTTAGACTTTCATAGATTAAGCGATTGAGTCCAAGTTTTTCAATATTTTTCTAACCTATTTATCATAAGCTGCATACCCTCAATAGAGTCAGCTAGATATATATATCAATAGTCACCATAGACAATAGTCAAGGTGACTATCGTTTATCCGCTATGTCGTATGCGAATGTCATTGACTATTGATTATCCGCTATGTACAGAATAAACAGCAAGGTGCTCAAAATCCACAACCCTGTTTTACATCTACCGTCGTTTGGAAGCTTTCAGAGAGTTTTTCCCCATTCCATATGCGTGCCAAATTGTTTTCATACAAGGCCTTCAGCAGAACATTAATAACTTGCTTTTGAAATGCCAATTTTATACAGCTTATAGAAAAAAGACTCATGTATGGTATTGTATCGAAGGCTGCCCGAAAGTCTAGAAGAAGCCGTTTAGCTTTACCTTCCTCCATTTGTAACTCTTCGCAATATTTAAGCAAATCTGGTCAAATATGTCAAGACAAACACTCCCGAAATTATTTATTGGCGTCACCTTCTAAAATTAACTAAAACTCACAACAACATTTAAGGATCCTAAAATATTTGAAAAATCAATGGCGCAACAAAATTCTGAACAAACAAAAGACGTCTCATTTTTTAAGTCTAATCCTGACACCATTATAATAACAATTACTATGTACAGACCTATATTGAAATCGTAAATAACGTTGAAACATTTAGAGCACATTTAACAGTGACACTAACGGGTAGTTAACAGAAGGGTCTCTTCCGTGATGATTGCACTTTGAACAAATATTGATGATGTTGATAGTTTGATACACACACCCAATAGATTTTCCATCATCACGATTCCAGTAAAACAAAAAAAAAAAAAAAACGACAAAATCCCACCCGTATAGTAAATGAAAACGTTGTCTATATAGAATGTGTTAGTGTGTCTATTGATAGCAGGATTTCCTGGGTTGGCGTCGAGGGTTGACAATACTAAAGGGACCCATACTAAAATAAGAACTCCGAGCCTATGTCTACGTTGTTGACATTGCCATAATACCAATCCAGGGAACATCTTCCTCTGCTGACATCATGGAATGTTTAGAAAGATACACACACAACACACATCTCCTCCCCCTATAATACGATATAACTGTTGTATTGCTGCAGTATTGATCGTTGCGACGACGAGGATGACGATGACGACGACTACGATGGCGCGTTGGTGATTCCTTTCCCGCAAATGGGCACATGAATCACCATGGAGGCCATAATTCTGTCGGCAGATAAAGCTATTACCCAGGAGCTGTGTTTTCGTTAGATTAAATGTGGAAAATCCTAACGGGTCGATATAGCAATGTGATGCGGCATGGAACAGTAGGAAAGAGCAGCCTTAGCATCCCCACTGATACACTCACCCTTGGTGTTTCCTGCGCCCTGTTTTCTTTTTTTTTCTCTAGGAGGCAAGGGTAATGGCGATATATGGTGTTTTGTTGTTTGTTATTTTGCCGGAACCCGGAGAAGGGGTGGCTTTCTGGGGATGGAAAAAAGCAATATCCATACTTTTTGCTTTCTTTTTGTTTTCTTTTCTCATGTGCTATCAACCCTGAGTTTGATCCTTTTTTGCCTTGTTTCCTCTGCGTGTTATCTTCTTTTTTAACGAAGGGATGGTAAATCTAACCGTCTTAAGGGTATATTTCCGTAAGAACGTTGCTCTTGTTTTTCTTGAAAGGGCAGAAATTTCTTGGTAGAAAGGTAGCCATCTATACCTATAGGTACTTTGAAGTATTTCTTTCTTTTTTTCTACCTTTTCGATAAGGTCTGCTCAGGGGACCATCAACGGAAAGTAAAAAGAAAAGAAAAATAGAAATATTTACGCAATCTTACCTCTGTTGTACTGGCGGCGGGCAATAGCCCTGTACGAAGGGAACGGAAAAGATTAAATTTAGATTTACCCAGGACAGAGAGTAACAGCCCGTGTTATACGCGCACACTGAAATATCCACAGGATGTAGCTATACCTACCTATCTACCTACGTGACGTTGTGATATCGAAGAGTTTGAGGGATAAAAATAAATTGGGAAAACTATGTGCAAGATGTGCCATTACTGCAGTAAAAACGCTTGTAATGATGACTCTAAGTGTCATTTGCTTAAGTGGATTACCAATAAAAATGGAGAAAGGAAAGACAAGGAAGCCGAAGGCTCAGGATAATATGCTTTGAAGCAGTAGTAGCAACCTGCGCCAATTGGCGATAAAATGCAACATTAATCTGATTTCTCTTGAGTAGCGCGGTAGTACATTTACGTTGAGCCTTATTTTCATTTTTATTCGAATTCGATGCAAGGTGCTTTGAATGGGATATGAATGGAAATTTTAGTGTTTGTTGTGATGTGACCTTTGTGCAGATTGGAAGCGTGTAGCACGAAAACGTTTGGATATAGGGACGGCTTTATGGGCAATATTGAACAATTAGTTATGGGATTAGAATTTAATTTTGAGAGGACGTTGACGACGGGCGCACGTTAACGATGGCGCATCCTCTAAGATGATACAAATGTATTCTGGTTTATTTAAGGGAGATTATAGACGCAAAAAGATATTAACCATAATAACTTTAGACATAAACATACCTACTAAACTATACATTTGAAAGGAGGTTTGGCTTCCAAGAAGCATGCCTTGGAAATTCAAGTCTTAACTAAGGTTTGGTTGAGTATTATCAAGAGATAAGGCAGATTAGTCGACTAATTTCACATTTTCGCTTTGTAAGCCTGACATGTAAAACAGAATGCTCTAAGAAGAATTTTGACCCATCCGGAATTTCGACCACAGATTTTTCTGGGGAGCAAGCTAAAGCTCTGCTTTAAAGAACTGGCATACTTAAATTTTTACTTTTTTGCAAAAAACTGAGCTTATGACAATTCAATTACCTGGCTATACCTAAGTATAATGCATAGTTTGTAACACAGTCTCAAAAGGTATTGATTAAGCCATGGTGCATTGATTAAGCCATGTCCGTCCGTCTGTCCGTCCTTTTGCAGCTTTGTGTAAAGGTTTTTAAGCCCAAAATCAAGGTAAAAAGCTAAAACTTGAGGCACAGCTTGGCTCTTATCTTGTTCACATAAAGCGCTAAAATTGGTAAAACTCGCCTACATTGGAAAAACCCGCCTACGCCCACTATTGGCTTCAATGTGAGACAACCTCTAATTCACTTTTTTCACTATAAGATAGAAAAGGCATCGGAGCTCGAATTTTAGTGTACAGACATTGCGGCTAAAGGCTTTTGACACGAAAAAAATTAAACCGTCCACACCATCGACCATTCCCACTTTTACAGTGTTAAACTTTTATATCAATTTAAAAACTTGATTTCTCTGAAATTCACTTTAAATCGAATAAAAATATTCTATATGACGAATATTAAAGATACACCTACCTAATAGCATTGGATAAATTTGCTCCATACAGAGTTTTGAGCCCCGCCTAGTTTAGGGGACGTTTTTAAGAAAAAACTGTTTTTTTCGGCTAAGTTTTTGTCTTTAACATTTTTCCTCACAGTTCTAGCGAAATATGTTTAAAAGATCTTCTTCTGACTCCACGTCCATTTTTGGACGCATCAACGGGTAATTAATTCAGGCCAAATAAACTTCAGAATTTGGTCAAATAGATCATTATGGTCCTAATTCCATTTTATTGATCGATGTGTGTTTCGATTAACGATCTTGACATATGTTGATCATCAGTGGCTGAAGCAAAGATCGTCCACCCAGACAAACATTTTTCGACTGATGACAAACATCTACTGATAAAAATTTTGTGTTGCTGTGTAAGGAGGGTATGGCAAAGCAAGGGAACAGGGAAAAAATTTTGTCTTTCAAAATTATGCTTTTTCAATAATCTGCGAATAAAGCAATAAAATTCTGTTAATTTTTTAATCTAAAAGACAGGCAGCAGTGTTGTTTTCTGCGAACAAACTACAATACAAGTTATATTTGGACTAGTTAATTTCCTTGATCAGTTTCTTTTGATTAATATTTCCCTCATATACCTCCCGTTCATTTCGTATTGAATATTATATAATATCATTATATTACTGTCTCAGAAGTACAAGACCAATGCCGCCCCAACTAAGAGCTAAGGTTTTTTCTTAAAAAGAAATATTTTCTTATTATACTCATTATTTAAATCAAATAAAAATAAAATATATTGCATAGGTCGCAAATGAAAACAAAAACCAGACAATCATTTTTTTCGACACAACTGTTCCGCTTGAATAGTTCACTCGAGCCCAAAAATTATGTTCTATGGCTTAAACAAAGAGTGAGTTTTTATTCGGCTGGTATTAAGAAGCCAAATTCCAATCCAGCCTCAAACACCAAAATACTCAAAAACAACCAAGAAATATCCAAGCTAACATAAAACCAGTTCCATTTTGTGTTTCCCCAGAGCTCTGCCCGCTGCTCACTCCCCTCTGATGGCTCCACGAGCTTCACTATCGTCGTCGCGTTGACTTTTCACCGTCACCAAGGGAGCCACATTGTATCCCATACTCCAATCGAGAATTTCCGCTACTACCGGTTAGATGGTGCTGAAGGTTAATCTAGTGGAATTAATGGAAACGGAATTCATGGAGCAGAAACTCAGATGGAGAATTTATTATTGTCGCTGCAAAGTTTGTTATTGTTAGCTCTGTCCATGATGGTTAAATTGTTCCTTTGGCTTCCTGCGATGATGGTGACGTAGTCCTAGTAATTGCCGTTTTTGTTTTTCGCAACTTACTGGGACGATGATAGGTATTTCCAAAGGCAACAGTCTGCGTGGGTACTTCCTTCTATCCTACTGAGAGGGTATGGCATGTAAAATATTGCTTTCGTTGTTTGCTGTTAAGTCAATTATTGACTTTTGTTGCTGGTGCGCTATATGAAGGGATCTGAAAAAGAATTCGAAATTGGATTTCGAATAGCTGAGAGTGGTGATTGGAGTTGGGGAATTGTTTGTTCATTCAAAGGAAGTGTATTTTTTTTAAATAGCTACAATTTTTATTTGATACCATTTACGCATCCTATGCCTACAGCAAATTAATGAAGGAGTTGCAATTTTTATGCTTTAGATACCCACAACTCGCGAATTTTTTAAAGATCCTCAAGTGGTGAAATATTAAACTTAGTAGATTTACTTATAGCAATAAATGGCTGAAATGAGTAAGTTCAAAATTGGAAATATTCGACTCACGAGTCACGGCATGACTCTTTTAATTGTCACTTGACATTAGTAACTAGTAAATGGGTTCAATTCCCTCATGCAAATCGTGCCAAACAAAATATCATTCCATTTGATCCCTACCAAGCTACAAATTGTGCTATAAAATTTGTTTGTTAAATACAGTCGAACTTCGATAACTCGAACTATCACTTGCCACAAAAAAAAAAAAAATATCGAGTAAACAAGACTTCGAGTATAATTGAATAAAATAAAAAAATTTATAAATACTTTTTACTTCCGAAAATTTTAGAGGTAAAGTAAGCTCTGCCTCCTTGATGATTTAAACTATTCTGAAACGGCTTTCTCCACATTTTCGTACGTCCCCTTAAAGCACCATTTTCGATTGATTTATTTTTTAAAATGGTAGATACTGTATTTCACAGACATATCTTTCTCACTCGACCAAAACTTTCCACCCCTTTCATAAGCTTGTTTTTAAGGTAACCGACATTTCAACGTAAAAAAAATAATAAGCTTTAACCAAAGAATATAAAACTAACAAGACACTCTCTTCGATATTATTCCCCTTTCTGTTAAGGCGCCTACTTTTTTTTTGAGTTCCTATCGACCAATATATTTACGTATAGTAATGTGTGTACAAAGTAACATTTACAAATAAGAAATTCGACATTTCTTATTCGCACATAACGAAATCAAGATTTTCTACACATATGTTTACTAAGTTATAGGAACACGTTTACTAAGTTATAGGGGTGCCGTGGCGTAGTGGTTAGTGTGTGTGCTTACTACGCCGGAGGTCTGGGTTCGAATCCTGCCATCGTCGCCTGAAAAAAAAGACTTGTTCTTTTTCCCGGTCCCCACCTCCGCGAGGGTTTGACAAGCCCTCCGAGAGTATTAATTGTCTTGAAAAACTTCTCAAAGTGCCGTTCGGATTCGGCAAAAAATTGTAGGTCCCCTGTAGGTCACCAGCATACATTGTTGAGAAGTTGGCCCTGGTTCACCTCGAGCTGTTGCGCCACTCTATTTATTTATTTATTTATAGGAACATGTTTACTAAGTTATAGGTAAAATGGAAATTTCCCTTTCAGAATTCGACTTATCGAAGCTGATGTCAAATAATAATTTCGAATTATCAAGACATTCGAGTTATATTGAAGTTTAAGTTATAAAAAAACAAGTGAGTAAGTGCAAGAGATTCTGTGACAAACTTCTATCTACCCGACACTATATACCATGTAACGCCAAATCTTAAAGTTTCTTGGCCCGATTTCAAATATTACTTGTATATAGTCAAGCCCGAAAAGTGGGCATGGGCTTAAAATTTAAATCAATTAATCGTTATTTCGTTAGACTCATGCTAAAAGACGGTAAAAGCGAAAATTATTTTTGAAAAAAAAAGTTTTTTCCCAAAAACGTCCCTTAAAAGTAGTCCCTTAAAAATTTGCTCAATCCTTATCCATTGATGGATTGAGCGAATTTTTACGTTTTGTCTGTGCAACAAAATTACCAAGTCGTGTACCAAGTTTCAGCTCTCTAGCTTAATTTTAAAGATCTAAAACCTTCACACATACAGACGGATGGACATGATTAAGACGGTAATTATTTCACTGTGTTTTCACAAACTTTGCTTTAAAATTAATATACTCTCGGTCAGGTATAAAAATTGCATGTATATTCCGGTTATGGCGCTATTGCCAACCTATTTAATTCAAGTTATAAAGTATTTGAGTTATCGAAGTTCGACTTATCGAAGTTCGACTGTATTTCTCAATGATAACCTAGATTGCGTTCAATCAGTTTCAATTTTTATCAGTCCAATATCTCCTTCAGAAAAAAGGGGCATGGCAATCATCCCTACCCTATAACATTGAATTTTTTGCTTATTTATTTAATCAGAATTAGGTAATGATTCAAATGTTAAAGTTTTATTTTAGTTATTTATATATAAGAAATACCTGGTATTTTTATTATGCAATTTTGTTTTGATATCAAGCAAATATATTGAATAAATGCCGTTTATAAGATACAAATGAAATGTTACCACGCCCATATAGAGGCGTCATATACTTTTAGGGTTGACTTTCTTGTTGACTTTGCTGTTGAAAACTAAGAATCAAACTTAATATATCTTCTATCCTGGAATGGGATATAAAAACAGGGAAAAAAGTTCGAGTTGATCTCCATTTTCTGTTTGAAATCTATTTCAATTTTAATATAGAATTTTAACTTAAGAATTTTTGGATTTTTCATGCTTATATTTTTGAATCCTGGTCGCTAGTCAAGCAACAGCATTTTGTTAAAAGTAGGAACACAATGCTGAAGCTTTGATTAGCGTCTTTTTCGGTAGTTTTTTAATGTTTTCGCCTGAGATTAGATCGTACTCTGGGGGCCTAATTGTATAGAAAACCAATGCGGTGTTGCTATAGCTGTGGCTGGGGTGGTAATAAGAGTTGGCGCACTTTTTACTTTCGTAGCGCTACACAGTTGACAGCTCTACAAAAATGAGCTCGGAGTGAAATTTTGTGAGTTTTTTTTAGATTTTTTATGTGATTTGGTTAATTTTGCATTTCAATGAAGAAGTATGGACCTTATTGAAAAGAACTAGGTTAGGTTGAAAGGGTTTTTTGCATTCAGTGCAAGTTCACTCGGTGGCCAGGACGACCTTTTGTGATTGTCATTAAGAGAAAGACAAATATGGTTGGGCAAATGTCTAACTAAGAACCAGCCAGATCTTTTAAGGTCTTAGTGAAACTTCTGAAAGTTTGCCCAGTCTATCAAAGTACCTGACACCTAGACAGATTTGTGACACCTAAACAGAAAGTGGTTTATATTCTCTTTTCACCTTCATTTCTACAAATTCTAAGGAAGTCGTTGGCAATAGCCATATGACACCAATGTTGTTATGACGTTTCTATTGAAAGATCGAAGGGTTGTTGTTCTTTTTAGGTCGAGCACTGGCCATAAGCTGATACAATCCTTTAGACTGTTGCCATCGTTTACGGGCTAGTTTGATCGTGTCCTGATCTATGAGGCCTTTAGCTGTGTTGAAAGGAGTAAGTACCCGTCGCCGTCGGTCAGCCAACGTTATGTCGATAGATATACCTTTGATGACCCCTTGGGTTCTACTACCCCATCTTGCCTACTTGGTATGACGAGTTTGAATCTTTTTTTTTTTAATAATGAACGGGTTGCAGTTTACAAGGTGAAAAAAAGAACTAAATTCGTCTCTAAAATGCCGGTGTGAGTGACCCGGTGTAAATGCATCATCCGACGATTTTTGCTTTGTTTGTAAGGAAATACATCTCTGAATAAACAGCCCAGAAAAAACATATTTCATTATGGACTTAATCTTTTTCTTTGTCTATTTTTACAAACTTCAACTTGTTTTATTCACAGAAAAAAACCTTGGCTGACAGAAATGTGCTACGCTATTGTGAGCAAATATTTGTTGGTGTAGCGCCACAGCACTTAGCAGCTTCTACAACTAGATACTACCACCGCACTACGCATATGACAGCTACGTGCGTTGTGGTCCTATGGTATCTCTTTGTTTTCCCTAAACTTTCTCTTGATTATTACTAAGTTACCAATTAAATTAGTAGTAAGGGTCTTGTTTTTTCTTTTTCTTTCTTCCGATCATTTCAGATAGATAGATAGATAGATAGATAGATAGATATTTTATTTTATTTCAGTACAATATCTTATTAAACTAAAAAAACTAAAAAACAATTTACAATTTGATGCAATTCATTAAAATTAGAAATTAAAGTACGGAAATTTACTTGACATTCTATATTTTTATATTAATAAATAAGAAAATAGTGTTGAATGTCTACTGAGCATTTTAAAACAATACAGTATAAATATGGGTAGGGTGACCCTTAAAAGCAAAAAAGCAAATTTCATTGCTGCAATGAAAATGAAGATGCACTTAGCTTACGAGTTAAGTGTGTTACTTCTCTGCTTACAGTAGCTTTTCATATATTTCTTTGAATGTTATTATGGCGGTAGGAAATAAGGTTCCAATGAAATAAATCCCCAAATTAAAAATGAAATATGGCCACCGGCTGCCAAAAATCGTTGCGATGCATGCGATCCGTACCAGATCAGGATGGTTCCAAGAATGGCTGGAGCTGTGTAGGGAGCGTAAGCGGTGATTTTAAAACTCAGCTACATGAACAAATAGTATTTTTAGATGGCCACGCTAGGAAATCATTCATTGAGCAAGCTCGTGGTTCACTTCACAGAATGATCTACAGTATGCTTAATTATGACCTAGGTGAAAGAAACTAATTCCAGCACGCTAGTGCTTAAGGTTTGCCGTAGTTTATACTTTGAAACTTCGGTCATTCGACGATAGTACTAGAAAATATCTTTTTCACTTTAAGGCCTTTTTTAGTGTATCATAATCATAAATATTCTGTGACTTGATCAATTGTTGAATGGTTAGTTCTAAGACTGTATTTCTGCTATTATTATTTTTTTTTTGTCATTTGGACATTTCCCCAGTTTTGCGACCATATTGTGGCTTCAGCAACTTTATATGGCCTTAGAGAAACGTTTATTATTATAAAATAGCTTAATTAGCACCTATTTTGGCAGCTCTTTGAAGATTTCGCCAGGGATCAGGTCGTATCTTGCGCCTTATTGTTTTTATGTTTGCTTATTTTTTGCCGAAGTTAAACTCACACTTTTTTAATTTTTAAGCTCTCAGTTCCAGCGTTGTTTCGAACGTTGACCAATGGCGGACCGGTCGGTTTTAACCCAATTGAATTGCTGATCACCTTTAGACCTTAAGGTTATGAAAGTAAACTGATCTATAAATCATATCGGTAGGCAGAACTAATATTTAAGTTATGCCAATGACAATGAGGCCAACTTTGCTTATACTATTAATTTATCTCGGCATTTATAAAAGTAAGTTCCAAGGATGCCTCAATGAAAAGACTTTTCATAAATAAATTTTGAATGTCTCACTTATTACTTACATGAAATGAAAATATGAGAATCAATGATTTCACTTAATATGCTCGCTTTATAAATGCATGCTCTTCGAAGGCGTAATATGTTCGGAAGCCCCTTCAAAAGCAATCATACCTCCTCTATACCTAGGCCTTTCCGCACGCAACGTCCGCCATTAACTTGACGGGAAAAACACAAAACTTTCCCCATTTCAGAGAGTTTACGACAACCGATATGGTGATAGAAATTATGGCACGCTACATGCAAATACCCCATAAACATGCAGGTTATTACACCGCGAAACAGCCTCAAACCTGTGCCATACCGCCTCTTTTGTGCACTTTCAAATGTTGTACGCGCCAGTTTCGCTGGCTCGTATCTAAACAATCACAATCAAACAATGAGACCTCGTTTCAAGAAAGGTGGGTGCGAATAATGGTATTTCGTTATTGTTATTTCCTCTTTTCATTCACCCTCGAACGCGACCCCAAAAGTTCATTCTCCATCCTCCTGCTTGTTTTTTTAATTAAAATATTCTCCAAAGTTATTGCAGAGACCTATGGAAAATTTATTGCACTTCCAAGTTGAAATATCGGAATGGTTAATTGATGAGCCATCATGCCGCCATTGAGTCCTACACTCTAGACCCATACAAGGTCTTGATCATTCGACTCATCTTGTGAAATAAAATAAAACTCAAAACTCGGGTTCATAAAGTTCGCGACCATAATACACAAAAGGCGCATAAGCTAAGCATGTGCTATAGACGACTGTTGCCCGCAATGAGAGAATGAGAAAGAGGAAGCCAGAGTCCTTTGCATGCCCACAAATTCTGAGCACACTAACGCAAGGCATATTGAATGGATATGCGAGTGAACTCCTTAAAATATGCAAATGAAGAAATAAATTTTAGTCCTGTTTCAGATGGTATAGGCAAGGCATGTGCGTTAGTATATTGGCGTGTGCAGTTGTTGCGCATCGCATAGGGCCAGGCTAAGTTTCCTCAATGCGCATAAATAGCCCCGGACCCGAGTCGAGCGCTAAGATTAAGATGCAAAATTCTTTATATGCAATACCGAAAATAACATTAAATTAAAAACAGGCATCGCGGCTCTTACGCCGATTCCAGATCGGACGACTCACCTTCAACGCAACCCGGGTGGCTGTCCTGCGCTTGACTTAGTTGTTGTAGATAGCGTAATTGGATGCAGTAAAGGTAGTATGCAGATGGGTGGAGTTTTTTGTTTTCTATAGGAGAGTTGCCAGATAGCGGTTTTGTTTTATGGAAATTTAAAGTTTTAGTTTATTAAAGTGGGCCGATTCAGAGTGCAAGCTGGCCTCTACTGACATAATTGGCATCGCCAAAAGTAAGCGCGAGGAGCAATGGGTCTAATTGAAGCGTTTGTTCATCGTGTAAGCGTTCTATATAAGGACTGCATGTAGCCGACAACAGTTTTGCTGTACATGTAAGAAGATCCCAAGCATTTGAAACGACGTTTAAGATTTGAAATTTCCATAAAAAGGCATAATAGTTCTTGTATTTGTTTTATCTTTCTCTTCATTAAGGCGGGGTTTAAGTCAAAACTAAGCATGATATCACAACTCTCCTTTTACTTAATTTCTCGTGCGCCACTTCCGTGACAATGGTCTTAAAAGGGAAATATTTTGTAGAACAGTTCATTTTTTGAACATGTTCTTGTCCGAATTATATAACGGAGCTTAGAAGAGAATTTTTAAGCGTTGTTCTTTAGTTGTTCAATATCTTCGATAGCTGATTTCCTAGCTCAAGTTTAAGAGAGGTTTGAGAAATTGTTGCAATGCAATCGGCTGGCAACCCTAAACCAACTTTATACCTACCACTTACTCAGTTCTTTCACAGAAAAGTCGTTTCAATCGCATTCTCATCTCATCAATAAGGCGAAACAACACGGAGCCCATTAAAATGAATATCATACAAAAGGCCAAAAATGCCGGTAAGGGCAACACAAAAAAAAAACACACAGTCAACCGATAAGACTAAACAAACAAATAATAAGAACAACAAAAAGGACACAGCAAACAAAATGAACGAGAGTGGAAGTCGAGGCGAAATGAAACCACGAGAAGCAAAAAAGGAATTAATGTCAACGATAAAATGTCGTCGTATCCATCGTATAGTCAAGTCATCGTTGTCGTCTTCTTTTCTTCGTCGTAGGTATAGTTGCCGTTGTTGCTTTTTTTGCGTCATCATTGGAGGACCTTTGGTTGAACAATGCGAGATTTATTTGCAGATTTATCACACACACAGGGGATTGGCAGCAACTGGCCTGCACCGAAGTATGGTCTCTTCTGGTATTCCTTCGTGCTGGTATCCACCTCTCCTCGGGGTGATTTGGGGCAGAACATACCATCATCATGCAGTATAGCAAATATGGAAAGCTGCGTGCTCTTGCTCGGCTTGTTATATTTCCATTAAAGGGCAGGAAGGAAGACCTGCCATCAGCAAAGAATTCAAATAAGCCTCCGACATTTTGAGCTCAAGCGCTTAGAGAAACAATCTTAGCATTAAAATTCTTTGAATCGTCCAAGCCAAGGGTCAGTGCCGACGCAGAATTTTAAGTGGAAGTGCAGAACCGGTCCGCTCGGAATTGCATGAAATTATTTGAAGAAGACAAGGAGAAGCCCCATTTGGAAACAGAAGACTCAAACGTTCGGGAATGCCATGTGTCAACGACAATACCAATGATGACGGCAATCTGATGTGCAACGTCCCGCGTGCGAAAAGCAAAGTTATCTTAAATCATGCATTAACCATGAGCATCAAAGGAAGGATGCGGTGCGACTATACTACGAGACCATCTTTGATTTGATACCGTTGCGTTTTTGCCAAATAAATTGCCTTTAAAGAATTTTTTAAAACGAGCATTTGATGTGCTGTCTTAAGACAGGAATCTAAACTGATTATAGGATGTCGGGTTCGACAGAAGTCCATGTGAGATTTAAATTCAATATAGTGGAAAAGAAGTTTCAAAGTTGGTGTTTAGAAAGCCACTTTTTTTGTCGTCAATCATGAAACATGTGAGAGTTGAGCTCTGAATTTATTCTCACAAAAATATTATCAGTTTATTCCTTTTAACTACAAAAATGAAAATTACAAGGAAGAACTAATAATGCGAGGTTTTAAGGGTCTGCGCATTAAAAAAGTCTGAAACTGTTCAGTTTTACACCCTTTACAGCAAAATGCATCATACATGCTTGCTTCTGCACACAGTTTCTCTTTATTTTATTGTTAACACATATTGCTAGAAGATAAATTAAAAATAAGTCGTAAAAATTGTTAGGTCAAGGTCAAATTAAAATTATCCCTTGCAGACACTCTAATGGAATAAGACCTTCTTTGCGCAAAAAAGTGAAACCCCAAACACTGAAAACTGAAACCCCACCATAGGATCATTTTCCTCTCAAAATTATTTAGCCGTCCCTTTACGAAAGTTTAATCTCAAAATGCAATTTCTCCCTCAACATGATCCTTGTTTATTTATAATTTACAATTTAAATACTTTATGTGCCCCAACGGTATTGCCCAGAAATTCGTTCTTACCTTCCCTGCTTCGCAATTCCTACGTTAGAGCAAAAGGGTTGTATTTACGAATAAATTCTCAGAGTGATACTTCCAAGTCCTCGAGCATTACCTGATAATTAGACAATAACACATTAAAGCGAGAGAAGGGTCAGGGCGTATGTGAAGAGGATGATAACTGGTCTTGCCATACCAATCTGCGTTACTCTGCGCCGGGTACGACCGGTTTTTGCTTCCCCCCAAAAATTTAGAACATACAGGAGCCAGGAGTCAGCAGCTCGAGTTTTAAAAAGAGAAGGAGTAACTAAATCGGCCATTTAGATGGCTCGTGTGTTATTTTACCTAAAGCCTCTGCCACGATTAAAGGGATGAACGGACGAAATCATTACGGCAAGATATGCCAGGAATATTGAGGATGCAAACCGTTGATCCTTTTTAATCCTACGGACGAGATGTGATGATAAAGCTTGTCATTGTATCTCTGGGGCATGATAAACCCATACGCACATTATAAAATGGTCGAAGGACCAACACATCCTCCGCAACCCTCAAAAATGAGTTTTCCGCCCCTTATACCAGATAACAATGGGAATGAATGTGTAATTTTGTGATGAGTATACAGACGACTATGGCGTCGCCACCAGCGGCGGCGGTTCTGAATGATATGCCACCCATGGTGAGGTGGAATAATTAAACATTGTTTATTCTAAAAGCTTTTCAAAAAGGATGTGAGTATAAGGGATGTTTGTATTTATATTGTGTGGTATGGTGCGGTTGAAATACAGTGCTTTCAAATAATCATTGATGGGGAGAGTGCTGGAGTTTAAATAATTAGTTTTCTGGTATTGGGAAGTAAAACACTAAATTTCAAGGAAATTTGCTTGTAATGGCCATTGGCTTACGAACATGCATGTGCTTTCGTGTAGTTAAAAAAAGGAGAATGTTTGGTGTGTTGATTTTCTTTAACGAAAAAGAATAATTAATTTTCGAAAAATTGCAGATGAGTCGCATGCATAATGAAATTCAAAGTACATACTAAACGTCGGAGCACTAAGGGTGCACTTGAGTTAATTTCCGTTTGAAACTTTTCGCATAACTAATCTCTTAATATAATGTTCATTAAAATCTGCTTACCATTGGATTAACGTTGCAACTACACCAGTGTGCAGCTCTTCGCCAAAAGTTTCACACTACAATCCACCCGCATACAGTCTGAATTCGGGATGAAGTTAAATTAAGTCCCTAAAGCGCGTTTGTCCTTGTCAGAGATTAGCTACTAATGGCCTTCGCAGAATTTAAGTATTCTGCACTGGACACAAGGCACTGTATAACCGTTGCACTTGTGACACTCAAGTGTAATTTTGCTTCTTTTAAAATTTATGATCATAATTTGGCAGACACCATCAGGCTATTTAGATTTTAGAGGGGCCATAAAGAACCTCGCTGTTAAACTGGGTTGTGAAAATTTGTTAAGAGTTAATATCAATATCAACTGAATGGATATTTTAGCTTTTTTTTAAAAGTATTTTGCCATGTTGTAGGTGTACATCTACTCCTTGCGGTTTAAAATTTTTATTAAAAATGTTCCATTGAAAATCAAAATTTTTTGAATTGCATTAAATATACATACATCTGCTCTGCTTATGTTGCCTATGCTTGTTCTCCACAGAGGCAATTCTTGAGTTTTCTCTTTAGTTCAGTTTCATCATTGGAGTGCAATGAGTAAGATAATTTTAAAAACTGATATTCAATATTTTTTTCTTTTTTAGGATTAAAGATTTATAAAGTGTTTTTATATTAATTTTGCAAATCATCTTTCTCATAAGCATTTCGAAAACTTTGAATCAAAAACCCCAAGACCGATGAAGGAAACTAAGCATTTACCTTCATCGTTATCTTTATTTAAATAGCGACAAACATAAGTTCTGCAAATCTTTCGGCAACAAAAATGTCAAATTGCTATAAAAACTTTTAGACCACTGAAAATCAACGAACTTCTCAATAAGGGTGAGTATTTTTGTACTTGAATCATACAGATTAATAGCCATGTAAGATGATTCGAAATAGAAAACGCCTACACCTATAAGCAACATTTTTAAATTTCAGTATTCTTTCAAAATATATGTTGCTGTTGGATACCGTACTACAAGAACTTAAAACTAACTGAGGTGCAACTCAGAAGAGCTCGCCTAAACTTTGGCTAGAGCTGCTCCTATACACATGGAAGGCATCTCAAGTATTTCTGTCGATTTCAAACGCCGAAATGTGTGGTCTCTCATGGGTCATGAAACGAAAGTCTCGGAGAATTTTTCACAACCTCGCAGAGGTGGGATCATGAAAAAACTTATACTGCCCTGGGCGGGATTTGCAACTGGAACCTCATGTTGAGTAGGTGAACATGC
The DNA here is from genome assembly GCA_947623515.1 of Neoascia interrupta. Taxonomy (NCBI): domain Eukaryota; kingdom Metazoa; phylum Arthropoda; class Insecta; order Diptera; family Syrphidae; genus Neoascia; species Neoascia interrupta. The sequence continues at coordinate 34,198,504 of OX392464.1, read as the reverse complement.
AAATGTAAATTAATTTAAAATTAATTAATTTTAATTTCGTTAGAATCATGATCATAACGCAATAAAATGCGTTAAAACCAAAAATTATTTCAGAAAAAACCGTTTTTTCCTAAACACGCTCCTAAAAAGTAAGCGGAGCTCAAAACTTTGTATGGAGCAAACCTAACAAACAGTAATATTTAGAACATTTGTTATATAATTTTTTTTTCAATTTGGAGTTAACTTTCCGAGAAATCGGGTATTTAAAGATTTAACATAGTAAAAGTGGGCATGGTCGATATAGTCAACGGTCCAATTTTCGCCTTCTTAGAGTTTTTGGGCCATTATTGCTCTATACCCAAATTTAAGTTCCTACGCCTCATCTAACTTGACCAAAAGCCATTTTGAAAGAAAATGTGAAATAGAGATTGTCTCACATTGAAGCCAGTAGTGGGCGTGGCCGCCGGCGGATTTAACTAATTTTCACACTTTGTCTGTACACAATACGAACCAAAAAATGCTCCAAGTTTGAGCGTTCTAGCTCAATTTCAAAGACCTAAAAACTTAACACATACGGACAGACGGACAGACGGACAGACGGACAGACGGACAGACGGACAGACGGACAGACGGACAGACGGACAGACGGACAGACGGACAGACGGACAGACGGAAAGACGTACAGACGGACAGACGGACAGACGGACAGACGGACAGACGGACAGACGGACAGACGGACAGACGGACAGACGGACAGACGGACAGACGGACAGACGGACAGACGGACAGACGGACAGACGGACAGACGGACAGACGGACAGACGGACAGACGGACAGACGGACAGACGGACAGACGGACAGACGGACAGACGGACAGACGGACAGACGGACAGACGGACAGACGGACAGACGGACAGACGGACAGACGGACAGACGGACAGACGGACAGACGGACAGACGGACAGACGGACAGACGGACAGACGGACAGACGGACAGACGGACAGACGGACAGACGGACAGACGGACAGACGGACAGACGGACAGACGGACAGACGGACAGACGGACAGACGGACAGACGGACAGACGGACAGACGGACAGACGGACAGACGGACAGACGGACAGACGGACAGACGGACAGACGGACAGACGGACAGACGGACAGACGGACAGACGGACAGACGGACAGACGGACAGACGGACAGACGGACAGACGGACAGACGGACAGACGGACAGACGGACAGACGGACAGACGAACAGACGGACAGACGAACAGACGGACAGACGGACAGACGGACAGACGGACAGACGAACAGACGGACAGACGGACAGACGGACAGACGGACAGACGGACAGACGGACAGACGGACAGACGGACAGGCGGACAGACGGACAGGTCGGGTAAAAAAATTGAACAAATTTAATAAGAAGGATTACTCTTTAAATCGATGCCACGCCCACTAGGGGGGGGGGAGGGCTGTCGACTTTATTTTTATTATTGATGTCTAGCAATCATTGGGAGATGCTAAATGCTTTCACGTCTTACAGCCTTGAGATGCACAGGAATTGATCTTTGTCAAATGAGGTTTCAACATTTCTGCCAAATCTTTGAAAAGGGTAGTATCTTGGCATCATATTGATGACAACATGAAGTTGGAAACAGCTATTCTATGCCTCGTCAGTCCATTTTTCAGTTACTTTTATATTGAGTGAGGAGTTTGGAGTCAAAGAATATTTTAAAACGGCCACTAAATAAGGTTGAATATGTTAAAATGGAATTATGGCGCGTGTGTATGTACCTAATGCTGCTTTTCTATTTGAAAGACTTTGTTTACCAACTAGTCATCAAAAATGGCCTCATCGGTTAATATAATTATTGGACCAAATTAGGGTTCTCCACCAACTTTGTTGTCAATGATGAAAAAGTTTTACCATTTGAGAGTACCGCCTAATCATGCAATAAACAAATAGATTTGACAGATGTCACCGAAACAATAAAGCAGCTATGTCGTCAAGATCTACCCGCTTCGGTATTGAAAAAAAAAATGTATACGAGTCTGAATCATAAACAAGGGCTTTGACCACGCTTTTTCATTGTTTATTGTATCTAATCATAAAACATCTCCAAAAAAATTTTAAAGCGGGAAAGTAGAAGTGTCAGTTAACTCTTATTTTCAATACTTGTACATGTACAGCCTGTATTAAACGGCCTATGAAAACGTTTGACCGGTCTATGAAAAAATTTTCTAAGATTGAATATATTAAGGTTATTGTCAAACAACAAGCAATAAAAGGAGTTAGTTTACTATATGTATTTCTATGAGCAATAAGTTAAACTCCAAGCTTCTATAGCTCCTCCTTTGAGCCTAAGTTTCAGTTACTTATCATTTACATTTTTCATTTTATAACTGTATAATAAATATTCATGTTCTGCAAGTGCGAAACTATAAACAAATTTTATGACAGCCATATATGCAGCCCCATATCTTCGGAAGCACGTTCTCTCGTCATAAAGATCCTTGAGCATATTGTCTGGATCATGTAGATGAAGACTGGCTTGAAAAGAAATCGTGAATTGATAAAGCGATTCGATTAAGAAAAAAAAATTGTTCTCGCCCCCAATGAGCCGCCGCGGTTGATGATGATGGCCTGACGCTTCGCCTCTACCCATAGGTTCAGCATCCATTGTAAAACCTAGCATGTGCGAAAGCCTCTTTACTCACTATACATTGCGCGCCGTAATTACACATTACTCTATTCCTCCTGGAGGAGAACATATATTCCTCCTTTCCGCCCACATTACCATTATTTACGGCATCAAAGTCCCTGTATGAGATTTCAGGCTTCGGGATAAAGCGCTGTAACCTCCATGAAACATAGTTCCTTTTCTTGTAGTCAGTGCCCAGTGCGTTTCCTTTTTGTTCGTGATGTGTGTTGCGTGTTTTATGCTCGCCTTCCTAGTGGGTCCCACTGCTTTACCAGCCTTACGATGCGCGTACCAGACTACCAACTGGCATATACCAAAAGCGACGAAGATTTATGTGACAACGGACTTTGGGAATATCTCTCGTCATTGCTGCTGGCCGCCTTTGGTCAGCTTTTATGCGTCTTCTATGCCTACCGCTCGCTACCCATACCCTTGGCTATGGGTACAGCCCAGCGTCGGTTTCATGTTTACATCGTTAACAGTTCATGTTTCTTTCGGAGCAGCGCGCGTTCCAGACGCGTATCATGTTGATTTGCACGTTCAGCAAAAAAAAAAAATAAAAACCTCACTGCGCGAACACAACACACGCTTTGTACATAAATGTATCTTTTTACATGGAAAATATATTTCAGGTCGCACGTAGGCTTTGATGGGCTTCTTATACGCCCTCGTTATAAGTAGAGATTTTCTAAGGCGAATAGAAAATCGTTGAGCCACGCTATGCTTCTTCACCAAGGGAGCACTAGTAGTGGGGACTTGTCATATACTGTCTTGGAGGTGTGATTATCGTAAATCTCATCTTAACAATTTAAATGTGAGTAATGTTTGTGTTAGCTAGAGAGGCTCCTTCACATACAAAGAAGTTTATTGTAACGAATTCAAGAGGTATATGACCACAATCAAAGTGAGAGTATAACATCCCTGGTATGCAATTGTATCTGAGTGTTAGCTAGCACCGCATACCGTGACTAAATACATGCAGTTATTATCCCATTATTTAGATGGTTCAAATGAGTGAATGTTAATTAAGTTAACACTGCCAGTGAGCTTTAATATAATGAATTGCATTATGAAATAGAGGCAATGACTAACCGAAGCTTGTATCCCTGAAGTGATTGCGTGATAAAACATATATAACTTAACAAAGAGTTTCCACTGGTGATTACACGTTTTTTAATTGCTTTCGGTTAGCGCGTTAATTTCATGTGTAGTCGTGAGGAACATTAGGCTTGTTTGCACCAATTTGAAATAGCAGCTTCAGGTTAAAAGATGCAGAGGGAACCTTCTTGCTGGAGAATCATCAACGTAAAAAGCATTTTTATACCCAACTGAGGGTGTATACATTTTAATGCATAGTTTGTAACACAGTGAAATAATCATCGTAGACCCTTAAGACCTTAGAGATATGATCGAGATCGACAGGCTTTCGATCTCGATTTAACATTTTCTTTCAGAATGCCTTTTGGTCAAGTTAGACAAGTTATGGTTACAAACACTTATTTTAAAATGTCATTCGTTTTCAACCCTTCATTTCTCAAAAACTTTTCAATGTTTAAAAAAGTTTTTTAAGATTTTATTTGTATATTATTGAGTGTTTACTAAGCCTATGTTTCATTTTACTGGTTCTTGCCTGCTAAACTTCTTAAAGTTATTTGTGCTTAGAAACAATTTCTTTCATTGGATTCTCTGACTTTTGCTGCAGTTTAAAAGCACATCAAATTTTGTCTTCCTACACGACTTGCCGTTCAGAAGCTACAAAGCGATTGCACGGACGGTCGAATGGACTGACAACGTAGTTATACCATAAGAAGTCCTTTTTCCATTTTTGGACGAACCGCTAAAAACTTACGGAAGGAAGATGGTCATTAGGGGTTTATTTCCACAACTGACAAAACAGTCGTCGTCGGCACTGGAGATAGGCCTGACATTGGGTCTAATCGGAGCGACAAACGAGAAGCTATCGCTTGTGGAAAGCCTCAGACACGACTCGAGTACCCATGTACCTTTTGAATGTATTCAAAAACTGTTTCGACGGTCGTGGAAGGCGAAAAAAGCTCGAAAACACTGAATTTTATTACAGCAACAGAAAACGACAGCTTTTGCTTGCGTTAACTTAAACGTACTCATAAACTATTTCCCCGTTCGTGGAAGTCCAGGCTGATGGGATGCGTATTCAGCTCCTCTCACTAACACCGAACAATCATCAAAGGATCATTTTTACCTACAGAAATTATGATCACCACTATAGGTATCTTCCGTCATTTTCAATTTTTCTAAGCCTAAAACAAAAGAGAATTTTTGTGTTTGTATTGAGTGAAAATTTTAAGTTTGCAATTGCTCGGATTAATAAGGGCCACGAGAGGAAGATGTGTTCCTTTCTGATTCGTCGAAAATTTGAATGCAGTTCTAGATCACTTCGTTTTTAATTAATTACTTCAAAAGGAGCAGATAGACCGAGAAAAAAAGGTAGAGCAAATGAAAGTGCAGTAATAAGGTTCATTGTGCTTCTTCACCAAAACGTAGCATCAAGAAACGTTCAACTTATACCTTATTTCAAGGAATTTTTCATTTAAGTTCCCATACAATTCATTTCCTATCATAAAAATGTCCTTTACCTACCTTCCTCATATAGAACCATGTTAAAGAGTAATAATTTCCAGTTTTCATTACTCATATATAGCTTCTCTGACACGAGTGTATGGAGAATTTATGTAAATACAATTAGCACATAGGGAGGCAGCACAAAGAAATCGACAAAAAGGAACTAACACAATACCTGCATAGCAAGACGAGAAAGAAAAAGAAATTCCAACTTATTATTCGTGAGAATTTTCCATAAATCAAAAGTAAAAAAGAAAATGCAAAGCAAAACACGAATAAAGTTGACAGGAAAACTATTTTCACATTTCGTAAAAGTTATTTAACTTTGAGGAATTTTATCCGTATGCGAAACACGACATTTTAGTACATTTACATGTTTTTAATTATTTTTTGTTGTATGTTTATATAAGCAGCTTTGCGACGTGATGAAATTTCCGAGACATTTATTATTTGCTATGAAGAAAAAGTTAATTGTGAAAGGAAAATGTGACAATGTATAGAATATAATTATGGATTGTTTAAGGAAACATTTATTTCTGTTTGAAGTGGCGTCATTAGTGCTCCAGAAGAAACTAGATCAACAATAGTTTCAAATCGGTTCTTAAATTAGGTGGTTTTTTGATAATATTCTGATGTGAATTTTTTCAAAAATTTCGTTTAACATAGGAAACTTATAAATTTTGAGAATACATTTAGTTTTCTTTTCACTAAAGCAATTTATATAGTTATTTTTTTTTTCGTTTTAATAGGCCGCCTCGTTAAGTACGCAGAAAGCTGTTGTCCTTTTTGCTTCCAAAAGGACATCTAATAGTTTTAAAAAATCTAATAGCTTTGGATGAAAATGTGATGCATTGGCGTGAACTCAGCCCTGTACTGAAGACTTAGTACACCTACGATATGAAAATAACTGTCGCAAATTCATAGTCATATAAAGTCAGGTCTGAATTTATATAATCAGTTTCAAATTATATATTACTGGCAAAACCGAAGCTTCCAATACTGGAATAAATGTCAAATAGTCCAAAAAAATTTTTGGATGATTTAGCGTAGGTATCATATCCTTGGGTGATTTGCCGTAATGTAACATCACTAAAAAACGTAGCTTAGCAAGGGGCAGCTAGTACAGTGAAATTAGTATGGTGGCGCAAATCCACAATCTACAAAAGACAAACGCTAATTTTTAAAACCTTGTTTTTAAAGTTTCAATTGCACAAAAAATAAAAGAAACAAATAAGGCGCGATTGTCTTCTTTAACGACAAAATTGAAAAAGTGTATAAGATGGAAGAAATTTCGCGTTCTGTTATAGTGTCAAATCGCCTAAAAATATTGAATCATCTAAAAAATTTGTGATATGGGCGATATTATACTGAGTACAAATATCAAATTCCAATATTTTAAGAAAGATTGTTGTCTCGACGGATGAGATTGCACTTTAATGCCTCAATAATCTATTTGTGATCAAGGATAAAGGTCAAACAACCAATAACAACATTTTCACATTTTGTTGTTCAAAAATGAAGAAGTAAAGTAAAAAGCAGGCTCTGCGCTAGTGAAAAAGAGTTGGTATCGGACCGACAGCATTAAGTTAAAGTCCATGGTAAGTGTATTCCTGATGACGAAATAATCCGTGACTCTTCGCATTTTAGGCTTTTGAAGACCCATGTGATGCTCAGTGGTAACAGTAAGTTCATTCAGACTCCTTGATATTTAAGAGCAGATAGAAAGACAGGTTTTTCGCACCTTCTTTGATGTTCTGTGAAGTCCTGGAAGAAGTAACTTCCTGAAGTTATTTTCCTAGACCGACCTTGACTAAGGCAATGCACTGAAAAAACGGCTTGCTTGGGAAATATTTTCCATGAATACCAGCATTCCACATTACATATTAATTCTTTCTGTCAAAAAATAAGCTTCGCTATAAACAATAACTTTTCAAGAAGAAAATAGTATTGACAAAAATACTATGAAGAACCACTTTGTTATTTTTCTCAACCAATATGAAAGTTTTCCTGAGAAAAAAAAAACAATCTTTTTTTCAAAATCTGGACGTAATAAATCTCTTCAGCATTCTAATTCTTTCCAGTAAAACATAAAATTTATATCGCAAACACTTTGGCGCTAGTGAACTGGCATCGACTCTCTCACTCTTATTAGGTCTCGTTTTCTTACTTGTAAATGTAGTATATAAGCACTTTGTGGCTTGTGATCTTACATCGCTTCATTTTCGCTCATTAATTTCTGACAAACTCGCTCCTTGATACCTGACATACACCTATAAGTATCAAGGAAGAGAGGCATAAAGCTTTTTCACACATTCTTACATTGGTCTCACACACACTAGGTTCTCTGGGCCAGTGATGGGACTTCTACCACTTAAGTGGTATTTCTATCACATTTAGGCGCTTCGTGGAACCTTCCACCCCAGATTTGTAATCATGTTATATAAACTACAAATGTAAGTCAAAATCCTGAAAACTAAGCTTGAGGCATGGCAAAAATGTTTGAGCAAGGAAATTAAAAAGGGAAATTAATTACTTAAAAGGAAATTCACAACAAACTTTCAATACGTTCTGTGGCGAATACGGAAACCCTTTAAACTGCATATGTGTATGTGCTGGGTACTTATGGCAACCAGCTGATAAAAACCAAGTGAGTAAGTGCAAGAGTTTGTATGTGACAAAGTTCAATATACCCGAACCTTAAAGTTTCTTGGAGCGAATTTATATACAATTTGTATAAGCCACGCCCCAAAAAGTGGACATGGGCCTAAAATTAAAATCAATTAATTGTAATTTCGTTAGATTCATGAGAAAATATGGTAAAAGCGAAAAATATTTTAGAAAAAAAAAGTTTTTTCCATAAAACGCCCCTTAAAAGTAAGCGGAGCTCAAAACTTTCTATGGAGCAAACTAAGCAAATAGTTTTATCTTCAATAGCTATTTGTCATATAATTTTTTTCGATTTGGATTCAACTTTCCGAGAAATCAAGTTTTTACAGATCTAACGTGCCAAAAGTGGGCATGGTAGATATTTTGGGCGGTTCAATTTTTGCCTTGTTAAAGGTCTTAGGCCATTTTTGCTCAGTACTAAAATGTAAGTTCTTGTGGTTGCCTAACTTCACCAAAAGGCATTTTGACAAAAAGGTGGAAGTAAAGAAAAACCTCAATTTTATATTTGTTTTTCATTTATTAAAGAAATATTGTTGTAATATTCAAAAAAGATTTTTAACCTATTCAGTATATATTGGTATTTTTATACCCGACCGAGGGTATACTTATTAATTTTAATGCATAGTTTGTAAAACAGTGAAATAATCACCGTATCGACCCTTAAGGCCCTTTAAGAGATATGATCGAGACCGACATGCGAACCGATTAAGCCATGTCCGTCCACCAGTCCGTCTGTCCGTATGTGCGAAGGTTTTCGGTCTTAAAAATCAAGCTAGAGAGCTGAAACTTGGCACACGGCTTAGTTTTTTTTTGTTGCACAGACAAAGTATGAAAATTGGCTCAAGCCGTCAACGGCCACGCTCACTACTGGGCTTCAATGTGAGACAACCTCTATTTCACATTTTTTTTTTTTTTCAAAATGCCTTTTGGTCAAGTTAGACAAGGCACAGAAACTTAAATTTTGGTACTGAGCAATATTGGTTTAACACCTTTGATAAGGCAACACTTGGACTGCCCACAATATCGACCATGCCCACTTTTAACATGTTAGATCTTTTAAAACCCAATTTCTCGCAAAGTTGACTCCAAATCAAAAAACAAATCTATGACAAAGATATAAATTAATTAAGACATTAATTAAGAAATAACAATTAATTGATTTTCATTTTAAGCCCATGCCAACTTTTTGGGGCGTAGCCTATACAAATGGTATATGAATTCGCTCCAAGAAACTTTAAGATTTGGTGTTACATAGTATATAGGTTCGGGTATATAGAAGTTTGTCACAGACAAACTCTTGCACTTACTCACTCGTTTGTTTTAAATTTCCCAAATTTTCAATTTCTGATCTGCCTCATATTTTTGGGCGATTATTTATCATTTGATTTAAGTTCTTTCAAATGTTTTTAGAACCTTTATTTCTCTACTTTTTAGGTGATTTCGCACAATAAACGATCACCCAACATTCCAACATTAACAATCGCAATTTGTTTTGGGCGATTGTTATTTTCTTGGTTTTGGGCGATTGTTACTTGGGCGATTTTTCGCACAGCCTTTATTAATAGTGGGACTTATTTGCTTTAAAATTTTCAGCCGCAGATACGGCAGCCTTTTCGTTGCCCCGAACGCTGCCAACGAACCCTGAGCAGAGCCTTAATTGTACTGTGCGCCAAGAACCTTAAGATTTTTTCGACAAAACTTAGGTAATAAGTTCGATTTTTTTTTCGATGGCATGACATTGCCTTTATGGCTGGCTGACTTTCTGGAGAAATGTTTATGCGATATCACGGTATTAATCTAATTGATTGGCTAGGCTAGTCTCTTTCTTTACTTCCAGAAGCTCTTCTTGGGAGACGCTGCAAGAATCAGGGCATCTTATTGAATTTTATTATGTGGGTGTTTCGGACGCGTGCGCATAATTATTTCAGACCCGTCTGTGTTAATATCTTTTTGGCAAACTTCCTTGTTCATTCAAATCTGCTTCTTGCAACTTCCTAGAACAAAAATATCAGACAATTCCAAGTCATGAGAAGGAATCAGGTCGGTAGAAGGTGCCATATCGTATCAGGCTATATGTTCGAAATCTCTACACTCTGGATGACTGTTTTAAATTAATCATCTCTCAAAATGTACCAACTGTCAAAGCGTATCCTCTGTAAAAATTTCGCTACTGCCTTAATAAAGCTATATATCCCGTGCGATTCTTAAAGTTATTAATCCCGCGCCGATGCGAAAATCATCATGTCGCCCGCAACGTAAAAAAGTTTGACAATTGGGATTAGAAGACTACCGTCCATATCTATACTCTGTATAGTGTCGCTATTGAGAAAAAAACTTGATATTTGAAAACAATCTTAAAAGAACTAATGCCACAGTTGTGTTTTTAGTAGAACAAGAGAAAATTGTTAAGCCCGGATCTTCCGCGTGGTAAGCATACACACTGACCTCTATGACACGGCAGCCACAAAAATAAAACCCCTCTTCGTCCTGATTTTTCATATCTGATTTACACCATTACAAAACTGATTCAATGAGTCTTCTAAACGCTTATATTATTGTTAGCAGTTTTTTTTTTAACACTTAAGAGGTATGTTTTATAAAACTTTCATGAGCACCCTGCATAGGGCCTACTACACATATTTTATTCGAAATGTTTCTAACAAAAAGCAAATTCAAATTAAAGCTGCTCACGACTTTAAACTGCCTAGATTACACCCGAACCTAAATTTATTCAACAAATAAATAATCTTAGAGAATACATAATGGACACATTATTCATTCATCGCATAAATCTGAGTCCGATATTAAACTGACCCCTTTTTTCAATCTCCGCACACACTAAGAGAATATACAACATGGGCCGACTTAAATAGATTTATTTGTATTCCATCCCATTAGAGGTCAAATACCAAACTCTAGTGGAGCCTTTACACCAGCATATATAGGCACTAAAACAAATGCCTTTTAAATCTGGTAGTCGCCCAGGGAAAGGACAATGGCCAATGGTTGAAAGAGAAGGACACAAAGCAAGTAGAAAGCCGGACAAAGCCGCATAAGGACATTTCCATATAGCTTTTGGCTTTTGTTATCCGCAAACCCAGCAGCAGTATGCATACATGCATACACAATATGCACTTATGCATGCAGTAATAAATTACCGGCCGATGGTGGTTAAACGTGCAGTGTCCACACTGCTGGAAGATTACATATACACGCTGGCTGGCCGGCCGGACTGTACATCATATCCCAGTGTACGGTATATGTAAAGTGCTGCTCCATCGCATACGAGCATCTGTACATACACTCACTTAAATGGTGCTTTTCATATTGCAGTGATTTACATTTAACACGACATAAATCAGACTTTGCCACCACAGCAGCAGCAGGAGCTCAACCGGCCACATAAGGTCCGATCATGACTATGGCTAACACCATGTAGCCTAGCTAGATATACTTGCTTGTGGTGCGCTTTAACAGAATGTGCATAGACTCGGTGCCTAGAGTTGAGTTTTCCATATTTTGTTACTTCATTGTATGCATATGGTATAGTGCCGGGACTGGGATTCAACCGAAGGGAAAGCATTATCAAAGATTCATCGGAGGCCCTACATTTTTTTTCGGAGTCAACGTTTGCTCTTTAAACCACAAAATGTGGTGCAAACGAAACGTATGTTTATGTTCTCCATATATGGCGTAGCCTGTGGGCTGAGCACCACGATATGATGTGTGCGCGATAGTGGGGATTTAATAAAAATTCAATAAACTACATAAATATGCGCCACCATATCGTGTTTCGTGAATAAAAATCTCAGATAGAGGCAAATTCATCGACAACTGGGCACAATGATTGGAAACATTATTTTGCAGGAGATACCCTATTTTGCAACACATTCTGGTAGCGTGCAAAAATCTAGGCTTGGCCTAGGAAGTTATAAGGTCAAATGGATATGTGAATATAGGTACATATTCAAATTAATACACGGCAGCTGATACAATATTTCAGTACCTCCACGCTGCACTTTGATTAAATTTGTCGAGAAATATACCTATAGAACTTAAAATTAGGACGATGAAGTCAGCTTCCGAATGTGAATTATTACACCGCATTTAAAATATAAAAACGCTGTTAAAAAAAAGCTAACATAAATGTGTCTTTGCTCGAGTTTGCTGCTAATTTGGTTTTCATGTCGTCGACAGTTTAAATAACTTAGTTCGGATAAACTTGAGTATCATAAGGTCATGTACGTGTGAAAGCCCCAGACGCTTATTGTTGCTCATCTGAGGCTCCAGTAAATACTTACTATATCTACACAAACCCGACGACCAAACGGTTTTGTCGCTCATCTTAGAGTCACCAACAACTTTTATGTTGCGAATTTTAGCCACTTTACCCATAAGTGAATTCGGTGCTGCAATCAAAGAACTTTAGCATATTTACCCTAAGAAATAGAACATGAAGACACAAAGACTTCCAATTTCATTCCAGTGTAGGAGCTGTGATTTATCAACGAATATTTTTCCAATTCCAATTTAATTTCGTCGTATCAATAATTTATTGGTGAAACGCGTGCAATGCAATCGAAATTGAACCATACAGAGAAGTAAAAAAAGGCCCGAAAGAGTGGCCTTGGTATATCCACGCACATCCACCTATTCAACATTATACAAGAAAAAAAGTATCAATTTTAGTCGCGACATTTATATTTTTTGTAACAGCTTTGCATGTATGGTGAGTTCATAAATTGTTCAGGAAGAGGATTAATTTTGTTTTTCGCAATAAGTACGTGTGCAATTTTAATTTTGATATTCCTACCTTCATGCATAAAAAGGACTAACATCAAAAGCGAAATAAATTTCACGCGGTAGGCTGCGATTTGCATAATCGTTTACTATACGCTGCGGTTAATAATAGTTATTACTCTTTCAATAAATCAGACATTGTCTGAATGATATAAAGCGCAAGTCATATATATATGTCAGCATTGGAAGGGCTCTCGTTTTAATTATTTGTTAAAAATAATAAATTAAAAAACACACACCTGTATACATACGTTTGACTTTGGAACAGCTGATGGCATTCTGCTTTAATGTAGGATTTAGTCAGTCTACTTGCACCAAGTTAGTTTTGTGTGACATATTTTCTGCAAAAAAATAAAGAATTTTTATTCTTACTTAAATTGTCAGATGAAAATTTAAGCGGATGAAAATTTTATGGACTACTTTTGTCTTCCTCCATCAGTAGCTGAAGTTCGCATATCTCACCACTTTTTGGTGAGATATGCCATCATATTGCTACGAAAACCATATTGCCGGTCATTAAGGAGTTTTCGTGATTCGAAATCAGCTGGAAATTAATCAGCGTTTGTATGACCTTAGACAAAAAGGAAGTAATCGTAATGGGAAGATAGCTAGAGGGAAAAGAAGTATCGCCTTTTTGGGAAGGTCTGGAAGTGCTGTTTTCCGTCTACGCGGGAAGAGACTGAAGACTTGAAGACTGAAAAGACTTGAAGAGTAGAAAAAGTTTACACAATGGTTTTGCCAGCGTGGAAGAATACCTCTTCAGAACAATTGAAGATATACCATCTGGACCAGCGGTTTTCCGAATGTAGAAATCCTTAAGTACTTATTAACTGTACAAGTGCGAAAATGAATTTGTCTCATAGTGCATTCCACGCGCTCAAGTACAGGTAAAGACAATACGCAATCTGGTAGCGTGGAGCTGGTGCTGCGAGGAGATTGGCTTTGTCTAGGTAACTAACAGCTGGGATGGCATTGCAGATGAGTGTCGGGATTGAAGATGAGGCACAATTTTTTATATTTTTGAAAAAAGACCAAAAGTTTTTACATACCTTTGGGACAATGTACTATTTTCTGCCTCCGCTTCTGGTCGTACAAAAATTTCATACGATGGATATGAGCATTACAGTCATTTCTGGCTTCTATGAACTTATTCCGGTTTACTAGAGAAGAGTTCTCCTTGTAAGAAAAAAGAAGGATTCCTTCAAATTCATCGCCCCTTTACAGCTAAAGTCAAGCCACGAATTCTCCTTCGGTTTTATAAAGGTACAAAACTCTCTAAGGAATAAGAGATCTCATTCCTATTAGAATTAAATTTGTAATCATATCGGCAGCGGTGTTTACCTATATTGTTGTCGAGAAAGCAAAGCGACAAATTAAAACTTTTGAAAAAGTTGTTAAGGCCATCCCAATTTGCTTCCTCGTATCGCCAAACAGTGCTCTTGGGAGTAGTAGTTTTAGTTGGTTGCTTGCCGACGTAAAAAATTTCCGATACGATAAGATGGTCTGACGAGCCTATAGAGGAGATTGACCAAGCAGCCTGGTGCGCTTTGGCCTTACAGCCTAGCAAGAGAGGATCTCTATCTGTCTGAGAGTTCTCGGTCTGTCGGATTGTGTGGCGATTATCTCACCTGTCTGGGTGCTTTTTCGTCATTGATGCCCTAAGCTAAGGTGATCTATAATGCTGATAAGCTGATGCAATTAATAATGGTTTCTCGTTGCCGCGTTCCAGCCTGACGCAAACAAAGTCCGCATTGCTGAAATTAGGTTGTATACACCAAAAATTTTAAGACTTTTCTTTGTCAAAAAGAGTCCATATGGCTTACCTTGTAGCGCTCGATTCCGCTATGATGTGGTCACCGAGAACCCAAGGCTCCCCCGGAGCAAAAGGTGAGCAGAGGATGTTTTAGAGTGGTGCTCAGGAATCCGTACCAACCGAAGCATTATTGATAATTGATGCGGACTGTTGGACACTTGCATTGAAACACGATGCATTGAAACACTTCAACTGGAGTGTTTCAATGCATCGAATCAGATGATTGCTCTCCACCTACCTTAAGTTTATCAACGGGTCATTTAGCGCCGACATCCCAGATCGCCGACTGATGTATATGTGAAGGTCTAGCTGTTACATATATATGTATTAAGAGCTTAGCATCGTCTTATGCCAGCCCCTGTCGATGGTTTGGGCGTGGTACTCGACAGTCAATGTTTTAAGAGGCCTGAGGGTAATTGGGCCTTCAGATGCCTCCAGTTATCCGAGATAATCCAAGTTATCAAAGGATGGATTAATAGCCTGAACACCGATGAGGCAGTCGCTCCGACTTTTTAGGGATTTTTCAGGGCCATGTTGGATGTTTCGAGGTAAAAGGTTTGATAGAGGGCCGTCCCAAAGTGAATTGATTCCTTTGCCTTGTTCTTTTTGAAAAAACCCCGAATCGTACTTAATTTCCTTAGCTGGTGGCTAAGGAATCTCCCAGAATCATTTGTTACAAGTTTTTTTTTGCTGAGCTCCCATCGGACTGTGCTCCCGAAGCAGGTTGACAACTGTCGACGAGTTATTTTAGCAAGTAATTATTTTAGCAGGCCTCAATCCCTCACAATCCAATTCGCCTCTCCATTATTCAAAAGACGCTTTTAGAGTATTGTCCTCGTACCTGCGTTTTCTTTCACCAGAGCACTGGTGACTCAGCTTTTTTAATTTTTTTTTTTTTGACAACCTCAGGACAACCCGGCTGGAGCATTACGGTGATTGGATTACAGTGGCGACCTCCGAAGCACAGAAGAAGCTCTCGAAATCAAACCCGTTTCCGACATGGAGGTGGAGGCACTATCGTCAATGCTCAGCTTGTACATCAGTGTTTCTCCATATCTTTGTTCTGTCCGTTGTCGTCGGTCATCGAATTTTCAGTTTCCGTTACGCCCTTTTGGGCTGGCCTCATTTTTTGTGAGAGTTTTTATTAGGAGAGTTCAACGAACTAATTTACTCGTGGGGACTCGATACAAAAAAGGTAGAGCAGCATAAAACAATATTACGACAAGTTTTGTCGGGGGCACTTGAAGGAACTCGTAAGAGGCTGATTAACTCTGAGTTTTGCATGTTCGCAGAGCTGAATTTGTCCCACTTTTTATCCGACCATAGCCGGTTGAGTCGACAAAACTTAAGCCTCTAAGCGTCCTTGGAGGTGACATTCACGTCAAATTGTCTGACCAAAACGGTGGTGGTCGATACATACACATCTTATTTGAAAAAATTCCACACGAATCTGCCAAAAAAAATTTCATTACAATGAGCACCAACTTTTTATCGTCAAATATATGAGTACGTGACAAAAATGCTCACTGACATAGGACCACTTGTCATAATTGTCGCAAAAATAAGGAACAAAAAACTGCCAACAAAGGGATGAAAAAAAGTGTCCTTGAGCTGGATGTTTTCCATATTTTTCTGCTTTTATTTACAAAGTCAATTGGCAGTTTTTTTCCGACATGCCACTGTATCTTTCCACCTGCAAAAGGTGAATCCCTGAAAAAAGAATAAACAAATGCAAAATTAATATTTGACCTTCATAAATCATATAAATTATAACTGATGACATTAGCACAATTTTTTCCCATTACCTTCATGTGTTTTTAACACTGAAGAGTCCAAGGACATTTTTACACGTAGATATAGCCAGCAAGTGTTTCCAAAGGGGTTTTGTTATTACATTTTTTCTTCTCTTTTTTAACTGCAGTGTCCTTTCCATAAGCATAACAAATTTTTCCTTCATGCGTATGAGTGACCTTCGAACTAGTCCTGCAGCTAAGTCATAAAAATATGAATTTTTATGTATTCCTACCACAAATTAGTATATGGACTGGAGGTATATTCGGCTTTCAAATCGGCAAGGTTCTGCTTGTGAGATCCCAAATTTAATTGTGTGCCCAGTCACCGTTTAGATCTCTGATGGTGGCACGCCTTGCTAAGATACTTTTCGGTTCTTTTTTAAAGATTTTTTTATGACAACGTTTCGCAAAACCTTACATTAGGGGTTTTTTGAATGCCGCTGTGCGATTTGCTTTTGCGGTGCTATATTTTTTAGCAGTATGATGCTTGTGTTCCTGTTTTCGATTTGGTCTGGAGCGCTGTTGCGCTTAATTTTCACTATGAATGATTTATGGCGACCCTTTTCATGTTCTTTTTACCGATTTTAAGGAGTTTTATAACCTTAACCGTGAAGTTTCCTGCTAAAGGCTTTGAGTTCATATTGCCTTTCGGTGTGTGCCTTTTTTGTTTTTAGGAAATGCAATTCTATGGTTGAGATTTTGTGAATTTAATGTTTTGAAAACACTCAGTTTGAGTTCCGCAATGAGGTAGCTAGGACGTTTTTCCGGTGTGATGTTCGGTTTAGAAAGGGTTACGCGTCGGGAACGGGTACAAAATTGTGTGGTTAATGTGATTTGTTTCAAATGCTAAATAAGCATGTAAAACTAATGGCTTATGTCTTCTGTGCTTTGATCCATGATCAGTTGTGCGAGTCCTGAAAAAAATATAAAAATATGTGAATATGGTGTTAATGTAAATGCTATATATAGCCTTTAACGATAATAAGCCTAATATTATATTTTTGAGTGGCGCAACTAAATTTGAATATTTTAACTGAAGTCTTAATGGTAAGATGCATCTGCGGTCCCAGATTTAAAGTAAGACCCAGTCCTGAATGTTAACACACTTGTATGAGCTCATAGTTCCGGCACAATGTCTTTATCGATTGCAGAAAACCGTTGCCATATGTTGGCTGCTTTGGAATGCAAGCCAAATTCTTCTTGTAAAAAAATAAGCGTTGCATTGCGCGCCTTTTTCAAATATTTTCTAAATAAGGCTGAAAAGTTGTTTGTTATGGACTCAAAAATAACTCTCATGGGTAACAAGTATGTAAGTATCGCTGTCCAATTCTAGCTATAGCCCAGCAGCAAGGTATATGAAACACTTTTTTGTTAATAGGTTTCATCTCTTAAAGTCAAAGAAATCGGAGTGAAAGCCATGACACTGTCAATAGATGACAAAGATTTTAGCGTTTTTTTTTGTAATTTTCAACACGCAAATGTATTTTTTGTTGCATTACTTTTTTATAGTCTCTGAAACTCTATATGTCTCGATTTAAGCTTGTAACATTTTCCTTTGCCATCAAACTTCAAAGAAACAATTATTTTCACCTCATAGTAAAACTCCTGCCAGCTCTGTTAAGGCGCGTACTAATTTCACACATCGTTAAAATTATATCCAACATTATTGCCTAGTTAACGATCAATAAAATGGCCATAAATTTAATTGCCTGGCGCTTCTGTTCCTTTAATTCAGAATAAGATGAACTTCGACAAGTGCTCTTAACATAAAAAAAAACAGCAGCCACGTTATAGCTCCCAATATGTACACTGAAAGAAATTAATTGTTTATTTAACAACCATTGAGGTAATAAAACCACAAGTGTTTTCATAGCTACATTTCAATCTTGTTTACTTTCCCATTCACTTTGAACTTTGTTCTCAGATTATGTTATGTGTTGCGTTGCTTTAATGTACATGACGTATATCTACCTACTCCACAAACAACATGAAGACAAATTCAATCCCTTTTTAAATGCATTTCGGGTTTGTGGCCCATGAAACAAGGAATCGGCATAACGTTAGAGTATAGCGCCCGCATCAAGTGTTTTAAAAGACATAAAAAGGATATAAAAACTTCAGCTAACAGCGAGGGCGAATTTATGCGTGCACGTTGGTATGAAATTCGGCCAAACCAAAGAATTCTTATGTACATTAGAGGATATTGTTTCATGGTGGGAAGTGACTTTTGGAGAACGGTTTGGTTTTTATGTGGTTTTGGGTACTTAAACGGCTGTAAAATATTTAATTTTATTACAATGTATAATGTCATTATTGACAGTGTTATGGGAATTTAATTTGATACGAATATTTGGTCATAAAACTCAATTAATGTTCTTTGTGTTTGTCCTAGATGTTATTTTGTCAAATCAGTTTATAATTCTCCTTCTTTCAAACACATGTTTTATTATGTGCTTATGAATGCCGTGGCATATTTCGGTATTTGATGAACGAAAAACATATTTTGGGGTTAGTGTATCTCGTGTAGGTACTTTACTACTAGCGTGGTACCTCTCTGTTCCTGTTTCTTGGTTGCTTGAAACGTCTTTTGTTGGGCTGCAATAATACCTAGTTTGAAACATTGTTATTGGGTTGAAGCTCACTTGTTCCGTCCGTTTCATTAATGCATGGGTGAATGGGAAATCAAAACGGCTTTCCAGCCAGCTCTGTTTCTCTAGCCTCCAGTTTTAAGCGCAAAATTGGCTGAGGTGCGCTTCCACTTTTTATTACGTTGGCCAAACGTCTAGTGTAAAAAATTTTGAGTTTCAGCCCCTTCAACAGAGCACATTGCACATTGTTGCCTATAACATTGCTGAAACCTTTATTTTGGTTTGTAGTTTAAACTAAAAATTTGCATCAATACATTTTAATAGTCTACCCAACCGAAAACGTTTTATATGCTATCTTGATTTCCTAAAGTTCTCAAGAAGGGCGTTGGTGTCTACCTACTCTACGTAAAGCAGGCATTGCAAACCGTTGTTCTCTTTAACCTTTGAACAGATTGGTTTCGTTGTAGAACCAGAACTGTTCGGTGTTATATATCCACCTCTAGTCTCTGTCTAAGCAAGGACATCGCTTTAAAATTGAGTATTCGTTCCAACACTAATCTATGGCCATGAAATTCGGCCAAAAAACTACCGAAAGTATTATATCACGAGCACAAGCTGCCGAAATGAAACCTCTGAGCTTACCTGGTGTGACCCGAACGGATAAAATTAAAAAAGTCAGGATTCGTAGAAACGTTAATGTTGAGCTCCTTTTTCAAAAGGAGCGATTATAATTCATCGAGGTTTTGAACGATTGTGTTTGTGCGCCTATTATGGGCCGTGATGCAGTAGTTTGTGTCTCGGACAACTGTGAGAACATGGTTTATCACGAGAAACCTTTCCACTTACTCCTCGAAATCGAATAAAAGCTGTAGGTTCACTCCATATGTGCAAGATCACTCTCTATGACACTCGCTTTAGGATATCACCTGATGTTCTCGAATTGGTGCTGAAGGATCAAGAAAGCAGTGGTTTTACAAACCGTTTGTTTTGTAAGTGTCCATGGGACTACTGCTCGCTGCATAGGATTGGTCTGATACTCCCATTATAAAGCACTCATTCGTTTGTTCAAATCTTAAATATAAAAAGTCTTCTTAATTGAATCTCTCCCAAAATCTTAAATTTCGGGAAAAACCTACTATTGAGGTGGGCTAGGAACTAGCCTTCTATAGTTCTCGTCTCACGAACGTTGATTGCTTTAGGTACTTTACTTAGTAGGTAAACCTCCCATCTCCCATCCCAAGTTTGACTCATATTGTGTAACATAGGGAAATAATCTCCATAGACCCACAAGACCTTAAGAGCATATGATCGAGACCGAATTTTTAGTCAAGTGAGACATGTCCGTCCGTCCATCCTTCCATCTGTAGGTGGTTTTTAGGTTTTAAATTTTGAGCTAGGAACTTGAAACTTGAATTTTGTTCTTTTTAGGTCCCGAAGCAATACAAGTGTAAATTGGTATGCGATATCCTCGCTTGAATGTATAATGATTGGCATTTAAAAAAAGGCAAAAAACTCCCCCATGTGGGGTCATATTCTATTTGCTTACTTACTTGCTCAAGGTGGCGCTAGCGTCCGTAAAGAGCCTGGGCCCCAGCCAACATGCTCTGTCTCCAGCTAGCCGCCTCCAGTTTTGCACACGAAGTTGGCTGAGGTTCTCTTCTACTCGTGTGCGCCACCTGAGTTTCGGCGCTCCCCTACTGCGTCGTCCCTGCGGGATGGATTCGGGCCGGGGCATTGGTGACCATCCGCTCTAGATGACCCAGCCATCGTAGCCTTTGTATTTTGATTCTTCTGTCTAGTTAAATGTCACTGTACCACCGGTACAGTTCGATGTTATATCTCCTCCTCCTCTCTCCGTCTTTGCAGATGGGACCGTAAATCGTCCGAAGAATTTTCCTCCCTAAGCAGCCTTAAGTGTTTTCATAGGTCTTTGACAGGGTCCATGCTTTTGCACCGTAAGTAGGACTGCGATGACGAGGGTCTTATAAATGGACACTCAAGTTGCTTGAGAGAGGGCTTGCTACTTAGTTGCCTTCTTAGCCCGCGATGGCAAAAAACTCTATGGCAAGTAATTCTTCATTTGGTTTCAGGGCTGGTGGCAT
This sequence comes from Neoascia interrupta, assembly GCA_947623515.1. Classification (NCBI taxonomy): domain Eukaryota; kingdom Metazoa; phylum Arthropoda; class Insecta; order Diptera; family Syrphidae; genus Neoascia; species Neoascia interrupta. The sequence goes on along the minus strand of OX392464.1, from coordinate 34,177,453 downwards.
TTTCCGAATTGATAGCGGAACCTAGGTAGGCAAAGTCCCTAACTACCTAAAAGTTATAGCTGTCTATGGTGATGTTCTATCCAAGATGTCAGTATTTGGTGTGTCTTCTTGTTGAGCATATACTTGGTTTTGCACTCGTGGACTGCTAAGTCCGAATTAACCGCTTTCGTCGCAATACTCCCGAAGGCTTCACTGATATAACGCTTTGTTCTTCCAATTATGTCAATGTCCTCTGCGTATACGAGTAATTAAACCAACATTTGAAAAATTGTGCCTCTGGTGTTGGTGCGAGAGTTCTTCACAATTCTCTCAAGCATGATGTTAAAGAAGTCAGGCGACAGCGGGTCTTGTGTGAATACTTTTTTGAAATCAAAAGGGTCGGTGAGGCCTTTACAGACCTTGACGAAATATTTAATTTGCAAGTGGATAAATTTTTGCCACACGCACTATAAGGGGTGTTTTTAACCAAATTTTTAATATAAAAAGCAATCAACACGTGTAAGTGGTATACTCTGATCTGTATCTGATAAAAAATATTAACAAAACGATGTTATTAAAGGGGTTGATGCCACGCCCCTTTTTTAAGGTAAGAAATTCTTAACCGACAAATTCTAAATACAATTAAAGTTAATAGAACTTAAGTTTACCAATAAATAATTATGAAGCAATTCGGAACTTGACAGTGTTAAATTGGGATGGGGTTTCCAACGATTCCCTACTAACACACTTCCACTGGTTTCAGTTCATTTCTTTCTCTAAAAATATTGGGACTGTCTTGAAGAATGCTTAAACAGTATCCCACAATGGTAAAAAATATTTTTTTTTTTTATTTCTTTTCTCGGGGATCTGTGGAATTAGAATCCAATCCACTATACAGTGTGCTTTGGTCCAAATGACCAGATTTCGAAACACCTCAATTAAGATTTTAATAACTTTAATTTTTTTTAAAATCAATTTAAAGTGATAAAATTTTATTATTATTATTGCTTCTGTAAAAAAATCGTTAGTAAGATTCATATTTCCTCAGCAAGCCGTTGGGATAAATCCTGTAGAAAGGTTTACATTCCCGTTTGTTTTTGGGAAATTTAAAACTAAAAACCATTTTTTGCGTATGTTCACGCAAGTACACACACAACCTGAAAAGATTCATATTGATTAATATAACGACGCATTATGACTAAAACTTGTTCTTGGATAAAAGATTGATTTTCTTAGCGATCCATAATTCCATAACTCGTTCCTAATTTTTTTTTTTTGGTTTTCTTCTCAAGCCGACCGACCCATACCCAATTACAAGCGCATGGATACTAACATATCTGTATAAACAAAGGTAGGTAGGTATAAGTATTCCCTTGCTTGGCCAGTTCTTAATTTATTTCTTATTTTCGAGTTTTTTTTCGTGAATCGGAACCTCAAATCTTTCGTTATAAATCAGAAATGTTGTGTGATCGGTGTTTTAATAAGAAACACACAATTTCTCAGAATTTATTCCGGCACTGTTTTGAGTGGAACTAAACACATAATGGTTACTACTGAAAAATTGCACTAAAACTCATTGGATCGTTTTTCTACTTATACGTCCTTAATGGAGGATAGCTTAGTTGTGCCCAGTGCTCATTGCATGACTTTTGTTTTGAACAATCGAGTTGGTAAAATAAATACAAACTCTCTGCATTGTGGTACTCTACAAAGCCCACGAATGGGTAAAAAGTGGTATTCATATCCGGACAAAACCACTTGAGCTCAAATCTCATTCCACTTCACCAGGTAGAAAGTTTCAAACGAAACAGGGAATTCATCGTCCATCAGAAGACAAAAACCTACCAAAACACAAAAATCAAAACTGGGACTGCAAAATGGAAACCGAAGTCGTCGTCGTGGTCGCACCATCGTCATCCTCTTCGTGCATGGTTTGGTTGTCGACCACATTAGGCGGGGTGCAGCGTATACACCACACGATGGCCACCTATCTTATAAGATTTAAGATTGTCAACCATGTTTTTATTGCTTACTTCGTTTGTGTCGCATGCACAGCTATGCTACGGTACAAGAGGTTAAAGTATTAATGGCCGACATGCGGCAAAAATCCGACATTATTATTATTTTTTCGTCCATCTATTCGTGTTGGCCTGAGACAGTGGCCAAGGTATGGGACGGGGTAGTTCATCGCACCGAACGACCGAGTCCGCGATACGTAAGAAATACTAAAAGTGCACGTGAAGTATCTAAATATCTGCATTTCTTGTGGATGGATACATGTGGTGAGCAGGATTAACCAGAGTCGTAGATTATCTTGATTGCATTCGTAGATACCTTTTTATTTCACTTTTTTCGTGTTGTTTCGTGCGCTGGATTTAATGAATTACTGGCGAGATTTACGCGTTGTCGACGACGGACGGCGGGAGTGTATACCTAACCCGCAGATGGAATAAGAAAAAGAAAAAAAAACGAACAACACGGATTTAATTTTATTAAGTTATATATTTTATTTAGTCGCTCTTGTTAGGACTTTGTTTTGCTTTTGTTCTCGTTGATGTCATTAAAATGTTAAGGATTTTTATTCCTTCGGTCAGCTGATAAACAATCAGTTGAGAGCATAGCGGGAACCAAATTAAGAAGGTTTGACGCTTGCTTATATGTAATAATCACATTATGCTTTGTTTGTCTCTTGATTTAGACTTATTCAAAAAAGATACTTACATGGGTATAGGTATGCACTTCGGTTGACAATAAAGGGTCGGTAGGCAAAGGCTACGTTTTCATGCATTTATCTATTCCGATTTTGGGGAATAATTCTACCTAGGTACCTACATAATTTTGCAGTAAAAAAAATCAAACGTTTTCTGCTTCGATCTGGGCTATGTATTTTATCTCGCTTAATCTACATTTGATCTTATAAACACGATTTTTCAACACTTTTAATTAAGTGAAAACTAAGTTCTTGCCTCGCTCAAAGACCTTACAAAATAAGTACATATGTTGTTAAGATAAAGTTAGTAGTTGTATCTACCCAATTTACGAAAAAAAATTGGGTTATTACCCTTTACCGTAAAGGTGATGTAAACCTTCAAATATTGAATATCAGACAGAGGTTTAAATTTTTTGGCGCTGAGAAGATGCTTTTTCGCAATAATACTACTTTGCAATGAAAAAAAAAACAATCGACAAAATTAACACGTTGGATTGTGGATTTTTGAAATATTGAAATATTTTAGGCAGAGACTAAATATGAACTTGTAGATAAATTGATGCATTTTACATGAAAACTTAATACATTGAATAGCTACCTATAACATTAAAATTAGATAAGACCGACAATTTTAATCAATGTAGGTACGACTAGGTACCTTAATCAGAACATTCGAATTCTATTTGGACGCACGGTGAGGTTTTTGCGAAAGTTCTTACGGAAAGAAAGGAAGAAAAAAAAAAAAAAACAAGTGGGAAAGTGCAACAGAGCGTATGCAAAAGCTTCAGTCCGTCTGCAACGGATTGCAAAATACCCGACCATATCAACAAAACAAAACAAAACTGCCACGCCTCCAAAAAGAGGGCGGGATGTAAAGATATAACTGTTGAATGCTTAACGCTAGGTGGTTGCGTATATTTTGGACTAAAAAAAATCATGTGTGGCTTTTTTTTCAAACTTGATCTGAAAGAAAAGACTTCCAGCCAACCAATCAAATTTCAGCTCTCTACCTTAAAATTTAAGGCCTCAAAATTGTTTACATACGGATGGACGAACGGACGGACATAGCTAAATCAATTCTTTAAATAAATTTCTTTAGGTTAAATTAGGTTTCTCACTCTATCCCTTAGAGCAGTGTTTTTCAATCTGTGGGTCGCGACCGCCTTGACATCGTTGAACAATCTAAAATTTGATGAAACTCACTCAAATGATTAGATATCAACGCAAGCACGATGAAACTCAAGTATGATTTGAATACATACCTTTTATTGGTGCCCGCCTTCTTGTGTGAACGTCAATCAGAAAGTTTTTTTTTAGTGGCTTGTGTTTTAGTCTTGTAATAGTTCGGGGATCACCAGGGATTTTTTATTGTTTAAGGGGTCGCACATTCAAAAAGTTTGAAAAACACTGCCCTAGAGTAACACGCACCTTAGGAATCTCATTTCGGCAGCTTGTACCAGCGATCTTATTCTTTCGGTCATTACCCCAATTTCATGACCATAGATGAGGGTCGGAAGATGAGCCTTGAGGTAAGGTATGCCTGTCGTAAGAGCCGACTAAAATCCACTGGAGGAAGTAATCTTCAGGCATAAGTGATGCTGTCCAGGAGTATAAACTCCTTGTAGGGCCACCCTTGGCAGTAAAGATATAACTGAAAAAGATGAACCCGAAGGTTTAAATAAAATCCAGCAGCGTCTGATACATATTGTGTGGCTCGTAAGTCGGCGCCTGATCCCAGAGAGACGGCTGAACTTCAAATAACAGAAATCCAGGAGCGTCTGTCTCGGGACGACCGGCTTCCTGGTCATCCCGAGACAGGAAGCCGGTAGGTAATCGCGCTTACATTGAAGCCAGTAGTAAGCGCGGCCGTCGGCGGATTTAACCAATTTTTACACTTTGTCTGTAGAAAATAATGACCAAGATACACTCTAGACCGTCCAAGCTGAGCTTTAAAGACCTAAAAACTTCACGCATACGGACAGATGGAAAGACGGACAGACGGACAGACGGACAGACGGACAGACGGACAGACGGACAGACGGACAGACGGACAGACGGACAGACGGACAGACGGACAGACGGACAGACGGACAGACGGACAGACGGACAGACGGACAGACGGACAGACGGACAGACGGACAGACGGACAGACGGACAGACGGACAGACGGACAGACGGACAGACGGACAGACGGACAGACGGACAGACGGACAGACGGACAGACGGACAGACGGACAGACGGACAGACGGACAGACGGACAGACGGACAGACGGACAGACGGACAGACGGACAGACGGACAGACGGACAGACGGACAGACGGACAGACGGACAGGCGGACAGACGGACAGACGGACAGACGGACAGACGGACAGACGGACAGACGGACAGACGGACAGACGGACAGACGGACAGACGGACAGACGGACAGACGTACAGACGGACAGACGGACAGACGGACAGACGGACAGACGGACAGACGGACAGACGGACAGACGGACAGACGGACAGACGGACAGAAGGACAGAAGGACAGACGGACAGACGGACAGACGGACAGACGGACAGACGGACAGACGGACAGACGGACAGACGGACAGACGGACAGACGGACAGACGGACAGACGGACAGACGGACAGACGGACAGACGGACAGACGGACAGACGGACAGACGGACAGACGGATGGACAGGCGGACAGGCGGACGGACAGACGGATGGACAGACGGACAGATGCACAGACGGACGGACGGGCGGACATAGTTTAATCAATTCACCTGTCGGTCTCGATCATATCTCTAAAATGTCTAAGGGGTCTACGGTGATTATTTCACTGCGTTACAAACTTTGCATTAAAATTAATATACCCTGTATCGGGTACAATAAAATATAATATTAGACAGTTATCTTTTTTTTATATGATTATTTTAGAATTTTGATGTTCAAAAAAGAAAATTGGTAGTTTTTAGGGCCTCGGAGTATTTGCCTACGTAAGATTTATCTTAGTCTGCATAATATGACGCTTTTGTTGTCACAAAACGGAAAAGGGAAATCTTAGTTTCTAGGAAGTCCATCGGGATTGTTTTCTTCAAGCAATTCAAATAGTCCCAAATATCCAGCAAGAACAATTCATTAGATTCATTTTATCGGGGCCCAAAACAAACATCTTTACATCGCGAATGCTTGCCAGATCCTCTTCCGGTCGTTTATTTTAACATTATTTCTTCGTGACGGTCGAACTCGGTCAGTGGAAGCCATTTCGTAATGCGGTTCACACACTCACCTCACCTGGGAGGTAAGCAAACACACATCAGTATATTACTGTTCATGCATTGGAACTGAAATTGGAGAAGAATCGCCGACGAAATCGAAACCGAAACATAAACAGACAAACTCCCAGTAAGATACACCCGCCACAAGATGAAGAAAAACAAAATCCAAATCGCACACAAAATTTAAATTCAAAATTTATTTACTCAAAGTGTTGTTAAATTACGCTGAATTGCTTAATTTCAATAAGAAGAAGCAAAATGCAAAGTGCCCGCAGCCTTAATGGCATCATTCAATTGGCAATTTCAGATATTTTTATGGATACTTTATTTAAGGTTACGAGACAAGCGGCTACGTATACTATCTCTTGGTGTCGGACAACTTAAGAGGCCACAGAAGAAATCTCTTCCCCCGGTATGAGGGGGCTGCTAAAGCCTGGAGGCCGTCTCGCAAATTACTCACAGACATCTCGCCTCGAAATGACAGACAACTTTGTATGTATGACGTAAGCCAATGAAGACTATATCTAAGATAAAAATTTTTAATGAACAATTTTGCTAATTTTTAACGGTTTGTTATTATACTGATATTGTGTATTGGCTTCTTTGACTAGCAACGTACTTATACACAGTGGGCGAAAATGTAATGACTCATGCATAAATTAATAATCGCCATGGCGCGGCTAAGATGAATTAATTAAAAGGCTCAATCGTAAGTTTGCGTTTTTATTGGGTTTTTACACTGAATATTTTAATGAAATTAGAAACAGGGGAATCTGTTGTATATAACATTGGTAACATGTTTTTTATACTTTAGATGATTTTCAGTTTTAATGAAATTTTCGGATGCAAGCGACAGGGGCTTTTCGAAGCTTCGGCGGTGTTAGATGAAGATAATCAATTCTTCTGTTGTTGTCGTAATTTACTCAAACCAAATGAGTGTTTACCGTAAACTGCGACAATATTCTTTTGGGTGTGTCTCGGAATACAAATGATGCCGGAATGTATGCATTAAGCAGTTGAAAGTGAATTTTAACATAACTTCGGAGCTGAAACTCATAATCATAAAATGTTTAACAGATAATCGTCCGCATCCCTATAGAATGTTGAAATCTGCGGCTTTTCATAAATAACCTTACGAAACTTTCTTTTGTAACAAGATAAATGTTTTATCAAGTAATAAATGAATTATTACAAAAACAACCTGATAAAAAACATTATCTACGTCTAAAAATAAGTAGAACGTAGAACAAGTGTCAAAAATACTCGTTTCAAAAATATAAAAAACGCGTATTGATGTTAAAAAATATCACCACGAAATGCTGCTAAGAAAATCTTATTGTTCTTTTTATTTTGTGATCTGTAATCATGAGGTACGAGTTTTACATTAAACAATAAGATAACTTTAAAGGCTTTTGCTGTTTTTTGATAACATTTAGCTAAAATTTCGGATGAGCCACGTTTTTAAAAACCGTTTTTATTAAAAACGCGGCTTATCCGAAAATTGAGTGAAATTTCCTATAGCTTTAATATAGAAGTAATTATTTAAATTTCATATTTATACCGTATGGGGTAATTCGTAAGATAAAAAACTAGCCATAATGAGTAAATTCGTCTCTAGACACGATCCGGCCATCTTATTCATTAAAACTTGGGTGTGGAAAGGTTAATCCATATCAGATATTCACACACGGTATATCCTGAAAAAAAACTATGGAATCCCAATTCGGCACCGAATGTAAGGTTCTTCAAATGTAAGGCCACATAATTACTAGGCGAACCATGTCTATAATCTGAAAATGACTATACAAGACCGGAGAATGAAGGTGAAGAAATCTTGTTGCTCCTTCAGGATCGGCAACAAAATTACTTAACATTTCAGTGGTAATACCTACACAGAAAATAAAACCTTGGTATAATTGTATGATTCAAAATATGTTGATTCAACAACCGCGTCAATGAAGCGAAGTCAAACACATTGAAACGCGCGTCCGTTGTAGCTTTAAGCTTTTTCACATAATACTCTGTCAACTCTGACAAGCAGCTTATGTTTATTGATTGAAAATGCTTAAAACTCAACAATTTTACTTTTGTTGAAATTTTGACAAAAGTTTATATTACCTATTAAATTGTTTTCATTGTAGAGGATTACGACATGTCTTGTTACTCTTTAAACAACACGCCGAAAAAAGTGTGCAAAACTAGCAAGATAGCACCTGCGACACTATTTACCGAAATTGCGTGTTCGCCGTTGACCTGGAATATACTAAGGGACACTGAATACCGAGATCTTGCTCCAAACGTCGCAAAAGCAGCCACTATTAAGTAAAGTTAAAGACCTTTACTTGCGCAAACAGTTCTAAGAATTTACATTTTTACAAATACCTATTGTTGGTTTTAAGATATGAAATTAATTGTTTTTATGGTCTTTGAAAGGTGCCACCAAAAAATAAGAGTATTCTCTGCCTTATCAACTTGTTTCACAAGACTTCGCAAGGACTTTTAAACCAGAGGTTTTCAGAGGTTTGTAATGTTATTTATTTGGGAATTTCTTGCGAAGGAACAATTATGCTTGCAAACCGATATTAAATTCAAATAAGAAACCGTCTGAGTAGCAATGGTCTTTTATAGTGACTTAAGGTTACCGCGTATAATAAGGAGACATGACCTCATGCCCTGCTTAATTGCTGCGATGAATGTGGGATCTAATAAATACGGATAAGGATATCCTAGGCCATAGTATCTCGTAAGGGTTTTTGTTCAATTTAAGTTGACGGTATAGGGCACAGAAGATATGATAGAAATAATCCTTACAAGCTGTAGGTTTATAGCCACATCAGCCTTTATAGTCAAGAAAGTGCAAATTACGGAAAACTGCGGGGATAGTTATAGAGAATAGGTAGAGTGAAAAGGCAACAAATGCTCAAGCCGGAATCTGAATCTGTCGAAGGAGTAGCGCAACTGAGGACGATTTTAATCGCTTACTTACTTACTAACTTACTTACTTGTTTACTTAAGGTGGCGCTACAGTCCGCCAGTTACTAACTTACTTACTTGTTTACTTAAGGTGGCGCTACAGTCCGAGGTGGACCGGGACCTCAGCCAACAAGTTTCGCCAGCCAACTCTTTCTCTAGCTACCCGTCACCAGTCTCGCACGCGAAGTTGACTGAGGTCCCCTTACACTTGCGTGGTCCACCTGAGTCTCGGTGCTCCTCTTCTGCACCGTCCTTGCGGGGTGGATTCAAAAATGTTCCTGGCCGGGGCGCTGGTGTCCAACTGCTCTAAATGACCCAGCCATCGTGGACGTTGTGTTTTGACTCTTCCGGCTAGGTCGGTATCGCTGTACAGCCCGTACAGTTCGATGTTATATCTCCTCCTCCACTCTCCGTCTATGCAGACTGGACCGTAAATCGTCCGGAGAATTTTCCTTTCGAAGCACCCTTAAGTGTTTTCATCAGCTTTTGACAGGGTCTATGCTCCTGCACCGTAAAGCAGGACTGGGATGATGAGGGTCTTATACGTGGACACCTTTGTTGCTCGAGAAAGGGCTTTGCTACTCAATTGCCTTCTTAGCCCAAAGAAACAGCGATTTGCAGGGGTTATTCTTCGCCTGAATTGATAGCGGAAACCCAGGTAGACAATGTCCCTATAACTACCTCAAAGTTAAAGCTGTCGATCGTGATGTTTTGTCAAGGACGTCGGTGTTGGGTGTCCTTTCTTAATGACAGAATATGTTTGGTTTTGCCTTCGTTGACTGATAAACCCATATTCGCCGCTTCCGTCCCAATACTCACGAAGATTTCACTGACATCACGCTTTGTTCTTCCGATTATGTCAACGTCGTCTGCGTATGCGAGTAGTTGAACGGACTTTTGAAAGATTGTGCCTCTGATATTGGCGCGGGAGTTCTGCACAATTATTAACTCTCAAGTATGATGTTAAAGAAGTCACATGACAGCGCGTCGTCTTGTCTAAATACTTTTTTGATATCAAAGGGGTCGGTGAGGTCTTTGCCGACCTTGACTGAACATCGTGAATTTTCTATCGTCATCCTGCATAGACTGACAAGTTTGACAGGGATGCCAAAACTAGACATTGCGCTATATAGCTCGTCTCTATAGGGTCTCTTTTCTTCAGGACCGGAAAAACAATGCTGAGCTTCCATTCGACGGACATGCCTTCTTCCGACCATATCTTGCAGAAGAGCTGGTGCATGCTCCTAACCAGCCCATCTTTATCCGCCAGCGGATTTAAGGAGTTCTGCAGCTATGTCGTCTTCTCCAGCTGCTTTGTTGCAGTTGAGCTTGGACACAGCTAACCTCAAAACTATTCATTTTAATTCTTGGGTGTCACCACCCAATTACATAAACAATACGATTTTTGGGACTCCTATAACCGATTATTTTTTAATATCATTTAGTTTCCCTAGTGGCACTTGCACTTTGCCATCATTTTTCCACTTCGCCGTCAATTGGTCACCTGAAAAACAAAATTCTTGTTCACTTAATCATGTGACCACAGCTTCCGGGTTAAAACAGAATTTGGTGAACATATGAAATCGGGTATGATTCAGCAATTGGGGGATCAAAAGACACAAAGAAAAGAAACAAATATTTAAGGGAAAATGTTAGCATTACCTTCCAAATGTTCTTAGTTTTTATGTAAAATCCATATTTATTCTACTGGACTTGGTGTATGACTTTAATGCCCAAACTATGTATCTTTCTCTTCGGTCACCCTAGAAGGTATCCATCTCACGCCATTCAATCCACATTTTTTTTTAAACATTCCATCTATCATTTACTCTCTATGAATTCTTAGCATAAGTCCAAAAGAAAATTATCATTCGAAACACCAGCCAAGCCCATCTTACACACGCAGACCACGCACAATTCGCACGGCGACGTAATAATTCACCTGAAAAAATTCCTGATTAACCACCATTTTCGGAATTTATCTCCTCGGCTGGCCGCGCCGCCTGCAGTGTACGAACAGATTTACGACTTGTCGCCTCATGCAAAACAAGTATAAATGGAAAAGAAAAGATTTTGCGATACAAAATAAGAACCGCAGCTAAGGCATACGAATTTGTACACATATTCATGCACCAAGCGTATATGTATCAAGAAATATATATAGGTAGATGCCTATTTTCAACCACAAGCCAGGATAAAATAAAATAAAAATACAATCCTGCGAAGTGGGCGTAAATTATTGGCGGTAGGCGCATATGTTATATCGAATGTCTTACTTAAGTGTGTCATCCGTTTGGCCAAAGTAAATGTACACAGATTCAGTCGCCAACGACGCGAAGGATATTTTGCGGATTAACAAAGACATTTACTTATTTTTAAACAACGAATCAACAATTTACGTGATGCTGAAAATAAATTTTCACAAAAATTATAATATCTACTTCTGGTCGAATTAAAAGACTCTCTTTGGCATCCTTGAGCACTTAGTTCCACATGTGCACATTTATTGTAGACATTTTAAGAGCATCTTTGATACTTTGTATCGAATAATGTATTTGATTGTAAGTGTTTTTTTATACACACACTTATTCTGGCCGCCTTTTTAGTGGGTGACATTTTTCAACTAGCTAGTGTGTTTGCGCAAAATGCCGCAATGGAGGTACAGAATTGCACGCAGCTGCTGCTCTATAAAATATTATCTTCTATGCAGGTTTATTTCAGTTTATTTCAGAGACAGAAATATTTTTGACGCTAACTATTATTGTTTTAGGGCTAAACAAAACTTTCAAAGAAAATAAAGAAAATTTTCACTTTATCTACAGACTGAGAAGACTTTAGGAGCGAAGCTTTAAAAAAGTTCGCGCGAATGCTTCGATGGATTTGTCATAATTATTATATTGTCTACCTGCGGGCTTTTTGCTCCCATAAGTTATGATGCAAATAAAAAGGCTTTTTTCCATTTTTCTCTTCCTACATTTCGTTATTTATCTTACATAAATATTAAGGGGCAATTTCAACACGTTGAAGTGCCATAATAAAATTATTTCCTAAGAATTTTTTACTTCATTATAATAATAATTGTTGTTACGTTAAAAACTTAACCTTATCAAACCAAAAATAAATCAGGGTAGAAGTCTTTTCCTCCAGAAAAGAAACTAAGCCCCTTTTGAAAGGGTGTATCTAAAAGACACCCGCACTTATCGAAAACAATGTACAGCATTTATTTGCTTTTTCAATAAATATGCATTCTCTTGGAAGTTCAATGAACGCATAAATATTTTAGGTACAAAACCGACAGATAAGCTAAAGCAATAAATTTCCAAAAACACTTATGATGGACACTCAGTATGTCGGCGGTAATGGCCTTAAAAGAAGTAAAAAAATACTTTTTTTTTACAGAAAATAATCAATGATCAAATCAAGTGTTTCGACACTATTTGTAAGTTAATGGCTGCATAGGGTCAGATGCAATATAAAACAATGTGATTGCCATTTTTTCAACGATAAGCTAATTATAATTTTGGGAATAATAAAAGATTAAGATTATATGGCGGCTAACTTTGGGTTGCTGTGTGATACAAACTATGCACTAAAATATGTTACAATCGCCAACAGTTTCAAACTAGTAGGTATTTCGTTAATGGTTATACGTTTTCGAAAAAAAACTCTTGAGATCAAAACTAGCTCTGGAAATCATCATCATCATTATTTTCCATGACCGCTTATCCTTAGAAGGATAGGTCGCGGAGCGAGGGTGGCTTAATGGTTTCTCCATCTTTCCCGATCTCCCGCCACCAGCTCAAGAACCACAGGCGCGATTCCCAGACGGGTCTCGGTGATGTTCTTTACCTGATTCCACAATCTGTTTCTTGGCCTACCAGGCAGGCTACGCGCTTGCATCTCGGCTAACATAACCTGTCTAGAAAGTCTTTCGAGGGGCATGCGAACAACGTGTCCACACCATCGAAGAATCGATCGTTCCACTCGAAGAAGCAGCTGCTCAACACCAAGATTCCTACGAATACTGACGTTTCTAATTCTAGCCCTAAGATTAACACCAGCAACGCGGTCTAGCCATGATCTAATTCTTTCGGTCATTACCCAAATTTCATGACCATCGATGAGAGGGTTGGACCGAACACTGAATTAAAAACTGAGATCTTTGCTTTCAGTCCAAACTCAACTTTCCTGATGACAGACTGGCGCAGTTTTTTGACTATTGCTCCAGCTTGGCCAATCCTTCAGGATAACTCAATATCACTCCTTCCATATTTTGTGAAAAAGACCCCGAGATACTTAAACTTCTCTACCTCTTTCAATGGGACTCCTTGGACTTCATTTCGGATTTGCTCACGGATTTGCTCACTTATCCTGACGCCAGCCATTTCGAAAGATTCCTCACCAAGTTTGCGGTTCACCAGCCAGTCCATATAGGTATGCTATAAAAAGGAGAGGCAATAGAACACAGCCCTGGCGAAGTCCAACGCACACATCGAAAGGTTGGAATTTGATGCCATTTATCCGAACAAAGCTTCTACAGTTCCCATACTGAATGGCTCCCAGAAGAAGCCCACTCAGTGCATAGTCCTTAAGACAGACTTAAGACAGATATACCCCTATAGTTAAGTCAATCTCTCTTTTTTCCTCTTTTTTGAAAATGGGCTCTATAACCCTTGTTTGCCAATCGCTAGGTACTTTCAGGCTTTCCCAGGCCACTTTAATGACACGTTTTTAACCCATTGCCTTGAGCATTACTGGCCGGATTTCATCAAATCCAGCAGACTTACCAACTTATGCGATTTAATCGCGGCAGTGACTTCATCTACTGTAGGATTGTTCTCCGCCCTAATCTTGCCAGCAATGGCATGCGGCCATCTTCAGTGCCCTATTGGGGATCTTACTTACTTACTTAAGGTGGCGCTACAGTCCGGGGTGGACCTGGGCCTCAGCCAACAAGCTAAGCCAGCCAGCTCTGTCTCTAGCTAGCCGTCTCCAGTTTCTATGCAGACGGGACCGTAAATCGTCCGAAGAATTTTCCTCTCGAAGCAGCCTAAAGTGTTTTCATCCGCCTTTGACAGGGTCCATGCTTCTGCACCGTAAAGCAGGACTGGGATGATGAGGGTCTTATACATAGACACTTTAGTTGCTCGAGAGAGGGCTTTGCTACTCAATTGCCTTCTTAGCCCAAAGAAACAGCGATTGGCAAGAGTTATCCTTCGTTTGATTTCAGCGCTGGTGGTCAAAGGATAGACATGTGCACTCAAGAGGATACAAGCATCCACAGGTTTTCTAAACCCACCTCTGTCTATCTACTCCTACTCTCACATCCCCGTGGTGAACACCGGGTGCCTAGTACCTCAACTGGAGATTGGGTTCCAACCCCTTTGGAAGGTTGTTGGGGGTAGCAGACGAGAGAGGGGGGGAGTAGGGTTCCCACTAAGGTACTTCTCCTTGCATCCGGACGGCAGCGGAGGATTTCCCCAGATGGAATCAACGGTGGCGTCCATAGTTCCAGTCAGGCCGAACTACTTAGTGAACACCTTCTATGGGCTACTACGACGTATCTGGAGCTCAGGCCTACAAGGAGCGGGCTATCCGGCTCTCCGTCCTTAGAGCTAAGCAAAGGATCTGGTCCTCCAGGTTGGGTTCTACTATTTTGGGATCTACTATTGGGGATCGAGGAGCTCCAAAAAGTGCTCGCTCATCTGCATAAGACGTTTTTCTCATTTGAAAGAAGTGCATACCCTCTTTTGATTTAACCCCTTCAACGATATTCAAATTCATTTCTCTGAGCCGGCGAATAATCTGCCAAAATGTCTTGTTTGCAGATCTGAAATCATGCTCCAACCTCTCGCCGAACTTTTTCCACGCCTGTTCGCGCATCAGTGAACCGGGCTCAAGAAACAGAGTTCCTATATTGAAACAACACAATAAAGGCTCTCTTCTTCTCTCTGATGGCTTTTTAAATTCCAGGAGTCTTAAAGTCCGCTATCCCAAGCAGCTTCAGTCCACAAACATTTTTTGCAAAGGCAATGACTGCCAGTGAAAAAAAATGCCATTCTTTCTCTACATTTAAAAGGTCTGGTAGAATTTGTTCAAACTTCTCCGAAACATGCAAAGCAAATCGCTTCCCGCAATCAGATTCAGCATCCTGTAACGTTTCCCATGTCATGCGGGTCACCCGTCTTGGATTTCACCTGGTAGAGGGTGATTGGTTGACAATTCAACTCCTCTCAAAACGCGAACACCACAAAGAAATCAATCAAAAATCTCTGATTTAAACTGTGCCGGCAGCAAGTGTATTTGTGAATGTCTTTGTGTATGGGAAAATGGTGTTCATGATGGACAAGCCAAAGGACAGCAAAAGTCCAACAAGTTCCCTTCATTCCTGTTTTGATTCGGGTTACCGTGCCTTCCAATCACGCTTCTCCAAATACTGTCGTCCGTACCTACTATGAGCATTGAAGTAACCCATCAGGAGGAAGAAGTCCATTTCTACTACTCTATCCAGCGCAGCATCAACTTCCTTCAAGAAGGCCGTATGCTCTGACTTTAGGTTGGGTGCGTTGCATACACAAAGTCGATCGCTCAAACTTGAGCTTTAAGATCAAAACCTTCCCTCCTAATGGAATAAACTCCAATACGTTTTCCGACAGCCGGGGCTTGTGAGTATCCCCGCACCCGCCTGTCATTCATGTTATGTGGGACGCCAAACCAGAAAAGTCTCCACCCGTCAGCGGAGTCTCTGGTTCCAAAACCTTTCTACTTAGTTGAGGAGATGCCATTAGCATTGAGCTCATACTTTCTAGCCTCATCCACCAGTTCCATTTCCTTCGCCGTTAGCGATGAGACATTCTATGTGCCAATTTTAAGTTGGTGCTGTTACCTGGATCAGCACATATCCGAGGCTTTTTCTTTTTTCTCTTCATGGTGGGGGGTTGCATTTTATGCCCAGCTGCCAGGTTTCTAATCGGCCGATCATAACATGGACAACACACTGACCAAGAAGCCGCTCATTCCGACACAGACGCTCTTGGAATTTAACTGTTTAGGGTTCAGCCGCCCCTCTGGGATCAGACGCTGACCAGTTTGCCGCACACTACGTATCAGACGCTTCTGGGTTTTATTCAGACCTTCAGGTTCTAAATAAACTTTTTCTCGGCTCTTACGACAGGCATACCTTACCTCAAGGCTATTCTGACCCCGAACTTGCAGGGGTACAAAATGTTGGCGCTCTGGAAATTTTCTACAAAAATAATAAACGATTAAAGATAATAAACGATATTTTTTAATTTTCGATCGCCAAATTTGGTTTTGACCCTAGTTGTAAAACCACGTCTGTTTCGCTGTCAATCTCGCCTGATGCTCATCAATGGATAACACGCATGATTGCTTACCCATGCTGACGATTTTTTGGCTCATGACGAACGAAACTTAAAACATATACTGCAATAATGCAGTGCAAATTATAAGCCCTACACGAATGCTCAGTTCAAACCTAATGTCGTGTAGGAATTTACTACCATCACCAGCATAAAATATTTTAGTTTCCAAAAATTTAACACACGCTATTGCTATTGCTATTGCTAGTTAAGGCGCATGTGTGGTTTTTAGGGTTGACTGATATAAAATCAAAAAACATCAAAGCATTTGCTAATTTCGGAGATTTGTTTTGTATACAACAGCTCCACTAATGAAAGTAACAGTTATGTTAAGGGCTAAGGCTTCACTTAGGAACTTATCATGAAGCCTGATAGTTTTGTCAAGATTGATAGCCTGATAGTTGGAAGAAATGCTGAATTAAAAACTGAGTTTATTGATTTCACTCCAACATCAACTTTCTTGCGATGACCTGTCAGCGCAGTTGATCGCTTTACTATTGATCCAGTTTTCACCCATCTTACTTGAAAAATAAGCCGAAGTACTTATATTTGTTTCTCTACCAGTTGTTTTACCAATTGTTCTACCAATTGTTTCTCTACCAGTAAGCTGCAAGCCCATCCATTCTATCCAACCCGTCTATGTTGATGCTGGGATGAAGAAAAACGTAAGAATAATAACCTATTGAAAAAATCAATCACGGAATTATTGATTTTAATAATTAAATTAATTAATTAATGTTATAATTAATGTAATAATTAATTAATTAATTTATGATAATTGATAATTAAAATAATGATAATAAATTAATTAATAATAATAAGAAGTTAATTATAATTAACGAACGTGGTAAGTTTTTGATGAAAATTCGATCAAGGAACCTTAGTTTAGTATTTATTTTTTTTCATGCGTATATGAGAAGCAGATCGGTTGACACATGCACTACATAGAGTAGTAACAGAGGTAGAAAAATCCTTGGAACACAAGGAGTACACTTTGGGTGCCTTTCTAGACATAGAGGGAGCGTTTAATAACATTGAGGTAAACGTGATACTGCCCAGCTTGAGAAGGCCCACCTAGCAGTCTAGGTGGGCCTTTCTCAGCAGCGACTGGATCGCGCGCATGTTAAGCACACGAAGGATAAACTGCTTCCTAGGCGGAGTATGCCGCAGACGAAACGTCAGCAGAGGAACACCGCAGAGAGGTGACCTATCTCCGCTCATATGGACCCTGGTAATGGACGAATTGCTAAAAGCCCTGGAGAGGGAAGGCTTCATTGTGAGCGCATACGCAGACGATGTAGCAATCCTGATCCCAGGTAAACTCCCATCAATCCTCAGTGACCGACTTAGCTACGCACTCCGCATTGTTGGAAAATGGGTTGCGGGTCGAGGACTGGGAATAAACCCCGAAGACGGAAGTTGTATTATTTACCAGGAAAAGGTTAGTTCCACCCTTCAGTAGCCCAAGTATGGGGGGAATGGAGTTACCGTTATCCAAATCGGTAAAATACCTGAGCGTCATATTAGACTCCAAACTCAGCTGGAGGGATAATGTAGAAGATCGTGTCAAGCGATCTGCCGCAAAGCGTTCGGCAGCATGTGGGACTGCAACCAAACATTGTACACTGGTTGTATATAGCGGTTGCAAGACCCATCTAAACTTACGGTGTAGTTAATGGTAGAAGGCTACGGAAAGAAAGTGTCATCTCTCTAACCGCACCAAAGTTCAAAGGGAAGCCTGCATGGGTATAACAGGGTCCCTATAAGGACCACACCCACTGGAGGTACTACTCAACCTTACCCCCTTGGACATATACTGCAGCAGCAAGGCAGCTAAAACAGCTTTTCGCCTAAGGGAATACGGACTGTGGTCCTCAAGATCTTATGGACACGCCTCTGTGGAAACTCAATGTGCTGCCTCCATAGATACCCCCTGCAGTAGCGGATTACCTCTCTATGACATACGCTTTCAACTGGAGATTCGCTACCAGATTGCATGAAAGAGGTGAATGGGAAGATAAGACCATTACAGGAGACGACGAGATCGCCGTATGTACCGACTTCTGTGGAGCATATATATCTTCTGTGGAGCTCTGGGACTATGTAAATCTTTTCGGATCAATGACGGCTGCAGCTTTTTTCAGGCGGAGCTGGCAGCCATAATCCAAGCCGCCTCCGAGCTGAAGGAACACAGACCCGTAAACAAGACCATCACATCAACTATCATATACTCTGATAGTCAAGTGGCAATTTAAGCCTTGAAATCAGACGTAGTGAAGTCAAGGGCTTGGAAACTATGCAGGGAAATTCTGGACGAGTTATCACTTGGCAACACTGTAACTGTGTATTGGGCTCCAGGTCACACCGATATATCTGGAAACGAAGAAGCGGGACTGGGATGAATGCATCTCTAGCCTTCAAATCTATAAGACTCCCGCTGAGTTCGATAGCACGTAGGATAGAAACTGAATTCTTGAGTAGAACCAACCTACGTTGGACAGAACTTAATACGTGCAGACACACAAGGGAGCTATGGCCAGCGGTAAGCAAAAAGAGATCACTATTTTTAATCGGACTAGCCAGCAGGAATATCCGAGTACTCACGGGAATCCTCACGGGGCAGTGCGCTGTGGGTCTACAAGCTGAGCGGCTAGGCATACCGCATAACGATTACTGCAGAAGCTGCAGGGACGTTAAGAAATTGAATCTGTTCATCACCTGCTTTCCGAATACAGGCGTAGTACCCTCGGCAGTTACTTCTTCAACGAGCTCGAAGATCTTAATAATGTAGATCTAAAGGACCTCCTAAGATTTGTATACAAATCAGGATGGGTCCAAGAGTGCAGAACTCTGAGCTTCTAACAGCGGTTTATTTCTTTTTTGGTTTCAGGTATTAAGAAGGTTCCCAATGGACACAATGGTCCCAACTTCTAATTTAAGTGAGCCGTGACTATTGTCAAAAGGGCATCCATCAACCTAACCTAGTTTAATATTTAATCACATTTCTTGACTGACTTACTTTGTAGAACCACCACGAAATCACATATGTCGATGGATCTTATGTTTTACCGATTTCGTCCAAATGTTAAATTTATTCAATTCCGCTAGGAGCAATTAAAAAAATGTTTTTACAAATGACACATACCACAGATTTTTTAACAAACTGCAGCATTCGAGCAAATCTTCTATGCAGGTCAAGCTGGCAGCCCTCCTGATAATTGTCAGGAGGGCTGCAGGTCTTCAGCAGTATTTATGTACCCGCATGGGGATCGTTTTGAGGTCCTCGGGTTGACTGCGGGAAAGATGAAAAAGGCACTTATACGCCCCCGCTTGACGACACTTTTAAGAGGACAAGCGGCTCTAGAAATTGATTGATTGATTGATTCAATCTACAAGCCTGTAAAGTTGAGCCAATAGATTCCCATGCGAAATGAATTTGCAGTTCAGTATCTGTGGTAAGGCATCTACCTAAAGTCGAATGCACTTAAGAAAAAGTTCAGAAAGCTCCTCCAGATCAATTTAGAATCTTGACTTTTTCCTTACATCTACGATACTGAAGATCCGTAAAAATAATTTTTTTATTCTGCACACATCGATACATGATATTATCAGCCCACCAATGAACGTCAAGGAATTCATTTTCAATTGATCTGAATTAAATGCTCTTTATAAGTCAGCAATTGAAATGCGATAAATGAGTGGAAATTTCGCATTTTAAAAGTTTCGATGCACGCAATGGCTAAACGCGTAATTGTAGCATGTTGTGTTTCCTTGGTCTTTTGGAAATTATTATGAGACAATGGCTTTCGCGCTGGATATTTAGCAGGATGACTGTGTGCTATTAGCTTGGCTTATAGTGTGCACTGTAGATGCAAAGTAACAGGGTTATCGAACCAAGGAAAACCATTTAACGTGACTTTTTTTGCACCAAATATTATAAATTACCTCAATTGATGCTTCACTTTGCATGCATTCGCATTATAATTCCTTTGCAGCCATATAATTTATTCGAAGGATGTGAAAAGTTTTTTTTTTCGCTTACGCATGCTTCGGCAGTTTATCAACCTATAATTTGTAACCGAGGTATCTAAGGAAAATACTTATGTATATACAAGCTGCGTGCAGCATCAGCATCTTGTGCGGGTTCTCAATTGCGCTGGACACTTAAAGACCCTTTCCGTTGATTTATTTACCCCATAATTTGATTTTTAATAAAATGAAGATTCGATCGAACACGGCGCGTGAGTGCGAAGATTACAGGGCTAAACGCAGGCATTACCACGGAGACTGGTTTGGTATTTTTTTCAAGAAAAGAAACCCCCCCTTAATGGAGATTAATTACTACGCTCCGCACACCAAGTAGTGAGCGTCTAATTGATTATGGATTCATTGTATAACGAGGACGTGACCAGTGCCACGTTGCAAACAATGAACGTAATAGTTCCTTCCGCTGCCGTATATATGGTCTGTCATTATGTAGTTATTTACACAATGTGGTGGTGATGAAAAGTCCGCCAGCATTGCACAGTTTAATTAGATTATACCACAGTGCAGTGTTACAGCTGGGTGTAGAGTAAAATACGTTAAGCCCTGGCCTATGGGCTCTGATGCGGTTGGCTTGAAAGCACTTTTACTAAAAAGCTGGCTACTTAACCATGCGATCGTGGTAGGAACGCTGCCGGCGCGGCTGGCTGGCCATAGGTGGTTGAGACGACATGCGTTTTTATGCGACAATTAACTATAAAATAATAGTTAAATGAAATTGCCGCAAATAAACAGGGTGTTTCATAATCGTCGAATGGGCTTTTTGGGGTGTTGGTTGGTTGTAATAATCTTTTTGCGAAAGGCTGCAATGTTATGGCTGGGTTGTGGTGGCTAGTTGATGCACTACTTGTTATGAGTTGCGTGTGGTTTAATGGACTCTCTTTTGAATTGGCGCAATATATGCTGGCTTCATTTTAGTGCATGCACTGGCTGGGTAGTGAGCTGGTGGAGCAGTTTGGCGGGAACAGTTTGTGCGTGGTGCACAGATAGCAGAGCAGCTGTAAGTTTGAGGAATTTATAACGTTGTAGCTGTGACTTCGGTGATTAGAGTTTTGTGTAAAGGATAGCTAGTCCTGTAAAATAGTTTCCATTTATTGCGGGTTGAAAATAACTATGAATAGTATCAAATAATATTGAGAGTTTGAGTTAAATTTGGCAGAGTCTTTAGTGCAACAGCTGTTGCTGTAATAAACTTGAAAAAAGACACATATCTTAAATCTTGCATATTCACACTTTCCAGGGGGCAAACGGTAATTATCTTGTCGTGATTAAATTCAGAGCTTAACTTACTGGATCCTGCCATCGTCACCTGAGAAAAAAGACTTGTTCTTTTCACGGTCCCCACCTCCGCGAGGGTCTGACAAGCCCTCCGAGAGTATCATTTGTCTTGAAAAACTTCTCAAAGTGCCGTTCGGACTCGGCAAAAAATTGTAGGTCCCTTTGTATGTAAAAGAAATAAACAACACACCAGCATACATTGTTGAGAAGTTGGCCCTGGTTTACCTCGAGCAGTTGCGCCACTCTATTTATTTATTTTATAACTAACTGGATTCTCGTTTTCACTCTTCTCTCCTCTACAATAAGTAAAGCAAGTTCCACAACGCAGTTAAAAGCGTGGCTTAATCAAACTTAAGTTTTCAGTCTTCCCTTAAAAAGAAAGTTTTGGTATGATGATAATTGTGTGCATTCGGGAAAACGTGACGGAAAATGAATATGCGATGACGTTGCAAGCCTTAACAAGAGCAGCGTGAAGAGTAACGACCTGAGCGAAAAGAGAAAAAAATTATGCTGCGTAGAAATAGAAAAAGAGAGTCTTCGCAATCTCCTCAAGCAGATCGAAGAGTCAGAACTGAAAGATCAGAATTTTTTATAAAACGACCATGCAATTACCCCGATGGCTTAGTAACCAAAATGCAGGCTCTGCGAAATAGCGAAGGAAACCTTTTGTCACCGAAGTACGGGGAATAGTTGAAGTGTTCGAGCAGCATTCAAGAGAGAGCATGCCCGATGACGACGGGATTATTATGCCCCATATTCAAGAAAGATGATGCTATGTCTTGCAAAAACTATCGAGGCTAACCCCCTTGGTTCCGCATATAAGGTCCTATCGTGAGTTATGCGTGAGCGTTTTAAGCTGTTCTACAATGCACTAATCGGCACATACCAACTTGACCTCCGGCTCAGCAGGTCGAGTGAACACCAGATCTTGTGACTCCTGGAAAAGACCAATGAATTTAAAATCAAGACACACCATCTTTTCATCGATTATAAAGCCCTTCTGGGGCTGCTGATCACCGATTAGGCACCTCCCGAGGTGGCGGAGAGGGGAATGCTCACCAGATATGGCGGGTACCGGTGTAGGAATACCCGGGGTGGAACAAATCCAGCAACGAACGAAAAATCCAGGAGCGTCTTTCCCAATATAAGCGGCTTCCTGGTCGGCATCTGGTGTCTACGTTAAGGTCGGCTGAATATTGAACACCTTTTTCTCTTCTATGATGCAAATCAAATATACAACAATTAGATACCTGCCAGATTTTTATGATATACTCTGCTAGTTATTATTATTGCTTTTCTCTGTAAAGGCATTACACTTGCGGGGGTAATAAGCTTTGATATTTTTGTGCAAAGTTTTCATGTCCCGCACAACCTCATCAGCGTTTGCGTTGAATCAAGAATTACTTTACTCCTCTATCTTTAGCTCTATCTCAGCTTGCGATGTGCTGTCGATATCGATATGTATGTGATATAGACATAATCGCTTGGAAAAAACACCCAAATATTTTGAAGTAAATGTTTTTTTTTTAGCGTTTTTGCCATTTTAAAAATATGCAAAAGTTCAAAAAAAAGTATTTTGCAAAAATGCCAGACATTTTTTGGCTTTTTTTTAAATTCAGAAAGAAAAAACAGAAAAAACCATTCAAATGAAATAAAAACTAAGAAAAACGCCAGATATTGGAACGTTATTTTATTTTATGACTGATGGTTAGGTTATGTTGAGTAGCTGTCCCCGGTAGGTGTCCCTGACACACTTGAACTATGGGAGGTTCATTTGAATACCACTAGTAGGACCAGACCGGAGTTCCCAGCCGACCTAAATGACAACTACCCGTTTTGGGGTGAGAAACGGTCGAGGAAACTAGTGTCCTTCTCCAAAGATCAGAAAATAATGCCAAATTGGCTATGGACTTACCCGAAAAAGGGTTGAAGAGGTTGGGGCAATCGTTTCAGTATGAACCATTCTGTCAGCAGAGTTGAGACTTCCAGTGAGATATTTTTTCAGAAGAAATGGGTTTCGTGACTATTGGACTCCAGAAAAGAATTTGCCTTGAGGATGGGAGGAGAAGTTGTTAAGGAGTTGGAAAGAAGCCCACGTCAACAAGTTATAGTGGGAGGTCAGTGAAGAGTAGTTCTATATGGGGAGATAAGGCAGTGGCAACCGATTTCAGTATGAGTCAACCCCTATTGCTTCTCAAGAAAGAATAAGCCTTGAGTATGGAAGAGAGCAGGGGTAACCGATTTCGGTATAAGCCTCAGCCGGGAGGGAATTCTTAGGCAAGCCGCTGATGCAGGGTAACCGTCTTTGGTGTAAGCCCATACTTCAAATAACTCAAGTCAGAATCAGCCCTCGGGGGAGTGGGAAAGATTGGGATAACCGAAGTGGTATGAACCCATACCCAGGGGGAGGAGGATTATATACCGGTTTTCCCGTTAGGGCGGGAAGGTGAAAGCAAACGAGGCGGTATAAGTCCGGTACCAGTCCAGTCCTGTTGGCGAAGACTATATAGTGTGTTATGGGAAGAATGATGGATGGATATGGCGTTAAATGTAGGTATTGTTCTACTGAATTCCTGGGTGGTATGAAGGTCAGATTATGTGATTCACCATTAAGGCGTAAACATAGTGGACCCGGAGATAAAGGTCATATCCTCTTGACCTTGAGGTCATATCCTTCCCCTTGAAGGTAAAGTGGGGAAGGGAGGAGTGATGGGAGGATTTGGTGTTTACTATAGGTGTTCGAAAGCTGAGTTCCTAAATGGTGGGGCGATAGTTGTGTGGTTCACCAATTAGGCGTTTAGCCAATTATTAAACCCGTACAGATAAGGCTCATGTTCCTCTTTAAGGCGAGCGTTGCTAGATTGCTTAGATCTTCAAAGTAGTATTCAAGTGCAGTTTTCCTTCGATAAGGGTCGATAAGGCGGGACAGTTACAAAGGAGGTAAACCATAGTCTCTACCTCCTCTTAAAAAAATCCGCAAATGAAAAAAAGTCGCTTCGAATTTATGACGTTCGACTTTATTTCCCGGCACGGAAGATATGTTAATTTCCGTTTTAGTTTCCTTTTTCGTTTTTGGCGATTTTTTCATAATATTAGGTACACCAGGTGGGGTTCCGGTCGTGTCGTAGTGGTTAGTGTGTGTGCTTACTACGCCGGGTTCAAATCACTTGAAAAAAAAACCTCGTTCTTTTCTTTTTTTTTTTTTTTCTTTGAAAAACTTCTCAAAGTTCCGTTCGGATTCGGCAACAAATTGTAGGTCCCTTTGTATGTAAAAATATGAATGCACACAGCATACGTTGTTGAGAAGTTGGCCCTAGTTGACCTCGACCTGTTGCGCCAATCTATTTATTTATTCCAGTTTTTATTAGGTACACAATTTTTTTTTTTTTTCTTTTTTCTAAAATATTTTTTGGCGTAATTTTAGAGAACCAGAAAATATATGTGATTAAATTATCATCCTTCACGCGAGACATTTGAAGGAGAAGGGCTAACCGTGAACCGAATACGCTATAACAGAATTCGGACGCAGTTCAAAAAACCAAAACACGAAGACTACATTGGCTTGGTCACATCAAGCAGATGAAAACAACTCATCAGCGATTATCCCCAAATTCAAGCCCTCACGTTCAAGATGACCAGGAAAACCGAATCTGCGTTTGGTCTGGAAAACTGGGAAAACTGGCAGTAGCGTGTCCAGCATCGCAGAGGATTAAAGTCAAATGTGCCCAGGCAACCTTCTATGGGTCCGGGAGCCGATAACTAACTAAATAAGGGAAACTTCAGAATCCATAACGGAATCTCAATGTTATTAGTAGCTACTTTTCCGATTGAGACAATTAAATTATTCGATGATACAGTATTTTCACATGCCGACATCGACAAGCTTTATTCAGACTAAGACAAAAGGCCATGAATGAGTGTTTGCTAGACCAATTGAAAAACTCCTTCTAGACTCCCTTACTTATTATTATTATATAGCCACTCTCTCGGTAGCCCTCTCTCAATAGTAAAAAAAGATGATGACCATCAAGGAACATGAGCATAGGTACCTTGTACATAACAGATACAGCTTAAGGTCCTAACTCGAGCTATCGAGCTTTGTTGAAATTTTCAAATTCCCATTGAACCCGGCACCATTCATAAGCCTTCCAAGGAAATTGTTCAACGTTAATGAGTCTATAAATAAATAAATAAATAGAGTGGCGCAACAGCTCGAGGTGAACCAGGGCCAACTTCTCAACAATGTATGCTGTGTGTGTTAATTTCCGCACATACAAGGGGACCTACAATTTTTTGCCAAATCCGAACGGCAACTTGAGAAGTTTTTCAAGACATATGATACTCTCGGAGGGGTTGCCAGACCCTCTCGGAGGTGGGGACCGTAAAAAAGAACAAGTCTTTTTTTTTAGGTGACAATGGCAGGATTTGAACCCAGACCTCTGGCATAGTAAGCACACACGCTAACTACTACGCCACGGCACCCCACAAGTCTATACCCACACAAGTGAGTCTATACCCATTAAAAGATATTTAAAAAATATAATAGTAAAACGGGTTAACTTGCACGCCTGTAGTTGAAGGTAAAACAAATAATTGCGCAACTAAGTTAGAACTAAAAAACTGCATGCCTCTTCCATTTCTAGTTGGCAGTCGGACAAACATTTTTAATAACTGTTTTAGTGAGGTAAGGAAGGTTTTGAATTGAACTAAAGAATATTAAACCAAAGACCAAAACTGATCCAAAGCTTTCTGAACTCTTGCACGCATAAAACATCCTGCAACACGACAAAAAAATTCTTTAATTTTTTTTTGTCGTGTTGCAGGATGTTTTTTTTACAATGAAGTAATATTTTACGACACCCGACTGTCAAACAGACCAAAAGTAATCTTCATCGTAATTTTTATTTGTTCGTGGTATATTCTCTTTTTTATAAACCGATTAACATAAAAGCTATATTCATTACTGCCCGATCTTATTTTCAAACAAACAAACAATAAATCTATTTAATTTTCAGTCAACGTCTTTTTGTCTTTTGTTTCGTTTGTCCACGCGAAAATAATTAAAAGCACGCAAAAATAAACCTACAAGCACATGGGGCTAACAGAAAAAAAAAATATTACAACCAAGGAACATTTCCTCTCAGCCAAGTTCATCGATTCCTGATGTCTGCGACATTAATAACCTACCACTCAACCATTGCTGGCTAATGTATGAAATTCTGTTTAAAAAGCAATAAAATCCAATGAAATTGCAATGCATTTTTGTTTTTATTTCATTCGTTTTGCAATTTCCTCTTTCGAAGTTAATCATTTCGCATTCGTTGAACGAAGTTTCTTCGTAGCACACTGACACCATGTGCCAGTCCAAAATAATATAAAAAATTATAAACAGAAGACATTTTTCAAAGAATGAAATCATTGTGTGTGCGTGTATAGAAGAAAAGATAACAAAATCAACATTATTCAGGGTCATCGTGACAACATCACCAGACAAAATTTATTGCCTTTGGTGAGCTTAAAACGAACAGAGTGTAGCTCTTCTTCTATTTTTTGTGATTCTATTCATTGGCCACTGCTTGTGCTATGATTTCCAAATTTAGTTCTCTTTTCGCTTAACCGCACAGAAAATGGGTTTTATTCCCTTTTCGGTATTAGGCGGGTAAGAATTTAAAATGTCCATGAATGGGATATTGGAGAATTCTATTCAATAGACGAAAAAAAAAGTTTCCTTGAATTCTTATAAAGCTTTGGTCACTTTTCATTTAACTTCTAGATTTATCGTTGAACACTTTTTGGTCATTTTTTCAACGTATGAGATTCAGATTATAATTTTAAATGAACAAGAGGCGTTCAAAGACGTCACTGTTAATAGGAAAAGAAATAAAAAAACATGCGATAGGCGTTATACGAAACACGTTCTGGAACTAGTAAATCACAAAAAAAAATTTATTGGTACATGGCATGTACCTATATTAAAAAAAAGGTCATATCTCATCCATGTAAGGAAATTCCAGTTTTTGGACATCAGTAAAATTTTTCATAATATGATCGAATATCTTTGACAACGCTTTCTGCAAAAAATTGAGACACTGCAAAATATCACACAACTACAAATTGAACACTGTACCTCCCTATGCAAAATTTAGGTTACAGACCATTTTTATATCTAAAGGAAATAAATGTGAGAACATTCACATAAAATTACTCCTAACTTAGTTTGATTCATTTAATTGACAAGGGTCACTTAGGTCACATAAGTCGCTTACCTAAGTTAAATATTAAAAACAAAACGATGCGTTAAACTGCAAATTGTAACAATTATGAGGCAATCCAGGAAATCGAGTGCTTTCGTGTCGTCAGTAGATTTATTATGAGGATAAATGACTTTTTCAAGGTAAAAAAAGTGATTTGCGCCTTAGAAACAAAGCCTCCAAGGAAATAATATGCACAAACAGTTTCTCTCAAAACGGTATGTGTGACCGTTATTGAGATTTTAAGTTAAAAACGCCATTTTTGAAAGATCTTTAAAGTTTTGGAATTCACTTCATTCATTTTATATACAAACCAAATTTCATTATAATTGGTACCACGGTTAATATTCCAGAATATTTTGAAAAATAATTTTTCAAATGTTTTTGAAGTTTTCGAGCTAAATCTCAGAATACGCTAAATATTCGAAAGTTTCTATAGTTTGCCCGAAAATTACAAATAACTAATTCTGATGTGTGTGATTTTTTTCAAATCATTTGGCCGATGCTATATCGGAAATAGTGGTGGGGACAAAATTTGTTTTCACGATTTTTTTCGAAAGTACATTTCATTTCATATTTATTAAGTCTTAAAGTGCCACTAACAATTGATTAATAACTTATTACATAATGACAGGTTGTGGCTGTAATGTATGGCCTGCAATAGCAATTTTCGAAAGTACGTCAAAACTATAGTTTTATAACCGTTTAACTAAAATTGGATTTTAGTATTTGCTTAGCCTGCATCCATTTTTTTCAATTTTTTATTTCTCAAAAACTTTTCAATGTTTTGTAAAAATTCGATTTCATTATGAAGATACGATATTTTTTAGTGCAAATTTCAATTTTCTTATTTTTGGATGTTTAGCAAGAAAAGGCCAAAACAATTTTTGTCTTTTTTACCATCAATATTCAAACTGTAATTAAACCGTTATGTGTGTATATAAATAATTGCCCTTTCATGTGTTCTCATTTCTTTGATGAACTTTACAAGTTTATCAAATTATATCTTCCTACGACTTACCGCTCAAAAGTTACAGCTGCGGACGGGCGGACAACGTAGCGATACCATGAGAGGTCTTTTTTCCATTTTTAGACGGACTGCTAAAATGAATTTTCAAATTTTTCCAAATGACTTAAAGAGTTGATTTTACGATATACTAGATCTGTGTGCATACAATATAATCTGTCAACTCAGGGAAATACGTGAGACCAATTTTTTTGCAATCAGGAGCTGAAGCAGTTAGCAGTAGGTACTTGCCATGGGCGGAAAGAAAATTGACTAGACTTTGCAATTCGACATCGCCCTACCAGAAGAAAGAACGTAGAACCTTACTTGAGAAGTCATGATCATTAAAATAGTTGGGGAGCGAAGTAAAGCTCAATGAACCAGCTCAATGTCCTTTCCAATCCCCCGCGATCGAGCTAAGAGCCACAGGCGGGTTTCGGAGATATTCTGTACCTAAGCCTCCAGCATCTGTTTCGCATGTCTTAGATAGAACTTCAGAAGTCAAATAAAAAATTTAAAAGTCTCGCGAACTGGCCGTAAAACAAATGCCTAAGAGAGTTCATAACACCAATGCGGCCACGTTTCAAATATTAAGCCTGTTTTTTTGAATATGTCAGCCATTTCATTAAATAGGTATCGACTAGAACTCAGAAGCAAAGAACTATTGCAACAGTCGTAATCGAATTCACACAGTGCTTCCCCGCTTCCACTCCCCTTAATTTTCACCCAACCTGTTCCTTCAACACGCTTTGAAGAAGGCATAACTACTCTAGCAAGTCTCCTTCAACCCCCGCCCTCTTACACGGTCAGGATGCCCTGTATCAGTACAGTTGGCTGGTTTTGACATTTTGGGTCTAAAATTAGAGTCTCAGCTCGAAAAACTGTTATGTAAGCTGAATTAAGTCCCCGATACCAAAAACCCTCTTCTGTGAACCAATAACTGAACCAATAACTTACTATTATGTTCTCTTATATTTAAGAAGATATACAGCAGGTATAAACTCTGTACAGGTATCAGGTCCATTGTCTGTCATTTCAGAACCCAACTTATTTCCTACCCATAACACGTCGACTTCTATTAGGAAAATATAAGCACGCAACGAGGAGGTTACATACACAAATTATGTTATTGTTTAAAAATGGAATAAATATTTCCCGATGATTAACTAAATTGCCATAAGCAATCGCCAAACTTAGCTATAATTATTTGCATCTTTTCTGTTACTTGGTGCAAAAGTAGAAAGATCGCGCTGAACCACAGTCCATGGCTAGATATAACCACTATATCGTGTGTAGATACTCCCATGTAATGTTTGGATACTATCCCCAGTCGACTAACGTCATCCGCACTGTTGCAAGCGGAGGGAATTGAGTTCCAATATGGCTCACAATTTGCTGAAAAAAAAAACAATTTTGCTTTTGCCATAGTGCGGATGCCTATAAACGTAAAATGTCCTGTTAAATTCGCGCATTCCGTTGGATCGAATTGCCTTTACAGCAAGTTTCCAAAAGTGTTTTCATTTAATTTTGCACATTAAAAAGTTTTTCAATTGCTCGATAATTCCAAACGGCACTCCTTTAAATTCGTGGAATTTGAGAAAATATTTTAAAAGCAAAGAATTTTTGCCGCCGCCGGATAATAGTTTGCCACCATAAAAGCAACCTGTCATAGTGTCACCTCCCTGAGAAAAACCTAAACGCACGCCACTGCTGCAAGCCACGCCTCCAGCCATCACGGAAGCCATGATTGTGAAGCGAAATGACCGATAACTCAACAAGAGCACCATCATGGTGGTAAGTATCCTCAGCCATATTCAAGGCAGCCGGCAAGCCCATTTTCATTTTCACTCTGAAAGCCGGAGAGCAACCATAGAAATTCTCACTCAATACGCCTTCCACTCCAACGAGTAAGTAACCTGCTTTGCGTATCTCTCGCATTCCATTCATGTCATCTCGCTCTGATGTTCATATCCGAAACGAGATAGAAAACACCAGTTTTACCCTCTTAAAAAGTGAATTTTGTGTGTGGGAAAATGAATAAAATTGTGTTGTAGGACGCAGCAGCTCAGTGAAACGCCGCCGCTGTAGAGCTGCTGCTGCTGCTGATGGTGCTGCTGAGCACACAGAGTACAACAGAAGCGCCCCAACAACAAAACATAAAAGAAATTGCTTTTATAGCCACTTTAAGTGCGACTGAGATGGCCTCATTATCGTTTCGAATATCTATCTACCAATGAATATATACAGTATCTCTGCCGTATACACACAGATAATGCCAGAATGGGACATAAAGCGTGCAGTTAGAACGGGGATTTAAGTAAGTGGAAACGAGATCGTAACAACAAGCATAAAAATAAAAATCATTGCACTGATTGAAATAAAAAAAAAACCCTGTGAAACTCAGAGCGTAGAGAGGAAGAGCAAGGTTACTTTTTGGGGTATGAATGACTCGGATTTTGAGAGCACACAGGCGCAAGCACATATTTTTACCAGTACTACATGCAATGGATGAATTTTTGTTGCTGCTTCTTTGGTTCGGTTTTGTTGAGACTCGTTTCTTATGGCGACTGCGAGGAGCTTCTCCTCTGTTTGTGCGGCAACAATAATTGAGAACTGCTCGTAAAAAAGAGATAGATGCAGTGGCAGTGGCGGACGCCGCAGTGAATTTCGTTTGAGAGTGTGTTTCTTTTATGAGTTTTATGGGTTTTAGTGCGTGCCAAAAACTTTTTTAATTGAACAGGTCGAATTGTAATTTTATTATTATTATTATTCTGTTCCCTTTAATTTTTTGTTGTGCTGCCTTCTTTTGATTTTCGTGCACTGTTTGTTGAACATTCCTATGCTTCTCGATCTAAACATTTTTTAAGTGAATTACCGATATTTATTATAATGACGGGAGGTTTTGTTTGATTGAATTTAATTGCCTTTTCGGTCTGTGTGATGTCAAGTTGAACAAAAATAACATCAACGTGAAATTCGCCTCTTTCTTTCGGCTAAATCTACCTTAAAAGAGATTAAAACTACCCGCAAATCTTGAAAACTGACTCGTGGCTCTATTTTACGCCGACGGGCTATTCCATAGTTCGTGTAACTAACTACATCTACATATGCTTTAGGTATGTACTATGTATAGATACCTACATTAATACCTACCGTCCGTCTTTTTAGTAGGTAGATATGTATGTAGAAATATAAAATGAGAAAAACCTATACTTATTATTTAAGGTATTCAAACTAAATAACAGATTTGTTATTTAATCTTTTTGATATAAAAACATATAGCACCAATATAAACAAAAAATTCTTAACAGAATTCTAATCAGCAATTTAATACTGAGGGTTTGTAGCAGGTAGGTTACCGTTCCCATGTTTGTAGGGGCTTAGGGGCTTACACGCTTACCAGTGCCTGGTAATTTGAAAGGAATGGTGCAGATAGAAAATTTTACATACGTACGAACTACATTTCTAGGTACTAGGAAAGATAATTCCTTGCCTATATTGAATTGGGGTTTCTATTTTGAATTTAGGTAGGAAAATCCTATATAATCCATGTGTGCACATGCATTTCTTACCCTTTGGGTGCTGTATTTATGCACTTGCTGTTCAATTTGGTATTGTTACCTATACCACAAGTATTTTCAATAAAGTTGGCCGTTTTCCATACGTTACGCACCTCTTACCACTCATACTTAATTTTGCTTTCAACCTATGTCATTTTCATCGTCTTATAAAATCATCTCTGAAATATTATACCGAGTCGTTAAATATTAGTTTTCAACAGAGGTAGAATCAACCCTAATCAAATGAGAATCAAAATAAGTATTTGATTTTTCAGGCGTAATATGTCATGTCAGCATTAATTAAAAAGTAAATTCCAAAAAGGCATTATGACGAGAATGCATCAATAAAGATGAAAGCTTTTTTATTTCTTAAAAAAAATTAGGATATTGACAAAATGGCACCAATGCTTCTGCTATGCCTATGGCAACTGCCATTTTTATTTTATACCCCATCCCATAGGATAGTAGGTAAATTAAGTTTGATTCATAGTTTGTTACATAGAGAAATAATCACCGTGGACCCCCGATCCTAAGGGCATATGACCGAGACCGAATTGTAAGTCAAATGAGCCATGTCCGTCCGTCTGTCGGTAATTTTTAGACCTTAAATTTAGAGCTAGGAACTTGAAACTTGATATCTGTTTTTCTAGGTCCCGAAGCAGTACGAGTGTAAAATTTTTCGAAATACGCCCACTGACACGCCCACTTTACTTAAAACAAGAAAAACTAAAGTTGTCGTAGGAAGCTGGAATTTTGTATGTGATATCCTTGCTTAATTGTATTGTGATTGGCATTTAAAAAAACGAAAACCGCCCCCTTCTAGGCGTGGTCATATTAATTATGCATTCAAATAAACGGTTTTTATTTGATATATTTGCATTAAATCCAAAAAACTTGCACTGTAAAATGTTCTTATATGTGCGTAAGCTATCAACTTAAATGACTTAACCTTGGCACGCCCACCTTTGGGGGCGTTTTTAAGTAAAAAATCAAATTTTTAATATAAAACTGCGATCAACACGTGTATACTACATCTGATAAAACATATATGATGAGAAAAATTATGTTATTGAAAAGGGGTGGATGCCACACCAATTTTTTAAGAAAGAAGATTCTAAACTGACAAATTTTATTACAAACACAATTAAAGTTAATAGAAACTGAAATTTAATAAACAAGATTTTTGACGCATTTTCGAGCTTTACAATGGTCAATTGGGATGTGGTATTAAACAATTCGCCTCGGTGGATTGTAACCCTCCCGCTACTTTTTTTTAGTTAACTCGCGATCAAGGGGTTATGACTACCTTTAAGATGCATAGAACATGGCGAGCGGAAAGAATTTGAGGATAGAAAAGAAAGTAGAGAAAAGTAATTCTCCATCCAAAACGCAAATGCTGATGAGATAGCACGGAATATGAAAACTCTGCACAGAAACACCAAAGCTTACCCCCGCAAGTGAAATACCTTTACGGAGAAAAGCAATAATATAACAATCAAAGTATTTCATAAATTCATCTGGCATTTATCTAGTTATTATCCATTCTATTTGTATATTGGAAGAGAAAGAGATTTTTAATATTCGGCCGACCTTAACCTGGATAACAGACGCCGACCATGAAGCCGCTCATTTTGAAACAGGCGATCCTGGATTTTTCATTTGATGCTGGTTTTGGTCCGCCCGAAAATTTTCTATACCGGTACCAACCATATCTGGTGAGCATTCCCCTATCCGTCACCAGGGGAGGCACCAAAATTGGGGACCAGCAACCCCAGCAGGGTTTAGTTTAGGTTCATACGTTAGTTTGGTTTAAGTTTAAGTTTGAAAATAATTTGGATTTGTAGTTTAGGTATTTTGATAGAGTGACGTAACAGCTCGAGGTGAACCAGGACCAACCTATCAGCCATATGTAGGTATCCTGTGTGTACAGTATTGCATTCATCACATGCAAGGGACCAAGAGTTTTTTTGTCGAATGTGAACGCTTATTTAAGAAGGATTCGAGACAAATGTTACTCTAGGAGGGTAACTAACCTCCCGCGAAATAATCACACTGACCATAACACAACGGTAGGTTAGATAAATTTTAGTTTTTTAAGCTAGGTAAATAAAAGAACAATCAAACCGTCAAAGAATTGCGAACTAGTTACAAAAAATGCCATCATGTATGAAGTCATACACAATGCGGTCCGTTTTTTTTATATCATAAGCTCCCGATCGAGGAGTTATGACTACCTACTCTTAATATGTGTAGAAAATCGCGAGCGGAATTTGAGGATAGAGAGTTAGAAAAAAAGGAGTTCTCATCCAGGAAAAATGCTGATAGGTCAGTAGCTATGGAACATGAAAATCCTTTACATAAACACAAAAACCCACCCCTGCAAGTGTCATGCCTTTACGGAGAAAAGCAATAACATAACTAGCAGACTCTACATTCCTATAAATCATATATCTTATTAATGTTTATTGTATTTCAATGTAGAAAGAGAAAAATGTTTCGAATATTCGGTAGACTTTAACCTGGATAACTGACTTCGGCAAGGAAGCTGCCTATTTCGTGACAGACGCTCCTGGATTTTTCGTTTGCTGCTGGTTTTGGTCTACCCCGGGTATTTTCCAAACCGGTACCCACCAAATCTGGTGAGCGTTTCCATATCCTACGCCACCTGAGGAGACGACCAATTCGGAACCAGCAACCGCAGAAGGGAAGGGAGCGGTTCGTTGGGCTTTCTTGAAGTTTAGGCTAATCCTTATTTAAAAGTTTGTTAAATAATGTTTATACTTGACCAAAGGTATATTAATTTTTATGTATAGTTTGTAACACAGTGAAATAATCACCGTAGACCCCTTAGACCTTTTAGAGATATTATCAAGACCGACAAGTGAGTCGATTAAGCTATGTCCGCCCGTCTGTCCGTCTGTCCGTATCTGTGAAGTTTTTTAGGTCTAGGAAAAAACGGGGTTTTTCTGCAATAAATTTCGGTTTTTCGTCATGATTCTTACGAAATTACAATCAGCTGATTTTAATTTTTAGCCCAGACACACTTTTGGGGGCGTCGCCTATACAAATAATATATGAATTTGGGACAAAAAAAATTAAGATTAGGTGTTGCACGGTATATAGGGACGGGTATATAGAACCGTGTTTGTCACAAACGAAATCTTGCACTTACTCACTTGTTTAGTTTGAAATTAAAAAAAATTTAATCCACAAAATATCAAAACAAATTGCCAATTACCTCATTGTTTGAAAAAATTCATTTTTATACAGCCAAAAGCCATGTAGCTAGTGCTGTAGTTTTTAAGGTTATTCATGTACATTGACGTTTTGATTAAAAAATAATAATAATAACATCTTTTTTGTATTGGTGTTTATCGTCAAGTGGTGTGCTTACTTACAGTTTTTGTTAATAAGTTATTACGTAATCACAAATGTAATAATTTTAATATAGACAGATGAAAAGCATATCACACATACTATCGGATAGAGCATACACTGAACCAAATTTTAGTAGCAAAATTGACTCAAAGTTTTCGTAAAATTCTAACTAAAGACTTTTACGAAATCGATGATTATTTGTAATTTTTTTAATTAAAAATTAAAGTCATTAAGTCATAATTAAAAAAATAAAATCATTTAGTTAAGTTTCCTGTTGTTGTCATTGATGTTACCGTTATTATCACGGTCGAATCTTTTATTATTTTATTATTAGATTTTTTTTAACTCAGTACAGTCGTTATTTACATACACGGAACTTTTGTGGAAAATAAGTCCTATTTTTGTGCAAGTATTTTTATTTTTACCAACTTGACATTTTTCTGCGCTGAAAATAAAGACAAAAATTTTGCAAAAGGCAGAAAAACGCAAAAAAATATTCATATCTACTTACGTTTAATCGTTAAGTGAAAGCTCCTCAATTCTTTCATGTCTCTTTTATTCAAAGTGGGTAAAACTATAGTCCGTGCCAGCCATGGGTTTAATTCTGTAAATCATATTGAGGTTAAAGGTACCTACTTAAATTACACTACGTTGTGGCGACTTAAATTTGGCGAAATAAGAAACACATATAGCTACAACTCTCTATTCAATGAATGTCAAATTCTTAAGGCACTTGCACTCTTAATAACATAAATTTACCCATAAGTTCTACTTAAATAAATCATAGTAATAAGCCTGCTATTTAACGATATTAAAGTCGCGAAAACACCCTATTTTCCTCCCAAAGACTGCTCCTTTTTGACAGATTTACTGATAGCAAAATTCATTTCGCCAGCACAAATATAGGACAGAGATCTATAAATAAAAGGCAAACATTTTGTTTTCTCTCTAGTTTTTGCTTTCTTTGCCTTTTCATTTCTGGGCATGTAAAAAAAAAAAAACAGAAAAGAACTGTTTCCCGTTTTTTCGCTCCAAATGTGCCATTTCAATTCGTGCACAAAATGGATATACACACAGACATACCTAACATTATATAAATAATTTGGTGCCCAAAACAAATGGCACTCAATACGTACCCCACTATAACTATATATGCTGCCGCACCACACCGTCAAGACAATGTGAGAAATGGGTATGGCAAACGAAAAAAAATGGTATCCTTGCCCTGGGCATAGAAAACAAACACAAAACCATAAATTATCTCCTACGCCATTTAGGTCCGAACAAAACAAGAAAACTTATAGACAAACATGTTCATATATACCGCAATCATAGATATACATACATATATATGTATATGTAAGTGGTATACATTTCCATTCGCATTCGATCAATTCCAACTCTTGTCCTCGTTTCCTTTAGCTTTTTTTTGCTTTGTTTGGAGTGCTGCGGTCCTTTTTTTAGTAATATCTCCTATAGTGCTATCGTCGCATTGGCATTTCGATTATAAATCGAAGAAAAGAAATGGAAAAGTCACCATTTCAAGTGAGATATCGAGTTTCCATAGAAAACACAAAAAAGTATTGACAAAAGGGCGAAAAACAAGGTAATATCTTTTCATCCATACCAACAGACCATACGGTGCCGTTGCCGGCAATAATACTGACGATGAAAGCAAATCGAAGCCAGAGACAAGGATACCAGGCTCTAGCGTTGAAAGAAAAACAGCCGGTTCTTTCAACTGGCTTCGTTTAATTTTCTTTTCGAAGTGAAAACAACTGGAAAGGACATAAAATTGGCAATAGGGTTATAAAACTAAATGAAATCGATAGGCATAGGCTCATGGGACAAAAAACAAAAGATACCCAACAGGAAACAAATATGAGCGTCAGCGAGAAAAAAAAAAACTGAAACTGAACAAACACATTCTAGTCAATGTGAGGTGTGAAAAAATTATCCTTACTGCCGCAGTTGTCCATTAAAAGGTCATACCGTAGCGGGTTAAAAGCATCAGCAGCCGGTGTGCCACCATGCCTTGCTACATGTCAGTCGTAAAAGTGTGTAACTGTGCTATTGTTGCTGTTGCTCACTAGTGGTGCTATTACGTGACATGCCATAAATTATCCTGTCCTAGTAGTTGTGCCGCACTCTGTGGAAAGTTAAGTGGGCACGAAGGAGTGCAACATGCAACGTGTGGTGCAAAAACTCATGATAAAGGGCTCGCTATGCTTTAATTACATTTAAAGGTTGCTTCAGTGAATGGATTGTGTGGGCGGTACTAGGGATTAGATATTTTAAGTAGCTTTTACTCATCAGAGTAGTAAATGAAGAGAAGAAAATAATATGAGAGGCATTTAAAATATTTGAAGATTCTTTTATAAAAGCCTTAAAAAAAGTCTCCAGTTTTAAGGTTTAGAAAAATAATCTTGACAAATCAATCGAATCAATTTGCTATAACAAATTATGCAAATGAAAATTTTCTAGACTTAAAAAAAGCCAATTTTTTCAGTGCGAGATCATTCTCAAATTGATTCCAATTATATTTTTTCATATAAATCTTTGTAGGCCCCAGGTTTAGTTTAACCTAGGCAAATAATAATCTGAAATTGCTATAAAAATCTTACCCCTAAGACACTGTTGAAAAATATGCTAGAGCTAGGTTTCGGTCGCACCCTTCTGCGATTGTTGGTCCCCAATCGGGCCCCTCCCCAGGTGGCGGATAGGGAAATGATCACCAGACATGGATGTGGTACTGGTATGGAAAATATCCGTGGCGGACCGAAACCAGCAACAATTGAAAAATCCGGAACGTCTGTCTCAAAATGAGCGCCTTCCTGGTCGGCGTCTGTTACCCAGGTTAGGGTCGGCGGAATACCAAACACCTTTTTCTCTTCCAATATTCAAATAAAATGGTCAACAATAATTAGATGAATGCCAGATGTTTTTATGAAATATTGTGCTGGGTATACTATTGCTTTTCTCCGTAATGGCACAACACTTGCGGGGGAAAGCTTTGGTGTTTCTGTGCAATGGTTTCATGTTTGGCTCATCAGCGTTTGTCTTGGATCGAGAATTACTTTCTTTTGTATCCCCAAATTCCTTCCGCTCGCGATGTGCTACGAATTTTAAGGGTAGTCATAACCCCTTGATCATGAGAATATAATGAGAAAACCCTAGTTTTCAATAGCGTAATTTATCATCACTTCAAAGTTCCCACCCTTAAAAAAAAGTTGTGAACGGGCTAGAACTGCTGATGTTGTTCTCAAGCTAAGCGATAATCTTGGCAGAATTTTGGGAAAGGTCTAAAAAAGCCTTTTGAATCAAAGTAGAATCGAAGCTGTTCCTAGGCTTATACTTGCGAAGTACATATTTTTTGATGCCATAAGTTATGGCGTAAATGCTTACACCAAGAAAAGCCTCACAAGAAGAAGCCTTACAAGAAGAGAAGCGATTAAGCCAAAAGAAGGCTTATTGTTGTTTCAGCAGCATTGTCTGATGTGTTTTTCACTTAAAGCTTAGAGATCATGCTTCCGTTTCTAATAAAAAAATTTCTGGATCCTTCTAAGACCAATATCTTAAATACTGCACACTCAAAAGCCTTCATATGATAATAACCACCAAACAGCCTTCATATTTTTTAACAAGCTTATCTTTGCACACCTTGAGTATTCCGAGGCACTTTTATCTATGCACTGCACAAGCGACAATTTTTCATTCATCCCATTCAGACTTGGAATGAACTTCCACTCGGCATAAAGATCTTTGTATTTTGTTGGAATAACATAAACGGGTGATGTCTGCGGCATGTTTTCAAAGTCAAAAAATTACAACTCATTTGCAAATTCATTTTTCGCGTAGACTTAGCCATGCCTATCCCAAAATGCAAATTACTACTAATATTGTTATTTTTTGACAATTTGCGGGTACTGTAAACATTAAAAAGGGGCGCGGTTTAACCACCAAATATTAGCATAGATATCCCCAAGTAACGCTGAAAAATGCAATTTTTTTTGGTGCAAATTCTGAATTTTTGTGAATTTGACTAAAAATGTTCTTATAACAAAATCTAAAATAGAGCCTAGTTTGCTTTACGAGCCAATTTCTATTTTTATTCCTTCCCAAATTCGCCTTTAGGCCAGTGGAAATTAAGTTTTTTTTTTTTGGAAAATTCAAGGTTTTTCTTGAAGCTTTATTATCGATGAATTAAAGCTTTAAATCGAATCTAACACATAAATTGAGCGGCGCAACAGCTCGAGATAAACCAGGGCGAACTTCTCAACAATGTACTCATGCTGTGTGTGTTAATTTCTTCACATACAAAGGGACCTACAGTTTTTGCCATGTCCGGATGGCACTCTGAGAAGTTTTTTAAGACAAATGATACTCTCGGAGGGTTTGTCAGCCCTCGCGGAGGTGGGGACCATGAAAACGAACGAGTCTAAAAGAACATGTATTTTTTTCAGGTGACGACGGTAGGATGCGAACCCAGACCTCCGGTGTAGTAAGCACACACACAGTCAGGTGATACCAAATACAAAACTCCTAAAAACAAATTTTCAGCCTTTCAAGATATCTACCAGTTTTCAAAGCTCTGGAGGTAGTTGCACATTTAGACCGATTGTGGGCATGTCTGTGGGAGGATTTCAAAAATTTAAACAGTGCTGCGGATAACAATAAACTTATGCACCAAATTTAAGCTTCTAAGCTCCAAATTGAAGACCTAAAACTATGTGGCATACAGACAGATGGATGGATGGACGGACTGAAGGACATGACCTATTCGATTCAGAATTCGCTCTCGATCATATGCCCTTAAGGTCTTGGGGGTCTATCATTATTATTTAACAGTGTCTAAAAAACTATGTGACAAACTTAATATACTCCCATGGGATAGGGTATAAAAAGGCACACTCTCGGAAAAATCGAAAAATCTTCCCGATTTTAAAAAGATTTTATACACATACCAATAGACAAAAGCTAATCATTGAATTGTCTGATGTGGCAATTTTTATGTGAATAATTATTTCCCTTTGTCTCCATATTATGCATTCATATAAATGTTAAAGTCTGGAAGAACCATGTGGGTATAAAAATTTCTATTGTTGTCAAAGCTGACCACAAAAAAAAATATTTTCATTCCACAATAAAAAATATGCTCTCGTTTTATTCTGCTCTACTCTTTAATTGGATGTTCAAAGCCAAACAGGCTTTTTAAATTCCCTCGTGAAAAAAAATCTCCAATTTAAAACTAAAAAAAATTTAAATACATAAATATCTAAGCGCTTATACAATAAAATTTAGTTTCTTAATTTCTTTCCCACCACCTTTACCGAACACGAATCATTGACATTTTTTATTATTCATGAACCCGTCTCGAGCTCAAATGTTTTGCTATAATATATGTTTGCATTATTAAAATACAATTAATAAGAGAAAACACTGCCACATTTGATTAGATCATTATTGAAATGGTAAAATTATGGCCAAAAAGCTATTGGCCTAAAATTTATGTGAATTAAAGGACCAGTTTGCGGTGATTACATTTCGATCAAATAACAAATAAACTGACCATTTAATGGTAATTGTGTCGTCAATGGTGGATTATTTTTTGTTTTGTTTTTGCGCATTTTGTTTATGACAAATAAACGTGAGTAGCTATAGCTTGTTCAAATTTAACAATAATGGAGCTATAAACTGTCTGAATAGGTATTTTTGAATAACGTGGTGTGATTTGGGCGACAGGTAATGGAGCTTAGCGAATATATATAATTGATGCGTTTGATATAATTGTCGTTGTCGATAAGTGCTTTTTGTTGTATTATTCTACGTAATTTTAATGTTTGGCACTTTTTTTTATATTTCTTTATCACAGTGTTAAAGTAACAATAACGTGTTAGCTCGCTTTAATTTAAAATTCTTAAAATGAAATGAAAATGTATATGTGTGTATATGTGTGTCCGTTTAATTTCTTTTGTCAATGCAAACATTTGGGGCAAGTGATTTAAAATGCATTTGTCAATGGAGAACATACATTCAATTCAATTTTCGGTTCTAGAAGATGAGATTGCTTTGTGGTTGTAGCTGCCCCTTAATCCGCATAGTGGCCGTAAAGGGGCGCTAGGTAGGTAGCTGGTACCAGCACCAATACCGGAACAAATATTTCCGGATTTGCTAAAAATTTGTAGGTTTCCTTATAAGTAAAGAATACATCAAAAAATCACGGTTGACTCTGTCCACACCAGATCAATCAAAATATATATTTTTCCTTAAAGGCATGGAATTTACAGAATTTGGTATTCGTGTTAATACGAATTTTATTTATTTTTCTTTAAAGGTCTGGAATTTACAGAATTTGGTATTCGCGTTTATACCTCATCCCACAGAATAGGAGTTGTCTATGGGATGGGGGTAGAGGCTACTATTACGTTTCTTTTGATATTAAAAGACCACATACACATTGTTTACCATGAGTGGCAAACTGTGACACTAGTAATAATGTAACTTTTTTGGAAACTAAAATTCTATCCTAGCCACGAGATTTATATTTTTTTTACATCTTTTCGGCTTAATCTGAACCATCAGCATGACGTTTTTAACCGAAAGCTCGCAGGGAATTGGCTGAATTTCGTATTTTGGGCAAGACGTGACAGATGCCCTGTCACCTGATGATCATACTGTGTTTCGCTCGCAATCTTGGCTGATGCTCATCAGCGGATAAAACCAAGATTGCAGGAACCCATACACCAAGATTGCATACCCAGATTTTTCGGTTGAAGACGAACCAAACCTAAGTCTTATATTACAATAATGCAGTGTAAATTAAAAGCTCTGAATGTTTAGTTCCAACATTTTGATCATGTAGGAATTTACTGCCGTGACCTGCATAAAATATTTT
The DNA here is from genome assembly GCA_947623515.1 of Neoascia interrupta. Taxonomy (NCBI): domain Eukaryota; kingdom Metazoa; phylum Arthropoda; class Insecta; order Diptera; family Syrphidae; genus Neoascia; species Neoascia interrupta. The sequence continues at coordinate 34,134,728 of OX392464.1, read as the reverse complement.
AGTTTCCAAAAAATTGCCATGAGTTTACAACAACCCAAGTAACATTTCTGTTGCGGTAAGGTTATATACAAGCTATTTCCCCTCCCGCAAAATTGTTTGTATAAGGCCTTAGAGAAGCCAATTTGGCGCACTTACAGAAACTGTTAAAGCGCTAACAGCCGTGTATAAAGTTTCCTGTTAGGCTTTACAGAAACCGGTGTTTGTATAAAGTTCCTGTTAGGTCTTATAGAGGCTGTTACTTGCATTAAGGTTTTCTGATGCAAGCTTTACCGAGGCTGTTACTTGTTAACAGTTTTTGGGCAGGCTTGTATAAAGTTTCCTGTTAGGCTTTACCGAAACTGTTACTTGTATAAGGCTTCCTGTTGCAGGCTTTATAGAGGCTATAGCAATAGCCTCTATAAAGCCTGCAAAGGGAAGCCTTATATAAGTAACAGCCTCTATAAGACCTGCAACAGGAAGCCTTATACAAGTAATAGCCTCTATAAGGTTTGCAGAAGGAAGCCTTTTAGAAGCAATAGCCTCTATAAGGCCTGGAAGAGGAAGCCTTATAGAAGTAATAGCCTCTATAAGACCTGCAACAGGAAGCCTTATACAAGCAATAGCCTCTATAAAGCCTGCAAAGGGAAGCTTTATACAAGTAAGAGCCTCTATAAGAGCTGCAACAGGAAGCCTTGTACAAGTAATAGCCTCTATAAAACCTTCAACAGCAATCTGCAAGACCCTATACAAGCAATAGGCTCTATAAGGCACGCAACAAGAAGCCTTATACAAGTAACAACCTCTATAAAGCTTGCAACAGGAAGCCTTATAGAGGTAATAGCCTCTATAAGGCCTGCAATAAGAAGCCTTATACAAGCAACAGTTTCGGTAGTGACTACAAGAGGAGGCCTTATACAAGTAACAGTTTCTGTTATACTTGAAACAGGAATATTACGACAGAAAACAACATTCAATCTACAGTTTCGGTAAAGCATTCAATAGGAAACTTTATACAAGCAACAGTTTTTGTTATGACTGCAACCGGAGGCCTTATACAAGTAACAGTTTCGATAAGGCTTGCAACAGAAAGCTTTTTACAAGTAACAGCTTCTGCGAAGCTTGCAACAGGAAGCATTATACAAGTAACATTTTCTGTTACGTTTGCAACAGAAATATTGCAACAGAACTCTACATTAGAGTAACAGTCTCTATAAGTCACGCAATAAGAAATCTTATACAAGTTGCAGTTTCGCTAAGGCTTGCAGCAGGAAAGTCTATGCAAGCAACAGTTTCGGTGGAGCCTGCAATAGGAAACCATATACAAGTAACTTCTTATGCAAAGCATGTCACACGAAGCCATATACAAGCAACAGTTTCGGTAAGGCTTGCAACAGGAAGCTGGTTTCAACAGTTTCGGTAGGGCTTGCAATGGGAAACTTTATACAAGCAACAGTTTCGGTTAAGCTCTGCAGAAAGAAACCTTATAGAAGTATCTGCTTCGGTTAAGCTTGTAACATAATGCCTGCTACAGGTATAGTGATTCCGAAACTTCTATACGGCCTTATAGAGGTAGTTCACTTTCTGCATGGAAGTATGGAAGCTGCTATAAGGCCTTATAGAAGTAGTAGACTTCTTACAAAGTAACAGAGGAGATTAACAGAATCTTATCCCTCTGTAAGACCTCGTTGTAGCTTCTTTAAGGTCTTATACAAATTGTGTCAGAAATTTCTGCCTTGGAAATAATCGGCAAGTGTTATAGAGGCCTTTTAGAAACAATAACTTCCCAAAATCGAAAATTTAAGCCTTACCGAAGTAAAATTGTTACTTGGGAATTAACTTAGGTTTTGTTTGGCTTCAGCCAAAAAATCGTCTGTATGGGTGAGCAATCTTGGTGTAACCCACTGACAAGCATCAACCAAGATTGCGAGCGAAACAGACGTGTTTTCCGGTCTGGGGCTTAGACCAAATTATTATTTAATACAATTTATTAAAATTGATTTGATTTATAAAAAATTTAGTTCTCTGAAAATATTGAAAAGTTTTTGAGAAATGCAGAGTTGAAAAGAGTTGCCTTTTCTAAGTGTTTTGGACCATATCATATCTTTGGACAACTTGCCCGCGAGGACTAATATGGAAAACACTTGTAAAACAACTTAAAGTTCAACAAGAGCTGAAATCACATTTTTCTTAAAGAGCTCTGATACTGCATTTTTAACGCATTTTTGAAAAAAAAAAATGCAATAATGTATGAAAAAACATTAACCCTAATATTTCATAGTTGCTTACTTACTTAAGATGGCGCTACAGCCAGGGGTGGACCTGGGTCTCAGCCAACAAGCTTCGCCAGCTTGTCTCTAGCTAGCCGTCTCCAGTTTCGCACGCGAAGATGGCTGAGGTCCCCTTCCACTTCCGAGCGCCACCAGAGTCTCGGTGCTCCTCTACTGCGCCGTCGCTGCGGTGTGGATTTGATTTGATTCATATGATTCATTCATATGATTGATATGATTCCTCGATATGATTCATTTAAAAAAATAATTTAAGAAATACCAAACCTAAAAAAAGTTATCCAGAAGTTTAAGAAAAGCAAGATTTTATAGGATTTAAAAATCTCTAAGATTTGACTCGATAACATAAAAAGACTCTTAAAAAAGATTATTCGTTTTTTAGTATACACTGTCGGTAACGACGACCTTGTTTAAAATTGGTGTAAGTATAAAAGGCTCATAAAGCAAGCTAACTGCTTTAAAATAAAAAAATTAAAATCGAGGTTTCCAGCCTAAGTGTTTCTACAAGCCTATTTAAAAGACGTGGCAAAAAAACAACATCTTTTTACCGCTTTCTCAAAAATGTGTGCTCACAGAATTTATAACCAGTAAGTAAGTGCTACAGTGTGTACGAGGAAGTAACAGTCCGTTAAACAAACCGTTGCCTATTGAACAAATCCTATCCCACATTGTAAATAACTGCTATTAGTGTTATTTTTGATGGTTTGTGGCTACTGCAAACTATTAAGGGGCGTGGTCTAACCACCCCTATTGCAAACTATCAATATTAGCATAGTAACGCTGAAATGTGGACAAAGATTCAATTTTTGTTTCTAAATTCTAAATTCTAATTCTAAATTTTTGTAAATGCGACCGCTAAAAGGAGGCCTGGCTTAAAACTTTCTAAGAACGAAATCTAGAATAGAGGTTTGTTTATCTCACGTGCTAATTTTTTTTATTTCTTATATTTTCCTAAATCATTAACGTGTGAAATACAGACAGACGGATGGACACACGGACATGGCTTAATGCGATTCAGAATTTTGTCTCGATCATATGTTATTAGGGCCTTGGGGTCTACCATTATTATTTTACCGTGTTAAAAACTATGTCACAAACTTAATATACATCCTATCCTATGGGTAAGGGCATAAAAATCAGCCAGTGCTAGAATAACCCCTTATGGAGAATTAAAGAATATTTTTGTGTTCGCCTGGCAGCGTTTGGAATGATTATAGGACAAAGCATTATAATAATGTTTGCAGAATTTCAAATTGTTGTAATTTTTGACTTTTCGAAATTAAATTAAATTTTATATAGCCCAGTATATAAGCAAAAATACGTTTGCTTTTTAATTTTAGGTCTGCAGGGTCGTATCCTGGCTCCATCCTCGTACGATCCTGGGCGCGCTGCTACCAATTATCCACATCAAGCTCTCCGCGGTGCATCCGCGAAGGCTTGGTCCTTAAAATGGAGGTTCCATCTTCATCTTCCTTGACGTCTCGAACCTCCCTTGGGACTTGTACTTAAAGACCCTATTGGCTGTAGCGTTGTTGTTAAGTCGAACTTAAGGCACGTAAAAAGTGAGTATTCATAAACAAAAAAATAAATTGTTTCAAAAATTTTAAAAGTCTTTGAAGCAACTGAAGACAAAACAAGAGCTTAAGTCACTATTCTTATACCGTTTTGAAACAGTTTTTTTAAGTACCTACTTATTCCTTTGATTTCCCCTCTAATCCTTCTTATCACATGCACCAAATATTTTCCATAACGTTTTATAATACAACAGCGATCTTTGAAGACTGAGCAAATTTCTCTTATTCTTATAACAAACAAAAAATATTTGCCAAGTTATTTGCATGTTAGGGTCAAATGCCCTGAAAAATTGTATTTTTATTGGTTCAAGTTTCCGTTTTTGTAAAATCTACCCATAGAAGGAGGTGTGGCTAAAAGCTGTGCAAAAACGAAATCTAGAATTGAGTCTGGTTTACCTTGTATTCTAATTGTGTTTTTTTTTCTATTCCACATAGTTTGGACATAGTCCAAACACATAGTTTCAGGCCAATTGAAATCCAAGTTTTTCAGGAAAACGGAAAATTTAAGGATTTTCATTAGTTTTAACTCCAAATGTGGATGTGGCCCTAGTTTTAGTATAAACAAAATTCAGGACTAAGCGTTTTCTATAAAATATTTTAGGAAACTTATTTTCTATTTCGGGCTAAAAATATTGAATAAAGTGCATTTGACAATTTACACTTTAAACCGAAGCCACGCCCACTAGGGCAGATTAAGCGACTTAATATATCTGTCTCACGCAACCACAAAACATGAAGCAAACATTCATTTAAATTGAGAGAATCCAGAAATGCTTGCAATTAGTACCCTTAAGAAAAAAAGAAAAGGTTTCTTGCCAACCCGTGCTTCAATACGATTGAGAGTTATAACTAAAAGTTGCAGTTGATCCCTAATATAAATACAGTAGACTTCAAATAAAGTATTTGCAAAACAGTATACGTATAATGTAAAATAGGCTAATTAACCAACATCTCAATCAAATAAAATTTTTCTTAAACTACATAAAAAAATATGGCTTAACCTTGAACACACATTTTGAAGCTTAAGAACCGAATTTTAGAATTATCATTAACTTTCATTCACTATATGGCGCGCACTGTGCAATCGATGATCGTCACACTGCCTTATACTTGTTCACAAAATATCAATTAAGAAAAATCAAAAAAAAATCTACAAATTTACATGTAAATACAAAGCAATGAATTGTAATTCCAAATGCAAACTAGTTTCTCGCTGCCGCTAAGCTCAAAATTATTCGATCGCCCACTGCTGCTTTGTTTTGTCTGTAGATACTTAGGTTTATCGCAGCGCAGCGGGCGATTGTCCAAATCAAAAACAAACAAAAAAAAACAGCATCACTTCATAAAGAATTCAATACAATTCGTTAATATTTTTTTTTTAATTCAGCTTTTCATTTGTTTAAAAATACTTTATAGCTACGCTCGCGTTTTTCGTCACCTGTTTTAGATTTGTCAGCTCATTGGGTGCGATGGTCCCCTTCACACCTTAATAAATTTCGGTGGATTTCCCTTCTAAAAGTATCTGTATCACGATTCACGACTACAAGTCAATATACTCTGTTCTGGCAGGAGGTGCGCAGGAAAGACGGTTGAATGAATTTCTTAATCTGAAAAACATGGTTCCTTTCAATTTATTTTCGAGTCTGTCGAGAGTTCTGTTCTCTTTTCGTTTAAGTATTTATAGTTTTTTTGTTAGATTAAATCTGATTTCTGATGGTTAATAATGTATTTTCAGTCTTCCAGTCGGTGTCTATTTCTATACCTCGCATCAACATGGAAACTATTTTTGTGTGAATTATTTTGAGGTTATAAATCTCATTTACGACTCGCCACCATTTTCGATGTGTGGTTATATTTTTTTCTTATTTTTTTTTCTAAAAATACAAAGAAAGGGGAGTGCGCATTTTTTGGAAGAGGGGGTGGGGGCTAGGCATATATTCATGCCTATGGTATAGCACTCCCTGACGGGTTTGAATGTAGCCAGTCGAATTTAGTAAGAAGGAAGTTTTTATGAAATCGGTAAAAAAAAAAATCTTTTAATCTCTGACCCTGGAATGTCATAAACAAGTTCGTTTCCATTGAGAGATATATTTATGAGTGATCGCCTGTGTTTTGTAAGTTCATTGTCAGATGAGTGCACTTATGATAGGAAGGTCTACGGAAGGATTTATTAACAACAAGGCACTGTCGTGATAAAAGTGTGTGTTCTCTGAATCAAATCGTTGTTTTTTTTTTATTTGTCTAAAGCCAGATAAAGAGAGTGCACAAAAGCTAGTCTTGACGCAAAATGGGATTTCAAAAGCAATACCGGAAACTTGAATAATACAATGAGTCAAAGTTGATTTCGCGAAGGTACCTATCTATACTAGGCTGAAACTCTGTAGCTCACGAAAGACTGCCACATTTTTATACTCGATTATTAAGCCATGTCCGTGCGTATATATGTGAAGGCTTAAGGTCTTTAAAAACAATCTAAAGAGCTAGTTGCACGGCTTGGCTCTTCTGTTATGATAAAGTGTGAAAATTTATAAAGTCCGCCAACGGCTACGCCCATCATCTGCTTCCGTGGGAGACAACCAATTTTGCTGCAAACCAAAGCGTTTTATTGGACCAAAATTGGACCACCCACACCATCGACCACGTCAACTTTTAATACGTTAGATATTGAAAAAACAGATTTTTCGGAAAATTCTAAATCGAAAAAAGTATTTGAAGATTAACCAATTATTGAAGATATAACCATTTGCTAAGTTTGTAATATACAAAGCATTGAGCTCCGCCCACTTTAAGGGGCGTTCTTAGGACAATTTTTTTTTTTTTAATAATTTCCGCTTTTACCTTTATTGAAATTAGAATTAATTGCATCAAATTTTCAGCCCAGCCCATTTGTGGCCAATACAAGTAATTGTCGTACAGTGTATGAATTTAGGCAAAAAACTTTTTTTTTAGATTTGGTGTTACATAGTGAATAGGGTCGGGTATACAGAAGTTCGTTATACACGGAACTCTTAGACTTACTCATGCTCCTCAAGTTAGAACTATTTTTAACTATTCAGAAATAAATAGAAGATAAATTTTCCAGATAAATTATTATTTGTCTGTTCCTATTCTCCTTCTCATTCCTATTCTGATATCGTTTTAATACCCCATCCCATAGAAAAGGGGGTATATTAAGTTTGATTCAAAGCTTGTAACATAGAGAAATAAACACCACAGACCCCCAAGACGCTTAGGGCATATGATCGAGACCGAATTGTTAGTCGAATGTGCCATGTCCGTCCGTCCATCCGTCATCCGTGTGTCGGTGGTTTTTAGGCCTTAAATTTTGAGCTAGGAACTTTAAATTTGGTCCCAAGCAATACAAGTGTAAAAATTTTTGAAATCAGCCCACTGACACGCCCACTTTACTTATTGACATGAAACATCAAAGCCGTTGTAGGAAGCTGAAATTTGGTATGCGCCAGGGACGGATTGAGGTAAAGTGTTGGCCTGGGCCCTACTTTGCCGCCCGCTGGGAGCATGTAGGTACCAAAAAATACAGATAAAAAACGTGACTAAATTTTTTTTGGGGAGACCCATGAATCAATTCTGTGATTTTCTACTGCCACGTGCATTGGGGGGTGCGTTTTGTTTTAGTTTTTTGTTTTTGGATAGGTTTATAGTATAGGTATATAGTATAGGTACAAAATATAGGTATATAGTATATGTAGGTGCGTAGTTTCAACCTTTTGCGACTATTTTCCAACAACTTTTCTGGCGACTTAATTTCACCCTTATGAATGAAGGAAGCATGTCAGTGGACAGATTACTTAAACTTTACGCTTGTAATACTTCGGAGCCTAAGAAATCCAGATCGTAGTTTCATTGTCTACCTCGCAATTTAAAAATAAATAAATAGAGTGGCGCAACAGCTCGAGGTGAACCAGGGCCAACTTCTCAACAATGTATGCTGGTGTGTTGATTTCTTTTACATACAAAGGAACCTACAATTTTTTGCCGAATCCACGGCAGCTTGAGAAGATTTTCAAGACAATTGATACTCTCGGAGGGCTTGTCAAACCCTCGCGGAGGTGGGGACCGTGAAAAAGAACAAGTCTTTTTTTTTTCAGGTGACAATGGCAGGATTCGAACCCAGGCCTCCGGCGTAGTAAGCACACATACCAACCACTACGCCACGGCACCCCTCGCAATTTAGGGCGTTTAAAAATATGAGGCACAAAAGCAGGCAGACGGACGGATATGGCTTTTTTGACTCACGATTCCGTCTCGACGATATGTCCGGTCTTTGGGTTCTGCCATTATGCTCTAATTTTACAACATTCTAATTGAACCTGTTAGATGGTATAAGGCCTTTAGAGGTTTTGGGAGTTTTGCTCCTGTCTAGAATGAAAGAGGCGACGCTTATATCCAATTAATCTCTGTCTTCTTAATTTGCCGCCTCCCAAAATTTGCCGCTCTGGGCCCGGGCCCGACAGGACCCTAGGGCTAATATATTACTGGGTATACGATATTCTCGTTAAAGTATCTTGTGATTGGCTTTAAAAAAAAAGCGAAAACCGCCCCATGTGGGCGTGGTCATATTGAATTTGCATTCTAATAAACGGTTTTATTTAATATATTTGTTTTAAATTAAAAAAACTTGCACTATAAAGTGATAATAAGATAGTGAATAAATTTTCCCCGCCCACTTTTGGGGGCATGTTAAAGTATAAACCAAATTTTCGATATGAAAATGCAAGCAACATGACATGTATACCACATCGAACTAAAAATATTAATACAAAAAAAGGATGTTATTGAAAAGGCATTGATGCCACGCCTCTTTTGTTAAGGCACAAAATTCTTAGCTGACCAAATCTAAAAACAATTAAAGTTAATAGAAACTGAAATTTAACAAACAAGATTTATAACGCAATTCGGAGCTTGACAGTGGTCAATTGGGATGGGGTATCCAACGATTCGCCTAAGCGGGTTGTAACCCTCCCACTAGTTTAAAAATAAAGTCATTTCAGAACATTGACTTCATGGTCCTGATTCGTATCTACCCATTTTTATGGGTAGATACGGTTTCCCAAATTAATTAGCTCCCTCACTTTAAAGTTTTTCAATGTTAGGGAAAAACAGTGATGCGGGTTTTGCCTGAAAGAATAACAACTTATCACCTGTTTACTCTAGGTTTTTTCGTGAAAAGTCATGGGAATATGCCAAATAGGCCTTCATGTACTGTTTCAAAAAGGCTTATGACCAGGTCCCTTTGCATAAACTCTGGAGAGTTAAGAAGCACTATGTAGTTGGTGGCCTCATTTTGCTAGCCATTCGGTGTCCAGAAGCTAAAGGCCGGTCAAAAGCTTTAAATCCCACCCTATATTATCCGAGAGATGAAAGGATGAAAAAAATACTGCTATCCTGTGAATTTGGTCAATTTGGAGCACATAAGTGCTGCGCTACCATTGAGAGCTCTAACCAGGCGTACGAATAAGTATAGAAACTTAGGTTAAATACGTTTCTTCTATAGAGGTTTTTTTCACTAAATTGGGTTACCACCTATTCCTGACTGTATAAAAAAAATCACATACTAATTTCTTTGCTATGATAGTATATTAATGCATGCGAATTTTTCAAACAAACTTAAATAGCCATAAATTAAATAATAATAAAGCTTAAACAGAGCACTAAATTTACGTTATTAATAACTTTAATTATTTGAATTTTAATTTTATCAATCAATAATTATTCCAAGCCTGAACAAAAGCACAATAAATATACTCTTTTATTTAATTATCAGCCATATACAGATATATATATAAATCGTAGAGATATTCTCTGTCCTAGCAAAATAATAAATGAGCATATAGAAATTCTGAGTTTCCGAAAACAAATTTTATCTGGGATATATGGTAACACTTGTAGACTCAAAAAAAACTTTACAATAAGACTGGTATAATTGTTTTTATTGCATAGAAAATGCAATAGATACTGTTGTTCCATTTAATTTTCTATTCGTTCTATTTAATTTTCTATTCTACTATTGCATAGAAAATTATTATATTATTGCAATAGAACAAGAACAAGTAAAAGCACAAGTTTCATGAAAGTTCAGTAAACTTTTGTCATTATGAAAGCCCTTCTAACAAAAGAATGCTTTTACGATACTTAAAGTGAATTTTCTCATAAATCATCTTCCATGTTTTCGTATTCAGCCCATTCGACCGAACATAAATCAATTCAAAGTGGGTTACTGAAATAACACATTGTCCTTCAGTTACCAGTGACTTTCATGAAAATTCACTATATACCATCTTATGTGTACATATAAAACACCGGTATACATTAGTATACAGCAAGTGCGAAATGTTGAACATAAAAGAGCACTCGCCATAAAGCACTTTCGCCCCAAGCTGTACACAGCAGCTCCAATTCATGTATAGGTAGATATGTATATGCGATCTGCACAGGATGTAAGAATTATTCATTCGTCCAGGATAATGTATGCATGACCTCCCTGCAGACCACATAAGAATTCGAAGCAATAGCCCATGAAGGCACTGCTGTTAGCCCATAATACTGCAGATTATATCTATGGGTGTATATGATCCGCCAGGTTCGTACCCTTTTTAATTTTGGGTAAAGTTGGTCAAGCGATTTGCTGCAACCCAGAGTTTATAACGCATAGACACCCAGCTCTTTGCAGAAGGTCACAAAAAATGTTAATTAACCATCTGAAGGAGCACCTAATGTTGGGAACGCAAGGACATCGTTTGTCCAAATACAAGTGACCAAGTTTTTTTTACCCCTTCTATATGATACTTGTGCAATACTTGACCTTTATTCAAATGCTTTTGCAAAGGACAAATCCCTTAATTTCTTATAAAGTATTTTTCATTAACTGAAAAAAACATTTATAGAAACCTTAAAAAAAGTAATCCGATCGTATTAAATATGGTATTTAAGTAGGGCTGTACAAGATTGCACACAATACTATACACATTTTAATGTCTTAACGAGGAATGAATATTTGTTTTCAATAATCGAATGGAATGACCTACTGGATGCATGTAAGGAAATGAAGTGATTGGGTTTGGGTTCGCATTGGATTCGCGAAATTCGATAGGAGTATCCTCCCTCTACATCAGGAGCTGCATAAAGCACTTTAAGAACACAAAAGTTAAGTTAGACTCAACTGCATGATAAGTTCAGTTTCTGAAAAAAATAACTGCTTAGATTACAACATTGCATCTTGTTATTTCCCGCCGGGCTAAAAACTGGTGGAAGACGATCTTGATCGTATATGTATGACTTCATTGGGTCCAATTTTTTCATTGGAGGCAATTTTAACGCAAAGCATACTTTTTGGGGATCAAGATGCAATTCTACAAGAAGGAGATTACTGTAAAAAAATAGCATGACACGTGGTGTGGACTTTTTCTGCACAGGAAAGCCAACATATTGGCCAACCGACAGGAATAAAAAACCTGACATTGTCGACTTTTTCGTCGCTAAAGGGTACCCCGAATACCTTACGCTAGTCAAAGGGTGTTATGATCTTTTCTCAGACCAATCAGGGGTATTCTTGAAGATGGTTGGAAGACCGGCGAAAATAGAAAGATTCCAAGATTAGCTAGCAAAAACATGAACTGGGACGCCTTCAGAGAGGACTGTAAGTAGGTTCTTGGCTTGAATGTGCCATTGACAACTCCTTTCGAGTTAGAAACTGCAGTTGATAAATTCATTGAAGCAACTCAGATCGCTGCTTGGAAAAACAATTCGTCCTAAAAGAACGAAGTTAGCACCGACGGGCATGTACGCACAACATATCCGCTCGAAATCGAAGAATTGATTCGTGAAAAGAGAAGAGCGCGTAGAAGATGGCAAGGCACGAGAGCTCCATCAGACAAAACCTTCTTGAACCACCATTCTTACAAACAGAAATGTTGCAAGATTTTAAAAATCGTGAGACTACTGAATACCTTCAAGGCTTGTCGGCGGATAGAAACTCAAACTACTCGCTGTGGAAAGAAAATAAGTCCATCAAGAAACCTATAAGCTACTCGGCACCAATAAAAAAGCTAACTGCGAATGGGCAAGAAAAGACAAAGAGAAAGCGAATTTGTTCGCTGAACATTTAGAATAAACATTCAAGCCCCTCGATAGTCCGCCGCGGCGCGCCGTTGGCTGACGTTCAAAACAACAACGCGGAACCTGATTAGCTTTAGAATGAAAAAAGTTTTGTTAGTTGAACTCCGACAGACAATAAGCAAACCTCAAAATAATAAGGCCCCAGGTTACGATCTGATCACTGGCGAAATATTGAAAGAAACAGAAAAAGGTGCTAGTCACCTACTTTATATGATAGTAGGTGACTAGCGCCTTCACTTAGATTTCTATACGTTCCAAGGCAATGGAAAGTTACCAAAGTCATAATGGTTTCAAAACTGGGGAAATGTGCAAATGATAAAAAATCTTTTAGGCCATATCGCTTCTGCTGATAATATCGAAAGTATTCGAGAAACTTCTGCTGAAGCGATTACAACCAATAACTGCAGAAAGACGTTTGATCCCGGATAATCAATTCAGCTTCAGACCTAACCATTCCACAATAGATCTAGTCTACAGAATAACGCATGAAATTGAAAATGCCTTAGAAGGGGGAATAATATGTTCAAGTGCTTTCCTGGACGTATCGCAAGCCTTCGATAAGTAATCACACGAAGACTTGAAATATAAGCTACGGAAAAACTCGCCGGAAGGCATGTTTAGAATATTGAAAAACTATCTTGAAAGCAGACTCTTTCATGTTAGGTGTAATGCTGAATACTCGAGTTTCAATCAAATTCGCGCTGGAGTACCCCAGGGAATTGTCCTAGGTCCTGCCCTGTTCCTGCTCTACACAAGTGACATACCTCTAGATAACGAGACAGTCATGGCCACGTTTGCGGACGATACGGCCATCCTGGCAAAAGGTGAATCAGTCGAGTCATCAACGAGAAACTTCCAACGAGCATTGGACAGAATTTGTGTCTGGACGAAAACTTGGCGAATCGAAACGAGAACAAGTCAACGCTTACAGTAGGGTTAAAAATTTACCCCTGTTCATAAATTCTGCACAGATACCTTATGCAAATGAAGCGAAAGGGATGACACTAGACGCTAAACTAAGGTGGAAACCATACGTAAAGAAGAAGCGTGACGAGCTCGAGATAAGGCTCAGGGAAATGTATTGGCTTTATCGGAAGATTTTCGAAATTAAGCATTTATAACAAACTGCTCTTGTACAGGCAGGTGTTAAAGCCGTCCTGGACATACGGTATACTACTTTGGGGTTCCACCAAGCCGAGCAATATGTCCATGTTGCAGACTTTCCAAAACAAGACACTTAGAGCAATTGTGAATAGTGATATTCACAGAGATTTAGGAATAGCTACTGTGAGTGAAGAAGTAACAAACTTTGCTCGAAAGCTAAATACTCGTCTTCTTCTTCATTGCTCTTCAATTGAAGAAGAGTTCAATATACTATGGTAGATTTTTGATAAAGTCTAAGTTTCACACTTCATTGAATTTTCAATTTTGGCTTAAATAAATAAGAGGCATGTGCAGCCGTTTTTTTTTTTGCATCCCGTTTTTTTTTGCGTGTGCCGTAAAAGTCAATCATATTTCTATTTGAATCACCTGACTAGATTTTCTAGCATCCGAAACATGTATTTAATTTTTTATATAGCCGACAACACAGATGCAAATATACCCAAAGCGTATATCATTATGAAACCATTATACAATTAATTTCTCCATAGGGCTATCTGAATTGCATTATAATTGCAAATTGCAGTTTGACCAGCTCAGTAGCACAACATGAAAATATAATAATCACATGTGAGACTACCAGGATATCATGATCTTGCATAATGCTGCAGTAAACAGTATCAAACAAACGTTTACTCTAATTACGTTTACATAACCACAATCTGTATAATTTTAGAGAATATTGCGCTACACATCCTGATGGCAGACATGTGCATGTGCACGATTAGCAAAACGTGACATATGAGCCTATCAGCGTCATCAGTAAAATTAAAATAAGGAGGTATATACCTATCAACTATTGCAAAAACTGTTAGGATGTCCTTAAATGAGGTTGCACAATGCTGTCGTTGGTATAAACGGTATGACTTTCAATTACTTACTCTGTTCTCAGAATTATTCATTTGTTAAACGCATAAATTGTTCATGGCGTAATGCCAATATTTTTTGCCTACCGCCAACAGATATAAAATTTATAAACCTTAAAACTGTGCAGTAAGAGTCTTGGGTTTATCACGACATTTTCAACCCTATTGAATATCTACGAAAACGAAAAATATATCTCTCAATCTAGCTGTTGGTAGTTTACAGAATAAAGTCACAAAAAAACAATGTCTTATCCTTATGATTATAAAAATGTATACACAAATAGAAAAAAGTCCTTTCATATGAATACACACAATTCCAGCTCATAAATCAAAGGATCATAGGACACAAAAGGGTGAAAGCATCTCTGTGCAAATATTCCTCCATAATGGCGCGCACACTAAGATAAATTCCCATGGCCGCTGTCCTCGTCGAGGATGGCATGCATGTCCTCTTTATTATTTTCCTTCGTTATGGGGTGATGATCACTATATAATTTTTTTTCTTCTTTTCAACTTCAACCCCAATTTTGTCTGTTTTCCCTATTCATACTGAGATTTACTGGATTTACTCAGTGTCAGCGATTTTTTTTTAATATTTGGATTGTTAATTCAAAAATGGCGTAAATCCTAGCATCTTTCATTGAGATGACTTAAGGGTGGGATAGTAATGATGGATTTCTTCCTGGTTGGTTGCTGCTTCAGTGCCGTAGAAGAAGGCCGAAGGACATTTATCATTACTAGAACTGTGAGGGGTCCATTATGATGAATGCAATAAGTTACGGTACATCATCCCTTGGTGTTATTATTTGCTATGGTATCTCTCCCCTCCAATGTGTGATGTCTGAGAGAGAAAAAAGTTGTTTCATTTTCATTTAAGAAAAACTGAAACGATTATTATAGGTATGTGGTGTGAGGTATTTTTAAAATTGTATCTTTATGTTGAATTTGAATTGGTTTTAATTTGTTATAATATTACTTGAAGCAATCGATGCGTGTGAGTGTCTGAAATTTCCCCCTTATTTTTGTGTGTGGTACTATGAAGGCTCTCATTTGGTTGAGTGAAACCGTAAAATTTGATTACGAATGCTCGCTTATTAATAAATGACTTCATCTTCATCTGTGCGGTCTGCACTCTAAGGCGGTGTAAAAGGTCGAACGAAGGGAAATTAAAAATGTCTTCAGTATATCTGTCACTCTGACATCTTTATACTTATTTAATTCTTTTGAAATTTTACCTTTATAAAATTCGGCGACTCTTATCTATACCCCCAGTTATAGCAATTGGAAAAGGTGGTGTTTCGGATTGAACATTCTTTAAAAAACTTGAAGTGCGTTTTGAGTAGTATGTTTGAGCTCAAGTGCCATCTGGAGAGTTGAGGCTGAAGAGTTCTTTTACATCTGCTATTTTGAAGGCTTTAAGTGCACGCTTGATAAAAAATATATATATCGGCTATGCTCCTACCTACTTGCTCACCTTTCTATGTAAAAAAAGTTAACATTTTTGTATTATTTTATTAAGTCTTGTCGTTTGAGTCTTTGTTAATTTTTTAGCAGGGATTTATAGAAACTCTTCAAAATATGGACGTAAAGAAGACTTTCTTGAGTCAAAATTCGCCGTTCGATTTCATAAACAAATAAAAATTTTGTTTGACAGTATTTAGATTGTTGAGGATTAGAACCCAAATGAGTCATGAATGATTAACATGATGTGTCATGATTTAGGGTAGGTGCGAGTTTGAGTTTAAAAAAACAAGCTACTTTTACGTGAAACTGATTTTACATTACCCATAAACTAATTGCAATTAAGGCGTAATCAGCCATAGTTTGCTGATTTTGGGTAGCAATTTTCCTTTAAACATTATAACTTCTTGTCCGCGACAAAGTGAATACCTCCCATTTATTACGAGGTGAATCCAGGGTGTTAATTTCTTCAGATTTAGGGGACCTAAACCTTAAAATTTTTTGCCGAATCTGAACGGCACTTTGAGAAGTTTTTCAAGACAAATTATACTCTCGGAGGGCTTGTCAGACCCTCGCGGATGTGTGGACCATTAACGAGTCTTTTTTTTTCAGGTGACGATATTAGGATTCGAACCCAGACTTTCGGCGTAGTAAGCGAACACACTAGCCACTAAGCCACGGAACCCCCATTTGCACAGTCTTAAATATACTCCATTGACTACTGTTAGGCATGTAGAAGTATTGAGGTGAACCCTTCCTGTGCGGTGTCTCTAAAGGCAGTCACCTTTTCAACACTGTCGCCTGTGAAAGAATTTATTACAATAAAAGCTTGCTCAACCTTAAAATTTTCTAAGTTTCGATATGCAGGCTTAGTGCCTTGGCATAGTTTAAAGCACCTTCTACGCCAAGGAATGCTGCGGGGGTAAGTCCTTTTGAATAATTTTTACTTTTGAAATAGTCATGTAAGGGTACTATTATTTTACTTAAGTGGTGTTACAATCCGGGGTGTCTCTGTTCCTCAGCCAACAAGCTTCACCAGCCAGCTCTGTCGGTGTTGGGTGTGTCTTCTTCATGACAGCATACACTTAGTTTTACCTAGTTGACTAATAAGTCCGCATATTTGCCATTTCCGTCCCAATATGGAAGGTGTCACTTTGTTCGACACGCTTTGCTCTCCCAATTATATAAATGTCGTCTGCGTAAGCGAGTATTTGAACGGACTTTAAAAAGATTGTGCCTCTGATGCTGGCGCGGAAGTTCTGCGCAACTATCTTAAATGTGATATTAGAGAAGTCACATGATAAGTCGTCGATTTGTCTAAATACCTTTATAAAATCCCAGGACTCGCTGAGTACTTTGCAAGTCTTGACGGTACAGGTTGAGGTTTTTTGTACCCCATCCCATAGGATAGGAGTTATTAAGTTTGTCACATAGTTTGTAACACGTTGAAATAATAATGATAGACTCCTAAGACCTTAAGGGCATATGATCGAGACCGAATTTTGAACCGAATAAGCCATGTCCATCCAGCCGTCCGTCCGTCTGTCTGTATGTCACTCGTTTTTAGGCCTTAAATTTTAAGCTAAGAAGCTGAAATTTGTTGCATAAGTTCACTGTTGTCCGAAGCAGTACAAGTATTTCTGCTATTCCTGCTGTTTCTACCACAGACACGCCCACAATCGGTGCAGTTTTGCATTTTTTTTACCTCACCTAATGGGCGTGGCATCGATTTAGAGGGTAATTTTGCAAATGCATAATGAATAATTTTTGTACAAAATCGAAAATTTTTTTTAATATATTATGCAGAAAATGTTAAGTTCTACATTTTGTCTGTTCAAGACTTTAGGCCACGCCCACATTTGGAGGCAGAGTTGAAGAAAAAACCTAAAATTTTCCACAAAAACGTAATTTCTACTGGCCTTAAGCTTAATTAAGGAAAGAATAAAAGAAAAATTAGGAGGTAAGGTAAACGAGACTTCATTTCAGATTTCGTTCAATCAAATTTCTTAGCCACACCCCCTTTTAGAGGTCGATTTTTCAAAAATATTGAATTTGAATTTGCATTTTTACGTTCATTTAAGCGTAATTTGGAAATATCTGAGTGTTATATTCTTAGTTTAAAGTTAAGGACGAGTGGACCACTCGACCACTTCTCAGAAAATAACAATGACATCAGCATTTTACAATGTGGGAGAGGATGGGGTATTTAATGGTCCGTTTAACGGACCGTAACTCATGCGTACACCCTGTAGCACTTACTCGCTGTTTAATTGTCAATACATACACTAAACTGACAGGTTTGGCAAGGATGACAAGGCAAGATAATACGTTGTATCGCTCGTTTTTTAAGGTGCTGTCAATGGCGGCTTCGAAATCTATGAAAAGCTCGTGGGTTTATCGATTTGGAATTCCTGGATTTTCTCCTAGATCTGCCGCATTGTGAATATTTAATCGACGATGAATATTCCAGGCTGCTTTAGGCGTTCACAAAGTAAAACAGAAAAGTATTCGATGTTAAGGAGACTGACGCAGTCAGCAATTCGGAGGGCTTCCTTTCTTTAAGATCGAGCAAACAATGATGAGGTCTCATTCATCGGGCATGCATACCTCCGATTATTTTCTTGCAGATTAGCTAATGCATTTTCCAAACCAGATCGTCGCCAGCATATTAGAAAAGTTTGGCAGCTAAGCCGTCAGCTCCAGCTTCTTTGTTTCCCTTGAGCTACTTCATTTCAGCCAGGTCGGGTATCGTTCATGTACTTTGTTGGTGAGTTCTTCGCTCAGGTTGAATGGTTCTTTTTGCTTGCTTCGGTTCGCCGTTGCCGTTATACGGTTTTGCAGAAATCTTTTTTCCAAACTGGCTCCAGTTCGAGCTATGTACCGTTGGCAGGACCTTTTGATCTTTTGGTAGAAATTTTGAGCCCCAATCCTTTTGTGGCATATCTGTTTCTCGTGCCCTCTCTTTTTCCTTCTGAAAAGCCAGTATTCTTCACTTTTCCTCAGCTCATAAAGCTAACAAGCAGCTCATGTCCTTCTGTACAGAGCCGCTTTGTTTGGCTTGTGTGTTGTCATTGTCAAACCAGGGATTTCGTTGTGGTGGCCGTGTGAAACCGAGTACATCAGAAGCAGCGTCTCTGATATATTTTGGCAATATTATAACTGGCTATTAACACTTGCCTAATGTAGGCTGCATAGTACTTCATAGAATAATTTAAAACACTCGATGGGAGGAAGACCTTCCAAACTCTTGGGATTGAAGCCTTCCAAAGTTAAATTTCCTCACAGTACTTCAATTTTTCATAACTGGTGTTTCTTTACGTGGCCGGGAAGCCACGCCAACTGCAACCCCGACTTTCATTTTAAATGTAAATTTGGTAAATTTTTTGGTAAAAGGTTCCTTTCCACTCAAAAAGTTCGGACATACAAGATACTGGAAGAGAGCCTTGCGTCGATCGCTATGTGGTCAAACTGTTTGACTGCTGATTGAGATCCCCATTTATCTTTGTGTGTGTTGAGTTGCAAGACTTGTGTACTACAGCTATATCACAACCTGTCGCCCCTTAGCTAGTCCGATCAGCCTGAATCAGTTATCGGGGGTCATGTAGTGCAGGCTATGATTTCCAACCATACGCTTGAAGACGCTCTGATTCCCTGCTTGGTACTATGTTGTAGCTAGGGCAGTGCACTACGTTTTGTCCAACATCTCGTAGAACATGTGTCTTTGGTGTCGTCATCTTTCTCCTCTGAAGCAACTTGCGTGCATATGAGGGTATTTCGTTGTTGTTTTTGGTCTTCGAATTGCGTATTATACGATTAAAAATAATAACAAAAAGCAATTAACATTTAATTTGCTTTTAGTAACTGTTAAGCAATTTTATTTTACATTTTAGCATTTGATTTTTAATTTTCGGACGACGCGTTTCGGGATCCCATCGACAGGAGTTGCTTGTGGGCCATACATAGGCTAATCTTGGCGATCTAGCTTTGATGCAGATCGTCGTGAGGCTCTCGCTTACATACTTAAAAGAGTGATATCTTACAGTCGTCTTAGGCCTTACAGTCGTTTAGAGCCTCCGCTAGTTGCTCGGCTGTAGGTGGTCGGTTAAGACAGTTTCTCGTAAGCGTCAAAAGGCATTAACTAATGCACTACTAGCACCTTCAACGGGAACCTGTCTTTTAATAAAATTCCCGGTATAGGCTCCATCTGGTGACGCTTAAATTTCGTGACCGTTCCCTGGTTTTTGGTTCTTTAATCTCGTCAACAACTGTAGCTATATCCACCATATTCTTGGCTGAATGAGGAATCCACTACACACCCTGTGGTTCCAGTTTGTTGAGGTCGAATACCTACTCGTGGTGGATGTAAGTGGCGGAATGTTTGCCAAGTTGGAGCGACAGCATAAGGAAATCGAAGTTACACTAGCACCACCGACCGATTATTATTGGTCACAAAACTCGACACAGTTATTGCATGTTCTTCCAGATTAGCGCTCCATCGCTTTTATGGCATTTATGGTACTAGACAATGTGAAACTTCAAAGTATTTCCGTAAAATTTACAGTGTACCGCATTTAAACTCTTAATATATTTTTTTAACCTGATCGTCAAATTTTTCTTTGCTAAATTATCTGTCGGCTAAGATTTAAAGATGTATTTGTAAATAGTTTTATAAAATATAAAGAATTTTTTCATAAAACATGGTTACCATTCCACTTTTTTTTATTTTCCTGATAAATAACCATTACCTAAATTAGCCTTCTGTACGTTATATGGTAAGCAAGCCAATCCATCTTCATTCAACTCTAGACATTGATTAATGCATTAATGAATAAATTTGCATAGATATAATTGGTACACTTTGTCGCAAGAAAAGATGAGTCTTTAATGAGTATTTAATCAACATAAATTAATTCGGCAGGATATAAGAAAAAAGCATGCACCTGCATATGTATACTACCAACTTTATGTGAATTTTTTCTTAAACACAAAGTAAAAGTTTAATAAACATGGGATAAGTTCAGCTTAAAAGTAGCTATTTAATAATTATGTACAAATTATTTAAAAGGAAGGAACGAAAAACTAAGGACATGTGGGCTCTCACATTTTCCAAATTCGTAGTAGTTTCAACATCAGAGCAAATTATTATTATTAAAAAACCTACTTGTAAACCTATACAGTAAATTTTTTTCAATCAACACACAAAAACAACACACACTCACACATGTATTTTATCCATTCTCATTCTTTGTCAAACCGACTTTTTTCCGTGCTCATACAAAATCGAGAATATCCCTTAGGGGCAATGTGTAAAGCCCATCACTCCAACAGTCGGTTCTTTGGTTGCATGATGTGAAGACGTTTTTACTTTTGTGTTGTATCTTTCCGCAAGCCCTCATGGCGCATGTTTGGTGTGTAAAAAAATATTTATATTTAGATACAGAAAAAACTTGTTTCAAAAACTTCAACTCCTGGTCAAAAAATTCAACTCCTCCGCATAAAATTTAAATCAAATCAAATAAATGAATTATTTAAAACGTGTACTATGCATCTGTCCTCAGTGTAACTAGCTATGTTGCATTGTCATAGTCATATTATAATTATGCATATGGTAGCCAAACTCCTCCTTCGGAGAGACACAACTTCTACAAACTCAACATCAGCTTGAGCACTCTAAAATTCCTTTTACCTGGCATGTGGTGAGCCATTTTGGCAAAAATCAATAAAAAATCCCTTCCTTAGTGAAGTGGAAAGATTCAGTCCACGCCCACAATACCAATTGGAATGTGAGTCGCATTGCTGCACAAGTTCAATGTTTCACCTAGAGATGTCACTATGCACCGGTTCCGTGTCATGCACCTAAATGTTAAGCCTTGGAAATTCACCCATTTCAGTGGTGGGTTTTTGAATGCGTGGTTGAAATCGAAACTCATTAAAGGTTCAAGTCTAGAGTAAAACTCCACTTGGCTGAGGGTTTATTGACCATTTAATGTTGATATTTTGCTGGACTAATAACACCTACCCGTTAGGCTTGTGAGATAAACATTAAATTTATTTATTTATCAACCGGAGGGCGGTGTATTTATCTATTTTTTTTTTTCTGCGTCCAAGGCGAAAAATATGTTTTATATGATTTTAATGGCCTCAGCCACCAGTCATTTTTGATGATTTAGGTGAACTGTCCTAATGAAACGCGAGCGCAGAGTTTAATCATCAAAACATCTGTTTACTCAATTAAACGATTAAGTTTTTACGACTCTTTTCTTTGAGGCAGATAACAAATCAACACCAATTTCCAAAAGGCACAAATTAGAAAGCAAATTATTTGACAGTTAATTCATTAAACGTCTATAAAACAACAATACAAGAACACAACTCGAATGGAACATGCTGCCACAATGGCTGCAAGGAAACAAGACGTAACCAAAAAGTTGTGAGCATAAATTAGGATTTTGATTTTTACTGCTCGTAAAATGATCGTAAATGTCGTCGGTTACTGCAGCTAAAATCACCCATTTGCTTTGGTCTTTTGGGTCCTGCTGACGATGAAGACGACTACCGACCGACGGCGACCAGGGGTGGCAGGCGGGTGAGCGAGCGTCCTCGGGTTTGCTCTGGCGAGTGTTTTGGTGTTCTGTTGCGCTCGAGAAGTGGGAAGTGTGCAATCATTGGATATGGGATGTAATTGTGCACTTGAGAATGAGGATTTTGCAAAGAAAAGTGGTTTTAGTTGTGCGGAGGGTGCGCGGTGGCAAGGGACGATTTCTTGTTTTTCTTGCTTCCTGCGATGGGAGAGAATATCCACACGAATGGTGGCTGGGGTAAATGGTGGTAGTGCCTTGGGTTACCTCTATAGGTGCCTATATCTGACTTTTCATTTAAAAAATTTGAAGGAAAAAAAAACCCCATCGATGCATTTTTGCTTTATTTCTTGTTATTTTCCATGGGAACGAGTATTCGAAAAATTAAGGGAGTTTCTGCAGGAAATATTTCAGATAGTAAACGCGATATAACCAACCAGTTGAACGAAAAAGCTTGAGCTCTTTTTGACACACAACAAATAGCAGCATTCATGACTTTTCCAGAAAATTGCAAAAACACTTGTTTTCAAATTTTGGAAATTAGCCTGCAAGCTTTCTTGAGTTGATCTTAAAGATAACTAGAATCTAAAGAATCCCAGAAACCAAATATATCTCACGCCAATGAAGGTTAGGTATTCTTAGTAATATGAGGCAAACTTCTACCTAATGAGTATTAGTTTAACAACTCTTCACTCGCCATGGCATCAATCTTATTAAAATTAATAAAATGCAGCAAATAAACAAACCGGAGCAAAAAAAAGAAGCATTGAGTCAAAATAATTTCATACTCACGGTGAAGACAATCAGATTGTATCTTAAATAAACATATTTTTACCAATATATTTAGAGGCGAAACTATTCCCTAAGCTGGCGATAGTAATAAATTGTCCCCAAATAGGTAACGCTATGGAAAAATAGTACAAATATGAATATAAAGGATCATTTGAGGAATTGATTTATTTGTTAGTTAGCAGGGTGCCGTGGCGTAGTGGTTAGTGTGTTGTATATGTTTACTACGCCGTAGGTATAGGACTGGGTTCGGTCCCCACCTCCGCGAGGGTCTGACAAACCCTCCGAGAGTTTTATTTATCCTGCAAAACTTCTCAAAGTGCCGTCGGGATTTGGCAAAAAATTGTAGGTCCCTTTACATGTGAAAAATTAACACACACCGCAAACATTGTTAAGAAGTTGGCCCTGGTTCACCTCGAGCTGTTGCGCCACTCTATTTATTTATTTATTAGTCAATGGAAAAAAGTTAGTTTTTGTCACGCTACCATAACTGACCTTAGAAAGACACACATGCAAACTGATGTGTCAGCGTTATAACCGACCTAACATCTTTCTGACAATCTGACTTGACTTGAAAGTTCACTACTGTTATAAAAAAACGACATGTCATTAAAAACCAAATTTGATTGGCATTAGATATTAGCCAAAGTTAACATCACTGCTCCGAAGATTCAAGAAAAAGGTAGTTGCTGTTCTTTCAAGCTGATCAAACACAAAAAAAAGTCGTAAAGCAAAACTTTAAAAGTAGACATTTTCTCCGAGTAAAAAATAATTTTTTCTGATCAGAAGTAATGCGGATTTCTCGCTTAATCAATTACTGATGCTATCAAAGGGCCACTGTTACTTCTCTGTATCAGTGCAGTGTCGACATGCCATTGCTGTGACTTTGATAGATAGTTATCACTTCTCTGTCAGCAGTCACTTCTCTGTCAGCAGTCACTTCTCTGACGTATACGACTATATAAACTGGTCCATCGTCTTAAGCATGAAAAAAGACGGAGTTATAAGGCTAAAGTCCTTTGCAATGGTCTGGTAAGCCTTCTCTGCTTTGGGGACTAAAATCACTAGGACTTCTCTCCAAGTTCTGGACGCATAGCATAGCCTGGAGCAAGACTTGAAAACATTCCCAAACTAAGAAATTATGGTTTCCTATGCTTTTTGGAGCGATACTGATCAAATATAATTCGCTTTTGTTGCTTTGAGGGGAGTGAAGTAGTTGATCGCTGAGGCCAACCTTCTTTCATTGGTTATAGTCCTGAACTTTTTTTCTTTCATCCTCCTCCGAGATCCCTATGCTACTATTTCAAAATCCTCGTGGGTGTCGGTAAAACCTGGGAAAAACCTGGTTCAACCGGCATCCGTCTTCCTGAGTGAAGACATCGGTATTAGCCTCATTGAAAACGCTTCAGCTTTGGTCTCGATTAATTCGCTGAAATTCTCCCATGAATTCCTCCTGGCGAATCTGGTCTCTTATTGCAGAATTCGTTCGCTCCTCCTAAGTAGGTCGACCATTCGATGAGCGCTTCTTTTGTAATGTTCCATCTAAATCATGGGCTTTTAATGAGCTCCGTGATCTTGGAGGCTTGGAGCTACACCAGAAAGAGCATTTTTTCTTTCCTCCTGTACTGCTGTTTGGGCAGGACTTTTCAAGGGACTAAAGAACATCCCTCTCTGTCTAAGGAACTTCTCTCAATTTGCTCACTTTGAGCCTTGCAAAAATTTTCGTATAGCCTAAGAGCATATACTTATACCTTAAAGAGTGACCAGCAGTATAGTGATCTGATTGTAATGCCGGTTTGGATACCTTTCAGTTCGTTACTTAAACAGAGCTTTTATGAAACACAGAATTTACGTCCAAAACTTTCTTTTCATTCGCTGTAACATAGCCACATAGAAGATATAGATAGATAACCCGCCTATTGCTATAATGTCTGAGCTCCCTAAAAGGTAGCAATGATCGGCATTCAGCCCATTTTCTCCAATTCTCTCAAATTAAAAAACATTTTCACCTCAGAAAGTAAAAGAGAAAAACTTGACATGTCCCTTAATTACGAAATTAGGTGCAACGATTATGACAAGAGATACTATCCCCACACGATGTCGGAAAATCCGCCGTTGCAATTTATGCAGTTCAGCAGCAACTTCTGTCAACAACGATTAAGAACGTGTAATTACTAAAGTGCGTGCATGATAGCCGAAAATTAGATGCATCTAAAAACCTATACATCAAGAGGAACACTGGAGCTTTAAATGCAGACATGGGCAACATTGAATCCGAATTGTTATTGTAGTATGTGTCTCTTTTCTAGTTCAATTGCTTTTTAAAAAACTTTGCATATACGCTGCATTTAGCCCACGAAACTTAAACTTAACTTAACTACGTCATAATAATGTCTGACCTCCCTAAAAGGTAGCTATGATCGGCATTCAGCCCGTATTCTCCAATTCTCTCAAACTAAAAAACATTTTCACCTCAGAAAGACAAAAGAGAAAAACTTGACATGTCCCTTGTTTACGAAATTAGGTGCAACGATTATGACAAGAGATACTATCCCCACACGATGTCAAAAAATCCGCCGTCGCAATTCATGCAGTTCAGCAGCAACTTCTGTCAACAAGGATTAAGAACGTCCAATTTCTAAAGTGCGTGCATGATAGCCGAAAATTAGATGCATTTAAAAACCTATACATCAAGAGGAACACTGGAGCTTTAAATGCAGACATGGGTAACATTGAATCCGAATTGTTCCTGTAGTAAGTCTCTCTTTTCTAGTTCAATGGCTTTTAAAAAAACTTTTATTCATTTCCATTCTTCCTCGTACCCTTTTTCGTTTTCTGTTAAGTGATTTTCATAATTTTACTATGTATGTAACCTTGAAATGTATCAAAAATTGGAAAAATGTTTGTATATAGTGTGTTTTATTAAATAAAGAAACCGATAGACTGGCCGAAACGCATTCTTAAAAATATTTTTTTAAATAGTTCGTGTTTTTTATACATATCTAATAGCTCTTCTTTTTGTCAATCCACGGTTTGAAGACGGGGCTAAATCCAGTTGGTTTCCTCCCAATTAACATATTGGCTGTGGCAAACTTATATTAATGGTACCTTTGGCACTATACCTGTGTAGGGTTTGCCTCCATGACAACGTTTGTTATTACCTCGTCTGTTATATACTCTGCATTTTGCCCACAAAATTTAAGGGTAACTACGCCATCTGCAAAAGATAGCAGAAAGAGCTTGTCCATCTTAAGGTTCCCGGATATCTCGTCGAAGGCAACAATATAGCTTCTGGGACCGTGTCTCGGCTCTTCTTGCTGTCCTGAGGCTTTGGAATCGGAATCTAGGGTTCTGTTGCTTAGCATGCGGAAGGGTCGCCTCTCGCTAGTCACACCTCATTAGCTTGTCAAATCTCTATTCCCAGAATAGTTAATCTTCCCTTTGGCCTGTTTGGGACTTGGTCTACTAAAAGGGCTTAAAGTTCCGAACCCTGCCATAGGTATGATCTGCCCGCCACTGATTTGGCAAAGTAGTTTGTTTCCTTGTCCTTGCAATCAACGTATGTAACGCCTGTGGACCATCTCATCCTGCCGTAGGTTAGAGCACTAGTTCCTAGCACCTTTATTTTTCAAAATGTGGCTTGCGATAATATGGCAGTATTGTGTCTCGGCCTTCCAGACATGTCTTGTCAACCGGCCGTGTCCTTTGCCAAACGTTTCTTTAAGTCTTCGCATAAGCAAACTATAGACATATCATACGAACTTAAAAATCCAGCTTAAAATCCAGGTAACCGCGGTGGTAACCCTAGGCTGTAAAAAATCTTATGTCTAGGGATATTTTGTTCTTGGTCCTTAACATCACAACAAAGGGTAAAAAGGCAGTCGATTTTCAAGTAAAGAAAAACTAACAGGTCGTTCGAACTAATGAGTGAGACACGTGCTTTATTAAGATATTCTGCTTATATAGGTTATATTTGTTAATAGTAGGTATATACTTAACCGTAGGGCTTCTTCACGCGCATTTACTTACGTGCAAAAATAGGTGTATCCTTTGCACGTGACTAGAGCAAGCTCGGATTCTACATCGACTTCCTGGCGTACCCATAAACCGAAAACCATGGCGCCTATATTCAAAGATATTGACAGTATAATTGTTTTTTTTTAGTGTTTTATTTTACCAATTTAGAAAAATTAGACATCTTTTAAATAAGACTAGTTTCAGTGAAATAAATGCAACTTCTGCTGGTCGAATTGGTTTACTACGATAGAAATCTACTGTCCTGGCTAATAAACTTAAAAAAGCCAATATTGAAGTGTAAAGACTAACTGATTTCTTTAACGCTCAGTTCACATATGTTTATGACCTGATGCCCGATTTTTTTGCCTGAATTTTCTTTATGATTTGTAATTTATAGCAATGAATTTTACTGTAGAGTGTAGGTACTCTCTTTTTCATTAGCTAAAATCGAAGAATCTACATTATAATGGTTTTTTAATGAGTTCTGATAATATACATTTGTTGGGGCTTCCATTTTGTGTACACTCATACTACTTCAGGTTATTCCTCGAATAGCCCCTAATATCATTTCTTCTAAGATAGAGAACCCAACACAACATTTCCAAAACTACTTTAAGGTACATGACACTGAAATTTGAGACCCACTTCACTGTACGACTACACTCACCATACTCCTTACTTCTCTTGCTTAAAAAAAATCGGCGTCTTAAAAACAACAGCACGCATTATGCATATGCCATATGTCATCCTGTTAGGCGTAGCTCACGGTCCTAAATATTCATCAAAGAAATATGTGACAACTTATTACGAAGGATACCACAATTACGAAGAAATAGGTTTATTTCGTCGCACACCCTGTACGCTTTCCGGTTACAAGATGGCTGATCACGTGTAACCTAACCACAGAGAATATACATATAACATATGTTTCCATATAACCGTACATCTTCCCTTCGATCTTCAAATGGTAGAAATCAAATTATGCGTGTGACCTTATGCATTAGTCTCAGTATAATAAGTGTCAACCCCTTCGTTGCACAAAAAAATCATTTTTCCAGGAAAAGTAAAAGGACACTTATCCCAGCTGTTTTTCCCTATTCAAGCGCATCCGTTGACAGCCCTTTACAAAGTTCAAAGACAATTTTCACTTAATTTCCATTCATTGCCTAACAAAGGAATCAACAACAGACCGAATTATGAATTGTTCTATTGCCATTTTCACAGGCGCTAAATACTAAATGGCCAACAACCGGCAATAAATTCAATGAAGACATGCAAACGCACTAACACAAGCAGAAAAAATAGAGAAAGTTTTTCAAAATCTCTCTTTCTGGTGGTTTGTTATCAAATGCATCTTACCGCATCCTGTTTCTATAGTAACAGAAAAAAACACGAAGGCAAAACGATGCAGCAACCCAAAACACAAACATGCATAGAAACAACTGCTTAGTGCCCATATCCTTGATCCGACAAAACTATCACAAAATTTCAGCGGAGAAATGCATTGGAACGGCACAAATATTGGAAACACACTTTAAATGGCGTGACAATGATGCGCCCTAACCCAGACAAAAATTTGCTAGGCCAAAGCGTGTAACGAGCGAAAGCGATCTGTAAAAATTTTATGATTTATTGCTGCCACACAGAAAACAATGACCAAAAATATGATTTTTTTTTCTTCTTTTATTGTTGCCTCTAGGCATAGTCAGTATATACTCGCATAGATCCTTGTGCCAGTGGAAATGAAATATTGGTCTAAATCGAATGAAGGATCGCCGCCTGGGAGATTTGTTTTGTTTCGATTTTCATAATCTCGAGGAGATAACAAGGCCGCTGGTGACAGCCAAAAGTACAACAGAAAGTATATTGGCTGACTTTCTCAGTGCGGCTCGAGTGAAAAAACTCGACTCTGAAAAACATTCAAGGATGTACACATTTTTTATTGAAAACAATAACAATTTATCGATAGGTGAAAAGAGTCTGGTTTTTTTTTATGATTTATGAATTATTTTGGTTTCAGGTTATGGTTTTGTCCTTCACCAGCAGTAACAACTTAAGGTTCTGTTGTTTGTGCTATACAGCCACATTTATTACACAGCCATTAGATTAAGGATAATGAGGATATGACGCTGGGCGGAACGCGTTAAAATAATATTTTGTAAACACAGTGTTCGAGTGCAGAAGGAAATAGAAATGCGTTTTCTAAATAGCTACAGAAATGTCAAGTGCGTGTATGTAGTTTTTGTAAACTGTTAAACAACATTTTCATTAAGGTACAAGTACCTATCTACGCAAGAACAATATTAAACAATTTACCTCATGTTATTTGTTTAGCTGTTAATAACTTTTTTGAAAAGCGGTGACATTTTCGAAAATTTAAAGGAAAGAAATTTGTAGGAAAATATTTTAGGTAATCAGGTACCTACCAATCTAAAATCTTTTGGAAGACTTGCCTTTTTTATCTCTCAAATTTGTTGAACCTATGTAGGTGAGTCGCCCTTTAAACAACTCAGTATTGTTAAAATGTTTACCTCCACAGCCAATTGAAATTAATTACCCAAAATTAATAGCCCATGTCAAATAATTCAATACAATATATCAAATCAATCTATTTAATTTTACATTAACATTCTTATTTCAGATTCTCTCTGCCACTCATCAACCAAGCATTTAGGGAATCCCCAAAAGAACTGGAAAGAACATTGACAACCATCAGTCAAAACAAATCGTAAAATGGAGTTTACTACCGCATTCATAGAATTTTTATGCGGATCTAGACAACGCCACCGAACACATAAAATACTGAAGAGAGTCCATAAACAACCCTGAAATCACTTGACGCTTTACGGAGGGTTTAACTGAATCTTACTATAGATCGTTAAATTGTCGTAAAAAATCAAAGCCAGCTACGTGGAGGACGACCTTCACCCTGATCTGACTCTGTCTGACAAGGAAGTCCAATGTGACATCATACAACAGCAAAATACCGCACAGTTGAGCTCTTCGTGCTGCAACAACAAGTGTTAAAGAGGGCGCTAAGTCGTAAAATAGGTCATAAACTTCTGCGGAAGCTAAAGATTATACCCTGTTAACCACTGAGCGTGAAGGGCTCGTAAAATATGCAGACGTTTAGTAAGCGCTCATTTTGACAGTTAACATCGAGTGAATGACTATACAAACGCGACAGTACCTATACCAGTTGCTATTGTGGTTTCCTTTTGGTTGAATTTTTACGACCCATCTCAAACGTCACATCGTCCAATCGAATCTCGGGAGCGTGTGCCATGTAAACGCGCACATATGGGCAACACGTCAGATTTGTGTCTCCTCAAGAAGCGTTTTTACGACCCTGCGATTGCGCTAGTGTGTATAGTGATGGCAGACCACATAAAATCAAAGGCGGACACTTGTGATACTTAACGCCAACGAGAGACAATCTCACCACAGAACCGCACCGCGTCACAAGCACCATCACCGGCAGCAACAACAACACCATCATCATCATCGCCGGCCGCCATCAACTTAATTCGCTGGCCACAGCCGGGCAGGTTTTATGATTTTTTTACGATTATTGTGCGATTATCGTTGAGCGTAAATGATTGCAATAAAAACTATCAAGTTTATTGAAAATTTCATTCAAAGTGTCGTTTTATTGCATTTTAATTTAATTCGATTTGTTGGAGATGTCGTCGACGTGTTGGGCGTCTCGCCCGAGTTTGTGTGTGACTTTGGCAGTGATTTTGAATTTCACGGACGGCGCGGCGGTGTCCATTTGATTTGTATTTTTATTTTTCGGGCTTCGGGGTGACCAAATGATGAGACACTATGAGCCTAAAGTCCAACCACACCACCTTAAGACAGCATACAAATTAGTTTATGGTTTTTTTTTTAAAAGTTTTAGTTTTATTTTAGTTTTAGTTTAAGGATGTCATAGGTAAGGATATAGCTGGAAAGAAAAAAAGCTGGGCGGGCTACAATCCGCTTATGCGAATCTTTGGATACACCATCCCAAACGGACCCCTGTTAGACTCCGAATCGCGTCATAAATCTTGGTTGTTCTAGGTTTTATTAACTTTAATTGCATTTTTGGAAGTTTTCAGTTAAGAATCGCCTACACTAAAAAAGCGCGTGGCCCCAACCCCTTGTTAATTATATCGTAGTTTTTGTTTAAATATTTTATTGGATGTGGAATACACGTTTTGAATGAAAAAGGTTGCTGATGATGTTCGCCTGACATATTGCGTTAAAAAGGAATAAATAAATAAAAAATTTTACAGAATAAAAGTATGTATTTTGTTTCAGTAACGTGTAATGAGTAATTAAATATATTAACTAATTACGCAACCGTAAAAGTTTATTTAAAACAGAAAGATAGCGTTGGGAAGGAGAATTTAGGATTGTAAAGAAGATTGGGAATGGAAAGGAGAGTAGGGATAGGAATAGGAATAGGAAAAGGAATAGGAATAGGAATAGGAATAGGAATAGGAATAGGAATAGGAATAGGAATAGGAATAGGAATAGGAATAGGAATAGGAATAGGAATAGGAATAGGAATAGGAATAGGAATAGGAATAGGAATAGGAATAGGAATAGGAATAGGAATAGGAATAGGAATAGGAATAGGAATAGGAATAGGAATAGGAATAGGAATAGGAATAGGAATAGGAATAGGAATAGGAATAGGACTAGAAATAGGACTAGGAATAGGATTAGGAGTAGGAATAGGAATAAGAATAGGAATAGAAATAGGACTAGGAACAGGACTAGGAATAGGATTAGGAGTAGGAATAGGAATAAGAATAGGAATAGGAATAGGTATAGGAATAGCGTATACTGCGATCCGTTGGGGATGGACTGAGGACTATTACATAAGAACTGTTGCTGGTTTACTCACTGGTTTGCTTTTCATATTTAAATGTCTAAGGGCTATAGTTGTTAATGAAAATTTTCAAAAATTTAAACGCACTTATCATGCTTTATAAACGTTGTGTCCTTAAACTAAATTTAAACAACACCATCACTATCGTTGCAATACTGGAAATACTTTAATAAACCGTATTCCACAAATTCATTAAGTCAAATCTAAGCAGTTTTTGAATATTCAAAGTTTGCTCTAGTTTTCTATTAAATTCCAGAAGACAGTCTATTTCTACGATTTATTTCAAAATATATTCCAATAACCGTTTCGGAGGTAGACTAGAGGACACCTATACCTTTCCTATACCTTTCATAGCAGTTCTTAAATTTCAAATCCATAAAGTCAATAAAAACTAGAATTAAACCATCAAGATTCATGACCCGATTCTGAGCTTGACAGTGGTCAATAGGCATGGGGTATATATCGATATGCGAATGCGGATTGTAACACGCCCACTAGTTTTGATACGGGTTTTTAAAATGACAATCCGTTCCTCGAAATCTATGCAACGCTATGGTTTTCCTTAATATGTTGGATAATTTCTGATACGTTCAATTATACCCGACCCAGGGTATATATTAAGTTTGCTTTACAGTTTGCTACGCGGTGAAATAATCACCGCCGAACTTTAAAATCTTTTAGAGATAAGAATGAGACCGACAGGAGAATCGTTTAATCAATGTCCGTCCGCCCGTCCGTATGTTAACAACTTTTAGGCCTTAAATTTTAAGCTAGAGAGCTGAAAATTTGTGAGTGCACTGAAAGTCCATTGGACTAACCAGATCAAATTTGAAGATTAGTTGAATCCACCCACAGACACGCCCACTACAGGCCTGTATGTGCGACCATGTCCAATTCTAAAAAAGCACTTTTTTCACACTTTAGCTATGTAAAAATGGTGCTAGCACACTGATTTTTAGTATGTGATACTGCTTTGTAATTTTCTTTGAGACGTCAGAAAAGGTTTGGCCTTTACATTGACGACACGCCCACTTTTTAAGGAATTTTAACTTAAAATGACTGTTTTTCAATAAATATATAAGAATTTTGATAAAAAAATTTATAACAAAAGTTTTTGATTCTAGCATTTCCTATATTTTTTGTATATATTATATATATCTCCGCTCACTTTTGTGGGCGTGGCAGGTTTCTTTTTGGTAGGGTCGGGTATTTTGCAATCCGTCGCAGACGGACTGAGTTGCATACGCACTGTTGCACTTTCCCACTTGTTTTTTTATATTATTTTTGCCAGCAAAACCAAAGATGAGAAGGGGCCACCAGCTTTTCATGCATTTTTGCGTCTTTTTTTCGAAAACGCTCCTAAAAGGCAGTATTATAACTTTTCAGAAAGATAGAATTCGGCTGAAAGACTTGTTTCACTGTATGAGATGACCCTATCAAAAATTGAGTTTACTCATTATTTCTGAAAAACTTAAAAACTTTGCAATACCTTTATATAAAAAAAACCAAATTCTATATATCAAATCAATTTTGAAATTTACTTAATTCGACTCGAGTAGACAGTTCTTGTCTACAAATTACATGAAATCGTTTTATATTTTGCACACATGCTGATCTTCAATAAATTATTCCCAGGTACTAATGGCGTTTCGGGAGCTAAATTACACGAGTTTTGCTCATCGAATTTAGTCGTAGTCACTCGAGGCTTGAGTATGGTGTGCTCAAATTTACCTGACATTGTAATTTGACGCAAGCTCTGTTTTTGTTTTTTTTTTTGTTCCTATAATATCTATCAGTAACTTACTGAAAACTTGTCTATGAAATGAGGTTTTTTAGGTAGGCATAAAAACACAAAATAGTTTATGTTTATTTTTTATTTACTCGCGTCGTTTTTGCATTTTGGTCATATGCAGTCTTCTATTCGTTTAGGTCTGCTTGACAACGATTGAGCAGTTGTCTGTCTCTTCAAATAAAATATCAAAATAACATGTACAAAACTTTAAACGGAAAGAGAGTTCAAACAAACATCAAAATAAAAATAAAGAAATCATGAAGGTACCTAGGTACTTTCAGATTTCACGAATGGCACTCTTCCACATACCGCGTGCCTCTTCCTCTAATGAACCTGAACTTCGACAGCAAAACTTCTTCGTTCCAGCCAGCATTTCTCTAGCTACCTTCTTTTTTCCTTTCCGGTTTTCTCGTCATTTTCTTACTGCTATTACCAACGTTGCAGCATACAAAATGACAAGAACAGCAACAAAAAAAGAGTATACCTTCCTATATCCACATGAAATACCCACCAATATCAAATGTGCGGAGCAGCATAAAAGGATCAACAACAATCGCCGAAATGGCCCATAACGAGGTCGTAAAAATTTTGCTACCTAATATACTCTCTGTGCAATTTGAGGACTCGACGACGAAATAACTTTGATAAAAATATGGCATGGCAGGCAGCATACGTACCCGAACGCACACAACGGCAGAGAAAAAAGGCAGAAAAGGACTTGGAACTCTCTTCTTTGTGAATCGTATAACCCACCTTTGGTGCCATCCCATGTTATGCCCTATGCAGCACTAGTATTCATTGGCATAGTAGAGGACACCACATTCATGCGACAATGAAGATTCACTTAGAGGTGGTGTTTTTGTGGTGGAAATTTGCACAGTCACAGGACTCTATGGCAGAGATTTTTTTTCCTATTTTGTGTTGCGTATTCGACCCACCCCAGATAGGTATACATTTTATGAACTGACTCAAGTATCTATTAGGGCACTTACGGGTGTTATTTCAAATGTTTGCAAGTTCACTATACGAGATGATGAGGATGTGCTGATCATTGCGACGATGCGATGGTCTTCATTTCAGTTCACCATAGGGTCTTTTTTTATGTGACATCAAAACATAATGTTTTGATTGTTCGACGAGTGTTTATGGCTCAATTCGATTACGGAGAGAATTCCCTATATTCTACAATCAGAGTGGTGAATTACTGTCATCCAGTGAGATAAATTTATTGTTATCTCATTGCCGTTCACAGCCCACAAAGTGTGATAAAGAAACGGAGGCGATTACAATTAATATTTCAACAGCAAATAGTAATTTGTCAAAGGTATTGATTTATCGTCGAAGCGAATAAGACAAATGAACTGGAGTGACAATCAATTTATGACCTGTTTTTAATTGCACTGCATTGTCGCGTTTCCGCTTTGAATATCAATTATTTTTGCAAGTATCTACCTACAATTCGAACTGCAACTCGTGTACACAGGCCGAATTTGCATGCTTATGCGGCCACCACAATGACGGTGTGTGAGATGGCTGGTGAACAAGAATCTGACCACACCAGCTGGAAGATAGTCACTTGCATGAATGCTAATTGAAATACATGTCAGTTAATTTTAATTACTATTGTGAATGGATTTCAGATGAATTTGGTAAGAAGCGGGCGGTGTTAGCTTCTTTTCATACCCATTTACCTTTACCCATTTTTAATGAGCTTTCAGTATAGGGAAAACAAATGCTTCTTTCTTTTAGTGACACATGTTATCTGTACTTGGTGTGGGGTATTGTTAATTGTGTATTTATATACAAAGGTTCATACGTACTGGGTTCGATTATCAGACCAAGCGCTGAAGAAAAACTTGTTCGTTTCTACAGTCCCCACCTCGCCGAGGGTCTGAATCAAAGCCACCGAGGGTAAAATCTTAATACAAACTTTTAAACTGCTAAATAGCTTTTGAGGTTTTTGCTTTGGAGTGAGAACGTAAGAGCTCATTTTATTTAATACGCGGTAATATCCGAAAAACATTTTAAACTTTTAAACTGCTGTTTAAGTTTCGGTTGAGAATTGGATAGCCATTTGAATCAAAGCTCATGACCGTAAAATCACTTAAAAAATATCCTTTTGAAACCAGCGCCATGTACATATGGGTACACCGGTTAAAGAAATCCGTTATTAAGCTTCTAGACACTTCTAGACACATTTTCACACAAAAATTGTGTAATACCCGAGCTTACACCAGAACCACGATCTTTCAAAAGTGTGAACGTACCTACTATAAGACTGCGCAAAGTAGACGACATTCTCGTTAATAGAAGAGTACTTCTTGATGACAGTGAAGACTTCGTGAGCCAGTGAGTGCAAAACCAAGTATTTGCTGTTATAAAAAAAAATTGGACAAAACTGTGCCATAGACGGCCAGTAAAACTTTGTTGTATAGTCAGGGGAATTGTGTACATAGGCTCATCCATAAATCGAAACAACAAATATAATATTAAGTCGTTACAAGCGCTGAGACTAAATAAAAAATTACTGCTTCTTCGGCTAGTAAAGCCCTCTTTCGAGCAAAATTCACCATTAATAAACCTCATAATCCAAGTCCTGGAGGATATGCATGGAACTTGTCAAAGCCGGACTATGGCACTCTAGGAAAATTTCGGCTTTGAGAGAAAAATCCTTCCGCTTTTTATACCCGACAGAGGGTATATTAATTTTAATGCATAGTTTGTAACACAGTGAAATAATCACCGTAGACCCTTAAGACCTTTCAGAGATATGAGCGAGACCGACAGGTGAATCGATTAAGCCATGTCCGTCCGTCCGTCCTTCTGTATGTGTGAAGGTTTTAGGTCTTCAGCATCAAGCTAAAGAGCTGAAACAAGCATACAAGGCTTGAATCTTCTTGCACAGATAAAGTGTGAAAATTGGCTTAATCGATCAACGGCCACGCCTACTACTGGCTTCAATGTGAGACAACCTTTATTTCAGTATTTTTTTCAAAATTCCTTTTAGTCAAGTTAGATAAGACACAGGAATTTAAATTTTGGTACTGACCAATATTGGCCTAAGACCTTTAACAAGGCAAAAATTCAACCGCCCACAATATCAACCTTACCAACTTTTACACATGTTTACAACTTTTACACACACAATCTCAGAAAGTTGACTCTAAATCGAAAAATAATTCTATGACAAATATTAAAGATATCGCTATTTGCTATGATTGCTCCATACAAAGTTTTGACCTTCGGCCACTTTTGGGGGGCGTTTTTAGGAAAAAACTGTTTTTTTTTTTTCTAAAATAATGTTCGCTTTACCGTATTTTGTTTTGATTCTAACGAAATTACAATTAATTGATTTTGATTTTAAGCCCATGCCCACTTTTGGAGGCGTAGCTTATACAAATTATACATTAATTCGGGACAAAAAATTTTGAGATTTGCTGTTAGACGGTATATATAGGGTCGGGTATATAGAAGTTTGTCACAAACTAACTCTTGCACTTACTCCCTTGTTTTTTTTTTGTTCTATAATCTGCATAGGCAGAGATTGAAGGAGGTGCTACTTGTAACATCAGACTGTACGGCCTGTAGAGTTTAAAGACACAAACCTATACAGAAGAGCCAGCATACAATGGCTGCGATGGCTGAATCAGGTTAGGGCCAAATTTCTGAATGGCTGACAATTCTTTTTACTTAGCTTCCGAAATTCTTTAAAAAACTCTGAAGAAGTCAGTTTTACAAAGCGACAAATTAAATATGAGGGAGGCGTACCGCCTTCGTAATGTTTGTGTAAGGTAAATTCAGAACCACTTATTTTACATCAACCAAATATGACGCATGCACAACAACATGAACGTTAACCAACTTATCAGCTTAAAAAAAGTTCTTTTTTCTTGCGCCTAAAAGAAAAAGACGAAAAATTATTCTTGTTTTTTTTTTTCATGAATTCAATTCTATGTCGTCTGCTGAAATAATGGAAAATTTTTATTTATAAAAAGTTGGTATAAGCTTGGTTTCTTTAAGAGTTAAATTCTTCAACTAATCTCTTTCTGTATCTAAAAGTAGTTTTTACAAAGCTGTGTAGCACTTGCCATTTGCATTCAGTTTCTCCACTTAGAACTTTAATAGTTTCTTTCTCCTCCAAACCTCGGTTATCTAAAAACCTTTGCCTTTGAGTACCAGGCATTTTCCTAAGAAGTGGATCACAAATTACTTACATGTCTGTCGTGTACAGCATAGTATAGTAGGTAAACACTAAAAAAAGGTGCTAAACTTAAGCTTTTACCAAAACAAATTCAATGAGATAAACTGAAATTGGTCTGATAAGCCCTAAAATTACAATTAAGACTCAGTTCATTCCCGCACATGAGGCGAAATTTAATTGTAAGTCAATAAACTAATGCTAGGAATACCTTAGTATCACTAGGAACTAACTGATAATAATACCTAGGAACCCTTTAATACCCTTCAAAACTAAAATAATATTTTAGAGTAAATACATATATACATATTTTTTTCTTTGAAAAGCTTATAAGGCTATACAATTAGTTAAGCATTAAGTAATTTGAATGAATCAGAGCGTTTACTGAGAATAGATATAGGAGCTAGTGGACTGCCTCAGTTTTATATAGCTAAGGGATTTAGTGACAAAAAATGTGCCTTCGAATGTCTTTACGACATAGGTCCAAAGCTATTGTCGAACCTGTCTTAAAGATTAACAATATGTTAACCTATTTTTAATTTACCTACCTTTTATAAAATAAATATGTAACCCTTATGATACAGTTTGTTCTTGCAAATAGAAGAACACAAGTACAACATATAAAAACTCATACCCAAAAACGCATCGATTAAGAACTTACTTGGAATTTTTTTCTCCTTGCTTTTCTTCTTGCTATCAGGGGTAAGCATTTCATACATCACTCATTCGGCAGCAAATTTATACTTCAGAGAAGAACCATTTGTAAATGCAAAAATAACCGTTTACGCCCCAAAACAATGATTGCTAATATACTCAGCTGCAAAACGTAAACAAATCGTTAAATCAAATTTAATACCTGTTTGAGTTGCTGTGAGAACAAGTCCTGTCCAGCAGTTTCCACCAGACTACCCGCCTGCCTGCCATTTGGATTTCCTTCCGCTCTTCGGTCATTCAATGGCAGCTACAGCAACACCCGGCTATTAAAGCAAAGCGAAAGGGTCATGCAATGTGGCAGTAAAATTGAAGTGTACTCTCGACCGCATACAACACAACTCTTAACAACTGAGCACCATACAGAATGTACCGCTATATAGGTACCTATAAACAAAGATACAACAACTAAAAACGTTATTACTGTGATCAACCGTTATCATTGTGTAACGTTCATCATATCGGTCAAGTGGGAAAGTAAACTCCACCCTCGAAAAACTGTGTCCTGTCCGGATGCACGAACTTTTATTCTTCGGACCTACCTACCCTACCTGGTGTGATTCTGCAGGATATTCTGGCCTGAGTAAGTCTAGCTATGACTCAATGGTGTTATAGGCAGCTATAACAAGCGTAAATAAATGACCTCAAGCTGAAGGATTAACCTTCTGGTCATTGCTTCATTATGCAGATGATGGCCAGTTATTGTTTACCTTAATTGCTATAATTATGAATGCAAAAAGGTGGTGGGAGTGTCCCCGTAGAATATAATCACGGCTCTATTATTGACAAGAGTAGGATTTTATTTGCTCAGGGCTGTTGTTGGAAGTTTTATTTGATGGGTGAGGGGTTCAGGTAGAAGGGATAGGGATAGGGATAAATTAAAAGCTTCCTTTGGTTTTCTAGTGGTGAAAAATTAGTAGGTATATTGGATTGGCTTTTTGTAAATCTAACCTATTTCTGCGTTGTTCGCGTTTTTTTCAAGACAATAACAAAACAAATGCTTTTAGGTGGGTACTGTTTAGGAAAAAATGAAATTAACTATGCATTTTGATCGTTTTTCTATATTTCCAAATAAATCGCAGAGGATTGTGTTGTGATCTGGAAATGTCCTGTCTCAATGAGTCGTTTTTTGAGGTAATTGAGGCATTTTCTATGTCCTGCAACAACAATTCTGCTATTCTTTGAAAGCTATAATGCAGAGACAACAGCAATTACCGTGATATTTTCCATCTCCATTGAAATGATCGATTACTACTTACCCCATTTGAAGAATAATAAAAAGCGAAGATCTTCCCTCACATAGCGCCAAACCCCATTAGCCTCCATCAACAGTTCCATCAAAATAAAAATTAAGGAAGAGAAGATGAAAAAAATGTCTCAATAGAAATTTATGGTGCCCTTCAAGACATATCGCATACGCATGCACGTATAGATACCTATACCCAATACTAATATACATACATATCGGTACATATGCTCGACCTCTACAGATATGGCGTCGACAAACGAAAAGCGCCCGACAAGACCGCCCGCCGGTGCCACATTGCTTACATGTTTACTTGTAGCATCATTAAAGCTCACTTACGCACAGTCTAGCGCTTTGATCTTTTCCCCCATGGGTGCGCTAACTCTTTAAAGTTTCACTTTGAATTATTATTGCCTTCATAAATTTTCCAATGGGAAATTCTCAGTTTTACTTCTCTTTTTGTTCGCTCCCTCGACCTCAGTCGCCCTCTCACGGCCACGAACCCGACATCTCAATACAATTAGAGAATGGTAAACACACATTCCTCTCCCACTCCTGCAACAGATAGAAGTAGAAATACCAACCATTCGTTTGGATTCACCTCAACCTGAAGATGGAAACATTTGTTATACGGAAGCTCTGTGGAATGATGCGTTACGGCGAACTCTGCATTGTATGCAAATCCGATACATTTGTTATGTGTACCTTGCTACCGGGTATGGCTTAGTTGGAGATCTGTTTAAGTCCGAGAGCAAGAATCTTGAGTGATAGCGATCTTGTGTTTACATTTATATTTTATAACAAAAACAATTTAGTCTTCTGGTTGCATGAGACAAATGTGTCTGCATTCGATTAGTGAATATTTGACAAAGAATGTAATTGTATCCATCTAGAATGAGCTGCCGGAGTGAGATCTGTCCAATTAAGTTCAATTCATCCGGCTGGCTTGGAGTTCCAATAAAACCATATTTGCTTAAACATGGCTTTACTAAGCGGAAAGGTATTAAAAAATATACCTATATATATATATAGAAAAATACATTCCAAAAATACATTCCAATGCTTCCAATTATACACAGTGCCCGTTACAGGTGATCTAACACACATGAAAAAGACCTCCAATTCGTCACTGAGAAGCTTCTCATAGCAAAATCTAGTCTCGAAGTGTCTAGTATCACTGCCGGTGCTTTGCTCAGTGACAATTTTTTTTTCTGCGTTTAGAACTCAAACCTGGGACTTACATTTAACATCAGCTCACAGCCCATTAGAAACACTTACAACTACGCCATCGTGCTCACACTCTTTTTGTGTGTGTCTAATGCGTCCCACGGACAACAATTTTCTTATTTTGGTCTCATTCCGATGGGTAGTGCAGCTTCGGGAACACTTATATTGTTCCTGAACCATTGCAACACAAAAGTATTTCGTTTTGAATTTTTATTATAAAAAAAAAACTTTACATAAAAATAATTCACATAAAAGAAAACAAAAATACTTATATATATACTTATATTATATACCTACAATAAAATTAACATTATCAAAATATGTCATTTTGCGTACTCACCACAGTGTACTCACCACAGTGCTCAATAATGAGTTCTTCAAAATTTTTGAGTCTGTCAGATTCATCGCCTAATTTTCCATTGGCGATCATAAAGATCTAAGTCGTAAAATATTGTTTTTTAACATATTTAAATAAACGAAAAGCAAAAACAGTAAGCTATATTAAAATCATAAGTCAGAAATGGTAATTTGGCGCACTCTAGCCATAACAGCCGTTATGAACTTTCAATGTAAACTGACCGTTTTGTTATACCCTTGCAGGTAGTGCGCCATAACCTAGTATCAAAACACATTTTAGGTTTGCATAAAAAAAAAACGATTTAAATAAGTTTAGGTACTGCTACCAAGGATGATAACTGCTAAAATACAGTGTACTTAAGGCCGAAAAAAATTGTATCGAAATTGCCTGAAAAAATAAAAAAATCTTCTTTCAACAACAAACCACAATAATATTTTTCATTCTGGATATAATTAATAATAAAATAAATTAAGAACCTTAAAATCACCGCAAAAACTACTAAACTTGGCGAAAAATATTTTAAAGATTTCAGGAAAGCATTATCAAAATCAATCTTCAGTCTTAAATCTTCTAGAAATGATATATATCTGTAAAATGCTTTTGATATATAAAATACCTCAAAAATCAGAGGCAGTTCAAATTGTACAGAGTTCTACCACATTTTATTTTTGTACTATTTGTACTGAGTTAAAGTTGGTTGTATCGAAAAAAAGTACAATTGTATCGACTTTTGCTACCCTGCCTGACGCACAAGTATCAGTGGCCTAAAAACAAATGTCTTAAAAAATACTGTTCAATGGGCCAACAAACCTCGTACAACCTGATTTTCCTCAGGTAATGGAATGGCTTCGGCCAGACTCTCAGCCAATGAAAGAATGCCATCGTATTTGGGATGGCTCCAAAACCGGACAGGGGTCTGGTGCTGGAGTCTCCACTACCCCTTAGGTTAATATGCGCCTGTCTTCCAAGCGGAGATTTTCGCTATCCTAATGACTATGCGCTATATTGTGACTAACAGGTGGAAGGTGAGAAGCATATGCGTTTCCACAAATGCGTTGCTCAACCCTCTTACCTCCTCCGAGATAGTGCTCGAACTCAAGCATTCGTTGAACTTAGTCGAAAGGCTAAATGCAGTGAATCTTGTTTGGGTTCCAGGTCACACTGGTACCCAGAAAAAATAAGATTTCTGATGAGTTTGCCAGACGAGGCTCAGAAAAGGTTTGCTAAGGACCCGAACCTGCTTTAGGCCTACCTGCATCTGCTGTCACGCCTGGCATTGATACTTGGATTTCTCGTGAGCACAGGGCTCGTTGGCGTGACTGCGATGGGTGCAGACGTCTGCGAGGGGTCAGCGTCTTTTCTTCTATCTCTCAGGAGAATCGATTGCAGACTTCTTGTAGGCTTCCTTACGGGCCACCAAGCTTTTGCCAAGAACTTGAATGTGCTAGGCTTGAGCGAAACCACCACCTGTCCTGCCTGTGGAGAGGACGACGATACAGCGGAACATTTCCCATGTAGCTGTCCTGCCTTTGCTCGCATCAGGTGGCGGATCTTTGGGGCTGACGTGGTGAGTGCCGAACACCTAATCACTGAAGCCCCCTCTCGTTTTTCTTCCAGAGACGGGTAAACTAAATACATTAAATTAAGGTGTCAGCGTGGTAGTACAATGACCAGCAGTTGTGTCTGAGTGCTTCATCGATAGTAGCAACCTCCGACAAATGAAAAAAAAAAAACTTGTGCGCTTCAGCCTGGCCTTCCAAGAGCAACGAAGCAATTGCCGTAGACAATTGAGATAAGCTTGAAAAGCAGAGGATGAGAGTTATCGCTGGCGGATAAGTCGCGTCTGATAAGACTCAATGTACCTACCCAGAAACTATTTCATTCCTCGCGGAAGGCCAGGCTTAAGCGCACAATTTTGGCCCACCAAGCATATCTACCGAGATGCACGCTATTCCATTAATATTCTATTCCATTCCATGCTATTCTATTTAGGTGCAAAAATACCTATTAAAGAGTGACAGAATCGATTTGAAATTGTGTTTTTTTTTGACTACACAAAAAAAATCCCAATCTTCTCACAACTTCACACTCCACGTGATATAGGCGGAAGTTGTCTCATGTCATCATAAAATTGTAAACGTTTTTAAAACCCGCGCAATGACACGCCCACATTACTTTTAGCATGAAAAATTAAAAAAAAACGCTGAAATTTGGCATTCAGTATCCTTGCGTAAGTCTTTTACATACATACGTAGAGCTGCGCAACAGCTCGAGGTGAACCAGGGCCAACTTCTCAACAATGTATGATGTGCGTGATCCCTTCACATACAAAGGGATCTACAATTTATTGCCATATACGAACGGCACTCTGAGAAATGATACTCTCGGAGGGCTCGCGGAGGTGGGGACCGTGAAAAAGAACGAGCCTTTTTTTCAGGTGACGATGGCAGGCTTCGAACCCAGACCTCCGGCGTAATAAGCACACACAATAACCACTATGCCACGGCACCCCGGAAGTGTGCCGTGGTAAGCGTTTTGTGATTGGCATTTCAAAAAAGCGAAAAACTCCCAATTTTGGGCATGGTGGCACTTATTTTGACGTTCTTAAAACCTTATTTTTATGCAATATATTTGCTTGTAATGGAGAAATTCTTACTTTAACATGCTAACATATTTCTGAATACAATAAATTTACAGGAAAAAAATAGCCACACCCACTTTTGGGTGCGTAAGTAATAAAAACCTAATTTTTGGTTAAAAATGCACTAAACACATGCAAACCGCATCAGGTTCTGGACAATATATTTGAATAAAAACTACAATGTTTTTGAAAAGGGTAGATACCACGCCCATTTTTTAACTGAAAGAGTTTGTCATATTTGACATATGGCGATTCGGAATTTGACAGGTATCAATTGGCACTGCGGTCAACGATTCGCCTAACCGTATTGTAGCCCACCCACTGGTTTTTTCTTGTGAGGGGCTCTACAATGCCGGAAATGATTCTACTACTAGATCTCTGATAATCTCATAACTGTTGCACGCTGCACCACTTTTAGCGAAGAAGAAAGATATTGGCAGTTTAATAAACTCAGACTCTGTGCATTGTTTTCCTCCAGAGATTTGGATTCTACAAGCATTGATAAAGTTGTCTGGGACTTTTAAAAAGTTCGTATACTTAAAAGTCTCC
This sequence comes from Neoascia interrupta, assembly GCA_947623515.1. NCBI lineage: Eukaryota > Metazoa > Arthropoda > Insecta > Diptera > Syrphidae > Neoascia > Neoascia interrupta. The sequence continues at coordinate 34,090,281 of OX392464.1, read as the reverse complement.
ACTAAATTTGCTTTAAAACAACCTATATAGCTACTTGAAACTTCAAGCTGTCTGCATTTGTGAGCACGCTCGTGCATAGACCAAGGCCGATGTACATGGTAGAGGTACATCATCCATCAAAACGAGAATTTCAATGGAATCATCCACGTGTCAAAGTGTCGCCTGTCCATCTCTCTCTCACATCTCTGAAATGATGGCATCCGACGAATAGACTAACTGAGGAGAACTTTACGACATTGATGAGAGTTTATCCATATGACTTGCTGTCACTGTGTATATTGTGCTGGCTCCCTTTATAGCACAGAGCGCAAGATAGATCGGAAATTCAATATTATTTATCATTTTTCCAAATAACTCACATGGAGGCGATCGTAGAAGCAGCCCTGACAGACCGCGCAACGGGTGAACCAGAAGAAGCAAGTCCGTCATTATGTGAACGCCCATAAGTTTCATAATGACGTTGCATATAAATGCACATACTGGCAATGCGGTTGGCAAGGCAACATTCATGCAAACGAGTATCTAGATACCGTGTAGGTACGTAGGTATACTCTAGCCATGAACACAGTCTACTCTGGCACCATGTCCAGCACCTACCTACCAACAAATGATTCATTATGCATATGGAATTCAATCAGCAACATGCAGTGGCGGTGGAAAAATTAAAACTCATTGAGGGTGCAGAATGAAGAGCGTATGACTACCTATAGGTACGCTTGTGGAGTTCAGATAGTGGGTGGGGTGATGGGAAGCGGGCACATGATGACCGTGGTTGGTGTCACTGCGGAGGAGCCATTATGGACGTCGTCGTTGTTGTCGTCGGTGTCGACATCCTATATGGGTGGTAGTTGGGTGGAGGAAATATGGACACTTGGCGCCACTCTTTTCTATAAACTTTGTCCATCACTATGGTAGTATAAGGGCAGTTCGTCATTGTTTGTTGTTGCTGTTTTTTTTTTTCGTTTGTTATTCGATTGAGCAAAATGAAGGTATATTTGTCTTGGGTTTGAAACGTTGGCAAAGGAAGAAAGAATTTTTAGTACTTATTTATGGCCGCTTTATGACATTTGGATTTTCTGTGCAGACGACCATAAAGACGTTTTTGCGGTGGAACATAAGTTTTTGCAGTCACTCAAAATTTTGCGATATATTGACAGGAATTGTCACTGATGAATGGCTTGGGACATGAGTTGCATTTGATTATGCGGAACTAGATCTTAAATATTTAATAATGAGCTGATAGTTAAAACTTAGACAAGTTTCGCTAGTTCCAATTGAATTCTTAAGTTGTTTGAATAAAGGTGATGGAGTCAATGAAATATGCATTCCTCTAGCGAATTAAATCCGTAGCTCATAAGCCGCTAAGTTATAATAAGCGGGTAGATACACAGATTCCATTAAACATATAATAATTCCGGGCAAACTGGATGCCGGAATTGTTGTTTAATTGGTATCAATGTTACTAGATTGCAGGTGTTGTTTTCTTAGCCCGCTTTCCATGTTTAGTCTACTTTTAGTTTAAAAACTTTAGATAAATTGATAGCTAATGAGCTACCTGGAAACTGAAGGATATATCAAGAAACTGGACTCTATGAAGAGATTTTCTGATATAGACAGTTAATTACCTACCGCGTATATATCGTAGGTATCACGTGTAATTTAGGGAAAACTATAATTATTTTTTTAATTGTAGTAAGGTTTCGATTATGCTTTAACTACGTTAAATAACAATGAGCTGCATAGAACTGTAGTCCTATACACAGACAAAACTATTTTCAACACACTAACTGAATTTTAATTAATTTCTCATGAATTGCAGCCGTCAGAATCGAATAGCAGATATATAATTTTAACAATACTGTGTATGCTCAGCACATAGATAGGTGGGTAGGTACATTGCTTGATACCAAATGCATATAGGTACGTGTTGGTGATGTAACAAAAATTCATTAACACTTCATTTTTAATTAAACATTACAGCAGATGAATACAAATTCGTTAAACTCCTCCTGGCTTAGAGCGGTTGTTTTCCCCTAATTACACATAAAAAAATAAGTTTTCAAGAGCTTAAGAGAAACCGTTTCAGATACTTACATAATGCCCCGTCCGTCGCGTACGTCGTCTCGTTTCCAATCTCTGGCGATGAGTTTCATCCTACCTTTATCTCTTTCTCAGCTGTCTTGCTGACGTTTCTAAGTCTTTAAGTCACTGAAAATAAATGCATAACCCATAAGAAGCCGTAAAAGACCAATGTTAAACCGGTTAACGGGTAGTCTTAAAATCTTCCCGGTGCTTAAGTTGCGTAAATTCTCATCCTTTTGTAAGAATGAGCGAAAATCATTTGCGCATACAGCAATGGCGGATTAATTAATTATTTTCTAAGGCCGCATCTACTGTGTGGCGAGTTTTGGTTTTATTTTTGGGTTTTCGGTATAATAATTTTGGCTCTGCATGCCAAAAAATATTACTCCCAAATTATTAAACTATTAACATAGTTTACACTTTTTGCGACTCTTTTCCAACAATTTTTCTGGCCACTTAATTTCACTCTTATGAGTGAGTAAATCTCTAAAACTTAGCGCTTGAATTACTTAGGGACCTAAAAAATCCAGATATGTAGTTTCAAACACTGTCTACCTGGCAATTTAAGGCCTTTCAAAATATAAGGCGCATACAGCAGGCGGATGGATGGATATGGCTTTTTCAACTCACAATTCCGTCTCGATCATATGTCCAGTCTTGGGGCTCTGCCATTAACGCTATAGTTTTACAAACTTCTTATTGGATCCATGAGATAAAGTCATTCGAGAGTTAAAAGAAACTCCTGTTAAACATGATAGAGACGACGATTATGCCCAGGACCGTGGGCATAATCGTCGGACGACGATTAATAGACGACGGTCTATTCGATAATCCAGAAAAAAACTAAAAAATGGTATTTTTATACGTAAATTAATAATTGATTTTTTGCTTTTAATCTCTGTCTTCTTAATTTGCCGCCCCCAAATTTGCGGCTCTGGCCTCGGCGCCACTGGACCCTAGGACTTATATGTCCCTGCAATAGCGGAGCCGCCGACCGATTACTCGACCGCAATTGGATAGGTGAAATGACAGTTTTCTGCACATTTATGCACCATGCGCTTTGAACCTGAGTAAAGACTAATAAAAATTAATGCTTTTTCCAAATTTAATTTATCTGTCTTAAGAGAAAATCTTAAAATCATTAACATAATCATAAATTTGCAAAGCATCAACAAAGGCAATTTGTTTGACAAAAACTTGATAGGTTTATAATCGAATTTCATAAAATTGTACCCGAATTAAATAATTTTTAAACAAATATGCCGCACATTATATAAAGGAAAAGACCAAACATTATTTTAGTTTCATAGCAAAAAAAAACTTTAGTCATCGAAAAAAATTACAACACAAATTTGGTGGTGGTTCCTTTATCGCGGTCTATATGGCCTGGAAAGAAATACATAAAAAAAATCAATTAATTAAATCTTGCACAGAACAATGAGAGTTATTAAACTAAATAAGTAGGTTACTACTAAATAGATAAAAATAGAGCTTAAAGCAGTAGGTACAGCCTGGATGAACCAAACAGTCACTTTTAAATACAATGCAGAAATAGCTACAATAGAAATCAACTGGACGGCATGCATCAATACTTAAAAAAAACTCTATTTTAAAAAACTACTGACCCCCCAATTTAAAAAAAAGTTCAGGTTAATGAATTTTTTTATTTAGAATTTTATTATTTTATAAATTTTTATGAAATTTGAAGAAGCTTGATGTTGTGTTTTCAATGCAAGTTTTGTAGGTAGAAAGATAGATACCTGAACGCTTGTTAAATGGCTCAGTCACATCTTCAAGTGGGTTATACTTTTTTTAAGTAGTTTATTGGACTCTCAACCTGTGAGGGTTCTCTGCCTGGTTCATTGAAGCAGTATAGCTCATTTTCATTATAAGGTGTGAAGAAAATGTTGCCAGATTATTTAAACAAGGTATGAAAAAAAGTCGACAAATTGAAAAAGGACCTATGGTATCACTACGTTGTCCCTTTGTCCGTCCGTCGAATCGCGTTGTAACTTCCGAACGATAAGTCGTAGAGAAAAAAATTTGGTGTAATTTTAAACTACGGAAATAGTCAGAGAACTCATAATGCGGGACAATTTTTTTATACGTACTAAAAATACCTACTTCATTTTCCCATAAATAAATCCAAACTGTTGTTAAACTGTTTTATGTGTATAAAAGAAACAAAAAAATGGTGGTGTGCCGTGGCGTAGTGGTTATTGTGTGTGCTTACTACGCCTTAGGTCTGGGTTCGAGTCCAACCATCGTCACCTGAAAAAAAACGCGTTCCTTTCACGGTCCCCACTCCGCCAGAGTCTGGGAAGCCCTTCGAGAATATCATTTGTCTTTAAAAGCCTCTCAAAGTGCCGTTCAGATTAGGCAAAAAATTCTAGGTCCCCCTGTATGTGAAGAAGTTAACACACGCAGCATACATTGTTGAGAAGTTGCGCCCCTCTATTTAATTATTTTTATATTTTACTTATGTCAAGAAAATATTGAACTTTTATGAAGAATAAAAATAGTTTTCGGAAAATATTGAAAAGTTTTTGAAACATGAAGAGTTAAAAATTAAGGCGGTTTTTAAAGTGTTTGAGGACCACTTAGTGCCACTAAGGTACACAAAGTGCACACGTAGGTACACACGTTAAAATGAAATTTTGTACAATTAAATTTTCCATGAAAAAAATGAGAACGCACGCAAGGGCAATTTTTGATTACTTACACATAACGGTTAAATTACAGTTTAAATATTGATGGTAAAAAGACAAGAATTGTTTTTGCCTTATGTTAAAATGTTTTAAACCCAGAAAAAACGAAATTAAAACATGCACTTTAAGTTATTGGATTTTCGTATTTCGAATTTTTTCAAAATATTGAAAAGTTTTTGAGCAATAAGGAATGGAAAATAGATATACCCCTTTTTTAACAAGTTTAACGTCACAAATTTTTCATCACATTATTTAAAAAGTCGATATTGTATTAAACCAAAATTTAGTTGAACGGTTTTAGAACTGCAGTTTTGGCGTATTTTCGAAAAAAATCGTAAAAAAAGTTTTGTCCCCACTATCTCCGATATAGCATCGGCCAAATGTTTTGAAAAAAATCACACTTATCAAGAATTATTTGTGATTTTCGGGAAAGCCTGCGATTAAGACTTGTTCCAATACCACCTGAGATAAACAGCCACATGTTTTCTTCATAATTTTTCGCAACTTTATTTGAAGTTGCCTCAAATCAGAATCAGAAGTTTTTTCTCAAAATTTTACTCTTCTCAATTTAATAAATCTTTTTTTTTCTCTTAACTCTTTTTATCTGAAAAACTTTTGAAGAAATTCAAAGAATTTCTTTATAGAAACAGTCATACAGAAACTCAACATTTACCACCTGCTACTTCGAGTCTTCAAAGCAAGTCTGTGAACCTGGCACCTCATTTTCAAAAATTTCAAGATTTGAAAAGATTTCCAGTGGTACCCGCAAGAGTTCTATAGTTCCTCATACAAACTAAAAATAGTTCCGCGAGATTAGATAGGAAAATCGCATTAGAAAAAAATGAGGGTAGCACCTCATTTTTACAATTTAGAAAAGAAAAAAAATCCCTAATTAATTATTTCAGAAAAAAATATACTTCGCTAAAGTTTTTACTGATTCTGCTCACTATTCTAGCATAGTGCATATCACTTTTAATTTGTGAGATTATAATTGGACAGTTACATAATAAACTATGATTTTTAAACATTTATTGAAAAAATATACAACTTCTGAAATATGAACAAATAATCGTAAATCATCCTTAAGTTGAGGTGCTGGCGATTTGTTTATTTCTAGCGCTAGTTCTAATATAGTTCTAGCTACTAAAAATAGTTTCCGCAATAGTTTCGCGTAAAACAACTTTTTATGAGTTTTTCAAATCATAGTCCTCATGACGAACTATAGAACTATTGCGGGTGCCACTAGAACTCTTGTCAAATCTTAAAAATTTAATCAAATCTTAAAAATTGTCTTTCTACTTCATACTAACCAAACGGCGAGCCAATTGAAAATCCTCTCTTCACCATTTATATACTCTCTCTCGAAGAGAGCTTTTCAGAACGTTGCGAATACAAGACCATGTTAAAATTATATATTTCCCCGGTCGATTTTCAAAACCGCCCCCTTGTGCACCCACACTGCACTACGGCGCCCTTATTCTGAGTTCCTAGAAACACTTCTTCCAATTTTTCATAAAGTATTGCTGATCTTTTCTCAACAGTCCCAGAAAACTGCTCCTTAGCTGCACTTTGAACCCCAGAATTTTTTTGGCTTATAGGACACAGGCGATCGCCAAGTAGGTATATCTTTACCTAAAGCCGGTAACTTTGAACACTTTTATTATGCGGCTCTTACATCGATGGAAACCATTCGATTTATAAAAAAAATGTTTGCTGGTAAATTTTATTAGGTATCCTCCTAGGTTTACCTACCAAGGCATCCGATAACCGAGCTATACCTAGTTCCCTCAGAAGACTATTTTTTCTAACCAATTTTTTAAAATTATTCTAATAAACCAAATAATTTTCAGCTTAGATGCAATTTTTTCCAACTGTTAGCATTTAAAGGTTTAAAATTTTTTTTGTTGGTTCGTGAATATCTATAGGTACCTACGACTTGTGGAAAATAATGTAGAAAACTTAAATAGGTACGTGTATATTGACGCACCGAAAATGTCAAGTTTCTGCGGAGTACCATATGGGTAAGTTGGTGCCTAATTTACCTAGGTAGGTACTTAACATAGCTTCGCTTAAAACGAAAAGTAGTCGGATCACTTGATTATTTTTCCTCGCGAACAAACTCAATTCAAAAAAGGTTCAGAAATTCCACCAGTCAAGAAAAATAAACCTAACCTACATCCGACCACACTTAACAGCCATTGTTACGTGCGAAGACAGTTAGTTATCCACAACAACGAAATTCCATTGCATTGAAAACTAGGAATTCCTCTTCAAAGAGCAATAATCACTGTGCCAATAAAACTCAGTAATACAGTGCAAACATTCAATTCAACTGCCAATTCACTGGCTTGTCGAAAGTGCAGCACACAGACAAAATATAAAAAAATACACGTGAACATCCAACTAAACAACTTCAAACGAATTCGTTTCCTTATTGTTCAAAGACCTATCAAAATAAAATAAAAATCGAAAATCTATCTCAAACTATCGCCTAACCGACTAAATATTTTTTATACCACCCCCGTCAGCGCGACTCCTTCCTCTCACCTCGTCTAACCCGCAGAAAATGAGTTCATTTATTAATCTTAATGGAAGATTTTACAATGCCCTTAATGTGGTCTCGGCGATTGCCCGAATGTGCACTTAAAAATTATTCGTAGATAATTCAACCTATAAGAAAAAATCCCTACAGGTACACCTACCGATACACTTTTCGCCTGGTGTGTGAATGCCAACAAGAAACCCACTCAATTCCGGAATATACTACTCCAAAAACAATCGACTCAATGTATCCCCGGTTCATCCAACCGAGTTCATCGCCCACTCTTTGATTGTATTCGTTGGCGGAGCAAATGTATCTGCGCTCTATCAAACCACAAAAAATAGCTTCACTCCATTCGCCCGATTAATTCGAGCAGAATTATGCCCACCCCGAATGAGAGCGACAGAGAGGGCGATTTGTCATCGAGTTGGAACGAAATGAACAATTCATTCTTGTTTGAAAAATTCCTATCAGCACGACCGTCCGCTGCAACCCAGCACAACACAACACAACCCGCAAAATTCATCCGTCCACCACCACCACTACAAAGCAACAGCGCAAGCTATACCAGCCTAACCGACTAACTGACAGATACCGAGGTACCGCAGCTACACAGGACAGAAACAGAACCGTGTATCTGAGTATCTGAGAGTCTTTAGTACCGGACCAGACAACCAGAATCGAGTTTTTCAGTTTATCGCACAGTTTTCGTCGTCATCGTCGCCGTGTTCGTTGTCGCCGTCAGTGTCGTTGCTGCTGGTTGGTGGTGTATTCTGTGGAGTACTTTCCCAGAGTAAAATCGTATTATTGCGAGAAACCAAATCACATTCGTTCGATGGCAACGGTTAAGATCAGGCGCGCGCTCTTTTTATAGATTATTATTATTGTTATTACTATTATTGCCTATTATCATCATCATCATCATCGTCGTCGTTGTGTTGAAGTCGTCATCAACGGCTCTCTTTATTTGCTGTTGCCCCCGAAAAATTATACAACTATAATAAAAGTTATAACAATAACACAAAAGCAACAATAAAACCGCACACATTAGAGACAATCTCGGGGTTGTCGTCTCATTTTGCATAAATCAAGTGTAATCGTTGTTTTAATTGTTATTATACTTTCATTCCGGTGTATTTTTTTTTGTAAACTATTGAATGTACAGTGAGGTGTAAAATTTAATTAAAAGTTGGTTACCCATCCTGTTCAGTGATAAAAAAAATTCAAACCTGTAGATTGTGCTGTAAAGTGAAGTGAAAGATAATTGTTTTCCGATTTTGCTCCGATAAAACAAGACCAATTACAGATTAATTTTTTTTTTATGAAAAAAAAAATTGCTTAGTGAAACTGATGTAAAATGATTTACTTATGATAAGGCAATCAACTAGAGTGAGTTCGGCGCTTATTTTTATCTTTAAATGAAAACAGTTTGAATGCCAAAAATACAACGAATATCCTTTTGCAAAGTACCTATAATCGAAAAAAGGTTCAGCAAGAGTGTGCCGTGGTGAATTGGTTTGTGTCCAAGTTAAACTTTTACCACGATCTTTAGAAGGAAAGAAAAAAACGAGATTTTTTTTCCTGTCCATTATCCTGTCCTTTCTCAACTCGCTGATTAAGAAAAAGCCGCCAAAATTCTCACCACAAGCAGTATGAATTCATATTTTGAGCAATCTGGCTTCTATGGCCACCCGCATCAGGCGACGGGCATGGGCATGGGCTCTGCCGCCCATCACGATCAAACAGCCACAGCGGCAGCGGCCGCCTACAGAGGATTCCCCCTATCGCTGGGGATGTCACCCTATGCGAACCATCATCTGCAACGTTCCACCCAAGATTCACCCTATGATGCCAGCATAACAGCGGCCTGCAATAAAATCTACGACGGAGCCTACAAACAAGACTGCCTAAAAGGTGTGAATTCGATTGGGGACACAAATGGCTACAAGGACATATGGAATACGAGTGCGAATGGCGGTGGCGGAGCGGGTGGTGGTGGCGGCGGTGGTGGTAGTGGCACCGCCGGCAATGGCAGTGGTGCAGGTAGTGGAGCAGGCCAAAACAGTTCGATACCAGTGCGACCATCGGCGTGTACGCCAGACTCCAGAGTTGGTGGCTACCTGGACACCTCTGGTGGTAGTCCGGTTAGCCATCGTGGTGGCGGCTCGGCAGCGAGTGCTGTTGCAGCGGGCAGTGCATGGAATGCGAATTGTACAATTTCGGGAGCTGCTGCCGCACAAACTGCGGCCAGTAGTTTACATCAAGCTAGCAATCACACATTTTACCCATGGATGGCTATAGCAGGTGAGTGATTTTGTTTTTATCTCAATTTTTTCTCTCCATCAAAATAAATTGAAGGTATAAGTATAAAGTGCATAAGTAGCATGAACAGACCACGGACAGAGTGGCCAGAAATCAATCAAAAAATTACTTTGCCTTGAGCATCTTAACACAAAGTCGGCTGCACCCAACTACCGGTTTGCGGTTAAGTCGATTATAAACGTCGAAGGTTAGTCTTTACGCCAAGCATTCGGCATTTTATGAAGCTATCCGCGTTATGATTACAAAGTTTATCATTCGGATTAATGTAGATAGGGAGGTAGGTACCCACTAGGCCAAGGATATATCTAACTAGTTTTGTTAATTTGTTTTTTTTCGCATACCTACCTTCTTCTTTCTTGTCTCGGAATTTAAGATTAACACTGCGAGCACACAGGAGCAAAACTAGTATCCAAACAAGTCGTGTCCTTGTTAAGGAAAAGGTAATTTTAAAAATGGGATAAATAAAAGTATAGTTTCGAAATCCAGCAGCGCCACAAAGAGTCATAGGTACAGGATAATTTAAAAAGAGAAAAAAAATAACCTGTTATAAAAAAATTAACAAAAAGTTATAGGTTCGAATGGGTTAAAATAAAATGTGCTTATTGCATTTTGTCAAAAAACTATGTTTTTTACAAATAAAATTGTTTTAACACTCGATTGATTACACTGTGAAAAGCACTGGTTTGGTATCCTATTGCTGCAGCAGAAGATAGAAATTTACTGCTACCATCATATAGAAAAATGTTGCCGCTGTGCTTACGGGTCTGAGCGAATGAATTTTTTTTCTTCTAACGATAGGTAAAAATAATTTGATTATCTTGAAAGCATAAGATAGCATTAGTTTAAAAAAAAAACTGATGCATTTTTCAAATTTACTATTAAATTTCAACATCACTCAATTAGACTTTTTAAGAAAAAAAAACTGATAAATTTTTTAAAATTTCAAATTTAATATTCAATTCTAACATCATTAATAATTAATCTTCAAATTATTAATGACGTTGAAATTCGGGAAAATTTCGAATGTTTATTTAATAAAATGTTAATCATTTAATTTGTGCAAAAAACAAAATTATTTGAGTCTAGTTTTTCGAAGATTTACTTAAGAAGTTTAAGTCCATTGAAAAGTGAGAAGTTACAATAATTTTTATAATTTCTAACCAGCTGCAAAAAATATCGACGCATATTCAGCATACTTAGGCAAAAATTAGTGAGGTGGTAAAATTTGGACAAAGATTAAATCGGGTTAGACCGATTAGCTCTGTTGGTTAGAGGAGCACCCGCGAAAGGCAAAGGCTGCAGAATGGCCCCCGCCATCACTAGTATTTCAACTCCAACGTACAAAAAATATCAGAGTCGAGCGGGCCTGTAGATACAGCTTAATTATTAATTTTGGCAAAATATAACAAAATAAAAAATAGTTGGTTTGATCTGGGGTTGAATTCAGGTCCTGCCGACTGTCAGTTCGAGGTTATTACCATCAGCACAAAAGGTTAATTTCTATCTCGGGAGCGTAAACAGCTCTCCTTCTTGTTTTTTCTGCATAATTAAGGCCCAAAAAACAAGAACAACAAAATACATATAAAAAGCAAATAACTGTATAGGTCCCTATTCGAAAAATTGTTAACCTTTCCATAGGCCGATTAACTCTTGTAAAGTTTTTTTTCCAAACTTAAAAAACCAAACTTAAAACTTAAAAAACTTAAATTTATTAAGCTTCGTAAAGTTTTTAGCCAAGTCTTTCAAGCCAAAAAACACGTCTATATATATAAATCATCAATGCCACATCCCGTGGCTTAACCTATAGTTGAACCTATTAGAAAATAATTGAAATAATTCCAATATTTCATTAGGTTCTGGATTTAATTATTGGTTGAAATAATTGGAATTTTTTTAAATCGGTTAAATTGGAATATAATCACAAGTTACCTCTTTTTAATTGTAAATATTTTGCTAATTTTCAATCTGTTACTTGAGTAAATTAACTGCAAACAAACGTTTTAATAGGTAGGTGCCCCCTAATTAACGAAACATGTACTTTTGGTAATTCAGTGCTGAAACAAGCTTCTTTTCTTGTAACTAATTGCCTCCAGCATTTGTCTGCATATTTATATTCTCTGCAAGAGACTCTCCTGTACTTGTGTTTTAAGAAACAACTTGAATCAAAACAAATTATAACATATTAAAACGTCAACCTGACAGACGGTTATAAAAACAATCCATGTCATAAACTAATACTAAGCTTCAAACTTATGTTAAATGAAAGTGAAATAAATGGTATTTTTAAATCTAATCTAATAATCTACACAAATTGGAACAAAAACCTTGCAAATATTGCATACTTACTAGTTAATATCAAAATTTCCCCAAATACTTGTCATTGTGTTGATTAGTTTTTAAAAAATTTTCCAGTCAGTAGTTCTGGTCGAGACTTATGGCGCTACGGTATAGGTGAACTTGAACTTTAAGTTCAGTATACCTACACATTCTTATTTGAATTAAACTGTGGAAAAAATTGTAATATTTATTCTTGAACTATTTAAATAAAAAAAAATATAACAAAAACTTCAGGAAACGAAATAAATAAAATTTTAAACATTAATTTTATAGGTAACAATGAGTTTTTTCTTATAATACTTTTTTAACTTAGTTTTTTACACATTCAGCCGTTTCTATGCAGTTATTTATTTTTGAAGCCAAGCAATATTACATTATAAGTAAGCTTACTTAAGTAAATAGCATCTTCTATCTAAGCCCGATTTTGAAGAATTATTTATATTGCCCTGTATTTTTTTTTTGTTTTGTTAGTTTTTTCTTGTCGGACTTAAGCAGTGTTTAAAGTGAAGAAAATGTCTTAACGTACCTACTAAAAATTAAATGCAAAAGAATGTTACTTTTTCTCAAAAAAAAATCTAAAATTTAGAACCCAACCTAGTAAAGCAAACTTTTATTGCAGAATGTGTTTAAAACTTGAGGATAGCTTGGAATAAATCTTGGAATAAACCTAATAATAATAAATGTTCAAGTGGGCATAGAGACCTGATGTTTTTGCTTACTTCGATCTTGAAATCTTTATGTGAGCCAGGGTTACCGAGAAAATTTTTTTAAAAATCGCTTAAAAATAATAAAAAGGTTGCTTAAAACCACAAAATCGATCGCTAAGCACACAAAATTGATAAGTTTATTAAAAAGGCTACACTGAACTCCAATCCAAAAGGATAAATATGGATTGAATTAAGCTTGTCACACAGCAAAATGATAACCGTATACCCCGGGCATAATTATTATCGATACCGAATTTTTAGTCCAATCATGTCCGTCCGACCGTGTGCTGGTAGTTTCAAGGATATCGGTTTGAAGCTACAAACTCTAGAAATCTGTGGGTAATTTCTCGATCCCGAATCAGTATCCACGTGTAAAAAAAATAAAAAATTCTAGACGCCCTTTTCTAAGATGCGTTTGGGAGTCAAAGCATTTAAAAAAAAACTAAACTTTTAATAAAAAAAAATGCAATCAACACAATTTTAACTAAAATAAAACGCTGGAACAAGAGACTTTCAAATGTTGAGTTTTAGAAGAACTTTTAGTTAATATAAGAAATATTTAACAATTAAGTTATAAATGCCTTAACTTTTATATTTGAAAAAAGTCGCTTTCAAATGAAGGGCGTCTCTTACTCGCTAAGGAAAAAAGAAAGTAGCTAATAGCGACCTTAGTCGCTTAGCGGTAACGCTGATGTGAGCCTTTTTACTAACGGCGCCTCTACCTTGTCTTCGTTAACACTTCCACTTGTTTCGGTTTGATTAAAAATTACAAAAAATATCGAAATGTACTGTGTTTACGTATGGAGCCGATATTAATAATCTTTTTACTGAAAACTTCAGAGTCTGGTCTATATTAAGATGAAAGCCAAAATAATCAGTTTTTTTTAAAACCAAATATCTATAAATGAAAACAAGAAAAGCGAAACTTTAGTTAAGTAGATACTAAGCTTTAATGAAAAAATTATTTTTTTTTTTCAAAATATTGATAACTTTTTGAGAAACGAAGAGTTGAAAACAGGTGACGTTTTTCAAAGTGTTTGAGGCCATAAGTCTTAAAGCGCTTAGTGCAACAATATTGAACATATGTATAAAGTAACAAAAAGAAAACCAAATGCTTAAGTCATATTTTTCAGAAAAAGTTTTAATAATGCCTTTTTAATGCATTTTCGAAAAAATATCGCAAAAATTCATAAAAAAAACGAGAGCCAAAATATTCAAAATTAAAAATAGTTTTTTTTTTAATTATAAAAAAGGTCAAAAGGTGGTGTATCTCCCATCTAGCTCCCAAACGGTATAGAGTATAGCTTTGGAATAAATACCGAACGTAGTCAATCTTTTGAAATAAAAAACAAGTGGGAAGGTGCAACAGTGCGTATGCAAAAGCTTCAGTCCGCCTGCGATGGCTTGCAAAATCGTACCAAAAAGAAACCTGCCACGCCTCCAAAAAGGGGGCGGGATGTAAAAATATAACTGCTGAATGCTTAAGGCTAGGGGGTTGCGTACATTTTGAAAAATTCTAAAACCCCGTCATTTTGAGGAAAAATAAAAACTCTTTCATAAGCCACGCCCACAAAAGTGGACGGAGATTCATATTATAAATACTAAGTAAAGAAAATGCTAATATATAGAACTTTTTAAATAATTTTTTATTAGATTTCTTATATATCTATTTATTGAAAATAGATACTTTTGAATAATATATTATATTATTAAAAAGTGGGCGTGGTCAATCAAACGCCAAATTTTTTCTGCTGCCTCAAAGAAAATTTACAAAGCAGTGTTACATACTAAAATCAGTGTGCTAGCACCATTTAAACATAGCTAAATTGTAAAAAAAATATTTTTTAAAAATTGGAGATGGTCACACATACACGCCTGTAGTGGTACTCAACTAATTTTCAAACTTCATCTTGTTCAATGGACTTCCAGTCCACTTATAAATTTTTAGCTCTCTAGCTTAAAATTTAAGGCCTAAACGGAGGGGCAGACATGGCTTAAACGATTCTTCTGTCGGTCTCATTCATATCTCTAAAAGAACCTACGGGTCTGCGCTGATTATTACACTGCGTTAGAAACTATACAGCAAACTTAATATACCTTGGTTTGGGTGAAAAATCCCTAAAATCATTATTTTTTTTTAATTTATAACTTTTTGCTATTAAGTTTCATATTATATTAGAATATATTTTATTTTAATTATGTGTTGATAGTATAGATGTAATATAAATATTTCTTTATGACAATATCATGTATAAAAATAAAATACTGAAGGCTGAAGCTAAGGCATTGTTTCTATGTCATACTTACTTAATTCAATTTGATACTGTGGGCTAAAAAAGTTTTATTATTTAGTAATTTTTTTAATCAATAATTTTTTTATCAATAAAAGGCAAAATATTACCTTTCTATAAATAAGATTAAAAAATCTCCTGTTTTCGCGTATACATTTGATAATCATGAAGATTATCACCTGTTTTTTTTTAATGAAAAAAGAATTGTATTTTTTTTTTAATTGATTAAAAATCTTGAATATAACAATAACTTGAAAATATTACCTCATAGAACCTACGCCCTTTCCCCGCATTCTGCATCATTCAATGTGAATTCTGAGTTTTTCACACTTCTCTTTAGACTTTTTTCTAGTAGCACAATCATCTGCGCTAGCATTGGATGTTTTTCTTAAATTCGATGGCTACCGGCTTTGCGTAGATAAACGGTAAAACAAACTCTATACCCGACCCAGGGTATATTAAGTTTAATGCTTAGTTTATAACACAGAGAAACAATCACTGTAGAATCATAGAAGATTAAGCCATGTCAATTTTTGATGTGAGGCACAGCATTGGTATTGTATTAAAGGCGCAAGAAAAGAATCTCCAGCATTGATTATGCTACAAACAATAAATGTTTCAAGATTTGCTAAATTTTGATCTGAGACATCTAGAGTAGGTAACTAAGTTACCTACTCTAGATGTCTCCGTCCACTTTCGTGGTTATAAAAAAGTATATTTTGAAGCCAAATGGAAAATATAATGTAACCACATAAAGCATCTTAATCTTATACTTATAATCTTAAACACCGCCCACTTTTTGGAGACGTGGTATTTTTGTTTTTTGGTGTTGGCTAAAGTATTTTAAAATACGTTGCAGACGGACTTAAGCACTGGTGAACTTTCACTTTGACAAGCTTGTTGCCGAGAGAAAAACCAATCTTTATTTTTACAAGTCTCTTTAAATTTTTGCGATACGCCCTGAACTGTTGGCAAAGAATGGAGAAAACGGACCCCAATTTTCCAGTGAAAAGTTACAACTTTAACTATAAACTTTAGATTCAAGTTCAATTTATTGACATGGGCTTCGTATTTAGCTTACCTTAAGTTTTTAGCATCAAAATTTGTTCTTAACCAAATATATATGGATACCATGCTGGCAGGGGTACCTAGTACCTATCCTATATTTTCTTCGTAACCCTTTATTCTACAAGAAATATTTCTAAATGGCATCTGATAAATGAAGCCATAAATTTTGTCAAGTGACAAACGTTTTACCGTCGGTTAAAAAGAAAGATTCTATTTTCCAAAGAAAACAATTCCCTACAAAAAAAAATTAATTTTCCTAAAAAATTCAAAATACAAAAGATCAACCTTAAAGGGTTTCCTCGACCAATCGATTTCATTGACAAAACTCTTAAGAGGTAGAAACATTACATACATACCATCACCATATATATACACTTCAAGCCAAAGACACACCAAGCAAAGACAATAGCGACATAAAACATCTGCATTTAGTCACATTATTATCACAAAATGCCCGAAAGGAGTTCACAAAGAACAAACAGCCAGAATGCAATCCCTCGTCATATTCTTATACATAGGTCTACCTTGTTCCATGTACGTACAAATAAGTACCAGACACTAACATAATTGGTTGTCACAGTTGGGGGCATATTTTACAATCTAAAACTGTGGCCCTTCAGCTACATTGTATCTGAGATCCGCCCTTCTAAGTGACCCGCAAATATCCGAGCCAGCACATTGCCTTTAGTAAACATCGATTGTAAATCATATTTCATTTAATTATCGCATAAACGACTGAGGATTGATAGCGTTCAGTCCAGCGCTTAACAAACAAATCTCTGATGATTTTTTAAAACAGTTTTAGAGTTTTATTTTTAAAATTTAGTCTATGCGTGGAATCCATTAGAAATGATTTATTTAGCTCAATTCGATCTATGCTTTGCCTTATCAGCGCCAGAAACTAGCCACACTGAGCACAACAACAAACGATACGAGGTTTGTCGAAATCTTTTGAATTAATGATGCAGACATCGAAAGAGTTCATTTATAAAAAAGAAAAAATATTTCGTATTAAATTTAAGTCAACATTAATTATTCAACACCTTCAAGCAGAGGGAGAGTCGTTTATTTGCTGTTGTACAGTGTCACCGCATATCGTAGGCGAACACATATTTTTAATTTTGGAAAAATTTCAAACAAATTTGCGGGACCAAAATAAAGTTAAATGTTCTTACAAAAGCCCACATCGAGCGCGGAAAAAAGAAACTAATGGAATGAGATGGAAACCCAATTAGGTGGGTGGTCCGGTCGGCAGAGCTAATAATTTAATTTCGTGCTAATTTATTTAGAGTAGTTCCTCGTTTTTTTTTTTTTGTTTTTTTTTTTTTGACGAATCCAATGGGTATTAATTGAATTTTATCGTGTTATTTGATTTATGCGATTGTTGAGTAAGTCTGTCGCTGATATCGTTTTCTTTACTATAGATACTTAAAAAAAAATTCACCTTACCTTCATACTTTTTTCGGTGCACTCAGAATGATTTATTCCTTTTACGTTCTTTCTGTGTGGCTGCCACGAGTTGTGAAAAAAAAATTAACAACGATGCTGCTAGTGCCGAAGACGCTGTTCCGCGCCTGTCGATGATGATCATGATGGTGATGTTGTGGATTTTTAAACGATCGATGAATCCTTTACCAAAGATTATTGAAGAATTTCTCATTCATTTTCGCCTTTTTGTTCATTGATGCGTATCTCAACATACATACGATTAATTGCCGAGTTCTATAACTTGTTCGGAAAACGGAACTAAACCTCGAATCTGAGATAAAATGGGAAAAAATAAATCAACATCAAAGGGAGAGGAATAAAAAAAAAAGTAATTTTGCTCTGTACTAAAAAACGCTTAAAGAAGAGCGCCTTCGAGATTCTACCCATGTGGTCAAACGACTCAAATGTGCACTCAATTGATTCTGATAGTGATGAAAGATTGTATGGTGAACTGATATGATAAATTAGTCAGACTAGTAAACGTAACAGGGTGGCGTGAAAAAGCAATTTGATTTTAGCAGAAGAAAAGATGGCAAAATCAATCTATATGACATGTGTCCATATAGATTTAAGATCAAAAAGCCTTATCTAAAACCAAGTCACTAAAATATCTCAAAAATTTTTTATCATCCAATATTTTTAAGCGATTCACAATGACAGATCGCCCAAAAAGTAAAAATGTCAAATCAGTCAAAATTTGTTAGCCCAGTAGGGAAAAAATGTGATTTCATATGACCCATAGCGTGAGTCGACTAACCCCAGCAATGGGTTTAATTGACCCACACGAGACGCTTTTGTAAAAATTAGAAAAACTGTCTTTAAAAGATTTTCTGTTAGTCCTTTTCGATATAAGTTTTAAAATTTGTCATACCTATCGTACTTAAAAAAAGAAAAATAGAAAGAAATACATATTTAAAGCCTACTATAACCCTGCTCTCCCCTACCTATCAAAATGTGCAAAATGAAATCGTCCAAAAAATGTCACATCACCCAATATTTTTACCTATTCCGACCGGCCGGCGAATGGAGAGGTCTTTCAGTACAAATACAATTGATACTCTCGGAGGGTTTGTCATACCTTTGCGCGCGTGGCATCAACCCCTTTTCAATAACATAATTTTTTTATCATATTTTTTTATCAGATGCATATTTTTTTTTTTCTTTTTTTTTAATGCCAATAACAATACACTTAAGCGGGAATATTGCATACCGAATTTCAGCTTCCTACGACAACTTTGATTTTTCATGCTAATAAGTGAAGTAGGCGTGTCAGTGGGCGGATTTAAAAAAAAAAAGATTTCAAAAAATAAAAAGAACAGATGTCAAGTCTCAATTTCCTAGCTCAAAATTTAAGGCCTAAGAACTACCGACAGACGGACGGACGAACATGGCTCATTCGACTTACAATTCGGTCTCGATCATATGCCCTTAAGATCTTGTGGGTCTACGGTGATTAGTTCTCTATATTACAAACTATGAAACAAACTTAATATACCTCCTATCCTCCTATGGGATGGGGTCTAAAAAGGCCATAAATAAAACACGCCTTTTAATGAATACTCTGCTGGTTATTATTATTGCTTTTCTCCATAAAATAGTAAAATTTGTGTGGGTAAGTTTTGATATTTCTGTGCAGGTTTTATTTTTTTATGTTCCGTATACTGGCTCAAAGTTTGTGGTGGATCGAGAACTTTTTTTCAGCCTCCTCAAACTCTTTCCACTCGCGATATGCAACTAATTTTAAGCGAATTTATAACCACTTGATCGTGATTATCATAAAAAAATTATGGCTAGGATCTTTTTTTTGCAGCACGGTGACAATTCTTTTGAAAACCATACTTGCCTTTTTATTTATAATACACTCGCGTTCAAGGGTTTATGGCTACCCTTATAATATGTTAACATAACGAGAGTGGAAGAGATCAGAGAAGAAAGAGGAGCTGCTTGCTCATTCATATATTGCATTCATCCTTTGCACAAACCTGCTTTATGTCAGTTTTAACCATTTTCAAACACCTTTAAAATATTAAGGGACTAAAAAAAGGAAACGAAAATTGTCCTTGTATTATCGATCTGTAAAGAATACGTTTTCTATTGGAATTTTTAAAACGATATTCTTATTTTTTCGCTCCTGGGAACGACATCGTCGCTCTTTTTTTAGTGCCAAAATGTCAAAAATTGCTCGTATCAAATTAATTTTATATTTGTCCGGAGGAGCTACTTTGTGATTTCTTTTTTATCCTCCCTCATTTCTTTCCGTTTAATGCCATGGAAGATATAGTACCTATTAAAGCTTGTCCTTTTTATATTCGGGACATTTTTACTTGTAAAAAAGAGAGTCAAAAAAGCAGACTTCCTTTGGCCTTGTCCTCGGCAACCATAAGTTTGTTTTTGATATTTGTTAAAAAAGCCGCATGTTGAGCCAAGGCTATAAACCATGGAACGCGTTACTCCTCAAGATGACAAAGCCAGGGGCGAACGCAATGCGGTTTTAGGGGTTGAAACCCCCGCCGAAATATGTGGAATGAAGAAAAAGAACTTGAAAAATGAAATTCGAAACTAAAATTCTCGGATAAACATAAACTATTTTTTACTTGTCCCCCAACACCCCTGAAACTACCTGATCAAAACATGGGGATTGCAGACAGACAGTACCCAAAAAACGTATTTCATATATATTTTCTGAAAACCCGCCCCTCCCGAAATTTTTTTCTGCGTTCGCCCCTGGACAAAGCATATCATATAAAATTCAAACGTTGCCCAAATTTCGCAACTGTCATTACATCTTCCAAGAGGATGCCCAATAACCCTCTCTTGTTTACTTAAAGAAATAATTATTTAATAAAGCCACAGAGTTTATATAATATAAGAAATTATAGCAGCATTTCCAAGTGGCGAAATAGACTTAAATTTCACATCTTATCAGAATCTCATTCAAGTTGAATATTTTCGTCTTGAGGATCTTCCAATTTGCAAAGGCATATTCTACCTGTGACCCGTTTAGATTTCCAATAGTAATTCTACCTGGCATCCCTAAGCCTCCGCAGTCTGGTTAGTTCCAATTTAATCATAGGTACCTGTTTGGACATTTGTAACCAGAAGATCCATCATAGCAGGCGGAATCAAGTCAGAAAATTTTGAATTAGTATACCTACTTACCAACGATATGTTATGTCACTACCTACCTATATCTTTTGTTTCAGCTTTAGTGATTCGTATTCGCCGCACATGGTCTACTTCATTTGATAGTCTCCTTCAAAAGTAGGTACCAAAATCTATCCAGAGAGGGCAGAAAAATAAATTCTTCTTTTATAATTTGCTCAAAACTTTATGTGCATTTCGATTGCACTCACAGTCCAAGAAGTTCGCATATAAATTAAAAATTTCGTACGCACATGATTTCCGCCAATAATTCATTCAAATTTTCCCACTTCGGTACACAGTTTCGGCGGCAAGGTGGTGGAGGTCTTCGTATCCGTTCAATACGGCTCTCTACATACCGGTATACAACTACAATTTCGTTCAAAATCAGCCTGTTGGGTCCCGGCTCTTGCTTTGGATTTTATTATTAATTTCACTTTTTTTACTTTGTAAGGCGCAAACTGAAAAGATGCAGAAAGAGAATTCCTCGTAGCACACGTTCGCAACAAAAAATGAACCATCGAGACAACTGCAAAAAGGGAAGGCGACGATAATGATTGCGAAAACGACGAGCAAATCCTGTGCAGAAATACACTCGTAGTTCGCGAGGTGATGATGATGATGGTGCTACTACTGAACTGCAGCACATCCGATACGCTGGTGATCCCCCACGCACTATATCGTGAAATTCCAAAGTTTTGACAGTTGGCTTGCATTCAAAATTAATTTCATATAAAAATGGAAATAAAAGTTATGGAAATGGGGAAAAGTCGCTCTGCAATGTATAATGAGAAATAAAAATTGTCAGAAATATGCCACACAAAAGCGTATTTCTATCTTTTTGCTGTGCCATATGTATATTTGTACACGTTCGTACGCAGAATATATGAAAAAAAAACAAACAAAACAAACAGCTGAACCTTGAAAACTGTCAAAAAGTGAAGCAATAAAATTGTTTAAAATCAAACAGGCAATAAAAACGTACAAAAAGTGGGAAAGCGAAAAAAGAAAGATTCACGCTACAGTACACCCACATTTTTTTGTTGTTAAAAAAATTCAAAGAAAGAGAAAAACAGAAACCAACAACAAGAGTTGTTGCTGTTTTTTTTTTAACTTGTGTTGGGCACATGGCATATTGAAATGTACAACGATATCGGCAAACACTCTACAACAGCGAATACTTGTGTCGCCAAATTAATAATTTTTTTTTTTTAGATTTAAAAATGTTCACCCGCTTTGTGTATTATTAATATCAGATATTTTCAATCTCCTTGTTGCGTACTTCAATAAATATTCGCAACACCTCAGTGTTTTGTTAATTAATTTGTTTTTCCTTATTATGGGGTGTGAGTATACGAAGTGAAATTTCGCTCTCCTTTTGCATTCATCTCGTAGGCATAAATTCTTATTGCGAAAGGGTTGTTGATTGTGGGGCGGTTATAATTAATTTTTTATTTTGTTGAAAGAATTTTTATCATTTTCGCCATCGAGCTGAATTATAACCAGTGCTACTTCACTAAGTGAACCAAAGGTCAAAATATATTTTATAAGCGATATCAAGAGGCATGTTAAATCTGAGTATGATGGTGACTAAGAGTCTACGAAATTTGGTTATTTTTAAAATTTTAAATAGGAGAACGTGTTTATTTCTAAAAGTTACTGTAGAATCAAACCCAATAGCTTAAGCCATTTGATATAGAAAAAAGCTGAGAAGTGGCTTTTTTCGTTGCACCGAGTCTAATTTCTACAATAAGGCCGATACAAGTTAACGAGTATAATTTATGTATTCGAAATATAAGTGCCAAATTGACAGTCACTTAGTGTGTATCAACAATTTGCTTTAAAACGACAGAGAAAGACTCCGGTGCAAGGTGTGAATAAAAAATTTACGAGAGGTGTGGAAGCACGTTTGAAAAATACCTAACCATAAATTTTGCAATTAATAACTAAATATTCAAAAACATTAAGATTGATTGCTCATCTTTAAGAATACAAATTATAAAAAGGGGTCTATGACTGCATAAGAATCTTTGATTTCTTACATATTGTTTTGAAGTTATCTTTTTGGCTCAGTCATGTTCGCAATTCAAAAAGTCCTCACTTTTTAATATATTTTTTAGCTTAAGACCGCTTAAAACCGCTAAATGATTGAGTTTGTTAAAGCCTTGCCACGGATCTCTTACAAGATCGCCGTCAGTAAGTTGTGACATGTTCTTATTTCTGATGTGCAATGGGTTTTATTCCATGTAACTGCAAAACGCAAAAGAGTATAGCTGCAGAATATGCTAATCATACATCCTTAAGAATGAATCCTAATCTATAATTGAGGCCATTGCAAGCCATGTATGATTGTTGCCTACAAGCCTATGTATGGTTGTTGAATCTCCTGCCCTTTCCTCTAGGAAGAAGGAAATCCATAGCTGATCTTTTTCGCAGATTTCAATCAACAATGTAGCTAAGCACAACTTTAGCAAGATGATGCAAAGTTTATCTTCATACCAGTTTGTTACCGAAACCGTTTGCGCTCGTTTTTCTCATCGCAAAACTTTTAAGAGATAACTCATTTTTGATCCAATTCGGCAACTCTTATATGATTCTCCCCTACCAACGGTTTAAATCGAAACATAATCTCCGATGTAGCTGAGATAGAATTCAAAAAGATTGCAAGTTTTGTCCCCATAACTTTTTTAAAATTAGACGATCAAAACCAGCCAAACTCGGCTTTCTCATCCCACTGAGGAAAATTTTAGAGTTATATAGGAAGGCAAGTCCACGACCTTTTGCTCCCATTTGGCAACTCCCTTGTGAGTCTCTCCTGCTAAAGGTTTACATCGAAGCTTGATCCCCGATGTAGCGGAGATACGCCCTATCACCAAGATTGCAAACTTTATTTCAATACCTTCTTGCAATAACATGTAGGATAACCGAAACCGATAACGATCGGCTTCCTCCCTTGTCCCTTGACAGACTTCCTAAGCAAGTCCCGCTAGCTGAGATGCAAGCTGGGCACTCCCTGTTGGGCTTAAAATAATGTAGAGGTAAAGAATTTTTGAGTGATTCGGTTGGAGGTTGCACCTGTGACTTTTGATTTGGTGGCGTAGAATCGAGAAGAATGGAAGAACCACTAAGCCGCCCTCGCTTCGCTATCGTCTTAAACGATAAGCTGCCACAAAATATAATGACGATGATGATGACCGACAGCAGTTATAAAGGAGTCCAGCACCATTGCAGTATGTTTTCAAATATACTAGGAGGTACTTATAGGAGGGAACCGTAACCAACCTTTACATGAAAAATCTGTGACAGTGACAAAGAGCACAGAATTTAATTTCAGAAAGTTATTTAATTAAGAAAGGGGAGCTTCCCGGCCTTTTAAGATCAAATTGTATTATTTAAGAATTGGGGACGACAAATTGCTTACACCGAGCAATTTTTAATATAGCTCAATTTGATACTATATAAATAAATAAATAGAGTGGCGCAACAGCTCGAGGTGAACCAGGGCCAACTTCTCAACAATGTATGCTGATGTGTTAATTTCTTTACATACAAGGGGACCTACAATTTTTTGCCGAATCCGAACGGCACTTTGAGAAGTTTTTCAAGACAAATCATACCCTCGGAGGGCTTGTCAGACCCTCGCGGAGGTGGGGGCCGTGAAAAAGAACAAGTCTTTCAATTTGATACTGTGATTTCAAAAAAATTTTGTGGACTTTTAAAGCGAAAAAAAATGTTTCCCTCATTCCTAAAAATGACATCACAGACGTTTAGCCTCTTTACAAGGTATGCAGGGACGACAATCTATTCCTTACCA
This sequence comes from Neoascia interrupta, assembly GCA_947623515.1. NCBI lineage: Eukaryota > Metazoa > Arthropoda > Insecta > Diptera > Syrphidae > Neoascia > Neoascia interrupta. The sequence goes on along the minus strand of OX392464.1, from coordinate 34,065,781 downwards.
CTCCTTGTCGTTTTGAAACCCTACATTTAACAATGCCTTCAATATATTTTGCGGCTTTCCATGTGTCTGCTTCATAAAATGTATAAGCTGGAAGTAGAACCTTTGACATTGAAAGAAATTACCAATTATTAAATTATAACTTATTGCGATAACTTAGCAATTTCGTATGCGCAATAACTTCCAAAGTGGCTATTCACCAAAAGCCGTCCTTTATCCCTTTTCGTTTCACAGCATGCGTGCTAGAGTTTCAGATTAGTAGACGATTCAGAAGAGTCTATTTAGCCTAATTAAGTCTGAATGCCATATCTCAGTCACCAAAATGCATACCCAACAAGGTATATTGTTGTCAAAATTATACTCCATAAATCCTACGCCTTCGATTTTAAATTTGGGTTAGTATAGCTACTTCTTTCTCCGAAAATATTTTTTAGCAAAAATCAAAGTAAATGTTATGCAACAAAAAATATAAATATCACAAATCACTGTGTTAAAATGGATTTCACTTATTTTAAATACAATATTCTAAAGTGTCTTTTCACTAAATTTATTAGCTCAGACGAGCAAATCCCGTTTTTCTCTATGCTACATGAATATTTATTAACCACACCACACGAGCGATTTAAGCTACTGATCGTGACGTAAGCTCACAAGATTACATTCGCATAAAGGCGCTGGGGTTATACTGAATGAAGCCGCCTATAAAACATTAACTAATTATTTAATTATGTAAATTTTTCTGATGAAAAAAAAAGCATAGAAATTTTCTTTTAACTAAAGTGACAAGAAGAACTCATCTATCATTGTTAAAATGATTTTAATAGATATTTAGTAGCAGTAGAGTTTTGTGTTTTTTTTTTATGGCACGGCAATAGGTACGACTTAATTTGAGTTTATTTGTAGCACATGCTTAACAACGTCTTTAGCCGAGCTTGAATGCCTTCTCAAAAAAAAATGCAGGGCCACTTAACACAAAGAAAATAAAAAATCAAAAAATGCATCACCCCGGCTAGCCATCGTAGCCTCATCGTCGGTGGTAGCTTCTCTTTTGCTTACCTTGTTTTTGTGGAAATTAATGTGAGAATTTTTTAATTTATAAGTTTCTCTTGCTACCTTTTGATCATGCGCGGTTGCATACACTATATGCATGTATGCATCACCCATTAAACTCGATAAATCGATGGAGAAATCCAACAAATCCGTGAAGAAGATTGCGTGAATTTGTGCGCAATATTTGCTGTAAATATATTTTTTAAATAATTAAAGCAAAATACGACTCCCCCTCTTTCCAAAAGCCATCTAATGTGATACAAATTGCCGGATACTGAAGCAGGTTTCAGTTCAATAAGGTTGTGTTGTGAAATTCCTGCAATACAAGCTTTAAATCATTGTCTTTAAGGCATTTAAGTCATTATCGATAAAAATACCCATAAATCTAAGTTCGATTCCTTTTGGCTCGAAAAGGAATCCATGTTTTGAGTTTGTCCCACTTTGTGTTCAGTTCATTCTTGCGCAAGCATCGTTTCGGGCGCAAAAAAAAACAATTTCTGGCGCAAAAAAAACATGCAAAAAATCATTTTCTGGAACCATATACAGAATGATGAATTTGTTTTGCATCAATTTATTTCAAATTAGCCGCCTGCCCACACAGAAAAACCTCAACACCATGCTATATCCCAGTCAGCATGTTAGAATTTTTTTTTAATGTGAGAAATGACCTTGAAAAACCCGGCCATACATTTTAGTGATTGCAAATATTCTCGTAAATTATCTCTGTACCTGTTGAAAACAGTATTGGGTCACGTTATGCAATTAGGCGTCAACTTCTTATACCGGAACCATATCTTCTTTGTCATGATGAGCGTAATGATTATTGTCAGGCGAGTTGCTTTCATTTGTGGGATGCACGTACGAATGGTTGGACCGTAATAAAATTTACACTGACAACGGATGTTGCTGCATGAAAACTATAAATGTGTCATATTCGGAAAATGTTTGAGTTCAAGGATAAGTATTATAAGCCAAATAAGTTGCCCAAAATTTTGCGGAAACGTGTGTTTTTTTTTTAAATAGGAACTCAAACGTTAGGTCAAAACTCAAAAGAAGAATAAAAAACCTTCGACTAGTTCATACAGCCTCTTAGAAATATTTAATTCTATTTTTCACTTATTTTATAACGATGAGTACTTCCTATGACGTCCGAGCGCTCATGGTACTGAAAAATACATTACAGAACAACTTACTTTAAAAAGGTATAACTACTTACGTGAAAAAATATTAGTGGAACATAGGTAGGTATTTAAGATGACAGAAAAAATAGTTTTTTTTCACTTGCATTTTTTGTGACTTTTCGAAAACACTTAAAACGACGACTTAAGAACAGCTCCATGATTTTTAAAATTGGACTGGATTTTTTGTTGGATGAATTGATTGATAGCTTAGAAAAAAGGTTCTTCCTATAGAAAACATTAACTATTATCGACTTCAAAACAGTGCGTAGCTTAAATAGTAGATACATAAAATGCTCTTGAAGAAAGCTTTAAAATAATATAAGTTCAATCATTGTACTCCAATTCAAACTAATTTAGCTTTGTTTCAACTCAATGACTTTAACAATGACTTCAAGTTTGACAAAATATTCAGATTCAAGTATTCATCGTCAGCAATCAAAATTTGACGTCAATTTAATGAAATCTTTTTGACAGCTTTGCATTTGGTGAAATCACTAGCATTAATTCAATCTATTGACGTAATTGAATGAATTCAGTTTATATACTCCATCCCAGGATAGGAAGTATATTAAGTTTGATTCATAGTTTGGGAAGATCATGACGTTATCTCGAACTATAAAAATTTCGAATAACAAAAATTTCGAATGCCACCAAATCTCGAATAAACAAAAATCTCGAAAGACAAAATCTCGAAAATATTTCGAATGCAAAAAAGTTTTTCGAGATTTTTTTAAATTTGAAGTTTGTTAAAAAGGTCAGGTTCCTGCCTGTTGCACATATTTTTCACTGTTTGGCCATATATAGTGGAAATTCGCCGGAAATTTTCAAAATTTTCTCAAGCATGTGTGTGTACATTTAGGTATACATTAATTGGAGATTTTTTTTCAAGACTTTTGTAATTCTAGGTCTTTTTTTTTGCTTTCGAGAATATGGCTTTCGAGATATCGTGGTACACTCAGAAAAATAATCACCGTAAACCCCCAAGACCTTAAGAGACCATCTGTCGGTAGTTTTTAGGCCTAAAATTTAGAGCAAGAAACTTGAAACTTGAAACTTCCTTACTTATTGCCGTTCGGATTCGGCAAAAAATTGTAGGTCCCCTTGTATGTAAAGAAATCAACACACCAGCATACATTGTTGAGAAGTTGGCCCAGGTTCAACTCGAGCTGTTGCGCCACTCTATTTATTTATTTATTTATAAGAACAGTTCAAATTAATAGAACCAAAAATTTAACAACCAAAATTTTTGACGCAATAAGATTGACGCTTGACAGTGGTCAATTGGGATAGAGTCAACGATTCGCCTGAGCGGATTTTAACCCTTCCACTAGTTTGAAGTCAATTAAAGTCTTTGAAATAATTTCAAGTCTTGGTGTTAGAAAAAAAATACAAACTATTGATGCCATGCCCACTTTTTTATTCTTGTTGCCATGCCCATTTTATTATATCAGCTTCTTTTACAACGCCTATCATGTCAGGAAATCAGATGAGTTGGTTGGTATAAAACTAAGCTTTTAAATAAAGCTCGTTGTTACAAATCTTTTAGTTGAAAAGTGCTGATTCCACGTGGGTGTTTTACAAATGGATAGTTTTGATGCTCGGTCTTTAAGGAATTTAGCATAAGCTGGGGCAAGTTCCATCACTAAAAAAATAACTTATTTAAGTTGCAGGACAGATGGGGAATGAGCAATAAAATTATGGCCGATAGCAACAAATAGGTCGAAACAATTACGAAAATCGCTGTTAAAAAAAATTACATAACCAAAGGCAACAGCGAAGCTAAAATTTATGCCAAAATAAATTTTATACCAAAAATCAGCTACTTGGTAGTACCTACAGCTAATAAATCAGTCAGCTTAAGTCGTTAAAAAAATCTGTAGACATTGGGTCACGAAGAGGAAGCATTATTCGATAATCTGCTTGTGTGAGAAGCATCTTATCAAAAAAAGCCAGCATCATAGGGTAATTCCATTTCGAATAAGAAGCCATGAAAATCATAAGTAAGTTAGGGACTTAGCCGGATTAGTTTGCAGTCCAAATCGATAAGGGGATGCGATTCCTCAGTATCTATAGTATGAATAGAGATATCTATGTATATATAAACATATTATTATATAATAGATATAAAAATTATAATGTATATATTTAATATTTGTATTCCTATAGGTACATTAAAAATACTTGTATGCGGAGCAATTAACACACACCGCATATACATTGTTGAGACGTTGACCCTGGTTCACTTCGAGCTGTTGCGCCACACTGTTTATATTTTAAATATTACAATATTTGTTGTAGGCACAGTTTTTTTGATTGCTTTGTACTATTTTCCTAAGTGTTTACGGAATTTTTATGGCACATTCAATATAGGAACCTAAAGAACATTATACAAATTTTGCTTATACAATTAACTTAAAGTTGCTTTTTTCTTAATTTTTAATTCCCGCTCGTTGGGTCGCACGGAACTGCTTGTATGTTGCCCTCCAGACCTACCACACCATCATAGCCCCGAACACAAAAAGGATCCCACAAAGAAGAAAATAACCAAGTAACACTCACTTTAAAAGTGTGTAGATGCGTGTATCGCAAACACACTATAAAGAAAAAAGCAAAAAAACGTAAACTCAGATGCATATCGGCCACCAGTGAATTATTAATAATAAATAAATCATTATTAAAATCAGATTTTTTCGATGCCGGCTAAACCAGATGAGCCATGTGTTGTGTGTATGTGCCGGTGATTTGTTGTTTTATAATGTTCTCATGGCGCACACTTGAATGGCCAAAAATGACAGACTTACTACGTGTGGTATAGCTAGGGGATTTTATTTAATTTTATTTACTTTTTTTTTGTTAACCACACTTTAGTTGGCCTTTTTTTGTGGTATTCATTCCCACTTTCGTTGACGGTATGTTTGTATGCGGGGCCATAATACGCGGACGGTGGTCAACACACAGGACAACGGTTTTCATAATTTTAACCTTTTTTTGATATGTCAAAAAAACACATATTTTTAGCCCATAATTTTGATGAACCGAAAGTAATTGGGTCGGAGTAAATTACACAGTGCAGAGAAAAGTAGTCGGGGTAAATTAATAGTGTGCGAAGTTTTGACCAGGGTTTGACAATAATACTGGAGCAATATTTCCTTTTTTTTTGTATGTAAATAATTGAAATTGAGTCAGAAATGAAAGTGAAATGTATGGGTGTATTTAAGATATGCGGATATATTAATATTATGTAGATTTGAATCCTTTTTTTGTAAAGAGATAGTTTTCTTCTCGGACTCATTACCTGTAAATACCTACCTACAATTTTCATGGTCAATGACCGCGTAAATGCAAAAATAATTTCTTTTGCATTGCATGTGAAATATCAAGTTGCGTGCCAGCTAAACAGGTGGCTGTGGTGGAAAATTTCGGACACATTGTGATTGTTGACATGTAGCTAGATACTATATTTCTTTGACGGTTTATAGAACGAGAATAACTGTACTGATTGTTTAACGATAAAGAGGGCATTTAGGTAAAGTTTATTTTTTGTATCTGGAATGTGAAAAGGGTAAAATTAAATATATGAAATCATTATTACTGTACTATTACAGTAATAATGTAATGTATTGTTATTCAAATTATGAGCTTCTTTTTGGAATAAAGCTAAAGGTCATGGTCAATAATTAGAATGAATTGATATTTAATGCTTTCAAAATGCGTTGAAAAATGTATAAAATTACTAACTTATATAACCATATAAATATAGAACTAGAAACTTTCTCCAAACATTTTTTATATTTTTCAACTCATGCTTTAAAAATGCATTGAAAAATGTTTAAAATCGTAACTTATCTATCTATAACTTATCTAAATAATCATTTAAATATAGAACACAAAACTTTCTCCAAATGAACTTGGATAAAGAGCGCTTGTGTATACGTTACTTAGCCGCTGTTCGAGAACTTCGTTCGATACTTTTTGGCACGTGCACAAGAAGCACAAAATATGCTTTGGAAATAATTATTATTACATTAATTAATCAAAACATCAATGTATATGATTAATCTTAAAAGTTTGAACAAAAGCTTCTTTTTGGATTCTTTTTGGTCATAAATATTTAGGTACCTACCACCTGACTTGATGTGGGTACTATACTATATCTAAAATAAAAAAGCCAGTAAGTAAGTGCTACAGTGTGTTCGCAGAAGTTACGGTCCGTTAAACGGACCGTTGAATAGCCCATCCTATTCCATCTACTGCTTTGAAAAGGGGCGCGGTCCAACCGCCCTTATTACAAACTATCAATATTAGCATAGATATCTCCAACTTTCAAAAATGTAATTTTTTGGTTCAAGTTTAATATTTTCGTGAATTCTACCAGAAGGCGTGGCACGTTTTGAAAGTGTGGAATCTAGACCGGAATTCCTTTTAGCTAAAAAACTTATTTCTCCTTCCTAGTTTTTCACAAAATAGGCTTAAGGCCTGTCAAAATGGTTTTTATGGAAAATTTGAGGTTTTCCATCAATACTGCCGCCAAGTGTAGGCGTGGCCTAAACTATTCTAAGAATAAAATGAAAAATCTAGTGTTTTCTGCTTTTTTGAATAAAATGCTTTTGGAAATGTACCCTTAAACTAGATGCCACGCCCACTGGAGGAGGTGGTCCAATTAAATTTTTCTTTTTTGTGCCTTGCATTCAATAGGAGGTGCTAAATGCCAAATTTCAGCTTTTTAGGACGTGTTACGGTTCTTAAAGCTCTGGAGGTAGTATCACATTAACACCGATTGTGGGCGTATCTGAGGGCGGATTAAAAAGTTTTACACGTATACTGCTTCGCATGACGTGGAGCTTACGTACGGTGTTTAAGCTCCCTAGCTCGAAATTTACCGACGGACGGACGGACAAAGCTTATTCGATTCAGAATTCGGTTTCGATCATATGCCCTTAAAGTCTTGGGGGTCTACCATTATTATTTCACCGTGTTACAAACTATGCGACGAACTAAATATACCTCCTATACTATGGGGTGGGATATAAAAATATATTCAGGTGGGATACTTGCCTGAAGGCAATTCTTGTATATCAACCTAATTTATATACAATTTTTTTCATATAAGAAAAATCCTAAATGTGTACTTTTAAAAAGCGTCCATAAATCGGTTAATGGGTGAATGGCATAATAAGCATTGAACTACAAACCCATAGATTCTTACTATAGGTACTTCACGGATACACAAATTCCTCCCTCCAACCCAAACTAAAGAAAATCTTTTTCGAAAAGGAAGAAGCTCCTTCATTTAATGTCAATATAATGTTTCCCTAATGACTTTTCTGTGCTATCGCACATTTTCCGTTGTCACTTTCCACCATGCCATAACCAAATTGTTGTGTATATATTGCTCCCCTAGAAAGCAAATCATCCGGTCAAGTTTGTGAATTTTTAAGAAAAGAAAGGGTATCTTAATGTGTATCTGTAACTATTGATTTTTCAGCTAAAAATTAAACTTTGAAATAATATTTAGCTTTAATACATTATATTCTTCAAAAGCAGTAGCATGTTTTAATTAAATATAGGTGCCGACAATTTCGCAGTCATCACGTTTTAAGCACAATTCGCAGACAAGAAGAAACAAGAACCGCACACAGTACTAGATTTTAATTTAGCAAAAATCTACAAAAAATGTAAACATTTGTTCGGGCCATTTGCCACCCACTGCTGCTGTGTATAAATGTAGGTATAAGCCAAAGGGAACTTTCGGGTTTAAAAATGAGTGTCTAAGGGATTTTCCACCAGTTAACCGCAGGGTGAATTGAAAACTGTGTGAAAATTACGTTTACACAGGCGCTAGTATTTAAATACACACGTGGTTTATCACTGCCATTAAATCATTTTTCTTCGTTAAATGCTTTTCACTATACAGCTCAAGTGGGAAGGAATGGATGTCCTTTTCGTTTTTTATGTAGCATAGTCAAATATTTTCCTAAAAACTTTTTTAAGTTCTATATCTTTTTTCTCGTGGAGGGTAAACTATCTTAGAAGGATTTTTTCCCCTTTTTACATAATCACCACCCAAGTCCTTCTTCTGGTGCGCTTGTTGCAAAAAAAAACTTAATGTTAAACGATATTTAAAGGTACTTTAGTTGAAAAACTGGCTCTTTTGTAGAAGTATATTGTTGTGTTTGTTGACTGTTATTCCATGCTTCCCAACCCGCTGAGTATCGCCTTCATTGTCACTATCAACATCTCCGCGCGCGCACTGCAGGCAACAAAGGTGAGAGTGTATACAAGAAGCACATTTTTAAGGATACGTTTTGTTGACATAAGTGTTTATTATCTGCCACTGCATCATTTTAATGCTGTGAGCGCAGTTAGGATTCGGTTTTTTTTTTCTCGCTAGATTCCTTTTTCTTCTCTTTATTTAGCTTCTTGTGGTTATAGTTGCGACAGGGAGGGCGTACAGTACACTCTGCTAAGGGGAGGTCTTTAAATGGGCCGAAAACCGTATGGAGTAAAGAAAAAACATTTCGTTTGCCTTTTACCTTCTTAATGATAGTTTGTTTTGCATTTTATCTTTAGGTACCTTTTGGGCAGGGCATATAAGGTCGGCACTCGTGCCTTGTGTTAAATTTCGCTTCTCCGTGGTGGCGATGATTTGGTGTGGTCATATGAATATATGAGTAAATGGCGCAATTAGAAAATAAAAAGAGGAAATTATTGCTGATTTATAGCCCCAGATAGGACACAGTCTGTTTATCTTGAGCATACACATTGGAAGGGCAACCCGAAGGAGGATAAGCTTGTTTTCATATATGTCTGCCAAAGAACTGTGTGAAATCTTTAAATCTAAGTCATATCGAAATTAATCGTAATGATAAAACCATTTTTCCGTCATTGAGATTACAGTGTAGTGAATAAATAAATGTGGATGTTATGTACAGACAAATTTTTTAAATGATGCATTATAAAATTTTCAATAACGACCCTGCCTTTGCTTAACACTGAGAAAAAGGATCGCTTACAACATTTTTTATTGAATCCTAGAGCATTTATGCTTAAAAAATATGAGTTATTCTGCATAAAAAGCAAACCTGCTCTCTAAGAAAAAAAATATATTAAAATGCTTTCAGCAAACGTTTTATTTTTTTGTCCAAACAAAAAAATGTTTTTATGAAAAATTCAAATTGAATTCTCAAAAATAGCTCCCTCAAGCGCTTGAACTATTTTTATACTCTACCCAGGGTATATAAAGTTTGATGTGTAGTTTGTAACGCAGCGGAATAATCACCGTAGGGTCCTAAGACCCTTTCGAGATATGAATGGGACCGACAGGAGAATCGATTAAGAATGTCCACCCGTCCGAACGTATGTAAAAAACTTTCAGGCCTTAAGTTTTAAGCTAAAGAGCTGCAAATTGATGAGTGAGCTAGAAATTCAATCCTTCAGATCTTGTTTGAAAATTAGTTGAATCCGTCCACAGACACGCCCACTACACTACAAGCCTGTATGCCTGCCTTTTATAATTGAAAAAAAAATTTTAAATTTTTGGTATGCGACAGTTTTTTTTGTAATTCCCTTGAAGAAAACAGAAAAAATTTATCCTTTTTATCGACCACGCCCACTTTTTAAAGGATTTTAACTTAAAATAACTGTTTTTCTAAAACCGTATATGAAATTTGACATGAATTTCATATATATTTTTAGAAAAACTGAACCAATCAGCCTTTGTTGCTTACTAAACTATTAACGACCGCTTTAAACACTTTGGTGCTCGAGGAATAAGCGAAATACTAATTTGCTTTCAACAAATACTTTCTCATCGCTAGTCAAGCAACCGCCTCAAGAACCTGATTTTTCGGTCTTATATCTACTGTTTGGGACAAAAATACTATTGAAATGTAGTCCAAAACCACGTGATCATAATTAAAACTTTGTTTTATATTATTAAAGGCCTACAGTATAAAAAAGAAAAAAAGAAAAATGGAAAAAGAGCAGAATTTTGTAAACTTACAAGCTTCAATTTTTTTCAGTACATAGTGTTTTCAGCAACAGGTGGCTGCCTTCAAATTTAAACGCATTATTAACACCTGTTCGTGTCATTTATTTTTTTTGGAAACTTATGACAAAACATAAACATCGTCCATATAAAACATTTATTACTGCTCATGTCATATATTTACATGAGCAGCCCTCGCATTTTGCGAAATGTTCTCAATTATTATATCCTGAGTGATAAATTGCGAGTTCATCCAATAGAGAATATCGCCCCACAATTATTGTCAATATTTGAGTCAAGCAATGGTTACCTTTCCTTTATATATTTGCTAGTTATGAATTTGTTATTTTACATCGCATGAGGATTAATAAATTTATTATTTAACTTTGCTTTAATTTACTTTTTGTTTGCTTTTATTCATTTTTGCTTTTTATTTCATAATTTTCAGGTAAGATCAACACCATACAACAAGAACTTCATAACAGTTACAACGGTAAGATATGAGTAACTTTATAGATAAATAGTTTTTTTTTTAAACAACCAAGTACCTTCCTATATATTATCATACATCATAATTGTAAGAGATCACTTGTTTTCCTTTAATGTGGCACAATCTTCCTCGCAGTTAAGTGGCACAGATCACTCAGTTCACGATAACTTTGCTTCAAGCAACATTTCTTCGGAAGCTGCGTGAGCATTCATCCAAGAAACATTTAATTATTGGACTCAGTTGCTTTATTGTGGGTATAGGGTATAATAAGTTTTCTTGGGTCCCTGCCCCAATTAAAGAGTGTCGTTGAGATCGATTTTAAAAAGTAGGTACCTAACATGGATTTCTTAAGTAGAAATCTTTGTTGTTTTCCCGCAAGCTTAAAGCTATGTCTATGTTTATTGTTATGGGGCTTATAAGAATATCAGAAACCTACAGACCATCGCACCTAGGGGACATAAAGCACCACAAACTACAAACTAACAAAACTAATTTACAACAATTTACAATTGTAAAAATATTATACATATAATAATGGTTGGCTATCACAATATTTGTAGAATTGTAAATTGTTGTAATTTTTCACTTTTCAATATTTAATTTAATTTTGTAAGGCTTTGCCATAAGGCCTGCTCCCCAATTCAAGCAACGATACGTTCGGTTAGATTTTAAGTTAATTGTTTTACAAGGTTCTCACTCGGCCTTTGTCGAGAAAGTGTGTATGGGTAGGGAAATCTTGGTGAAAACCCACTGTAGAAAACCCACTCAGTGCCAAGATTTTTCAGCGAAACACACAAAACGGAAGCTAAGACCAATTTTGATTGTTTTTTTTTTCTTTGTTTTAATTTTTTTTACATTTTTTCACTTTAAGTTTCTTTTTAACTTTCACAATAAGTAATGCGCCCTGTGTAGATGGCCAGGATCGCCCCGAACTGCCAATAATCCTGCAATTTTAGGGAAATATATCATGTAGTGAGATCAATATTTTATTCGCTTACTTAGCGAACTGTTATAAACAAACTCAAATAATATGTAAAATGTTAGGGTATACGTGCTTGAGAATATTTTTAATCCGTGAAACTAAGCCTTACCATATGTTCTCGGTTTTCTTTTTTTTCGAACGAATGAAGACGTGAATGTGATTGATTTGAAACGTCTCATAGCAAAGATCATTTTTATTGCCATGCATCTTCATCTCACTGTCTTTGCCATCATATTCCTGTTTGGTTTTTCTTACCTCAAAAACAAGTCCAACTTTACCACGTTTGATTTCGCTTCCAACCTCATGTATTGGATCTGTATAAAGTTCTATCTCAACGCATGGTAGATAATAACTACCGATGAGATATAAAACACGGAATCGTGGGTTTTTGTTCCTCCCCTTATTACGTGGCTGCACATCATTATAGGGCAAACTGTAAGCAGCATTGTAATAAAGCTGCGATCTTTAAAGTCGCAAAGCAGGTATGGGTTATCAGTTTAAGCAGAAATTACAAGTATGACAAGGTCAGGGAATCGTAATTTTCATAATTTTGTGGTATGCGAATTGACTGTTAAATACGTGAATTGTATTTTTTTTAAGTATGGCCATTAGTATACGTATTTGAAATTCCAGGCATTTTAAATATGCTCGTTAGCCTTAGGTTGAACTGACATGTGTTGTTAAACTTTTTTAGGTAAATTTTTTCTGCCACTGAATTTTCTCGTAAGAAGTAGTTGTAGTCTTCAGATATTATATAAGCTGGATACCTTTGGGATACCTTTGGCAGGAAAACATATCTCACAAACTGATCCACATATTATTAGTTGTCAACTAAAATTATGACTATTAGAACTCGAAGTTCTAAATGGATCTGCATCAAATTTACATGTGCTACCTACATGTTTTCACTTTTTTATTTTCGATTAATATCTTCAAAGTTACGAGCACTTAAGAAAGCGTCCTTTTATGAAGAAACTGCAGTAGAAATGGGTACCAAAGCGAAAAAAATGCCTATTTATGTGACTGTATTATGTGCCTCTATGAAGACTAGACGCATAGCCACATGCGATCTTCAAAATGTAGTCGACTTTAGACAAATTACTATAAATATAAATATAATAATACTACAAAAATACAAAAATTATATTAATATTTTCAATATAATTTTTGTCAGATATCATTTGAATTTAGTGAATAATCATTTTAAGTTAAAACTGATTAAAATATGGGCGCTTTTCAATGCTAGAAGGAATCATTTTTCTATCTTTTAAAAGAAAACCAAAAAATAGGGTTGCATAACCAAAAACCCTTTGCAGCAGAAGTTTGACTAAAATTCTTTTTCTTAAAAGTAAAGGTTGCCGCAAGTAACATTTCGGTGTCTGGACCGGATTTAAATTTTATTTCTAAACCAGATTTGTTGGACCTAGACTCTCAGTTTACCTACCAATTCAACTCTTTAGCTTGAAACGAAGGCCTCAAGTTGTTTACGCACAAGGTACGGACAGACTGAAATGGCTAAGAAAATCAAAAACTAGGGAATATAAATTAGGTTTCTCTAAAAAATAAATAAGGGGTTCTCTAATTGAAGTCTTGGTTTCAATATTAATGAAATAATATTAATATTACAAACATGTACAAGCTCAAAAGACTGATTTAAGTTAGGTACCTATAAATTTTTTTGATCTTAAATTACAATTTTTTATTAAAATTGATTTTTTGCTTATTATTTTATATTGCAAAAATCTAAAAGCACAATCTCCGGCGGTCAAGCCTTGTCTTTTCAGTACAGGAAAGTGTAAAAATTGTTAGGTTTTTCTCACTATTAGAGATGTTTGTTGACCCAATAATGTCAACCTTAGTTCACAGATTTTTTTAACACAAGTACATTATGTTCACGCTTGATTATGGAAAAAAAATACTAAAGCCCGTTTTTTAACAAATTTATTAAACAAATTTCAGCCTTAGAAGAGCGCAAAAATATGCTTAGATATTTAGTTTTTATTTTTTTATGCTAATTTTTGTTGTTTTAACGTGCTCTTGTGTGATAATCTACACACTTAATAAAACTCGACACAAAAAATTTGCAGAATAAACACAAGCAAATTGGCATGCTAATCGTTTTGCCCGATTAAATATTTAAGCTGCTTGATATTTTCCACAACGTATAGTCACAGATAAGACACGAAAAATTAAAAATTATAGATATTCCGATTAATAATTATTGGTTTCAAGATTTTTCGTTGTGATTTATTAGTTCATAGACATCAGAAGAATACATTTCTTCTTCTGCAGAATGAGAAAAGAAATAAATCTTTTTATTTTCTCTGATAATTACATCTCAGTCCATGTGAAGGAAGAATGAGAAACGACCCTTGGTTTGTGCTCAGTGCGAAACAAATTGTCCTCGAAAGCAGGTCACTGGGTCTATTCACCTCGCCGTTGTATAAAACTCACGAAGAACAAATACCTATACCTAGAATGTGGCGGGCATGATGAATCGGTACACTTGTTGTAATATATCGTAATGGGTATTATTCATATTTGCATGGTACATACACACACTTATACACAAAAAGTATCTATAGGCAGTGCGCTGTTGGTAGGTAGCCTCATCTATGCAAAAGCTTGGGCATTTTCGGTGGAATTTAATTCAACAAAAAGAATATAGAACTCAGAGGGTGCCTGCCGACACGACATGATCCAGATACCTATCTTTGTCGAGAGAGTAAAAAATTACATAAATCATATTTCCTGAGTTTGCATTTGGTTGGACCGGTAGTTGTTTCGCGTAACGATTTTCCGGTATATTGACGGTAGAGTTTTAGTATGAAAACGTGTTAAAAGCTTGCCAGCTTAATGACTGAAAAAGCACAAGAGATTTTATATGTGATGACAGTTTTTTTTTCCAACACTACATCTTCCCGAGAGATTGAGAAATGTAAAAGCTACTTGAAATTGGTCTTATGAGAAGCTACGCCATACCTTGGACTCAAAAAAAAGGCGACTTAGGCGCCTGGCAGATAATCTATCGCAATTTCTTCTTTTGGGAAGCCATTCTTGTAAAATAAGAAAATTTTAAGAGGACTTTGGTATGGATGAAAATAAATTGTGTTAGATGCCCCATGGATGTTTTAAGACCACTGCCTTAAGGCAATATCGACGAAAGAAATGCCCCTGGTTTTGATCAACACGTTATTTCATCATCGCTTTCTTGACGAAGCATAATAGTCACACAACGCCCAAGTTTGTTGAAGGCTCAACCGCTAATAAACTGCATATTGAGGTTTTTTGGGGGTTTTTCACATAATTGTGTACACTGCGCACATCAATAAACTTAAGCAAAGAACAGCCTAAGCGTGACCCTTAGAAGATATACGAAAACTTGGAAAAGTTTTTCACGACCTCGTTCTTCACAAAAAAACCTGCTGACAAAAGGGGAGAGCTCTAATTTCTCTATCTCATATCTATCTTATATCTCTATCTGCAAAAAAAAAAACTATTAAAGATAGTTAAGATCATTGCAAACGAATGCAATTAATTTCGAAGAATTGAGAGTGACATAAAAGTTAGCTCAAATTGAAGTTGTCATCCTCACCATATTCTCTTTTTTTATTATATTTATTTTATTCATGTTTGTTGTTCGATTGGTTTGCAATTATCATTGCTTGATTTTTGTTAAAAAAAACAAATATTTTACGAAACATAATTAAAGTATAATCTTTGCTTAAACGGACCTTATCTCAGTAATCCAACGAGTTGTCTGTTGCTTATATCGTAAGTCCACTTGCATAGCGCTTTTTTATTTACCTACCTACCTAATAATTGCAGTGTGCATCTGCAGAATATACAAAATCCAATTGAAATTCTTCTGTGAAATTATCAAGAAATGCGCTCCAGAATACGGAACTCAGCAGTTGTTGAGGGATATATGAGTGGATGACGTATAATTGGATGCTTGTTATGGGGGGATATTCAAACAGAAGCCGAAGTGGCTTGTTTAGACATTCCTTATCGAGTTCATCGTTCTTTTCTATCATCAAAGCGAATTCAGAACAAGCGCCAAATTCATTCCTATTATAGGAGCCCATTGAGTGCAATAGTTCTGCATTTTATTTAGTAAAAATGACTTGCATAGCTTAGAAACCCATTAACGGAAAAAACACATACCTAAGTTCTATTTGGTTAAATAATTTCCTTTTTGTTATTGATGAGAAAAAATTTTCCAATCTTAGGTATTTTAAAGATACAACAAACCATACTTTCCGCTGGTTAATAATAGGACCTGAAATTTCGGGTGCACTATAGCCTGGGCGGGTTTTCCTTAATTTAGTTCGATAAGTTTGTCTGGAACGCACTTTGTAGTATACGAAATACGAAGGCTGTTCGATGAGTCAGTGACTTTGATGCTAGATGGTTCTAGCCTTGCATAAAGCAATTTTCTCTGATCGTTTTTTTGTCATTGATATACAAAAAAAGTGAGTAAGTGCAAGAGTTGGTCTGTGGCAAACTTCTATATACCCAACCCTATATACCGTGTCACTTAATCTTAAAGTTTTTTGGCCCGAATTCATAAATTATTTCAAAAATTCACAGAACTGGGCATGAGCTAAAAATTAAAATCAATTCATTGTGATTTCTTTACAAATAATTACAATTTTTCTGGTAAAACTTTTTCGGAAAAACAGTTTTTTCCTAAAAACGCCCCTAAAAGTGGGCGGAGCTCAAAACTTTGTAGGGATCAAGCTTAGCACATCAAACCCAAGCAATATTTTAAATATTTGTCGTACAATTTTTTTGGATTTGGAGTGAACTTTCCGGGTTTTTAAAGAATTATAGCATGTTCATGACGGTCCAATTTCTGCCCTGTTAAGGGTCGTGGGCCAATCTTACTGTGTACCAAATTTTGAGCTCCTGCACCATACTTAACTTGACCAAAAGGCTTTTTGAAAGAAAATGTGATGTAGAGGTTATCTTACATTGAAGCCAGTGGTGGGCGTGGCCGTTGACGGATTGAGTCAATTTTAAAAGAAATATTTCTTTTGGTGCAAACAAGCATTCGTACAGTTTTCAGGCAAGTTATTGCCTACAAAAACTTAGCCGTTAGCTTCATATTTTCCTCGCGGCATTGTTTTTTGACCATCTCTTTGTTTATGGTTTTTTTATATAAAATTCAATTATAGGTATAATTTAACCGGTATAGTGCATGAGTCACTTAGGGAGGTAGGTAGAATAGTGGCTTATTAAATGCACTTAGGCCAAAAAGTAGGCCCATTGTACCGCCACGTAGATATATGACCAAGGGAGTTGGTTGGCGTGAATTCTTTGACAGCCAGCCAGTCTTTTCAATGAATTTTAGTAGCTTTTTGACCGGTGTTTCACTAAGATCGCTTAAGCAGTCGTAGAAGTAGGAGCCTAGTATGGATTTCCTGTACGACGCGAGTGCCGGGCAGCAATAGAGAAAGTGTTGTACGCTTTCTTCTTCTTCCTCATCTAGGCAGCTTCTACAGAAGTCGTTTGAGAATAGACCTAGTCTTTTTGCGTGAAGACCTAATAGGCAGTGTCCGGTGATAACTCCCACTGCAGTGTTAATTTTGGATCTCTTTAAGGAAATCAAGCTATCTGATCTTTTGAGATCGAGGCGAGGCCAGATTTGCTTGGAGGTTAAACAAGTCGTGCCTGTCCTCCATCTGGCGTTAGTTTCTTGTATGCTAAGATTTTTGAGCTGTAATTTGAAGGTAGGAGTACCTATATTACAGGAGATTTCATCTTCTGGCAGTCTAGTGGCGTTCTAAGCAAGTTTATCAGCCTCACAGTTTCCCATGATGTCTCTATGACCTGGCACCCACTGAACTGTTCGGACATCTCATCAAGAGATGTGCGACAGTTAATAACTAATTAAGAGTTTATAGATATTGATGTCAGGGATTTGATGGCAGCCTGGCTATCCGTAAAGATATAGATATCGTGGGCGGATATCACGTTCCAATTTAGCCAGGACAGGGCTTCACAAATTGTCATTATTTCTGCTTGGAAGACGCTGCATTGGTTGGGTAGGCGAAGGGATTTATATAAGTTAAGGCACTCAGAGAACACACCACTTCTTACGCCGTCTTCGTCTAATGAGTCACTTAGATTAGTACACAATAATTTTTTACCCATTACTAGGGCTCATGTTGCATATCACACACTTTTTTAATGCTGACTCGTCTTAGTATAAGGCCCCAGCCGTAAGCCTTGGAGCTAGTGCTGAAAAAATAGATTAGAAATAAGATTAGCTAGTACATTGTAATTCTGGTTAATAAATAATAATATCTAATAAAAGTACAAGGTAGGGCTAAGAAAAAGTTTTAGAAGTTTTTTTTTTTAATAGTTTGGTGCCGACGGCAAGCTGTATGTTTTCGTTACGCCGTGCCGTTAAAAAAGCATAAACCTACCCATCTACTTCTTGTTAAGTAATACTTGTCCTCTTTGCTAAGCACTTTTGTTTTTTAAACCATAACATAATATAAAACTAAGTTGCTGCTCATTAAACAACAGAACCCATCACAAGTAAATGCGACAAATCAAAATATTAAACACAAATTGAATACAAATGACACAAGCGAAAGTCAACTAATCAGCAAATTGTTCCATCTCTCGCTGTTTAAACACCAGTGTCACATCGTTTAACCTATTTCGCGTTATACATATCAACATTGAAAGAACAAACCACTAAGTTACACGAGTGATATTCAATTTACTATTTTCCAGAAGCACTTAACAAGGCAAAACGCCTGCTAATTATCACCTGGGAAGATTAATGCGCGCGCCAAACTGCAAAGGTACGAAACGAAATAAAAGATAAAATGACGCAAACCAGCAATTGCAGCCAGCACTTCAGTCTTCCCCTGTATTCCCCCTGCACACAGTCTGGTGCACAGTATACAGTACGACAGGCGGTCGATGTTGGGGACACGCTCGCCCGGTTGGATACAATAAAACCTCAAGCAAACGCATTAACTTCACAATTCAACCGAGAATGCATCGCATGCTCGCAAGCAAAGCACACACAGCACCTCTTCATTCACAGAAAGTGTATCTAAATCTGTTTTTACGAACACGATTAATTTTGCGAACAAATTTCACCGCGTGGAGTTGTTGTAATTAATCAAACTTTTTCTGTGTTCCAGTGTTTTAATATATTAGAAGTCCATTTAGCGACGGTAAAGTTGTTTCGCAGCGCACACTTTGTTAAACACAACCTTTTCTAGTTCCCGCCACAAACTTGACTAAAAGCAAAGGGATACCCGCCACTTGCACCCGCCACAGTGGTAGCACTAGGTTTCTGCTAACTATTTGGTGCCGGTGCAGTCTGGCATAAAAATAGAAACGTGCAAAACAGCGCGTTGCAAAAGATACACGTAACGGAGCTTATGCCAGGATCTTTAGCATTGTTATTTACGAGTTGTTGAGCTGGGGTTGAGAGCACACCCGAAGAAGCTTACAAACAAGGGCGGCAATAAATAATATTCGCACATCGTAATGCACAGTGTAAAATATTCCCGAAATGACAGAACTGTTCCAAATTGTATACCAGCGAAGCACGGCAGGCGCAGAAAGAAAAAAAAAGTAGGTATCTGCATCGCAGTGAACAAACCTATAATTTACCATGATCCAAGCGGCGAGAGCGGCCAGAGACTTAGCCATGAATGAAAACGTTGAGAAAAAAAAACAACAAATTTCCAGCTCCACCACCACCGCACCGGCACCATGTGAGGCGAAGAGATACCAAAACCAAGGAAGAGCGCGCGAGTAAAGCCTCTACTAAGTCCAAACCTTGAAGAGTGGTGCACAGAAGAATGACTGTTCAAATCCGCCGAACAAACCTCACTTGGATGAGTAATGGAAGAAGATTAACAATCGTCGCCATTCCCACTATGAGAACCGAACCAATACTACCGCACTACCAGCCAGCACCATTGCCATGGACACCATTTCCAACAATCGTCATCATTATCACCTTTGCCATTCGACTTTGAATCCATCGGATAGGTACCTACCCATTTTGGATTTGGTGGATTTTGTATTCTTCTCGATGACCGTCTGTGTGCTGTCAGTCAGTTTTGGTGTTTTTTCCTTTTCTGCACACACAGGTAGAGTGAGGTCTTTTGGTAACGGTCACAACACCACCGGCTGTTATGACGTACCATACCCCTCTTTAAGTTTTTTTTTTACCTTTGTCTTCTTTGCATGCCATCCATCTTGTGGAAGTGTGGATGAAAAGATGGAACATGGGAGAAAAAAAAAAACATGAAAATTAATTATGTTTGCTCACGTTTCGTTATGGATACTAAACGTGCACACACATGTATGAGTTTTGAGCGTTATCTAAGCGCAAGTTCTATTGTAGATTAAAATTGCTCAGGCTGGACACATCAAACGGGAGCTAAAGGTGATCAGAAAACCATTTGTTTGCCAATGGATGACTGTTTATTAATTTTTTATTACCGAACATTATTGATGTGAGCTGATGTTTTGTGGGCATCGTTTTAAACGATTTTCGAGGTTGCAAGCCGAATTTTATCAAAGACTCAAACCCACCGGCGAATTGACACATTTTTACCTGAAGCAAAAGGGTGTTGCCAATGTGCCGGTTATAGTAGTTAAGCTGGTCCAATCGGATTTTTACCTGTGGTGGTTTTTTCAAGTGAGATAATAAAGGGTCTTATTAAAGTGTTGATTTCGAAAAAAGGAAAACACCTTCCTGTAAGACAGATACCTATTGCAAATTAGTCAGATTGCGCTTCTTATTTGACTGGGTGTTAATTTTAGCTCATTGCTGTTATTTACCTATGCATATAGGGGAATGGCCTTGCAGTGTTGTTGTTTGTCTGATCTGATTCCCTATAATTTTGTGGGTAGACACAATGTCTATGTCTGTAACGGTTTGGGGCAGTTGAAAACCCAAACTGTGTTTTAAATATTATCCATTAAAACTAATGCTCCAAATGGTAAATATGAACCAATTACAATGGTTAAAATACTTAAAACCAAACAATATCTATAAGCAGGATTTTTTCGATGGTCTAAGCTTTAAAAAACAACCGATTAAGGTCTTTTCGCACGAGCAACAGAACAGTCGCCGCCGACAGTTTAGATAGGCTAAAAAAAACATTGAGTCTTACGGGTACGACTAATGAAGATATTATGCTACTTGTGGAATAAGTCTGACAAGACTTGATATGCTCTATCCCAGATGATCAAAATTTTGCATAGTTCATGGAGTAAAGCTGTCAAATGTCATACCTTTTTAATCTTGACATACCTTGTCAAGCCTTTTTGCAGTCCGCTTCTTGTGCCCTAGTCTCAGGTCTTGACCACGCTAAGCTGGTTTTTAATGCGTGTCAAAAAGTTCGAGAAAATTTTAGTTTAGATATCAAATTTTCTTCTGAGGCTGCGCAAGAATTTTTAAATACTTCGAAAGAAACTGGAACATTATGAAAACGCCACGAGCGTCTGATTCTTATTAATAATAAGTTAATACTTTTATAGGATAGTTGCTATGATTCCCCCCTCACTGGTACGGGTTTATACTATTTCGGTTAACCTTCCCCTAATTTTAACGCGAGTTGCCTGTAGTACGTGTTTACACCAAAGACGGTTACCCTAAATCAGCCTGAGACATTGCCTGAGGATTCCGCCTGCAAGGGTTCACACGGAACCGGTTACCCTTGCACCTTCCCATCTCCGAGGATAATTCTTAGGAGAGAAGCAACAGGTTCGGAGTTATACCGAAATCAGTTGCCCTGCCGGGTTTTCTCTCCTATAGGAACTAACTATTCCTCACTGACCCACTCACCTCCTCCTCTACCTCAAGCAACCTCCCCACCCCCGTATCCGTATCAACAAGGTAAATTCCCATCTGGAGTCCAACAGTAACGAGACCACCCTTTCTTCAGGAAGTCTCACACTGACCCCCTGAACTCTGCTGACAGCGGTTCACACCAAAACGGTTACCCCCCGCCTTCATTACCCTCGTCTTAACCAATAAAACTCTGGTGACCTTCGGTACAGGCTTATACCGTCACCGTTTGCCTAGACCCCTTCCACCCAAACGGGTAGTCATCATTTAGGTCCTGGGGCTGGTAACCCCGGTCCTACAAGTGGTATCACAATGGACCTTCTTTAGTCTAAGTGTGTCCGTGCCCAGCGGGGACAGCCACCCAACCTAACCTAACCTATAATGTTATGATTCCCCTTTTGGAGCTCAAGATGTTGGTTTGAGGTTGGGAGTAGAAGCACGAAGATATATGTAAGAATGTCACGATACATTTTGCAATGAACCTATTCACCGGTCTCAGGCCCATGGCGTCAGTTTTCTCGGCTCTTCAACCCAAAAATATTGCTGTAGGGAACAGAAGATGAATTGTGTGCTGTTGTTCCAATCCTTACCTCGACATTTACAGAGCTAGTAGAAAACGGCATCATACCGGAAATAAGGCGGATACGGCGTCGCATAGTAGCTGCAAAAATTAATTTAATGGATGCCGAAATTTGGACAAACTGAATTTTTAAGCTTTATTGTTGAGCGGGACTTTGCATTCTCGTTACCCCGTCTATCATTGAAGACTGATAATTTATTTAACTATTTGCGTCTCATTTGCATCATGGGAAAGAAGCTTTTAAAAATTAAAATTAACTAAAAATTATCTAAGGTCAGACTATGATAATGAGCCAGACTAGGCTAACAAATTTGGTTGTACTTTCAATCGGAAAGAAACACACAAAAAATTTAGATTTTGATGATAAAATCGAAACGTTTAGTGCAATAAAGCCTCGAAAGCACCTTTAAATAAAAAGCTTGTTTGTGTTTGCTAGTTTTCTCTATAACATTTTTTAAGGGGTGTTCGCTAACTTTACTCCGGGGACAATGCCTCTTAGTCCGCCCCTGATTGAAGGTGCTTTCAATAAGGTCTAGATCTGCGCATTTAAACGAAACTTAGAAAATCTAACGTTGGCCATTGGCCAAACGGGAATAGTTTTATTGTAAATCAGTTTAACAATAGAGAAATTAATGCATTCATACACTCGACTAATACCTCTTCTGTATCTTTGTGCAATCTATTTGTTGATCAACTCTCTCCTTCTCCGCCTAATATAACGAATCTGGAGTCTCGAACAGTCATGAAAATGTCGAAAAGAAGCACGCATAGGCAAAGAAGTTCGAACTTTTCTTTTAAAGCTTGATCCGAGATTAACTCTTTCTGTATGGGTATGTAATTATATGACAGAAGGATATAATTCTAATTAGATTACTAGTTATTACGAAAATGTATAAAATTTAATATTTAAGGTTCTTATCTTATCCTCGCAGGTCGCAGTGGCCTAAAAGATATTTTTCAAAAATAATATTTATCCTTCGAATTATGTGTCTGGCTACTACTTTGCCTGATGTAATAATTCCTTTCAGTCCGACATTTTGTAAAAAGTAGGAACCTTTAACACTTGTTTTTCTTTTCCTCGTATGGTAAACTGACTTAAACCCACCTAAACTATACAGTTTAGAAAGTAAGATTTTTCATAATGACTCACTTCATCAGATTTTTTTGTAGTAATGTGTTAAAAATGGCCTCGAGTCAACTTCACCAAAAATAAAATCAAAGAATGAAAAAGAACTCTGAAAAAAAAAGATCAACCATTGACAAAAGGGTACATTCAATAAATCTTAACAACACAACGCACATCACCAATACGAATAAAATTTGTACCTACCACTATCAACACCACCTTTACCTTGTAATAACAACATGGCCGAATTCTATAGTAAGCAACGTTGAATATAATATGAATCTCTCTATACCCGATGATTAATCTTAAGATCTCATCTGTAAGTGAGTACCTCAAGGCAGGCAACTACCTATCTGTTTTTGTTTTCTCGGGAAATAAATCTTTGAATCACAGGCAATACATCAATAAATGCGGCAGAGCCATTATCTCCAAATGTCAAAACAAACTCAACCCACAGACATATGCAGTTACTTATAGATGTATACTTATACGCGTTGCATTAGATACATTTTTTTTTAGGTAGGTAATGAGTAAAAAAAGACGATCTACAACGATAGGAGGTCAATAACAAAGGCTCTGAGATGTTGTTTCCGTTTAAATGGAATTTTAATATATTCAATTGTCAAATATGAACTAATGGCAAAAACCAAAAATGGTAGAAAGATGGAGTTAAAAGGCTTTTAACAAAATTTTTTTAGGCAAATTGTCTAAATATCTATTTATACAATTAGTCGGTTGAAATACCAATTTTCCGCTAAAAACTACAGAAAAATAAAAAATTATTTGCAGTGTACAAGGTTCGCACACTGGTTGGTTTTTATCTTTTTAGTTTAGCAAACGCGTTTTTTCCTTAATATGGCACTATATTAAGGGGTTAGCCAAGTTATGGCAATTCCATATTATATGACTCTGAAATTGCTTATTGCATGCCGGCGTAAATGTTGTCAAAAGAATGATCGCGATCCCTGATCCTTATAATCTTAAATACTTTTTCAGACATTTATTGTAGGTTCCTATAAGCGCAAATAGTAGATTTTGTAACTTAAGATCGTAAAAGTTTTATTCACGAACCCTGCATTGGTGTGTTGTCCATCTGCCTACATGCCTACAACTTAGATTACACAATTGAACATTTTAAACAGTCAAGATCACTTTTCGGTAATTTCAGTGGATTCGTAAAGTGATTAAAATCACATGAAATGTCAGAGGAAACTTTTATTGAGACATTTGTATGTTTTTTATTCGTTCCACCGATCGTGCAACTTGCATACTTAGTCATTCCTTCCCCAGGATCATCTTGTCCCGAAAAAGACAAAAAAAAAAAAAACCTCAGCGAAATTTTTACTTTATATCTTTTCACTTTTATTTTCTTTATATATATTTTTGTGTAAACTTGTATTTTTGGGCGTGATCAAAACATTCGAAAAGAAGTATAATAAATCTTCGTAACATGACACTTTTGGCGGTTGGATAAAATATGTTACCACCAACAGATATTTGTTTGCTACAAGAAGATTCATTTTCGTTCTGGTTAAAATGAAATTTTAATTCACTTCTGAAGAACATTGAAATTTATGAATATTTGGAAAAATTATTATTATTTTTAAATTGTTTAAATTGTCGCCGTCTTGAGCTTCACGCTCTTAACTATGTGGCAAAAGTCATCAAAAGCTGGCACATTTTCTTAGTTACACAAAGAAGAAACCCCTTAAGAATAACCGCTTATCTTCTATCTTAAGTGGAATGTGTGTGCGCGCGTGCGTTATGGTCAAGGCAAGACAGCTGTCAAGAGACATCTCAGTGTGCTAAGGCAAATGGACACACACATACTTGTATCACAAAAGAATGCATCAAAAAGTGAAGAGACGCACACAGTGAAAAAAATAAAAATAAAAAATCTACATACGAGCTCGCATATAAAACTGTTAACTAACTCAATTTTGTATCTGTCAAAAAAGTTCTCGCATTTTCGAGATTATATTTAATTTTTAGTTGTACGCTCTGCACGGTGCTGCTGTCTGTACGCACCTACCTCGTCCTTTTACACTTCTTGGGCACATTGTGTCTGGTGTGGTTTGACTGCGGCTTTATAGTATTTTCTTGCTGTCAAAAAGAGCATGCAAAGGGTAGCCTCATATTCCCCACAAGCACACACATGCACGCACTCGTTGAAACTTATACACTGGCTCTGAATGGCACTAAGATTTCAGTCCTAAGGAACCCAGGCTCTTTTGGCAGGGTGATTTCTGTCTTATTTTAACTGAGGTCTCCGCTTTGGTCCAGAGTAGATTGTGTTACAAGCGATTGCCACAACATATTTAATTTTTAGCGACTTTTTCTTATGGATCTTCACTTCTGTGCTGAGTCTGTTGAAAATGAAAATGTTTGCTTATGTATTCTGGGTGACAATGTTTTTTATAGCTTGAGTTGATCCCTGTCGGGTTCGAATGCCTGGTCGAGATCCTATCCGGGACCTCGTGCACACGAGTCCGTTGCACTTTGGACCTGCAAAATTTCAGCAGCTTACTCCAGTTTCGATATTTTTCATGCTAATATATAAATTACACTTGTGCCGCTTTGGAACCTAAAAACCACAGACATGAAGTTTTAGCTCACAATTTAGAGACTGAAGACAACCAAAAGACATAGGAACGGGCGGGCATGTCTTATTCGACTCCAAAATCGATCTGGACCAATACCCTTAAGGTCTTGGTGCTGAATATCTGAGTGTTGAATATTTAAAGAGTTGAATACCTAAAAAGCGAAGCGAAAGGATTAGAAGAGGAAGAGAGGAAAAAGAGGTACCGGTGTGCTCTTGCTTTAGGAAGTAGAATGTTAAAATGAGTATAGAAATTGTGATTGTGGCAGGACACATCCCCACATTCTTTCCACATTTGCCTTGAATAGCTTATGAAAGACAAGATCTAAGCTACACTGTACGTCCAGAAGTGAGCTCAAGTGTGAATTCATATGCATTCAATCTTCTGGGAGTTAGGTGGAATATCCTAAGGGCTGGAATGCAATTGACTACAGCTCTGAAATGCTGGTTCGTAGAAAAATCAGCAAAGAGTATCATGCAAAAGATTTTGCGTTTCTCTTAGTCAACTGGCTTTTCTTATTATAACTACTTTTACCGCCAACTTTTGAATCCTATCCAGGAGATGCAGTGTAAGTTTGGGGCATCTGCCCAGACATATGGGAGATTCCGCATACCTATATTTATTAACCAGGCATACCTATGCCTTTATAAGCCAGCTCAGAAGGGATAATGTATTTACTACTAAGACTTTTGACAAATCCAGGAATTTTTTGGCGAATCGTCATTCGAACTTGCATTTTTGTTGCCACACATGCCGAGGACAGAAAGCCTTTAGGTTTGAGGCAAGTGCCATTTATGGATAACAGCTGGTTCTGGGTATTACATTTTATTACGCACACCATAATTTAAAGCAAAATATCTCAGGAGAAAACTATTGGAACAAGGCTCAGAAATCAGCTACATATCCAAGTCAACTTTGTTGAACTTCTGCTAATTTGCAATTTGCTTTATGAGTATGTATTTCATCTCTGATGTGTGATAGCCATAACTGCAGGAATATTCCTCTTCCCTGTGGAATACGTCTGTTTCAATGACGAAGACGTAGCAGCGAAATACCACAACGACAACGACGTCGTTACCGCAGTCATTGGTGGTAGCCGGGTTAAGACGCATAAGTAATCGCGGCGAAATCTTCAGGAAATGGACACTGTAGCGGGACAAAACAGAAAATGCAAAACAAATCGACCATAGCACACACAACAAGGACAAACGAAGAAAAAACCGCCTTGATTTTGTCATTCCACATGTACGCCGGTGGCCCACATTGAGGCCATACAGCATAGGTAGATGTACACAGCAGTCGAACTATGGGGAAGCCTGCATGCCTATTTGCGTGTGCCTTAAACACCACAGCGATAGCTCACAAAAGGCGACAAAAAACAGAAAGAAAAACGAATCTAGATACAATGGATCATAAATGTTAACCTGTATGTTGCGCACATTCATAAGAAATGCGGACTTCAAGGTGATTTATGTGATCCGGGACTAATTTATTACACTAAGTCCAGTGCTATGGTGGTGGTGTGTGTATAACAATTGTGAACCAACAACTCTTTACATTATAGTTTCACATGTATCTACTAATCATGCACTTTTCTTACCATCAGTGAGAGAAAGGGGCTACAAGTCAATTTTACTCAAGGATTCGTTGGGGCAAAACCACTAGACTCCACTACTTGCGAAGTGTTCAGCTATGCAAACTCTCGTTAGGACAGAAGCTGATTGACAAATTAAATACTTTTGGTGCGGCAGCACTTCAAACACGCTGCTAGGTGCAGACAATTTTTCCCAACTTCACACATTGTGCGCTCAATTTGCAATTTCTATGCCTGACCACAATATTGTGGCGTTTAGATTGAACGTGACTTGCATGATGATTCAAAAGTACACACTTACACTGTTTGCGTGTATCCGCATTCATGCGCCTGGTTGTATCAATTGCTGCAGCAGTTTCTTTCTTCTGTCACTTTTATTTTTGTCGTCTAGGCGTGAATGTAAAGCCGTGCATAAATAATAACCCATCAGCAGCCGCAACCGCACTTAGCCCGCGAAATCGGCCCAACCGACACGACAAGACGCACGATGGAGACATCTCAGATGTTTATCTAACTAGGGCGGTCTAATGAAGCTTAAGTGGCGCTTAACTTGCACTTTCTTGGCGAACTGCAATTTCATTTTGGTAGGTACGAACGATATCCTCATTCGGGTAATCGTTAAAGTGAACTCCTCCCAAAGACAAATACAATTCATCGCTCCTATACGGGAGAAGTGGTAAAACGTGCAACGCCCATCCGTCATTACCTTATTTCGTTCATGATCTGTGAAAATCATCATGAGATTGAATGACGATTGCAGTGCCAGGCTTTGTATAGCTGTTGACGATGCGATGGATGGATGCAGAAAAGATGACGACGCAGAGCGACTGCACGTACTTAGCCTATGGGGCGATTGCCTATCCGTGAGACGTCATCGTTACGCTTTACATGAGTATACCTATTCGATGTATGCTCTTGCATTCTTAATCTTTGAGCGCATGCGAGCATGACGAGTAATGATGATGACTGACGGCAGGCAAGCTTGCTCTGTGGCTGCTAGAAGTTTTATGAGAGCTTGAGCACTCTAGCAGCACGGTGGCAAAAGTGATTGCACGGATAGGCAGTGCGGCCTGGCGTCGGTTCTTGCATTATGTGGCTGGGGAACGTGTTGAGATTGTACGTCATTTTAGGTTATTTTATTGTTTTATGCGATTTTAATTTGAAAACGCTGCAAAAATACAAAACACACAATGGCATAAACTGTGGGCTGGATCTGTGTTCTGATCAACCAGTGAGTCTTCACCTTTGTGGATGGTAGGTACAATATAATGGACGTTGAATTAATAGGGTATAAAAAGATTGCACTTCCAGTTACTCTTTACAAGGGTATGGAAAATTGGTTATGCATGATTCACATGGATGAGGTTGGATTTATCACGATCTTAGGGGTTTTGCTCACATAAAGTACATAAAGGATAAAGTGTTTTGAGAAGGTTGGATTTTTACGAGGCCATAAAAGTGATACTTTATGGGTACGCTTTTAAGAAAATAAAAAAATGTCATTACTTAACCTCGAAAATTAATCGATCCATTTCTACACCGACGGAACAAAATTTAACGATGGTAGATGGGGTGGGGTTTTTTTTAATTAGACCAAATGATAGGGCTGATTTTTTTATTCTACAGAGCAATGCGTTTCAATGCTCAGGCTACACTCCAATTACGCCAATTGGCTCATTGCGAATTCCGCCAAAAATGATTTGTTTTTTTATTTTTTTGGAAACATTAGTGTCGGCTTTTTAATCTAAGCTGTATTTGTTGAGTGATATTTTACAAAATTAAAAGTGAGTTGCGTGTTTACTGTAAAAAACTTAAGTCATCAACGTTGATTATCTATAGCTAAATACCTAAGAGAATTTTTTCTCTTCTGAAAACGGAATCTCATCCTTAGTGAGTGAAGTGAAACGAATATTTGGCGTTCAAACAAATACTGAACTACTACTCGGCCGAGTAACGAGTAACTAAAAATAGGAGTAAAAAAATCAAAGAATATGCAAAGTAATTTTAAAAAATAGTTTCAAGAAAATACTATTCCAATACTACTATTCGTTTCAGGACTATCTAGAATCCGTTCTTTATTTTTTAACATGAGGCCTGGACATACAACAGAACCATGCTCGTCCAAACTGCGTTCATACATTTAATGGACCATAGAAGCTGGCCAAAAAGTTTGACCGATTACAAGTTCGGTCAAACTTTTCGGCCAGACCATGCTTCTCGCCGTTTATTCGAAATTAGGCCTGGGGTCGAATATACTATTCGTTTCAATACTTAGGATCGATACTCAAGGTTTGACTGTGAGATCTGGGACACACAGCGACAGCGAAATGTTTGCCGCTATAGCATGCTCAGCACATAACCAATAATTTTTAAGTTTAATTTAAGAAATACCGAATATTCGATCATGAATGAGGCCAGACTATAGGTGGTAAAGTTATGAGAATGAACAAATACGAACTTATGGCACGGGTGAATAAAATTTAAAGAAACTACGCAAACCATAAAATAGTTTTACTCAATTTCCATTATTTTTGGAACTTAATATGATTCTTCTCGATCAATTTGGCTTGAGTTTTGCCCGAAGATGGATGAAGAACATTCTTCCACGAAAAAAACGAGATGACCACAATAAAGATAAGTCGTGCTTAATTATTCATCATCTTCAAGCCTCAAGAAAAGGAAGAAAAATTTGTGCAATTAATGGTACATATCTCATAATCACGACAGATATATTTTAATATTATTTTATTTTTACCAAGCTTTGTTATTATTTTTTAAATAAGTAAATTGATTGAAAATTTCTGTGTGGTATTCATGCTATTATCCAATACCTATATATGCGCTACTACTTGTTAATTGTTCTTTATTCGGCTAAATAGCAAAAAGGGCCGAATATTTACCAAAAGATCTATTGAACGCTTAATTTTCCGTGAGATTCCGGGCAATTTTGATGAGAATTGTTTTTCATCGATGAGAAAATTTGTTTTTTTTACGTGTTTTAGTAAACCCAGTTCACGATCAATAAATTGCCGGTGGGATTTATTTAAAGAATTGAATCCGTTTTTTTTTTTCATCATTTGAGCAAAAAATATAAACCTTTTGTCGTGCGGCCTCAAAATAAGCCTCAGTCTCGAACCAAGTCCTGCCGTGCTTAGAATAACGCCTTATCTGCTATGGATATGCGCAACATTCATTCTTCTAGCACCTTCCTGTGAAATGAGTCTCTGGATGCTCTTTTGTAGACCAAGACTGCCGATTGTGTCTAAAGGGGATGATGGCGCAGTTTAACTTTCACCTTTGCATTAAGCCTGTGACGGGTGTCAAGCTCACCAACTCGCCTTTGAAACGATGAGTAATACTCATTAATTTTTTTTTTTTTTTGAAAAAGGCTCCTTCGGCAATTCATTGTCTACCTGCAAACTTACGCTAAAACTTTATGGGCAGGCTTTATTATTGTGCGGTGCCAAAATAGATTTGGCTAACGCATGGCTTTAGAGTTTGACTACCTTTAAACTCTTTTATACTCGAAAAGCTTTTACACATCCGAGCTACAGTCAGACTGTAAGAGAGTCCTTACAGTTCACAGCCTGGTGGGAAAGCATGCAACAAAAATGTAACATGCTTGGAAAGAAGATCACTTCTCTGTAAATGCCCCGCTCAGTCACCGAAACGAATCTTCATCTTGGAACTTTTTCCTTACATCTTTCCCACAACCTTACGCTCTTGCCTCACCAGAAACTCAAAATTCTTAAGCGAGCAGGTCTCTCTAAATGTGGCACCACAATTGACCTTGGCTTGACCTCAGCTATACTTTAACTTGAACTGACCTAACTTTTGAGCTTCTGATATTCTCTGTTCCTCAAACTTTTGCAATTGAAGAACAATTTTTTATAGACTATGATAAAATATCTTCTTAAGTTCAAATTCTGCTTGTACAAATTCTACTGGTACAAATAAAAGCAATCTAGAACCCCGAAGCGGTGTTCAATTTCTAGTATAAGCGGTACAGAAATCGGCTCCGGTGATGTTATTCTAATTTTTACAAAATATTTTGTGCTTGTGGCTTCGATTCCATCCTCGTTATGCCGGAAGTTTTCGGCTTGATTTTTGCATTTATTTCAAAATGAAAATTAAAAATACGATAAATAAATTTTATACTTTAATCTAGGTACAACAAGTTAAAGTTATGTATGTGTCAGATCGTCTTGTGTCAAAATTTGAACTGAACTGGAATCAAGTAGGTTCTTCTTAAACACTCAAAGGTTGTCATTTTTTTCCCCACTTCATTTTGGCTTAAAATAGTGTTGCTTATTGTTAATAAAGAAATGTTGTTACCACATTAAACAGCAAAAAACCTCAACTTTCTAGCCTCTTAAGCACTTAAAAAGGCGTCATTGAATTCTTATGACCTTTACTTGTTATCGCAATATTGCCTTAATTAGCTAATATCATAGTTTAAGAATTAAACCCTCTAAACACCGGTCCTACACTGATTAATTAACCTGCAGAAGGTATACTTTGTAATTATTTCATTGATTGCCTAACCATTGGTAGCTGTTATTAAAGCCGCCCATTCGATTGTTTCTCCACCCATTCCTTACTCGTTTCCCTTTCTGATGTTTACTCGAAGGCTTGTGGCCAAAGTTCAACAACGCAGAGTTTGTTGCAAGGTTTAACATGCCACCACCACATGTGTGTATAAGTATATTAGTATACAACCCAACCATACACGAGCTGGTGTATAATGTAATTAAATTTGGTATTAGCTAATGTTATACAGTCGCACATTGATCAATTAACAAGCAATATATTCATTTGTCAATACATTATTTATAGCCAAGTAGCTGATAAAACATACACACATACAAACGCAGGCAGGCGATCAAACATACACGGGTCAAACCCAATGCCATCGGGGTAAGTGGTTGGTTTCGTGATTGTGCGGATATCCTAAGTTCTCGACTCCCATTCCTCAATTTATTTGCTGCGCAATGCATTCGCTTGCACATCAACCCTCCGGCATGCTGGCACTGGTGCAGCAGGCGAGGGGGACAGAAGAAACCAAACACGACAGGTGTATTTATGTAACCTCACCGTGCCACCCCTCAAATGACTCAAACCATTGTCAGTGCAGAGGGCGACGAATAGAAGATTCACTAGCACCCCCATCACACACTCGCCGGCAAACAGGGATGAAGTTGAATTTCAGTTTCAAAGTGAAGTGCAACATACTGCTGCAAACAAAACAACCCATGCTCTACTATACCAGTGCGAAGGGGGTGCGAGAGCAGTATGTGTGGGCGATCCTTGAACAAGGGTTTTGCACTTGTAACTCTTGCAACAACGACAAACGGCCGACGGAACAAGTGAATGTTGTCTATAGTGTATCAGATGGAGAAAGTGCATCCCCACTACACTTTTCACTTAATTCAAACAGAAGCATTTTTTTTTTTTGTCGAGAGTCTTCTTATTGCTGTTCTCCGGGTCCGGGAAACTCATAAGGATAGCCCTGGAATGGTCAATTAACTGGCAGTAGAGATGACGATCTTTGGCATCGGTGTGTTTTATTGGACCCCCAGGGATTAAGCGTGCTCTCGCACACGTGACATATGATTTGTCAATATTTCTGCAGAGATTTCCCATCAAATAATCA
This sequence comes from Neoascia interrupta, assembly GCA_947623515.1. Classification (NCBI taxonomy): domain Eukaryota; kingdom Metazoa; phylum Arthropoda; class Insecta; order Diptera; family Syrphidae; genus Neoascia; species Neoascia interrupta. Next base: position 34,032,700 of record OX392464.1, on the reverse strand, counting down.
ATCAATGGGAATTTAATGAAAATCCCCGTGTAGGCAATTTTATGCGCCACCCCATCGTCATGCCGCCCGCACATGTGTGTGCCAAATGGACGAGGCCCACATATATTTCGAAAAGGACTTGTGTCATTTGATTTGCAAAACATGTGACCTATGGCAATGTGGGTGTGGGAACGGTGCAGTTTAGGAAGACAAGCTATGGGATGAAGCATTAACCCAACCAACCGATAGAATATCAATCCTTGTCTTGAATATATATAGAAGTACGATAAGGGAGCAGGGAAGCAACATGAACATAGAATGCTTCACAATGGCAGACGTATGGGAATTAAATACAAAATGGGGGTAATATAAATTTAACTGTAGAAATTTTACAGTATAGGTATCTATGTAGGAGTAACATGGGTGTCTGCTTCACCGCACAGGTTGGTGGTACTTTTTTGGACGATTTGATTGCGTTGAATAAAAGCAGGCAATATGAGAAGTGCAATTCCAGTTAACACTCTAAGCACGTATAAGGAGACGTAGACATGCGAACGTGAGAATTTAAACTGAACACTTTGTCGGGCGCTTCAAGGAGAATCTGTGTAATTTAAAGGACTTCAAACATAGACTTGTTGTTCGGTTTTTTAGCTAAGCATTCACTTTTAAGTGCTATTTCCAAATCTATACAATTAAGTTCGTAAGCATTCTTGAAGCATTCTATTGAAGTGGTTTATCAATCGAGCTTTATTTTTTATAATTTGATTTACTACTTGTTTAAAGTTTCACTGAAATGTGCAAGGACATATTAGCCCTTGGGTCCAGTGGGGCCCGGGCCCAGAGCGGAAATTTTAAAAATGTTGGGGGGCGGCAAACTAAACAGGCAGAGATTAAATGCAAAAAAAAATGCTAATTTACATATAAAAATACCATTTCCATTAGTAAACGCCAAACATTTTCAATATTTTTTTAATTCCCAGAAGACCTTTTGATTTTTATGGATAATCGATAATATAATAAATAGACGAAAGTTTTCGCACGAATTTGGGCATAAAGTTTTCGCAGGAGTTTGATTCTCATGGGTTAAATAAGAAGTTTGTAAAACTATAGCGTTTTACAAACCTCAAAAGACTGGACATATGATCGAGACGGAATTTGAGTCGTATCCTTCCGTCCGCCTATTGTTGTGCTTTATATTTTGAAAGCCCTGCCTTATAAGTGACTGCGTGAAATGTGCTTTCTACATAATATTACCTACACAACTTTTTGAAGTGAGAGTACGCTCGTACCTGAGTTTTCTCCCTATAATATATTCTGACATATATATAGGTACAAGTGAAAAGCCACATTTTATTTCCTATACGTGCATTCTTGTGGTATCACAAGGATCCACCCTGAGCCTAATGCGCTGGCGTCCTACTAAAAGTCACATCTATCCTTATAAGAGTTTGATTTAATCAATATGTCATTATACTGTACAATGACAAAATCACCACTTTTTTAAATAGCTTGTTAATTTGAAAATAAATCTCATAAATCCAATGATTAAATTTAGGTCGAGAAATAAATTCATGCTCGCCGAAACCTCAAAAACACATTAAAATGCAATCTGTCTGCAACAGCGGCAAAAACTGTAATACATATGCAGTTCTGCAGCCGAATTAAATATTAAAATTTGCAAATATCCACAGTTAATCAACAAATTGGTCAATAAATTTTGATTTTAATTCCATCGATTTATGATTGTTAATAGCCGATATGGTGCTGGTGTTTGGTTCGATTCCTACCCAACCACCAAAACCATTCCATACCCCCATCCTTGTGATCAAATCATCTGCATTCGCTTTGGGCGAATAAATCTTTTTCTGCCACCGATTTCGAAATCCCTTTTGTAAAGGATGGCGGCTCTCATACAATCCTATATTTATACATATAGACACCATAGCTTTCAGTATGTGTGTACGTACAATGTTCGGGGCGAATTTATTTCAACCATTCATAGCAAATAAATCCACCAATGAAAGACCAATAAATAAATTAAAATAATGGTTGCGTAGGCGCAATTTAAAAGGATATACATATACGGAACCGTATAATGCTTAAAAGTCTGAACGTATATATATCCTTTTTCGGCGAATAAATACGCAACTGCAACACAAATCTAAATATAATAAATTAAAAATTTACCCCTAAAAACTGCTAAATAAAATAAATAGAATAGAACAAACGATACGTGGAAATGCAGAGGAAAATTGTTGCATTCCGCTAGAAAGGATATGGAGTCGCAGAATTGTAGAACAGTGCTGACAAATGAACAACGTTAGAAGGGTGTATGTATTTAAAAAACAAAACAAAAAACGTGTGTATGTTGCAATGTTTATGGCGCTGACAAACACGAATCAATCGATTGGAAATATCAATAAATTGCTCTTCTCCTATCCTCCTATACTGACGATGCGACCCGCATACTCTCCGTTAAGATATAAGCAAAAGGATACAAATAAATTTGGATTCCTTTTTTCCCAGTTTGTTGATATTGTCTTGCAATAGATTAGAATGGTAGTTTATTAGCAACAAAGAGTTTCAAACCTTTTTCTTCGATTCTTTTTTCTTTTATTTGAAATTTGCTAGGTCAATAAGAACACAATGTGTTTTTTGTTTAGATTCATTGGTTCTTGTCAAAGAAAGGCAATGATTATATACCTCAGCGACGTATATTACAGAAGCCGAGTGACTAAGTTGAGCCTCTATATAGGTACTAAGTCATATTGGTACAGATAAGTGCATCATGGGTTTGTGACAATGATGGTGACGTATGTTTTATTTGTTCCGTATCAATGCAATAAAAAAATGTCGTGGGTCTATTACGAATCTTAAAAGTTAACCATACATTTAGCCACATAGACAAGAAAACTAATTGTGCGATATTTCCCCCCTTGGGATAAGTAGATAAATTACTGGAATTAACTCAAGTTGTTTTTAATTTGTTCTCCAAATCTTCGGCTTAAATCTGGCAAAATAATTTGCAAAATATGCACCACCTAGGTACTCTTATAATACCCACCCATCAGTGTTATGGGTATGTGCCTAATTCTTTGAAAATGTTCAAAACATTATTCCTAAAACTTTACCTAGGACGAGTACAATTTTGAAAAGTACACACCGGCACGCACTTAACTTCCCACAGGACACCATGTTCTACATTTTCTGCACCCACACCCCGTGCCGAAATAAATTTTACATTTTCCCGCCCAAAAAGACGTGTGTATATCACATCTCTCAAAACTTCAAGGCATAACTCACATAAAAATTCAACTCAAAATAAAACAACAAAAACCCGCGCGCACCGACTTGCGTTAATATTTTATGCAAATTAGATACATAACATCATTGTTACGGTCGCTTCTTGCTCGACACTCTCCATAAAGTGTTGTTGTACCTACGTTTGCTTGAATGGATATTAGTGCGTTTGCTGTTGTAGGCAGGTAGGTAGGTATGTACACCAACCTGGCAAAAAAGATTAATATTTTGTTATAAATTAAAAAGTTATTAGATTACACTCCCGCTATATACACCTGTGCGCAATGTGCCCATAAATATAATCGTTTGGCGCGCGTGATGTTCGCCCTCAAAATGTTGTTAAACTCTTAAACGCATGGTGAAGTTTTTGTGATGGCTTTTATGTAAGGCCAGATATAAGAAAATGTTAATTTTATTCCTCACATAAACTCAACTTAAATGTTTAGATACTGGCTCGTACATTTATAAATCATTACATCAATTTGACGCGGTTGTACACAGTATCCATGTATCCACCGCAATTATCTACAATTGTGCCATTCCGCTGACACATTCACTACCCGCTACGCAAACAGGCGGAACTTTTGCAATAAATCCTTTTTCTACACATTTTGGGACCGGAAAAAACTTTGGCTGTATTTGTGTACACATTTTGTTATTGTTGTTGTTGTTGTTTTTGTGTTGGCTTATCATATGATCGTTTGGCGACAGTTTGCCCATAAACCATACCATAGACATATTTAGGAGATAAAACATATTATAGCATGTAATTGTGGCGGTAGTAATTTTTCTAAGCCCATAACCACTTGTCTTATCTGCTGGTAAATAATTATTTTAAAATAAAGTATAAATATAGATACACCTTATAAGATATATTTAAATATTTATCGGTGTTATTTTTTTGCTTTATCTTTCAGGTAAGAGATACTCAGAATCTCTTGCGGGCTCGTTACTTCCAGACTGGTTAGGTAAGTACTGAAATTTTGGTTTTAATTATTTTTCTTGTTTTTTGTTTTCATGATTTTTGACAAAAATTTGTTTTTCGCCTTTTTTGCCAGTCATATTTATAATTGGAAAACACAATTTGTTTTTGGTTTTTGTTTTATTTTCTCTTTTGATTTTGTTTTGTTTTTTTTTCGAAAAGAAGATTGGTTTTGTATTTTGAGTTTTCTTTTATGTTTCAAAACATTTCAGTCATATACAAATTGTTAGAGGCTTTTTTTGTAATCAGAAGGGCTCAGCTTGACGATTGAGTAGGTTTACGCATAGTGACGGAAAAGAGGATGGTAAAAAAGTTGATCTTTCGACTTTGAATTTTTATCGAGAACAAGAGTAAGACTTACCACATACAAGCAACTTTTTGGAAGCCGAAATCGCTTATTAACGATCCACGGCCGCACTGCTCATATGAGAAACTTGTTTAGATCTAGGTAGCTACACAAACACAGATGAAATATTTAAACTTTTTAAGAAATCAAAGAGTTTCACGTAAATTTTGTAATTGAAAACGAGCAACTAGTAATTGAAGACGAGCAACTAAAAAATCAGCAAACACACAGATTTGAAAGTTGCCCCAAAATAGTTTCGTGTCGGTTTCGTATATGCTCGCATTCCCATACAATCCCTATACTTAAATACTTATACACTAAAATTTCCATACAAGTCCTATACTTAAATTGGCAATTGAACCGCTGCGTAATTCCAAAAAATATTGGTAATTTTATGGACCCATGTAAAAAATTAATCTTCAAAATAAATTAGTTTAAAGAAAAGTTTATAAAGCTAAGATTTAAACAACAATACAACAAAAATAGCCAGTTTGTATGGAAGATAGGACATTTTCTCCTCCTCATGGCCTTCCTTAATACCGTACACTGACTTTCCTTTCGTTTATGCTTTTTTTATAGCACTGCCAAAGTGGCCAAAAAAAGAGAAACAACTTAAGGGTAACCATCATGCTTTTGTCAGCCCACGTACCTGCTTTTATTCTACAAACCGAAATATAAAAATATAATAGCAACAGTATCCTAATCTATTTTGAAATCATCCTCACTTAAAAGTCTTAAAACGGACTAATAAATGAAACTCTTTCTTAATTAATTAGCTAGCGATCAAGAGTTTTTGACTACCCTAAAAATGCGTAGCACATCGCGAGCGATCGAGAATAGAAGAAACAAGTGGAAAAGTCCAACAGTGCGTGCATATGTAAAAAACTTCAGTCCATCTATGACGGATTGCAAAATACCCTACCCTTCCAAAAAAGGAAACTGCCATGCCTTCGAAAAGTGGGCGGGATATAAAAATATAACTGTTTAATGCTTTATACTACGTGCTTACATACATTTCGGCCTAAGACTCCGCCTTTTTAACTCAACAAATCATTTTTTTTTGAACGCCACGCCCACCAAAGTGGGCGAAGGTATATATAAGGAAATGCTAATAGCTACAACTTATGTAATAACATTTTTAATCAAGTTTCATACATATTTATTGAAAAACAGTCATGTTAAGCTAAAATCCTAAAAAGAATGGATTTTCAGCCAACCCACCAATTTTTAGCTCTCTAGCTTCAAATTTAAGGCCTAAAAATTGCTAAAATACGGACGGACGGACGAACATGGCTTAGTCGATTCTTCTATCAGTCCCATTAATTTCTCTAAAAGGTCTTAGGGGTCTACGGTGATTATTTTACTATGCTACAAACTATACAAGAAACTTAATATTCCCTAACTAGGATATAAAAAATAATTCGAGATCCAACACTACGGTGATGAGCCACTACCGGACATGAAAAGTGCACAGGAAAGCAGCAAGTCTTATGCCTTTACAGAGGAAAGTATGAAGACATAACCAGTAGAGTGTTGAACAAAAACAAATGGCATGCATCTAATTTCAAATTTTTCTGGTTTTTTCGTTTGTTGCTGCTCTGAGCTTGCTATTTGTGAGCTGCTCTTTGTCCGCCTCGAAAATTTTTCATACCCGCCATATCTGGTTAGTGTTCTCCTATCAACGAGCTGAGGGCGCTTCCATTTGGGAACCAGCAACCCCAAAAGGGTCTTTGACTTAAATCCCAGATACCGATATATCCGAAGGAAGGAAGAAATGTACTTGCAACTCTGTGTTTTGCTCACATTTTTACCTTTTTCAAGGCAGGAAGCTGATTTCGATCGAAAAAAGGCAATCAGCCCGTGTTCGGCTCTATGGTATGTTGTCATAATGCGGATACTGTGCAAAATTTTAGGGTCTCAATTCTAGGGCATCTTGCGCATTTTTTTGTTCATCGTAGCTTATGGAGAGAACGTACAGGGTCCCCACAGAAAGAGAGCATAAGAGCTATATGTTTATTGATTTTACGGCTTTCAATGAGTTTTTAGCCTCGTTAGTGTGTTTGCTACACAGTGGCTAATGCCACTTTTTGCCATGCCTACCCCTGGAAGAAAACAATGTATCAATATTTTTGCGACATACTAAATTTTCGTTCTAAAACTGACAATTTAAATTGAGTAACAAGCTTTCACTTTGAGACTTTGAAGACTTGATTCAATGATACCTACTTTTAATTTAATGGCATTTAATATTTAATGCTTTTTCAATCAACCAATTGAAGAACGATTTTTATATGCAATTCGGTGATCTTGAAAGTAGAAAAGGCAAAGACTGTACGAAGAATCAAGAGAATCAATCAAGAATCATCCTTTGAAATCTTCTTAAAAGTAACGTTATGTCAGCTTCAGTGTTAAGTTGACAAAAAAAGAGGAAGTATTTTATTTTACTTACCAAAGTCCGCAATACCAAAACGCAAAATAGAATATTTTATACTCCGCGAATGGTTTAAGCATGGTTGTTAGTAATTTAACAACAATCTCACCAATCACTAAACTAAAAATGTTAAATGTCGGTCTTTGGAATATCTTCAAGCAAGCATAATACCTGCAACTTCTACTCGAGATATTCATTTGAACCATTACAAAAAAAGCGTTAAACAAATGGAGTGATTGTGTTTTAATTACGTTCTGTAGGTTTCAATTTTCTCGAAGGCAGAAAGTATTTTTCTCAATAAATTGTATAAAAAACAACAACTGGCCATATAGAAAAGTTCATAACTAAAACCAAATAGCAGGTGCTCACGTTCTAAAATTAAATTTACACCAAAGAGAGCCTTAATTTTTATTCACTCACATAAATTTTTTTTTTTTACAAAATATTTATACAAATTGCTGATTGGAGTAGTTGTGATTGGCTTTACAAAAATGTGTCTTCTGCACTTCTTATAATTTTGTCAAGATCTTTATCGATTCGGTTTTAGAGCACATTTTACTGCAGTTCACAAACAGCACCAATTCACACTTGCGTAAACATATTTGATCGTCATAAAAGCCCTTAATCACACAAATTTTAATTTTTCACAAATTTTTTTACATCTTAATTTTTGTATATATATCTACAAGAAAGTTCAATCAATCTTAGTCGGTCTATTGCACACAACATTAGAGAGAGAGAGAGATAGAGAGTGAAAAAGATGGTTTAACGAAAATAAAAATTTCGTTAAGTTTCTTTGGGTAAACTCAAAAAATATTAACAAAATAAAACTCTCTGGGAGAAGGTAACTATTAAATAAAATATCTTTATATAATAAATGTGAAAAAATAATTTTTTTTCTTATTCGTTGTGTTGCCTGTTGTGTTGCAAAAAAAAAGGAATCTCGTTCGCTTATTTTTCTTAAACGTTTTTTGTTTTTGTTCTCATTTTTATTCACTGTAAAAATAATCATTAAATAATTTAAAATTTTAAACTGTGAATCGCTTAATAACTAAAAACCAACTTCAACTCAATTATGTGTTGACCCCCACACAGGTTATACTACAACATAATAAAAGTTGTAGTAGCGCTTTGCAATTAGTTAAGGACTCTCATCACCGCAAGCACTTTAGAACACCTAGTTCAACAATCGTGTAGCGAGACTTCAACAAGCGTCGTTGACTACTCTCATTAATATCTGCATGCGAATCCTTGCAATTAGCATAATTTAGGCATTTGACACCAGCACAATATCGGAGGCAATCATGCAGTGAAACGGAGTCTGGAATCCTTTGTGATGGAGGATTTTGGTTTTATTGACTGTTCGCACTGCCATTTGTGACGTTGTAACCATTTGGGTAATATCTGTCATAAAGTTAAGTACTGCAGTTATGAAGCAATGTTGGTCGAGTAGATTTTGATGGACCCATAATGTTAGGTTATTGGTTTATACTCCGATAGGTATTAGACTTTTGTCTCTGATTTTAAAACACGTATAATTGATTCCCATAACACAAAAATTACTTCGATTGATACAAGTATGTATGAGCGCGAGCTAGAAGGACGGAATTCTTGAAAGCCAATCACAATGTCGCCAAAACAGAAATTTTTGATATTACACATTGCATTATCAGAAACAAACGAACAAACGAAAATAAATTTACAAAATCTGTAGGTACTGACAAAGAACTGCCTTAGTTTTATTTAAGAATTAAAAAAAGAATAGATTTGTTTAAAGAAGTAATGTGTGTTTTTATAACGTCGCCAAAAAAAAAATGAAAAACCAAAACGTTAACTCTCCTTTCTACATTTAATAAAGTTACTCATTGAGATGAGTGGTGGGAGATAAAAAGGAGTGAAAACAGTTTCGGCATGAGTATATGGTCTGGTTGACGTCACTACGTGTTTCTTAATCTAGTTCTTCCTAAAATATTTAGTTAAGAATAGCTGTTCCACCATTTAATGAACCAGCACTCATTTTTGAAAATAAGAGTTCAAAATGTATCTACATATGCTTTAAAAAATTATATGTGGCCATATCGAGAATTTTGCAGACCAACTCCTTTAATTTATAAATTAAAACTTGAGTTTGAAGGTTTTCACGCTAATTTAAAATTGTTTTAAAGTTTTATTAACACACTAAGCGTCACTGTGACTCACGCAAATCTTTATATAAAAAAGAAAAGTATTTACAAGAAATGCAAAAAAGCACATTCGTGACTTGTTCAATTTTTGTGGCAAGATCCTTGGGAAAAACAGTTAAAAAACGACTATTTAATGGCAGCTTGTGGGCGGTGAATTTTAACAAAAAGGTATGATAATTAAAGCAAAATCCTAAAATCATTTCAGACAGTTCTAATGAATCTTCCTGTTAGAATTGAACTCTAAGAAGAAGGTACCTTAAAAATCAGTTGTATTCAAAATTTTCTTAAATATTTTTAAGCATTTTATCAATATCAGAATGTCAGTCGCCACCTCCTACTTCCTAATTTCCTTTACGCACGCACAGTTCCCATATCCCATAAACAAGAAAAAGTCATAATTAAAATGCAAGAATTATAAAAACAAAAAACCAGCCATTTATCCAATACACCATAATGTATATTTATTTCATCAAACACAACACAACCATTGCTTTCTCAGCTGCGAGCAAATGTCTCATTTATCTTTACGAAATAGAATAAATCATTTTCGAATGTCATGTACTATAACTTACAATCATTCAAACACGAGTCGATAACTTGTGCGTGAGCTCAAAACTTTCTATTCCCAAAATAGGCTTGCAATTTCCCATTCATGTTCAAAAGGAAAACTATGAGGCGTGAGTTCGAAAAAGTTTCACACGCATATATAACTTTACCTCTGCCCTTATTTCACCTTTGCTTTAAGGATTTCCTTAATTTCTTTCTACCTATTTATTTTTCTGTTGCTTTGGATATTTGTAGTTATATTCAGAAAAAATATATATACCAAAACACAAGCTTTTGTGTTTCCCACCTGCTTACACACCCCTTTCGGTGTAGACATACTATCATACATCCGCTTAGTCCAATTAACTAATTTCACCAGCTCGCACTAGTAAGTAGGATCTCTACAGGGCAATTAAAGTCGAAAACAAAACGGAAGGGTGCTAAGAGCTTGCCGAATGTAAGTGGGTGTGTGTGTTCGTCTGTATAGGGTGTGCGTATGGAACAAGGACTTCTGTTCAAGCACTGATAACGATACTCACACCTAGACATAGTGCCTGCCGTGTATGTTTCAGCCATATTCACCTGACTATCCTGGGTATGAGTGTTATTGCAGCACAGCTAGACATAGAGAATCGGCGCACTTGCAATTCATTCCGAGGAAGATAGAGGATGTATGCAACACCACTAGACTCACGAAAACGTTTAGGAAGTAATTAAACACTCATTAAGTTTTGCGTAGTATCTGTATGGTTTGCATTAATAGGTAGGATGGTCATAGGGGCAAAGAGCAGAGGATTTGAAATTGGACTGGAATAGTAAATTAGGGAAAGATGAAATAGGAAACCGCAAATGCAGTCTATATCTACACCAAACAAGCCTAAAGGTGTACGCGATGAAAATGTTTTTCAGCAACATTTCTCAAACTCTTTTTTTATGGAAAATGAAATATTTTACCTCCAGTTTTTACACGCCAAACGAGACAATGAATACCTTCACACAAATGTAGAATAAATTCAACTGAAAGGAAGATGTTACAAATATCCAATTACAAGTTGAACGAATCTCTTAAATAATCCATTAGAAAATTACATTTTAGAAATTCGCCTTACAAGAGCAATATTACAATAATTTATTGGCGCACATCTTCACACATAAAACCAGAAAAACATAAAACTAATATTTTGCGATGAAAATTTTAGCATTCTGTTGAGTCAGTAAAAAATCAATTTTCCAAATATGTAACCACTTACAATACTAAGGGGGACATATCTACTTGTGTTGTGGGGCTTAACAAAATGCTAGAGTAAACATTGCCTTAAATATATGTTTCGAGATGTGCTTTTGGTATCTATATCTGATTATTTATTGAACTTATATGGAATTAAATTATATCAGAGCTTACTCCTATTTGGATTATAATGATTTTTTTTTTTCACCGTTGACTTTACAAAATGATATCATTGGCTTCTTTTGTATCGAAATGGGAGCAGCCAATGCCTGGGGTGCGGTCGAAATTAAGTTTGGGAACTTTAAGAGTTTTCATCATAAGCAACTTGTATAGAAAATTAAGTGCTGGGTTATAGTCGATAGAAATAATTTTCGCAGTAAGATCCTAAGAATCGGGGTCGCATCAGTTTCTATATCAATATTCTGATATTTCGTTATTTGATGCCATTTTAATTTTTTATCAAGTTTGAATAAGTTTTGAAAAGTAACATCTAGGTAAGGTCGCAAAATATTTTCAAACATTTTTTTTTTAAATCTTAAGGCCTGGCCCTCAACAACATTGCATTTCATCCGTGTCGTTGTTTTTTGCTGAAGAGAATAAAATTTGAATTTGAAATTGATTTCCGAACTCTGCTTTCTAAATTATGGAACTGCCACTATTACAAAATCATAGAAAAATGTTAATATTGTATAAAGTGGGCCGCACATTGCAACCCAACTCTTTGTTTTTACCTTTAATATGCGAGAACGGGTCTGAATTTTGATATGCAGATTTTAAAAAACAGGATTTTAAAAAATTTGCTTAGAAAATTCTACTTATTCGCAAAAAAACCATCAGATTTTTAGAATTCTACTTTCTCAAAATTCTGCTTATTTTGCTTTCGACTCTCCAGTTGAAGAGGCATAAATAAGAAACGGGGGATTGCAGGGTATGACCCCCACGCATATTTTAATGCGTCGGAAATGTTAAAGTATAATGGCACAAAGTGACATTTCCAGAATTTTGAAAGCAGAACTTTGTAAAAAGAATTTTAATACATCCGGAAATCAAACGCCCTTAAATATACTCAAATAAAAGTGAAAGCTAGGTCAAGAAAGCAGAACAAAAAGAATTTTATGACTTAAAAATGTAGCTGGAAAAAATTTAGAAAAGGCATAATTTTTGAAAAACCTAACTCTGAGATGCGAGCGCGTCCCCTCCCCCTGGTATGTCAAGAAACAGGTGGTGGGATCAAGTAAAAAACTGTTGAGTGGGTGGCGGAGGATCAAGAACGATGAAAAGACCATTTAGCAAACCTCGCTAAAGTCATGGACGATAGACCAGAATCGATCGTCGGCTTAGATTTGTTGATATTTGCTGCACACTCCGTTCATTTCGAAAATAGTTATTTTCGCAAAGATTGTGACAAATGCCGATAGATTGTTCGATGTGTTCACTCAGCCGCCTGAGTAAGGAAACGTTCTCTGTGGTAGGGGAGAGCGGGGTTAGTAGACTAAAAAAACGTATTCATTTTTGTCTTTTTTTAAACGTAACAGATATGACAAAAGTTAAAATTTACATCGAAAAAGTACCTATCTTTTGGCCTTTATAAACTAACTCTTACAAAAGCATCTCAATTAGGTCAATTGGGGTCATTGGGGTCATTGCAGCCGACTCACGCCATTCAAGTAGGACCGAAAAGTTGAACATTTGCCTACTCAACCTTTTGGAATGAGAGATGTAACGTGTGACCATGTATGGTCACGCTGGGTACGTAACGCGTTCACAAAAGGATGAAAAGCTATAGTAAAACCATATCAAATTTATTCTTTTTGTTTAGTAGTCGGTTATTACTACTTATCAACAAAACAGACCGACACAGATCATCCAACACAGACCTTCCAAGGTGCTAGGTCCCTAATTTCTCACATGGGTGAAAAAGATTACTATTTATATAAATCTGCAGAGTTTCCTGAATGATTTCCGGAATTTTTTTAAACAAACGGTTGTTGCTACTATACTTTAACACACAAATCGGGTTACATAGTTTGCAGAAATTTTTCTGACTTCGACTTTTTTAAGCTGCATGAAAATGATTGTTCTCATTAAAATTGGCAGGAGTCGCATGGGAAATTAATGTCCGTATCCTGAGCTGACGTCGAAAACTTTCAATTTCTTTCAATACATTTTAATTGACAGGATTTAAAAGGAAAATCAGCTCAAAATTGTGCAGGTATTTGACGCACGATCCTGGTAAATGCTCTGACTCATCCGACAGCACACATAAAATTGTTATGCTACTCAACAACTCCTGGTCTCTTTATTTTTTTTATAAGTTGACGCAGCAAATTAGGCTCGAGCATGCGATTGGTTTTTTTGTGTAAAAAATAATAAACAAAAATGTAAAAACCCTTTTTGGTCATCTACCAGGGCGCCCAGTTTTAAAAAATACACCAAAAAAGGAAAAAAGAATTAATTTTATTTTCAAATTTAAAAACGCAGCGGAATGCAGCTAACAATGCGAAAAATTATTGCTCTTTCTAGCCGCCTTATCTTAAATAACTCTTTCATTAAAGCAGAAATTTTAATACCAATACCTTCCTACTACATTCATTATAAAGCCAAAAAATATCAACTCAACACAAAATTTCACAACAACAAAGGCATTCCAGTTTTTTTGAAGTAGGAAGCGTGCACTCTTGGTTTGCCATAGTCATAGTCTCGTTTTCCATGAACCTTCTACACGTAAAAATTGATCCAACAAGTATTAGCCATATGCGTTATGGTCATAATATGTGTTGATTCGAGTTAAGGTTTAAAAAAAGCAATGGAAGATAATTTTATATCCACACATTTTGAGTGACAACTTTGAACTTGCACAAAGAACACGATACATTTGTGTACCTATCTCAAACATTGATTAAACTTATTTCTTACATCCTAATGGGAGCAGCGTCTTTAAATAATTCCGTATGTAGGTACCAAGTTAGATTATGCACTGTGAGGTTTCAAAAAAATTTCTCAATCTAAGTACATAATTATAACAAGTAAGTAATTGCTTTAGTGGGTTCTTTTTTTCTATTTAAGCTAAAGACATACAAACAACTGAAATTTTAAACGTGTTAATTGAAAAAAAAATTCAGTAACATAAAAATATAGGTCAAAATTCAAAATATTGGTGCTAGACTGAGAGAAATGCCGAAAACCACTTCATGTCTTCTGTCTTATTGCAAATTAAGGCTAAGACTAATGATTCTTTAGAAATCCAATTTAATTTGTTTATTTTAAACAAAAGTTTATGCTAATCTTATGTCAGGCCATCACATAAATCGCAAACTTTATTTTCTCAGAGTTGACAAACCATTCAGCTACATCCTCTTCACGTCTCTTTCACTTTCGTTTGCATTTTGTCGAACAAAAAAAAAAAAAATAGGGCACACAAATTCCCCAATGATCTCCAAATAGTATAAACACAAAACACGGTGTTCGTATACCCCCAAAAGAATCGAAAAAAAGAACACCCGAGCCAATGTTTATTTTCACTTCGAAACGGAAAAAAACAAGCTAATTTTCCAATATTTGGGTGTGGGTGCGTCGGGGGTTCTTTAATGACATTGTTTATTTGCCCGAGCATAATGTACCTACATATGGTAGGTAGTAAATTAATCAAAAAAGGAAATCATTAAACATAATTTCGATAAAACAATGAAAAGAACAAAGGCAGAGCTTTTTTTGTAGTAATTATGAGTGGATGTGCCTGTTGTGAGGTGGCGCCCTCATATCTAAATGTTTATTTGATTAGGTGCAATTTTTATTTTATACGCAAGCATGATTTTAAAACGCAGTCTTGTAATTTTTCTTTTTAGTCTTGAGGGTTGAATTCCGCACAAAAATAGATCAAAACAAATATTCGTAAATAGAATAGGTGTATTTTGAATTCTTTTATTTCGTCTTTAGCGGAGAGTTAAAAATATGTGTGTTTTGTTTGTATAGCATGCCTGTGTCTATATCTTTCCCTCGCACTGTACCCGGTGCTGAGTGAGTAAGACTTCAAAACAAGCTCTGAACAGCATGAAAGGAAGAAACTTTGGCTATATAGAAAAAACATGCAGAGCCCCACTCATCTGTTGATAAAGGTTCATCTGTATGTGTCTGAGCGAGCAATTAATATAATTTAATGGAAATTAAATTCACATTTTGAGCAAATTATCATCTGTTGATGATTTATAATTTATTAGGTTTTTTTTCACGTCTACGAGTTCAAGGTACATTTAAAAAAACGATTCTCTTGGGCAGCTATGACTACTTGGAGTATTGTGTTGTGGTATGTTTTTTTTCATGCTTAAATGATTGATTCGGACAAACGAAAATGATTTATCCTCGCGTCTGACAACTGTGCAACCTGAAGAATGATGAGAATATTCAACGCCTTGAACTGAAAATGATGCGGGGTTAAACATGTGGCTGCTCCGAAATCGAGTATACTGAAATAAGTATAAAACATTCGCGCTGTTTTAATGTCCTTCTTTTCTTTCTTTTTCTGTTAGGCGCGAGGTTGTGATCTGAAATGATGATCATAACCCTCTTACTCTACTGCTTTCCTAATGGTCCGCTTGTGGGGTATGCCGATTTGACCCCATAATATAGGCAGGCCACCCGGTTTTGGATCTCTTCGTCACTGAGACCAAATAAATGCTGTTTTTTTTTGTCGTTGCATTTGTGTGATCCATGAATGTTCAGGTTTTCCTTTCTTTCACGTTTGCGCTGGAATGTTGATTGACATTGCCTACCTGACAGGGTTTGTAGGATCACTCTTTTGAACATGGCAATACCAACTGAGCCGGTTGTGCTTCATTTTGCTTTGTTTTAAATGACAACCTGGAACAAAGCGTTTTCTAGCTTCAGAAAGCTCTGACGCTAAATGCTGCAGCCTTTCGTTGCCCAGTAGCTGTGGGTGACATGGTCTTTCTGACCCTTTTGAAGATCAAGCCAGACTATGAAACTCAAAATAACCAAAAGAAAAGTGTAGCTCAAGTTTTAAATTGATTTATTGGGCCTTTGGGGAAGGGGTTAGTTATTCTTAACCTTGCTACCTAACTTGTCAATCTTACGAAACACCAGTAAGGGATGTAGGTAGGTATCTATAGCTCAATAGTTCTTGGAAGACTAGGAGATGGAACTGGTAGTCTTGTCCAAATTTCACCTGAGAATACTTGAAAAACTCTATTTATTTGATCTGACGGCTTTGTGATATATGCTTCTGAACGACATACGCTTCAATCTTTTTAACTTTCTCCGCATAATACCTATTTTATTTCCGACGCTGAGTTTCTATGCTAGGCTTAGAAATTAAACAGCTGGTTAACTGACCCAATTTAATTTTTCTTTGTTTAAAACAAGGACTAAAATACGTTCAGTCAAATAACGCAATGTGGGCCGCTTATTGATTTTTTTTTTTGCGTTAATGTCCTTCTGGCCCAGTTAAACCCACTGATTCGCCCCAACTCCTTCCATTAAAAACAACCGAAAGAACAAGTGCTTCCTATCTCTATTATGCTATCCACTTATACATTTCGAAAGCCAACAAAGCTTCCCTGCCAAAGGGTTGAACTGAAATTTTCAATTCGTCCACATTAATCTCATTGCTGCGGTGTGACATACATACACAGATACACCCGGTATATTTCTATTATAATAAATGGCAGAAAAAAGGATACGACAGCAGAACATTCGACACAGGAAAATTACCTACGCTTACAACTTTCCCTTGGCGAATAAACATATCTATGCACACACACACAAGACTATACACGAAAATCTTTCTGTACACCCTGTGGCATTATACATTATATGCGTAGAACACAAATCCAAAAAGGATAACCTAATAATTCACGTTATCCTTGTTGTGCTTTTTTCATTTTTATTTTTCGCACATAATACAAATGCTGTTTGAGAATCTGTAAGTATCTGTGCGTTATATAACCGAATCCTTGCTCGTATTTGTATATTTAAGGACATTTATCATTTGCGAGGGGGTGTTTTGTCGGTGTATACCTATATAGTAACACTTACACAAAACGGATGATAAAATAAGGAACACAAGAGAGGAGGAAGTCGGGAAGGAAAAAAAAACAAGCAAAACGGAAACGAAGAAAGCGGAATGAAATGTTGTGCAGATTTCTTCTTCATGAAAATATATATAAAGATATATGTACACCACTCTCCTCACATCACATTGACGACGCGTATACTGTGCGGTCCAAACTAATGGCCTACATTTCAGATAGATGTGTTCTGTTAGCTTATATATTGTTTGTACCCAAAGAAAAAGTTCCAAGAAACAAATGCCATTTACAGCCTACTTCAGGTGGAGAAAAGGCTACCTGCGGTACCTGTGAATGGTTTAATGTTTGGCGTACCTGAACGCGTGTCAGTCATAAATCACCCAATACGACACACAGTTAAATGGCACAGGGAGATGTGGCATAAGAGCCGGAACAAGAAACCAAGGGAGCAAGAGCAAAAAGGACCTGCCGGGAAGAGCCTTTTTTTGGAAATTAGAGAGAAAGTTATTCATTTGTTCCTCGAGGCGTTACGCACACATTTTATCATTTTTATACAGCATCGACTGCGGGCAGAGTGCGGGATATGTCTTTTTCTGCTGCCTAATGTAATTTTTGCCAATAAAATCCCATGAAAACGGGTGTGGCTATTGTTTTCGTATTGAATTAGACGGGAACGATGGTGTGTAGGAAGCGGAATCCAAAAGAGTGGGTAGCGCTGGTAGGTAGGTATGGGTTTATCGGTTCAGAGTATAGATAGCGGTTTAGCACACCTACTTGGCGGTGTCTTGTGTCATTCACCGGCATTCGGCACCATAAACGGAACTCGTTTGTGTGGATTAGGAAAAGATCTGTCCGCAAAATGGGCTCAACGTTTGTGGCACACTGCCATCTAATGATGAGTAGACGAAACGAAGATTAACTACAGTGGTGATAAAATGTGTTGCGTCATGATGATATTAATATAATTGAAGTCTCTTTCAATTTATGATTCAAATACTCCTTCACTCTTTGTTCGTTTTTGGAGATTGAGTGAAATATAATCTATTCTGGATTTTTTTTGTGTGTAAAAGCTGGCAATAAATTTTTAAATAAGGATAGAAACTTACCTTAGAACTTTAACTTTTATATCTTTTGACAAATTGATTTCATAAGCAACTGGTTCTAAGTCCTTTACTTCTTCAGATTCCAAAAAGCTTCATAGTGCATACCTTATAAGTAGGTTCCTATATCGAGTTTCTAGAAAAAAAAACTTAAGATTAAGTTATTTTAATTTTTTTTTCTTATATTCTAACAACTGAAAGTGCTGTTGGTCAAATCCTGCAGCATTGGTAGGCGCACTTGTGTGACATCTTTAAAATATGCTTTTTTTTTGTTCAAGTATATATACATATTTTGTTGTGTTAAAATCGGCAACTATTCACAACTTGGCCAATATTTTTCTATTCGTCCTAATACTGATTATATAAAGCTACTGTAAGGCAAGTGGAACACAAGGAGACAGTAAAACGCGCAATTAATTGCCCTCCGGCAAGAACCCAAGCGTTTAAATAGAAGTCATAAAACACGATTATGGCTATACGACAATAAGTCGCGAGACTCGATTTGCGACAAACTACCGAATGTTTTATCAAAGCTGAGAGGAACCGCGCGGAAAACTATTGTTTGTGTCTTACTCTCTGTAGCATTCTTGCTACGGGGCGGTTTTTTATATCGGGCCTAACACATGGTTCCGTTTTCGCAGCGTTAAAAAAAACTCTCAAAAACGGTTCAAAAAACCCATTACAAAAAGTTTTAAGTAATAATTTGTTTTGCTACACGTCCTGAAAGAATACTTTTATGATCTAAAGGTTCTATTCGGCCGAAAACCGAATAACGCAAAATAGGAGTAGAAAACATTAGGGAATGATGAAAAGCAATAACTAGGGCCATTAGGGAATGATGAAAAGCAATAATGTAGATACATTTTTATACTTAAAAACAAAAAAACTCATTAGGGCTATTTTTTTAAGCTTATTCGTCTTAGTTCTTAGGCCACTCTCGAGACCAGTAGCCATAAGAATGACATTCAGCAGAGAGACTTTCAGGGAGTCGGAAAACTGAGAGTAGAAAATCAGCTGTCTGCGACTCTTGAACAATTTTATATCTTGTTATTCGTATAAAGCTATTATAAAGGTATTTATATCCATCTATCTAAAATAAAATCGAAAACGTAATTTTCTTCACAAACACTCTAAGTGTTTTTAAAAACAACTTTAACACAACAATCATCTCAAAACACGTCACTCTCCGTCACTTTTGTTAAAATGCTAATCTTTGCAAAATGACAGCTGTAGGTATAATACTCTCAAAACCCACACAACCAAAACAAACAAAATGCAAGCACATTAAGATACACTATCCAACTGGCAGCCAACATAATCGTGACATGAATTTTAAGTTTGCACTTTTTTTTCTGCACCAAGTAGTATCACTCAGACATGAAAACGTTAAAGCAAAAACTAACAAAACAAACAATCAAATGTCAACTGAATCCCTTTTTAATTCCTCTCCACTCACATTCGGTGTGAGAGTATCCATATAATGTCTGTCTGTATGAATACTTCACTATATGGATATACTATGCTGATTATGATGATGATGTCAATTCACACATAATTTTTAGATTTAGCGAACATGTGTCACGTTCTATCTTTTTGTTTTTATTGAGCGAATGAGAATGAAAAGTCCCTTTTCGGGGTTTTTAATAAAAATTATGTAAAAAAGCATTTGGGTTTGAACTATACAATCCGATAGGTATATTATATGTATTACGGCTGAAAGGGAAATCGATTATGTATTCCATACAAGTTCGTTTGTACGATGATGTCTTTATTATTGTCGGACAGTTTTAACAATGGGAAAACATTGTGACACAATATTTTTATGTTTTTTTTCGGGATAGCTTTAAAGTTATTGGGCAAGGTTGTTTTATTTTTCAAGACATTTATCAATTTGCATTCCATTTCAGAATGGGGGTATGCATTTTTTATTCTGTCTCATGGAGTATATTGAAAAGTTTATGAACGCGCCGTAGTGTTATATGGGAAGCAGTGTTTCGGGGACTATCTTTTGTTTGATATACACAAAAGATAGTCCCTGAAATACAGTATTCATGTACTTATAGATATTTGCATTCATATAGGAAACGAACGCATTCAAACAATTTGTCCGTGCGGGATCGCAAAGATAAAAAGGTTCTATTGAACAATTAACATAGGTATTTGTATACTTTTACCATACACGTGCTTTTTTGTGTATGGTAAAAGACAACTTATATTGAACGCCTTAAATTATAAGTACCTAGGTATCAACCTATGCATAAGCTTTATCGAAGAAAGAGTATTTTTAGAGCTTTATTAAAAATTTTGCTTGTGAAAACTCCTCTTGAAAAATATTTCCGTGAGAGTTAAAAATAAATAATTGACGTTCGAAAAAATCCATGCCTTTGACAACTTAATAAGTTTCATGCTATAAAACATTTTTTTATTTCCCACTTAAAGGTGATCAAATTTGTGCTGTCTATTTTGGTATTAGGTATAGGAACTTTTTTGCTTCTGTGCAGAAATTTTGTGCCTTATACTCAACTATGAGGTATTCCTTTAGACAAGATATAGGAGCTCTCTAGCCCTATAGTTTACTAACCTAAAAGGTTTTTGGGATGAGTTAGTTTTTTTTCAGCGAGCAGAATGGCCGCGCATAGCTTTTTTTTTAAGAATCCAATGAAAGAAAACCGCATGTGCAATATGGCGGATATTTTCAAGATGGCTGTTCAGCCATTCACTGCTTGTTTCTGCATCCCTTGCTCAGATTATGAATATTGCTTGTAGTGTGTTGAAATCACCGCCTGTCCATATTTAAACCACGCACGGTCTAAAAATTTGAGCATGCGTTAGCCTGGCGTCTTTTGGATATAAGGATAAAAAAATTGGTGGGCTACAGGCACGCCAAGTATCTTACTCAACGAATGAACGTCTTTTTTTATGATTAAAAAAATTTCACTGAAAGTGTTGGAGACGTAAAATTTTTCGTAAAACTATTCGTATGTAAACTTAAAACCTGGAAATTTGAGCTGAACCTAGAAAAAAAAAGCTGTCAAAATATCGATTACTTGGGTAAAGTCGGGGGATGGCACCAGTGGCGTGCGCTGGAAAGCGATCAGACGGGACGTGGGGGAGCTCGTGCCCCCCTTAGCAATTATAGCAGGTGTATATAACCAGTATTATAACCAGTGTACCTTTTTGAAGGTATGAATAACATCCCTTGAAGAAATTTAGCATGCCGAGTAGTCCAAAACTTATTGGCTGTCTTCTTCATCTTGATTTTCGCTAGCACTTGGTCATTTTTACTAAAGAATTTCACTTCCTTACTAATTGTATCTATTTACCTACACTGTAACATTATCTAAACAACCTAGAATGCAAATCGTGAATGATGACAAATTTAAAATTCATTCTATGTATTCGCATAACAAACTATTCTGTTCGTGTCAAACTGTGTTAGTTAAAAACTCCTATACATAATGTTGTTCACGTAACGAGGTTTGCTTTTTCAAATGCATTTTATTCAATATTTTTGTTCCAAACCGAACAAATTTTACATAATAAATTATATACAAAACACCACTTTCGGAGGCCTAAAAAAACTAGAATTTTCCTAAAAATTGTGGATTTTAACAATCCTAAAGTCAAATTTGGGAAAGATTAAGAACCAAAGTAGCACATTAGGTATACTGATAGTTCTCAAGATCTACTGAAAACTATCAGTGTGCGATATTTTTGGGAGAATTTTTTTATAAAGTTTCAGCGGGGTCCTTTGTATGGATTCTGGGCGTAAGACCAACCAAAATGAAACATTATATAAAATTTAATCTAGTTTTGCGTACATTGGGCCAAAACCACAACCGCCGGAGAACAGAGATGCAGATTTAAGGACCGCATGTTTTTTACCCGAAATAATGTGCAAAGACTAAGCCTTAATTAAATGTTTTTGTTTGCCATGGAAATTGGATCTTCAGTAGGTAGTTTAAGCCTACCTTGCATATCTATAATAACGTGTAAATGAGTGCACAAGAAACTCTAAAAAACAAAAATAAAGTAGATAACAACCTTTGCATATCTGGCTGTTTAAAAGCATATATAAAAAGCTGATCTTATTTTGATCGAGATCAGCTTATAAATTATGCAGAAGTACCTACGTACCTACCTACCTGTGAACAATTTATTTAAGGCCATTTAAGCCCATTTAAGCCCAAATTTCTTCTAACACAATTTTTTATCGTTTTATTTTCCTTCGACTTGAAGCTTTCATGCAAATGCATTGCACAGTCAGTAATTATAGGTAGGGTAAGCCTATAATACTTTGTTTGATATATTTTGCTAAATGGGCTCTTCATCACGGCGCGCCATGTTCTCTGTCTTCCGGCTTATGCCTATTAAAATCCACATGTGCCTAAAGAAATTATCTAAAGTGCCTGTAAAACGACTTAAGCCATGCATAAAAATCTGATTAAGTAAAGTTAATATATCTCAAAATTACCGTACAAATTACATTTTACCGGAAGCTGAAAAAAGACTTTTAATCTCCATCCACCCAGCGCTCACACCGTCCTCCACATGAGCAAGCACACCGAAAAAAAAATCGATTAAGAACTCAATCTACTGAAAACATCATTCCGGCAGTTCCAAGCACGCTTCTGAACCGCCCACACTCTCACTCCAAAATTTCCATAATTAAGGCAATAAAACTCGGCTAATCAATTGCAAAAAAGAACCGACAAAATAAATATCTTCCTCCAAACATAGATACAATTTTATCGCGCATCAATATATGGCCAAGGCTGTTACGCAATAATAACCCTCTGTCCCCACTTTTTCTCTGAAAAAACCACTCCAAGCCTCCAACAACAAAAGACCGAAGGAACGAAAAAAAAAAAAACGCCAAAGCTGAACAAAAATCCCAATGGAATGACCCATATATTTTCCCGTTATGTACATTATCTCTCTCCTAAATCTCTCCAATACCCATCTCCAGCCCACCCGTGCACCCAAGGAGAATGTATGTATGTATATTCTTTTGCCGGAGACGAATCCCTTCGTCGTTATAACGAAGTGTTTTTTGGGGGGATTTATTGATTTCGCCAAAAGCCATTCTAAGGCTCGTTTCCAGTGCCATAAAGCGAGCACGCGGCCTCCAACTAAACCTACCATTGTCCTTGTGTGTATGGGTATGTGTAGGTATGCCTGTATTCTCTGCACCAAAAGAAGCGATACACCAAAGAAAAACCAACTTAAGGCCTAAGCCCCTTAACATGAAGATGAAAAAAAAAGAGGAGCCCATACTATGCGCGCCGACAGCAGTTAAGAATTAAAGTCCAGGACTCTCAAATTCACCTCGTAATTTATCCCCCAACAAACGCACACAATTACATTCTGAATAGATGTATCTGTGCTGGTTAATTCGTTTTATTTTTTGTGGTTGTGAACGATTTTTCTTCTATGGAAATGGAAATGGATCTTCTAAACCGAGAAAATTCACTTTCTCTCTCTAGTTCTCTGAGAGTTGTTGGCAACCTGGCAGCCCACCACAGTAGAAACAGGCCTCCCATTCAGCAGCGAAGCGAAACAAAATGGGGCTTTAGCCCCCATTGAAGCTATAAATCTGCTACCCCATGTAATAAAGCATTCTCATTTCGCACAGCGGCTATAGCGACGACGACACAACGAAACATGCGCGAATTTTATTGAGCACAGTCAAGTGTAGGTAAGGCATAAATTTGGTGTTGGCCACTTTTTTGTTTGTATCGCCGGCAATAACTCCATCTGTCGAGTAATCCGAAAACCATAAATACCAGATCCCATTCCAAAACTACACCACCAAGCAATTTCGGCGGCGTCCTCGGTTATCAAATTAAGTTTAAAAACACAACAATTCCGTGTGCCGCAAACACTTTTCTAACACTTTACGCAAAACAATCGATTGGTGTGACAGGTTTCCCTGAATAAACTGCAATACTTTACGGTTGTTTAATATTTTTTATGATTTTCGCGCAACGGCTTGAAGTTATAAACACGCGTCTCGCATCAAACCGCCTCGTGCACTCGCTCCATTCATTCATTCATCTTCCAGACTCACTCACTCAACTTGTTCGTTGGCTCGCCGTCGCATGATGACAACAAATATGGCGTCGTATATTTACAACAAGAAGTTTATAACAACACGTTTATAACACCATCAATTGCGCCGCCAACTGATGCGGTCGATTCATCTCCTTCTGACTAATGCAGTAGCACCTCTCGCCCATTTCACTCGAAAGCATTGTTTATCGACTGCTCGCAACATTTCTCCGAGTCCCGCAACAATGCTGATGAATCACACTTTGACTCAATGTTGCTAAAGTAGATTTGTGTTTTATTTTTCGCTCGTTTTGGTGGTTGTTTTGTTATTAAGATGAATTCGCCGCATTGCCTCACAAATCACTCTGAACAGTGGCGCTCCGAGCACACATACATCCTCGCTCACGTAACACGACCTTACTTTGCGAGAGGGGCAGGTCAATTGAGCGAGAACCGTGCACCAAAGCCTTCATACTTTTTAACTCACTGATTGATGGGGGGGATTTTACTGTTTTATTAGATCGTTGGTGCTCGCCTTTAATTGTGTGCGATATTTTTGCAACCGAATGGATTTTTGTTGGCTTTGGGAGGGGAGATAGCGTTGGCTTTTTTTGGGGTTCTATTGCTATCACCAAGTTGGTTGGATGGGTGCTTTGATTCGTAGTGGGGTAGCCGTAGCCAAATATAAGGGGAAATCGAGTCTGGTGTGTGATGCCTGCTGCTTGCCATTTTGCTGGCAGCAGAGGGCTTAGGCATTGCCAAGTAGTGGAATTTTTGAATATGAACTCTAAGTATGTGTGTGTGAGTACGTGTCTGCTGGATGTGGCTCGGAAAAGAGAGATAGATAGAAGTGGAAGAGAAATACAGAGGCTGGGTTATTTGTCTTGTGACCGCCATCATTCATTTTTCCGTTTTGGTATTTTTGTTCCCCTACGTATGGCAGGGTTTCTCGGGGAGCAACGTTTTAATGGCCGCTCTGAAGTGTTTATGGTCGGTCGCCGCTGTGATGGCACGGAAGAATTTCTTCTTTCGGAATGGAAGCAACTTTGGAAAAAGGGGGTGGAAAATAGTGCGACGGATGTTTCTTATAAGACAATTGAGCTGAATTATATTTTATTAAACGGTTTAGTGTTAATATTATTTTTTTTTTTTTAATTAGGTTCATTTGTAAATTTAAGGTGGATTGTGGTTACAAGAGTAGGAACCTAGCTAATAATAGGGAAAATTATATGGATCATTTGAGTTCGTGATGGTGTCAGATGGCGTAAAGAAACAACATGTATTAACGTTTCTAGAGTTGGGTTCAACCTACTACTGGTCCTCTATTTAAAATTATCAAGCAGTTCTAAGGATAACAACTTCCAAGCCTTTTTCACTTTAAAATTACCACTTGCCGATCGAGATCAAACATTTTAATGATCTAAAGATGACTTTAAAAATAAGGGCCTAGGACAGGACCTACATTTTCTACCTATAATTTAGTTGGTAAGGTAGGTACCTACCTATACTTACCTAGGTACCGTTACAAAATACGGTTAAAGCATTTAGCTAGGTTCCTACCTATATTCCCATGGTTTAGTATGGAATGAAGAAACTTAGCATATCAGATTGGTTAGGCTGGCAATTCTGCAATATGTAGGCATAGGTCAACACTGAAATTAGTGAACAGAACAAGTTATGACACCATATTCACGCACCTATTGTTGCCGCCGGAGTTCATTCAAAGTTTATTGGAATAGGCACCCACCTGAGCATATCTTTATTAACTTTGCTTCTTTGAATGTTAGAAACTCCTTGCAAGGAAATCCTTTCGTATCTACTTAGTTCTTGTGAACTTGAACATCATTTCGCATATTTAGTTTTTACGAAACCGCATTGGATGGTTTAAAGATCGTTTCTGTACGGGATATAGACTCGGTTCATGCTTCTCGTTTGGAACTTTAAAAATCAAGTTAATACGACAAACTGGGAAGTCTGCAGTTGATATATTATCGAAGTGACACTGATCGGAGATAAACTTTTAGATTATCCTAAGTAACTTAACTTATCCATCAGATAAATGAATGGCAAACGAATCAAGAAGGGGCTTTCGAGCAGAGCTCCAAACATGAGAACAGAATTTCAAGGCCGGACTCATCTGAGTTTGTAAAGTAGAAGTATTAAGGAAGGGAAATAAATTTCTTTTTTTAAAAATACACCTTATTTTGACGAAGCAGAATTAGTAACACAAGATAGGTGTGGGTGCCTTGTCATATTACAGTTGGATGCAATTTTTTGGATAAATTATTTTGATTTCCATTTCAAGAGGTGAAACAGTAGATGCATTCTACCTTGGAGACAGAAAATGAAAATTGTGTTCTGCTAGCTAACAAAATTAGTCCTGACCCAATCTAAAAATCTTTCTGAGATCAGAAATAAGTGATTCAATTTGACTAAATGCTTGACTTTGAGAAGTTATAGCACCACCTTCAGATGCTATAAGAGTACTTTCATCCACAAAAATATAGATATATTTTATTATTGGTTGAATTAAACAAATCATTGATGGATATAAAAAATTAAGTAGGGGCCAGAATCCCCGTCAAATATGTGTTTAAGCACAACGCCATTTCATGTCGCTAAATTAACTAATCTAAAAGTTGCAAGTTCGACGCAAGAATTATGAGATTGTCATTATACTTCTCTTCATTCCGTTTTTTTAGATATAAACCCGAAAAAACCGTATCGATCAACAATCAATTATCAATTTCTTAACTTAATTCTCTTAATTTTTAAAAGGGTCGCAGAACGAGTTTAGCCAAATGGTACTTCCATCGTTCTCCGCCCCTTCACAACAAATTTAAGAAACAAAGGCGCGGACCCCAGGCGAGTTTTGGACGTGTTCTCTATCTGATACCACCACCATCTTTTTGGCCTACCAAAGGACTGCGCGCTAGCATTTAAGCTAGCATGATCAGTCTACTGTTGGGAGTATTTTGGGAGGCCTGCAAACAACGTGTCCAAACCATAGAAGAATATAGAGGATTCTACTCGAAAAGGTAGCTGCTCATCGTTAAGATTCCCACGAATACTGATGTGCGCACTTCATAAATTTCATTTCGGCAGCTTACACCCGCGATCTAATTTTTCTGTCATTACCCAAATTTCATGACCTTAGACGGTTAGAATGAACACTGTTTTAAAAACTGAGATTTCAGAACCGGTGCAGTTCTTTTACTATTGCTCCAGTTTGGCCAATCCTTTATGATAACTCAGTTTATCAGTCCTCCCATTTTTCGTGAAAAAGAATTTGTTCATGTTCACCTTCATACCAGCATCACCACAGTCGGCCGCAAGCTTATCAATGGTCGGTGACCCAGCATGTGACTGGTCGAAGAGCTGGTAAGTCGTTAACTTAACTTATAAAAAGGTAAACAACAAACCTTTATTCATTAAGTCGGTACAACTCCCGTACTCAAATGAAGTGAAATATCTAGGAGTGACTCTGGACGCAAAATTTGAATAGAAGCCGCACGTTAAAAAGAAACACGACGAGCTTGAAATCAGGTTAAGAGGAATGAATTGTCTAATCGCAAAAAACTGCCTCCCAACGAAAGCACTCCCAAAGTGCTATATTAAATATGATCAGAAGGCCCTGGCCGAACTAATTTTTTAATTGATTCTCCAACTGGGTATAACAATTATGATGATAAATATGCCGTAAGTGCCCGCATATTTAAGTTTATAGTCGTAGAGTAAAATTGAAGCTGAAAACGGTCTGTATTCAATAATTTTTTTTAGTTAAAAAGAAACATTTCAAAACACTTTTGATTTTTTTCATTGAAAAATCCAAAAGTGTTTTCAATCAAAAAAATAGAGGTTCAGAGAAAATTCAAAGAAAGGAATAGAGTCTTATTACTTATGGCCTATTTCCACAGAACAATTATTTTCTAAAAAAAAATGTTCGTATTGTAAATGTTCGTAATTGCCCACTGTAAAAAATGCAACCAAATTACAAATTCTTGTAGCCTTGAAGTCCATCCAAATCAATTGCTTTTATGGGATGTGGCATTCGCAACACAATAATTTTACCACATGCTTGTACTGTTACGCTACCAAGAATCGTCCTTGAATATTGCATAACAGCGTTTTATGCTTCATTTGTACGCGTAAAAAATTGAAGGACCTTTGGCAAAAGGTATTTTTTACGCAATTCAATCTTCCATTCTTTGAAATAAGGTCTTAATGGCTTTCTTTTTCCTTGTGTAATATCTCATTTCTTTTTCAAGCTGTTACTAGAAACATGTTTATGACTAAAACCCAAAAGAATTTCTTTAAAATGTGGTTCGTCCTTCTTTACTCACGCAACGATTGGTTTTTTTATACCTTCCTACCTGATTTTTTTTGTGCCTTCATGCCTACATACCTACATACATATATTTTCAGTTTCTCCTTAATCTTAAGAAAAAAATCTAAAAGTATCTCAATCATATGCACACTAAATGAGAACTCGTATTTTGACTCCAAATCAGGAAAAAAAAGGAAAAAAAAAATCCAAAGAAAAAAAGACAAGAGGGACAGCATTTCATCTTAATCACGTTTGGGGCCTCGCACAGCTTAATAACAATAATAATACACTCCCCAAAAGAGAGAAAAGAAAATGTATATTCGGGCTGTTCACCGATGCCGCCTTACCGATTACCTAGATGAAGATATTAATTTTTGTGTAGAACATGTTTTGGATGGCGTTAATGTTGTTTTTTTTTAAACAAACTCTGGGCTAACAACAGCACGTCTTTGTGGTCCTATAGCACCGCACATATAAAACGAAACGAAAACTTTTGTTATGGAATTTTTAGGGAAAAAAATAATTTCTCTGCTTTATGAATTTCGAAGCTTATATCTGCTCTGGATCAGATATCAAAGCACGGATATCTTTTTGGCAATTGGTCATCGTCATGAGATCTTTACAAGAAATGATGCTTTACTTTTGATTTGGGAGTAGAATTATTTATGCCTGTCACGTGAATACAAAAAGCATGATCACAAAACTCATTCCTATATCTACTGATTGGGTATGTTTACGGACTACAAGAAAAGTAACATGCGTCGTAGCCTTAGACTGGGTTTGAACTTACGGTCTTTGTCTTTGAGAAAGTACGCAAGCTGAATTGAAATTAATGCTTCTTGGTAAAGGTTGATATCTACAATTGTTTAATTTTTCTTCAAATTGCTGGGAAAGCAAAGCCTGTACATAGCGTATCAAAATCAGAATAACTTGCCTTCCAATTAGACACCGGCACTTCCTGGTTTCAATTGCATTAATTATTCAACACCTTCGCTTGGTATCAGGCGTAGAAAATCAAAACGAACCTTAAGCTTACTGTTGATTCCAATTAATAGCCCCTAGTTGTCGAGATGGTACTGCTTGCCACAGAGATTTCAACATGAATAAATAGAAAAAAATGTCTGCCTTTGCCATATCAAGATGACTCCTTCCTCCTTTCATGGCGCGATAGGGTTGCGACTTTTTTTCTATTCTTCAGTCCTGGCAGGAGGTGAATAGAGGGCAACAGCAGCGGCAACGGCAGCGCTATGACACTGTACATCAAATTGATTTCATCTATGAGAAGTTTCCAATGTGTTTGCCGTATGCACTCTATCGACCTGTCGCCTGTCGTTTTATGCAAAGAGCTATAGAGGTACATGCCTGCACGGCTGGCCGTATATAGATTGGGCCCGGGACGTTATGCAATTTCTTTGCAAAGCGGATTTCTATACATCGTCCGTGATTCGGTGACTGCATGAATAGTTAACCAAGTTTGCGACAACCACGACAACGACGAGAATGGCAACAATGACGATGACGACGACCACCAACCATAGAGGTTACAAAGTCTTTCAGCGTTTTTTTTTTTTTTTTTGGTACCTAACCGTTTTCGTGACAACACACAACAAGAAACAGGAACAAAAAAAAAAGGCCTTGTGTGCATTGTTTCAAGAAATAGTAAAGATTTCAAAGTATCTACCGTATGTTATCTATCGATTTAGAAAGCTGACTATTGAAGGAGACTTTCCGTGCTTTGCCTACTTAGTCACCCAAAGTCGTTTTGGCTGTCCTCTCACATTATAAATGCATGATCTGTAAACCTATTTTTTGTTCGTTTAACTTTGTTTCAAACACACAGTTATTCTGCATTTGGTAAAGGGAAGTCTACAGTCATTTTGCTGGGTTAAATGGTGCAGCGGTTTCGTTGGTTGCCTTTTTTTGCACTCAACTCCTGCTGATGATGTTCATTTGGTTAAGATCGAATCATGACATCTTTTTCGTGCTCTCCCAAATGAGATATGGACAACATGACACGATATTTTTCTACCTTGCACGAAAAAACTCAACAAAAACATGAGGAAGTATCTATACGGGAGATAGGAGGTAGATATACCAACCCTTTTACAGTGCTGCAATGTAAGTTGCGCACAATGTTGCTGCGGGTAGGAAGGTATACTAAACAGTGATCGTTGCACAATCTGCCCACAGTTTGCAATTGAAATTTAAAGGAAAAGGATGGTATATACCTACACGTTCAAAGGATATTCTTGCAATGGCAAAAGGTGAATTATTTTGCACATAATTTTGCTTTTTATCATATTCATGGATCGTGTGCGATATTAGTGTTGAAAGCTGTATTTTGATTTTTCAGCTTGGGTCTTACACTTTTGCCATCGGTGGGTATATTTTATCGATTCCCAACGCAATGACAAGGGACTAGATTTATGACTTTATTTACTTGATGCCCTGAGAAACACTTTCAAGCTATCCTTGTTATTGCAAATGAATGATGAGAGATAGCCACCTAGTGCTGGTTTGGTGCTCTAGATTTTTACTTTGCCCAGAGGAGTGGACAGTGTTTCTGTGAAGCTAACTGATCTTGATTGGCCTACGAAATTCGTGCTTAGGCTTTTAGCATAAATTTCAAGTAATGACTTCATTTCGGTCAAAGAAAATAGAAATGTTTTGCACAGCTCTAGGTTTCTTCCGTGTTTTTGAGATTATTCTGAAAGATAATTTGGTTTTGCCTTAGACTTTATTTTTGAAGCTCCGCACATAATATAGAAACAGGTAAGGAGACGGCCCAATAAAGGTGGGTTAGCTTGCAAAAATATCAGGAACTCATATCGCTCCACTTTAAAGCAAAGAAAGTTTCAAGATTTCATGAGCCGCTTGAAGTTTTACCAAAAATTATATACTTGCATACTTTAATTAAGTTGTTGCGAAGTTGATCAGGTCGTTGGTTATAGCCACACCAAGAAAATTATCTTAAAACCTTAACAGCATTCTTAGGTTTCAATATCCTTTGGTATAAATAAATTATTACCCTTCCCCAGGAATAATCGACCTTCACTGAACCGTCTAAGAGTACAATATTTTGCAAATGTGGTTAAAATTTTAATGATTTTCCCGAAAATGAAACTCATTTAACAAAACACCGCCAAACCGAAACACAAATGCAAAACATCCTTTCGAGAAACAAACCATACTCATACCCCAGTTTTAACATCCTGCAAATTGCAATTTTCTTCATCTTTGTTCTGCCAATGGTTGTATATCGTTGTATCCATTATAATTAAACCAAAGAGCAATTTATATAGAAGCATAAACATATTTAACTCAAAAAAGAAATGTAAGAAGAGAAATGAGAAAATCCCAAAGTTCCACGTAGGTATTATCCTTTTGCACAAAGTTTCCCTATAGTGTACTATATAGCTATTGTGTATACAGTCATATAGAGAAAACATAGATTTCCTTCATACAACACTTCATCCAATTCTCGAGTGTTTTATTTATTCAGCATAATTTGTCTGCGTGCTGCTGCTGCTATTTCTAGTCATCCTTACCGCCCCATTTCGACTAACTGCATGCAATCCTTCTCTCACCAGGACGTATAACGTTCTAGTTTCACTCTGTGTGTACATACACTGCAGAATGTTGGAATTCCTGCGGATGATGATCATGATGATTGTAAAGTTCAACTATTGTGGATGTATTTCCATAAGGATACAGAACGGAATATATGCATTGCACACGAGAAAACGGTATAAGACGTATATCTACATGGCTGTGGAGAAACAAGAAGTGCCATCAGCCAGTGGCGCAACAGCCCCTTCTTTTTTTCTCGAGATATAAGGAGTGTGAGTTGGGGAAAAAAAGAGAAGAAGAATCGTTGCCTAGACAACGAGAAAAACTTTTTTATAAATTATCCTAGCGAGAATCCTTATTTATGGGACTATGTGCAATTTTCATTTTATCACACAAAAGCTAAGCTTTACAATTCTCGTACACTTTTCGAGTGTAGATTCGAGTTGGATTTGAGCTTTTTTTCTATTGAAATAGTTTCCACTTAAATGCCGAAAAGAGAAGGATGAAATGCTAAAAAAAAGTAATGGAAAATCTAAGCAATGAATGTATCTGCATATAGTTAAAAGGATACACTGAAAGACGAGTGTATGTATATATATGATGTGTCTGGGGGAGGAAGGAAAACAAAACTCCTTCTCATATTATGAAATATTTCGTTTCCGCATTTCTTTGTGTTGTGCGTTATAATTTATAGAGGGAACATAAATACAGATGAAAATTAGGTTTCTTTAGTCTTTTTTTGGGGAAGCTGAAATGGCGAAGGGAGATGCGTCGTTTTTTTTGCTGACACATCTCCCTTCGACTTCTTAAGGAAAAGAAGACCAGCCTATTTTAGGTAGGCAAAAAAATATTGCCAAATAGAGACACAACTCTCGATGACGAAGTATTTCGTACAAAAATTTTACTATTCATAAAAGTGCCATTTTTGATTCTTCCCGAAAATGCTAAAATAATGATTATTTCACGGTAGGGATGGAAAGAACCACCTTCCTATTGTAAGAATACACTTGTCAACTAAAAAATTGTTTGAGAAAATAAAATGCCTACCTACGTCATGCCAAATGCCGTTTTTATATGAGGCTTTAATGACACACAACAATTTTTTAATTATTTTTTTAATGATGCTTAAAATATTATATAGTTTGCTATCCTTATAGACCTTCATATTATAGACTCTAATCTAGGGCCTATGAATTATGTATAATACACTCCCGATCCGTGAGTGGAAGGGATTAGAGCAAAAAGAGGAGAGGTACCGATGCGCCTTGGTTTTAAGTTTATTAGGGTGAACCCTGGAGCAAAGATGTGAGCACCTGTTCCACTTTTATGATGTTCTGCTAAAAAAAACTCAAATACAACGCGCTGCACACAAAACATTACCCAAGGTAGAACAGGGAGATAGGCACGTTTTCTGTGCGAGTATTGAGATTGAAATGGTGCAATGCAGCTAGCTATTTCACTGGAACAGCCTTTGTAAAAACGCGATAAAACAACTGAGATTATAGGACATTGCGTTGGTGTACCAAAGAGTCAAATGCATTTGTTATATGTTCAAGTGACCATGTCAAAAGCTTATTACAAGTTTTAAATATCTTTTTTCAATTCTTTTAGGCAAATGTTATTTGGTCTTTGGTATGCACTTGTCCATACATGAAAATTATACTCTTGTTTGGAGCGGGTCCACCCCGATATCTGGAAAATTAAAATTTAAAACGAAAAAAATTTCGAATGTTTTTCCTTATTATGTAAAAGGCTCTGTTTTGCCCAAATGAATATGTATGAGGGAATGCTGCCCCTTGCAAACCCCGTGATTGGGCACACGTAAGGATTTCTGGTAGGCACACGTTTGCGTATTAAAAAACTATGTCATATTTTTAATTTTAAGTCGAGATTTTTCTTTCGAGATTTTTGTGTTTCTAGATTTTGTGAGATTTTTCTAGATTTTTGAATTCGACATTATAGACTTTGTTCATTTTAATTTTTTGTCATTGCAGCAAACGGGGAATCTTATATTTTTTGTAGATTTTAGCCAGATCGGAAGGTGTGAAATAATTTTTGCCTCGTTTAAGCAACCCTACCCGGCTTCATGGTGTTTTTGGCAATCCCGAATACGTGATCTTTCCAACGAAGGTTGTCACTCGCACACATTCCGAGAATTCCGCAATGCTAATGCCATTCATAGACAACAACTGTAAATTTATAATTTGCTTAGGATAGTTAAAAAGGCATTGATTTTTTGATGCTCTAAATTCTACTCAAACAATCAGTTTGACATGTGCAAACGTTCCACGTCTACGGCTATTGGACTAAGGCGTTTTCCTGAAAACGAAAATGAGAAGCTCAGAGTACTGTCATCGGCAAAGGAATTATTGGACTGGAAGTGGAGAAAAATGATCGAATACTAAAAAATTGGAAATTAAACTGTGCCCTGACGTACACTAGCGCTAAATGTGGTGTAACCACTAAAAAGCACATAACCACTTAATTTAGTGGTTATGTGGTTATTATTTCTAGTTTATCAACTGATATAATCATCAACTCCAAATGCACTCATTTTAGACTAAAGGGTTTTTGCTAAACTCTGTCGAATGCTTTAGAAATGTCAAGCGCAATGACCTTGTTTCACCTAGTAGGTACACGGAACGAATCCATTTTATCCATCTCAGGCCACGTCCTGATGATAAGAAGTATAAGAGGCGAATTAATGACAGCAAAACCAAGTATATGTTGTCATAAAAAAAAAACACTCAGCCAACTTCGCATGCAAAACTGGAGACGGTTAGCTGGAGACAGAGCTGGCTAGCGCAGCTTGTTGGTTGAGGCCCAGGTCCATCCCGGAATCTAGCGCCACCTAAAGTAAGAAAGGGGCGAATAGAACAGCGTTTAATGCTTGAGTTGTGGAAATCAATTCTGTAATACGAATTCAAACTAACCGGGATCTGACCTCAGGATCTTATGTCCAGTATCCCGCTCAACTATGGTATCCAAATGGCATTTTAGTTTTAAGCCCCTAAGGCCTTAGTACCTACACACAGGGCCACCTAGTGAATGTTGGGATCCGGCGTTACACTAAATTCACCCGTTACCCCTCCCTTCTCGACGACCCTGCTAGCGCGAAACTTGCTGCACGTACATGACGTGCGGCTCTGTTGGAAATCTCATTTGAAATTTATTTTTGATCGCAGACAAAAGCATCTTGTGATTGCATTCGTTGCATGTAAAACACAATTATTGTATAGGTACACACACGACATGTAAATTTGGTGCCAAGAAGCTGCATGTTTCCATGCAAAAGTGGTGGCCGTATAAAAAACTGTTGCATGGTGGTGTTCAGTGCATTTGCTGCGACATTACATGACATGCAAGAAATATTAGTAAGCGATGTGGATCATGAATCCATTTTCGTGTTCGCTGCAATCCAGTAGCTGTCACCTGATCTTGACGTTTAGTTTATATCTAAGTTGTGTGTACCTTTTGCAAACTGACGAATACAAAGTGGTTCACATATGCTATTTGGGCATTAATTCGAATTACAAATGCTTACCAAAACATTAGGTAAAAAAAAAACGTACTTGGATAAAGCAACGATTTATGTACAGATGTCGCTAGAGTGCTGTCACGAAGAACTCAATTGTATGTCCACATATCCGAACAGCCAAACACGTTCTTTTCGATTTTAAAGTTTATCTGGCGTTTTTGTGAAACAAAAGTTATCTCACAAAAGGTCAAATGACTTGACACTTGAGCTGTTAGAGAAAAAAGAAGAACAGAAGTCCTTTTATTGCGGAAACCGTACTCTCGGTCATTGAGGAGCTTCTGAGAATCGAGATATTGCATAAAATGGCTCTTCATCAAAGTTTCCAAAAAGACGATGGAGAAAAGAAATAGTCTTTTTTAGAAACCAGCTGAACGTATGTTGTCTTACCTACCAAGAGTAGGACGAAGAAATACAGGCGGTATGCCATATGAAGCAGCGCGTTTATGTTAATTGTGATTTTTAAAGACTTCTTCAACTGTAAACGAGTACCTGCGAAAGCAATTCCATAGGTTGTTAAGCACGCTCAAGTACAGTTGGCGACGACGCGGTGCACGAAGTAAGCATAGGGCTAGCAGCAAATTCTGCTGCATAATCACTCTTAGTCGAAACAGTTTGTTCTTAAACATATCGAGAGAACCTATAATTTTTTCTCTATTTCTGCTGGTTCCGAACGGCGAATTGGAGGTCTCTCATGACAAATTTTACTCTCGACTTGGAGGGCTTGTCAAACTCTTTTGGAGGTGGGATCATGAAAAACTCTTTTTGCCCCGGTCAGGGCACCAACCCGGCAACTCCGACACACTTACCACTGCGCAACGTCCCCATAGTTGGTATTTTGCAAACCATTACCCTTAACAACTCAAAGAATTGTGAAAACGATTGAATATTATGTACTTGCTTACAATTTACGTATTTTAAAGCTTGTATAATTCTTTAAATGTTTCTAGCGAAATCCTCCCACAGCAATTAAGCTTCATTACACGTTCTCGTCTCCTCACTCCAGGCTTTCAATCTTCAGCTGAATAATTATAAAAAAACCATGTAGTAGATACTTTTTTCGAAAATCATTATTCTCAAAGCGTATACGCCTATGGAGTGTAAAACAACAATTTTTGGTGACTATTTCACACACTCACATTGGCACTTTTTCCGCCTCCATTCAATATTTGACCACCAGTACTGCCTCTGCCACGCCACCATCGAAGAACGACGACGACGCTATGTCGTTAAAAATATGAAAAACATGTGAACATTGAACATCGAAAAGCCATATCTCCCAGAACGAGGGGGTGCACTTCGTCCCCTGCTGCAGACGGAAGGGCAATTGCAAAGTCCAAAAATTGCCTTCGACCTCTGGTATGATAAATCATTACTTAATAACTGGGTGCGACAACGATGGCAAATATTCCCCATCCGAAATTGGAGATGCACGATTCTGTGTTTTTGGGGAGGCGGCACACGAACAGCCTGGGAATAAACGAACAAAACCAGCGGCAGTCGTCTCTGGCTGTATAGTTGGTGTGGCGTTGAAGGTGGCAATGATGACGACGATGAGTACATTGCGGGTGTAGAAGCTCACGTATATAGGTATAGCTACCAAGTTCAGATGTCCTTCTATTATATCCCTGGATGGATATGGCACTGTAGAATAGTATTGTTGTAGCAACAGCACGAAGGTTCATTACTGCACAATCAAGGAATTATGAAATGGCTGGCAACAGGCTTGGATAAATTATTTCTTTTTTGTATTCCTTCCCCATCCTGCGGGCACATTTTATGAATCGGAGTCACATGAATATATTTATTTACATCAAGTACACTCATACCCATGGTGAAAAGAGCGATAGACCTCCCTAATTTTGTGTGCAGCCTTATAAATTGAACCCGTTGCTTCTGTAAATGCGCCATAGATACCAACATATGCAAATATTTTCTACCAATCTATAAACGTATACCTATATCGCAACGATTTTATATATGCAAGGACCAACGGCTATCCCACTCTGTATGAGCACTTTGGGGGAAAGGCGATCACAAAAGGCGGTAATCGATGTGTGAAATAAACAAAAGCGGACATAATTATCGAGTTATCGCGCGCCTGACCATATTTATGATCCTTTTGGCATTATTTCAGTATCATCTGTAGCTTCCATTTATAAATATACACAGGACTATGTGGATGGATGTAGGTAGGTATATGTTTGTATAAGGCCGTATGATACGCGGTGGATATATCGGGCGGTTGTGAGCAAGGAGGATTGGATACATTGGATAAAGGATAAGCAAAGGCCTCCAAACAAATAACAACAGAGGAAAAAAAAACATCAAAAAACAGAGGCCACCGAAAAACCGACCAATGATCATGATGGCAACGGTGGAAAGGAGTCCTACCATAGCCTCGGCGACGGCAGCAATATAAAAATCTGGTGCCACAAATATTCCATCCCAGGAAAGATAGATACATTTAGTTGGTTTTTTTTTTTCATCGTCTCCAACTCTTTTGAATTGAAAATAAAAGTAAAGCACAAAGGGATAAAGGACCCACTCGCATAGATTGGAAAATTGGAATAAAAATACGTGCGCGAACTGCGCTTCTCTATTATAAAGATATAAAATCGCAACGCGAAATATGACGTACCGCAGTAGAAAGTCCTACTTGTTTTGTTTGCCTTGCGAAAGGATGCTTTTTGGTTGTTTGAAAGTTTATGATGCTCCATACACAAACAATCTGTTATTATGTATCTTTTAGTCCTCATCGGCAGCACATTGAGTACAGGAGTAAAGAGGGAAAAGTCAATATAGAAAAAGTATGGGTATTTTTTGCTTGTTATATTTTTTTTAAAGGATTTTACGGGAACCATATGTAGATAGGTATGTCTGTGTGGCCATAAACTGTGAAAATGCATTTTAATTGAAGTGTCCCACTGGGAGTTGGCTACCCATTCATGAACAAAGTTGGACAATCTCCATCATATACGCGACGGAAAAATTGCATTTTGATTCATGACTGTTTCTCACGTATCTGAACACACAAATCACGTATCTCTATGTTTTTTTTAATCTGCCATGGAATGGACATTCATTTGTTTTTAATGGAAGCGGCTTAAGTATAGCTCTACACGAGCAATGAAGTGAGAAATGCGGCTCAATATGCTGTTAAAAGGACTCACAAGCATACAACATGTTTATCCACGACAGAGTGTAACTTGTTTAGTCAGTGAAATGTGCTGCAGCTCCTATGAAGGTACCTAGATAGATGTCAATTAAAACCGTCTCGCTACATTCCTGTATAAATGCAGCTCATACTCGAAGCGATTGTATATAGAATGTCACTTCATTTCAAAGTAATAAATCTTTTGGTTGTCTTGTTGATTGGCTTCTTTTTTTTCTGCTTATAAAGAAAAATTCCAAATCGTTTAGGGGGGGAAGAAGGAGAACCTTCAACACAAGTCTGGGTTGCACACAAAACGTACAGAAATTTCAAATGGAAAAGACCAATATGGTTACAACGGAAAAACCACTTTTTGAAGCAAAGTGATTTTCTTCTTCTCACTGTGTTTGTTTGTTTTATATGGCTCAGAGGCAACTCGCAAAGGTTGAAGCAACGAAATAAGACAAATAAAATTCCAGTTGACATTTCAGGTGATTGTCAGAGGCGGTCTTTTAGTAGCACACAAACATTTTAACATTTACGTTTTATTTTTTGCCGCATTTTCCTATGCAATTAACTGACAGAACAGGTTGCAAAAGTGAATGACGAATGAGATAAACGAAAAACTTTGACAATTTATACGATTCAGTAGATATTGCTGGCTACTAGCTTTGCTGATTTATAAGTGGCACAACGACGACAAGAAATGCCAAATAAAATGAAAGAACGCATTTAAAGTAGCAATACGTGAGCCATAGGTGATCACGTCTGTACGCAATAGTCGCCAGCAACGCCATTGAAGTGAGTTAATGGTGGCGTAATAAGTCTTTTGTAATTACCAATCGATTGTAGATTTATGCGAATCTTTAATTGAAAATCCGTTGACGATTGGCTTAATTAATGTTGAAACAAATGGTCAGCTTGTTTGGTAATTAAATTGATTTGCTGGATGTGTTTTGCCTTTGTCTATGTTTGTATAAATTAAGCAGAATTTTATTGTGTTGTTAAGTGTTTTGTATGCTTAAATAACTAATGGTGAACGTTAAGAGGCTGGTAATGTTATTCAAGAGATCGGTACAAGTGTTTCAAATAATTTTTTTATACAGTAAGGCCACGTACAACAAATATGGTCA
Source organism: Neoascia interrupta (assembly GCA_947623515.1). NCBI lineage: Eukaryota > Metazoa > Arthropoda > Insecta > Diptera > Syrphidae > Neoascia > Neoascia interrupta. The sequence goes on along the minus strand of OX392464.1, from coordinate 33,992,791 downwards.
AAATTAACCAACCCTTGTGCTTAGCGGTTTTACTCTCCTTTACGTTTTTAACTTTCCTTTACTCGGGTTTTTGGTAAGCACTTTGATTCTGGCGATTCCTATACATTCAGAAATTTTCCACACTGTTTTACTCTTAGACTGTTTGTCAAACCCTTGCGGAAGTAAAACCATAAAGAAGAGATAGTTTAAAAATAGAAAAAGGATATCTTATGGTATCGCTACGTTGTCCATTCATTATAAACCCATTGGAATTTGAAATACATGCTGTTTAATTGCGGCGATTGAAAGAGGCTGCATACTAGTACTATTTATTCTATACATAAATATCCCCATAACGGTTGAAGATTCATGTGAAAAAGTTAAAAAGTTTTTTTGGTACATGGGTGTTTTTCAGAACCAATTTTTTGCGAGAACTAAAAACACAAAATATAGGCCCAGCAATTGAAACTTTATGAAAAAATTTTCTTTTTTGAAAATACGGTTAAGTTTTTGAGAAATGAAAATTTGAAAATAGATCAAATTTTTGAAAGTGTTTTCGGCCATAAGTTTTGACCTATTTAGTGCACAAAGCCAGTATTGAGTACACGTATAACGCAACTCAAATTTAACCGAGTGCTTAAGTCATAATAACCCCTATAAGGATGATTTGATACTTTATAGAACTTAAATTTGGGTGCAGAAAGGGCTCTAATTCGGGCTCTTATAAAACTTTTTTGACACTCAATACATTTTAGGCACACACACTTCGAGGTGTTTACCTTTTACTGTCATGGTGTGGTTTTTATTGTAGTAAGGTATGCACACATTTCTATCTTATTCTTTGAAAGTGTTGATGTTTTTGCACAAATAACTTCGTTCATATTAAATGGTGATGAAATTAATGAGAAAGCTGAGTGCATTTAATTAGCAGAAAACAAGGTGCGCATCTCGTTTCTTCGAATGATTTATTAAAATAGGACGAAAAGAAACAATGCTCTTCTTGAAATATTAAATATAACATAAAATAAAGAGTGCAAGGTTTTATGTAAAGGCCACATAGCACCTTTGTAACACTTAAGGTGTTCTGCGTTGCCTTTTAGAAACTTTGGGTTCTATGTAGCACTGTCTAGCTTCATGTAGAACTAATATAAGGTTTTGTGTTTTCTGTCAAACATGGCGCTAATTTATTTAGGGTTGCCATCGCTCTCTTTTCTTTAAGAATATACGTTACTTTGACTACTTGAAATTATTGACAAGGAAGACGTTAATTGAAATATATATTTTACAGGCTAATTTTTTCTTATCCATGAATGTAGTTTATACCTTAACAGTTTTAAACCCCAAGGAGGACACCTGTTAAGCTTCTACCCTAAAAGTTAGCATGTCAGTCAGCTGATAAAATACTTGAAGTGCTGGACCAAGAATTTGACCAGCTGGACTAACTTATTTGACCAGCTAGAACATAGAAAAGTGAAAAATTTCAACAATTTACAATTCTACAAGCATTATAGTCATGACTGGCCCCAATATTAGCAACGATCGAAAACACGCTGTGTCATTCTGACAGTGATCGAGTGTTTTTGATGAATGTTCATGGAAAAACAACATAAAAGCATGAATTATCTCTTAAAAACAAATTTCCATGTATGATATACTTCTCCAGCCTAATATGTAATCTAGTTAAAATTCATATCATTCTATAAAAAATGTAAATTTATTATATTTAGATGTTTGCTTGAAATGTTCTCACAACAATTTCTGTCAATTACATTGTTTTCTATTGTATGATTTTTGGCAACCCCTAAGTGCTATATAAGAGTGCAAAGTAGTACTTCGGATGTGTCAAACCTATAGTGTTAGAAAACAGGCGCTAGAAAGGTCTACAGAACTTGCGCTAAAGAACTTAACCCCTCAGCACTTATTTCCTTATAACTTGAGTGCTAGGAACGTTTACAGCACCACTTTTACGGAACCTTTGGTGCTAGCACTTTTAGTTTTATAATTTTGGTGCTGTATACGTTTCTATGACCAATTTTATAAGTAAATAAGCTGCGCACCAATGGTACGATAACGAAATCTTGCAAAACCATTAGTGCTACTGAAGAGCATTTTGAGTGTCTTATAAGTCCAATATTCAAAAACCAATGCTTATGGTTCCAGAGTGTGCTTACTCTGTAGGCTAGGAGTGTAGGAGTGTGTGTAGGCTAGACAGGTACCAAGTGTAGGTTTTAATTTGCATACACTTATGCTTCAAGTGGGATTAAGGCGATCTAGTGGCCAAATCGCGACGAACAAAATAAGACTTGTATTATCTTATCTTATATCATGCTCTGTAAACCAACCGAACTGCAACGCATCACTCAATTTTCTACTACTTGTCAAATACGTAAAAATAATTAATATAGATCAAAGTGGTAAGTTCCAAGTCTGTGTCTTTCTGTAATTATCGATATACGACCCCTAGTTTTTCAGAAGAATTATCTCATTGATTTCGTTAGGTTTCAAAACGACTGACCGCATCACTTTTTAACATAAAAACTTTACGAGCATTATGATGGAAACAAACTGCAACATTTTTTTACCTACACAAAATACAACCCTCTAAATAATAAAGTTTATATCTACATTAATGCAATATGTTCTTATTTTATAAAAAAAAGTCATGTTTCTCCCTTTAATTCCACAATACTTCAAAGAAGAAAAAAATTCTCGTGAAGGCGCATATGAAAACTACACCAACATGATTTTAATATTTAATCTGAATTAGATGCTTTGACTGCAATAGACTTTGCTCGGTCGTGATTTATAGGTATCAGGACCCTAAGTGTATGACTCCAGTGACTAATAGAAAAAAAATATGCCCATATGGGATAGTTTGAATGAAGGAGACATCATTGGCCTATGTGGACTGTAAGTGGAATATGCTTGCGCTAAGATATACTTTTGCAAAGGACCTCTGGGAATAATATGCACAGTCATAAAACCATTTACTTTTTGATTTTTTATGAAAACTTCTTTTGACAACTCGTTATTGTTTTATAAGATTAAGGCATAAAATTGTGGGAAAGGATGGGTGTATACTGTTCGTTTACCAATGTCGATAAAAAAGGAAACTTCCTTTAAGCGTTTTAATAAAGTTTCATACAAGTGAAGCAATATCTTCAGAAAAAAAATATAAATTACCCCATCCAATCTCTATTAATGTCATAGTTTCTCAACTCAAACACTGAGTGCACTCATACGTAGTATTACTATATTGAGTTAAAATAAAATAATGTAGTTGTTTGCCATCTAACCTATGTCGAATGTTTAAAATATTTCCCAGCTTCTCTTTTAATATTTCCAAAATGAACACACTTTTGCTGCTACCTTTTGTGTGGAGCTCGCAACACAAGCACTCATTGCAAAAGTGTAAAAGAGAGTGTCTACAATGAAATAAGCTATTTTCACATCGTTTTGTGTGGCCAAGTCCTTCTATTCATTTCCCACCGACAGAAGCCATTTTTGCAAAGGGAATGAGACTTATTTCTACGTGCAATTGCTTTAATGTTCTGCCAAGTCATTTTTTTATTTCAATGAATAAAGAAACTAACGATATTCCCGAGGAGGTTCCGGTTTTGGCTCTTTTGGGGAACCATTGTGGGTGTAGGTATACGTACACTACCCACGTTCTAAGGTTATTCCTTTCTCTGTCTGTTAACCGTATACAGAAGGACTTTGGTGTTGTAGGCTCACGAGGTAAAGTGCACGTTTGGGTTGTGGGCTAGGTATACTAACGCACACCCTATGGTTCAAGTTAGAAATGGAGATTTAATAAGAAAACGTCTGCGACTTTTTTTTCAAGTTTCTTTCCGCTCCTTGCAGATCCTTGATTTTCCCAGATTTTTACCTTAAAAAGTCTCGTTGTAAATTTTTGCGAAACTCTGCGATTGTACACGTCATGCATGCTTGATTTCCTTTTCGCTTCTTTGTCGTCGAAAACTTCAGGACAAGAGACAGGCTGCAGTAAAGTGGAGTAGGTACTACACATTCATTCATATGTAAATCTATGTCTATGTACATAAAGCAAACTTCTTTCGGATCCTTTTTTTTTACTTCCTATACTCTCTACATATCCATGTAGGTAAGTGTCTCCGAGACTTGCCTGATAAAAAAAAAAACTTAAACATGCAAACGAACCCAATTCAAAATTCAAAACATTTTCATCCTCCACCACCATCGGTACTATGGACAATGGTGAAAACTGTAGAAAGTAGCATTGAAAAACAGAAAGACAAAGCCAAAGAGAGCAAATGCAATGAAAATGAACATATGCATGAAAGTGTCGCGTTAAAATGGGGTTTTAACGAAGACTGTTTTCGTTTTGCTCATTTTTTGCAGTGTCCCGGTCAAGTCGCTTGTCGTGCGATCCTGTCTGACTTGATGGATTTGTACTTTAGCGGCAGCAATGTGGTTAGTGGTGGTACGCTGCAGTGCACTGTTAGTAATTTAGTTCGCTTTTATTTTGTGTGTGTGTGTTTTTTTTTACTGACATTTCTTTGTAGATTTTGTGTTATTCAAGGATACACCCTTGTCATGGAAATGAATTCATTAGGACAGTTTTTTCTTTCTATTTGTTTTGTCCCCATTTTCATTTGCATTTGAAGACAGAAAAAAAGAAGCATGGCCCCTCTTCATTCTGGCTATGGCTTTGCTGATTGTGGCGATGTGAATGTATTTTTGATGTCAAATGTCTCTCGAAAGAGTCCTCGTAAATAACACTAACCACATGCCTAATCCGTAGACTTCTTGACTGATAGATAGCGTTGGGAGATTAAAGGCCCAACGAAGAGTGTACGGTACAGTTTGGCATGTAATCCTTTTTGGGAAAATGTTGCCAAAAATAAATATCCTTCACCCATACCACCATCCAGTTGTACCTATACCAGTCCCTATAGTTTGAAGATCCCTTGCAAGATTCACATTTAAATTCTAGACGACTCTCGACTTTTTGGTTTTGTTCCGAAAACTCATCCATGCGGGTTTTTGCTAATTCCAAATGCAAAACTTAAACATTATACAGAGAGTTTTGGTATAATCCTGTGCGCAAAACCGACACGAAGGCATCACACGAGGCTTAGGATTTAAACTTTATTGGGGTAATTCCCTTACATGGAAATCATGTTCAAAATTACTTCACACACAGGAACACAATTGTGTTCATCTTTTTTATTTGGGGCGGAAGAATGGATATCAAGCAGTGTTAAAGGTATTAAAGGAAAGGATGTTGATGGAGCCAGGAATGCTTATGCTCTCTCTTCATTATAAAGCCTGGAAATACTAAGGTTTTTTTGTATAGCAATACACAGTTCACCTGAGTGCAGTCGAAACGCTGAGCAGACAATTTCTACTTGGTGAATTCTTCGCCAGGCTAGTGCGAGGTATAGGGAGCAAAATAACATGTTTCGATTTTGAATTAAGGGTTGAAAATGAATATGACAAATTGCAGGATAAAAATTGGGGTAATGGACTTTATAAGGCTGATTTGAATTTTAAGCTTTGTGTACTCGCAGGCAATTTTTAAGAATCTCTACCAGAAAAAAACCAAGCTTAGCTTTGTTTAATGAAAACCTGTCAATTCATATAAGAAAAGAAACTTTTTATATTAATTTTAAGAGCCAGGTTTTAATCCAGACTTAAGCTGGAGTCTGGGACAAAGGGAATCTGGAGTTAACCCAGGAGTTAACTCTTTCAATAAATTTATCGAAACCTTTGACCCCCAATATTGGTAACTCCCCCATCTACTCCCACCTGTTTCTACACGTCTTTTTCCAAAATTTGATCAGGCTATAATCCACCAAACTTGTTGAGTTAGACTGAGATTATTCTAAAGTTTAACAGATTTTATTTGCACAACCAGCCATAAGCTCCCAACATATCATTTAAGGGGTCAGTTTCTTAATAAAAAAAAAAAACCGTCAAGTACAAAGACATACGCGGAGCGGTCCGTCGGCTTTTGTTGAACGTTATAGTCATCTATATTGCGCAGTTTGTGTTACATTCTATCTATTTACTAAAATTATTTCTGGATATATTTTACAGTCTGTAAAATATATCCACAAAATCGACTTTTGTCGTAGTGCTGTCTACTGTTCTTATTTTGGGCGATACTATATAATCATCACCCAACATAATAATCTATATATTATATTGGGTGATTTTATATTCGGTTTTGTTACTCTAAAAATAGGCTGACAAAAAGCTTTACCGTTTCGAAAATAGCGGGAAGGACATACTCTTTCTTGGCTTTTTTTAGGATTTTTATAATGCAAAACCCATAAAACAGCAATTTCGAATATTTTTAATTACCGTTAGACTTTTTGATCAATTTTACAACCACCTGTGGTAGCATTTGACACTTTTCTCAAATTCTGCGGACATGCATTTCTGAGAAAACGGTAAATATATGCTGTTTTTCATTTCGCTTTTTTGAATGGGTTTAAAAACTTCGAAAACGGCAATTTTGAAACGTTTTTGATGCAGTTCGCTTGCTTTTTAACATTACATACTTTAGCCAAATTTAAACAAGGTGGTCACAACCGTTAAGAAACTAGGAATCTTTAAAAAATAGTTTTCGAAAATGTTTTCACGTTTTTCTGAAGTCTGCTTAAGTCTTGTATAAAATTTAAGAAGATGGACTATGCCCGGTGTTAATTTAAAAATTATACTTAATACCGTTTGGGAGATGGAGGGGAAGACATGCGTTCTTTTGACCTTTTTAATAATCTTTTTAAATTTCAAATCCATAAAGCAAATATTTTGAAGTTTTTGCCAGTTCCCGTTAGACTTTTTTCCAATAGCACAACCAGTAGCACCAGCCTTGGATTTTTTTTTTAATCCTTTTGCCACCGGTTTATGTGCAAACGATAAAACAAGCTCCTTTTTTATTTGGTTTTTGAAATAGGCTTCTAAAAACTTACGTTATAAGTGGCAATTTAAAAAAATTTTAGCACAGCCTTCCTTCTTTTTGTAAGCTTTGTACTTTAACCGAATCTGAAAAAGATCGCTTATACCGTTAAACTACTAGAAGACTTAAAAAAATTGTTGTTGAAAAGAGTTGAGTTAAATATCAGAAGATTTTAAAATTTCAAAATCCGCTATAATTTTCCTTAAAATTTTGAGTTATTTGTGATACGTGTGATTTTTTTCATAGAATTCCACCAAACAGCACCGGAGATAAGGGGACACACACACGCGTTTTTTCATGCATTTTTGCGATTTTTTTTCGAAAATGCGTCAAAACTGCAGTACTGAAACTGTTTTTGAAAAATATTGATTTACACTTAGTTAACTTTGAGTTGCTTTATACGTGTGTTCAATATTAATTTGGAGCGATAAGCCGTTCAAAAGTTATGGCCCCCAACACTTTGAAAAGTGTCATGCATTTTAGACTCTCTCATTTCTCAAAAACTTTTTGATATTTTCAAAAAGTTTTAGTTTTTGATTTAAGTTTAGTATTTCTTAAACCTAAGTTTCGTTTTTCTAGTTCTAAAGTTTTCTAAACTTCTTGAAAAAACACTAAGTCCATTTGCACATGAAATTTCAAACTGTAATTAAACCGTTATTTGTGCTTAAATAAAATTTCCCTCTTTGGATTCTCTGACTATTTCCTCAGTTTTTTGTCTTTCTACGACTTACACTTCAGAAGTTATAAGGCGATTGAACGGGCGGACGGACAGACGGACGGATGGAAGGACGGACGGACAACGTAGCGATACCATAAGAGGTCCTCTTTCCATTTTTGGACGGACCGCTAAAAAGGCAGGCTTAGTATTTTTGGTGTTTAGTAACAGTTAAGAACTATAAGGAGGCTGCTCCTCAGTACAATAGAAAGCAATAAATGTCTTAAGGGTGATTCGCCAAAACAATTGTAGCCACTGTAGATCTGTATCGAAACCCTCCCTTGATTTGGTATCATATCGAAACTTTTGATATAAGAATGAATTTAAGTTCCTACCAATAACGCCCTTATATTGCTTTAAGTTAAATTGATCCCAGGCTTGTCAAAAGTGTTATCTCATAAATAGTATATCAACAACCGCTTACATCCCTCAAAAATTCGTGTTTGCCCGAGATCGAACTACATAAGGTGTTAACTACGCTTCCAATTGAACCCGTCATCTCATACCTACTCGTATAAGGAAATATTATGTAGGCCTAACTAGCATAGCCATCCGAAGAAATAAGGATTCATCTATCTCATATCCCCTGGTACTGGTGCATCTGTAAAAGATAGTCGCTCTTCTATTGCACAAACAAGTAACAAAACCAGCTGCTAGAATTTCAGAAAAATCTTCCTTCCAACACGACTTACTGAAAAAGCAGTGTGCCCGCGTCGTCATCCATGTTCGGTATATTTCGCTAAGCGTTTTGAAAATTTATGTCCCATGTTTAGAACAGAGTGGGGAAGTAAAAATAGCTCCTTATTCATCTTCGATCGCATGCCTCATATATACACGAGTAGATACATCTTTCAGCTTCATCCCAGCACAGGCTGGTGGATATATTACGAGTCCGAAACATTTCGCTCTCTCTTCTCTGCTTAGGTTAGGTAGTGTTTTTTGTTTTTTGCTCCACAGATTTTAGCGTGTTTGCCTTTGATTTTCACTGGTTTTGTTTTAGAGGTTCTGCTGGATTGCACTTTTCGCCTAGTTCGTACGGTGCAATAGCAGCAACAACAAGTTCGTAGATTCTCTGTTTCGTGTCGTTAGTCTTTGACTGCTGTGCCTCTGAATCGGGTATCTATACACACACAAACGTATAGTATTGTATCTATTGAGGCATATCCATTTTTTAAAGACATAGGCATCAAGTCCTTCTGTTTGTTTTCCAATGTTTCGCTAGTTTTTCCTTTTTCCCGTCCCCTCAATCGGCAACAATCCGCAATGGGGCAGCGCATAGATGGATTTTTCCCAAGCCAACTTGTGTGTATGTTTGGCTAAGTACACTCGCGTTCCTTGTTGTTGGAACCCTGGACTGTAAGTTTAGTTTGTTTTTGCTTTGCCTGTGCTCTGAACATTGCGACAATAGAATTTATGCGATCACGATTTTACCATGTTTCATACATTTGCCATCAAATTTATTATATCGAAGAGACATATAGGTGAATGTTGCTTTCGGATGCAGTGTATGCAACTATGAAATACACATGCTAGCACCTTATACATAGGTACCTACATACTTGACGATTTGCGGGTTAATATATGATGTGAAAACCAGGTAGTCGACTGCGTTCAATACAGTGAATAAAGTGCATTTGAATGTTTTGCATTGAGCTCTTCATGTTATTGTTTTTTTTTTTTTTTTTTTTTTTGTATTCCGCAGATTTATTTTCGTTGTAGCGACGAAACAAACTGAAGGCGTATAAGTAGGCGATGATTGATTTTTTTCGGTCCAGCATCACCATCGTCTTCGAGTTATGGGCTCCTTTTTTATCCTCATTCGGCGTTCTTAATCCCTTTGATTTCTTTATCTCTTACTATTCCACAATGTCCACGAGGGAGAAGACAGAGAAGTTTAAGTTAAAAATAAAAACAAAAAAATCTGAAAGCCCTTTAGGTGAACTCGTGCAGCGGCTTAAACCAAAGCCGGTTCATTCCACAAAGTACCCGGGCGCAAGGTTTTAATGCTGTTGGAGCCGCATTTACTTTATAGAGTGTTTGCAAAGCCCTTTTTCGTAATTTATATACTTCGGCCAAGTTTTGCTTTATTTCCCTTTATTTATATCGAGCTTGGTATACTCGTATGTGTTGTTGGTTTTATTTAGCGAACATGTAAGGTAACGCAGCGGGAAGGACTAACAATAAAACAAAGAGTAGATAAAGAGCTACACATGCGATTTGCGGTGAGTTGGCGTTTATTTAAAATTTAGGAGCACGCAATATAAAGGCGAAGATTTTGTTCCTTAAGCGCGGTAGCTCGATATTCTGTTTTAATTAATTTTTTCACTTAATGGTTGTTTTGGAACTGTTTTACTAAGGGAATAAAGATTCCTTAAAGACTTTTGCGATTAAAAGTGCAACCATGTTGTGTGGGTTGCATCCCAGTGTGGCTATTTTTAGGGCTCAAATGTATTATGAAAACCGTTAAAACCGAAAAGTCTTAAGAAAATTGCAAATTATTGCCAGGGCCAATTTTTCAACAATTAATGCCGTGCGAGTTGATTTCTTGACATACCTACAAGGCAAATCATACCTACAGCTAAAAAAATGTCCCATTATCCAACAATATTTTGGACTTGCTCTAGTACCGTACACCCTCATAAGGCATACCATCTATATATCTGGTGAATAAAGTTAATTCTGAAGGAAATTATCTTTATCCACCATTCGTTATCTGTTTACAACAAACACGCCAATTAAATTAATTTAAGGCGTAATTTTGTAATTCTTTATCGTTACTTTATCTCAAGTATGCCAGACAGTTACAAGCATTGCAAATACCCGCACCAAGGGGACGTAAAAGCAAAGCTAAGCTTGGTACCGTATCTACACATACTCTGCGCACATTATTCTTGACGGTATGCAGGTCGGCAGCACAGATGGATTGCAGATCGGCTAAATTAATATGGAGCTGAAAAAAAAAAGGTTAAATAACTTGCACGAAACCCATACGAACAGGGCTCATTGCTCCGAAAGGCGAGATGTCTTGCAAAAGCACACACTACTATGCACCGGGGTGCTGAAATATACTTAAAGCAAAATCTACATTTCCAGATAAACGACTAGACTGCGAATATATGAAGATAATGTATCTCTAGATACAATGCGATACGTATCCAAGAGCTCATTTCAATGAAAAAGTACATAAAAAGGGGGAAAAACAAACTAAACACTAAATGAAAAACATTTGAATCGGAGGTGGTTCAAGAAAAAATCGTGTCGCTTTCTGACTCCTTGCAGGTAGGTAGTGTTGTATGTGTGCATGCAAGGGGTGCACAAAAAAGCATTTCGAAAGTTTAGCCTTGCATATGCTTAAGTGGAAGTTTTTTCTTCCTTACTTGGAATGCAGGAGGAAAAAAAAACTACAAAAACTATTTTAGTATTTTCTTTTGTGTTGCGGCTAAGGTATGTTTAACGAAAGAGGCTCACTTCGACCAGGAATAGTTTTTTAGAGGTGTTTCCTCTGCTTTTTTTTTGAAGTGAAACGTTTCTCTTCGGCGGTCCCGTGATTATAATGAATATTATTATTGTATAATGAGTTCGACTCTAGAAAAAGAGAAAGAAAAAAGTTCCAATCCCTCTGGAGCTCTTCACAAAATTGTACAAGGTAGTTGAGAGTTGTGCAATTAAATCGTTTCACCATTCCTTCGGATTGAGGAAGAATGGAGAGCCATAATTCTTGTCTGTTCGAGCCGAGGCCTAAGCGCTCCAACTTCCGGATGAAAATCTCCTATTCGATGATTCGTGCTATCTGCCTTTTTGGTTTTTGAAAGCTAAGCTTAATTTAAAAACCTATGGGGTGACGTTATAAAAGCCTTACCGCTTTAATCACATATATAGCAGCTCCTAACTCGTAACGCAATAGCTAGCATTCAACTTGGAGAGCGTCCTGCTAAAGAGCTCGACGGGTTGTTCTTGGCCAAACTTAACGAGAACTGAATAACAGGTGAAATTGCTGGCATTAGGTGTCGAGGACAAGTTGGTAAACGTCCTGCGGAGCAATGTTAAGGTTGATAAGGTGTAGTCCCTAGGCTCGACTAAGGAATCTCGAAAGCCTTTTGTCAGTCTGGGTCTCACTGGGAACTGTTGATGTTTTGCTGTTATTCTGCTGAGTGCGGCTTGGTGATCTCAGAAAATGATCTTGCCGTTAGTAAGCTGCGAAGCCTTAATAATGTTTCTACCTCTTTTTTAGACCTTGGAACAGGCCAAGTGGAATGAGCTTCCTCTGATATGACATGCCCAAGAAAGACTGCTTTCAAGAAAACAGACAGAATTTCTGTGGTGCCCAGCCTCCCTGAATCAAATGAACCCCGCTGAAAATTTGTTAAAAACTCTTCAGAGCTCTTTCCAAATACAATGAATCATCAAAGTAGACCAGGCAGGTAAGATACAGAAAATAATCTAAAACCTTCTCAACCAGCAACGTCTTAACGGCTCAACTCAACCGTTGAATTGTAACCAGTGCATTACATAGGCCAAATGGCATAACCAAGAGCTCCATATACTCCATGCCCTGTACTGAATACTGTCTTTGCGTTTGGCGATGCATCTTAACGTACCTGCCAGTATCCAAAATCCAGACATAAGTCAAGAACTGCGAATCATCTTGATTCTGCCAGGCGCCTCAAGCAGCTCATCAGCCTTTGATAAAATAAAAATGGTTAACGACGAACGGTTGGAGAGCGTTCCGGGGCACAGGATCTTAGAGTGCATAACGACATGTGTAGTGACAGCATCCGGACCCGTGTTGCAGGTCGAAAATCTTATTTCTTTTTAGACCAAACAAACCTTGTCATTGAAACCAATATATTAATAGTTAGAGGGACGTTGCTGGTTCCTGTCTGGGGCCATCTTTTGAGCATTCACAGATTTCATTTTATCCGGACTGAATTGATGACAAATAAGGTTTACTATCGGCCTGAAAATTGGGAGCGGCAGCAACTACTTCAAAGCTTAGAAAAAGATCCATGTAGATATCTGGCCCTCTAGCATATTTGGTTTGAAAACTGCGCAAATGGGAGTAAAATCTTCGATGCAGTAGAGGCCATTTGATCAAACCATATCTCTTTGCAGGGTACTATCCCACTTGACAGTACCTGGCTAGCGTGTGCAGTCAACAAAGGGATCTACCGCGTAAGATGTTGACTTTTTCTGTTCATCAGCGGTGGCTTCTTAACGCTGACGGGTTCTCATTTCCAGAAAGGTGACTTACTTGCGTTGATGAAATTCGCCACACGTCTCATGGCTTTAGTGGCTGCACCTGCACGAGAAGATTCCATTCTCAGAGCTACCTAACTACCTAATAGTGCACCTCGGCATTTGCTTTACACCGTTTTTTTTCAGCTTCTGTTTGAGCCTTATTATCAGAAAAAATAGGCTCATGTACGAAAAATGTTAGTCTTTTTAGGACAAATGATTTTAAAAATATGGTTATAAAGGTTTCTTACTAAAATACTGAGCTCTTGTTCAAAAAAATTCAGAGTTTATTTGCTGAAAATCTCCTTCGAAATTTTTTTTGCTGATAAAATTCCTCGTGGCCTAAACTCAGTTCCTCCTTGTCCACGTCATACTTCTTCTGACTCTGTATTTCACTAGACGTTGCCTTCTTTTCCTTAAAAAAAAGAACTTCACAACAACCTGCAATGCTATTTGCTTGCTTAAGGGTTCGTTATCTCGTTTCTCCATTAGAGGACCAAAAAAAGTCAAGAGTTACTGGCTGCAGCATCAACATGCTGCAATCTAAATTCACCTAATGAAAAAACCAACACCACCAGCATTCTGCTGGTTGAATTTAACGAACTAGTCTGGCTGGTCAGTCAAACTATATAGTATCTTTTAGATACATTAGTAGTCTTGTTTTTTCCGTATAAATAAATAAATAAATTAAAAAAAACCACGAATCCAACAGCAAATTGTTGAAGGCACATGGTGGCACGCCGTCCGGCATCGGCCAGACCACCGCATCTATGCTAACAAAAGAAGAGGAATTACACATCCACCTTTAAGGTATGACTGTCAACAGTATAACTATTTCTACACTTCAATGTATATTTACTGATGGGATGTGTTGTGTGTATAGCGGAAAAAAGCTGCACAAATGCCGTTTTGGAACGCTCGGTTGCGCGCGGTGGTGCATTTTGCAATTTAAAATGAAGTATATCTTTAAGATATACCAGAACTATACATTGTGCTGGGGATGGAGAGAGTGTATAAAGCAAACAGATAGACGGCAAGCAACAATGACAGTCCAGGAGCATGACAAAGCTAACGATGGAAACGGCTATACAGCGACGAACATCAACGATGACATTTTTTTCTTTTTTTTTGTCATCCTGCATCGTTCACATCGTTTATGCAGTTGTTCCTCCTTTAGATGTTTCTCTGTTATTTGGCGATGATGTTCTTGGTTCATGCTGTTGTGGCTCCTTTTTTTGTATAGTTTTTGCTTCTAGGTACCTACTGTTGTGCGACCCGGCCCCCTTTATTGCTTCCACTCAACAATATATACAGCAAAACACATCATTAAGTATAAAATTCTTAAAATGGAATTTTAAATCATTATAAGCTGCAAAATGTGCAGAAAGGAAGAAAATGGCAGGATGGGGGAAAAAGATGAATACGCGACATCCTCGGCCCATCCAGAATACATATACATAAGATGAGGTCTTGAAAAGATGGACCACGACCAAGCGAAAAGCAACCACGACAAGACGCGACGACGAGTTCACATTTCTTACCGGTTGCTCGGTAGGAAACATGTTTTAATTTTTTTAGATCTTTGTTTGCCGTAACACGGCTCCGTTGTCGATGTTGTTGGCTTCGATTGCTGTTTTGAGCCGGGATCTTGCACTCCAAGTTTGGAGTACTCCTCCATCTTCGTCTCAATATACTTATAGTAACGGCGTGGCGCGTCCATATGTGGTGCCATTTTATGTTTTATATCAGGCCTTCTCCTTCATCATGTTGAGGCTTTTCTCCCACTTGTCCCACGTCTTTTATTTTGTTCGGTGGCAACTTTGTTATCTTCTTTCTGCGGTTTTATTTTTATATTTCATCTTTTTTGTGTTGCAATAGTGAAATGCCTTTGCCTTTATCGGAGATACAAAAGCGGAAAGACACATTCTGCACCAACTTGCTGCTGGCACTTGATGAGGCTCACATGACAAAGTGTATCTTTTAATTGAAGGAATAAAATATGTGGGCTGTAGATATATTCAGGCAAGACAAACTCATATCAACTTACTTGCGAGGGTATAGGTATAAGTGCAGGCAATTTGTGGGTAGGTTTTATTTCTTGCTTGATGTTGAATACGAAATTTATTTATGCGACCAAAGTGAATTTATTAGCTGGACATGATTTAGGCGCAGCTGCAAAATGCGTCCATATTTAATTAAGAATGTCAAGGTAGGTAGGCTTAGGAATATGTTAAAAAGGGTTCATCTGAGAAGCTCTTTTTTGTGATGACATAGAAACAAGAAGAAGGTATATTCTCTTGATTTGGCAAGTAACGTCTGCACCAAAAATTTATCGCACAAATAAAACCGGGTTAACAATCATTTGTTTAATTATATTCGAGTCTGCAACGGATTTTAGTCTAACTTTTTTGAAAATGGGGCCGGAATCGCAGGGATATTCTCTTAAGTCATGGGCATTCGTTACACTAATATGGTAGCGTATTTTTTGGGTTATAAGGCAACTGGAACACATGAATCTAGACACTAGAACTCTCAAATTCGGGGCTTAGAATGCGAACCTCATGCAATCCAGGAGAAACAAAATTGAGCCGGAACCGCAGAGACTATTATTAGCATTTGTTAAAGCAACATTATTAAAGAGTTTTTGCCACCTCAAATGCAGGAAACAACGAGCAGGACACAATCGATTTATTTCAAAAACTATTTCCAGACCAAATCGTCCCACGAAATTTTGATGCCTACTAACTCACCTAGATTATGACAATAATTAACGCCTAACCATTTCTTTAATTGGGGCTTTCTAAAATCTCAGTTTTTTTTTATAATTAGCTGGCGATCAAGGGGTTATGACTACCGTTAAGATGCGTACAAACTTGATCTGAAGGGCTGGACTTCCAGCCAACTCACCAACTCTTTAGCTCTCTAGCTTAAAATTTAAGGCCTAGTAGTTGCTTACATTGTGGGATGCCGTGGCGTAGTGGTTAGTGTATGTGCTTACTACGCCGGAGGTCTGGGTTCGAATCCTGCCATCGTCACCTGAAAAAAAAAGACTTGCTCTTTTTCACGGCCCCCACCTCCGCGAGGGTCTGACAAGCCCTCCGAGAGTATCATTTGTCTTGAAAAACTTCTCAACGTTCCGTTCGGATTCGGCAAAAATTGTAGGTCCCCTTGTATGTAAAGAAATTAACACACCAGCATACATTGTTGAGAAGTTGGCCCTGGTTCACCTCAAGCTGTTGCGCCACTCTATTAATTAATTAATTAGTTGCTTACATACGGACGGCCGGACGAATTGGCGGACATGGCTTAATCGATTCTCCTATCGGTCCCATTCATATCTCTTAAGGGTCTTAGGGGTCTACGGTGATTATTTGACTGGGTTACAAACTATACTACAAACTTAATATACCCGGGTTAGGGTATAATAAATTTATTTATCCACACGATATAATCATCAATCGGGCTTATACATTGACAAAAGCCAGTTAACGTAAAGATCCTTGTGAAAGCGAAAATCGTGAAAATCTCTTTAATCTAGCCTTAAATTTCTTGGTAAGATAAACATTAGGGGCACACGAAGCAGAGGTAAAAGTTTGGGAAATTTCCTCTAGATTAACAAATGTACTAACTAAAGGTAAAACCCTGTTTTTATACTTCATTCGTGGCTTTTTATAAAACAAATTTTCACTTGAAAATCTGTGGTTAGATAATCTTAGGAAAAAAAATTTCCTTTAATAACCTAAAAAAACAATAAATCTAACAAAATGCACAGACCACTGTTTCCATGAAGGATTTCCTATATAAAAAGATATTCGATTTGCATACGTGACCTGGACACACGCAAAAATCTTATTTTATCTTTACATAAATTGATTTATGACTGACAACATTTGCAGTGAAACAGGTTGTTTTACCAAAGAAAAAAGAAACACCGACTGTTCCAATTGTTTTACTTCCTTTTACAATTCAATGACAATAACCACAACAGACTACCTGTTCATAATTCATATTTCATGAATACAAGAAGTGACAGACAGTGCAGTCAATTAGACGAAAAAAAGGACGACACTCTGACCTTATTTCTTTTTGTGTTTTCATATTTTTATTTTGCAAATTCATCTGTCTACCATATCCAGGCTGACCTAATTTCTTTTTTTTTTTTGTGCATATTAAAGCGTTATTTATGGTTTTTGTTTATCGACTTTTTTCTGTCATTGCATGGTAGTTTAGTGTAGCGTTATTTTGAAAACTTTCACCTTACTTTGCTTTGTTTGCGTATTTTCAGTATCTTTTCTAGGAGCATTTTTTGTTAGAAATATAGATTCAACAGAGAGTCGGTTGCATTGGGTCTCTCGCTGCGTGTCTCTTATGAATGGAAAACATTTTTGCACGTAGGTCCTTCATATGATGTACTCGCTACATTATAAAGACTCAGACAGTCGCACTAAAAAAAAAACCGAAAAGAATTATTCCCAAAGGCGACAGGAATCAATTGTTCTCGAGAAATGGAAAGGCAGTGGCAAAATATGATTTCATATTTTTTATGATTCTTTGGTGGTGTCCTTTTTAGTAGAAAGGATATAGGTTGACAATTATAGGGGACTTTGTGTAACCTTGGATTTTTAGAAAGTCACCAGTTTTTTCTTTGTCTAAATGAAAACGGGGACAAGGACGACCTACGTTGGTCGATGAAGTGAGTTTCAAACATGGGTTACTTCAAGGTGTTACACAGTGTGTAATTGCAAGGAAAGAAGTGTTCCTCGTGATTTCAGTGCGTTATGTCCTTCTTACTTTACTTGTTGCTCTTTTCGAATAGAATTATACAAGTTTAATACTGCAACGTGATTTTTTTCATGACCTTATTAATGTATAAAGAAAACATTATACCCAATTGTAGTTTCTCTATTTTCGCCATAGTTCTGACTACCAACTCGTTACTGTTGCATAACTTCTTCGGTGTCCTTCTGATGCAAGTGAATTTCCATCCGTTAATTCGGCAATTTATTGCCACGCATGTAAAAAAATTTAATCTGCTAATTTATCCTGTGATGCGAAATATCGAATAGAGCCGAATAACTGCGTGCTACAACATGGAATGCTGCAGAGCACTGATAACGCACAGAAAAGTCGCGCCCCCAAATTCAATTAGTATTCAATGGGAGAAAAAAAAAATCACGGCTCAATAAATACCACTATTATTATGATTATTATTTTTAATAACAATATCAGTGAACCGGGTGAACATCGACATCCAATTTCCATATCACTGTGCCCCAGTATGTTGTGTTTCAGAATTGTGCACAAGAACTGGTAAACCTTTATATTCGCTTGGCGCATGTTGCATCTTCAACGAAGAGGTAAAAATAAAAAAAAAATGCATTCAACAACTTTGTATATTTTAAAATTTCCAATTAAAAAAAGTATTCATACCAATCTGTATGCATGCTTGAATATATGTCTTTAAAAATTGCATTGTGAACATTTGTGTTTTGCGAATTTAATTACATCATGCATTCGATAAGTGTTTTAATTTTGTTTAAAATTTAATTCTTTCTTTCTTTTTATAAATAACATTAATTATAAATATGGCTGCGAAAAATTGCTTGGTAAAGGAATAAAATTCTTTGATGAATGATACATTTTTATCGATTGAAATGTTTTTTACTAAACTTTTTTTTTTGTTTTTCCTCATTCTTCTTTTTAGGTAAGTCGTTATGCGAATACTATTATACAACTTAAGAAAACAAGGCAAGAAATATGGCAAATTTGTGACTGAGTAAGTAATAAGATATTTGATTTTGGCTGCAATATTGTTCAGTGGCCCGTTTTTGCTGACTCTATTTTGGTACGGGCTTAACATTTACCGAATGAAATTAAGGTTACATTAAAAAAGGAAAGAGTTTTTTCTATGGGCTGACAATTGAAACCGGTTCAGTTGTTCTTAAGGTAATGCCCTTAAAAACAAATTAGAATTTATTAATATAGTTATCTACAATTATGTGTTTATTATAAAATTTTAAACCTTAAATCTATTTTTTATTAAATTCAAATACGTTTTTTTTCTATCCGATAATGAAAGTGTTTTCTAAGAGGAAGAACTTTTGGAATTAATAGTCTCCGATAAAAGTTTTAGCAATGCTCTTGTAGTCGTTCGAAAAATGTAGATTTCAGACACTTTTAGTCTAATTTTGGAAACTTCAAAGTGCTCCGCTTTATGTATGCGAGTCAAGCTCAAATTTGGGTTCAAGTTTTAGAATAATAGACTTAAAGTTGCTGGATCAACTGCAATTTTTTAAATTTTTTTGCAACCTAAACTTATATAGTTCTCTTTTGTAAAGGGGAAAAAAATCATCGATAGCGTAATCTTCTACATCAGATCCATCCCTCAAGAAATTCCACTGGTTTGCGAACTTATTTATCCGATTCAATATCATAAATATCTGGAAGGGAGCTATAAGTAAACGCAGTGTACTATCTTGTTCGTTTCCACAGAAAGTATCTGCTTTTCTTATCAAGTTGAAACAATCCTCATATTCCCACTCTCATCATTTCAAGAGTGAAATGAAATTCAAGTACTCTCAGGCAATTCAGCAGAATATCAAATCAATACAAAAGGGATGTATCCGTATAAAATTGTTGTGTATTTTTCGCATGCTTGTTGTTGTAATGGAATAAAATCGAAAAACAATTTATTAGCATCATGTATAGTATACCATAGTGAAAGATAAAATAGCAAAAAATTTGCATATGAAAGTGATTGAGAAAGGTTGTTCCCTCGTTAGATATTTTTTTTGTTGTTGTTGCTTTTCCTTTCTCTCAAGTGGTTGATTCTTATATCCTCGTATGATGGTTGTATCCCGGTTTTGAATTTCTTAAATGGTTTTTCGTTGGTTTCTGGGGTATTCTGAGCAAAATATTTTCGTATGCGCCGGTAGAAAAGTTTGTATTGAATCCAATCAGATTTTCGAGAGTTCTCACAAAAAGTGGGAAAATCCAAATTTGAGTAAATCTAAGGGTGCATGATGTTATACGAATAACAAGCTGTGTAAGCAATAATGTAAGTGCAACTTAATAAAATTAAAACGAATTGAAAAAATGGTCAGAGATTTATTAAGATTTTTTTACACTATAGTCTTATAGGGAAAGAAGTTATGGGTCGATATTGTTTTTTTAGCAGATGCGTGCCGAATTGACGTTGTGATATGGTGCATGATAAAGTTCAGAAATATGTTCGTTTATTAAGTGCGTTTAGAAGGACTAAGTTTGAATGTCAAATCAAAACAAACTCCGACAATTCATTAAAAATACTTCATAGATAACACGAGTAGGGACCTACATAACATGTACCTACCTATAGTCTTACATTATTTTTAGAATTAAGTAATCGAAAGACAAGAAGAACAACAATGATTATGTACAATTCGGATAATTATAGTGTTGCTTTTCTCTTCTTGTTGCTCAACAGTAGGCATGGCCAGTTCTCGGCGTTTAACTCGCGGTATAATAGATCGACCGCGTCTCTCCTGTTCTTATATTAGCACCCCAACCCCCAGCTTACTGAACCAAAATGAATTTAAATTAAGTATATAGAAAAAAATGTTTTATATATCTACCCTAGCTATGTGACGCTTCTTTAAAACTTCGATACATTTTGGTTTTGAATAAATCTTCACATTAATACGATTATCCGGATCTTTGAAGAATCAAATCTGCTTAGTTCAGTAGTGCCTATCGAATACCAGCCAAAATCCTCAAACATAATAAAAGCAATAGTGCTGAGTTTCAAATGCAAAAAAGACAAAACCTAAGTTCACTTACTCTTTTCGCAGGGTCACGAATTTGACCCTGCATGCATTTTTCTTATGTAGTGAATATTATGTAGGTTCGAAACCTTCTTTGGAAGATACTGCTTTTATATAACTAATCGCCTTAAGTGACACCAAAAATTGACAAATCTCTATCCATTATGCATGACACAATTCAGAACATAATAACTACTCAAGAAAATTTAACATTCGCTCTTGTTTACTCAGGCATAAACTTTTCAATCTTACAAACCACTCAGCCCTTCGTTTTACAAAAAAAAATACATTTTACTTCGATCATCGACAATAAGGAGAGATTCCTTTGCAAGCTCAAAACAGATCAGTACAGGTCAAAACAGAATGTCGGTAATTTTCGAAATTATAGTAATTTCATTACAGCAGAGAGAAAATCGTATATCGGAATCCAATCTGTGTGCAATATAATCGCCATTTAACCCTAAAGGGCTCAATTTCCTCAGCATCCCTTTCATTTAACGTTTAAATATAATTTAAAAGAAAAAACCATCGCCCAGGAAACACATTTTTTCATGGAAAATTGCACGAATAAAGTATTATTTCAATTCTTATGATTATTTTAATAATAAAGTAGTCAGCTGGAGTGGAGCAGACATCAAGTAGAAGATTGAATGCTTTTAATATTAAACATGCGACTAAGGGCACTCAACTTTTCCATCGCAGATAGTCGATGCAAAGGTTAAGTGCTCACTGAGTGGACTATGGGACTATGGACGATCCGATGGATGGTTTATTGCCTTTCAACAAACATCTTTTAAAAGAATCCCGCGCGCCGGTCATGCATAGATAGATCTACATAGTGTGCATATACCGATGTATAATCCTTGCGCAAAGGAATTTAATTTTTTCTCTCTCCGCTTCTAGATCCAGTGCATTCTTTTTTATTTGCTTGGCTTTTGTTGGTTTGGGTAAGAGACCGCAAATATACAAATATCCACGCTTCTAAAATATATCGCCAAAAAATCTCATTCTGCTTTGCAAACTGTCGCTGATGCCGCCGCCATTGCGCTCCTTCTGGCCTTCGTGTCCTGGCAAATATGCGGCAAACTAATATTTCATGACAACTAAAGCAATTTGGCAACGAAAAGTTTCATGCATTTGAGGAGTGTGAGAGGAACAGTGCAGATAGATGAGGCGATGTGCGATGGCGATGGCCCATCAGGCGGTTGCCAGAGAGGCTGAGGCAAAATTTGTCATGGCTTTCTTCCTTCCTTTTGTTGTTGGAAGGTCCACTATCTGGATGATGGTATTAGCATCACTGACCCTACATACAGAATGAACGGTGTGAGAATTTGCAAAGGACCATAGAGCAGAGAAAGCTTATTTTAGCACGTTCTTTTTGAAACTGAGTTGGGTTTTCTTTCGTTTGCTTTGCTCCTTCTCCGCACGGAGCACACTCCGGTATGGTTGTGTTTGAAGAAAAAAAAATGTGTGCGGTCAGGATGCGATTATCCAGTTGGAGATGTTTTTTTTTTTCTTAGTTTCTGCTCATTCGTATCCTTGAAGCACTTAAATGTGCCATTTTTGGTGACCCTCAGTCGTAGATTTTTAGATTGAAAATTCAAAATCAAATAAAAGACATCGGCGGCAAAGGCAGACGACAACGATGACGACGTCCAAAATGGGGGCGATGAATATAAACGCATGACGAAGTGGATGGAAAATGTATAGTCTTGTCATTAAACTTGACAAATATTGGCATTATAATGAATTTTATTTGTCTATTCATTTCGGTCTTAAGAGTTTCTTTTGTTTTTTGTGTGCTGCCTGACATATTTCATTCGTAATGCTTCCGTTTTCCATCAGACCCTTACACATGAGTGGCACTGATGTTTTTTGTAGTGGCAAATGGATGATTAGCAAAAGTATATGGAAGTTGGTAGTGGAGAAACTTTACTGAATGTTGCCAAAAATGTTTGCGCTCAACGGCTTACGATTTGAGGATATATGACCCTCATTTCAAAGGCTGATGTAAAATTGTCAGCAGACCTTAAGGTTAAGAGACCAGGAGCTTCAGATTATAAGTTTTAATTACTTACATAATAAATTTTTCAAATATTTGCTGGAGGAAAGCAAAATGTAGAATTGATAAATTAACAGCAGCTTAGCCCAAAATTGTTGCTGCAATGTGTGTATGGTTGACTCCCCTTTCAAAACTCACTTTCCGGGAAAAAATCTGGTAAAAACATTTAAGCACGTGTCGCATAAAAAGCCTATTCACTTCAACAAAACCTTTTAATTGGAACAGCTGAGCGGAAAAAAAGAATAGGTTATATGAATTTGTAATTAATAGGACATGCAAACTGTGGGCAGGAATTCCATGTGCAAGTTCATTTGCGGTATTAGTTCGATAGTAAATTAACAGAGGCTGTCATGCCAACCGTGCCTTCGATCTCGTTATTGCACACATTCTTCAAGCCTAGACACAACGTTCCATTTGCACTCAATGCAATAATTTATATCCACATATATGCAGACACCTTCCATATAATATAGCATGAATTTAATTCCAACTGCATAGGGTCATTGTATGCACAGTGCGCATACAAACATGCAAAACACATTCATCAGGTCAAAAGTCCAGGGTGCAAAATGTCAAACAGGACAACTTATTGGAATGTCAGAGTACCCATTCTATACTGGAAATGGCTTCAAAAAATACCATTCCCCAGCACCATTTACATTTTCACAACCCTGATGGGATAGTTTTGGTAGGTATAGGCTGTCGGAATGACAATAGAACAAATACACACACACATACCTACAAATAAACACGAACAATATGTTCCTTTTAATTAAAATGAATTGCAAAAAGAAAAACACGACCCTTATACCTACTCCGGGAGGAGAAGACGCTGCTGGTGCGGGTAATCTATCAAAACGGCCCAAATGTGAAATTTACAAGCCCAAATTCGATTTCGATGCTCACCCTTTCTTGTTCAGGCGAAAAGATGAAGCAAAGGTCTGTTATGGGAGAGTTTGTGATATATATATATATATATATATCTAACCTAATGTTTGAACGTGTCCCACAGGGGTGAAGGATACAATTTGCTGTGCCACTACTGCTTTACCACCATACACCACATGAAGTGATAAATTTTCCAGCCAAAGTGACATAAGACAATGCTGAGGCAAGCAGCAATAGATAATTTCACCTAATTTCAGCCATGGCATATCGCAGCAGTACCACCCCCAATATACCAATACAAATGTAGCTTAGAGATTTTCCTTTCCCGTAGGCATGGCAAATATATTTAACACACCCGCACACAACGAGAGATGGGTGTCAATGTTGGAATGGCGGTTAAGGATAAATGGTAGCAGGTGGATGGTGTTCACCAAGGATGGATGTAGGCCTTTTTCGTTTGATATCGCACTTTGGGGGTGGCACTGGGCAGAAGAAATATGTTTAATTTGCGTGGGGAAAGCCTGAAGCAGGCGAGATAACATTTGGCTGTCACAGAAGATAGAGCACGTCTGGAGTGTTTCTTTTCCTGGCAGATTTTCACGAAAATTTTGGGAGCGAGATGGCTTTAGAAAATTAAAACAAATATTCACTAGTGTCGTGCTAATTTTAATTGGTTGCTGATGGGCGAGTGTGTTTTTTTTTTGTCAAAGCATTAAGTGAGAGGCAATGTTAGTTTTAAGAGAGATTGTGGGAAGATAAAGGGATGAAAGAGAAGTTTTAATAAAGAAAACTGTCAGTGGCGGCTGCGGTGCACTGCTAATTGCATCTGAATACACCAGGTCCAGGGTTTAATTAGACATAGTCGCACGTACAGGCCCGTGGTGGGCATGTCTGTGGGTGGATAGAGCGTATTTTCAAACTTGATCTAAAGGCCTGGACTTCCAGCCAACGCACCCACTTAAAGAACACTAGCTTATCATTTAAGGCCTAGAGTTGTTTACATGCGGACAAACGGACAGACATGGCTTAATCGATTCTCCTATCAGTCCCATCCATGTCTCTTAAAGGTCTTAGGAGTCTACGGTGATTATTTCACTGCGTTACTAAGTATACAACAAACTTAATATACAATTGGTAGGGTATAAAGATTACGTAGGTACCAACTGGGAACCAAACTCAACACCGACGGTTTGTGAGTCGAATGAAAGTTCCACTTGGGTACATCGCTTTAAGTTTAACGGTGGCAAAAGTGTCACATAAAGTCAAAATGCTTCAAAAACAGTTAAAAAAAAAGAGATTTTTTTTTTAATTTTTACCTTTTTTTTAATTTTTCACCTCTTTGCTAACTAGATGTTGTTGCTTTTTGTTGTATTGAAGAAAAACTTTCATTCAAATCCTGGGTTCGAACCTGGTTCCTCGAGATCAGATCAGGCGGTGATCGTACCCATTAGGCTTTCGCGTGTTATAGATGAGTGAACGCAAACATTGCATAAGTAGCTACTTATATGACTTCAAG
This sequence comes from Neoascia interrupta, assembly GCA_947623515.1. NCBI lineage: Eukaryota > Metazoa > Arthropoda > Insecta > Diptera > Syrphidae > Neoascia > Neoascia interrupta. Next base: position 33,967,648 of record OX392464.1, on the reverse strand, counting down.
CATTCAACTGTATATTACCTACTCTCTCTTTGAAAAGCTGAAAATATTCTGCTAGAAAATTTAGCACTTCAAATTTTTGCACACAAGCCAAAAAAGTCTGCCAATAATTCTTAGTAAAACGCAAAGCAATGGCGCAAAAATTTTGAAGAAAAGGTCTTTAACACAAAAAAAAAATGCCTGATTTCTGAGTAGGTACCGAAAATATTTTCATGCCCATCCAGCCTAACCATGTGAGTATCTTTATTCCCACTCACTTAATGTCTCTAATTTAGCAATTAATTTTCATTTCCAACTTTTTGTGTAAAATGGTCTCTTCCACGGATATTTTTTTATGATTAATGCCACTCCTGGCTTAGATGTAATACCTTACCTACACTTATTACCTACATTGTAGATACGCAGTCTGCATGTAACAAATTATGCAGAAAATCCCTTGCAGCTAATTTGAGTTTTGAGATTCCTTCTTTTATACATTTTTATTTTACTTTTTACTCTTCGAAATACCCGGATATCTATGCTTATCCTTTAAATTTAAATTAGATCGTTCATCATTGGGTATTATTTTATCTAGGCTGCACCATTGGAACGCACCATATCGCAGACATAGGCGGCCAAGCACACAGGTTCCAGCCAGCCATCGTCATCATCACCGTCATCGTATGCTCGTTGTTGTCGTTGTCGTCGTCATGGTCGTCCTCGCAGCAAACAGCAAAATTCACGCCTAAGGGTGTCGTCATCAATTATTCAGTTTTGGTTTGTGTTATGCGCCGCCTAAGGCTGACTGCATAAATATAATAACCGAAGAGAAGAGTGCTGCAATGATAGGGTTACCTTACTTATGGTCCGGCGCGTAGTTCAATTTAAGAACGGAGAAGATTAACCAATTTCCTGTAGATTTTTTTTTACCTCCTGTTCTTTTTTCTGTTCTTTAATCGAGAGAATGTTCTAGGATATTGGCGGGATGGACCTTTGACTGTTGGGTTGTTCTTAAGTTATTTAGCTTGCTTTTGATTTATAAATCTGGGAAGTAATTTATTTCTGAAGGATCAGAATACAGTGGGTGGTTTAATTAAATCATGTACCTTTGTTGAAATTGTCTTCAAGGATTTCTGTGAGCATGGATGCTTATTAAGTTTTTCGTAAGATTCAGAAAAAGTTGTTTGTTCAAGGAACTTGAAGAAATCCTCAACATTTCCCTGAACATAATGGACCCCCTCCTCATCCAAATCCTTGTTTTGGGATGAGCAGCACGCGCATGGTTATACTGCTCCATGCAGCTACTCGCATGTTATAATACATCAAGCAATGGCAACATTACCCCATTTTTCTTACCAGAACAAAGCATACCCGCATTATGACTGCTCTGCAAGTGCGGCATATCTCGTACATAGAGATACATAAAATATGGCGCAACGTCTTCCGAACATATATTTCAATTCGAAATGGCAATAAAATCCCTTCTTTCGTAGAAAATACGTGACCAATGTCTTTTATTTCGATTTTGTATTCCTAGAACAGCCAGAATGGTGCATCGCACACAAATATCATAGAGCATGGGGTTGCGCTGGTATACTACAACCTGCATTATATATGTGTATAACACCCTCTTAATTCAAACCACAATGTCGTCTTTCGAATATAAATCCAATTCGAAGTCTAATGCACTGCAATGGATCATATAAATTGTCTCCGCAATTCGATGCGTGTGTTCTGGGACAGAAAAACGTGGTTGTCTTAAGGTTTCAGGAAGTCGTAGGTCCTTTTGGCTGTAGGTACGTATAGCATGAAACAAACAGACACCGCTATAGAGAACGCCTGTCTATTTATGATTCATTTTGTTCACACTTCACCATCATCGGCATCCCCAAGAAGTCTGCAGAGAGTAGGTATACACTTTACTATTATGCATTTAATAAAACTCCATCCATGTGGAACCATTTAAAATATTTAAATGGTTCCACAACTGCTAACGGTGGAAGGGTCTCAAATGGGCAAACGCTTCTTAAATTCAGATCCTTGTATACCCATACGTAATGAACGCACTTATACAAACACACCCTTTCTGGACTCTTTTTTCTCTGATTACGTAGGGTTTTATAGTCGAGATGATGATGATGATGACGTGCTGTGACCATTTTATGAAGAGATTTACATATTAAATGATTTCAACGCCACCACAGGAATATGGCTGCTCGAACCTTAATATTCCCTTTAGTAAACCGATGTTTGTTAGAGTCGGTATATTTTCGTAAATATTCATACGAGATTGTTAGTGGAGGAAAATTTAGATATCCATTTTTGAGAGGGCGGTACAACGATCATTAATGAGAAATTGATGGCAATTCAATGGATATAAATGTGAGAGTATTTCCAACGCAACAGAGTGGTAATAGACGAGCAGTGTATAGGCACCGGGTGGGTGGTTTCATAATTACTACAACGGATTAAATTTATGTTTTTGAGGAAGTACTTAAGTACCCAATACTAGTATATTCTGAGAGTTTCTTAATATTTCCTCAAACGGGTGAATTTTTTATAGCTTGGAACTTGATTTGGTATACAAAGTAATTTGGTTTCATTTTAATAGTTTAGAATATGCTGAGCGTTTGATCTAGTAAGACAATTCTGCAGTTATTTTTGTGGATTTTTTTTTTAAAACTTTTTTTAATAGGCTTTTAGTGAAACATCCATTTAAAGAAGCAACGTTACAAGTGTGATATGTTATAACTAAATTAATATTCTCTTTAAATTGATGTTTATTTAATTTTTTTAATCGTTTAATAACGCAAGATAACAAAAGAAAATAATTAGCCAATAAACTGAAAACGAATTCGTAGTCCGTCCAAAAATGGCAAACGGGCTTCGTATGTTACCGTTTGGCTGCCTGTCCGCATCTGTTGTAACGTTAGATGTTCGAGTTAAAATAGTTAAATTACAGTTTGAATTTTGAAGGCTAAAAAAGACAAAAGATCTTTTGTCAGTTGGCTTACAAAATCAGAAAGAAAAAAATCAAAATTTACACTAAACAAAAATATTGAATTTTCATTAATAAAAATTCAAAAAAATTGAAAAGTTATTGTTTTTAAATTAAAAAGTCCAATGACAACGTGTCATAACTTTTTAACCAATCATATAAAGAAACTACAGCACTTTAGTGGAAGCTGAACTAGAATCTTTGAAAAATAGTTATTTTTAAAACTGAGGATGCTAGGTTTTTTTATACAGTTCTTATAGTTCTTGAGCTTTTATAGTTCTTGGAGACATTTAACTGACTCCACTGAATGGTTTAGGACATATGAGTGCTGAAGTTGCCCCGACTTAAGTAAGCGAGTCTGCTGATTCGTTGTCCTCAAATCCACTGTGTGCCGGAATCAAGTTAAGGATGATTTGGTTGTTTTTGGCCATGACTTTTTTTAAACAAGCATTCTCCGTAAATACCAAACCCAAACCCAACCCCAAAGAGTTGGTTTGAAATTTCCCCATTCATATCTTGCAGATATTACTACGACGAACTTTTCCTGGAAGCTATATTCTGCAAGCATATCGTCGAGAGGCATGCTAAATGTGCTTTCAGAAGTCGCTAAGCAAAGCTAAGTCGCCGCCTTTGTAGGAGTGGTAATCTATGTTATTTGAATGGAGCAGATGATTAATGATCAGCCTTGCTTACATTCGGATATGGGTTTGAATAGGTGCTAGGGATGAAGGATGACGTTAATCGCCATGGTCGGGGTGGAGCGAAGACATCCCGTCATGCAGATTCCAGCTAGACGTTGTATTCGTTCTAGCTTTTTACCGCAGTGACTTCGTTGATCTTTGTCCATCCAGACCATGTGCGACATAGGCCATTGCCAGCCTAATGATGAGCGTGTATAGCAAGTATACCCTCCGGGGCCTTAGACTCATATTGCTACCGCAGATTCGATATCAGATCCAGAATGATCTAGAGCCTCTGTTTACGCTGCGTACTATGTGTGGGTTCCATTACAGTTTGCTATCAAGGACTACTTCATGTTAATTTGCTTCCATTGAGAAAGCTATAGTTTTACCATATGTGTGGGTCGTCAAAGAAAATTTAATCTCTTCCATTTTGCACAAGGGAAAGGTCGTCTTTTTATGATTAAGGAAGAGGTCTCTTTTTTGCACAATCTCTGAATTTCCGAAAGAGCAAATGGCACTAATTTTGAAACAGTTATTTCCAATTTGCCACTGACAATTATTGCTATCGTCGGCATATCCCAAGGTATCAATTCCTTGGCTTGTCAAGGATTGAAGTAGATCGTCCACAACAAAGAACCATAAGAGGCGAGAGAACGCCCCTTTGAGGACACCCACGTGACGCAAACACCGAGATTTCCACATCGTCGATGCGGGTTTGAATTATTCATCAATTGAGCGTTGACATGATCCATCTTCCTATGAATAGGGATAGACTCATGTTATTGAGAGCACTTTTGGTTGACTCAAAATATGTATTAATGAATGCCTTTCCAATGCCCAGGAAAGCCATTAAATCTTTAATTTTTAAGATTTTCAATAAATGCAATTTCGAACTTAAATTTTTTCTGCCCCATATTTTTTACACTATCTCAGTAACAGTAATATGTATCAATACGAAAAAAAAAAATCTTGAACATAGACAGTTTTATGAGAATTGAAGGAAAATTAAGTGGGTCTAAAATATTAAAGGGTATTCGAGATATGCCTCAAATCATTTAAGTTCCTCTACTGAAGTTTGTGTCATAAAATGGCATAGACCTATTTTATCAATAATTTAATTTTACGCAACTACAAACCACTTGAATACCAACCCAATATGTGTTCAAATTTTCAAAACTGTAAAAACTTTGGTAGTTTTTTTAGGTTAATTAAAAAAAAAATAATCTAGAGAAAGTTAGATATTACCCAGCGTTTTCAAAAACCTTTGAGGACCTACCGACACTTAAAATTTGATTCATTATGTTCATTATGTCTAATTCATTATATTCATTAGACATAAGAAAAATTCGGCTGCATAAATCGGACCGTCTTAAAATTTTTTTGATTCTGACTTCTCTTATGATGAGTTAACATTAACACAGAGTGATTGGAAATGATAAGAGGAAAGAGAAGAGAGATGTTGATGCAGCTTTTTCTTGAATTTCTGACTCAATGCTGGGGTCTGTAGGTAATGTGGAGGATAAATCTTGCATCGAAGCCTATTCCAAATCCGAATTGATCTGCTAAAGCGAGAATTCCAGTACACTGCAGTACGACCAAGCCTAGGCGTCAATTTCACTAGAAAAATCCCTGTCAAAGAATCTATAAAATAAAGAGATTCATCGGGCAGCATTGGGACGTTGACCCAAGGAGAAAATTGACTATATTTGGGTCACCATTTGCACAGACATGGGAGTTGTGTATATTTACTTACACTTTATTAACTGTCTTGTATTTACTTACACCATTTAACTGTCTTGAATTATACTTATCCTTCACTGTGTGCACACACTTGATTCTACAATTAAAAAGCGTGTACAGTGTTAAATTTTCTACCGCCCAATGCGAGGTTATATTCACTTTGTATGTAAATTCCTAATGTATAAAATTTCTAACAGGGTAAAGTCCCACGTTCTTGGTGATAAGTGGTATCCGTATATCCATAATTGCTTACACTGCGTGGCGCATCGAGCTTCTTTTTCAATTTTCGTCATCGACCTGACATTGTTGACATTTTGGAACCAACATAACAACTATAAAAATGAAACTTTGTGGATGATTTTGCATCTGAAGAGTCGTCGGTATTCATTATTCTTTCATTTTGATTGCTTTCGCGCGAAAATTAAGCAGACCAGTCAAAGGAGTTCGAACCGTTCACTTATATCGATTGTTAAGTAAAGTAATTTTCACTCCTTGATTACTTTCGCGATTTTCTCTGAGGATTTGCTCATTTCTACAGTATTTTTTGTGATGCGCTAAGCCCAGTCTAAGACCATCGTCTGTTGTGGAAACCCCATTACAATACACTCGCAGTCTTCATGCCACGCTGCTATGATTATGCTATGATGCACAAAAAGCTGCTTAATTTCAATTATGATGGGTATATTTGATGTGACTAGACTTTGGTGCTCATGCACTATGATGTAAAGCTTATTTGGCTTATAGGACACTTTTTAAAGTGGAGATTAGGAAATAAGATAGTTTGTAACGAAACTGCATCAGAATCTAAAAAAAAACAGCAGTTATCGCCTTTTGAGTCAACTTAAAATGTAACTGGAAGTAAAGAACGTTTTTCTTATATTTTCTTGTTAAAAAATAGAGCATCATCAAATAAGAAAAATTGAATGGCAAACTCTTCAACCATCAACTTGCTTATATTTTTTGTATGTAATGAATATCTACACTACCTACGACATCTTTTTCAACAAACTCCACCAACATTCAACAAGGATTTCGAGCTTCGTGTCGGTTGAGTGGAGATTTCAGTGCAACATGCACGCAACAAGCGCCCATTAACTCAACACTCTGCATATAGGCAGACACAAGCCATAGTTAAAAATAGAGTCATGGATATTTGCCTGCACTTAGCTGTACCTTTCCATTATGCATATGCCATCTCTTTCTAAAATTCAGCCGTTCTTTGTAGGTACAACACGTACTAATACCCATTCACTTTCCCGTTGGCACTTATATCGTATTCAAACGACGTTTATTGGTTCCGTCTACCATTTATTTACTGGTGATCGGTCGGAAGCCATTAAAATCACCATTATTGCTTTGTTATGTTTGCCGTGCTCATGCTGAGCTCTGGTGTTCATGTGTGCGTATACCATCATGGCCGGTCTTGTGCGAGTTCTTATAACGCGACTGTGTGCCCATCGGTCATGCGTTAATGTGTGCGCGTGCGCATTAAAAAGTTACTGGCCGGATAATGTTATGTTGGCTGCGGTGAGCTGGGTGAACTCATTTATTATGAAAAGTATCTGGATGTGGTGAATTTAAGGATTATGCATAAATGCGCCATTTAAAAGATTCATGAGATGATGTGTTGTTGTTGGGCGCTAGTGTTAATGTTTGAATGTGTGCTGGATGGACCAAAAGGTGGTTTGGCACTGGCAGCCTGGGTGGTCGTTGGTTAGATGAGTGTTGAATGCTTAGAAGGGGATTGTGGTCAAGTGTTGAAAGAAGTTTTGATGGAGAAGGTGAATTGTTGATGAGCATAACGGGTTAATTGATTATTGGCAATAAAATAAGCATTTGTTATTCAGATGAGTAGGTATGGCCTCAATTTCAATTAATACCTATCTTGGTCCACTTAGGTATATCCACTGAAGAGCATCTGCCAAGATTTTAACTTTAATGGTTTTGGGATTTACCGCGCAATAAAAATTTATGAGTGCAAGCCGTACTCACCCCGAACGTTTCGCTTAAGTTACATTAAGCGTGGTCACCGGGAAACTCACAACATGGACCGTGGAAACAAATCATGACGATTTTGAACTCCACATACCTACTTACTTGTATTATGGAAACTTAGCAAATTTTCAACTCTGTTTTTATATTAAACATTCTTTGGTAAAATAAACATATCATTTAGATAATTACATGATGCATTTTTTTTATCTTTTGCCTGGCCAAGGTCGTGCGCAAAAATATGGACCCACCGACGACGACACAGACCAAATAGAGACTTACTCGCGTCGTGGTGCATTGAGGATCTCAAGTGTAGTTTTATCGTCCAATCTATTCTTTAAAAATTTGTTTGTCGACATACCTACCCACGCGCCCAGAAATTGGCCTCATTGTTGTACATTGCTTTTTGGTTCAAAATAAGGGTCAACTTCCAACTCCAGAATTCATTAAGCGAACATACAGGTCGTTGTCTACGTTCATTTACAGCCAGCGACTGGGTTAGTTGAATTTTGTACGTTTGCGGGCAAAAATAATCTATTGTTAGATTTGTTCTGCGATAGGCTGCGTTGCGGCACATATTGCATTACGTACGTTTGAGTGTCGGGTGATCGTTTCCTTAGCCAAATTGATCCATCACACTCACTCGGCAAATAATCCTTTTAGGTATATTAGGACGGTTATGGCGGAATGGCAGAATGGGCGATGGCAGACTGGGCGAGGATTATATAGGATGTCGAAGTTCGGAAGTCCCAGTTGTAAGACCCTTTATATTAATGCTGCTCACACCGTTGATCGCGATCGACTAGGCTCTCGAGTCAATCGCGTCAGAAACTTTATTTACTTGCTCTCGGGTTGCTATGTTATGGGCGAAGTCATAAAAAATTAGGGAGCTAAGGTATAAACTAAGTGACTAAATATTTCAGAATCGATCGCGTGCTGCTACCATTAGTCTGAGCGAGCACCACCCCTGCTTTACATAAATATATGAGGGTGTCAAATGTTTATGAAAAGCATTACTGTTCCTTCCTTTAAAAAAAAAAACTTCCTTATTCAAATGTACACACACCGCAGCCAATCGCATTTAGGGCCTTAAAAAATACTACAAACTTGGTCCTTTTTTGACAATCGTTTGACAAAGGCGCAGCCGCGTTGGCACTTTTATGAAAAAACTCGTGGAATTAAATCTTAAGAACCATTTTTTAAGTAGGAGAGAAATAGAGGTCGTAAGTAAAGACAGGTAAAAACAGTTTTGTACCCTAGCATGATATGTAAGGGGAGAGCGGGGATAGCAGACTCAAAAATGTATTTATATTTTTCTTTTTTTAACTATGACAGCTACGCCAAAAATTAAAGCTTTCATAGCAAAAGTGTCTTTTGACCTTTATTAATTTTTTTTTTTCAGTTTTTTAAACAGTTTTTTTCTTACTTTTACAAAGGCATCTCTATACAATTAACCCCGTTGCTGGGGTAAGTCGACTCAAACCATGAGGCCATAACACTAAAGTCTTACTAAAGCTTTAACAATCTAGTTTAAGTAATTAAGTTTTGTATATTTTCTTTGATATAAAAGTGTAAAATCGCATTTCCGACCACTGAAACAGAAGCAGCTACTGGCACAAAAGGTCCTTTACCGGCTGATCCAAATTTCTTCATTACTATAGTTACTAAACATTACTTCAATAACTAACCAATCGGAATTGGTTTGGACATTTGTGCATAGTTTCTGAATTGTTCAACACTAGGACTACTTTTTGGACTACTACCATTTGGCGATCAATAAGATTTTTATCAAGGAAAAACAAAAAATTAACAATCAAACTCTTGTTCCAACAAGTTCTATATACCAAACAGGAAAAAAATCAAACCAGACGCTGAAGAAAAAAACAATAAAATAAGAAGAAAACAAAAATTTACTCATAAATTTTCATTTGTTTTCTTAAAATATTTCCATCCCATAGGATAGGAGGTATACGCAGTTTGATTAAAGGTTTGTTATATAGAGAAATAATCACCGTACACTCCCAAGACCCAATTGTAAGTCGAACGAGACATGTCCGTCCGTCCGTTCGTTATTCTGTCGGTAGTTTTAAAGCCATAAATTTTGAGCTAGGATTATAAAACTTCATATCTGGGCTTTCTAGGTCCCGACGCAGTGCAAGTGCAAACATTTTTGAAATCCAACCACTGACACGCCCATTTTACGTGATAGCATGAAAAATTAAAATTGTCGTAGGACGCTCAAATTTGGTATTGGTATGAAGTATCCTTGCTTAAATGTATTAATTGACATTGGAAAAAATCCAAAAACGCCCCAGCGTGTTCGCATTTTATTTTCAGTCTTGCATTATATGTTAACATAATTTCGTGTACTATCAACTTTTAAGAAAAGTTTTCACCACGCCCACTTTTAAGGGCATGGTGAAGACTTAAAAACCTAGTTTTTGACATTAAAATGCACTTAATACCTACAAACAAATCAGAGCTTTGTAGGTATTAAGGCTACAGTGTAACTGAAAAGGGGTCTTACGCCCCCTATTTTTTTGGCAGTTTTAATATCAAAATAATCGATTTTGAAGCTAAATTTTTTTATCAGGTTTTGAATCAAAGCGACGAGATCTACTAAAAACGATTTCTATTCAAGTAAATTACATCAACTGAACATTTCGCAATTAGTGATTTTTGTATTTTTCCCATGTCAGCTTTTACAATAAAAAAGTACCTTTCTACTTGCCATTTTTACCGATTTATTCGGAGAAGTTAATTGCATAAAATTGAAAAAAATTTGCAAATTTTTAACAAAATATATAGTAAAGAACACTCATAAAGACTGGCAATCAATTCAAATATGTATCGAGCAAATGCTTTCTAACTTGTTGAGTAATTTTCATTTTTCTAAATCTTGGATTTAATTATGCCTAAATAAAAAAAAAGTGATACAATTTATGCTGACAACAATGTGCATTGATTTGCATTTTGCACAACAACCACACTCACACAAAGTACTTTGGATATAAAAAGAATTGCAAATTATCCCCCAGCCTATGCGAAACATACAGCCCTTGACACTGCACCGCCACCGAAACAGTGGGCGTAGCACTATGCACATTGTTTACATTTTGCTCTAAAACAATTTCACCAACAAAATACAAACAAAAACCAATAAATTAGCCGCACTTAAACGCTTAAATATGCAATCTCTTTGAATAGGAATAAGCTCACCCAAACATACACCCATCAGCCACATGCCTAAAATACTTTTTTTTCGAACTTCGCTCGCGCCAAACTATTAGACTAGGAGGAGGCTAGATAAAATGTTAGTTTGGATGGTAAGTGGTATTTCCACAGCCCCATGCGCGCTGTTGATATAATATTTCGAATTATTCGCATGGATGAGAGCCATCATGTAAAGTAAAATGTGTACGCGCACTTAAATTGCTGTTATTAAGTAAATTGATTTTAAGTACGAACAACAAACAGATCCCCGCACTCACACACACGCCTCTCACCGAGGGTTCCTTCCTATACGCCGCCGTCGCCTTTAAGCCCTTTTCAACGGAGTGAATTTCATACCTGAGCCTCGTTCGTTAGTGCTTCAATGGGAGGGCATGCATGTGGTTGGTAGGTAATTGTTACTAAATGAACACATGGTGAAAGAGGAGGCATTCGATTAAGTGGGCATACAATCGGTTTTTTTTTTTCTTCGTTCGTCTAAAGTTTAATTAAAAAAAAAACTAAATGAAACAATTCCTCAAAAATTACATGTTGTGTGCACATTATAATCTTTGCATGTTCCTCGTCCAATCTAAGCACAGCCCAGCTAGGTCGTAAATATGGACTTACTTACAGGGCTGAACCTGAGCGCCTTGGAAGGCCGACGAGAGCAACAGTATATACATACACGAACAATTTTGTGAATTATATCGGACAAGGTGCCTAGACTTAGATACCCTATCGAGCGACGGGACCCAAAATTCTATAAAGGTATGAAAGATCGGAATATTAAATACAAGAGCATTATATTTCGGACATGTTCATCTATAGATAGATGTGCACCGACTGCACCGAGTGGAAAGCAAGCTACAGGCACCTCGTACCGACTCGTATGGCCCGAAACCTAAACCAAGCCAGAGCAGGTCGCCGTTATGATGGGTGTGAGAAGAACAAACGAAATTTTGCACTGAACCCGAACTACATTAGTACCTCCATCTCTGCATGCATACTATATGTGGTGCAATCTGTGTGTATCTATGGATAGCAGCTAGATATATTTCATAATGGCACCGAGTATAATATAACACCCAGGCAGAGTAGAGTGCCAAGCAGAGAGAGAGGATGGCGGCGAGAGAAAACGTTAATCTTGCAAATCCAAGTGCTGTATGCGGTATTATGCGAAAATTTATCTGATTTAACACCTAATATACAATAACTTAATATGCAGTGTGTTCCATCGAGGAGTGAGAGATATATGATGCCAGTGGCTGGCTCGGGCGGTACCACACATTGGACCAAAACGTTCGCTGGTGTGTTTGTGTGCGACTGTGTGTCTATAAATTCCCGCATAAAGGCTTCCACTAAAATCTGCATGAATATATGAGAGTGTAGGCTAGAGCTATACTAGAGGCTTGTATACTTTTGGTACTGCGCTGCGACTCCTGGCTGATGTTGTTTTTGTTGTTTCTGTTTGCTGTTTTGTGGCAGGGTTAAGGGGAAAGGAGCAAAAACGAGCTGCAGTTTGCTGCATCTATAAATTTCAGTGCTTATCTATATCTTAACATATATGCGGTAGCAAAATTTTATTGTTAAATGATACACTGCACAGGCACACACTAACAAACGCAGCAGCATCACGGCATTAGTCTCTCAGTTGGTTTTTTCGTCGTTGTCGTCAGTTGGCCTATTGAGCGTAAGTATAACTCCCCAGAGCGAGAGTTGGATTATAATTTGGCGGCGGCGGCTATTCCTTGCATGGAGTCCGAGTCAGCTGGGCAGTAAATAATTTTCATGTGGCGACCAACAATTTAGGAAATGAATTATAAAGTCAAGAAGAACAAAGCACTATATAGCCTTTTGCAGAAAGAGATAAACAAGTAGTAGGTAGGCATGGGCATGGGGAATTTTAAGAGATGACCTGTATGGAGCAAGTTTGAATTAAGTAAGAAAAATGTTGTTGTGAAGTTTTTTTTTCCTGAAAAGACGATGTAAGTCTGTACAACGAACAACAATGAATTTATCTGATGTAGCATAAAAGAGTAATATTGAAAATCCTAAACTTAACTCAGAAAGCTCAACATAGAGAATATTCGGTCGAAAGTTTTGCTAAACAAGAAACACAATAATTTCCTAATCATAGCTATCATTGGTTTGCTATCAGAAAAAATATTTTGAGCAAGGATTGCTATCTATTATTGGTATCAAAATAAAGCTTATGAGTTACAAATTTACTTCCCTTAGGAAGACGTAAAGAATATATTGAGGTTTTTCTTTAAATTTAAATTAAACACCCGTTGATAGCTTATTAGAACCGATTCCGAGTTAAAATAGAAATATGGATTTTCTTAGTCAACTATCAAAATGTTAACTTTTATTTGTAATGCTCAAAAAATTTGAGTTTTCTTTTGAAACCATCAGACTTTTTTTACTCAATTTTAATAGACACATTATGGTTTTTAACATTTTTTTATACTTAAGCCTTTGATTTGGCTAAACAACTATCATTCATCATCCCATTGCCCATAGTGCAAAAATAAAATCGTTTCTAATCAGCTGCCAACGGCTGTAAGCCAATTTAAAGAAAAACCTTAATACGTTTTTTATATATTCTTAAAGCAAACAGATCTCTAACTCATAAGCTTCGTTTTGATACCAAGAAAACATAAAGTTCCCTGTTCAATCGTTTTAAAACATGAAAATAATATTTTCACCCTAAGATTGATGCCTGTTTCACAATAAGCACAGAGAGCTAACGTGAGTCTCGGGTGAATTGTCAACTCAATTTTAGTCAATGATAATGTATGAGTTGATTCATAATGTCGCCGTATCGCACGCTAGCCATTTCAAAAAATTGAAAAACTCTCGCGCCTTGATCGACGATTATTTTGACATTGTCGGTTGCAAGTTGTGACAAGCTATTTAATAGAGTTCTTTTTAAGCTTATAGGCACATGCTGTGAAGGTATCACAAAGTCGATGAATTTTAAAAATATGTTATGTCCTGTTACTTATCACGTTTTTACGTTTTTCATCGAATTTTCCTGTTTCACGCTGCCACTCTGTTTTGACACTGATCGCAAAAGGACATTCGCTTTTGCGCCATGAATTAAATTAAGAGCTTTGGACATTGGAAAAATAAGTTTAATTACAGTTTTTACAAAATTTTGGTATGGATCACATTTAAGGTGCCATTACACCTTACCTTAATCCAACCAGCCAGCGCAGGGGGTATTGGCGTTAAAGTTTTACTGAAAATGGAATGAGCCCGAAAATATGCATACTTTGACTTAGAAATGGACCAATATTTATTTTCCAATATAATCCTAGACATTCCTAAAATTGTTATTGGTTTGATGTTTGGTTGAACTGTTAGTCTTTTAATCGTTCCCCATAAAGCGTTAGTACCATGAAACCTTGTAAAGAAGTGTTTATCTTACAGATGCCTCGTTTATGGAAAAACAATATATCGGAAAATACCTAGAGTACGAAAAAAATATCTAGAGCATCAAACCAAAAGAGGAGCGATGCAAAAACACTTACAATACCTACTCTTGATTTTTCTTTTATTTTATCCATTGCGGCACAACACATACTTTCTTTTTGAAAGTTTGCTGTTCCCAGGATTAACGCCCATGACGCGGGAAATCCTGTACACAAGAAACAATGTCTGACACTATACAAAGCTAACAATTAGGTTTCTGCAGGCCACTAGTTTTCTAGATAATCCACAAATGTTTTCTCGAAGCAAAAAAATATTTTTATTATTTCTCTCAATCACCAAAGTGTTTTCTTAAATCAATTCTGCTTTTCATTAAAATTTCAAAAGAACCTATTTTAGAAACTAGAAACTTTTTTAACAATATTCTTTTTCATTAATAAAATTGCTAACCGAACTAATCGTTGCTTATGGCAAATCCATACAAAATTGAATTTTATATTGGAAAAGTGAAAAAATACAACATTTTAGAATTCTACAAACACTATAATAATGCTGCCAGGCCACCATTATCAGGAACCTCTTTATTATAATCGAATTATACACTGCTCGACAAAATTAGTCTATGGTAGTTTTTTGTTTGACGTTTTATAAATTATCTAATGAAACCATTAGTCATTGGAAAATATCCGTTTATTAGGTTTTTGTGTTTTTTTTTTCATATGAAAACAGGTAAACAACTTTTTTTCTTTGAAATTGTGTAAAAATAAAAATTAAAAAAAGTACTCATCGAAAAGATAAATTTAATTCAAAAAAATGTTAAAATATTTAACTTTTTGCTTTCGTTCCTCTAATTTTCTCCACCCGTGTTTATTTAAATCGAAGAGAGAGAAATTGATCAAAGACCGAAAAACTGCAGCAGTATGAAAATTTTTCATAAAATGCTTTCGTCATTGTCTTGTTTCTTGATTTTGCTGTCGGTAGCTCGCAGTTTTTGAAGCCACACTTGTGTGCTTGGATACTGTTGGCTTGCCTTCATTACTTTTATACTTGTTCTCTTATGCAAAACCTATATGCAAACACTTATGCAAACCCTAAACGATTCCTCGTTGTCGCTAAATGTTAGCATCATTATATACCTAATATTAAGGTCCTTGACGATGTTCGCCTGACAGCTTTTGAAGTGATCATGTAGCCTGCCATGATAATAATGTTTTTAGGATTGTTAATTGATGTAGTTTTCCCTTTTTCTTTATAATAGCTATTGCTTGTGGTAAAAAAATTTTATTGGGGGTGAACACCGATAATTTAGTGACTGAAATACTTATATATTTCCAAGAAATACTACTATTCACGGCAAGCCATTTTAAAGTAGTAAACGACCAGTCCTTTTCATAAACTCGGGAGTTATTTATAAAAGGTAGATTCATTGCTTTCCTCCACGAAAAGTGAGAAACTTTTTTGCAGAGCCATTTTTCTGTGATTTGTCCTTACTCGGCTGCGCTTTTTGTTGAATTGGGTATTCCTGTTCTCTCTTTCCTCTAGTTTCTTGCACAAAATATACCAACACATTTGAAAGCCAGAGGGTCCTAAAGTTCGAATAGGGAAATTAGCCTATACGTGGTTTTTTTATGAGATTTTGACGTTTTTTTCTACCTCTTCTCAAGTGTGGGCATATTAATTCTAACTATAGTTTATTAAAGAAAAAAGTCCTCTTTACGGGTCAGCATATATAGAAATCAAATACTTTTAGTCTAGGATTGGACCTTTGATGGAGGAGCTAAAAAAAAACATTAACTTAAGTATGAAATCAATTAAAGTCGTAAATGCCTGCCAAAATTTGTTAACTTCGCTCAAGGTCTTATTGGGTCATGAGTTTTCTGAATGAAAAAATATACCGTTAAGATTAAAAACGACACTCAAAGGATGCTGGGGTCAACTTTGTTGCAATATCTGCAAATACCACCTCTGATGCTACAGCCACGCTCTGAACGGCAAGCGGCAAAGCGAAATTAAAACATATGAAGTTGTATGGAAATGGCCCCCGCACTGAGCAGCAAGGGTAATTTGTATGGGAAAAATGCCGCTCAGCCTGTCAGTGCGTGGCCGTAGCCTAAGACTGATCTAAAATGTTTTTTTTTACATATTTATTATAATTTGCCCTAGGACGGAACTCGGTCTAGGTTGGAACATGCCAGGACCATCTCAGTATTAGTCTGAGATGTTATAATCATTCATTAATGATGATCATTAAAGCTTTCCAGCGGCTCTATTTTGCATGGTACCAGTATCGTTTTTCTACATCTTTTGGAACATTGTTTTGACACTAGATTATTTTTAAATCTCAATAAAGAACCTGACAAATAGGCGACATAACGAGTTATTTTCTGTAATTATGGCGAACCCAAATTTATCATGAATTGATTAGAATTGACGTGTACCTTCAAGATTTTTAAATTACTACCCAAAATACCTACTAATTAAATACCCTTAAATTCATAATATTTACGGAAATCGGTATTATTATTTTATATAACACTGTCAAATTAATTTTTGCTTGATATCTGCTTCTGCGTTAATGAATATCTGCATAAAATCTGTAGGTAAAACAAATGTCCTTCCGCATCTTCATCACCATCGTCTGTGCTAATAAAATTTATTTCAAATTATTCTAGCCTTAAGCCAACAAAAGAATCAACCATAAATTCGCCCAAATTCACTTCGCACAGATCCTAAGAAAAAAAAATCCTTTTTTACTTAAGTCCTGGATAAAGTACCCTCTCACACTTGTTCTTCTATTTCTATTCCATAAAAAGGTACTCACACTATAGATACACAAAAAGTCAACAATGAAGCGTGTAATTACTATCCGTATCGCATCCTTTGGCCTGACATTCAATACAACTTCCACCCACCGTCTTGAGTAGACTACATAAGACCTCCATAACATATAGGTACAGTACAAGACTCAAGGAACCATAGTAGCATAATTACTTTACAAGTTCATTATAAACACTCATAAATCTGTGGAGAAACAAAAAAAAAGTTCCTTGTACCATAAAGAATGGAAAGTCCATAGGAAAAGGGGTTTCGGCATGATGTCGGAGGCCAAAACCGACTTCCTTTGTTAGCACATCCCCTTCAGCGGGAAAAGGAAGAAAATTGTTATAAACTCCCACACTTGTGTGTGCATGCATGGGAGTGTGCATATACCGTGTGTTTCGCTAGCTTGTTTCGAGAAAAAGGATTGGGAAGCTTAGATTTCGTGTGCCAAAGGGTGAAACGATACCCTTGCACTCTACTCTCACCTCTCTGAATGCAATAAATCTTTAATCGCGAAATATTTCGAAATAGGTGTACTTGCTCTGCTGAAAGAAAGTACCTTTTAGGTACACAACTAGGACCTCACCGAGGGTAAAAGTAATTTATTTTTGCCTTTTGTTTCTTCTTGGGTCTCCATCTACATGGCATCGAGTGGGCGAAGCTACTTTCACTTTTGTCGTCATCCCTTAGATAGTAAAGCAGCCCAATTGGAAACAAAATGCCACCATCTAATGGAAAATTAACAAACGTCTCAAGTCACACACATGAACCTTCTCCCGAATATGGCAGAAGATTCGCCCTAATTATATGTAACGACGTGTGGGCAACAAAATTTTAGTAATCTCATTAAAAAAGGGTTGCAAGAAGCTGACGGAAGGTGTATTGTCAGGATTGAATTACACAGTCATTACACTATCATGCATGCAGACTCAGTTGGATACTATGGAAATGGATACTACATGTTGAGGGTAATTTGTGGCAGATACCCACAATAAATATTTCATAGCAGCTAGTTGCATTTGAAGATAATATTTCATAATGTTTTCATTGTAAAATAAAATCACTTCACGCGCTAAAATTCGATACGAGAATTGTTTTAGATGTTTTGATTGTGCGTGTGTGGGTGGTATGGGCGGCCTGAAGGATTTTTCCTTGTCAGCTAAATTATTATTGCGCCACAGTTAGCTAGATTGTTAGGTGTACGCAAGTGCGATAGGGAGGCGTTTTATATGGTGTATCTAATGTTACAATTTATGGTGCTACTCGCCATTTTTTCATGCCTTTAAGTACGTCGATTTCATCCCCAAAGAAGTAGACGAAACCCAAATGCCACACCACCATGCGCTTGCCTTCACTTTCATACTCCTGTGAGGGTTGGAAAGTTCATTCAAGGAGAAAGTTTTTGCCTTGGCGTTCTCATGTTTTTTTTGGTCCTCTTGCCGAGAATTGTTCCTAAGAATTTCTTTCACTTTTTTTTTTTTTGCTTGAAAAACTCCAACTGTACGCAAAGTCATGGGAGAAAGACAGAAGAAGACGTATAGTAGCTGTAGAGACACTTGGAAATATTTCATCGAAATGTGTCCCTAGTGTAATATTATACCAAAACCCGAGGTGGTGGGAGGAGTAGTAGAATGGTGCATCCAAGCACACACCTACCAGTCTATAAATTGGTTTTCAGGAATATATCTCATTTTGTGCGGGAGACTGGAAAAAAATCCTTAAATTAACTTTTGTAAGAAGGACACGAACTTGGCGGCATGGCTACTATAAATCACAAATTAATGAAGCAAATTTCGAGAGAAGTAAAAACACATCCTTAAACGTAAACATATTTATCCTTCTCAATTAAAGGAATCACATAAATTAGAAAAGTTTTTATTTTCATTTTTGTTTTAATGTTGTCCTGATGGTGTAACAGCTTCTGGTGTACGTACATACTATGTTGTAGGAATGTGGTGTTCTGAA
Organism: Neoascia interrupta; assembly: GCA_947623515.1. Classification (NCBI taxonomy): domain Eukaryota; kingdom Metazoa; phylum Arthropoda; class Insecta; order Diptera; family Syrphidae; genus Neoascia; species Neoascia interrupta. The sequence goes on along the minus strand of OX392464.1, from coordinate 33,948,826 downwards.
TTCAAGATAGATGGAAAAATTGTCAGGGGAGTCCCAGAGACTGTGAAGTCGTGAATTTATGATACACAGTAATTATATCCGATAGGAAAATACGCCACATATACAATTATAATAGTTTAAGGGACATTTTACCAACCATTAAACATCCTAGGGCAAATGATACGAGTATAGCTGGGAGGGCAGCGAGATTAGATTCAATAATTCTTGCCAACAGATTATAATGTTCTATATGTCTTCTTTGCTTAAGGGCCTTGCGATCGTTATGAGTTATCTGAAAATGTGTGTTGCTGGCGATTAGATGGTTGTGATAGCTAGTGGGTGATAGCTAGCCCTTGAGCAATGGATTGAGTTAGCACTTATGTATATTTTGACGTGAAATGAAATGAACACGGCTTAAGTTTTGAATTTTGGTTAGTTCGCCTTTAAGACGTCGACAATTTGGCCATTCATTTCGAATTAATAATTAAAAATCAACTTGCGTAAGTCTAGATTGTTCTTAAGAACAAAGATAATATCCTACGTTTTAAAAATAACGATTGAAAATTTTAGATAAAAGAGTTTTAAGACTTGTTATTTGGTACTGGTATATGCCTTGACTTAATAAAAAAAAATATCAGAAAGTGGAGTTTCGACGTATTACAAATTAATTTAACGTGATTTTTTCACAACGATAACCAAAACAGGGATGATAAGCATGAAATCCAAGGTTTCGCCTTTGATGCTCCAAAATATTTGTTTTTTTTTTTTCATTTTAACCATAAAGAACTATAAGCTTTCAGTCTCGAAGTAACTTTATCAGAACAAATTTACCCACCAGATGTTCGCTTGCCCTGCAGAAGACATTACAATCAGCCATAAACATTAAATCAACTTAACTTTCCTTGAATAATTTTAAGCTCTTATTTTCGTATCTGACAATGAATAAGCCAGTCCCTAAATTTCCAAGACATATTCAAATTATCGTAAAGTAAATTAAAAAAAAAGTCTCGTCCAATAAGAATCCTTAAAAAATCCATTTATCCCTCCTGAAAACTTCTTAAGTTATGCTCTTTTAAAAAGCAGAAAAAAATAGCCAAAATGAAGACTGTAGAATGGAAAACTCGAAAAAATGTATTTCTGTGAAAAAAAAACTTCACGCCATGGAACTTTTCCATAAACTTCAAAAACAACTTTCAAAGCCAAGAGGATATTTTTTCTTCCTACAAGATTTAATATGGTTTTATAATTTAGTAGATTCCCATATTATTTACATACTAGGATCAATGTATGAACACTTCTTCTATTTAGATAAGGTACTTTTAAGGATACGTTTTAAAGAGAATTTCCCAATGCCATAGGTACTTAAGCTTCCATATATGTGACTATATATGTGAATATATATGACTTAAGAGGATGTTCTTTTCATTTTTTTTTCTTTTCTAAAAAAATGATATGAAAACATTATTATTATTTTTGGTTGAAAATAAAACTAGTAAGACATTGGTTCACGGGCGGACACTTGAAAATATTTTTCACTCCTTATTCACATGTGAAGCATCGTATATATAATTCTCTGCGCGGAGATTTATTACATTCCAAGGAAACAAAGAAGCCGAGTGGAAAAATGAGAACCGACAGGAGAAAAAGGAAATTTTTCGTTACAATAAATCTATTTTATTAATGCATATTAACATAGGGAATATAGGAGGTGTCACGCATATATCATATTTCACCGCATATACCCATTCCTGCATGGCCTGAGGGATGGAAATTGCTTCCCAAGTACTTAATGCTTGCCCAGGCATAGGTGGTGGATTGGATACACATCGTAACACCCAGAACCAGTTCAGAGGGATGTTGGTATGCGTTTGCTACATGTGAATGATTTAATTTTTTCTCCATACCAGATTTTGTTGTTGGTGGAAAACATTTCACCACACGATGGCATAATTCGTTAAAGTGCCATGGGGTCCTTAAAACTGATTTTGTAAGCGACCATCTTTATGCTCATGGAATCGAATGAATATTGGTTGTAATTTAGTCGTCATATGGTGTAACCGTTGTCAGATTTTTATTTTTTAAGTGCAAGGGATACCTATTTCTTTTCGTGGTTCAATTGTTCATTGGTTGTATGTTCGAATCATTTTCCATGTTTTTGAAAGTAGCATTCTTCGGTTTCGATTCACGTTATGAAAAATAAACAACGCGACAGGTGGCGATGAGAGCGTGTATATGCATCGATATGGTATTTTGGTTTATAAATTGTGACTTTCAAAGATTTTGGAAACGAGTCGACCTTTTCAATAAATTTTAACACTTATGGTTAACATTTAATAAATGCGCTTAGAAATAATGAGATAAACTAGCAAATCACAGAGTTATTGTGCTTTTGAGCGCAAAGTGTCGGCGACAAACCTACAAACTTATTGGAAGTGATTTGGAAAAAAAATTAGAAGCAAAATTTATGCGTTAAATGTCCGTCCGAAAATGGAAGAAGGACCTCTTATGTTTCCGCTACGTTGTTAGTCTGTCTGTCCTTTCGTCAAAAACCCCAAACGGTAGATAAGTCGTATAGAAAGACAAAATTTGGTGTGCTTTTGAACTCTGGCAATTCAAAGAGCACGCATACAAGGGCAATTTTTTCTGTACCCACATAATAGTTTATTTACAGTTTAAGTTTCATGTGAAACTGCTTGATATATTTTTTATTACTGAGCTACGTTCAAAAGCTTGTAGGCAAAAATAAAACTTAGGTCAAGCAAATGTTAAGTTTTTATAGAAGTTGTATTTTTTTTTTTTCAAATATTGAAAGGCTTTTGAGAAATAAAATGCTAAAAATAGATGCCATTTCTAAGGGTTTTAGGTCATAAATTTCGAACCACTTGTTTCACAAAGATGATGTTGAATTCACTTATGAAGCAACTCAAAATTAAACTTGTATAGAGGCCCTATTTTTTTTTTTTTGAAAGAGTTTTGATCTAGTGTTTAGTGTAGAAATATGAGAGCAAAGTAAAGGCAACTGAGATAAAGATGCTTCATGACAGCTGGAATAACAAAACGAGATAAATAAAGGAGCAGCACTTTAGACAAACTCCATAATAAAGGATGAGCCTAATTTCCAATGAGGCCGACATACCACTCCGTGTATGACTTCATATTTGACTATCTCTTCTATACCTACTAAATCCAATCCAAAATAGTGTTATTTTATTGTGTTATTTTTATGCGCACGAAAGCAATGAGAGCCGTTTATTATTCCACTATCAAGATAAGGCAGCATGCCAATCAAGATTCGCATTTTCGAGAACAATATAACCAGCGTACTGCTCAAATTGATTTATTATTGAACGACTGAATGGCTATTTTCCTGGACAGTACCACCGTTTAGGGTATTAGGGAGCTGGATGGAGCTACGTCCTGGATTCAAGCTCAGACTAGAAAATTCTTCAAATGTTTTAAATCTTTTTGGCGGATCCAATTTTTAACAACCACACTTAAATTTGGAAAAAAAAATGTACGAAGAATGTGAGTAAACGCAAATTATTAAAAGGGAGCTTAAGACCTATCTTAATTTTAGATTTCAATTTGTAGTACAAGATATCTGAGCACTATTTCAAAATTTTAAATATAATCAGAAAATATCTTCTGTTCAAGATATCAAATGGCTCGCTCAGCAACAGCAAGGAGTGGAAATTCCCTGAAAACGGGGGAATGGAAATGCGGTAATAATCATATAACCCTTTTACCATAATTCCGTAATTACAATTCACCACCTAACGTTCTAACTCCTTTTAAACTTCATTTTAATTGCCCCTCTTATTGTTTAATTTTATGACCCACGAAACGATGGGGGGTTGAATGGGTAAGTCCATGCTGTACACTTACACTCTAATACCTCGTTTCTTAAGTAAACCCGACGGCAGTGAAAAAATAAAAGGGAATCTCCAATAAATATCATAAACACCACATTGAGGCACATTGAGGTACTGTTCAAAATACACAAGAAGTAGACGAGAGAAAAAAAAAGAACAGGACGATAAGAAAAAACCCTCCACCAAACAAAAAGGAAAAAAAAACAACCAAAACCAAAACAAACTTTAAGTGAAGCGCCCCTGAATCTGGAAAGCCCAAAAAGCGACACTGGCAACAGCAAGTGTATACAGCAGTGCGGTGAGGGTTGCTGATGGGGCTATGGGGAAGCCAATTAAAACCATGACATAAATCCAGCTGCGACTTGTATTGGGTGTTTCCAAAACGAGAAGCTCGGTTGTTTTTTTTCTTCTTTTTTTTTTAATTACACCGCATCCTTATGCCTCCCAACTATAATTTCCATTTTATTTAGAGAGAAAGGAGCAAGGGGCTGATGCGGTGCAAACACAAGCTTGAAAAGGAATAAAGTGGCTATTTAACTATATATCGAGCGATTTTCCTCCTTTACGAAAAAAGATTCGTTGGTGCGGTAACAAAATAAGAAAAAAAAAGAAGAAAAAAATAAACTTTTTCCTCCCTCAATCGCTGAAAAGATTTATACGGTTTTTTCTCTATAAACATGCGTCCATCCATGCCACCATCCCACCATTTTAATAGCCTTTTATCTACATAACCATTATACTTGCAATACATTCATAATTGCGATGCGTAAAGGGGTGTGCTTGAAAACACCAGTAAAACAGAAATTAACTTTTCTTCTTTTCAAGTGTGAAGAAACAAGGAGTGAAAAAACAGTCGAAAGAAATCAAAATGGAAAACAGCAAAAAAAAAAAAAAAAAAAAAAACAATTAAAAACGCATTGATTTCAACGATAAAAATGAGGCGCGCCAAATCGCCCTCCATCAATTTTTTACTGATGCAGAAGGTACTCGTTTGGGTTCGTGTTCGGCTGTTGCATTAATTAATGCGATTTTGTTTCGTTGGCTTTTGCAATTAAACCTTCACGCATAAGAAATATTCTAGATGGTATCTAGATATAGGGAAGGGAAAATCAAGTTTTACTATTTTCATTGTGAACATGTTTAGTATCTGGAAAGTGGCTGACACAAGCCGTTTGCACCAATACACTTCCGTAGAGCTGTGGCATCAATTCCGAAATTAGTGGACATTTCTATTACGCGTCTTAGTTAACCAATTGACAGCCAGACAGCTTACAGTTTCAGCCGAAAGTTCTCCTCTTGACCGGCAGCCATAATCCGATGAATTATTAGCGAGTGTGCTATACGCCAAGATACACATCTTAGTCTAGTGCTATGCAGGCGTATATTTTCAATTTCATACTTCATTTAACAGAAACTATAGAATATGTTGCTTGCTTGCATAAAGTCTTTATTTTCATTGCTCTATAGTGCCTTGTCGTGGCTTTCCTTAGAGGACAAGTTTATTTATTATACTTGGAGGCGTTTTGTCCCAAATGGCATTTCCTATTTCCTTCCTTGACATTCTTTCTTTGCGCATGGAAAAGAATAGGATTCCAAATTTATTCACTAGGGCGGAATCTATTTGGTGTACTTTCATTCAACTCAAATTTATTGGTAAAATGAAGGAGGCCGGCATTAAGTAGATTCGACTATGCATGACTTGAGTGTTGGCTTACCCTCAATGCCTTATATACATTCAAGAGGCCTCTACGCAAAAAAATGGTTTTTGCTGAAGTTTTTGCAGCATGGTCGTGATAACTGTACCTGTATTCAACTTAACAGAAAGCCTTTGTCCAGCTTGATTTTATTTAGGTATCAAAGTCTACGCATGAAAGGGGCCAAGCAGTATTAAACTGGTGTCAAAGGTAACAAAAGACCTGATCAACTTCCTTCTTCCTACTCAAGCCTTTTGAGGTTTGGCAAATATTGCACAAACTTTTACCTAACACATAGATAAGCCTCAAGGTATATTATACCCTCACAAAGTCAAACACAATATATGTAGACATAACAATCCTTTTTCAAAAAAAAAAATAAACGATAACATTTGCCCCTAAAAAAGGTCAACGGATCATCTTATCTTCACAGGCCCAGAGGCCAACAAAACATCCCATAAAAGTCATGCCAAACCAGTCATTATTGCTCTTAGTGTTTCCTAAATTACCGAAACCACATCATACGAAAATCCGATGCTACCGTTTGAATTGAAAACACACCGCGCTTAAAATAAACCAAAAAAAAAACGTTTCCTCAAAAAAAAGGTCCAAAAAAGGATAAAAAAAAACTAATTGCACTGTCAGCAATTATGCGCGACGTTTCACGACTTAAAAGGATGTGAAATACAAGCTATACACATATAAAAACATTGCAATCAACCTTTCGATCATCGACCAAAATGCAACAAAGAAACTAACCCTCTCGCACAAGAAAATCAAAAGACCGAGGACGAAGAAGAATTTCCTTTTGAAACTCTTGTTATTCGCCCTGAATAATTTATATTCTGTATAATATGGAGCAAGAGCTTAGAAGCAAAAAAAATCCTTCTCTCCCCCAGCAGCATGCAGTCGCATAGCGTTTGAACTGTGGTCACCATCCTATATGCAATCTCCTCTTCCCTGGCTACCAACCCGCCTCGTGGCCAGAAAAAAAGCAACTCCAAAGCTACAGCAAACATCCTGATGCACATAGATGGTACTTGATGCCGTTGTTAGCCATGCTGGTAAGCCGGTCTGTGCTTGGTGCCGCTTACGGTGATGGTCAAGAACCTTTTTGGCTTCACTGATGGCCATCTCCTTTCAGGCACCGTGTCCTCTTAGCGTATACGGTTCGCCTTCGTTAGGTTGACTGGCACAAAAAGTTTTTAAAAAGAAACCTGTTGGAATTTTCAAAGTCGAAGCAAGAAAAAGAAAAAAAGAGCTAAGTATGTTCGCTTAATACCACCATACCCAAGCCCCTCCAAGTCGAGTACTTAATATTGAGGACTTACTTACTCCTTAGCTATACGTGTGTATATTATAGGTATCCAGCATCGAAAGAGCAGCAGCAAGAAACTCGTCCACCCAATTATTTTCGATTTTTCTTTAACACAACCAGCATCCCGACCGACAGAACATTGCAGACATTTTATCCTCCTTACTTGGGGCGCAGGGCAAAGGGTTATATTGCATGAAACATGCAACGTGGTGCGGTGTCCTTATTTAATTTTTCCTCTTCTTTTTTTTTTTGATAAAAATACTTCCCAAAAAATCAAACAAAATGAGAAAACAAAAAAGAATTATTCATGACGAAGGTGCTGGTCGAAGGAATTCTGCCTCTATAAGGTATACGTATACCGTATATACTCCATGCACTAAGTAAATCCTGACTAGAAGGTCTTGAGTGCGAGCGTGCGAGATAATTCTTATTAGCTTGCGGGCAGGGCACCCTTTCGTCCACCGGATTTTCGCAATTGTTGTTTTTTCCTTGTTGCTTTTGGTGAAACTACACTCACCTGTTTGGTGAGTTTTAAGCTGGAATTCATGCATCATAATATTATACCTGCGGGTTGTACTACAATATAACCTCCCGGTGTTGGAGGATGCAGGAACGCAAGCAAACTTTAATACTGGAGCATCGTTTCTTTCTTTTTCGCGTGGAAAATGCCGATTTGATTGGCTACCGTGATAATGAATGACCAGTGCGGCATATGAAATGTTTCGTTTCATATAAAAAAAAAACAAAAATTGTTTTATAGTGTGTATGTGGTTGCACGCAGGATCTATCAAGATGGAAATAAATTCTTCAAATAAGTAAACAATTGGCTGCTTGTTATGTGCGATTTCATGTTTTGTCCTGGTGATGTAGACTTCAGGTATTCCATAAATTATGACAAAAATTAGCAGCTCATCAAAGTCGCAATACAGGTTTGGGTAGAAAATCGCCATTAGAGGCTGGTGATGGCAGATCGGAACTCGATCTTTCATATGTGCATTATTTAATCAGAAGGAAGTACGTGCCTCACCGTGAGCTGAGGCTGATGCAATGATGCATAAGAGGGCATTTGATAAATCGCACATGGCTCCACATATTTGATGTCTACGACAATTAATTTCAACTTAAATCAAAACACATAGCTACCCTTATGGAAGCTAGCATGAGCATTTATCGTTTGTTCCATGCGAAAAACATTGGCTCCCATTGCTACAAGGCCAGCTACGTATAGCTGTGCTTGTCGTCCAAGAATCTGAAAATTCATTCAACATGCCTTTCGATCATATGCTTCCAGAATATATCTTCAACAAAAAGATCTTCATAATTCGCGCCTGATTGGTGATGAATTGGAAAAATTAAACCAATTCCATCACGGTTTGCACTTTGTGTGGTACACAAAGTTCTAGTCAAACTATCACAAGAAGACACCCTATATTTATTTCCCAGTCTGAGGCTCTTGCCATTAACCACGTTGTAAGAATCTTTCTTTGTCACAAGAAGAATATTCTCGAAGAAATGATTCCATTGAATATCCCCCAACTGGGGAGATTCTGGTTTTTCTGATCGCCTCCGGAATAATAACACGGCCTTAAGATCAGGGAAGGCGCAGTAGATTCCTTTATAAGCGACCGCAGTACCAGAGCCCTAGAAAGATTGTACCGACTAAAAAACCAATCTTATCATCTACAAATGATTGAAAGCACTGAAGAGCCCAGGCTGGGTCAGGCAAACTCAACAACGTGATCGCTCCCATGTTTGTCCTTTGTTCAAAAGCAGGTATAGCTTAAAACATACACTGAATGACTACTTAAGCGCTATTTTTTTAGCATTTGGTAGGTGTTCATGTAATGCTACGGTTCCTACTTTTCACAAATATAGACGGCTTAAACTTGTCGGTAGGCATAAAATATAACACAAGTGAAACCTTCTTGCTAACTGCAGAACGGTTTGCGTCACGGTTAAGCAAGAACTAATTGATTTAAAATCAAACAGCGACTAATTTATTTAGGACTTTATACCTATTAACAAAAGTTCTCCACATTGTGCCTCCTGAGCACTGACCCTTTAGCAGAGTCTTATATTCTTGTTGCAGCTCCTCTCGCTCTATTTTTATTTAAACCCTTGCTAAATGCTTTAAGTTTATTAAATCATAAGAATAACTTCAAGTCAAAGCTTCGGGTGTTGGGGACCCTAACAAACAACACAACCTTCCCATAAAGTGAACTTCTTAGCACAAAGCAGCACATAAATTCGAAAATCAAACACATATATATAGAAGCACACCATAACTCTCTATATACATATATATATTTAACATATAGATACTTTAATAGAACGATACATCACACTGGCGACATATAACATGGAGTAACCGTGTGATTTATTACCCATGTCGTATGGTGGAATTTGCCCAAGACGAATTAGGGTACGACTTTCCCTAAAATTGTACCAACATCCACATATACACAATAATACACCAGCCCGTACTACTTGGGGAATTCTTTTTGCTACTTGCCAGCTCGTGTTGTGTTTCGATTTTGCTTGCACCCCTCTCGTATACGTTCCTTTTTGGAAATCCCTTATAAAAAAACACAAACATATTGCCACTGATACTGCTCTGGAAATAGCACATCGCCAGCACTGATGGTGCGATGGCGGCTCACACCCACCCTGTGCCTGGTCTAAAGCATTTCGTGTATGCGTACATACATATATCTTTAAAATAAAAAAGAAGAACAAGGAAAATTTAGACACTCAGCAAACTGAGAGAAATAAAGAAAAACAAAAAGCACCAACCCGCACCGCACCCTCTCGGGGGAATGGAAATGTGCTGAGCAGTGTTCTTCTGTAGCACTGCACAAAGAACCCGAAAGTTGTATTCCGTTGGGCACATCTGCGAAGAAGGATCACTCCTTTTACTCATTCTTCAACCAAAGAAAAAAGTTTATTTTCCCAACCACCCACTGTTTAAAGGGAAAAACGGGACGAGTATACGTTAATACAAACATATATATATACATTTTTTTTTCGTGAACTCAGGACGTGCCGTTGTTTCGTTCTGTTTCTCTTCGATCCTCGTATATCCCTCTATACGACCAAAGTGAAAGCTCGCCATTGTGCATAAATACACTTGGGTTTGTGCAAAAAAAAACTTTCCTTACATTTTCTTGATTTTTCCTCACTTAAGCCATTTTTAATGAAAACGACGGGGTAGCTACTACCAGCAACGAATTATTGTTGTGACAAATTCTACGCAGCGCGAAACTCTCACGTATGTGTTCCTTAATTTTTTTTTATTTCGGTAGATAAGGCATACCTACCTACAAGTGGGGTGGTAACTAAACCAAGAGGCAGGACTTTACCTGTGCCATAAAACACGCGACTCAAGGAGAGTGAATTTATTTTCCATATACCCTTGTATACTGTGCGGGGCTGTTAGTTATTCACATTAAAAACGAAGAAAGTAACGAAGGAGAAAAAGGTAAACAGTTTTCTTCCCCATATTCGAACATCAGTCCCTTGGACCGAGGGGTTTTTTTTCGGGAGAAGATGAATCTGTTTTTCACCGAAATCCTATTAAAAAGTACAAAGCCCGAAAAAAAAAACGAGGAAAAGTTTTTCTTTCCATTTTTTTTTGCCGAGGTATAAATAATTCTGGTGACGTCCTGGCATTCGTAATGGGAGGTGGAGATTAAGGGTAAGTTTTTTTTATTTTGTGTGACTTGGGGAAGTGGGTATAGAGAGGGCTTCTTAAGCACCCTGTCGGAATCTATGGAAAGTTTTATGTTTTATGCTTACCCGATGAAGCGCAGCTCCTATGAGCTGTTTGTACATTTTTTTTTGCTTAGGAAACTTACGATGTATTTTTTTAAAACCACAGCTGATCATAAGGCAATATTGTTAACCAAACTCGGCAGGTTTTTAAGAACCAAGTTTTTTAAAAAAAGGAATATTTCAAAGACTTTGGCAATTTAATTTTTCTTTTTTTTATTAACCTTATTTGCTTGTGTAAATGAATATAGTCCATGGATCGGCAGTGTAAGTCTGAAAACACGTTTTATATTTCCAAACATAAGACTCGTAACGTGAATTAATGTATTTTCAACTGAACCTTTTTACATGACGCTTTTTCTTACATTTTGGGAGTATTTGTTCTGAAAATTAGTTTTTATTTTAGGAACCCCCCACTCTCCTAGGAACCCCCTTCTCACCCTTATAGCTTGCTTATGCAAACACATTAAGATCCTTTACTGCTTAATAAAAAATTTTGATAGTCAGTAAAGTTTTAGTTAAATGAACTTGCAGCGAATATTGGTTGGCATAAAGTAAAGGCAAAACTCCTAAGAGACTCACCCCTTTGAAGTGGTCAAACACATACAAAATCACACTAATTTTCCCTCATTGACAATCGAAAAGTACTAAATATGTCCACTGCGCCCGATGGGAAAACATCCACAAAAGGTGGGGTACCTAAGCAATACATTTTTGTTTTTGTCCTAGCGAAAGTTGAACTGCCTGCAGGTAGTGGAAAGAAAATCTATGACCAAGCAAAACTGGTATTCAGGAGCAACTGTGTAAGGAGCATTGGAGCTGCGGAATCATCTGCCAGCATTCATTCATTTACAAGGGATAGGAGAGGCAATATTATTTTGGGGCGTAACCCCATCGTAAATGCAACCACGAAAGCAGCAGTAACTCTAAACAGTGAGAGGAGAACAATTTTTGTTTATTCTAGGGTGGATAGCAATCACAATTTAATTGCTTTTATTTTCTTTGGGGACTTTTGGGAATCGCATAAGGCAGTTCGAGAGCGAAGTCGGCGACGAAAACGCATGACCAGCTAAACTGCTTCGAAAGCGATCTAAAGGAATACGCGGCAGCACCGTGAGGAGTCTTGCCATGTTGGCTGAGATTGACCATAACGTCCATGGAGCAATAATGAATAGAAAATAAATGATGAGTCCTTTGGGAGACCTTGGCACATACTGCCAGCTAAGTGGGTAATATGGTCCGGTAGGTGTAGAATAATTAATGTGCGTAGACCGTAGACTTTGATCACTGTATTGATTTCGTTCGGCAAGGTAATTCGATTGGTTTTGCCTTGATTGGCTAAGTGTGTATTTCGTAAATGGATGCAAGGCTGTAATTAAGCAAACATTTACGAAAGGGCATAACTCGCACTAAAAAACAGGAGCTTTCGAATTTTTTAAAAGTTGTTAGTAAGCCATCTTTCGTTTCTAGCGTACGATTTATTTAAAGGTTCCTTGATAAACCTACCATAAGGTTCTTATTCAATTAATTAAGTGACTTCATTTTTTGAGAACAGCAAAAAGAGCAATTCAATACAGATACTTGTTTAGATATCAGTAAACATCTGCACAAAGGAGGTAATTGAAATTTTATAACAGAAAAATATAACTCCTTGCGCAAAAACAATCCTCTTACCAGGTCCTTCCAATAAGATTTCACGACCTATTTGCACAAGAATATGACTTGTACCTTACAATCAACTACTTAAGAAACAATTTACTAAACACTTAACTATGCCAACGGCATATAATTTCATTATTGTGATGCGAGCCTGCAATTCACGTTTAGTTTCGAATGAGGAACAATTTCTTTGCAGGCTCTGGAATTAAAGTATGCTTGTAAGAAAAAAACTTCACAACTAGTTTTTCATAAGAACACGATGTCCGGACGCAGCGCCATCGCAATGGCTTTCATCGTTGTAATTATGGCAGCTATGCAGCAGCAACAACGTCAACATCTCTCTAGCCATAATCGGAATTGAGCTTGCTCATATAAATCATTTAACTTGATCGATAAATCAATGTCAGTTTTTTTTTTGTCCACACACACAGAAATCTTATATGAAGGTTTGTGTATACCCACACACAACTGATATAACATATTAATAAACAAAGTTCCAACCTTAACGATAGCTCTTGTGCTTGCGCATCCTCATCATTGTAATCAAAAAACATGATCACGATCGTGTTGCAATCTTTTATTTTTGCTTCCAATATATATTTTGTTATTTTATATGTGTAAATATGGAATCGATAATAATACTCTTGCACTCACTGGAATTACTTGCTGGCCAGAAAAAAAAAACAAAAACCATTGCATACAGCGGTCACGAAGCAGCAACAGACGAATGGAGAGTTTCCTTATCGACATTAAAAAAAAAAACTCTTATAAAGAGTGGTTCGAAGAAAAACCAGGAAAGAATATGCCAACACTGCGACAGGACAACAGAGAAAATTCATAAGAAAATGAGATCAGATAAATTATAGGTATATACTGAGCGTTTATGAAATCAGTCACGTACTTGGAGCTCTGGTGAAATCGTTCACATTGTTTATTGCCAATTGGTTACATCTTTCGCAATTTGCACCTTTACAAAATTACGTACATATATTATGTTTTTTTCGACCATTAAAACTTTATGAATTTGTTTCGCAATTTTAAAATTATTCCTTGAGACCTTGAGCTGTGTTTTAAATTATTTTGATGATTGTATATTTGGCAATTAAAATTTATTTTGCTTAAAAAAAAATTTCAATGTCCATTTGTCCGAAATTTTAAAGTCTTTAGACACAACAATCAAATTTATACCGTAGGCACATGAAGTATCGCACAAATCCGAAACAGGAACTCTCAATTTTAATTATGGTGCTGCCAATTAAAAGTTTTAAGAGACAGCAACCAATTTTATATCGTATCTATAAGAAGTATTGTATTTTGTATGAAGAGAAATATTTTTCGGTTATTGATATTGTGCAGTGCAGGCCTAATGGGGGAGTTTTAAGCACATCAAATTAAAGTTACCCTGCCAATGTTTATTCTTATATTAACCCTAACCAGGGTATATTAAGTTTGTTTTAAGAGATATGAATGTCCGTCCGTCCGTATGTAAACAACTCTTAGGATTAAAATTTTAAGCTAGAGAGCTGAAAGTTGATGAGTTAGCTGGAAGTCCAGTCTTTCAGATTAAGTTTAAAAATAAGCTGAATCTGCTCACAAACACGCCCACTACAGGCCTGCACCATCTCTCGACCATCTCTCATTTTATTATATACCTTTTCAAATTTAAGCTATATAACCTAAATAGCTAAAAACTAGCTATATACTTATTTTAGGTATATAACATTGCCTTTAATATGAATTGACTTTGAGGTATCAGAAAAATTTTGGCCTTTTCATTGACCACGTCTGCTTTTTTGAGGGATTTTAACTTAAAATAACTGTTTTTCAATAAATATATAAGAACCTTGGCTAAAAATTCGATAACAAAAGTTGAAGATATTAACATTTTCTAACTTTTTTGTAGAGTAAATGTCCCCGTTCACTTTTGTGGGCGTGGCGTTAAAAAAGTGTTTTTTTTTTAGCTCAAAAGTTGGAGGTTCAGTCCGAAATTGATACGAATATGATACCACCTAGTACAAAGCATTCAACAGTTATATTTTTATATCCCGCCCACCTTCTGGAGGCGTTGAAGTTTCCATTTTTGGTAGTGTAGGGTATTTAGCAATCCGTCGCAGACGGGCTGACGTTTTAACATACGCACTGTCGCACTTTCCCACTTTTAAATACCCGTTTCCGGTAGAGCAGTTCTTGAATTTAGGAACTTTTAATCAAGATTACACTTTTTTCATTACATTGTTTCAGAAAAGACAAAGCCTTTTTATTTATTTTATTTACTGCTCAAAGCGTCATCCGCTTTTGCGAAATTCATTAGAAACTTCAAGCACAGATTCACTTTTAAGCGGTTCGTCCAAAAATGGCAAAAGTACCTCTTATGGTATCACTTCACTGTCCGTCCACCCAAACGCGTTATAATTTTTAAACGATAAGTCGTAGAAAGCCAAATTTTTTTTACTTTTAAACTGCGGAAATGGTCAGAGAACCCAACGAGGGCAAATTTTTATATTTTGAAGTTTAATGGGAAAATGGCTTAAATGTTTTTAATTTTTTTTTCAGAAGTTAAGCAGGCAGGAACTTATAAAACGGAACTTAAGTTAAGTAAATATCAAGCTTGAAAATGAATGACGTTTTTCAAAGTTTTTGAGGTCATAGCTTTTGATCCGCTTAGTGTACAAAGCCAGTATTGAACACACGCATAAAGCAGCTCAAAATTACCGAATTCCTTAAATCAAATTTTTCAGAAAACATTGGCGAATTTTTGAAAAAAAATCGCAAAAATGGATGAAAAAACGTGTGTCCCCGTTATCTCCAGTCGCGAAAAAGTAGAAGGCATAAACATCGATGGATAACACATATGCAAGCAAAAGAGCATCAATTGTACTCAGTGATGCAGTGATCCAATACCGAGTGGCCTGCCGGTGTATTCTGAGGTCCAGCGGGCGTGCCCCACAAGCGGACCGCAAGGCAAGCAGTGGGAGAGGGAGGGCCATGATCCCTCAACTTAGATCACAACCTCGTGCCTAAATGAAAGGAAAATGAAGATTGACGGATAGGTGCCTACTCCGGAATGAATCGTAGAACCCGAAAATTCAAAGTCCCGAAAAGCCAAAATGAAGCGCCTTATATACCTACGCTTTTCATATCTCATTCCATTGGAGTATATACCGCCTATATTAAGTTTGTCACATAGTTTGTAATACTACGAAGTAGAGGTTATTCTCCTAGGTTAGTAAAAGTTTCTAGATAAAGCATTTTTGCCCGATATACCTTGCGAAAATTGGGCGCAAAAAGTAGGCCCCATCCTCACGATCGGCCTTGCTTTTTTTCTGAAACTTAGTAATTTGTTGTCATTCAATCCTGAATTTTTATTTGTTAAGCAGTTGACTGCTTTCTATGCTTTCCTTTAAAAACTGATATACAAAGGCCTATACTTTTAACTATTTTGTTCATAATTATAGGTAATATACATACCTGTTTCCATTTAAGATTTCAATTAATAACGCAAAGATTGAAGAGGCTATAGTGAATTAAAAAATAAATAAATAATAAGTAGGAGGCACTTGGCGCGCAAGTGAAACCTGAAC
This sequence comes from Neoascia interrupta, assembly GCA_947623515.1. Lineage (NCBI taxonomy): Eukaryota > Metazoa > Arthropoda > Insecta > Diptera > Syrphidae > Neoascia > Neoascia interrupta. The sequence continues at coordinate 33,932,955 of OX392464.1, read as the reverse complement.
GCGAGTATAAACCTGAACACTATAATCATTTAATCATTTCCCCTGTTCCTTGTCTTTTTTTTTCATTTTTTTAAGAAGCCGTAGGTATTATTGAAGCGTATAACATTTTCCATCATTATCTGCGCACATTTATCCTTAAGGGCAACACAACAACCAGACGGGTTGTCGTACCGCGAAGCCTGTGTTCATTCGCTTATGCCATGGCCCATTACAATCCGTGGTCATTGTTTGCTATTGCCCCCAGAGAAAAATGTTGCCGCAAATTAAAGCCAAAGATTGCCGTCGTTATATGCGAGGCGGCACACCGAACCGTGTATTTTATACTCTACGCTTGCATTATTATTGAACTGATTGATCTGAATTTATCTCGTGATTTTATTGGGTGCATAAGTGCAATTTCATTTATTTAAATTTTATTTGCGCTTATTTGTTGGATAATTGAGAATTGGATACACCTTAAATAATGATTAATCATATAGTTATGCGCTTAAAAAAATGTCTATGTCCCCAAAGAGGACCAACAAGATACAACTTAAAATTTATTATCCAAATGCCAAGCATATAAATCAAATTCTGTCAATGAAGCACAATGAAACGTTAGGTGGATCTAAGAAAGAGAAAGAAAAAAATGGGGAACGAAACAAGATAATTAAAAAAAAGAACAAAGCCGAAGAAGAAACAGACCCAACACCTCAAAATGGCTTCATTTAGGATTCATTTATATGTAGATCCCATTACGGGGAAAAAAATAAATTAATAACTCAATAACGCGCTTTATAGGTTTTGTTTTCATCTTCCTTCGTCGTAAATGGGAATGTTAATTTTTTTTTTCTGTAATTAATCAGATTAATATTTATGTGCCTAATAGGTTGACTTATGGCAGGTAATCGAGCGGTTTCTTCTAATGAATCAACAGATGGTTGCTATGTATGTGGTTTTCATGGGAAAATATCACGCTTTGTTCTCATTAATCCATTTTGTAAGAAAACTTGTTTAATTCTTCTTTTCAGATTCACGAAATTTGCCATTTTTCCTTCGCCTGTTAATTTGCTGAAAAACAAAAAAAAATCCAGCCTCTTTAAGAATTTAGCAAAACTAATTAATTAATTTTTTTTTCTTCCTCAATTAGGTACAAATGGCCTCCGAAGACGCGGTAGACAAACCTATACCCGCTATCAAACCCTCGAGCTAGAGAAAGAATTCCACACAAATCACTATCTAACCCGACGACGAAGAATCGAAATGGCGCATGCTCTCTGCCTAACAGAACGACAAATAAAAATCTGGTTCCAGAACCGACGAATGAAATTGAAAAAAGAAATTCAAGCGATCAAAGAACTAAACGAACAAGAGAAACAGGCGCAAGCACAGAAAGCAGCGGCAGCAGCAGCTGCAGCGGCGCAGGCGCAAATATCGGATCACAACTAGGAAAAGATCTTTATTTTTAATTATAAGCATAATAATTATTATAAACAATAAAATTTAATTTTACTTTTTGTTAACAAAGAAAATGCAAGCAATGTTTCAGTTATTATTTTGTTTTTATTTTTTGCTTAGTGGTTAGTTTATTTTTTTATAGTTTTTTTTTCCATGTTATATGAGCTGATTAATTAAATTCTGTTGATAAGAATTTGTATTGTATAATGAGTATAAAAAATGAAAAAATAAAATTAGTTAAGGAAATATTAAAGGCAGATTTTTGTTGCATATTAAGATGAAAACATTTTTTTTACTTTGCGGTTAATAAATTTGGTAAGAAAGTCTTTGATGATCTCTTTGAAGTAAAAACTTTTTATCAAGGTATTTTATGGTTTTGTTGAAAATAATTCTTTAACATTATTTGTGTCGTTGTCTTGTCGACAAAAAAAGCAACTATTGGCAATTCAAAAGTTACAATGTAAATGTTCGAAAAAAATTTTGATTGATTGATTGACTTCTTTTGTTACTACTCTCCCTATATTAAACCAATTACGCTACTGTGATATGGTTAACACACTAAAATCCATACTTCGAGATAACCCTACCCTACCCTACCTAGCCTTCATTTCCAGTTCCGGTTGAACCTCTTTAAGGCATCGACACATGTTACCTTTCATCTCTTACCTGTAACTAATTGCCTTCTTTCTTTGTACGACTCATGCTTGTATAGAAACATTTGTTTTGTTTAGAACAATTTAATTTTAATCATATTGTGCTATTTGTTTTTTATAAGTTTTGTGCAATAATTTTGTTTGTATATTGTTTGAAAATAACGAATTTCTTTTCATTGTTTACACATACTTTTAAAAAAGACATTAATTGTTAATGTAAAATAAATTCTCTTAAGAACTGATTTCTTTTCTTCGTTTTCAAGTATAAAATATTTTTTTTTTATTTCCTGTTGTAAATTAAAGCCCTACAACCATTTTCTAACAAGAGTTCAATGAAATAACTAAGTAAACGTCCTTAAAATTTTTAAAAGCAAATACATAAAAACAAGAAGATATTTTTTAAAAATAAATAATATTACTATGCATATATTTAAAAATAAAAACAAAATCGATCGGTTGTTAAAATAATAAAAAAAAACACTTATTTGCAATGTACTTACTTTCCTAAACTTAAACTGTGAGATGATCCTAAAAGAAAAGTAGAATACTTTTTAATTTTAAATAATTAGCGATATAAATACTATTTTCGAAAGCAAATACGTATCTACCAACTATGAAAATTCTACAAGAACAACAAAATGTAATTCTCTCTTACTTAGAATCCAGTGAAATATTTTTCAAAAAGATTAATAAATAATAATAATTAAATTTATTACTTATCTCTCTATTATACTATTCCTAGAATTTAATTTAAAAGAAAAAAGAAATTCTACCTATTGTGCAAACACAAGAAAACTTGAAACAAATATACGTAAATAAAAGTGAATACTTATTTTCATAAAGTCTGTAAAATAATGGAATACATTACATGTATACTTAAAAATATTATATATTAGTAGGTATTGAGGAAAATTTAAACAAACAACTGTTCAGGATGTAAAAATTATTATTGAAATAAAAAAAAACCCACTTGGAAATTATTCTTTTGTAAAAAAAAAGTAAAACAAACAAGCAAAGTAACTTAATAAATCTAAAAAAGGAATTTAAATTATTAATTTATTACCTTAAACAAAATAGAAGGAGACTCTAAATTAAACAGAATCCTTCAGTATGATGTATACGTAACTAGGCTATAAGTTGATATTAATATTAAAACAAAAATACAAAATATATACGTAATGAAAGATAAAAACACTTTTAGCTAAGTTAATTTATAGTTGAAAAAGCAAAAAAAAAATGGATAGAGTTAAAAGAAAAACAACAAAAAACCAACTGCGCAACAAATATACGTAAAAAATACAGTGTTTTATAAATACCTATATATGTAATAAGTAAGATAATTTATTTATCTAGAGCAAGCAAGAAAAAAAATTATATATATATATGTATGATGAGTATGTATAAGTATAATGATTAAGTTTTATTTTTTCGTAGAAAAACATTTACTCCAAAACTTAAAAACAAACAAAAATGAGAAAACCAGTTTGATGCCGCTATATACTTGGATTTTATTTATTTATTTTTTAAATGATTGCAATTTCGGTGGCATTGTAAGCAGTGGTCATTGTAGTGATTTTATGTTCTTAAGTTTCTTATAACATAAAAAAAGCAAATTTTAATGTTAGAATGAACAACAAAACGCAAAAAAAAAGTTATTTAAAAATAAAAAAAGAGAAAAAAATAGTTTAATTTTGTTTAGATTTAAGTTGTAAATGATATTATTATAAAATATAATTTAATTTAAAGAATTATGAAAATAAAAACAAAATCGAGAATTATTAAATTAAAAAAAAAAATGTTTTATTTCGAGACGTGGTGTGGGAGAAATTTGCGCATTGTGGTGCAGCGACATTTCTGTTCATCGAAATGTCGCTGCACCGGAAATAAAAAGAATGGTTTGGAATAAGTTCAGGCACCCTACCTTGCTGGGATTCTTTTAAAGCTTAGATAAACGGCAGGGAATTTGTAGATACGTCTTAGCAAAGATTAAGTGACTTGGACAGGTGTGGGGTGAAGATGACAGGCGTTCATAAGGCGCTTTCTGCATAAATATTATATACCACGCAAAAAAGCCATATAGCCTTTTGCACCGTGGCTGACAAACCAAGCGCACATTGACTGCTGGACACTCAACCGGAAAATGATTTTGCGGATCTACTATAAACAAATAATAATTTTCTTCTATCTCTATGGTCTTCTATAAGTTCTTAGAGACTCAATAGGCTACAACCGTTGACATAATATTATATAAGGACTGCTAGTATCCAACTTCATTATGGTTCCATTCACGCACATGGCCAAATTTGGAAACACTTTCAATGGGAAATTCAATGGGGAATGCTTCTGCAATTTTCTTCCGGTAATAAACAGCAGTATAGATCAGGGAGGATCAAGGTACCATTTTTGTCGTAGGTCTGGTTTGGGTGGAGACACCAATTAGCCTACAACAGCTAGTAGGTACTTGAACCAATGTGGCTTTGGAAATACCCATGGTTGATATGGATGACCTGGTAAGACTTCTACAGCTACTCATAGATGTCTAGGCAAAGAGCTAGGCAATACAGGCTTTTAGTCAAAATGTAAGCCTATTAATAAAGACTTTTGGCCTGCACTATACAGTGTGTGCTTACTACGCCGGAGGTGGCGGAATAGAGTGGCGCAACAGCTCGAGGCGAACCAGGGCCAACTTTTTAACAATGTATGCTGTGTGTGGGTTCAATTTTTCACATACAAGGGGATCTAAAAATTTTTTTACCGATCCCGAACGGCACTCTGAGAAGTTTTTCAAGACAAATGATACTCTCGGAGGGCTTGGGGGGGACCGTAAAACAGAACGAGCCAGACCTTCGACGTAGTAAGCACACGCCAGGCGCCCCCTGGTTTTTTATATATGTTGCTCATAAATTGTGAATAAATATTTTTTAACTAAAAATAAAAGGTTTGTCAGTGCTTGAGTTAAGTTTTTTGTCCATCAAACGGTGTGGACCCTCAAATTTTGGCCTACAGTGAAGATAAACTGCTCGAATCGGACTACTCGAATAACTCGAATCTTAAGTTATTTCTTATTCAGTCTCGTTAAATTCATCAGGAAGATTGAGCATAAATATCGTGTTTGGAATAGTGCGACGCCAAGCAAAAGCTATGGAGTTGGATTGTAGGCTTTGAACTACATAGTTTTCTCGTATGGAGTACTGCGGGTACTGTTTTTTACTATAAAGAGTTTATTTTCTCTTCAAATACTACTAGTTACCTCACTAGTTTTGCTTCAAGTACGAGTATGCTGAATATTGAATACCTACTAATTTTTTGTAGTTTATATGGAAAGGCGCATAGAAGACTTCAATCTATGAACCTGGTAAAGAACCTCAAGCTTGACCAGGTGTGAACGCGACTATTTCAGGGTAATTATTATGCTGTAAACTACACTCAACCAAAAATAAAATATAATAATAGTTGGAACGTGATTTATGTTTCTCAGAGGAGAAGAAATGCCCTGGAGATTCGTTCGCCAAAGTTTATCAACAATGCTCAGGGACAGCTTCTTGTGGATGCCGACAAAATTCTGTATTGTGAGGGACTTTTGAAAGAACAGTTTCCCAGGCACCACTTTCCAGAAGAAACTAGTCCTAACCGAGAAGAAGTCAAGTACCAGACATCACAGTCGAAGAGGTTTGGAAATTGGTTAAGTACTCCAAAAAGGGAAAGGCGGTTGGGCCGGATCAGATACCCTCAGAGTTCTGGAAAATAAATAGGAGACAGTGGGTCCAGGTGGCTTACGACCTTCATCTTCAAACTAAAAAGAAGGGATCCAATGCCTAATCCGTAGAGGAAAGTAATCTTTTTTCTTTTTTCAAGGGAAAGGTGATACACAAAGCTGTGACAACCATCATTCTATCAAAAAACGAAGAGGTTTGGAAATTGGTTACACAAAGCTGTGACAACCATCGTCTTATCAAGCTGATGTCCCCACAACGAAGATCTCCGAGCGGGAACCTTCTGGAAAGTTGATTGCAAAAAAATAAGGCTATCTGAGGACCAATATGGGTTTTTCTCAGGTAAATCAACCACTGATGCAATTCAAGGTATAAGGATCATAATGGAAAAAAATCGTCATGCCCTTGAAGACCTGCATATGGTGCTGGTTGATTTTGAAAAAGCTTTCGATAGACTTCCTTGAGATCTGATATGGGTGGCGCTTAGAAAACGAGGAGTTTCAGAAGCCTACGTGCGGATGATCATGGACATGATGGAGCAAAGACAGGAGTAATATGTCCTTTCGGAGTCTCCGATGAGCTTCCAATTAAAGTCGGTATACACCCGGGAAGCGCCCAAAGTCCTTTGCTTTTCGTTGTAGTCCTTGCTTATCTGCTTGAAGGAAAACTGAAGGACCCAAAACAAGTTATTCTTCCCTGTCAAGTTATTCTTCCCTGACGATGGAGCCATCATAAGAGAAGATCATCCCTGCAATGAGCACTTGTATATGGGTAGATGTTTTAGAGGGGAATGGGTATCGTATTAGCCAAAAGAAGAAAGAGTACATGTGCTGCCCAGACATTAAATTGAATGGAAATGTGCTTCCCAAGTGTGAAAAGTTTAAGTACCTGGGATCTATGATCAATAGTAAAGCAAACTGTGATAACGACATCAAACATCGCGTAAGCGTGGGGTGGATGAAGAGGCCAAAAAACTCCGCCATCTTCTGCGACCGAAAAATGGGTCTACACCGCAGTTGTGTGTCCGGCGCTTATATTTCCTTATAAGCGTTCCCAATGTTGGAAAAATATGAGACACAATTAACGGCAGCTGAGATGAAGGTGCTTTGCATGACAGCAGGAGTATCAAAGCGAGATAGAATAAGAAGTACGAAGGCCTGAGGAAGCCCCCATGTAAATTCTGAGGTCAAATCGGGTGGCGTATGCCATAAGCGGACCTAAGAATGCCGTACAGTGGGAGGGTTATGTATGATCCATCACTTCAGATTATAACCTCGTGCCTAAATGGAAAAAAGAAGAAGAAGAATAATAGGAAAGTAGTTTTCTATTACTTACAAAACAGTAAAATTCACAGGTATAGTGTGTAAAGTCAGTTTCCACACTAAAAAGTTTGTGAAAAAATTTACACATTCTTTACGCATCCATATAAAAAAAATTTGTCTCTTGTCAGGGGATGGAACCAACAATCAGCGTAATGCAAAGCGAGTTTTCTTGCAGTAAGCCACCAAATTATATTATATTGATGTTCCAACATGTTGTACAGTTTCGTCAAAGAAGACAACACCGGGGATCTTACACACCGATCGTGTTTCAACACAAAAAAGCCGTATGATACATGCTATTTGAAAATCATGAGATAATTTACAATAAATGATCTGCCAGAAATGCATACCAGCCAATTTAATAAATTTTGCAGCTTAATTGTAATAAAACATTCTTTTAATCCATCTTTCTCCTTATAGTTCCTTATTTTAAATTCATGGAATATTTTATTGAGAGCCCGATAAGTATACATCCAGAGGCCAAGTTACTTGCTCAGCGCGCACCGCCGCTATCACCACCATACCCGTTTAATGTGAATGTGCATTAATGAATTCCATTGCAATAAAATAGCCGAGAGAAATTGAATTTTCCTTTCAAGGGCAGGAACAAAAAAAACAACACACAAAGACATAGAGTCCTAATCCTAAGAAGGACTTGTGCATCAGCAGAATTCTGTAACCGTTGTACAATAATACTATATACGAAATATATGCGAGGAACGTTTCTGCATTTAAATCCTTTCAGAAAGTATTAAATCAATGAACTTAATAAAACTTACCGCCCAGTGAGTTGGCTAGATTCCTTTCCTTATTGGAGAATCGAGTAGTGCAGTAAATTGTGAAAACGTCGAGATAAGGTCATAACTCTTGGGCGGAGAAAGAGCTTTCGCCTAACGCAGCTGCACAGCCCCCCACTAAAGAGTAGTTTTGTAAATCCTTTGTTGCGTTGAAAAGTTTCATCAGTTACTTAATGCCTTAGCATAATGAAGTTTCATTGCGTCGGTTAAAAATATTGCATTTGTATTGATGTCCTTCTGTGCAGAATAGGAAAGGTTTTGGCTTATTTATTACGACTGCTGTTGCTGCATAAATTTACTTAAGAATTTACAATTGGATTCTACGGCTCTAGTAAATCCATAGAATTTGTTCTTATGCTTACTAGATATTATATATTTCATATGTGGACAAGCGATGCAAACATAGGATTTGGTGAGTTCTTTTTCTCATAGAAAAGGTGAGAAGAAGAAATCACTGAATTTTATGAAGCGAGCTTTTCGCAGTGAAAGATATCGATGGGTATTGGACTTTAAAGAAATGAGTTGTTTCTTAAGTTCTTTAAACAGACACCCAGACTTATCAGAACAGTGAAGCTTACCGGATCTTGTCATCAGTTAAAATTGCAATTTTTTAGAGCAACTGTTAATAAACAGGTTAGTGCGAGAGCGGAATGAGGTATGTATAGTATAACCGTTTTTTTTTGGAAAATGTTTATTATAGTAGCCTGAAGAGGAACAAAGAAGTTCTCCCATGCTTGTGGCATTGTTAAAGTAAGGGAGGCAGGGAAATCATATAATATATTGTGTTAACTACTTTTATTTACAAAAAGACTCCGTATCTATAAACATAATAATGTGTACAAACTTACGCTTAACTTATACCTGCACAAATACTTATAGGGTGTATCCACCTTACATAAGACAGAGATTACCTAGGAAGATTAAAAGTTAATCCCAAAGTGTTTCCACAGGAAACGAGGAGATTAACTTGACGTATGCTTTCATTTTTGATATTTCTCAATGACGTCCTATGGCAATATCTGGTAGTCACGTCCTCTGCACATTTCCTTGAAAACGTGAAATTTTTTTGACTCCCGGTTAACTCAGATTTAAAAAGAATAGAATTCATATATATCATTGACACCGATTCCTTTAATCTGCGAAACAAAATAACCCGAAAAACGAAAATCGAAAATAACAGGGTCAAATAATGTTGATATGATTTTGATTCCCAAAATCATTAGTAGATTAACTTTTTCAACATCAACATTGGGAAAATGTACCAACATTAACATTTATAATTCTATTGCAGTGGGCACACCTCAGCGCAATTAACCGATTTGACCACATCAACCACATCAACAACAACATCAACCGTTCTGCGTATCCCTTTACACAACACTGAGTTGATGATATCGAATTGTCAAATAAAGGTTTGCTATATTTGTTCTGACGTAACACAGAAAACAAACAAACGTAGAATTCTGTGCAGTTTAAATCGACAATTCATGAGTGGAAGAGATTAATTAAGCGTTTAACTTTGAATCTCTTTGTGAAGAGATTAAAATTCGTATGGTAAATCGCATGATTTAGAGCTTGGTATATTTACATTCGCAGATTAGTGTCCGGTGGAAACACCCTATTACGCAAATCTGCAAGTATCTTTTGCAAGTAGCTTCTCGTCTGATACACATTCCACCTTTCTTAACTCGAATGTTCGAGATGATCCCTTAAAATCTTAAACCAATTTAAGACCTGCACTTCATTTTGAAAATTTTCCATGTTTAAGCCAATTGTCGATGTCATACCACGCAGGAAATTTTTTTCTATGCCTAGGTGTTGCGCCATCCCAGGGATAGGTTAGGTTAGGTAAGACGGCTGTGCCTGCTAGGCAGGGACATACTTAGACCAAGGAAGGTCCATTGTGTTACCACGGTGTAACCCGGTGAAATCCGCGTCAGCAAAGAGTGGGAGGTCAGAAAGGAATAGTTCTATTTGTAGAAACAAGACAGGGCAACCAATTTCAGTGTAAGAATTAGCCTCGAGGATGGCAGAATGCTGGGATAACCGATTTCGGTATGAGTCCCTGCCGGAGGAGAATTTTTAGACAAGACGCTGATGCAGTGTAACCGGTCTTCGGTCTTCAGCATGATGTCCATTCGGACACAGACCAGCACGAGAGGTCCTCAACCTTCTCCGCCCGGCTAATAGCGCATCTCAACTGGTCTGGACCTGTTGCATCGTAGGGTATGTATGCTGAGGCAACCCATACGCTTCTCGTTTTCGCGTTCCACGCTGACACAAACAAAGTCCACATCGCTGAAATTAGGTATATGAAAAATATTCAGGCGCTTCTTTACAAGAATAAGGGCACTGGGTTAACGGTTTACCTGGTATTTTTGCGTAGAAAGGCTCATTATCTTTTACCCTCAGTCCATCTATGGTGTGCTTCAAGAACCCAGGGCTCCTGCATGAGGGCGATGTTTTCTTCGCCTTCTTGGACTGCTTCTAGAAACTGCTTTTGAGTGGTGTAGATTGATCTGTTATGAACCAACGAATTATTGCTAGTCGGTACAGGCGCCTCTAAAACTGTGATGTCGCAATCCTCCGAATCAGAAAATTGCTTACCACCAACCTGCTTCTTAGGAAGCTTTTGCGATTCCTCAGCTGTGCCAGAAACTGGCTTACCCTCCCTCTAGGTAGAGCGACGATAAGGATCACCATCCCAATAGGGGGCTGGTGATCCTTTCTTCACTGTAGGTACCTATTGCTTTTTTTAAATTTCACGGGCTGTCGTCGAATACTTCCTCCTTATTACCCTCCTACTCCGACAGAAATTTTGGCTTTTTTGTAATTTTTTTCATTATTTTCAACATAAATCCTTTTAACTTAAAATTCCATAATTCAAACTGTGGAAATACAGTCGACTGTCAAAAAAATGCTACTTTTATTCACGGCACCGCATATTTTGAGGCTCTTGTGAGCAAACTCACTCAGTGAGTGTCTGACCGCTTGGCAAAAAAACCTTGCTTCATTTATAAAAAAGAAATTAGACTAGAAAAAAATTTAAATTTAATATTGAAAAGTAAAAAATTACAAGAGCTTACAATTTCAAAAACATTATAATATTGGCTGGCTCATAATGTTTGTAGAATTGTAAATTTTTGCAATTTTTCACTTTGCAATATTAAATTTAATTTTGTTTGGCTTTGCCATGGGCCGCTCCCCAGTATAAGCAACGATACGTTCCGTAAGCTTTTTAATTAATAAAAAAAATTACACGTTCTGACCAAATATTACCAGATAAAAAGAATAAGACAATGCTTGCCAATTATGCTTACTTACAATAGAGACAAATAACCCATAAGTATAAATGTAAAATTCGGAACTAAATTTCTTTTCAATTCGATGAAAAAATACAAGTATGTGCCTATTTTTAACATAAAATTATTAGATTTTAACTTTAACTTTTGAACCAAAATTTTAATTTGGAACTAAATAAAAATTAGTTTCTTTTGAACAATTTTTATTTTGTTATTATTCATCGTTTACGATGAATTTTTTTTCATGTTTTGATTGCCAAACGTGTTCTTAGCTGTGGCCAAATTAAATGTCTGAATAAGTTAAGGAGAAGATACTGGTAAAGAGATGCAGGCTATCTGGATCAAATAATGATATAACATAGGTACCTCTATTGAAATCCTATACGAGTAGATAAGTAGGTATGTACCTACGAAAAGATTTATCTATTAATATAAAATCCACCTATCACAATTTTTGGGAGAAGCAGCTCATTTTCCACTTTTCTGCCATATCTAATCTAATCAATCATCTTTAAATGAAAGAACAAACTTATCCTTTCATTTATATTAATGGATTTGAGTGGAAGGATGCTTTGTCCAAATGGTGGTTGTGTTTCTTACATTTTTTTATCTTCACACGCATCAAGTTATCTTCACGCAATAAGTTACAAACATACTTCATAGCATTCTTATAACTAATAGAGTGGTAGATAGATCTTCAGAAGGCTCTATCACGTCTTGCCCAAATGCAAATTTTACTTCACTTCCAATCCAGATTCAACAGAAAATCGAAAGGAATACTATGTTATATGATTCAACGAGTCTTCAGTTTAATACAACAAGTTGAAAATTCAAAAAGAATCAAAAGGTGGGTAATAAGCCTGTGACTAGGTATTAGATTAAGTTTCAAATATAAATTTAAATAAAAGCCAAATAGCAAATTGCTAGTCAAAGGCAATTCTTAAAATTAAAGTGGGGTCATTAAAAGTTTTAAATTGTACTAATGGTAGTCTCTACCTCGTGTTTCACTGACGTAATAGATAGATCCTCAATGGGCTGTATCACACTTTGCCCAACTGATCTATCACGCGTTACTTCACTACCGATCGAATTTATAAGAAAATCAAAAGGAACACTATGTACCTAGGCATTAAATTTAGTTTCAAAAACAAATTTTATTTTTGCCTTTGAAGGCTATTATGGCCTTTATTAAAAATTATTTTTGAAACTAGTTTTCTTTTAGTTTCACCTTATGTGTAAAACATAATCTACATAAAATAGCTACCTACCTACCATTAAGGCTGCTTCATTTATAACAAATACGGAGGTACCTGATACCACTACAAGGAATAATTAAAATTTGCAAGTTAATAAGACTATAATATACACATTTATTCTAAGACCAATTAAAACTTAATCAAATAAAAACAATTCGACAAATGAAAAACTAGCATCGCAACAGAAGATTCTATTGTGTTTTTTTTTATTTCTTTTACACACATTCACCTGATACTCCTCCTTATATCGAAATAAATAAAAACAAGACAGTTAAAGTGGCTATATACGCCAAACAAATCATTCGCTAATAGCAGAACCTGATTTTATTTATTTATATCTTCTACATCATATTAAAACTGCATAAAGCATTAAAAAAACACGTCAGTAGACGGCCTTTTCATACAATTATATTCGCCTACTCGTGTCTGCCGACATTGTGTTTTGGATTAATAAGTTAGTGTTACCCGACACGATATTAACAAACATATTCAAATTACATTAACTACGCTTGAGGCTATGGTGTTTCTAAGACCTAATCATAGTACAACGACGGCACTAGCAACATACGACTCCGATGCATTAAACTTAAGGAATGCCTTGCATGGTGGTTGCTTCTCTTGTCCACATTGGTATTGGGTGTTTGAGCATGTGAACCGTGCACTGGAATGAGGAGAAGTAAGTCAATTCACCACTAAATATTACTCCTGCAGCTTGTTCATGAGATTTCTCCTCCGGGAAATAAAATTAAGTAAATATCCGAACCTTAACAGAAAGAGTTCTGCTATTATCCTGAAGGTGGCGCGGCGCGGTCAAAAAACGGGTGATGTAAATCAACGAGAATATAATTGCACCGTGGGTATTCAAGTAGGTTTATTCAAGCAAGAGTACATACTTACTTAAAATGCCGCCATTTTTTTATTTCAACAGAGATACTACAACGCAAATTTTTCTTTTGTTGCCAGTTTTCGGTTTGCTGAAACGAAATAGGAATGAAAATAAATAAATAAATAAAAATGTCTGCAAACAAGACATATTGGCAGACTATTCGCCGGCAGACTATTCGCCTGCTGCCATTCTTCCTCCACATTAAAAAGGTCAGTTGATATTTGTTAAAACTTCTTTGAAACGTGTCGTGCAAATCGCTCCCTGTAATTAGATTCAGCATCCTGTAACCTTTCCCACCTTATGCGGGTCCCCCGTATCTGATTGCCCATCGGGTCTCGCCTGAGAAAAATAGAACAAAAATAAAAATAGAACAGAACATAAGGACCAGAAATTAAAAGGAATTCTCTAATCAAATGGTAAGATACGTATAATACCCTTTTCACATCGAACCAGAATCTAAATTGAGAGTAAAAACTCGAAATCGAATCAAACTGTATTAGATTTCATTTTTAGACATTTAAAGAATTTAGAATCTAGATCAGAATCTAGATTCGCGCAAAGATTCTAGATTTATACAAAATCAATACCAAAATATCAAACATACGAAATGTTAAAACGAACACACCATTTTGACTACTCAACACATGGTGCTTACCGTAGGATCACAATACACGTAGCCGTAGCTGTAGTGGGAGAAGAAGTCGCGAAAGGCTGTGGAGTTACACCAAAAACTTTTGCCTGCTTTTACTATCACTACGGATACACCATCGTGATCCTACGCCTACAGTGTTTACGAAATGAGAAAAAAATGATCGGTTTTATTTACAAAATAAAAGTTTATTTACAAAAACAAATAAAAAATTTTTTTTGTCACGAGTTGATAAAGTTCGGTATATAGAAATAAATAGAAAACAGTGCTAGTTTCATAAAGTAATATTGTTTTAATTTTAACTAGATAATGGAAGAAAAACTTGAAAAAAAATTGTGCGAGGAAGACCAAGTAGGAGTTCTTCAAATGTTCTTCAAATGTTGTTCTTCAAAGAAGTCAACGTAATCTAGTACAATATTTGGTGCGAAAGCCTTAATTAGGGTTGCGGGTTACAATTCGCTTAGGCAAATCGTTGGATACCCCATCTCATTTGACCCCTGTCAACCTCCGAATCGCATTTATCAGTTGAAAATCTCCTTTTGTAAAAAGGGGGCGTGGCATCGACCCCTTTTTAATAGCATTTTAGTCTTTGTTCAAATATATTATCCCAAACAGTGGTTTTCATATGCGTTAAGTGTATTTTCATGTCAGAAATTAGGCTTTTATTCAGCCACGCCCCTAAAATATTGATGGCGTATTGAAAATTCTTCTAATTAGTTTGAAAGTATAAAGAAATATGTTAAAATAAATATAGAAATAGAAATATGTTAAATTATTATGCAAGATTTTCTTGATTATTTCTCAATGAAACAAACCATGAATCAAATTTAATATACCTACCAGTAAAAACAAATTGTACAAAAATTAGGTATTCGTTAAATTTAATTTTGTCCCATTTTCTTTATGTAAACACAAACACTACTCCTTTTATTTGCGTGGCACCCTGTTCATTACCACCATAGTGAAGCAAGTGCCACTGCTGTGCAGCGCCACCTTCTGTTTCCTAGGTGAACAATTATCTGGAAGGTAAAAAAACAACATCGAATGGGCGGTGCTAGGCAGCCATTAAAATTTGATGAATGCCCCCAAATGGGAATGGGTGTGAGTGTGAATTTGCGCACATCCCCTTAGAATCCACATTCCACCATGTGCGTTCATGTTTCACGTGTTTTTCTATGCACAAGATAAAAAGGCGCAGTTTATGGGTCTGGTTTTAATAGTGTGTTTATTTCGGTAGGTATAAGACAATTGGATATGTGCAATGAGATTATAAATTGTGGTGTTGGAAAGAGACTAACCTGGTCCTACACACGTGACAAAACAGTTTTGTTGTCGGGTCCGGATTATATTACTAGGTCTTTCGCTCCCCTGTGTCCCATTGTGATGCGAACTTATCTCGACTGTCGACGGCGACTGTATTTTTGCTCGTAGAGAGAACTCTCCTTACAAGAGCGGCAAAATAGTTTTGTCGTTAGATATTCTAACCTACAATAATTCTAAGCCTTTCTTTAAATGAGCGGAAAAATAGTTTTTGGGTGCATTCGTATTATCAGAGTCACTTAACATGAGTAGCAACTATCGTTGTCTGTCTACCCAAGGCCCAAGAGTATTCAAGGTTATCCTGAATTGGGTGATAACAAAAGTCTTATGGCTCATGTAAGGGGGCCTTTAGAGTTTGGCTCGTATATAAAAAAAATATAAAAACACAAATTTTTATGTATTTTCGTATGTATGTATTATTATTATTATTATAATTATTGCAAAATTATTGCAGCCCAGTCATGGCAACAAAGCCACTTGTCCCAAACACTCTACACTCATCACCCTAACATCCTTCCATGCAAATGCAAAAAGGGCGCAGCAGTGAGTCCTATGCGTGCAAGAAGGTAGAACTGGTTTTATCCAGATTCTGTATGAACTGTATCAGACATGACTTGGAGTGTCTGGTTCTGGTGGTTTTATTGCCAAATTGGCTGCAATGATTTGCATGATCTGCATTTTAAAAACTCCTATGAAACTAGATGAAAACTTTTTTTTTATAAAAATGGAAATGCCCGCCAATTTTCAGAGCGTTTTAACAGGCTAATTGTAACGCCTTAAGAAAAAACTTTGTGAATTTTGTGGGAAATTTAATGTTCTTCCTTTCGATGCTACATTTCACGCAAGATGCACACTGGTCTGAGTTATTAGGAAAATACTAAAAAAGTGCAAATGTGTTGACTTTTCTGGTCAATAAGTAATTCAAAACGCACGAGAAAATTTTGTTGGAATCCTTCACATTCGAATTCAGCTACCCAAAAACCATAGGAATAATAAAAATTTTATGTAACATGAAGCCGGTTTTTATTACGTCTTACGCTATATGCCTGCCAGACAACTTACTAACACCTTCACTTACAGGAGCGACGAAGTCGCGTGAGCTACGAAACCTGTACACAAACTGTACAATATCTTCGGAACAAGTTGTTTACCGTAGGTCCACGTGGAATGTATTTTGTTATTATTATGCTTATATAAGTATTTGAGTGTCCTGATTACGAATAATTTTAATAAAAATTGTCGTCCACATAGCGGATGTGGAACAAACTTCCACGTGAGGTTTTTCCGCGCCATTGCAGTCCCCATTTGTTTAAAACCAAAGTGCACCAGTATCTCTCCTCTGATCCTTTCTGCTCGCGTTATGTTAACGCATTTTAAGGCTATTCATATCCCCTTTAACGAGAGTGTATTATAAAAAAAACTCATCTTAAAGTTAGAGGTATAGCTAACTTTGACTTTTTCACTTTTTGAAAAGCTCTTTTGCATGTGAACTCCGCCGATATGTATGCAATGAACAAAGCAAATTTAACTGTTGAACGTACGATCTCGTATGATCTTATTGTGTTTGTAGGTTGTTTCTGCATGTTTTTGATTTGGGGGGGAAAGGAAAAAGCTGTGAGCTTTTTGAAAAATAAGCTCTAAGTGGTGTTTTCCACTTTTTCACTTTTGCACTTACTTTTTGAATGTAGTTAAGCCTTAATCACTGTACTGTAGTGTTTTTCAAGCAAAAATTACAGCTGTTCGTGAAGCCGCGGCCTGGCTTTAAATTAACTCAATAGACTGCAGCGCTATTGTTTTCTATATATACAGCCAAACTACAATAAAAGCCTTGCAATCGCCAAAGATACGATCCAAGTCGGTAAAGCAATGCCGCGAATCTCTCAACGAGATTGGTGTCAGGTGCGACGTATCCCTGTGCTGGGTTCCAGGCCACAGGGATATTCCAGGCAACTGCAGACCCGACGAACTAGCTAGAGAAGGTGCTAATGCTAACCCGACTCACACAACGGAACCGGCAGCACCCATAAGCTCGATAAAGTTCCACTGGACGTCGAAGCCATTACAATGGCAAACAATAGGTGGAATAACATCAGCACATGTCTCTCTTCCAACCAAATCTGGCCAGAGCTCGATCATAGGAAAACAAAGAGATTCATCTCCGTCAATAGGCTGAATCTTAGAAAGATAATTGGGGCCCTCACAGACCACTGTCTAGTAGGGCGACATGCTAGAAGACTTGGTGCTCCTTTCAACGTTTTCTGCAGAAGTTGCAGGGATGAGGAGGAAGAAGAGACCATGATTCATCTTCTGTTCAACTGTCCCGCCCTATCGGCACTGAGAAGGAAAACTTTGTGTGAATACTTCTTGGATGATCTTAATGATCTAGCGCGACTCTATCTAAAGACTATAATGAACTTTACTTCCGGGTCAAACTGGCTAAACGCATAATTGTGTATCACAAAACCCATCCCGCCTCCATATGGAAAATATATCCATATGGAGACGGGATGAGTTTTGTGTATATAAAATATATATACCTACCCTGGGTAGGGTACAAAAAGAATGGGAATAAGTGCATAATCGCCCATGCGTATGCAATGCATTGGCAACATGCACTAAAAGCAATACATAGTCTTAGGCACTTTGTTGAGACTATCGATGACAACAACCACTGTCCTTAGTGTCTATAACCCGCCACACGAAGAAAATCTGCGCAAGCGTCGGAAATAAATTCTATCCACGACAAGAACCTTAGTACGAGTCTGTTCATTTTAACTGTAGAATGGCAAATCAAAGAAACTTAGTGAGTCTTCTTGAGTTTCAAGGATCAGAACGAGCGCCTCACGATAATGGGGCTGTGCAAAAACTCCTAACTTATTAGCTAATAAAAATAAAAATAAATAAACCTAACATTTTGCATACAAAGTTGCAAGTGGAGTTCGAACACATGAAATAACTCCTAAATGTAAGGATTTTTTACATCAAAGGACTTTGACATATTTTAGTGTTAGGAGTTTGTTTTTTATCATGAAATAAATCTTATACCCATGCGAATGAAATAAATTCTAATAAGGAGTTATTTCATCAATGTTAGGAGTTATTTCATATTTCATTTCTGGTTACAGACAGACAGGTTTTTCACACTGCATTTAATAGTTTTTTTTTTTTTGTAAATCGTTAAACTCTTATAGTTTTCGTTCTTGTGCCACTCGCGGTCTACGCCTCACGCGGAATGCGCCATCGCCACCCTCGCCCCCCGCGCCGCCCGTAAAGCTCGCAAAACATTATGAGCAGTACATTATGAGCTTAGGTACGTAACCTCATTGCTAAATTTTGTCCTAAGCCATGCCTAGCCAGTGGCGGACTTCGATACGAGCACTCCCAAATACATATTTTCTCACTGTATCTAGTTCAAATGGCCACAGCTTTCCATTCCTTTTGGTGTCTTCAAAGAAAAAAATCAATTTAAATATAACTTGTAAAGGTCAGAGAAATTTACTAAATTTTCCAGCAGTTGCTAGGATCAAGAAGAAAAAAATTAACCCTTCAAGCAACGCCTGTTGTACTGCGCTCCTTCTCTATAGGTATACTGCCTTGTAATGCAGACATAGGTCCTCGCTACGTTATAGGCAATGTATAAATTGAGGTTGTTCATGGAGGCAGCTGGCACTCGACATCGGGATCGGCATCGAAACTTTCCTAGACTGGCCTGCGTAGGCAAGTGTAAAATTCGTATAATTGCATAAATTTGCATGCGGCTGCATAAAATATGGACTGGTGCTGTATTTATGTTGGCACTGTAAATCATAAACGCATATTTCGCACCAATGCACAAGTTTTCACCATTCACCATTTTCAGGTATTAAATTTATTAAGCTTTTACGCGCCACATTGCGCATCACTTCCCGTTTGGTTAAAGGTCAGCCCCGTATGTTGGGCTTTAGCGTGATTATTTACGGGAACGTGGTTTTAATACGTCGAGTGATTTAAAATGGATTTGTGTTATTTTTGCTGAATTGAGCTTGAATCCGGCACGGAAGTGCAAAAAGTAGGATAGGTGTTCAGAATTGCCCATATTAATTCAACATTATATTTCTCTTCATATTTGCTACTTAAAATTCTACTCAAAATTTATTTAAGGTGGGGGTATTTATTTAACCTAATAATTTAATTTATTATGTTTACTAAAAATACTTACTTTACGAAGATCCGAGGAAGCCTCCTTGTAAAAGAAATTATTTCCTCAAAAAAATGGTACACGCCCGGCTCAGTTGGTATTGCCACGTTCAAAGGAGAGATCCTACGAACCCCGTCAAAAAGGCAATGTCAATCAACATTCTAGCGCAATCGCGAAGGAGAGGAAGGCCTAAACATTCATGGATCAAATGCAACAACAACAGCATTTATTTGGCCTCAGTGACGAAGCGATCCAAAACCGGGTGGCCTGCCGGTATATTCTGAGGTCAAATCGGCGTACCCCACAAGCGGACCATTAGGAATGCAGTAGATTGGGAGGGTTATAATCCATTAGATTGGGAGGGTTATAATCGAATCTACCCTCGGGACAATCTACCCTCGTTCGTTGAACGTACTATGCGTAAACACAGGGCATAATCCTGTGTATAAAAAATAATGATTATTATCAATCCCGAGATCTTTGGCGTAAACAGGCAAACGATTAAAGCTTTTGGGCAACGATTCACCTGTTGATTGATTTTGGCTTCTTGCGTGGGTGCAGCGAGAAATTTGATCTCCTCGTTTAGCAACCAGTCTATATATAACGTTGACGTATTATAACGTTGTTAAAATTTGGAGTATGTCTTTTTGATCCATTGCTGATCAAAGTTGGTCCTACGTAAATCCAGGTCTTTTTCTAATTTAGCTTGGTAATTTGAAAGTTATACGATAACGTGGTTGCTAAGGACTTGGATTTGGAGCATGTTCGAAGGTAAAATTTTATTATTGAACTTTTTTGTTAGAGATTTGGTGCTGCTGCTTCTGCTGTTTGCTGGGTTTGCTGTTTGGCTTTTCCTGGCGCTTTGCTGGGTTATTGAATTATTCTCATCTGTAGTGAAAGAGGCATTCATTCAAACTATCGAACTACACCTGTTCGGCTTGACTTGGTTTGTTTTTTTTGGCAATTAGTTATCAATAGGCTGGCGAAGCTTGTTGGCTGAGGCCCAGGTCCACCCCGGACTGTAGCGCCACCTTAAGTAAGTAAGTAATTAGTTATCAATCATAAACGTGCTTAAGTCATCACGCGGATATCTGATGGGTTCTATAACACCTGCCCATGTGGACACTTTAGGCGATGAAAGTGTAAACAACTTAGAAACACGATTAGAAAGTTAAAAAGAAACTTGGAAAGATTTCTGTTCCAATCAAAATGAATTTTTCGAACAGAAAGTTTATAGTTTTAACAGTGACCCTGAAACTGATTTTATAGCAACAGCTAAGTAATATATTGAGGCAAAAAGTGCGCTAGTAACAGCGATTCGTAAAAAAAACTTCTGCAGCTATACCGTCTTCTAACCCGCGCGCTCAAGAAAACTTGGATTCGTCGGTTGAGCAAAATTTGAAAAATTGTAGGTGAAAAAAATGCACACACAGCATACATGGTTGAGAAGTTGACCCTGGTTCACCTCGAGCTGTTGCGCCACTCAATTTATTTATTTTTATACTCATATGTCAGTTGAACTTTTTAAACCTACTTGACTACTCAACTCGGAGATGCTGGTTCTGATTCCACTTTTTTTTACTAGATTCCTCAACTCTTGCATGGGAAAAAGGTTACACGAATAAAGCCTCCAGCTTAATGAGTCCTTTGCATCACCGCGAACGAAGTCGCGGGTAACGGCCAAGTCAACGGCCAAGGAAATTGTTTTGCTATTGGTAGGAGTTGAGGTTGATGTTCTTCTTAAAGCGTTTTGGGAAAGCGAAAAGCTTCATCATAGTTTTGAAGCCATTCGAATGTGAGGACCTGGTGGATACTCACTTTCGTAATAATTTTTCCCGGGCCCCTGATGGAAAATATATTGTTGAGTTACCATTTCGACAAACGGAAGTAACATTCGGGAGTACCCTCTCTGGAGTATTGTCCAGATTGTGTGCTATGGAGTGTCGTTTCTCTCGCCCGGAAAGCCTTCGCAAAGAGGGGCAGTACAAAATTTCACACTGTACAGGTTGGCCACGCTCCTTAATTGTGGTATCAAGTGTGTATACACAGTGAAGTAGTCTAATTCAAGACAGTTAAATGGCTTTATAAAGTATAAGTAAAAATATAAAAGCAAACAAATATTCGCAAAGAGTATTGCAGCTTGCAGCATGCTGTAGTAATCAATCAGTTACGGGTTGATGGGTCCCATGAAGATAGTAACGGTATCAGCTTTAATAAAATGCTGCACACAATACCTCCACTTCAGCGCAATTTGATAAATGTTTGCCTTCGATCCGATTCCATAAATATGTTTTTTTGCCGACATTGTAAAGACGTTTTGACAAATTTGGGTTACGAAACATCTTAGCTTCCAATGCGGATTCCAATCGTGTGGCGGAAAAGTCCTGATGAGCCTTTCGGACACTACCGCCTAGGTACTGTCTCTTATGGTACTTTACCTGCTCCCTTTTTGTCCATGCGAGTCTCAAAACAACTCGCTTTAGATTACAAGACTCAGTTCCCTATTGCTTCGCATGCCATATTGATAATAATGCCGATGATAATAACGACAGGGTCGGACACCGTCGCAGGAATCATGATCTTGAAAAGGGAACTGATTGAACTGTTAGTTTGGTGGAGGTTTTAATCTGAGCAAATGGAGCTCGAATTGTTGGCCACTTTTGAACGGTTCGGATTGTAAACAAACCCCTTCTCTTGATTTGGATATAGCTGCTAATTGTACGAAAGTCATAGGATTAGTTTGGAATCCTCACCGTGACTTTCTAACCTTAAAGATCTCGTTAGAGAAAAAATCATCGCTGTCTCCAACTAAGCGAATCCTATATTGTCAGAAATTTCAAATATCTTGGATCCTTTGGGTTTTCTGGCCCCTGCCATAAGCTTATTAAAATTGCTGTTCCAGGTGTTATGGGTACATACAACTTAAAACTAATGGACAGAAGGTGCTCTTGGAATTCGAGTCACTTCGATTTGGTAGGATTTTCATATCATCATCATCATCATCATCATCATAATCATTTTCGGTGACCGCTTATCCTTAGAAGGGTCGCGGAGCTTCCCGATCCTGCGCCACAAACTCAAGAAGCACATTCGCGATCCTCAGATGAGTCTCGCTCGGAAATGATCTTTACCTGATCTCACCGAATTTGTTTCTTGGCCTATCAGGCGGGCCACGCGCCCGCATCTCGGCTTACATAACCTGATTCATGACAGGATTTTCAGATGAATCCGAAAGGGCATATTCGGCAGTTGTGTACGCTTTCTTATCTAAAAGTGGAGAAATAAAGATTTTACTCATCACTGCCAAGACGTGAGTTGCACCTGCTAAGCAGTTCTTTTGCTAGGGCGTTTAGTCAAACTTATTCGAGCTTCGTTCGGTGTTAAGCCGAGCCAACCGTTGTCCTTTCGTGATTCGCTTATCGTATTAGCATGGCTTTCCTCTCCCCCTCGTCAATGGAGCACCATAATTGCTCATCATACTGCAGAAATCCTAGATGTTCTCCCTAGAAAACTTTTCCTTAATTTTTCTGATTTATTGATTTAATATTATATTTCTAAAATGCTTGGACATACGTAAGATATCGACATCATCAAACGCTCTCTCTGTAGGACTCGTCGAAAACTTGTCCAAGGAGAAATTGCTGTTACTTACAAAAGGCCGAGTTAAATATAGAAAAAAACAGTTCTTCTTTTTTTATGGCACTGAATACTGGAGAATGAGGGAGATGAGGGTCTTCCTGTACGAGAGAGACAAAGGCTTAGAATTATTATTGGGCCCTTCTGCCAAACGGCTCGAGATTATGTCAAATGCCTACTTGGGCCCTGCATGCGAGAAGCGCAAATTAGTAACAACAACTTACGATATAAAGAAAAGTACAAAGATATGGAAGTACTTATAGCTAAATAAAGCACTATGGCACTAATAATACCGAAGCACTATGGCACTAATACATCGACCTGGGCATGCCAAGCATCAATATATATCCCCGTTCTACCGTTTTTTTTTTGTAAATTTAGAAGGTTAAAAAGAAGGCTGAAGCAGGTGTATGGTGGAAATGTCCCACATATCACTAGACACCAAAATGGACCCATCGAGATCCCTATGCGGGAATTTACAAGAGTAAATGCAACGATAATTGCCCTGGCAGTCGCACTTAATATTGGCTGCCTTGAAAATTTAAATCATTCAATGACAGTGGTGTTTGATTTTTTGCGACATTATGAATTATTATTACCATATTTGTGTAAATATGGTTATAAGGACACTTTAACAAACAGTGAGTTGCCACCTATATCTTAGAAAGAAAAAATTAGCTTAAGTATTTTTCTATTTAAATAAAATTCGGTTGTTGTTTATCTAACTTTGACGATTTGTATTCATATGTAATTTATTAAATCATTTGATTTTTCCTTGCAACTTGATGACTCCCCATTGCGAACGTAACCTGACTCATACTGCGAACCGCAAAGGGACCACACACAAATATTTCATTTTGAAGTTTTCCAATAAAACATCTAGTATGCTGACAGTTTTCAACACTTAACATATACACAAAACACCACTGGACTCCATTGCACAAGCACAACCCCTGGACAGAGTAATTTCGCATCCTTCACAGGATCCCCATCGGATTCCTTAAGGTGTTAAAGAAATACGAGAAAATTAAGCATGCAAAAATATTTCAACATATTTTTTCCTAGGTTTGGTCAGATGCAGGCCTCTCCTCCCCTGGTCATAAAGTGGGTTGGGTATATATATATTCCTCAGACTTGGCTGTCTTTCATTGCATCCTCTCGCAGGAAGCTTGTTGAAGCAACAACAAGAAAAAAAAATAAATAGGAGAAAACTCACTGCGGAAGTATGCAAATGTATATACGGTTGCCAGCTGAGGCAAGCTGTTTCCATTTTATTATTTTTTCACTCCATCTCGTCCCTCATTGCTTTTGTATTCGTTTTCTTCCTTTAGATTTGCATTTTTCCCACCGTGAACCTCAGGACTACTTTTAATTTAGATATATTCCCGAGGAAAGCAGATCAGACCGCAAAAGAAACTTTTGTACAAAACTTTGCGCATTTATTTCTCAACAATATGCACTGCATATCATTTGGATGCTCCCTCTGAGCTCCTTTTTTAACGAACCAAAAAAAAATCCTTTTTGTGTTTTTTTCCTCGGCTGTGGAATGAAATGAAATGAATTCCAGTAGCGAGAAACATTGGCATATTAATTAACTCAGTGGCAAGGATCTTCTTCAACCTAACACAAGATTGCATTCATTAAAGTCATTGGGGGTATACACTGTGGGATTGTGGGAGCACTTCGGAGTTCAGTAGTATACATACGCAATCCACAAATGTGTTCATCTCAATTGTGTGTTCTAGTTATGGTTGTATCTAGCTGCTTTTCCCAAAACGGATAAAACTTCGTTTCTGCTATTTTAGCAACCAAGATTGGGCCATATACGCTTGAGGGTGCGAGGGTACATATAAAAGAAACTTTTCTCGGAAGTTGAATAAGAACTACAACCGAAAAATCAAGGCATAACCCCACCACAAAGCTTTCGTATGTTTGCTAAAGTTTTATTTTTTTCCAGAGTTATGTTGAATGGCTTTGCTTGAAAACTCAAACAAATAAATTGTGTCAAAACTTGAAATTTCATCGTGGCATTGAGAAAGTAGAGAATAAGATTTAGGTATTTTCGAGTTGAGCGCAAGAGATTTTTGGCGTCACTTCGACGAAAAGCTTACGGAAGGATAGGTACCTCCCGCATAGATATATGATCTGCACCGCACCAATATTGAGGTATCCTTGTGGGATGTTTTCCATAAAATTTACATTTATTCCTTTTTATTGGAAGTTACACATTCTTTTACACAACTTTTGGCCGTTTCAGTTCAAGACATGGAAATGATAAGGGTGTAAACTCCGCACACAGATAAACTGGTAAAAGATGAAGGTTGTAGGTTTATGCGAATCTTCATGCTTAAAACGCCATAAGAAGTGGTAGAAGTGTTGAAATTCCAAATGGCATCATAATTTCATTTTGATGTGAAATTGATGCCTGATATTTGGATAACTTTTTGATGCGAGCTTTTTGATCCAAGAGCTCAATGAAATCATTTGGAATAACGCTGAATGAGGATGTAAATGGCACCCACTAATTATTGTGTAATATGTATTTATTATTGGACTATACAATACGAACATTTTTAATTGACAACTAGGCACGTTAGCTGAAGTACCCTTCCGCTTGCGTGCGCCACCTGAGTCTCGATGCTCCTCTACTGCGCCGTCCATGCGGGGTGGATTCGAAGATTTTCCGGGCCGGGCGTTGGTTCTATATGACCCAGCCATCGCAGATGTTGTGTGTTTTGACTCTTCTGGCTAGGTCGGTGATGCTGTACAACCCGTACAACCATGTTATATCTCCGTTCGTTCGTTCGCCCTTCCGTACCTCCAACCGTCTGTCCATATGTGTGAAGTTTTTAGGTCTTTAAAATTGAGCTAGGACGCTCAAACTTGGAGTGTATTTTAGTTCTAAATTAATCCACCAACGGCCACGCCCACTAATGGCTTCAATGTAAGACAACGTCCATTTCAAATTTCTTTCAAAATCCTTATCCCCTATGGTCAAGTTAAACAATACGTAGGAACTCAAATTTTGGTACAGAGCAACAATAGTGTAAAACCTCTGAGAAGGCAAAAACTTGACCGCCCACAACATCGACCATGCCCACTTTTAACATGTTAGATCTTTAAAAACCCGATTTTTCGGAAAATTCACTCCAAGTCGAAAAAAAAATTATATGATACATATTAAAGATATTACTATTTGCTAAGTTTGGTCCATACAAAGCTCCGCCCAATTTTAGGGTGGGTTTTAAGGAAAAACCTGTTTTTTCCGAAATAATTTTCAGTTTTAACGCATTTTGTCATGATTCTAAAGAAATTACAATTAATTGATTTTAATTTTTAGCCCAGACCCTCTTCTAGGGCCGTGGCCTATACAAATAATGTATGAATTCGGGACAAAAAACTTTAAGATTTGGTGTTACACGGTATATAGGGTCGGGCTTATTAAGAAGTTTGTCACGGACGAACTCTTGCACTTACTCACTTGTTTTTAAACAGTTGTTCTTAAACAATAATGCAACCATGGTTTGATTTTTCGACATGTTTTCTATATGGTTTAACTAGTAGACTTAGACAGATTTTTCAAAAATGATTTCTTAAATATTTAATTTTACTAAATAAAAACTAACTTATATTTGCAGCTCAGAAGAGCCATCGCCTGACCTAACTTACAAAAATTACCCTGCGTTACGGGTAATTTTTGTTACACACATGAAAGGGACCCACAATTTTTCGCCGATTCCCAACGGCGAATTCAGAGGTCTCTCAATGATACTCTGGGAGGGTTTGTCAGACCCTCGCGGAGGTGTGCGTGCGATACCATGAAAAATGTATTGCCCTGGTCGGGAATCTAAGCCCGAACCTCGTGCACAGTCGTCCTACACACTTACTGCACCACTGCGCGGTGGCGCTTATAATATAATGATTGTAAAAACGCAAAAAAGCGCAAAAGATGGTAGCGATATCGAGAAAATTGAAGTTAGATCCAATCAGTTCGTTTTATTGTATTCAAAAAAACTATCAGGAAAGAAACAGAAAAATTTCTGCTTAAAAGGGACTTTGGCAGACGATAAGAAAGCTTTTGAGCAAGAATGAAAAATACATATCTTAAAAAATAATTTCAAATGGTAAACTGTTTCAAAAAATGTCTCCAAAATTTTAGTTTGCTGTCCATCTCCATTTGGTTAAACTCTATTTTGCCAAATTCCATTTCACAAAGTCCCACCTTGTGGAAATTAGGTCCCACTGCTAAAAAGAATGAAAAATTATATATTTTAAGTCAAAGTCGAATGATGTTGACCACCTTACTTTTTTCCCTATAACTTCTTATCTAATTGTGTCCGACAGTTTTCCGAAACATATTCGGAACCAGGACGCTCAAATAAAGGGTCCGCCATTTTTTTTTTTTGTGAATGGTAACACTTAGCTCATGTCTGATTTTACAGATAATTCGTTTTATCCTTCCGCTGAACGAATATGGTTGTGTATACGCGAAAACAACGCTGGGAAATATTGCGGGTATGTAAACAAGCAAAATGGTCGAATTTGGGGCACAGAAAACCCACACGCATACATTGAAAAGCCGATACACCCAAAACGAGTCACCGTTTGGTGCGGATTTTGGTCCAGAGGCATAATTGGGCCATTTTTCTTCGAAAATGAGCAAGGAGTGGCCGCTGCAGTCAATGGCGATCGTTATCGGGCCATGTTGAACGAATTTTTGTTCACAAAAATTGAAGAGGAGGATATTGGCAACATTTGGTTTCAACAGGACGGCGCTACGTGCTACACAGCCGAAGCTACACTCATTGTTTTGCGCCCTGTTTTTGATGATCGCATTATCAGCCGCAGAGCTGATATCATTTGGCCACCTCGGAGCTCCGATTTGACACCGTTGGACTATTATTTGTGGGGTGCCGTTAAAGATAAGTGTTACGCCGACAAGCCAGAAACAATTGACGCTTTAAAGAACAATATTCGTAAGACCATTGGTGAAATACAGCTGCACACAATCGATAATGTGCTTAAAAATTGTACCGATCGTGTAGGCCATCGATCGCATGGCCATCCGAGGGAGCTATTTGAATGAAATTATTTTCCATTATTAACCGGAAGGATTGTACCTTTAAATTAAAAAAAGAAATTTGAGAAATTATTCAATAGTTTTTTTATAGCATTAAATAAAAAAGAAGTCATCTGGCGGACCCTTTATATTCCACAAAATCGGATATAACCCAAATTGGTAGACTATCGGCTGGCAAAATATTCATCGAAGCAGAATTCACCAAGAAGAAACGGTACGTTTAACCTTATGCAATGTCGGTGTAAGAAATGCTTTGCTTGTCGTCAGAAATGACACAAAGCTTTTAATATCAAATTCCAATCTCTTCTTATGGTCGGTTTTTGAAAATATTGTGAAAACAATTTTTTATGACGATAGAGATTTGTCGGTGGATGGAAATTAATAAAAAACAACGCATGTGATTTTCAGTCATTACTGCGCATGCCATTTTCAGCATAACGAGGGAGAAATGACAGCCGACAGAAATGTTGCCAAATTTTTCCAAAAAAAAATTTTACACTAAGGGGGCATAAGCTTACGGAAGTTGGATTTTTTATCCTATTTAATTATAGATTTTGGCGTGTTTATTACGAATATTTTATTGAAAATTATTGTCAGATACAACTTTTTATGGGCAAAAATATCAAAAATTGCTCCTACTTGGTCACTTAAGCGGCTTATAAGTGATATTTATACCCGACCCATGGTATATTAAGTTTGCTGTATAGTTTGTTACGCGGTGAAATAATCACCGTAGACCCCTTAGATCTTTTAGAGATATAAAGCAGACAGACAGGAGAATCGTTTAAGCCATGTCCTTCTATTCGTCCGTCCGTATGTAAACAACTTTTAGGTCTTAAATTTTAAGCTAGAGAGCTAAAAATTTGTAAGTGGACTGGAAGTCCATTGGACCAGGTAAAATTTGAAAAGTGGTTGAATACGCCCACAGACACGCCCACTATAGCCCTGTATGAGCGACCATCTCCATTATAAGAAAATACTTTTTTCAAACTTTAGCTATGTTAAAATGGAGCTAGCACACTGATTTTTAGTATGTGGCACTGCTTTATAATTGTCTTTGAGGCAGCAGAAAAAGTTTGGCGTTTACATTGACCACGCCCACTTTTTAAGGAATTTTAACTTAAAATGACAGTTTTTTAACTGTGGGTGCCGTGGCGTAGTGGTTAGTGTGTGTGCTTACTACGCCGGAGGCCTGGGTTCGAATCCTGCCATCGTCACCTGAAAAAAAGGACTTGTTCTTTTTCACGGTCCCCACCTCCGCGAGGGTCTGACAAGCCCTCCGAGAGTATCATTTGTCTTGAAAAACTTCTCAAAGTGCCGTTCGGATTCGGCAAAAAATTGTAGGTCCCTTTGTATGTAAAAGAAATTAACACACCAGCATACATTGTTGAGAAGTTGGCCCTGGTTCACCTCAAGCTGTTGCGCCACTCTATTTATTTATTTTTTGACTGTTTTTTAAAAAATATATATGAAATTTGATAAGCAATTATTTAACAAAAGTTCTAAATATTAGCATTTTCATTTTCTATTCCACTTTTGTGGGCGCGGCTTACAAGAAAGTAATTTTTTTTACTAAAATGACGGGGTTTTAGTCCAAAATGTATGCAACCACCTATCGGTAAGCATTCAACAGTTATATTTTTTCATCGCGCCCACTTTTTGGAGGCATGGTAGGTTTCTTTTTCGTAGGGTCGGGTATTTTTCAATCCGTCGGACGGACTCAAGCTTTTACATACACGCACTGTTGCACTTAACCACTTCCTTATAGCCCATCCCATAGGATAGGAGGTACATTAAGTTTGATTCATAATTTGTAACATAGAGAAATAATCACCGTAGACCCCCAAGACCTTAAGGGTATATGATCGAGACCGAATTATTAGTCGATTGAGCCATGTCCGTCCGTCCGTGTGTCGGTAGCTTTTAGGCCTTAAATTTTGAGCTAGGAACTTGAAACTTAATATCTGTTCTTTCTAGGTCTCGAAGCAGTACAAGTGTAAAAATTTTCAAAATCGGCCCACTGACACGCCCACTTTACTTATTACCATGAAGATTCAAAGTTGTCGTAGGAAGCTGAAATTTAGTACGCGTTATCCTCGCTTAAGTGTATTGTGACTGGCATTTAAGAAAAAAGCGAAAACCACCCCTTGTAGGCGTGGTCATATTTCATATGACATATTAATGTTTTTATTTGATATATTTGCTTTAAATCCAAAAAACTTGCACCATCAAATCTTCAGATATGTATGTAAGCTATCAAATAAAATGAATAAATTTTTGCCACGCCCACTTTTGGGGGCGTTTTTAAGTATAAACCAAACTTTTTATGTGAAAATGCAATCAAGACGTGTATATCACTTCTGATAAAAAATGTAAACAAAAAAACGATGTAATTGAAAAGGGGTGGATGCCACGCCCCTTTTTAAGGGAAAAGATTCTTTAACTGTTGAAACAAAGAAGTTGAAATTAATAGAAACTGAAATTTAACAACCAAGATTTATGACACAATTCGGAGCTTGAAAGTGGTCAATTGGGATGGGATATCCAACGATTCGCCTAAGCGGATTGTAACCCTCCCGCTAGTTTTTTTTTTGTGTTCGTTTCAATAGCCACATTAAATATTCGTATTTAATTCGTAGCTAATTCGATGGGAGGGGGCAATTGCACCCATTGACCCACTCCACTGTATCCGCACCTGCACAGAAATTTGGGAGCGTGTTCGGTACAACCCTGCTTATATGCTTACCTCAAAATGATGCGACAGTCATGTCCACGTCCGGACAAGGGCTGGATGAATCATTCTTAACGAGACCAAGCCAACTCGTGCCGATTTGACGTAGATGAAAAAACATGAACACTTTAACTTTGTACAAATACTTTCACCTAGACGTACATATATAAAAACAAAGTCTCTTTTATAGGCAGGTGCTACAGCCGTTCTGGAAAAAACCGCAACAACTTCTGGGGTTGTTTTTTTTTTTTATATAGCACTATCAGATCTGTGATGTAGGGTGCTTAAAGCAAGCAGCAACTACAAGCAGAAAATTGCCAAGCAAAATATTGCTTACACAGGCTCATCAACTAGTGCAGGCGTTAGTGGTTAATGTAACGATCACTTAACACATACACAACAATTAAGAAAATAGGAAAAAATTAATAAAATAGATACACATAAAGAAAGAAAATTACAATTGCTTAAGCAGCTTTTTCAGTGTCGCTTTGTCAATATTGAAATCTAGAACACTACTATATAAATTGTACAGGGTACTCATGCGTGTAATAGGCTCATGCATGCCGTAATTCGATCTATGATTCGGAACGTTTAACAGATTGATATTACGTAGGTTATAAGAGCCACCACGAAATTTAAATTTGAAAGAGGACAAGAGGTTAGGTGCGTCAATGTGACCTAACAATATTTTCTGAATAAAAACGAGGTCGGTGTTAATACGTCTTTGAGACAGGCTCTGCAGATTAAGTAATTTTAGCCTCTGGGAATAAGGTGGAAGGTGAAATGCATCTTCCCAAGGAAGGCCTCTTAAAGCAAAGCGGATAAATATCCTCTGAATAGCCTCAATCCTGTCAGCATAACAAATTTGGGATGGTGTCCAAACCTGTGAAGCATGTTCGAGGTGTGGCCTAACGAAACTTTTGTACAGCGAAAGAGTTGCATAAGGATTATTAAATTCCTTAGCCCATCTTTTAATAAACCCCAGCATACAGTTAGACTTATTAACGACATGATTAATGTGTTCGGAAAAAGTAAGATCGGAGCTAAAGAAAACACCAAGATCACTAAATCGAAAGACACGACCAAGGATGTGGTTGTTTATTGTATATGAGAACTCCGTCGGCGTACGTTTTTTTTGAGAACGTCATAACCTGACACTTGTTTGGGCTAAGTGTGAGTCCATTTTTATCACACTAGATGGTGAAACTGTCGATGTCTGACTGCAAAAAACTATGAGCCGACACTGACTTTATTGCTTTTGATATTTTCATATCATCGGCATATGCAA
The DNA here is from genome assembly GCA_947623515.1 of Neoascia interrupta. Lineage (NCBI taxonomy): Eukaryota > Metazoa > Arthropoda > Insecta > Diptera > Syrphidae > Neoascia > Neoascia interrupta. The sequence goes on along the minus strand of OX392464.1, from coordinate 33,900,708 downwards.
GAATATCACTATGTTTCACACTTGACGGGAAATCATTAATTGAGAGTATTAAGAGAAGAGGACCAAGATGGCTCCCTTGGGGAACACCTGATACCGCGGAAAAGATATTTGATTTAGTCCCTCTGAAATTTACTTGATAAGTTCTCAAGTGAAGATAAGATATAATCCAAGATATGAAATTAGGTGGGAAACCTAGCGATGTAAGTTTAAAAACAATAATTTCATGTGAAATTAGATCAAAAGCTTTTGAAAAGTCTGTGTAAATACAGTCAACTTCAAATTGACTCTCCAGAGCGTTGGTACACTTGCTGTGAAAGGACACGAGGTTAGTGACAGTGGATCTGTTTCTCACACAGCCATGTTGTTCTCTACAAATGATATTGCGACAGAAAAAGACAAGACTATCACAAACAACTTGCTCGAAAAGTTTAGGTATGGATGATAGCTTTGCAATTGGTCTGTAATTTGACACATCACACTTATCTCCCTTTTTTAAAACAGGGGTTATATAAGATAGCTTCCAAGCGTTGGAAAAATTCCAGAAGAAAGCGACAGCTTAAATAGTTGTTGGAGGGGAAAGGCAAGTATATCCTTACATTCTTTAACGAAATAGGTGGAATCCCGTCTGGTCCTGCAGAACAATCCTCTTTAAGATTAGACATAAACTCTTTAATAGACTCAAAAGCAACTGGTATTCCATTAAAGCTGACTTATGCTGAATGCTTAAGATATTCAAAGTATTCCGTGTCGACAGGAAACGGACCATCTCTGAACTATTTAGAAAAGTTGTGAGCGAAGAAATTACAAATCACGGCAGGGTCATTAGATGAGTTACTGTTATACGTTAAATTCGCTGGATATCCGTCCGTCTTTCTCTTCGAATTGACGAATTTCCAAAATTTATATGGATTAGATTTGAATGATGCTCCCATTTAAATGATATAATTGTTATATAGATAGTCCGAAAGAGCTTTGAATTCCTCAAAAATTACTATAAATCTTTCGAGGTCAGTATGATTTAAACTTTTTATATATAATTTCCAAGCCTTGTTTCGTTTGTTACGCAAGGATCTAAGTTCACTAGTATACCAGGGACGGTCATACGGTTGTGGTACAAGCCCTTCCCTGTACTTTCCAAAACAATGAATTGACAAGAAAATAACTCCTCAGGTACTGTTACACCACAGATACAGATGACTGTTTCACAGCAAGCGCGTCAGCGTCAAGCCAGAGTAGAAGCGTCAGTGTGAGACGCTAAAAATCAATTGTGAATACACCAATCACAGCGAGAAACCGAGACGACTGTTTTTACAGCAATTCATCACAGAAAGTTTGAGTTCAAACTAACAACAGCAAAAAAATCTTCACCGAGGTTGACGATTATTCTATAAATCGCTGTTGCGAGTTATGGCACGCTGTTGAGTAGACGTTTTTTTCTCCAAGTTCATACCTACTAGTTGTGAAACATAAACTATTCATCTGCAACTAAGTCGACAAATTTCAGAAATACGTTATGTTTTGTCGATGTACAGTCAAAACAGTCGTCGCGGTTTCTCGCTTTCATTGTGCATAGTAACAAACGATTTCTCTAGTCTCGCGTTGTTGCTTGCGCTCTCGTTTAACGCTTTCGCGCTGAATGTGATGACCGTTTCGGCTGCGACGACAAGCCAGACCTCATGTCATTATGCTCTCAGCAATATGTGATAATTTTTACAGCGAACGGAATACAATCTCCACTGCATGATATATTATTACACTACAATACAATACCACTTAGAATTGGTATACCAGCTGTTTAAAGACATCCTGCATCAAAAAACAAAAAAACAAGTGGGAAAGTGCAACAGTGCGTATGCAAAAGCTTTAGTCCGTCTGCGACGGATTGCAAAATACCCGACCCTTCCAAAAGGAAAACTGTCACGCCTACAAAAAAAAATTCTGTATGCTTAACGCTAGGTAGCTGCATACATTTTGGACTAAAACACCGTCATTTTAACGAAAAAAAATGACTTTTTTTTTAAAGCCACGTCTCCCCTAGACACAAATAAATACAAAAAAAAAAAAATAGAATATGCTAATATCTACAACTTTTGTAACATAATTTTTTATTAAATTTCATATATATATTTATTTAAAAACAGTCATTTTAAGTTAAAATCCCTTAAAAAGTGGGCGTGGTCAATGATAACGATACACTTTTTCTGCTGCCTCAAATACAATTATAAAGCAGTGTCAGGTACTAAAACTCAGTATGCTAGCGCCATTTTAACATACATAGCTAAAGTGGGAAAAAAATATATTTTTTTTTAAATTGGAGTTTGTCGCACACACAGGCCTGTAGTGGGCGTGTCTGTGGGCGGTTTCAACTAATTTTCAAACTTGATCTGGTCCAAAGGACTTCCAGTCCACTTACAAATTTTCAGCTCTCTAGCTTAATATTTAAGGCCTAAAAGTTGTGTACATACGGACGGACGGACATGGCTTAAACGATTCTCCTGTTGGTCTCATTCATATGTCTAAAAGGTTAGGGGTTTAACGGTGCGCCGATTGTTTCCCTACAAACTATACATCAAACTTAATATAAACTGGTTCGGGTATAAAAACTAATTTTTTAAATAGTTATCGGCGACAAAGATTCAATTGAATTTGGCGACGGAAAATCGCTTGTAGCTTGTGTTAAAAATACTACTCAAGCTGGTGACAAAAAGTCGATTTAAGCTGGAGATTAAAATTCGTTTGTTCCAACAAAAAGTAGCTCTTTTAAAGTCGCTTGACGCTGCTGTATACATTGTCAAAGCTTGGCGCTTGGAACAAAAGAAAGGACGTTAAAGTGGAGACAAACATTTTTTTGAGGCTTTTAACACAATTTCGTCACAAAAACTTTAGTTCAATAACAAAAATAGATTTAAATTAACTTAAGTCAGCTTTTTTTAATGTCCCCGTCACACGAGTTCATATGCCATGAACTGTATGACCATAATAGCATTATTCTCAGTTTCGTCATGTTTTCGTTAACTTTTGTTGGCTTAAATTAGTCCCAATTAATTAAGATGTGCGGCACGAAAATTTTACAGCTGTAGCTGGTCAAAAATCTTATACGGTTTCCAGAATCTTCAATCTTTATTCTTACATTTTCCTAGGTACGAAATAAAATCAAGCTCCTCTTATGTCTCTTTAAACAAGCATTAAACTGTGTATAGCTTATAAACTAAAATTTATGTCCTTCTCAACACCTTCAAAAGTGTTTGCGGATATTTATGCCACAGAATAATTCAAATAAATTTTACAAAAAGCCATTTGCAACTTGTTGGTCATACAATAACAATAACTTCTCACATTGCAATGTGCCTCTATACTACGACAACCACACTCACACTTTGTTCACAAGTGAATCACTCATACACTTAATACAGTTCAAAATTTAGATATTTCACCTTCACAAGGAAGTAAATACTCAACAAGTTGCTTGTCAAACGGGCATAAATTTCATAAACTCTCCCAGTGCTCCATACTGTTATTCATTTTAATTGAAGTAAATTCCATTGTCATCTCGTTTCACCCCTTTTTGCCGCCACTCATACAACTTTAAGAGTATCTCTTACATCTATGGGATGTGTAGTAAACTTCGTGCAATTAATTGAAACAATAACAGCAACAAATTTCCATAGGCATATACCTACCTAGAATGGCCAGAATCGCATAGTCAGAGTGCTGCCAGACGCTTCCTCCACCATAGAAGAGGAACACAGGAATTTCTCAATAAACATACGAAATAGTTTCCGCATTTTGCACCCACGTCCAAAGTGGGGAGCAGCTCTACCCTTATCCTCATCCGGCGGAACCACATCCATCTTCTTTCACACACACACATAAGTACCGACATATAGCATGCTCAAAGGGCAGGGCGTTCAACGAACGAATCCTTTCCCACAGCCGGATTAAAAGCACCCAAACCTAGAAAAAATAGGGAAAATATTTAAATAAAAAGGAGATTTTTCATTTCGAACCCGACATTCACCCGCACCGCACAAAAAGTGTGGCGCTTCTTGCATCCGTTCTCTATACAAACAAGCGTTCTTGTTATTGCATCCTGCGGAATCCTTGGCACCGTATTCTGCCTCCGACTACGAAGACGACGGCAATTGTGATGGAAATAAAAAAACTTCTTCCTCCGCAAAGAAAAAAAATTCCAACTCTAGCAAAAATTCAAACTTTTTTTGTTGCATTTCTTCCTACTCTCGGAGGAAAAGTGCAAATGCAGCGCCCAACGACGCCCTCACCCAGCTTGAGGACTATTTCGACATTTCTTTGCTCGGTCCTCGGTGCAGTCCTTGTTGTTGCACTATGTAACTTTATCCTTCAACTGTGGCGCTTGTGAGCTTAGCGAACTCACATTCGATATCCGCCTGTCTGCCCCCTGAGAGCGGCAGATCGGCGAGGATAGTTTCTCAATCTCCGACGAAACTTTCTCCATCCTGTACCGCAGCCATAGAGTCTGGACTAAGGCCATAAATCTATCCGAGTGGTGTGTCGTCGTCGCATAGTGGCGTACACTGTACAGTACACACGAGTCCCTTGCAGATGAATGTATTTGTTAAACTAATACAAAACTTTAGATGAATTCTTTTCAGCAACAAGAAAAATTAATAATATTATCTATTTATCTTCGTTGCGGTGCTGTGTGGCAAAACTTTTCCTTTTTTTGTGGTAGATATTTGTTGCTTTAGTGAGAAGTCCTTTGGATTAGTTAGGTAAGACAGCAGAGTGCAAAAAACTATCTGTAGATGCGGCCCCATCTGTGTTGACCTAGGCGCGTACATATAGTAAGAAATTATAGAAATATATTAATTTTTTTAAATATATTAATAAATTGAAAATATATATAAAAAACAAAATATCCGCAGCGAAACGATACAAATAAAGTGTTCTTATTTTTTGACAATTGAGTAATTGATTTTGGCTTTTAATGGTATTAAAATAAAGCTAAAGAGTTACAGAATTTTTTCCATAACAAAAGTTGGAGGTAACTACCTAGTTTACTTAAACTCTTATTTTAATTGACTTTTATTATTTCACCGATGATTGAAATCGATTTCTGTCAGTGAAATATTAAAAGATAACCTAAAGCAAAGTTCAAATATTAGCTAACTTCTTATTTATTTTTGTTAGGGAACAGAATTGTAACTCGAAGCTTTATTTTGATACGAATGAAACCTAACAATATTTGCTAAGTCATCTAAGAAAAGAAAACGAAAACAAAATTTTAAATGATGCAAACCAATGACAGGTTAGCGAGTCATAATTCTGCTGTCAAAACTCTGTTTTTCTGAATTCTGTTTTTTCAAAACTGTGACTTTAGCGGGAAAATGGATTGCTGTCAAAATTCTGCCTCGGTCGAAATTGTTTTTTAAATTTTTTTCTTCGAAATTCTGTTTTATCAAACTCTGGAAACGCCACTTTTAAAAAACGACGCAGTGAATTATTTGGGAGGCTTACCACTCCTGGCTGTTTCTTTTAAGCGGTCCGTTCAAAAATGGAAAAAGGACCTGTAATAGTATCGTTATACGTTGGCGTCCGTCCGTTCGTCCATCCGCGTTATAACTTCTGAACGAGAAGTTGTAGAAGGACCAAATTTGGTGTGCTTTTAATCTGTGCAAATGGTTAGAGAATCCAATGAGGGCAACATTTTTTTAAAGCGGAAATAATGGTTTTCTTAAAGTTGGAAATTTCACCGCAAAATGGCTTAAATGTTTTTCAATGCAAAAGCGAAACTCAAGTTAGGTAGATACTGAAACAAAATAAAAATGGAAGTTTTTGAAATTATTGAAAAGTTTAATGAAGAGTTTAAAATAAGTATAAGTAAGTATTTGAAACTATAACTTTTGAATAGCTTAGTTCACAATGTCAAGGTGACAAAAAGCTTTACCGTTTCGGAAATAGAGGGAAGGACACACTCTTTCTTGGCCTTTTTTAGGATTTTTATAATTTAAAACCCATAAAACAGCAATTTCGTTAGACTTTTACCGTTAGACTTTTTGATCAATTTTACAACCATCTGTGCTAGCATTTGCCACTTTTCACAAATTCTGCGGCAATGGATTTCTGAGAAAACGATAAAAATATGCTGTTTTTTATTTCGCTTGTTTGAACGGCCTTAAAAACTTAGTTTCGAAAACGGCAATTTTGAAACGCTTTTGATGCAGTTGGCTTGCCTTTTAAACATTACATCAGCCAAATTTAAACAAGGTGGTCATAACCGTTAAGGAACTAGAAATCTTTAAAAACTAGTTTTCGAAAATATTTTCACGTTTTTCAGTTAAATCTTCGAAGTTTTTGAATATTCGAAGTCTGCTATAGTTTTGTCTAAAATGTAGGAAGATAGACTATGCCCGCTGTTAATTTAAAAATTAGACTTTATACCGTTTGGAAGTTAGAGGGGGAGACATGCGTTCTTTTGACCTTTTTTATAATGTTTTTAATTTCAAATTAAAGTTTTTTTCAGTTCCCGTTAGTCTTTCTTCCAATAGCACAACCACCAGCACTAGCCTTGGATGTTTTTTTTTAATTCTATTCACCGGTTTATGCGCAAACGGTAAAATAAGCTCCTTTTTTATTTCGTTTTTTAAATAGGCTTCTAAAAACTAAGCTTAAAAACGGCAATTAAAAAAAATTTAACGCAGCCTTCCTTCTTTTTGTAAGCTTTGTACTTTAACCGAATCTGAAAAAGATCGTCCATACCGTTAAGCTACTAGAAGACTTAAAAAAATTGTTTTTGAAAAATGCTTTTATGTTTTTCAGTAAGATCTCAGAAGATTTTGAAATTTCAAAATCCGCTATAATCTTCCTTAAAATTTTGAACTATTTCTGATACGTGTGATTTTTTTTTATAGAAATTCACCAAACAGCACCGGAGATAGGGGGGAGGGCACAGGTTTTTGCATGCATTTTTGCGACTTTTTTGCGAAAACGCGCAAAAACTGCAGTACTCAAACTGTTTTTGAAAAAAGAATGACCTTAGCACTTGGCTTAGTTTGAGTTGATTTATACGTGTGTTCAATATTGATTTGGAGCGATAAGCCGTTCAAAAGTTGTGGCCTCCAACACTTTAAAATACGTCATGCATTTTCGACTCTTCATTTCTCAAAAACGTTTTGATATTTTCGAAAAGTTTTATTTTTTAATTAAAGTTTAGTATTTTTTAAACCTAAGTTTCGTTTTTCTAGTTCTTGATTTCTAAACTTCTTGAAAAAAACACTAAAAAACATTAAGTCCATTTTTACATGGAAAATGGACTTGATGTTTTTAATAAAAAATTGCCCTCTTTGAATTCTCTGACTATTTCCGCATTTTATACGCACACCAAATTTTCTACGACTTTCCGTTCAGAAGTTATAAAGCGATTGGACGGACGGACGGACAACATAGCGATACCATAAGAGGTCCTTTTTCCATTTTTGGACGGACCACTAAATAGTGGCCATTGGAACGCGGCTAGTTGTAAAATTACAAAAAAGGCCTAACGGTAATTGAAAAAATAAAAAAAAAAACTAGTGGGCGGGTTGAAATCTGCTTAGGCGATTCGATGGATACCCAATCCCAATCGACCGCTGTCAAGCTCCGAATGCTGTCAAGACCGAAGCTAGGTCATAATTTTGGTTATTAGATTTTGATTTTTATTAACTTTAATTGTTCTTAGAGTTTATCAGTTAAGAATCTTCTTCCTTATAAAAGATGCGCGACATCAACTCTTTTTTAATTACATTGTATTTTTTATACCCCATCACATAGGATAGGAGGTATATTAAGTTTGATTCATGAGATAGGATTTTGACACTTTATATCTGGACTTTCTAGGTCCCGTGGCACTACAGGTGTAAAAATTTTCTAAATCTGCCCACTGACACGCCCACTTTACTTATTAGCATGGAAAATGAAAATTATCGTAGGAAGCTCCAATTTTGGGTGCCGTATTCTAGCTTAAGTGTATTAAGATTGACATTGTAGAAAAAAATGGAAAAACGCCTCCTTGTGGGCGTGGTCGCATTTCATTTTCAGTTTAACAAACGATATTATAGGTATGCAATGCGATTGCTTGCAATCAAGAAAATCTTGCATTGTAAGTCAGTTCGTGACCACGACAAGTGCAACCTTGTCGAAACGTCGGGCATTTTCATTTAATTGTGAAAGTAAAAAAACGTCGCAGTAAGTCCGTTTAAAATAATAAATTTACAAGAACAAATTTAATCGAAATTTTGATTCGTTCAAATAATTTTTGGCTGAGAACTGTACTTGACGGTCTTTTTGATTATGGAATCCCAATTCTTAGCATTTCCTTCAGTAGCCTTATGCAAATTGCGCGAGTTTCTTAGATAGTTAACCGTTTTTTGTAGGTAAATAGATGTAACTTTCCTTCGAAACATTTAATAATACTAATATATTTCGCGCGTTCGATTCTCATAGTGCCTATGAAGGTTTTTACCTACCCACGGAAAAAAAAGGCTTCTCTTTCGTCGAAACTGTCTTGTTGTTAAGTCGCCGTAAATTTTTCCTGGTGCTAGACTTGACGGCTCAAGCCTCGTCAGTTATTTTGACTTGGGTACCTAACTGAGCATTATAAATAGATACCAAAAATCTTTTGATTTTTCTTGTTATCCACTAAGATGAAATGTTTCATCTTAAAGCGCTAACACTCCATAATGCCACACAATAAGAACAAGCTTCATACGTCATTCTTACTTCAAGGACCTTCGCACATCATTCCAAAAAAAAATGCTAAGGTCTACATTTTTCGGGACAATAAATACTGTAGGTATACAGAATGTACAACCATCAAATTCCAATAAAACTACTCTAAACATCCTACCAAGCCTACTTTCACTCCCCAGTCAATAACAATTAATCATTCGAGAGGAAAAATTACGTAAAAACAACGACTGTACAACACACACAATTGGGTCTGATGCTAACTGTGTATATGTCCATTTCTAATTTAACCAGCAGCAGTCTCTACATTTCATACCCCCACTTTAATCCTTCCTCAGGCTAATGTCAGTGCAGAATCATGTAGAGACTGGTTCTGTATAAGTATTAACGGAATGGTCGCTTCATAGAGGGTGGCCGATTTTGCTCAATGAACGCCTGCTAAAATGTATGACTTTCTATAAGTATTTTAATACACAGTCGGTTGGATTTATTCCTTTATAATATATCCTGTCCATGGGCGTCCACATATTGTATTTTGCCTTCCATACCCTTCAGCTGGCATGTCCCTCTAACGCAGAACATATCCTTCTACTATGCGGCTCATACTCACCAAGCTCCGGCAGGCAAGACCAAATGCTGCTGACTCAAATTCGATGTGTGTGTATATGAATGTTATTCGAAACGGAAAGTAAATTGGAAATGTATTAAACACCGGAAGGACTTCAGATCGATGAAAATTTACGGCAATTTGGTATATTTGTCCGGCAAGAATTTCTAGAACAGGACGACACACTGTAGTGAATGTGGATAATGTGGTTATACGACAGCAGCAATATTTTGTATGAAACACTTTCCAGCAGATATTTCATTTAAACAAAAGAAACAACTATCCTGTTCCAAGGATTAATTGTAGAGTTTTACTGAATTATATTCAGTAAGATGTGGTATTATTGGCTGCAGATCGCGTGACCTTTTCCCATTTGAAATTTTCGAAACACATGCTTTATTTCACGCCCCGAGGTGCTATGTTAGAAAAAAGTGTTCAGTATTTCGTTATTTGGGAAAAAGAAATTCTTTTAGTCTTAAAGGTTATATTTCACTTCTTCGTTTAGCAAGAAGATAAAAAAAACTATTGCGAAATATATTTCAAAGATGTATAGTGAACAAATCTGCTAGCTCTTACACCAAGAAAAATTGTCGGGATGAAAACAAAGCTTTGCGTTTTTTTTCCAAAATGAGCAGATTTATGGCGATCTAAGCTTGTTTTTGGTCTCTGATTTTAATTCAGTTTTTTAAATTTTCTGCCTACCCTATTCAGTAATATTTCCTTTCCGCCTTTTGACTTATTTCTGTGCACAAACGAAATACTAAACTCTTGCTCTCAAAAACTAAATTTTAGATTAAGTTAGGTAAAGTTAGGTTCAAGATAAATCAAAACGTTGATGCTTTAAAATTAACGCAGATTTTTTCACAGTGCAAAAAAGTAAACCTCGCACATTATTCAACCCTTTTGCCGTATCCAGCAACCGTTACAAACACCCAACAGCAATGATTCCTTTACTGCACGCACAATTATATTTACTTCAGTACTCCTGCGGTGGTTCTGGAATCGCATGTACGTAATGGTGTTGTTGTTTAGTTTAGCCACTGGCCAATGTCCTCCTGTGCTCTCGGGGCTGCAGATTCAACTTCCATACCATACATACACGATGGTAAATTATTTCTCGGTTACCACAGAAGGACATAAATACCTTGGATTAAGTTCATTTATTCGCCTGGTATGTCCGAACAAAGCGGAAAATGAATAATAGCCTCACCCTGGTATCGAAGGCTACTCCGGACCCTGTGTGACTTTTTCACCGAGGAATCAGATGCGGGTATGGAGAAGTTGCTTATTTCCGGCAACTACTTCGGAGTTTGTAGTCCCTCTTAGAAGGCTTTGTTTTTAACAAGCAAAAAATAAACTGCAAACTATAAAATTTGACACCCTTCCTTTACGAATCTACGCACTTTTGTTATGCCAATTAAATAATTGGACCATCAATAATAATTTAGAGTAAAACTGACCGGGTGTATTGAAAAAACATGTGACTGTGCAAGAAAAAAATGTCTTCATCATCTTGTGCCCAGAACAATTCAAAATCGATGTTCATTGTTTATATACCTAAGGAGAGTATAATGCGATTCTGGTAGAATATCTTTGCGACTGAGAGATGCCAAAATTTGCGATAAGATATAAGTAAATGCTGCCAACCCAAGTGCAATAAATCTCTGTGAAAGGATGCCAAAGAGCGATGAGGACGACCGACGGCAGCTCAGCAACACTGATTTATTTAAAGAGTTTACAGCATTCTGCAATGCAGTAGAAGATATATGACCAGTTTGAAATAAATATCTATTTGCAGTTTTCTTGAACTTTTCTCTCTACTTTGAGCATGCTAAGGTGTTGTATCTAAAGGTGTCTATCTTTAATCCTTTGTGTGCGAATATGGACTGAATTGGGAAGTAAAAATATAGTTATTTTACGCTTTAATGACGGTTGTGAAAAGGCCATGCCCCCAAAAGTGGGAATGGGCTTAAAATTAAAACCAATTAATTGCAATTTCGTTAGAATCATAAGAAAATACGGTAAAAGCGAACATTATCTCAGAAAGACCGTCAAGTACACTGAGAAAAAAATCAAATTCATTCATGTTCAAATCAAACTCGAACACACCCGTTTTGGCTTCGATTTGATTTCTATTTGATTTTAATCGAAACTTATTAAGTCATTGTTGACTTGACCTGAGCATGATTTTGTTTACATTGACTTTGCTTCTATTAAGGCATTAACGAGTTCCTGTTCATTTTAATTAAACCTTTTTAGTTTTGTTTTAAATAGAAATATGTTTAAGTAATTTCAACTCGTTCTGTTTTGATAAAAATGATTTTATTTGAATCGCATTTTTACAGAATAATTACTTCTCTTTACAATTATTTCAATAATAAGTTTTTGCGGTCTTTTTCCATTATTAAGTGAGGGCCCTGACTATGTTTTTCACATTTTTTGAGGAAGATTAGTAAAAGCTGCAAAAATAACATGGTTAGCATGTTCTTTTTGTTCTAATTTTTAATTTTTTTATCAACTTACATCTTCTAGGCTCTTTTTCTTTGAAAAATTTGGTTGGAAAGACTCTCTGGAGACTTGAATGGCAAGAAAACATTTTGTCATCGCTGTTGAAATAGAAAACTAAAAGATAATTTGGGAATATTGGTACTTTTTCCTATAATTCAGTATGTGTACACACCTTTTCTTCCTTACTTAAAATGCCTTCCTACTTCACTTCACTGAATTTCAGTTCTTTGTATTGAGATGTAATAACTTTTTACAAGTAAGAGACCTTTCCGCGTAAGAGATTGACTTGAAATAACTTTTTGACGATGATGCAATGATGGCGTCAATAATTCACAGTTATCCGCTTTTATATTTACTTCGTTTATATTTATTCTAAATCGATTCGAGTTTAAATGCCACAGTTCTGTTCAATTTTATAATTTCTTGATATTTCAAATAAGTTTATATTTGAGACAAACATGTTTGTATTTATTTTCAAAGCAATTCTAGTTTAAACGTAACATTTCTGTTAGATGAAGTTCTTCAATTTAATATTCAAACAGAAATGATTTTGGTTTAAACGGATATCACTTAAAATAATAGTTTTTAAGAACTTAAATAGATAAAAATTTGAACTAAGCCAAATCATTTTTGAGTTTTTCAAACATGTAACCAAATATAATTCTTGTTAAATAACTCATAGTACAGTTTTCTCAGTGTATGAAGACATACGCGGAGAGGTCCGTCGGTTATGGTCATCTATATTGCGCAGTTTGTGTGACATTCTTATTATTAAAATTATTTCTGGATATATTTAACAGTCTGTAATATACTTTTTTCATAATGCTGTCTACTGTTCTTATATTGGGTGATTTTATATTGGGTTTAGTTACTCTAAAAAAGGCTGGCAAAAAGCTTTACCGTTACGAAAATAGAGGGAAGGACATACTCTTTCTTGGCCTTTTTAGGATTTTTATAATTTAAGACCCATAAAACAGCAATTTCGATTATTTTTAATTACTGTTAGACTTTTTGATCAATTTTACAACCACCTGTGCTAGCATTTGCCCCTTACTCAAATTCTGCGGACATGGATTTCTGAGAAAACGGTAAAAATATGCTGTTTTTTATTTCGCTTGTTTGAATGGGCTTAAGAACTTGGGGCCGAAAACGGCAATTTTGAAACGTTTTTCATGCAGTTCGCTTGCATTTTAAACATAACATACTTCAGCCAAATTTAAACTTTAAAAAAACCTTAAAAAATTTAAGTTAAGGAACTAGAAATCTTTAAAAAAAAGTTTTCAAAAATGTTTTCACGTTTTTCAGTTAAATCTTCGAAGTTTTTGAATATTCGAAGTTTGCTATAGTTTTGTCTAAAATGTAGGAAGATAGACTATGCCCGCTGTTAATTTAAAAATTAGACTTTATACCGTTTGGAAGTTAGAGGGGGAGACATGCGTTCTTTTGACCTTTTTTATAATGTTTTTAATTTAAAATTAAAGTTTTTTCCAGTTTCCGTTAAAACAAGCACCTATTTTATTTCGTTTTTTAAATAGGCTTCTAAAAACTTAGGTTAAAAACGGCAATTTAAAAAAATTTTAACGCAGCCTTCCTTCTTTTTGTAAGCTTTGTACTAAAAAAAAGTACTAAAAGCTTTGTATAAAAGATCGCCTATACCGCTAAGCTATTAAAATAGAGTGGCGCAACAGCTCGAGGTGAACCAGGGCCAACTTCTCAACAATGTATGCTAGTGTGTTAATTTCTTTACATACAAGGGGACCTACAATTTTTTGCCGATTCCGAACGGCACTTTGAGAAGTTTTTCAAGACAATTAATACTCTCGGAGGGCTTGTCAAACCCTCGCGGAGGTGGAGACCGTGAAAAAGAACAAGTCTTTTTTTTTCAGGTGACGATGGCAGGTTTCGAACCCAGACCTCCGGCGTAGTAAGCACACACACTAACCACTACGCCACGGCACCCCACACCGTTAAGCTATTAGAAGACTTAAAAAATTGTTTTTGAAAATGCTTTTGTGTTATTGAGTTAAATCTCAGAAGATTTTGAAATTTCAAAATCCGCTATAATTTTCCGATACGTGTGATTATTTCTGATCCCAAGTAGCACACTCTGGAACCATAAGCATTGGTTTTTGAATATTAGACTTATAAGACACTCAAAATGCTCTTTAGTAGCACTAATGGTTTTGCAAGGTTTCGTTATCGTACCATTGGTGCGCAGCTTATTTACTTATAAAATTGGTCATAGAAACGTATACAGCACCAAAATTATAAAACTAAAAGTGCTAGCACCAAAGGTTCCGTAAAAGTGGTGCTGTAAACGTTCCTAGCACTCAAGTTATAAGGAAATAAGTGCTGAGGGGTTAAGTTCTATAGTGCAAGTTCTGTAGACCTTTCTAGCACCTGTTTTCTAACACTATAGGTTTGACACATCCGAAGTAATACTTTGCACTCTTATATTGCACTTGGGGGTTGCCATAAGTCATACAATAGAAAACAATGTAATTGACAGAAATTGTTGTGAGAACATTTTAAGCAAACATCTAAATATAAGAAACTTACATTTTTTATAGAATGATATAAATTTTAACTAGATTACATTTTAGGCTGGAGAAGTATATCATACACAAAAATTTGATTTCAAGGATAATTCATGCTTTTATGCTGTTTTTCTATGAACATTCATCAAAAAGCTGACACAACGTATCGTTGCTTATATTGGGGCCAGTCATGACTATAATGCTTGTAAAATTGTAAATTGTTGAAATTTTTCACTTTTCCATCTTCCAGCTGGTCAAATAAGTTAGGTTTAGGCATTCTTGGTCCAGCACTTCAAGTATTTTATCAGCTCACTGACATGCTAACTTTTAAGGTAGAAGTTTAGCAGGTATCCTCCTTGGGGCTTAAAACTGTTAAGGTATAAACTACATTCATGGATGAGATAAAAACAGCCTGTGAAATATATATTTCAATTAACGTCTGCCAAGTCAATAATTTCAAGTAGTCAAACCAACGCATTTCCTTAAAGAAAAGAGAGTGATGAGAGAGAGAGAGATCAACCCCTTAATAAATTAGCGCCATGTTTGACAGAAAACACAAAATATAATAGTTTTACATGAAGCTAGACAGTGCTACATAGAACCCAAAGTTTCTAAAAGGCATCGCAGCACCTTAAGTGTTACAACGGTGCTATGTGGGCTCTACATAAAACCTTACACTCTCTATTTTATGTTATATTTAATATTTCAAGAAGAGCATTGTTTCTTTTCGTCCTGTTTTAATAAATCATTCGAAAAAACGAGATGCTCACCTTGTTTTCTGCTAATTAAATGAACTCGGTTTGCTCATTAATTTCATCACAATTTAATATGAACGAAGTTATTTGTGCAAAAACATCAACACTTTCAAAGAATAAGATAAAAATGTGTGTATACCTTACTACAATAAAAACCACACCATGACAGTAAAAGGTAAACACCTCGAAGTGTGTGTACCTAAAATGTATTGACTGTCAAAAAAGTTATAAAAGAGCCCGAATTAGAGCCCTTTCTGCACCCAAAATTAAGTTCTATAAAGTGTCAAATCATCCTTATAGGGGTTTTGTAAGGGGCCCCGTTACTTGTATAAAACCAACTTCAAGAACCTAAGGTTTTATGATGTGGTGCTGAAAACGTAACGGTGCCCAAAGCAAGAGCTTCTGTGTTACTTGGGATACGTGTGATTTTTTTCATAGAATTCCACCAAACATCACCGGAGATAAGGAGGGAACACACGTTTTTTCATGCATTTTAGGGATTTTTCTTTTCGAAAATGCGTCAAAACTGCAGTACTGAAACTGTTTTTAAAAAAATGTGACCTAAGCATTTGGTTTATTTTGAGTTGCTTTATACGTGTGTTCAATATATATTTGGAGCGACGAACCGTACAAAATTTATGGCCTCCAACACTTCGAAAAAAGTCATGCATTTTCGACTCTGCATTTCTCAAAAACGTTTTTAAAATTTTCAAAAAAATTTATTTTTTAATTAAAGCTTGGTATTTCCTAAACCTTAGTGGGGTGCCGTGGCGTAGTGGTTAGTGTGTGTGCTTACTACACCGGAGGTCTGGGTTCGAATCCTGCCATCGTAACCTGAAAAAAAAACATCTTGTTCTTTTTCACGGCCCCCACCTCCACGAGGGTCTGACAAGCCCCCCGAGAGTATCATTTGTCTTGAAAAACTTCTCAGAGTGCCATTCGGATTCGGCAAAAAATTGTATGTAAAGAAATTAACACACCAGCATACATTGTTGAGAAGTTTGCCCTGGTTCACCTCGAGCTGTTGCGCCACTCTATTTATTTATTTATTTATTTTATTTATTTCCTAAACCTTAGTTTCGTTTTTCTAGTTCTTACCTACTAAACTTCTTGAAAAAAAAACACTGAAAAAAATTAAGTCCATTTTCACATGAAATTTCAAACTGTAATTAAACCAAATAACGGTGCCTAAAAAAAATTGCCCTCTTTGGATTCTCTGACTATTTCCGCAGTTTATACGCACACCAAATTTTTGTCTTTTTACGTCTTACCGTTCAGAAGCTATAAAGCGATTGGACGGACGGACAACGTAGTGATACTATAAGAGGTTCTTTTTCCATTTTTGGACGGACCACTAAAAAAAAAACAGTTTTTTCCTACAAACGCCCCCTAAAAGTAGGCGGCGCTCAAAACTTTGTATGGAGCACGCTTAGCGAATAGCGACATCTTTAATATTTGTCATACTTTTTTTTTATTTGGAGTAAACTTTCCGAGAAATCAGGTTTTAAAGATCTAAGTGGGCATTATCGATATTGTGGGCGGTCCAATTTTTGCCCTGTTAAAGGTCTTAGGCCAATATTGCTCAGTAGGAAATTTAAGTTCCTGTGCCTTGTCTAACTTGACCAAAAGGCATTTTGAAAAAAATAGTCAAATAGAGGTTGTATCACATTGAAGCCTGTAGTCGGCGTAGACGTTGACCAGTTGAACCTATTTTCACACTTTGTTTGTGCAACAAAAGAACCAGCCATGTACCAAGTTTCAGCTCTCTAGCTTGAATTTTGAAGACCTAAAACCTTCACACATACGGACGGACAGAAGGACGGACATGGCTGAACCGTTTCACATTTCGGTCTCGATCATATCTCTAAAAAGTCTTAAGGGTCTACGGTGATTATTTCACTGTGTTACCGTGGGACCACAATGCCCGTAGCGGTGGTATGTAGCAGTAGTACGTAGTAGAGCCGCGGCTCCATGTGGCGTAGTACGGAAAAAAATTGAACACAATGGTGTAGCGCGGCTATGCCGAACAGAAACCTCGTTTATAAACAATGGTCGATACTCTGAGTTAATTTGAACTAGATTTAATATTCTTGTGTACAACGGATGACACAAATTCTATAAAATTTCTTTAGATTTAACCATCTCAATAAACTTTTCGACGTCCTATTCCTCCATTGTTTACTTAACTTGTATTGAACTGTCCACCGTGTAGCGCTGTCAACCGTGTAGCGCTACGATAGTTAAAAGTTGGCCAACTCTTACTACCGCCACAACTACGCGCTACCGCCACAGACACACATTATGTGCGCAATACACTGAATACATGTGTTTTAACTTTTGACAGCTCTTACTACCGCTACTACTACCGCCACAGCTACATCACTGTGGTTCTACGGTAACAAAACTATGCATTAAAATTAATATACCCTCGGTCGGGTATAAGGACTGATTTGTTTTCAAAGCATGGCCCAGAAACGACATTTCCTGTTCAAAAGGCTGAGCAAGTTAGGAGAAAAAGAACGCCCTGTGGCTTAAAGACACCCTTCTTATACCCCATTCAATAGAGTATAGAGTAGGGGAAGTACGTCCAAAATGACATATATGGGTAAAATGACATACTAGCCATAACTTTAAATGTGGTTCACTTAAAACACTATATGCTATCATACTAGGTTACTTGGATGATATTTGAAAACCTGTCAAACTTACATTTTACTTGACAGCCTATATTCGATGCCAAAAATCAAAAAGTGTTTTTAGTACCAAACATATTATTTTTGCCTGATACTCTTTTTTTCGTTTTGGTTTGTTTCTTGTAGGTTGTCCTTAATATTATGTATTACATCGATAGATTATGACAAAATTTAGAAAACCAGTTAACTGCTGGCCATTAAATCAGAGACAAATGTATTTTATTTGCCAAATGTCGTCAAAACTACCATATGGATAATATGACACACTATAAACATGTATAAAACGACATACATTTTTTATACCTTATTCCACAGAAATGTAACAGAGAAACAATAACTATAGTGCGCCAAGACAATAAGCGTAGATACATGAAAGACACTGAATTCTGAGTCGAATAACTCATGTCCGTCCGTCCGTGTGTCACCAATTAGAGAAATTTTTTACGTAGGTAAGCAAACTGTAAGAAGTCGTAGTAGGCTGAAATTTGACATTAAGCAACTCCTTACGCGTAAGACGCACAATAAAGGTCGAACGAAGGTTTACTTTCTCGAATAATCTTTCTCTTTTATAATCAATCAATAATGTGTTATTTTCATAAGATTATGTTGTATGTCATTTTATCCATATCAAGTGTGTCCATACCTACTATATGGACAAAATGGATTTTCTTATAGTTTTGTATTTTTATTTGTTAATTATTTTCATTAAAAAAAACACGGCAAAATGTTCGCAATGAATATAGACTGCAATAATAAACATAATAATAAACATATCTCCTATAAATAAAAATTTATGAATCAAAAGGCTAACAGTATGTCATTTCGGACTTCCTATAAAGTTTGATAAAGGGGAAAATGTAACACACATAGAAAAATTTCAACGATAGACACCCAAGACGTTAAAGGCATTTCATCGATACCAAATTCTAAGTCGAATAAGCCATATCCTGTTATATACACCTGCTCGCACAAAAAGACAGGTGCACATACTTTGTGCGCAAGAAAAGTTAAGAACTACGAGCCCCTTAAAAATACATGGGCTTTTACCCCGAACCTATCTTATCTACTTCCTTTAGCTCATGGGTTAATGCCCTTATCCCGAGGATAAATAATGACTTTTAAAAGATGATGGATGAAGGATGAAAAGAGACGATGAAAATAGACGGATGAAAAATAACCCATGAAAAGATATGTATGAAAATTGTCGGATGGAAGATTGCGGATATAAGAAGACAGGCGAAAAATGACGAAAAATTACGGAAAGAAGATGACGGATGAAAGATGACGGATGTAAAATGATGGATATAAAATTTAGCAGATGGAAAATAAAGGACAAAAATGGTGGATGAAAACTAATAGATGATGGCCGTTTCAAATTTAGTGCGAGAGCGTCAAATCAGAGCGGCAGCGACAACACGAGACCAGAGAAATCGTTTGACAATTTAGCGGATGGAAAATGAAGGACAAAAATGGCGGATGAAAAGTGACGGATGAAAAGTGACGGATGAAAATTAATAGATGATGGCCGTTTCAAATTCAGTACGAGAGCGTCGAACCAGAGCGGCAGCGACAACACGAGACCAGAGAAACCATTTGACAATACACAATGAGAACGAGAAACCGCGACGACTGTCTTAACTGCACGGTGACAAAAAAATTAAGTCTAAAATTTGTGGACTTTATTGCGCATAAATAGTTTATATTTCACAAAAAAATAAAAATTCGTTCGAAAAAAAAAAGTCTGTTCAACAGAGTGTCATGCCTCACAACACCGATTGACAGAATAATCGTCAACCTCGGCAAGGGTTTTCCAATTTTTCGAAAAGCCCTACGAGCGAGATAGCGATCACGCCGGTATTGTGAACCACCCCATACATTGGCATTGATTGAAATTCATTTGACAGCTCGCCGGAAACCCTCGCTCGCACTTCCGCTCTTTATGAGAAACAGCCATAAAAAAAGACAGATTTAAAATGACGGATGAAAAACAACGGGTTAAAAATGAGGGGAAAAAATCAAAAGATGATAAATGACGGATGATATCTTAACAAGAAGGGCTATGTTGCTTTTGTATCAAGATTCAGGTATTATAAGCGTCCAAAAGGACTAGAAGTATGAAGTTTAATAGGGATCAAAGCTGGGATTGCTTCTATAGACCAACGAGCTAGTCCGCTAAGTTTCTTGTGTTTTAAAGACAAGTTCTTAAAATTAAAAAAAAAAGATACGGTTTAGGGTAAAGGTGCGCAGGGAATGTTTGGGGCAAGGTGTACTACACTGCAAACGATGCTCTGATGCCTGCGATGCGAATAGCTGTGAAGAAGTCGGCCTTTAGACAACGGCAGAAAGAAAGGACTTGTTCAGCGTTGTGCAATAATTTTAATTATTTTTTTTTCAGTATGGCATTGCCATAGAGATTATTATGTACTTGTACGAAATGATATTTTTTTTCTTTTATTATTATAAACTTATATAATGTTACTTTTTTGCTAAAAATAAGTACCTAAATGAGTTTTTCCTTTCACGAAAGCTGTTTATTGTTTAAAATCTACTTAGAGCTCGTTTTGAAATAACCTATATAGGTACTATGAACATTTTCTACTAAACTGGTTCCGTATTACTCTTACCCACACTCCTGCGCACTTCAACCCTAACTTCGGGGACAAGAGTCAAGGTAAGACTCGCTTGACCTCGTGTAAGGGCAAGAGTTGCTTTTGTTCCAAAAATATGATGCTACTTCAACAATATTTGACTCAAGTATCTATGTAGCAGCTTCACTTTTTCCAGTGCTGCACCCAAGTGCGCATCTCTTACCCCAAAAGGATCTACGGGGACGAGATACTGCAGGAAAAGTTCAATGCTGCAGTGAAATGGTGTCAAGATAATGGCTTGGTTATCAGTGCTTCCGAAACTTAAACGATTCACATTCGAAGTCCGCTATTCAAGTCCACCTTGAATTATTGTAGAATATGCCTCAAAAACTGTGACTTTATATAACTATAAACGCGGGATTATTGAATCCGAACAAAGCCACACATATTTTGGATTAATTATTGACTGTCAGTAGACATGGCACACCCAACCGGGCTGCCTGGCCTTCCGCTACCGACGAAACAGTTTTTGGGTAGGTACATTGGGTTATATCAGAGGCCTTCCACGAGTGTTATCTCAACTGTTATCTCAAACTCAACTATCGACTGCAACTATTCTGTCGCACGTGGAAATAGAGGCAATGAGATGAATTCCAAAGATGTATAGCTAATGCGATGGCTCACGTCCTTCGAGCACACGATCGTAAATGAGTTTTTTTGCATGGGAGCAAAGGCAAAACATAATTATGTAATGTCGGATCCTCATTTTTTCTTGCAGATATACATTTTTAATTAGCCCTTCAATTGAAAATATTTCGCAATAAACATCACTTAATCGTTTTAAATTGCGTAAAAGTAACACAATGTCCTTCCGAAAATAAAGCGATACATATATATACCAACCATTAGTAGGTACAGAAAAAAAAACCTCCAAGCATTACTGCCATTATTTCTGAATTCTGACATTTCTTCGTAAATTTGTGCGAGTTCCTAATTTATTACCCAAAGCTTTATCTCATTTCAAATCCATCTCACTGTGTGAAGGAAAGGCAAAAAGAAAGAAACCAAACAGAAGGGAACGTGGAAAACTCACCCCTATTCCGGAGTATACCACCAAATAACAATAACAACACTCTACGGCCATAGAAAGCGACGCCATTATATATCAACATGCCACTCCGGCCAGTGATGGATCACCAAAGTGTTTAGTTAAAAATTTAGGTTAATCTGAAAAAAATAATCAGAAAATGCTCGGGGGAACGAATTCAAAAACTCACACACACATACACCTACCTGAAGCATGACGGAACCTCACCTTACGCTTATTTTCCTTTCACCTTCGTCGGTCGGTGGGTAGCAGGTTTCAGGTCCTTTTTTTGCCATAATGGAAAACTGTATTCTTCATCGTCAACGTGGTTGTTGTCGGTCGTTCTCTTGCCCTCTCCTGATGGCTTAGAACCAAAGAAGGAACAACAACAGCAAAAAAAAAAGGACTATACCTAAACAAAAAAGGTTTATTTTGGGGGTGGTTTGAAAAAAGGCGAGCAAGGCAAATGATAAGAAAAGAATGGCATCCGCAGGGTAAGTACTGATACCGAAGCAAAAGTGTTTGCCATGAGGGGAGATTAGGCCAGAAAAAGGAACAACCGTGCCGCCACGATTTGGAGGTTGTAATGGTAGTGGCTGCAGCAGGAAAGAAGTAAGAAATCCAAAAAAAAGGAAGAAAAGATATTTCCAAGGATCAAGGCAACTAAGCATCTTCGCAGCAGATACATCCATCGAGTGTTTCGTAGCACGATATTATATGTGGCCGTTTGTGTGTCATGTGTGTACTAGGTGCCTGAGTGGTGGTGTGAATGTGTGTACGAAATGAATTCCATAGCGCTAGGACGAAAGATTTATTATCAAATTAAATTTCTGACAGAATTTATTGCTTTATCTCTAGTTCTTTCATCTTTCTCTACTGTACTACTACATATGCTGCCACCATCACCGCGCACCCCCCTCACCAAAGGACGAATGCGAAAAACGCCATAGCTCAGCGCAACACATGCACACACATCCACCCGCCACACCTACTTTACACACGACATACATACCAATTGACTAAAAGGATAGAATTCGTACATGATTATTTTGTAGAATCGTAAAAATGCTCCTTTTTGTGTGCTCTCAATGAAATTCACACATAGCACACACACAATATAAAGTAGGTAGGAGCATATTTCATAGGGAATGAATGAATGCTCGCTATATTGGCGGGAGGGGGAGTGTGTCAGAATCGGGATACCTATTAAGCTCTCTGGTAACTATAATATATTATGGAAAAACCAAAAGCACAAGCAATCACACAACCAGGATATAAATTTTCCCTCCAAGGTTTTTTTCCCTTGTTGTTCTTCCTTTTTTGGTTTGTTATTGTTGGTTGGTAGCTGTTTTGTTTTGGTGGGAGACAAGGGGCTAAAGGCTAAATTGTTCGAACCATGTATCCAGAATAAGTGCCATGTGTGCACATTTGGTGTTGGATATAAATTTCGAAAAGCCCTTTCAAATAGTTTGCTTTTGCCGTTTCAATTTTAAATTTTTACTCGAAATCTGAGAGTAGAAATGTTTCAAATCCATGAATTTAACAGACATGCTAATGAACTTTCAGGTCTATTGGATTTATCTAACTATAATATACTCCCCGTTCAACTTATACTACTTGACTGAATTCTGAAAAACTACTTTCAACTTATTTATCTCCTTTTTTCCATTTAAGCGCGAGGTTATGATCTGAAGTGATCTCTACTGCATTCCTAATGGTCCGCTTGTGTTCCTAGGATTAAATATGTATTAGATAAAAGATGTTAATTTTTGACAATTCATTGTACTCTCGGTTAGATCGTCAGTAGGTTCTACAAGTTTAACCTTGAATATACCAGGAGGCAAGTGCTGTCGAATTTGGACTCTATAAATGATCCAGATAGTTTCAGTCATTAGCCACTTTTAAGCCGTTTATAACCAAAATCATGCACTTTTTTTAATTTGACAACACACGCGCGCAAACGCTACTGCACATTTACAGTGCTTCTGGGCATAACCATAGATCATCGATCAACGATCTTATCAATATAAATTTCAATAACAAAAATCTCGAACAAAAAAATACAAAATCTACAAAAGTCTCCGAAACCAAAGTCCCAGCCAGTTTTTTATAAAAAAAAACATCTTATATTGAAGAATTTAAAATTTTGATGTACCTATAGCTAAAAATCTCCACGAATCTAAAGTAATAAGGCAGACAAGATGCTGATTTCATCAATACCTGCAACCGTTTTAAGGATTTTGTTTTCAACATTCTGGAAAAATTGACAGGAAGCATAGACTAATCTAAAAAGCTTTCTCATTTTTGCAAAAATTTTTACATATAGGTATTGGTTTGCTATTTCTGTGTTGTGTCTGGTTTGTGTTTGCGTAAAATTCAGATGATACGATAGAAACAACTCAGCGGTAAAAGGCATGTTTTAGGCATGTATCTCAAAAACCACACACTGTTTCAGCTCCGCAATATTTTTGTTTCAGACTCCAAAAAATTATCTAATTTGGACTTTTTTCAAAACGGCATAAAGGAAATATTACCGTTACCCGCAGCTAGTAGGGCGAACACGCAGTTTTTAAGCTTTTTTCTGCATTTTTTGTACCCTATATTCTACAGGAATGGAGTATATTAAGTTTGAAATAAGCAAAAATATAGAAAAGAAAAATAATAATGACAGACCACCAAGAATTCTGAGTCGAATGAGCCATGTCCGCCAGAAAGCTGAAATTTTGTACCTAAGTTCTCTGTTATCAGAAACAATGCAAGCGTTAAAGTTTTTCAAATTCGCCCACAGACACGCCCATAATAGGTCTTAAAGTGCGAAAATCTCCAGTGCTTACAAAACTGCAAGACATCGTGAAAAGCTGAAATTTAACATTAAGTTTCCCCTGATGGCATAGTTATTTTTTTACATTTTATAAGTAATGCAAACTTCGAAAAGGGGCGTGGTCCAACCGCCCCTAATTACAAACTATTAATTAAAAGATATTTCCACAGATATTTCCAAGTTACACTTAAATGTACGTAAAAATGCAATTTTTTGCTTCAAATTCAACATTTTTGAATTAAATTTGTCTTTTTTGTGTCTTACATTCATTACGAGATGCTAAATTTCAGCCTGTCAAATTTCAGCCTGAGATGTCACATTTCAGCCTTTAAGAACGTCTTCCAGTCTTGAAAACTCTGGAGGTAGTTGGACATTTAAACCGGTTGTGGGCGTGTTTTTGGCGGATCTAAAGAATGTTTACATTTGTACTGCTTTGCATGACGTGAACCGTAGGTACAAAGCTTCAGCACCATAGCTCAAAATTTAAGGCCTAAAAACACGTGACATACAGACGGACGGGCGGACGGATGTACGGACATGGCTCAATCGATTCAGAATTTGGTCTCGATTATATGCCCTTAAGGTCTTGGGGGTCTACCATTATTATTTCACCGTGTTACAAACTATGTGACAAACTTTATCACAAACTTGATCACTTGATCACTAAAAAAATTGAAATTGAGGTTGTCTTACATTTAAGCCAGTAGTGGGCGTGGCTCTCGGCGGATCTAACTAATTTTCACGTTTTGTCTGTACAAAATAAGAACTAAGATATACTCCAAGTTTGAGCATCCTAGCTAAATTTTAAGGACCTAAAAACTTCAGACATACGGACAGACGGACAGATGGACGGACAGACGGACGCTTAATCGATTTACCTATCGGTCTCGATCATATCTCTAAAAGGTCTTAGGGGTCTACGGTGATTATTTTCCTGTGTTACAAACTATGCATTAAAATTAATATACCCTTGGTCGGGTATAAAATATAACCTTCCACCATTCTTCCGCCAATCTTGTGTGCTCATTGCATTTTGCATATCCCAGCTCGTGTGATCTTTAACGAAACACAAGGCTCTTTTCTTCCCTGCGCCAACAAGTGGTGGCTTTTTCTTAAGTTTCAGGTGCTTTAAGTATGTTTATAGTCGAAACCTCTTTTGATTTCGACTTGTGTAGTTCTCTTAAAGCTTCTTACCTCGGATGGGGATAGCAATAAAGAATATACACGATGGTTGACTTTTGAATAACAAGCGATTTATTTCTAAATGATTATGGGAACCAAATTGCAATAGGATCTGAAAGTACCTATATCGAGTGCTACGTAAAACAATACTCATATTCTACTCTTACGGTATGTATGTCTAATGTAAGAGTGGGTATGGGAATTGGAATGGGAATGGATAGTGGATTGCGTATAGGGTGTTCAAAAAATGCATAGGGTGCACAAACTATTATTTTGCTATCGAAAAACATTTTACACAAATCAAGCAATAAATTGTACTCGAAGCCTCTAGCCCAAGCCGACGTTCCGCTCCATGTATGACTTCATACTTGGTGGTCTTTTTTTAAATAGGTAGGTCGCGTGCACACAAGTCTGTAGAAGTAGATGTCTGATTATTAGAACTTTTGTCCAATTTCAGCTTAACTACCGAATTTCAACTTTCTAGCTTAAAATTTTTGCGTACGGGTTTTGACACAATCCTTGCTATTAGAAGATATTATATGTACGGCAAGATATTAAAGTACGGCAGGTATCTTAGGTAAAAACATCAAACACGTTATTTCCCAGGATCCACAGGTGATTATGAACCATATGCATATAGCAAATGGGTGCGTCTGCAAACAAGTATAGCTTATGGCCATTACAATAAAACCATAATTACAAAGTCAATGGTCAGTGACCATGAACTGACCATCATTCAGCCCATCAGAGATAAAGAAAACCAGATCACGTTTAACAGTAATATTGCATAACACATTTCAGCCTTGAAGTAATTGCAATAAAAGTATACAAAGGAATTCGACAATAATCTAAGAAAGCCATTAACCTTTCGAACAGTATGCCATAATTTTTGCAAAACGAAAGTGAAAGGACACTTTTGCATTCCACCTTGATAAATTGCAAAAATCGCCTAAAATTCGTCCTTTCATTTTTAATATTTTTCCTGCGAGCAAAACACAAAAAGAACAATAAATCTGGGAAAAGTGCTTTAGTGCCAAAAAAATTAATTTATTGCTTTTTCGTCCTTTCGATTATGTGTATCATGTTACGCCATCGATTCAGGTGTGCGTACTGGTGTCTTTTACCTGTTTTAGTGCCTTATGGGAATGTTTGAGTTTCGTTCACCATTTGCTGACCCAATTTTTTTTTCACTTTGGGTATTGATAAGGGGAATTCTGCCTTGCAAAATATTTGAGTTCCCTTTAAAGACATGGAACCATAACACGTTCATGGTCCTTCATTTGTATTCAATCACCCAACATATTGAATTATTACGTCCCCCGTGTATTTTTTTCAATTTGCTTGTTGGTGACAATTTCACAAAAAAGGACCTTTAGGGGACATAGTTCCAAGAGATTGTACGATTTTACATTCTATTTCGACTACGAAGAACAACCCCTTGTAAAGGAAAGAACTCGAAACGCACTCAGCCAATGACTTATGCGATTATTGAACTTCCCCTTTCGAATTCAAATGAATTTTGGTTGGCACATCTATAGAGGGTGATGGAGAAAGGATTTGGAATATACGTGTCTGCAAATGGGATAACAAAATATACCCCGAGTGAAGGATGGAAAGTATTCTACGTAAGGGTTTCTCATATATCCGCTTTTCTCCTTTTGAATAAGTAAAAGAGGTTTAGGATTTCGAAAAAGGATTTCACCTCGAAAATGAAGCAAATTAGAGGATTGAAAAGTAATTTATGGCGATGGCAGTTGACTTATGAACGCCAAACCAGATGATGGCTGCTGCGTATGTCGTATATTTTATTTCTCTATAGGATAATTTCGATGCTATATGGTGTCCTTTCAATGGTGTGGCAATAAGGTGAAATCTTTTACTGCCTTTTTTGCTACCGCATTTGGAAGTCGGGTAACCTGTTTGGCTTGCCAGGGTAACGGCATCACGCATGGTAATGGCTGTTTTAGGTCTGGGATTTGTATTAATTTTGGAAAATAAATTTGCAGAGCTTAAGTAGATATATACTTTTAAGGACAAGCGCAAATTTGTACAAGCAATGCGTGATGCAAAGAAAATTGGAAAAGCATACCTCATAGCATAGAAGTAAAAACAAAAAGTCAGAAATGACTGAAGTTGATGTGCTATTTGAAGCTTAAAATATTCATAAAAGAAAACAGTAGCCCTCTTAAGAAAATAGTGATTACTACGTTGCAATCATCCGCATTAACAAAGCATAGATACCACAATGGAAGTCCTAAATAATGATTTAGTTGAAAATATATTTAAAATTAGCTTTTTGAATTTGTTTCATGTGCCATTGCGAAAAAAAACTTTCAAGGTGGCAAATGGGCAACAATTTCATACTTCATCCAAATACGTTTAACAGAGAAAGAACCTTGGAAATCGTCAACAGCATTGGCAAACTTCTTCTCAATTAGTCGAGCGGATTCTTAAGCTCAGCGTCGGAAACAGGGAATACCAGCTAAGGGACATCTGAAGTAACTTGCTTCAGTAGATCTCGAACTATCCTTAAGATGCGTAGCACATTGCGAGCGGAGGAAAAATTTTGAGCAATTATAGAAAAGATAGAAAGATAGAAGAGAAAAGTAATTCTCCATTGAGCCAGTACTCTGATGAGCAAGTACGGAACATGAAAATTCTGCACAGAAACACCAAAGATTACCCCCGCAAGTGTTATGCCTTTACGGAGAAAGGCAATGATATAACTAGCACAGTATTTCCTAAAAACAGCTGGCATGCATCTAATTGGTGTCTATTCTATTTGCATACTGGAGGAGAAAGAGGCGTATAATATGCGGCCGGTACATTTTATCAATGAATATTTCACAATTTTACGATTATTACGCATCAGTTGGGTACTCACTTACTTACAAGCTCAGGGGAAGACCTGAGCCTCAGCCAACAAACTTTGACAGCCAGCTCTATTGAGCTCTTTGAGCTAGCCATCTCCAGTTTTCCACGCGAAGTTGACTGAGCTCCCCCTCACTTGCGTGCGCCACCTGAGACTCCGTGTTCCTGTACTGCCTGACCTTACCGGGTGGATTCGAAGATTTTCGGAGGCAGAGGTTAGTGTCCATCTACTATAGTTGACCCAGCTATCGCAGCCGTTGTATTTTGAGCAGGGCCATTGAGAAGGGGCTGAAATTGTGGATAATTCGAAACTATTTTAAAACAAGTGGGAAAGTGTAACAGTGCGTTTGCAAAAGCTTCAGTCCATCTGCGACGGATTGCAAAATACCCGACCATAACCAAAAAAAAACCTGCTTCGCCTCCAAAAAATGGGCGGGATATAAAAATATAACTTTGGATGCCTTAAACTGACTAACTTTCGAACTAAAAAAAATACTTTTTTTTTAACGCCACGCCCATAAAAGGCACATACAACATATACATAAAAGTTAGAAACTGCTTATATCTACAACTTTTGTCATATAATTTTTAGTCAAATTTCAAATATATTTATTGAAAAACGGTAATTTTAAGCTAAAATCCTTTAAAATCCGTGGGCGTGGTCACTGAAAGGCCAAACTTTTTTGGCCTCTTCAAAGTCAATTACAAGGCAATATTATAATTGAGTGGCGCAACAGCTCGAGGTGAACCAGGGCCAACTTCTCAACAATGTATGCTGGTGTGTTAATTTCTTTTACATACAAAGGGACCTACCATTTTTTGCCGAATCCGAACGGCACTTTGAAAAGTTTTTCAAGACAAATGATACTCTGAAATGAGGTGGGGGCCGTGAAAAAGAGCAAGTCTTTTTTTTCAGGTTACGATGGCAGGATTCGAACCCAGACCTCCGGCGTAGTAAGCACACACACTAACCACTTTGCCACGGCACCCCCACAAGGCAATATTACATACCCAAAAATGAATGCGCTAGCGCCATTGTAACATAGCTAAAATTTGGAAATAGTATTTTTTTAAATTAGAGATGATCGCACATACAGGCCTGTAGTTTCTGTGGGCGGATTCAGCTAAATTTTAAACTGGATTCGGTCCAATGGACTTCCGTCCCACTTACTAACTTTCACCTCTCTACCTTAAAATTTAAGGCGTTAAAGGTGTTTACATACGGACGAACGGACGGACATGGCTTAATCGATTCTCCTGTCGGTCTCATTGATATCTCTAAAAGGTTTAAGGGGTCTACGGTGATTATTGCACTACGTTGAAAACTATACATCAAACTTAATATACCCTGGGTCGGGTGTAACATGTGAGCAAATGTTCATTTGTTACAAACTTCTACTATATACCCGACACTAAATACCGTATAACTTCGAATTTCAGAGCTTTTTGGCCCGAATTCATATATTGTTTGTATTGGCCCCGCCCCCAAAAATGGGTGTAGGGTAAAAATTAGTATCAATTTATTGTAAATTCGGGAGAATCATGAAAAAATGCGTTAAAAGCGAAAACTATTATAAATTAAAAGAGAAAATTATTATATTATAAAACCAGTTTTTTCATTTAAACGCCCCCTAATGGGGCGGAGCTCAAAACTTTGTATGTTAAGAACTTAACAAAGAGTAAAATATTCAATATTTGTCATACAATTATTTTTCTATTTGGAGTGAACTTTCCGAGGAATCGGGTTTTTAAAGATCTGTCAAAGGTGTCAAAGGTTAACAGGTTTTAAAGTGCTGTTAAAGAACATGTCAAAGATGGGCATGGTCGATATTGTGGGTGGTCTAATTTTTGCCTTGTTAAAGCCTTCGGGCCAATATTGCTCAACACAAAATTTTAGTCTTACGCCTTCTTGAGCTTGACCAAAAGGCATTTTAAAAGAAAATGTGAAACAAAGGTTGTCTCACATTGAAGCCAGTAGTAGGCGTATGGATGTCAGCAGATCCAGCCATTTTTAACACCATGTCTATGCTACAGAAGAATTGAGTCGTGTACCAAGTTTCAGCTTTCTATAGCTTGATTTTAAAGACCTAAAATCTTCTCACATGTAGACGAACGGACGTACGGACACAGCTTACGTTTTTTTTTACGTTTACGTTTTTGTTGGAGGTTGCTACTATCCGATGGAGCACTCAGACACAACTACTGGTCCATTGTACTACCATGCAGACACCTTACATTAATGTATTTAGTTTACCCGTCTTTCGAAGAAAGATGAGAAGGAGCTTCATTGATGAAGAGCCTAGGTGTTCGGCACTCACCACGTCAGCCCCAAAGATCCGCCACCTGATGCGAGCAAAGGCAGGACAACTACAGAGAAAGTGTTCCGCTGTATCGTCGTCCTCTCCACAGGCAAGACAGGTGGGGGTTTCGCTTAAGCCTAACACATTCAAGTGTCTAGCAAAAGCTTGGTGGCCGGTAAGGACGCCTACAAGAAGTCTGCAATCGATTCTCCTAAGAGATAGAAGAAAAGACGCTGACCCCTCGCAGATGTCTGGGCGTAGTCGTTTAGTCTGTCTGCACCCATCGCAGTCACGCCAACGAGCCCTGTGCTCACGAGAAACGCAAGTATCAATGGCAGACGTGACAACAGATACAGGCAGGCCTAAAGCAGGTTCGGGTCCTGAGAAAACCTCTTCTGAGCCAAGTCTGGCAAGCTCATCAGAGATCTCATTTCCCTGGATACCAGTATGACCTGGAACCTAAACAAGAATCACTGCATTTAGCCTTCCGACTAAGTTCAACGAATAATTGAGTTCGAGCACTATCTTGGACGAGGTAAGAGGGTTGAGCAACGCATTTAGAGCGGCTTGGCTGTCACTGCAAACGCATATGCTTCTTGCCCTCCACCTGTTAGTCACAATATAGCGCATAGCCATTAGGATAGCGAAAATCTCCGCTTGGAAGACAGACGCATATTTACCTAAGGGGTAGTGGAGTCTAATGTTCTCGCTTTCCACAAAGACTCCAGCACCAGACCCCTGTCCGGTTTTGGAGCCATCCGTGAAAATACGATGGCATTCTTTCCCTGGCTCAGAGTCTGGCCGAAGCCATTCCATTACCCGAGGAAAGTTGACTTGGTAATTTTGTCGCAAAAGGATTTCTGGGGTCATTGCGTCAGAGGGCATGTCCATAAAACAGGGGTCAAAGGACAATTCTCGAACAAGTTCTTCAAAATTCCAATGCGTGTGGTACCAAAAACCACCTCTCTTTAAGCGAAAGATGGTTTTCAGCGTACACCCCATGATAAATATATCAAGGGGGGGGGGGGGGGGGAGGTTCATCAAAGCAACTAGAGCAGACGGACACAGCTTAGTCGATCTCCAAAATTAGCTGCACTGCAAATAATGTGATCGATGTTGGATTTTCCTGGCCTAAAACCACACTGGTATGTTCACACAGCACAGCAGAAAAGATCTTGTTTGCGATGTTAAGAAGACTGATGCCCCCTTAGCTGACACAGTTCAGAGGATATTCTTTGGTTCCATTCGACGGGCATGCTTTCCTCGACCATACCTATCTTGCATATCGCGATCGCATTTCAAAAGTTCGGCAGCTAGGCCGTTTGCTCTGGCTGCTTTGTTCCACCTCAACTTAGACACAACTATACTCTCATTTTATCTAGATTGAGTTTGCGGTACCGTTCGTGGTTCGTATGTTTCATGAGTTACTTCTTCGCCCGGGTTAAAAGGTTCATTATAACTGACAGCGGAATTCGGTCTGTTTTCTCCATAATATTGTCTCCAGAAATTTTTTTTTCAAATCCACAGCACCTAGTGCGATTCCACTACGATGTTCCCTTAAACGTGCTTACAGGCTTCAGTTCAAATCCTATACCTTTGGCAATGCCTTTTGATCCTTTGCTATAAAATCTCTTCGCACGTCTCGTGCTCACTCTTTTTCCTTCGGAGAAGCCTCTCTTCTCCTCTGCTCGCAGACTTTGCGAGAATCTCAAGTCCTTCTGTGCAAGGCCGCTTTGTATATTTCCTGTGCTTGTCAGCATTAATTGTAAGACCAGGTTTTGCAAAACTTGGTTTTCCATAATTGAATTTAGAAATTCTACCCATTATCCACTCTGTGTTCAAACTCCTTTTTTTACTTTTGCACTCAAAAAAAAAGGAGTTGTTGCCACAAAGACTTTATGTAGCTGACGAAAAAGTAGCTTCATGAAGTATGTATATCTTACCAAAAATATTTTGTAAAGTAAAAATACTTAAAAATTAGGAGTAAATACTTTTTTTTTTATTATTAATTCTTTGAAAAACAAATCCTTTCTTTTCGAAAAAAATGCACAACTTCATTAAAATATACCTACTTAAAGATGTTTTTAAAATAATCTTAGGTATGCAGGTATACTCAAATTAAAACATATTAGGCATGCTTAGTGCTCCGGCTCGCTGGCATCTCCTTTTCATAACAATGGAAGACAATAATATAGAATGCAGCATCTATATTGCCTGCGTGTAATGCAAAGTCTCTTAGATAAACCCTGAAGTTTTTATAAAGTATAAAAAACAGTACAGTTTTTTTTATTGACATGACACATGGACATGACTCATTTGTTCGCAAAAACCCATTTTACTGCGCTGTATATGCAAAAAGAAGGAATGCCAAATCGGACGAAAAACTCTTGTTTCTTATTATTCAGAACACCACTAGAATGCCGACATATAATTCCTTAGTTTGTCTACAAAGCTAGATGATGGATTATATCACCTGAAACAATCTCTTAGAACTTAGCGTGCGGTTTTCGTTGTTTTTTCTATTTCAATAAAGCCAGTGTAAGTGCTTCCTTTAAATAAGGTTTAAACAAAGCTTGGAAGACGCGTGTACATGCATATGATATAAGTAGGTTCATACCCGTTTGCGGCAAAATCTCTTTTAGAAACCTCGAACTACGATCCAAACACAGTTTCAAGTTTTGACAGAGTTCCAATGAAAAAGAGGTAAAAAAAGTTAAATCAACCCGCCATCATCCGGGGCACATCTAGCATAATAAATTTCGCAACCCAAGTGAGAAAACCGCACTAGGTACTATACACACCAGCCAATGGTAACGCCACGGGCTGAGGGTCGTCATTGCCT
Source organism: Neoascia interrupta (assembly GCA_947623515.1). NCBI lineage: Eukaryota > Metazoa > Arthropoda > Insecta > Diptera > Syrphidae > Neoascia > Neoascia interrupta. The sequence goes on along the minus strand of OX392464.1, from coordinate 33,867,214 downwards.
TGTGTGGCGGCCGGCACGGTAGGTATTACTTTAGGTTACTCACTTCTGAGAAGGTAAATTAGTTTTTGGTTTTTCTTTCGAAAGAGAAATTAATTAAACGAAACATTACAAATGACACCCACCCTGTGAGCATACAACACAAAAATCTCACATTGCACTGTGCAACTTGACACCTAAGAAAGTGGCAGATTTATGTGCGTAATACTATATACACGATCCTGCCACAGAGGGCTGGCTACGTGCATTCCTTTTCACCAGGCTCCAAGTGTGTGTGGTCGAAAGTTTGCACTAAAACTTTGGCAAGTTAACTTTGGCGAAGGAATCGTATTCAGTTCGTGAGTTATACAATATATAAAGTGCAACAGGATCGCACTGAAGGACGAGAATGAACGTCTTTTCCAAAGTTTTCGTTGCTTGAGCATTAGCCGTAAATATATCTTCTGAAAACACTTTCTTATGCAACCAAATGTTTATTAATTTATCGCAAATAAGGTTGCCCCTTTTTGTGTTTTAATGTGAAAGTGCATGTTAAATACTTTTTGGCCATCATATGAAGGTACATTACTCCACCATAACGTGCAAAGGAGGTGGTACAATTCTTGCAGATATGTTAAGGAATTTTCTTGAAAGAATCTTTGCTGGTTTCAACAATATCCAGAAGCTTGCTCGCACATTAACTTTATGGATTCTTAATGATACAAATGAACGTCCATGGAAGGAGCGCAATAACTTTCTTGGTACCATGCGGAGGGAATAAATTGAAACAAATTTTCTAAATGAATGTCTCTCGAAGGATTTATTACTTCTTTGTATTGTAAAATATGTATATGCACCGCCATAAGGACACACAAGTTCCTTAATTTAGTTTTGTTGTTGAAAAGTGCGGCATGACTCTTTGTGTTGACTTTGAGGAGGCAAACTGTGTGATAGGAATATAAACTTTGATGATAAGTGCTGGGACTTCTTTTCTTTGATTGTTGATTGTGAACAAAAAATGAGTTATATAAGTTATGTCACTGGTGAAGATGAACAGCTCCATTTAGGAAATTATTAGTTGGACAGATAGGTATACTATTTTTTGGTTTCAGAGCGCGGCATAGTTTTAATGACGTTTACCTGCATGAGCACATTTATCTGATGCGTGGTAGCTGTGGGTGGATCTTACCAATGTTCATACTTTGTCTGCACCTACAAAGTGAGAACCAAGCCACGTTCTTATACATCTACCTCAATTGTAAAGCCCCAGAAATTCACACACGCGTTATTGGGATTATTTCAATTTGTTTCAAACTATGCATAAATATCTCGAGAACGGCAAGATATACCGTTTTGAAAAAAATATGAGACACAGAAAATTTTTTGAGGTTCGAAAGAAAAATAAAAAGAGCCTGAAATATATTGTGGTTTTTGAGGTATGCCAAAAATCAATAAAGTTGATTTACTAAAATGTTAGTACTAAAAACTGCCTATAACTTTCAAGTGTTTTCCATCTTACCAACTTAACCTTATACAAGCACAAATCACTGAAGTAGAAACCTAAATATATAAAAAAAAAATTGAAAAAAACCCGTTCATCATTTTTTAGCTTTTTTTTCAAAAAAAAAAAAAAAATTAAAAAATTTATGTGTTTCCCTTCGTTTCAATAAAATTTTGAGTTGCGCAAACAGTAAAAAATCTGCCCATTATTAAGTACACTGCAATGGCAGCATTTAATAACTCGTATACACAGATCTTATGCATATAATCTTCTTAAAATTGCACTCGAAATGTTAAAATATTATATAAGCGAAACAAATGTGTAATTGAGACGAGGTGCGCTTGAAAAAATGTCATAAAGTCCGAAATCGTCATTAAAAGAAAAGAGAAACAAAGTCCCAAATATACTTAACATCATTTTATATTCAAATTTAGCAATAAGACTATACGCTAAGCGTTCAAAAAAAGCCGACGAACCGCTCCGTGGATGACTTCATACTTGACGGTCTATTTTTATAAAAAGACTTAGAAAAACTTAGGTTAGTTTTTGAATTTTTGAATTTTTTAAAGCATGCTTTCTTCGCTTTCAGCAATCCTGAAATAAAACCGCTGGTACCGTTAAGATGCTAGAAGATTCTGAAAAAAAATTTCCTGGAAATGCTTTTAGATTTCCGAATTAAATCTAAGAAATTTTTGTATCTTTAAAATTCGCTATTCTGAAATTTTTTGATAATTTCTGACATGTGCGATTTTTTTCACATGTTTTCGGCTTTGTACATGATTTTTATATATGAATTCTGTGGACATAGTTTTCCGAGGGAAAGGTAAAATAGGCATTTTCTGCTAGTAAGACCGGAGATATAGCAAGGCGGATAGCCAAAAGTTTTTTTTATGCATTTTGAGATTTTTTTTTTCAAAAATGCGTTAATACAAAGTATAAGAGTATTCGATTAAAGTATTAAGTATTAGATTAATGTTTAGTATTAGTATTAAAGTATTAGAACTCTTTCAGAAGTATGTAACTAGGGTTAATTTGAGTTGCTCTATACCTGCGGGCTCGTGCCTTTTCTAGTTGTTGCACATAAGATTTCTCAAAATGTACTAAGCCCATGAAACTCCAAAATGCAATTAAACCTTTAATGTGTATCGAAAAATTGCTCTCTTATGCGTTCTCTTTTATTCGCAGTTTAAAAGCACACCAAAACTGAACGTCTTACTTCAACGATTGAACGGACGGATGGATAACGTAGTGATACCATAAGAGATCCTTTCTCCCTTTTTAGACGGACCGCTAAAAAACAACTGACACAGTACATCTCCTCGAATTTTATTTCTATAAATTTAATTTTTTTTTTCAAGGAAGCTGTGCGGAGTGTGAAACAGTTAATAGTTTTATTTTATGAGGACTTTTAAAGTTAAACTCGATAAATTCAGTCCCTGTTTGTAAATCCAGATTGAAAACGTAAAGGTCTGGAAGCCGGTTGCATTGAAATTGTCAATAAAATCAATAAAAAGTTCCAGCATGAAAACCAAAAAGAAAATTGGATGAAAAAAAACTGACCCTTGGGGCATACCAGCATCTCGATCGGGCCACGGGCATTCCAGCGTGAACCACAGTATTTTAATTGAAAAGGTAAAAATGCAGTTCTTTTTTGTATAAATCTACAGTATATCGCTTATGATGGTAATCGTAATCTTACAGTATGTCGCTTATGATGGTAAATGTTCGACTTGTCTCGTTGTTCCCTCAGGTGTCCCTCAGGGATCCGGTTTGGGACCACTCTTGCTTATATGTTATATAAATGATTTAGCAGAGCGCCTCCTTAACTGTAACTGTCATATATATGCCAACGATGTACAAATATACTCTATGTTTTCAAAACCACAAAAAGCTCAGGCGATTGACCATTTAAATAGAGAACTGAAAATAGTTCATACTGGGCAGAAGAAAACAAACTCTGCCAAAATCCAGCAAAAACAAAGGCAATGGTTATAAAATAAGGTAGGGCTAAGGAAAATCTTCCACCTCTCTTTCTCAACAAATCACCTATTGGATATGTGGACAGCATAAAGAATCTTGGCGTTTATTTTAATGAAAACTTAAGTTGGAATACGCATGTAACCAAAACAGTCTCCAAAATTTACGGGGCTCTACGCGGACTTAATCCAACTTCAAGCTTTCTTCCAGCCAATAAAAAAATGAAACTTGTGAAGTCTTTCCTACCAATTTTGTTTTATGGTTGTGAAATATTCACACAGATGGATTTTGAGTCAAAAAGAAAGTTGAAGGTTGCTTTTAATAGTTGTACAAGATATATTTTTGGCATAAGCAGATTCGAGCACATTTCTTCCTACTCCAAACAGATCACCGGTCTTTCGGTAGAAACCTACATGGAATATAGAACATTAACGTTTTTACATAAGCTAATTACAACGAGAGAACCCGGGTATCTTTTTGACATAGTTAAATTTGCCAGAAATCAACGAACACTACAACTCATTGTAATAAGACACAATTACGTTAACACCTCGAGATACTTCTTTGTACATGCAATTCAGCTTTGGAATGCTCTACCCGTCGATGTTAAGCTCCTTAACAATACACACACATTTAAAAATAAGCTTTTTAAATACTATGCTGTGAATCACCCTTAGTAATTTTGGTATTCTATTCCACCTTTTCTTCTTTTTTGTTCTATTTCTTTCTCCTCCCTTTTACCAGCATAACTTTTCATACGCACGCATTATGTTTATGTATTATTATTATTTACTGTCATTATTTGTTTTTAATTTAAGTTATTCGTTTAAAACTGGTATGGTATCTACTAGTTATAAATTGTCAAATTAATTTATTAAACATACATTTAAGCTTACTCATTTTCTGAAAGATGTTACAGTATCTTACTTGAGTTAAGAATTGGTTGAATTAATAAATAAAAATAAAGTAACATTCGTACTTGGAGTCGTCCATAAACACGAAGTTTGAATCATTCAGGTGAAAGTTTTAAGAAGACAACAATATTTTCCACAAAACATGAACAAGTGGCAAGTTAGAAACTTTCCCACTACAAAATTTTACGGACCTCTATCTTTTAGAAACACGTCACAGAATTATTTTATGACAACTCAATCAATTTTCAAAAGCAATTGATTAAGTATAGATATTTTCATTTCTTTGCAAACATTCAAGCGGATCCAAATCGATCGACGACCAACCGCACGAAGACCAATGCACCTCTCCCGCCTTCCGCGCACTAATTGAAATTCTTATCTGCGATCACGATAAATACTTGTTCAATCCACTTTCAATTTGACAGGCGATGTGACAGGTGACAAGTCATAACTTATGTGGTGTAGACAACAGCGACGACAAAACTTCCAAGCCATCGCTCACATCGTTGACATCGCTAGTCTCATCATCCGCCCACTGTCCCGCACTTGGGTAAAGGTATAACTGCTCAATTTTCTGAGTCGCGAACCCCCTCAAATAAAATCAACGCGAAGCGAACAATAGCAACACTGAAACAATAATTAATATTATTGTCTTTTAATTCGTTGTGAGCAACGTGCGCGGAATTCCTAATTACAAAAGTGGCAACAATTTGCGATTCTCCTTGCGACAATGCCAGTTGCCTGTGTCAGCCCCCTGGCATATACCACTCTTCATCCGCACGCTCGTGCAACAGCACCCGCGAGTGAATTATCTTCGAGTATAATTAGTCAAGGCAACGACAACGCAGCGCGGTGGCAGCGAAGAAGACAACGACGACGCTGAGCTGGCCCGCTTTCGCTATAAATTTCGTATGCAAAAATCGCGGCGAAGACACCCCTTAAATTAGAAACGAAGGATTAAAGTGGGCATTAATATTGGGCAGGGAAAGTTTTTTTTTGATCATGTTTTCACAGCACCCCGTAAATTTTGCACCACAACCGCACCATGCCACCGACCGCAGGAATCATTCATTTTGTCGCCATTACTCTTAGCCAGCTGCCACATTTGTTTCAACGCTCTGAGGAAACTTTGGTAGGTATATACGCAGTGACTTCAAAATGTCCGCGGTGTGCTTTTTTACATCCCGTTGGCTAGGGTGTTTGCAAAGTTGTTGCAATAAGAATAAAGTATACGGCACTGACTTTCTTTTAATGTAGGTACACGAGGTCATTTGTTGAGAGTCAACACCACGGTCTCAGAATGGATGATGCGAATAGTCCTATAGAAGCCTCTCGAACGACGAAGTAGCTAAATAGAGAAATCTTAGCATGAATTTGAATTCCAACGGTGAGGCTATGCTAGAAAATGTACTTAAAGTCAGAGCACACCCCTCAACTGCCAACTGGGGCATGGTAACGATGACTCGCAGGACGTGGGATCCGTTTCTCACAAGGCAGATGCTGAAATAATGTAATAATAAATATTAGCAGGGCCGCGCCGAAAAAGTCTTAGAAGGAACATCTTACTTGCTTTTTAAAATGTCCAATAAAAATTGCCGACACATTCTGGCCATAACTCTTCGGAATCCCATATAAATCACCCAATGTAATCCCTCATGCTATTGCGCCAAACCACCCTCTACACACAGTTTGTGAAACTTCGCGTCGTTGTCGTCCTCGTTGCTTTACCACACCATGCTGCTCCTGGGGGAGGGTTTTTCGTGCAAGAATTTTCGTTCAGCTTTTTTTGTTGTATTTTCCTGCGTTGGCTTCTATGCTTGCTTTTGGTCGCAACTTTGACATGAGTTTGGGTGGGTACGCGAGGCGCTATTTGGTTATACGAGGTTTGAGAAATTTACGAGTCAGGACACAGAATAAGTTTTTTTTTTCATTTCTAAGGCGAAATTTCCATTCCGAACGCCCTTACGAGAGGAGAATGGTCTGCGAAATGGGGTGAGATGTTATCGAAAATCATTAAATAGCCATACGTCTTCTTTTGGCCAATCCGCTTATGGCTTTCTATCTCGCTGTGTGGTTGTATATGTGAATATTCCAGAGGACCTTTTAGGTATTTGCATAAAAATGTAAAATAAATTACTCTTAAGGATCCTTTGAGATGTGTTTGGGCAAGGAAAATGGAAGAATGGATGGGCAAAATAAGAAATTTAGTTCAAAGGAATCTTTGGGCTTATCTTTTCTTCTCCTTATGTCCAGCATCTTTTCACGGATAACTGTAGGAAATCTGATGGATTTTGAAAGTACTTCCAAAATGGTGTTTGATTTCGGAACATATTGGAATTTCGTGTTGGAAGAGTATTAAAACTGCTTGTGTGCTGAAGGTGTCAAATAGTTTCAACATAATACCGGATTGCATATCTACTTGTTTCTAAAGGGTCCACCATTTAACGTTTTTTTTTTTCAACTATTGCTTATTTTGTGAGCGGTAACACTTAGCTCATGATTTGACAGATAATTAGTTTTATCCTGGTAAGAAAATCATGGTTATTTTGCAGAATGTGTGCGAAAATTGCGTACAGATTTTGGAAGAAGAGAAGCACCGTCAGCTCCGTAAGTTCGTTATCTTGTGAAAAAAGTGAAAGAAACTGACATCCTCATCGATAAACCAAATTGTGAAAGGCCAAAAACAGTGCGCCTACACCCGAGAAAATTGCTGGTGTGGCAGAAAGTGTGTGTGAAGCGCCATCAGCATCAATTCACCGTCGTTCTCAACAATTGAACATTTCGGAGAATTTCGGAACATTTCGAAAAATTTGACCGATCGTGTAGGCATTTTGAAGCAATTTGAATGAAATTATTTTCCATTATTAACCGGAAGGATTGTACTTTCAAATTAAAACAGAAATTTGAGAAAATATTCAGTCGTTTTTTTTCATAGCATTTTCAAAAAAAAAAAAGTTATATGGCGGACCCTTTATTTTAATTTTTTAATATCACCTTACAAAAAATAAAAAATAAATGGCCTACCATTAAAGTTTTCACCCAAAGTAAGCAAACGTCCGGTGGAAACAAAGTGGATTTGATGCTGAGTGCCTCAGGGCCCAGGACAAAACATTTGCTTTTCCACAGCTGCTGTGAAGATTCATCGCAAGATTTTTTAAACTCATGCACGGCGAACAATAAGAATATAAACATCTATTTAATTGTAAAAAAGTCACTACTTGATAAAAAAAAATATCACAGTTATCAATTCTTCAACATCAGCAGCAGACTCCTGGAAGGTGGTTAGGGCTGAGTCGTCTAACAAACTACATGCCACCAATTTTACAATCTTCAAAACTGAAAGATGCTCAAGTTTAAGCATCTCTCACCTCCTATTCAGTATGTCACGCCATTAGTCATCCTTGATGCTCCATTCACCATCAACGTAAGCCATCCTTAACGCAAAAAATAATAAAGACCCCGGTTGAAGATGAACCGGATCCCTTTCGAACTATACAAAAACAGTACAGCAGAATTTGTAGTTCTCACAGTAGAGTATAACAAAATTTTTAAAACACGTGTGGTTCCACGCAGCTTTCAGATATCAATAATTTTTCCGCTGCACAAAAAAGGAGATCTCAAGCTATAGGAGGATATCTTTCCTTAACATACCTTTGGTGAAGCTGTTCAGTTCGCTGCTTTTCAATATAGGCTTTCGCTATGAACTGAGGATAAAAAATAATTAAAAGACAAGTTCTAAGCAGGTTTTAGAAAGTAGTTCTTAGCCATCGACCATGTACCAAAGAATCTCGACCAAATTTATAATTATGCGCTTACAAATACTTCGAATCCATGGCTAAATACACCAGCATCTTCCAGGCGGAAATATACGCTATAGACAGATGTGTTCAATTCAGTCTTGACAGAAATTACAGGATTTGCGACAAAGCAATAATGTCCGACAGCCAGGTAGCCATTAACGCGCTAAAGGTCCAGATAGTCAGATCCAAACATCTATGATACTACCTACACAAGCTTAATGATCTGGGTAAGGTCAATAAAGTGACCTGGGTACCTGGCCATGTTGGAATAGAGGGGAACGCAGCGGACTCCTTGGCAAGACGAGGAGCAGTAGAACGCTTCATAGGACCTGAACCTTTCTGCGGGATACGGGAATACACCCTCCAGGAAGAATTCAGGAAAACAGAGAAGGCAAACCGAGCTTAGATGTGGGAAAGGCTTCAAGGTCTTAGGCAAGCAAAGAAACTTCTAGGGAACTATAACCAGAGAAGATTCAAAGCATGCATCGGCCTTAGTAAAAATAATCTACGCATTCTCACAGGGTTCCTAACGAAAGCATTATTGTAAACTCAGAGAACACTTAAGGGGAATTGGTGTAACGGAACCGTCTTGCAAATTTTGTGATGAGGCTAGCGAAACTCCGGAACACATTTTGCAATCCTGTGGGGCTTTAAACCACAAGAGAATGAAATGTCTGGCCAATACCAGATACCAGACAGAGAGATACCGACCTTGGACCTACTTCTCACTTTCAGATTCCTACGTGAAACTGGACTAGAGAATGTGCTATAAGGATGAGTTCTTTCAGCCAAGGCCAAACAGGGGCACATACCCTCGGTAAAGTTTAGTAATGAATTATAGTATGAGGAAGCTTCTTTGAGGGAAGTAACCTCTCCAAGACTTTAGGGGAATAGACCAACAGGTCGCAGTGCAAAACCTATCTTAATAATAATAATAATAATAAAGTATGCGCTTAAGGCAATCTCTATACGCAAATAAGGCAGGCTTACGTTTGGGATGGCGAAGTCATATCGAAAGAGTTTTAAACTACAATGCGAGTGGATCAGGGATGTTTACTTAGCGCGCTGTTGTTTATCTTGTTTATCAGTGTTATTCTGGACATTGTAGGAGATGGAGTCGAGTTCAAGCAAACTAAGATCCCTGCTTTTTTATGCGCTGATAACATGGTATTTTTACCCGACAGGATTGCAATTGATGACCAACAGATTAGAGCTATAAATAGAGTGGCGCAACAGTTCGAGGTGAACCAGGGCCAACTTCATGTATGCTGTGTGTGTTGATTTTTAACATCATAGAGGGCTTAAAATGTTTGTCAGGCCCTCGAGGAGACGGGGATCGTGAAAAAGAATCTGTTATTTGTTTTCATATGGTGTCGCACGGTAGAATTTAAACCACCTCCGGCGTAGTAGGTAAGCACATACACTGACCACTACGCCAGACTACTACAGACCACTACGCTAGAGACGTATTGCAAAAGCTAGGAGAACGCTTTGAAGCGGTTCGTGAATACAAGTATCTTGCAATCCTTATTACACCAAACATAAACCTGAGCAGATATCTCGAAGCTAAGTTGTTGAAAGCTTAACGCGCAGTCGCGAATATCTGGAGTCGTTGCCTTAGCAATAAAAATGTGTCGCACTCAGCTGAGCGGATATATTTTCAGGCAACTGCAGCTGATTCTCCTGTATGGGGCACTAGAATAGGGCTGCAAAAGATAAGAGTCAGTGGATAAATGCCGGCGTTATTTCTTGAAAAGGAGTGTTCAGGCTCCGGAGTAGCTCCCCTTACTCATGTTACATTTCGAGACTGGAACCCCACCTATATAGGGGGTGAGACTACCAAAAATGATTTTTACACACGTCTTTCCAACAAAAGGGACAGCAAAATTTCAAAATTTCGCATGCAGTTCTTTGGAGTGCCTGTTTGGAGATTGAAAAAGTCATACGCATTCTGAATGACGGCCATGGGGATCTTTTCTATATAAGTATATGCATCACGAGGGCTCTGTGCTACAGGCAACATAATTTAAGGGGGACCCACAAAGCAGCCTCAGGCTTCGGCTTCGCCCCGATACGATACGTCGTGAATTTAAAACTACGCTACGTGAATTTAAAAATACGCACATAAAGACGAAAGCCCTGGTAGCTAGTGTTGTGTACAACACTAGTGTTGTGTACAACACTTATGTGGAACATGGTCCGAGTAATTATAATAAAAATACCCAATTAACAGCTAAAAATAACTCAATCAGAAATTCTGCGCCATATCCATGCAGCACCAACACACTATAGATCCGAAAATAAACTGATTGACTTCGTGTGTGCGCTCGATATCACCCCCCATTTGCTTCAGACGAAGAAAAAGTTCAGCACACTTAAACTCGGAGCTTTTTTCGGAGCCTCATTACTTAGTAATACGTTTACTCTTCACGCACTCTTTCTCTTTGCAAACAAACTTTTGAAGCCGAGCTTCAATGTCTTAGGAAACACTGAAATCGTATAGCTGAACTTGTAAACATCAAGCCGAGCCCAGGCTGCTTTGTGGTTCCCGCATTACCTAATTGAAGAAAATTTTTAATATCCTCTTTCTGTATCTACCCAGCTACCTAGCCTTCTTTTGAATTTTTCTTTGTCCCTTTAAATACCACAACACTTAAAATTGGAGTTTTACAGAAGTTAGTTAATTGTTTAAATAATAAGAAATTATAATGTTAAACTTTTCTCTTACGAATATGGTAGACGGCAAACTACGGCCATCCCAAAATAGACTAACAAACTTAAACTCTTCTATATTGCAAGCTTGCTAAAACATATTTTACAACACATTTCCTTTTTTCTAATCATTTAATTTTCCCCATCAGGAATTTACCCTACTCTACCTATGCTTTGATATCTTCTACCTTCCAAAAAGCCTTGCCCAAGATAAACTTTTTGACAGGCACGGCCGTAGTTTCTATAAAAGTTACTTAGAACAGGAACAGTTAATAACTGTCAAAAATAAATAATTTTAGAATATTAACAACGTTTTTGCTGAATTGATACAAAACCGAATTTCCGTTTTAAAAAAATTATTCGAGTGTTTGTTTGAAAACATTCTGTCACATCAAAGTCAAACAAGATATTATATTTAAGACCTTTCATTCACATAAATTGGACCTTATGTATGCTAGACTTGAACGCCTTGCTCTTATTTTTTGCTAATTAATTGTTCCAAAAAACTCAAAATGATAAAAGTACTTCAACTTTGTGCTCCCAACGAGGATCATTATGAAAAGCCAGGCGAATTTTGTCCATTAATAAATCATACACTGTGTTCTGACTTACAAGAGTCGGTTGAAGATGAAGCAACTTTAAACCAGCAAAACAATAACTATAACAAATGAGCTCTGGATGAAGCAAGTGTTACCCTAAATCAGTATCCTGAAGAAAAACAAGTTGAAATCAAACTAAACATTTTCTTATACCTCAGCTCGTCGTGTCTTGCTCCACACTTTGATACATGATACTTATACCTTCAAATAAAATAACTCGATATACCAGACAACTCCGGGGTGTGTCACATCTTTTTGTTTCGGACATTTGTCAGAAATTAATCATGTTCTTGTTTGGGACATTTTGATTAATCTATCTGGCACTCTACAGGTAATAAAATTAACGAAAGTCTCACTCCAAACGACCACCATGGACCGCACCAAACGCGCAAGGTGAGATGACACACCAAAGATACACACATTAATAAGCGATCGCCAGCGAGTCCTTCTCGAACTTGAGGCTTCAGCCTGTGGAGTCCATCTCTTTCTCGTCGAGTTTCAAGCCGGCCGGCGACCATTATTTAGTACAAGTCAGAAGGCCGCGAGTATAACAGCCTTCAAACCTGCAGGTGGTTGTTGTGTTATGCTAGCTATATACAGGGCTTGTTGGTTGGCTCACTGACACTTGATTAATAAGCGTCCACTTAAGAAAAAAAATTCCAAACAGAAAATGGCATGGATATAAATTTTACTTGTATTTTTGGTGGCAAGTGGTGTGTACACCTTAATGCCGGGCCGAATGAAGGATTATCCCTGAGCACACACATGTATGTGAGTGAGTGAATATACATGTAAACATTACACACTTTTCGTGCTGATTCCTTGAGGCTAATTAAATAAGAGTGTTCCCAGGCCCGAGGTGTGGCCTACACTTATGCGGAATCATTAATCATTTTAATAACATCGCTTAACAGGGGAACCTACTTTTCGCCAACATTGAGAGAGTATTGGAATATGATGCGGTTTTTAACAATATGACTTTTAGAGAAATACGTAGGAATATGTCAGAGGGCATAAATTGATTTGTTTTTGTTCAAAATCGGATTTGTTTGTGAAAGAACTTAGACAAATAGCTTGATACTTCTTTATTCTCTGAACTTGGGTTTGATGGAAGTGAGTGTTGACTATGGCCGGGAATATTTTCGGGCATAAACCACTTCACTGTAGTGGGACTGCGTAGAGGTGGGGTACCCCACCTACCCCCTTCTTTATACTTTAAGTCTTACTGACTCTAGAATGCAGTCTTCCCTTTTATGTATTAAAAAAATGGCCATAAACTTAATGGGACTAGTTTTGTAGCTACCTTATAAATTTGGAATATCATCATTAGATACACCAAATACGCTCTTTTAGACAAACGTTGTAGATTTCAACAAAAAGGTCTAAAAATACATTTTTTGCGATCATTACGATCTATTGTTACGATCTACTCTAAGACTCTTCGCTCCCAATTTTTTATTTCTATTTCAATAGGGTCATTGTATACGTACTTGCCAAATATAACTAGGTACAAGTTTTTTTTTTCAATTTGGATCAAATTTAAGCCCGATATAGAAGACTTTTAGCCGGGACGTATTGTCCCATTGGTAGTTATCAGTCGGATCTATACATCCCAATGGAACTGAAAAAAAAATAGTTTACCTTTCGAAAAATTCAGTTTTATTGGAAATTATAAAATTACTAAAACATTTTTCGTTGTCTTATGTGCAAAATATATTATTGATGGTAAAATGCAAAACACGTTATGCACAATGCTCTCTTGCAACTCGCACAAATAGTTTTAGTCCGTTTGCGGAACTCTGGACGTAACGTCGCCTTTGTGTGTTGACTTCTGGCATGTGCTCTCCGACATTTAACATATGTTTGCCTTTTTTCGATGGACAAACGGAACTCCTTCGTTTGAGGGTTCCTAATTTCTCCTTCCCGATACCTATCCTTCAGCCAAGGAGACGAGGAACTGGAGAAGCTCCAGATTTTTATGGTGCAATTCAGAGTAAATTACTGGAGCGTTCACAACTGCTATATTCAATATCTTGAAAAAAAAAACCCTCTTCCACCACTTAGCAGATCTTCGATCTAAATTACAGATGGAGATTTTTTGGTAAGCCAGGTCCACTCCCCCCATTATTTCATTATAGCTCTGAATTGCAACTATAGATGGTATAGGAACTTCAATTTTTTTAACGCCTTTCATTTTGCGAAAACCTTAGTGATTACCGGTGGGTGGCAGTTTGACAAAACTATTAACTCCTTGGAATCAACCCACTTTGCAGCTAACACTCCACCATTGCTAACTCTGAAGTCCACCTGGTATTTTTTCAGTTTGTTAGCAAATGTTAGAAGATTTTTTTTCTCTATTTAATGACGGTTCCAGCAGCATACTCCAGGTTTTGCAACACATCGCATCACATCGCATCCAAATTTTAATTCCGCGCTTTATCGGTTTTAACCGTTGATGCTGTTTTAAAGAAGATCTGCCTTTGAATTTTGTCATGCTTTCGTCTATAGACTGGCATGGCGAATCTGTTCTTTAGGCTATAAAAGTGGTTTTTACACAATTTACCAACTCTTCAACATAATACAGCAAGGTGTCGGTTTTGATGGGTTATTTACGTACATTTTTAACAATCTGAAACCGGTTTCTTGATAAAGCATTTTTTAATGACAAATTGCCAAGAGACTGATTCATGCTCTAATAGTCTTGCATTTTTGGTAATCTGTTATAGCTCATGACCAGACAAACACCAAGAAAAGCGAGAATTTCATACTTGTCGGTTCTTGGGAACTTCTGGCGTGATTGCTTTTCCAGAATTTCAGTTCTTTCATTCGTGCATTCTGCTATAAACATGAGCAAGCTTTAGGGGAAGAACTTGTAGAAAATATCTACCTCAGAGGAACCCCTATTGACGTTTGTTGTGATGATGGGCTGACGATCAATAGGAACTTTTTTGGGTGGCACATAGGTTAAAACTGAGCTTTACCATAATATAGATACATGTTTTGTACATGACTTGAAGGCTGGTTAACGCTTTTCCTTTCACCTGGTAGCTGAGCCTCTTCAATCTCATCATTCGGGTCCTCGGCTATACAACTTGTTTAGATAAACAAACACGCGAAACGGTTAAAATAGCGGATAACAAGCATGTCAGTAACCAGAACTACACCAATGGGATAATTTTATATAGTATTTTGTTTTAATCGTGACTTTATGGAAAGCTTCGAACTTTGCTTGGGCCATAGATCCCAATGGGAGCGAAATTGTAAAATATTAAAACTATATAGGTATTATGCTCGATTTTAATACATAAAAGAATATAAAAATAAATAGAGTGGCGAAACAGATCGATCTGCTGCGTGTGTTTATTTCTTCGCATAACTTCAAGGGGAGAATATTCAATGGGAGCTTATTCAGTAATCTCAAACAATATCGAATACGAAAATGTATTTTGAACAGTCATTAATAATAATAACCAGTGAGTAACTGCAACAGTATGTACGCAGAAGTTACAGTCCGTAAAACGGACCGTTGAGTAACCCATCCTATCCCACATTGTAAAATGCTGATGTAAAATCAGTAATGGTATTCATTACATTGTTTTTTTTTTAATTTCTTCTCTCAGGAAAGACGAACCGCTATAACACTGAAACAGTGCTCCGAGAGAATATATTTGCTTACTTTATTTTTAAAAGTTTGCAGTATATTATAAATAATATGTAATAAAGTATATTATACTTGTCCTATAGCAGAAAAAATCTTGAAATATTGTAGTGCGAGGTGTTTCGAGGTGAACATGCGAAACTAATGAGCGCTTAACGCTTGCCTTGTAGATCGAACAAAAGAAGAGTTTTCAGGAATTCAATATGAATAAATTTCTTTGAAGATATAAGTTAAATAATTCTACCAATAATATAATGTTAATCATAAATTTTTTTAATGATATAACGAATGGTACTGAAGCGAGTAGTGATGCTGGTTATTTACTATTATTCTCACTTAAAACACATTTGGTAGGCTCAAACAAAAGCAGATTTATTTTTTTAAAAACCCCTTGATGCCTGCCAACATTTTATAACGTTCTTTACCTCACAGAGGATCTTGCATCAACTGATAGCGTATCCGTTTAGGTATACCTATATGTTTATCAGTCTAGTTTTTATCTTTTCATCACGATGACAACTAAGAATTTGTTACCCAACTTTTCGCAGTCTCTCCAACACAAATCTTAAAATAATTTGTAAGACTCACTCGCCAAACGAGATCTCGTAACTCATTTTGGTCACCATGCTGTGGTCATGCAGAGGTGTGACAGCCTAAGACGCCGACCAAAGCCACAAGAACTTGAAAAAAAATTCCATAAACGATGAACCATATACCATCAGCCAGCCATAAGCGCTCTAAGCTTATCTGATTCAAGCGTTTCGCTTTCGCTCTACACACCTTGCATTTGGTCAGATGATAAAAAGTCAAAAGAAGGAAATCTTATAATTTCACATCAGGTATCAAAAATAAAATCTTCTTTTTCAAAGTCCCAAAAATCCAAGGAGATCTCTTATATCATTTTTCAGCGACTTTTTTTATTGTTCGCTTTTTATCAAGAAACAGTTTTTTTTTTGTTTTGTTCAAAATGAGTGTAAAAAAATGTAGGTTTATATGCATCTCTTAAGGGGAGAAAAAGAAGTAAGAAAAGGTTTTAAGTTGATGTAAACAACGTTAAGAAAAGTTGCAGCTATAAATCAACCACCGAAATGTTATTCAGAAAAGTCTCTGATTTATTATAGGAATTTTGTTGAGTCTTTTTTTTTATGTGATTGTATGTGTCTGATGGTACTCGCACTATGACGTGTGTTGTGTATTGAAATAACACAGTAGAATGTGCATCCAGCTATACCAATGTGCTTACTGAGGGTATATTCTAATAAAATAAAAAAACAATGTAATATTTTTAATGATGAAATACTTTTGAACTGATTTAAATTTTAAAAATAATCAAATAAGTATGAAAAATAAAGCGAATGTTCTTTTAGTACTTGGAAGTTAAATACAAATGCCATCAAAGTAACGTTGATAGGAGAAGCGTATCCCAGAAGTCAAATTTTCGATTTGACGTTTATGGCGGTATGGTCTTTCCTACCTGAGACACAAGAAAGACGAAATCTGGTGTGCTTTTATACTCCGAAAAAGGCAGAGAATCCAACGAGGGCAGTTTTTTCTAAGCAGAAATAGCGGTTGAATTACAGTTTGAAAATTCATGGGAAAAAAGATCAAAAGTTTTTTAATACCTTTTTTAAGAAGACAAGCAGGCAAGAACAAGAAAAGCGGAACTTAAGTCAAATAGATACCAAGCTTTAATGAAAATACTACATTTTTTGAAAACATTGAAAAGTTTCTGAGAAATGAAGAGTTGAAAATGGGTGACGTTTTTCAAAGTGTTTGAGGAAATAACCTTTGAACCAGTTTATTATTATTATTTTTTTATTGTATTGTTTATTTTATTCAATATTACTTATAAATTCAGTTTACAGTAAGAAAATTATTTTAATGTAAAGTAAAAGTAATATAAAATAATAATAAGAACGTTCAGAAACTTAAAGTTGGTGTGGAATGTCCATGAAAATGTACACAAAGAAGAACTGACGTGAGTTTTGCACTGTGACCTGTTGGTCTATTGTGCCCCCAACTAAGCCTTGGAGAGGTTAATTCGATCAAAGCAGTTCCCTTCACATTATAATTCATTACTAAATTATACCAAGCGCATGTGCTCCAGTTTGGACTTGGCTAAAAGAACTCATCCTTTTAGCACCTTCTCCAGTCCAGTTTCACGTAGAAATCTGAGAATGAGAAGTGGGTCGAAGGTGGGTATTTCTCTGTCTGGTATCTCGTATTTGTTCAGACATTTTATTCTCCTGTGGGGCTAACTGGATTGCAAAATCTGTTCTGGAGTTTTCCTTGCCTTATCGCAAAATCTGCAAGAGGGTCTTCTATTACACCAATTTTATGGTGTAATAGAAGACTTATTATGCCTTATTTTGAATCGCTTTGCGTACAAAGACAGTATTGAGCACACTAAAGTATTACAAAGTTAACCAAATATTTCAAATCATATTTTAAATTTAAATGCTGCTGTTTTAAGGCATATGCGAAGAAAAAATCGCAAAAATTCATGAAAAAACGTGTAACTAACCCCCCTTATCACCGGTCTTGTTTGGACAAATCTTATAAAAAAATCAGACATATCACAAAAAAATCCAAAATTTTAATAGCGAATTTTATAGTTTCAAAATCTTCTGAGATCTAACTCAAAAACAGAAAAGCATTTTCAAAAACTGTTTTTTAATATTTTCTAGCGATCTTGTTCAGATTTAGTTTAGTTAGTAAAGGAGATTGTTTTACCGTTTTCGCAAAAACTGTTGGCCATAGAACTAAAAAAACTTTTAATGCTGGCGCGAGTTGTTGCGCTATTGGAAAAAGATCTAACAGGAACTGAAAAAAAAATCAAAATCGTTCTTTTATGTGAGTAAGTGCAACAGTGCGTATATAATAGCTTCAGTCCGTCTGTAACGGACTGCGGTATACCCTATTCCTATTCCTATTCTCCTTTCCATTCATATTCTCCTTTCCATTCGTTAATTTTCTTGTTTTATATCCCCGTCCCGTTACCATTTATGCAACATTTTAAATAGAAAAAAAGCCTTCCTTTTAAGTTTTTGTTCACTTTTTTTTTTAAAGGTGCGTGGCATGTCTAACCCCTCTAACCGAAAATCAAGATTAGCATAGAAAAATCCAAGTTTGCGACTGAAATTTACGCAAAACTGTAATTTTTTGGTTCAAATTCAATAATTTTGTGAAATTGACCTCTACAGATGGGCGTGGCCGAAAGCTTTGTATGAGCTAAATCTGAAATTGTATTTGGTGTTCTTTATGTGGTAAATTTTATTTCTCATTCTATACTCAGTAAAGCTAAAAAGCAGTCGAAATCCATGTTTTCTGGAAATTTATAGCTTTTTATTGGAAATGTGCCTCTAAATATGGGTGTGGCTCAAAACTTTTTGTAAATTTAATGTAGACCTTAATATTTCCTTCATAACATACTTCGTAAAAATTTTTCGATTTGGAACAAAAATGTTGAATAAATTGCATTTGAACAATTACTCTTTAATTCGATGTCCAAATAGAATTTTTTGGGTAAAATTCAACAATTTCGTAATATCAACCTCTAAACATGGGCGTGGCCAAAAACTTTGAAGGAACGAAATCTAGCATAGAACCCGGTGAAGCTTATGTGCTAAATTTTATTTCGTGATGTGAAAAATTTTTTCGATTAGGAACGAAAATATTGAATAAATTGCATGTGAAAGATTACACTTTCAATCGATGCCACGCCCACAAGGGGCCGTCTGCGTACTTATTTTTTTTTATGACTTTCAATCATTGGAAGATGCTTAATTATAAATTTCAGCTTTTCACAACGTTTTACAGTCTTGTAAGCACCGGAGGTTGTTGCACTTTTAAACCGATTGTGGGCGTGTATGTGGGCGGATTTAAAAAATTTATACAGTTGTATTGTTTCGGATGACAGAGAGCTTACGCACAAAATTTCAGCTTCCTAGCTCAAAATTTAAGGCCTAAAAATTGGTGACCTACGGACGGACGGACGGACATAGCTCATTCAACTCAGAAGTCGGTCTCGATCATATGCCCTTAAGGTCTTGGGGGTCTATCGTCATTATTTCTCTATGTTACATTTTCGCCTGTATCAAACTTAATATACTCCATTCCTGTGGAATGGGGTAAAAAAATTAGAAAAAAGGTCAAAAGCAAGTATATGTCTTCTCCTCTAGCTACCGAACGGTATAAAGTATAGCTTTGAAATAAATAACGTGCAAGTCCATCTTCTGAGATTTCACATTCAAAAGCAAACTTTAAATATTAAAATATTAAAAAACTTCGAAGATTTCACTCGAAGATGGAAAAGTTTAAATTTCTTAAAAGTTCAGACAGGAACACTTATAAGAATGTGTTCGCTCTCATAAGACTTTTTTTTTTAATGGCGGCAAAATCTCCAAACTTGGACCCTTGTCTATTCATTTTCATTTAAGGGATACCCATATGTGAGACCTGTCGTTTGACTGAGTCATTCGCCCTGCCTTTCTGTTCCAGTACCGCGACCAGCACCAAGCAAGACAAAGTAGCTTACAATTTAAATGAATAAAAGACTTTCTCATCTTAAAAACCTAAAGGTTAAAGCTCAGGAATAGCTCAAAATATCTAACAGACCGGAAGATATGAACTTTTTATAGGCTTTGTAAAGATTTTCTGACACTAAGCAAATTTTTACAAAAGAAATTTTATTCAAATATTCAAAAAATGAGCGAAAATGTACGAAATGTACGAAAAACTCGTACCACCTCCAGAAAGCAAATTTGATATTGGCCTGGTTAAACTAAACCTCCAATCTGAAACTTAATACATAAACCTGGCCTCGACAGCATCTCTCCTATGATTCTGAAAAAAATGTTCCTTAGTCACTTGTAAACCTCTGCCTAAAATTTTCAACCGATGATTGTGCTCTGGAATTTTTTTTGAAGAATGGAAACCGTCCTATCTTATGCCTATCTTCAAATCAGGTTCAAAAAACAAGGTTGGAAATTACAGAGATATCTGCAAACTACCGCTTTGCCTATAAGCTTTTTGCATATTTCTGCTGAATTAGGTCAGTGGTAGCTCTACAACCACTTCTTTGGCTTGCTTCTCCCATTACACTGTAAATGCCTTAGGAGGATGGCTATCAAGTGGACTGTGGTTTTACTGACTTCAGTAAGTCCTTTGACCCGGTCAACTTTAATATTCTGCTAAAAAAGTTGAATTCCTTGGGTTTCATTCGGTAATACTTAAATGACGGGCCTCTTACTTGATTGGCATAGAAAAGAAAGAGTACAAATACGTGATATTCTCTCTCGATCATTTGACTCTGACGACCTCAACTTTTTTAAAATAAAAAGAATCTTTTGATAACGGGCTCTTGGAATACGATGTTAGAAATGCGGGTCACTGGGTCTTCAAGTAATGGTCTACGCTTAAACATGAGTAAGTGCTTTATCATTAAGAGTTTATTCTGTCTTCAGTTTGAATCGAAAGCAATAATAGGTACTATATTACAGAAAGTGGAAGAAATTAAGGACCTCGTGGTGCTAGTTGATTCACGGTTTACTTTTGAGTTTCATATCGACTACATCGAAGCTAAAGCAAATCAACTCGCCGGATTTAAAAAAAAATAGTAAAGAATTGTCTGATCGTCGTGTCATTATTTCACTTTTTATTGCTTTAGTTAGACTTCAGCTTGAATATGCCAATGGAATTTGGAAGCCATTTTACATTATTCATTCTGATTGTCTTATTGTCTTGAAAGATTTTAGAGGCGTTTCACTAAATATATTTTCATGAATATGCGATGGGACTTTGAAATTACTCACTTGATACGTGGTCTGTTTCTATGTATTTCAACTTTTAAATTGAGACCAAAGTCTCATGACATCATGTTCATGGGAAACTTGTTATGCTACCACGTTAAATATCCTTCTCTTTTATTGCTAGTCCCGGATCTTTGCCCCTGTCTTTTGAAGGGGCAAATGAAAAAACTTTTTCATAATTGAGAAAAATTATTTTGGTGAAGCAACAAAATTTTTCTTAGTTTGGAATTAAAATACAAAATATTGGTAAACTGCAAAAACCAATACCTCTTACATAAATACTTAAATGGCTGAAAATTATTCACTGTCCATTTTAATTTTTAGATAATTAAAATCATCCCTTAAGGATTTAGAAATCAAACGTAGACTTTTCCTCAAGGTAAACTGCAATAATGAAGACAAGCTTATTAACGGGCATGGGCGTTGTTACTACGAAATAATGTGCATCAAGAAGTAACGTAAAGCAAGAAGTGGAAACAACTTACAAAAATAGGTGAATTTTTAATATTGACAATGATTTTGTTAAAGCGACAGTCTAAGTATTGTTTCTGGTGATTGTTATTGATTGCGGTGAGCTTTGTTTTCGTTTTGCTTTTTGCCTTTGTGCTGCTTTGGGGCGGCAACTCACCCTGATGGATAGGAGTGGTGCCGAATTTTTTGGGGGTAAGATAGCGCATAAAAATATTGTCTTTTTTGAACTTAAGTGGGCGAAATGCCACTTAAATAAGAAAATACCGACAAGAAAAATTAATTTTGCTCAATCTGGCCAAGAAAACACTAATTCCCTTCGCCTGCGGAGTATTTGAAGCATTATTTCACCTATACCAGGAAGAAAACTGGCTAAAATATGCAAAGTTTTATAAGTGGCACAAATGAAAAATTTGCAATGAGTGCGGATAAGACCTTCGTCACGTCAAAAAAAAAAGTCAAAACAAAGATAACGCAAAACTTTAACTTAAATTGTTACTGCAGCAACTCACCCGTATATGACGAAAGAGATGCCGCTTTTAATATAATTTACATATATATTTTTTTAATCAAGTAACTTATTTTTGTCCTTTTTTTTCACTATTATTGGTAGAATCCCAACTAACATTTTCTCTCTCATAACACTCTACGAGAGTCTTATGAGAGTATTCTCCAAGAGCTTGCCTCTTGGAATTTGTCTCTCATAGAGTAC
Source organism: Neoascia interrupta (assembly GCA_947623515.1). Lineage (NCBI taxonomy): Eukaryota > Metazoa > Arthropoda > Insecta > Diptera > Syrphidae > Neoascia > Neoascia interrupta. The sequence goes on along the minus strand of OX392464.1, from coordinate 33,845,087 downwards.
TACGAGAGCGCTTAAGAGAGTCTTACGGGAGTTAAATGGCCCCACTTATGGGAGTTATTTGATCTGATAAAAAGTCTTAAACTCTCCTTGCAAGAGTTATTCGGTCTCATAATAAGACAATAAGTCCTTCTTATGGGATGTGAAGACCTAGTCTTGTTTGACAGAGAGAGAAACATATAACAAACAATCTTCGTGTCATCTTTATCATTGTGTGCCAAAAATGCTTTAATATAAAGTAAAAAAGAGAACAATGTATACTTCTAAAAGAAGGTGTTATTTTCAATGCACTGTTTGATGGTACACCATTATCATCAACATTATTGACTTTAATAATATTTTTTCTGAGGTTATATATGCAAGAACTTTGTGCAACTGAAAATTTATCTGCTAAAGTTAACATTTTACTTCGATAAAAACAAAGCACCACGAAAACAATCAGCTTAAAAAAAAACTATAAATGATAGCTCATCGCTCAACATCATTGCCGCGTGCACATGAATGAAGGAATATAAAGATTACAGCATACGCATGTTATGACATTTGCTCGCTAAAGTAAATGCTAATCTGACGTCATTGGAGTTGACTGTGGGTTTGTTTGCAAGTAGAAAATTTCAGTCAATCCATGCTGGCTAACCAGCATGTTCGGCATGTTCCAGCATGTCCAGCATGTTCAGCAATTTTCGATGACGATTTGTGCTGCAGAGATACCTTCACTTTTTTCTCCACAAAGAAATGCAATAGTTAAAAAACTACTGTCACCGCAAGCACACTACGTACTGGCAAAATTACTTTTGACGGATGGTGGAACGCCATTATTTTGAATTGACATGAATAGGTATTTTTATCAGCCATCCGGTCTCAAAACAAGAGTGTTAGGCTGAAAAGAGTATTTTTATGAGTACTTCGATACTTTGACTCTCATAAGGATGCTCCTTATAATACTTTTACTCTTTGAGAGTAAAACGAGAGTTGAACTCACATAACAAGAACCAAATATGCTCTCATAATGGAAGTTTACGTTTTTTTTACTCTGGTAGCTTTTTACCCTTCTAATGAGAGTGAAATTCAATCTAATCAAAAAAAATTATGTTCTGAGAGTACTCAAGAGTTTTACGAGAGCCTTATGAGAGGTTTTTCTAGATTTGTAGAGCACATCTCTCGAGAGTATGTTTGTTGGGATATATACCAACGTTATATTTAAAATTCATAAAGATGTAATTTTTCATTTATTTCTAAGAAAAAATGGAATATTTATAAAAGTGCGGCAACTATCCGGTAACTACCCTACCTTGACCAAACTTGAAACCATCGTGTGATCGCCATTTTTTCAGCGTGTCATTTAAATGACCTACGCCGAAAATTTTTAAATAGCATTCACTGTGCGTCGTTATTTTTGGGACCAAAATGGCGAAGAAGGTCATTTAAATGACGCACCATGTGATCGCCATTATTTTAATGACAAGTAGGCACTTATATGGCGCACGAGCTTGCTTTTTTTCATGACGACACAGCGTCATTTAAATCCCTCGAAATAATGACCGTGTAATCTTAGCTTAACTAAGACATAAAATCAAACGAAAATTTCCGTCATTTAAGTAAAAAATTACAGAACGGATTTCGTATTCTGACATTTTTAGTATGCCGTCATTTAAATGACTCGAAAAATAAAAGAAATGGCCAAGTGCCAAAAAATGGCGATCCCACGGTCATTATTCTATGTCATTTAAATGACTCAAAAAACCGTCATTTTCTCCGGCATTCTTAGAGTCATTTAAATGACCCTAAAAGTGGTGATCACACGAAGTGTAATTTAAATTACGGTTGTGTGACGCGACTCTGATGTCAGAGCGTCATTTAAATGACGCGAAATAATGACCGCGTAATCGTATCTTTAAATCGGTTTGAATAGGTGATAGTAATACTATCGGTTTTCGTGAATTCGATATCGTTCAAAGCGATTTAATGTGGGGCATAAACGAGGAATATGATGACAACAATCAGCGAAATAGCTTGTTACATTTTATTTTCACTTGCATTTAAATAAAATTTCTTAATTTCATAATTTCAATTCAGTGAAAATACTTCAACAAAAGGCTGTTAAATAATTTCCACTTTCTTGCATTTTTGATTGAACTTATCGTCCGTTGAAGTTTTAACAAAATGTTACATTTCTTAGACTTTGCTAAATTAAATTATGTTTAAGAGCTATAACAGTCAGCAAAAAAAGATACATTGCAAATATATACTACACATCATCGGGGAATTAACCGTCTTAGCCTTACGGAGAAATAGAAGCCATTACCTACGAAAACTCTATATACACATCGTTCGGCGGGGCAAGTAGTTTTTAATAGATAGCATCCGGTCATGTTGGAAACAGCACTTCGTTAAAAACATGTTAAAGGTCTCTGCATAAACAGTCTCGATTTGAATATAGCAGCTAATAACAGAAGCTCCAAATGTGTTTTTTGCAGTAAAACACGCCTTTTTTGTTGGCTGAAGCTACCTCTTACCACCAAAAATGTATAGAATTTTTACATTTTAACTCATATAGTCGCTTAAAAAAGGATAAATACAGAACAGATAACAGAAAACTGGAAATGAAAGTGGCAAACGATTAACCGTAGAGTGCATGGAATACTAATATATTTAACTCGTATCCCACACGACCATAAAGATAACACATCCGAACATTCCTCACTCCCACATTAACCCTTAGCCGTGAGTGTGTTACCCTCTTAATTGTATAATTTCGTTTGCCAGCAATTATTTGATAACAATTTACAGAGCAAGCTCCGACTTAGCTCCTTCATAATTCTTCACTCTGCAACGCTATCCCCATGTTACCTTACGTTTCGACCTTTTCGCAGTCACACTTTAAGTTGTTGCCTTGCAGCTAAATACTCTGCAGATTCACCTGACACATGGCCACACAATGGGGTGTTGTTTTGACCACCGACTAGCCGCATACCTACTGCACTCGCAAAAAAGGATCGAAGGTTTTCCCCGCACTGCCTTCGCCAATTATATCTATGCTTCACATGAGCATGACTCCCGACCCAAGGTTGACTGTGTGCATCCACTAGGAAGTCACTTTTAATTTTTTATTTCCTGTTCGTCCTGGCCAGACCGGAAATCTTTATCAGCCACCACCCGCGCACCCTTTGGTAAAGTAAATTTTTATGGGTATAGCAAGAGGGTTCGGGCAACCGGTTCGACCTTAATTTTTGTCCTTTCCTGCTTTTATCCTCTCAGCTCGTTTTGTTAAACCAATGTTGTACTTTGTAGGTGTCCTTATGGAGCAAGATGGGTCTCTCGTCCCTGCGAGGAGAAGCGGGCGTAAGTTAGGAGCAAACTTTAATTCGCCGTTTGATTTATGGGTCGGACTCCTGATCTGAATATTAATCAAAAAGTTCACCTCTCGATATGCAGCGAAGGAAAGGAACTCGCGTTCAAACGCTAGACGGTTCCTGTTGTGTGTCATTGGGCTATTCCAAATTTGCCTATAGATACCTACCACATCCTTGAAAGAAAAAAAAATATCCCTGTCATCTCAAAAATACTTTGTTCATAAATCAATAAGTGCCTCTTCGAAGGACGACGACACAGCTGGTTGCGGGGACACGCCATCAGAAAGGGGAAAACGAGCAAAAAGTGATCAACGCGGTGGGTATTTGAGAGGCGATGGTATTTACCAATTTCCTGACACACAATAAACAACAATTATTGTGTCCTTTCGAAGGGAAACTTGATCATGACAAATAATTCCCTCTCCGCCATCGCTGGGCCAAACAACATTTCTGCCCGGAATGGACTACGCTGGGGGGAAGCCCAAAACAAGAACAAAAAAAAAATAAATAAACCAAAAGAAGAAAACTTTAAACCGAGAAAGATGAATGAGCTGCTGGTTGTTATAGGACGACGATTCTCTGTGGAAGGAGGTGTTCCTGGTAGGACACTGGGTATTAGTCGAATGGTACAATGAAGGGCTCCACGGGGAAATGGGAAATCTTCTGAAACGAAAAGCCAGCGTATAACTATCTTAATGGCTTTTCTCAGCTTGGCGGCCGTTAAATGTGATATTAATTAATTGGACACTTAAATTAATGACATTTTCAGTTGGGTGTTTCTTTCTGTGTGCACACACTAAGACGATTTTGATTAACTGACACAAAAGTGAACCGACGCGAATGACACAAATGAACTGACGCTCGTCGAACATTATATTTACCTGGTTTTTGACTGAACTGAATGGATTTTTACCTATTTGTTCAGTGGAGTAGTTCATGTTAAGGTGTTTTATGGTGTACGTCCTGCAGACTGGTCAGTAACTATTGTATGCTTGTAGAAGATCAGTTTACAGTTACATCAGTTACATCAGATTACAGATCAGTTTTCAAGACACGGTAGGTTTAAGTAAGTTTGCATTGTATACCATATTTGAAACCAGATCACTAAAGTTTGAAATTTAATCCACAATAGCAATCACCATTGACCGCCAATTTCGAAAACTTACAGATGTGTACGACCTTGTGGAGTGCTGTGCCTAGTTTACTCTTATTTTGAGACTGACACTAGGTACCTATCAATACTATTAACCTTACCTTCATTGGCATTAATAAGCCGTTCTAATAGTTTCAGAATAAATGAAAATGTAAATTCTGAATCGCACGTTAACAAAGTTATAGTATGAAAACCATCTTGACAACTCTCCAAACTTCATCAGTGTTGCCTCATCATATGGAGCAGTATAAAAATAATTCCCACACAAGAAACCTTAAAATAAAAACCCTTGGGCTCTTTTAAAAAATTGGATTTTCTGTTTTTCTTTTTACACCCGATCCCATAGGATAGGGATAATAATCACTGTAGACCTCCAAGAACAAGGGCATATGATCGAGACCGAATTGTAAGTCGAATGAGACACGTCCGTCCGTCCGTCTGTCTGTCGGTAAGGCCTTAAATAGGAGTTAAAAAAGGATCTAAAAACGTCCCCATGTACGAGTGGTCGGATTTTATATTCAGTTCAACAAACGATATTTATATGCATTGCGTTTGCTTGCAATCTAGAAAGCCTTGCATTATTATATTAACATATGTATTTCTATTTGCTATCTACTTATTCAAACTACGAGAAGAAGGCTTTAGAAGAAAGCCTGGCAATTGTAGAGGCTACTATGAAGCGGCTACGAGTTTATTTACCAGGGCTGCCATTTGATGTTTTCACTTATTGCAAGGCTTTTAAACTTACCATGGCGAAAAAGACTCTTAATAGCAGAAAAGCGAATTGGGCCTTGCAACTGGAAGAATTTGACTGCAATGTTTATTATCGGTCATGGAGCAGCATGCGACACGTGGACGCTTTAGGCAGATATCCGGCGCAATCGGCGGATGAGAACTGCCAATTGATCCTGAAAATCTTGCAAAACGGAGAGTATAAAGACTATCGATTACGAAATGGAGTTTTTTATAAGTTTGTGGACGGGGTATATCTTTTGATTCAGAAATCAATGAGAAAGGAACTTATAACAAGGGCACATGAGAAGAGCATATTGGCGCTAGGAAGGTGATAGCTAAAATGCAGCAGGAATATTTCATACAAAATTAAAAAAAAGCACGTAGATGGCGTTATTTCAAAATGTATATAGCATGCAATTTGTCGGCGAGAAAACAAGGAAAGCAGGAAGAATTTTTAAATCCATTAAATAAGATGGATATTCCACTAAACACTTTTCATTTGGATCATCTCGGTCCAATGCCTTCTACCGTAATGGCTTACAAGCATCTTTTAGTCATCATTTACGCATTCACCGAATTTACTTGGATTTCCCCTAATGAATTTTTTTTCATTTTCTAATGAAACAGTTGTCTGAGGTTTTTGGAAATCCACATCCAATAGTCACGGACAAGGGACCTGCTTTTACTTACTTACTTACTTAAGGTGGCGCTACAGTCCGGGGTGGACCTGGGCCTCAGCCAACAAGCTTTGCTAGCCAGCTCTGTCTCGCGCCACCTGAGTCTCGGTGCTCCTCTACCGCGCCGTCCCTACCGTGTGGATTCGAAGATTTTCCGGGCCGGGGCGTTGGTGTCTATCCGCTCTAGATGACCCAGCCATCGTAGACGTTGTGTTTTGACTCTTTTGGCTAGGTCGGTATCGCCCGTACAGTTCGATGTTATATCTCCTCCTCCACTCTCCGTCTATGCAGACGGGACAATCGTCCGAAGAATTTTCCTTTCGAAGCAGCCTAAAGTGTTTTCATCCGCCTTTGACAGGATCCATGCTTCTGCACCGTAAAGCAGGACTGGGATGATGAGGGTCTTATACATGGACACTTTAGTTGCTCGAGAGAGGGCTTTGCTACTCAATTGCCTTCTTAACCCAAAGAAACAGCGATTGGCAAGAGTTATCCTTCGTTTGATTTCAGCGCTGGTGTCATTGTCTGAATTGATAGTGGAACCCAGGTAGACAGAGTCCCTAACTACCTCAAAGTAATAGCTGTCAATGGTGATGTTTTGTCCAGGGCGTCGATGATGGGTGTCTTTTCCTGATGACAGCATATACTTCGTTTTGCCCTCATTGACTGCTAAGCCCATATTCGCCGCTTCCTTCCCAATACTCACGAAGGCTTCCCTGACATCACGCTTTGTTCTACCGATAATGTCAATGTCGTCTGCGTATGCGAGTAGTTGAACGGACTTTTGAAAGATTGTACCTCTGGTGTTGGCGCGAGAGTTCTGTCGCCTTGTCTAAATCCTTTTTTGACATCAAAGGTGTCGGTGAGGTCTTTGACGGAACAGTGTGAGAACAGTGACGGAGTTTTCCATCGTCATCCTGCACAGACTGACGAGCTTGGCAGGGATGCCAAAGCTAGACATTGCGCAATATAGCTCGTCTCTATAGATGCTGTCATACGCGGCCTTGAAATCGATGAAGAGGCGGTGTGTATCGATTTGGAATTCCTGGGTTTTGTCCAAGATCTGCCGCAGTGTGAATAATTGATCGATGGTGGACTTTCCTGGCCTAAAGCCACACTGATATGTGCCTATCAGATTGTTGACAAACGGCTTCAGGCGTTCACACAGTACAGCAGAAAAGATCTTATATGCGATGTTAAGAAGACTTATGCCCCTGTAGTTGGCACAACTCAAAGGGTCTCCTTTCTTCAGGATCGGGCAAACAATGCTGAGGTTCCATTCGTCGGGCATGCTTTCTTCCGACCATGTCTTGCAGATGAACTGGAGCATGCTCCTAACCAGCTCATCGCCAGCGGACTTAAAAAGTTTGGCAGCTAGGCCGTGTGCTCCGGCTGCTTTGTTGCACTTGAGCTTAGACACAGCTTCTTTAACCTCCTCCAGGTCGGGTGGGCGGCATCGTTCTGCAGAAGTAGTCTTTCCAAATCCTCAGCACCGACTGCGATTCTACAACGATGTTCCCTTGATGGTCCTTACAGGCTTCAGTTCGAAGTTTATACCCTTGGCAGGACCTTTTGATCCTTTGATAAAACTTTCTAACCTCGTTCCTGTTGTAACATCTCTCTATCTCTTCAACCGCGTGCTTCTCGTGCTCTCTCTTTTTCCTTCGGAGAAGCCGGTGTTCCTCTCTCCTCTTCTGCTCGTAGAGCTCGCGAGCAGCTCTAGTCCTTCTGTGCAGCGCCGCTTTGTTTAGCTGCATGTGCTTGCCGGCATTCATCGTCAAACCAGGGGTTTCGTTGTGGTGGCCGTGTGAAACCCAGCACTTAAGAGGCGGCGTCTCTGATGGCATTTTGGCAATGTTGCCACTAGCTATCAATACTTGATGCTGGCTGCATAGGACTTCGTAGAAGGTTTTGAGAGACTCGGTTGGAGAAGGACCTGGCGATCTCTTGCGATTGTAGTCGGCCGACGTCAAACTTCCTCACAGTATTTCCATTACTTGGCGCTGGTCGGGATATCAGCAGCCGTACCTTGGCTATAACAAGGTAGTGATCCGAGTCAATGTTGGCCCCTCGGAAAGTTCGGACATCCATGATACTGGAGGAGTGCCTTGCATCGATCGCAATGTGGTCAATCTGGTTGACGGTTGATTGATCGGGAGATCTCCATATCCCTTTGTGGATATTGAGATGCGGGGATTGTGTACTAACTACAACAACGTGTCGCCCCGCAGCAAAGTCGATCAGCCTGAATCCGTTATCGGAGGTCGTGTCGTGCTTTTACGTCATACGTTTTAAAAGATTATTGCTCGGAAAGAAATATTTTGCATCACCTTGTTACAACCGGAGTTGCCAGAAGAAACAGTCAGGTCGATCGGGTCAAGGAAGCCATAATCCCAATGTTAACAAAGCAGTCAATTGAGGAGCCGTTAAAGTGGTACAAACATGTGAGTGGCGTACAACAAATAATAAATTCCACTGTTAAGAGAAGCACCCAAAGGACACCCTTCGAACTTTTATTTGGTGTGACCATGCTCACCGGAGGATCTAATGTCGAAGCGCCTATTAGAAGAGGAAATGATTGCAGCTTTCGAGGAAGAACGAAGAGAATTCAAAAATGTGGTAGAAAAGATAATTTGAAAGTTCAAGCCGAAAACTAGAAGGGGTAAGACGGGAAACGAAAGGAACCGTCAAAGTACAATGCTGGTGATTTAGTAGCTATTCGTCGCAGGCAGTTCAGCACCGGCCTGAAATTATTCCCGAAGTACTTGTGCCCGTATGATGTAACGAAAGTTAAGCGCAACGATCAGTAAAAAGTAAAGGAGGTAGGCGTTCATGAAGGGCCGAATGTAACATCAAAAGCAGTAGATAACATAAAGCGATGAAGGAACTAAGCAGATGAAGGCAGTGAAGCTTCGTCTGAGGTAGATGACGAGCAGGATGGCCGAGTGTAGGAGAGATGGTTAAGAAGAACTAAGTTGAAAAGTAAGGAATTAAAATAATGAATTCAAGGTTCCGAAACAAAACAAGCAGATGAAGGCAGTCGAGCTTCGTCTGAGGCAGATGACGAGCAGGATGGCCGAGTGTAGGAGAGATGGTTAAGAAGAACTAAGTTGAAAAGTAAGGAATTAAAATAATGAATTCAAGGTTCCGAAACAAAACAAAGTTATAAATTCCGAGTAAAGAATTGAGTGAAACGTTAGAAAAGGACTGTATAAAGTCAAGGCTAGGAAATTTGGAGAAAAGCCAGTCGATGAGTCGATACCATAAAGTCAAGTAGAAAAGTCGTTAAGTCAAGTTGTAGTTTGCCTTATTTTTTAATTGTGTGACAATTTAAATAATAATAAAATAATTAAATTCTTAATAATAATAATAATTAAATTCTTTAAACCTAAAATTGAATCTATAATGAAAACCTATTTTAATAAATAAACACAAACAAATTATAATTGAAATCCGAAGTTTTGTCTTTTGCTTTAAACAAACACTCGGTGATCACGGTGAAAGGTGCTGGGATATTTCCTACAAATGTACATATGCATGTACGATTTAAAAAAAATTGTCCCTCTTCCTTACAAGAGTGTTTCGTGATTTAAAGTGTGAAATAATCAACAACCGTATCGACGAATAGTATATCCAAGGTCAACGTATATCAGAGTCAACAACAATTGATCAAGTGCGTTAACTAATATAGGTACACATGCATGCCTGACAATATGCGTAAGAGTTAATAGGTCTTAGTCTCCACACAATATCTCCACATAAGTTTTTTGTTAGTCATCTTAGTTGGGTTTATCTTAGTCTTTTCGAGTCGTTATTGTTATAAGAGGCTTACCTATGTTTATTTCTTAATTTCTTATATTTCTTTCTTATATTTCTGTATATATGTATACTTAGTTTGATATTTGAATCATACAAAATGAACTACCTAATATATCCTACATAAACAAACATAAGTCAAACATCAGCTATTCTCAGTAGAGCCGTTCAAAATTTTCCGCCGCACTAAAAACAGTTTTGCTGATTAACCGATTACAATCTACCAAATATGTTTACAACGACACTTTTGCATAAATCAGATAGTTAAATTATTAACGATTGCGGTCATTTCTGTAAGTATATCTGACAGTATATCCTGTAGGTATATCCTACCTACTTACAAATGACAATATTTGACCGTCGGTTTGCCGTAAAAACGACAGATTTGCCGTAAAAACGACTAATAGGTAGGTACAAGCACATGTTTTATTTCCTTATTTAATAGAAAACACAAACACATCTTAAAACTGTCTCAGTAACTTAAAAAAGTTATGAATTCGCAAAAGTTAAGCACTCAAACTAAGACTAGGCACCTTACGTGTACCTACCTATACCTTCCCATTTTTCCGTTTTCCTTTTTTTTTTTTAATTTGCATGGCTTATGTAATTCTTTTTCTAATACGAAGGTGTTAATAAGCAGTATGTATAAAAACCCTTAAGCCCACAAAAATATTACTTAAAAATACTTTTCGTCACACAAAAATCAGAAAATAATAAACCAATGCAATCACCCCATTCACAGCTAGTTTATTGCTGCGCACGCCATAAAACTTAAGTACCATCAAAATTCAAGTTCAGAAAATCCATAAAATCTCTCTCAATCCAGTCGGAGATTTTTGGCAACTCTTTTTATCTGACTCAACTCCAGTAATTTTCTACTCATCTTACCCCTCCTCAAAAGAATAGCGATTCACTCAATGTGCCTTCATAAATCTTCAACAAATTGTAAACGCCCATAAACAAACTCTCTTGGCGTATTCTCCCAAAAGACATACTTTACCACTACAAGCAAAATTCAACCACGTGACAATTCTGCTCAGACAGTTCGCACACTTTCTCAATTGTATTATACATGTGTATTCTTCAGCATGGGGTATGAGATTCGCACTTGAGGCGGAGACTGACTACCCACACACAGTACACTACATCTCACTTGCTCCAACAGGCAATAACCAACCACCCAGCCGACACATGGCACGCGAGTCATAAAGCATTGGTTGTGGCGGCCATAAACCATCGTGCGAAGAGGCTGGTCCTAAGTGGCAGCCATGTGCGCAATTGGGAAGGATAGCGGCCATAAAGTATTTCAGCTCAGCAAGGTTCTGTGATTTATAAGAGCATTCAGCAGGTAGCTGGGCTCAGCAGAGAGAATGATGATGTTTTGCTGGTGTGTATGGGAGAGAGCATGAAATATTTCCCCGTTAAGCCACGAACAACGTGGGTACTGCCAGACAGAGAGAGGACTTAGGAGCAGCAGCTGATGTATAGTCGGCCATAAAGCATCCGAAGAGGATGTTTCTCCCATTACACAGAGATGATAAGAATGATGACGACCAAATTCGGTGAAAGTAAATGTATTTTATCTCTTTTCTTCTTGAGTTCGTTTTGGTCTTATGCTGTTTGGATTGAGTAAGTGTTGCCAATGGTAAAGTGGAAAACGTACCTAGTCTTGTGAATTGACTTGCGACGGGTTTTTATTTCGTCTACCTACGGTGCAAATTTTGGAAAGTAGGTTAGCTATGCATAATTTTAAGTGAAATAAAGAAGTGCATCCAAACGTATTGCTTGCAAATGAAAACTAGATAAATGATTGATTATAGTGAATATTTTGAAAGTGGAAGAGAGTTTAGTTATTTTTGTATTCTGTCAGAAAACATAAAATTATATTGTCGAAAGCTTTTAGAATATCTTCGCTGGATGGGCCTGGTTTTGTTCGAGGTCCAATGTTTTACCTTAAATTAAATACTGTGGTAATTCCTACCCTTATAATAACCCTTATAATAACCCCCCAATAACAGAGCTCCGTAGAAACAATGTCTGCAGCTGGCTTAGAAAAGTATTTGTAAGCAATAAACACCAACATTTTTTTCCGTTTCTGGTCTTTGGTCAAATGAGGACACATTCATATTTAAACTGAAAGTTTTTGGATTCTATTATGGCGCCTTTTTCCTGTACCTGGGACCATCCAGCAAGTCGTACTTAAATAACATAAAGCAGTAGTAGGTCTGGAATAATTTTCCTCAACATTGTCCATAACTTTTAATGTCAAATTTATGTTGAATTAAACAGCAGGAAAATTAGCATCAGTAGGTATAATGGTAGCAGGATGCAAAAATTACATCTTTTATATATCTTGGTTATCTTTTTATTTATCTAAGATTTGAAAGAGCAACTGATTGGCAGTGAATGTTATTATCAGCACCTTGTTTACTTTTTTCAACAAATACCTAACTCAAATATAATAAGTAGTGTTTCTAACTTACTTATTTAGCTTATTTAGAGTGGCGCTACAGTCCGAGTGGATCTGGGCCTTAACCAATAAGCTTCGCAGCCAGCTCTGTCTGCAGCTAGCCCTCTCCAGTTTCTCATGCGAAGTTGTCTGAGGCCCCCTTGGGCGCGCCACCTGAGTCTCGATGCTTCTCTACGTCGTCCCTGCGGGGTGGATTCGAAGATTTTCAAGTCCGGTTCGTTGGTAGCCTTTGTACTTTGACTCTTTTCGGCTAGGTCGGTGTCGCTGTATGCCCGTCCAGTTCAATGTTCTCCTTCTCCACTTTCCGTCTATATGCAGACGGGACCATAAATCGTCGGAAGAATTTTCCTCTCGAAACAGCCTAAAGTGTTTTCATTCGCCTTGGACAGGTACCGTACTTCTGCACCGTAAAGCAGGACAGGGATGAGGGTCTTATAAATGCACACTGTAGTTGTGCGAGAGAGGGTTTTGCTACTCAATTGTCTTCTTAAAAAAAAAAAAGCGATTGGCAAGAATTATGCTTCGTTTGACTTTAGCGCTGTCATTGTCTAAACTTAATAGCGGCACTCAGGTAGACAAAGTACCTAACTTCCTCAAAGTTATAGCTGTCTATGGTAATATTATGTTCAAAACTTCGTCTCTTATTGATGACAGCATATACTTGGTTTTGCCCTCGTTGGCTACTAAAGCCATATTGTAAATTCACTTGCAATCTTGAGCCATCAGAACAAAGTTTCAAGCTCACTTGTGACGTACTTTTGTACAGAATATGTGATTTACTTTTAGCATCGTCAAAACAACCTAATATGGCGTTCCGAAAAGTTGTTCTAGTTTGTCCTTCACTCCTATATAATTTTTTTTACAGAAACAGAGCAATGTTATTCAAAGAAAGTAAATATAGCCCGCGTTGACAGTTCCAGCGGAAAGAGTCTGGGAGATATAATAAGTGCGTGTTCAGAAAAGTGAGGATATCTACCTAAACTAAATTTTCAAATCAATTTTGGACCTAAAGCAGTTTGAAGATAAAGAAAATAAGATGCCTGAGTTCCTCACACAATTCGTCCAGAAACAGGCTGCATAGTAAGATTCTATCGCTTAATTTCGCATTTAAAGTTATCACAATCAACTTATATCTAGCACCTCCTGAAGCCTTCCTTACCAGTCTTAAGAATATAAGACGTAACAAAAACACTCTTGCGATATCTTGTACTTTTTAAAGTGCCGCTTAAGCTTATATCACTGCTCTGAAGATCGGTCGTTAAAGAAACCCAGAGTTGGTTGGATGTCTATTAAAGTTGGCGTAACAGTAAATTTTTAGTGCAGCATGCAGTGCTTTCACATAAATGGCATTATTGAAGATGAAATGGCATTATTGAATTTCCACTGAGTGGAAAGACTGACAACTGACTTAGACTCTGTTGTAGTGTTCTAGAAAAACCGACATCGAGGAGTTTTGCTTACAAATCGAACTTGTAAATTTACCTTAAACCAATGAACTCAATGAATCCTCTAGGCTCGCCTTTTAGTCAACTTTAGTCTTTTTTGCAACTTTTAGACTTTAAGTCCGGTATTTTACTAAGACCGGTCTTAGTAAAAAACCTTGAAAGCTATACTCCTCGAAGACCTCAAAGTTTAAGGGTGTATAAATTTTTTTTAATCTTACAGTATTACCGTACCGTATTACTGTACCACTTCTAAAAACTATTGCTTTTGACTTCAAAGCTGAGTTTATGTGACCTATCACGAGTTGGAGTCTTAAGCTTCTCGAGCTTAAATCATTTTTGATAACTAAGCTAAGGAATCACTTCAAATAAAATAATTAAATTGGATTCGTGGCACTCTACAAGGATATCAGCGTATTTTTTCCCACAAAGTTTATCATTGTTATAAAAATAGCTAAAATATTTTTTTTTCGCTTACCTATTCAATTATATTTCATCGTAAGATAATTTCTTGTCAAAAATCTTTCGCCGATTACAGTCTCATACATGATCATCAAATTCATAAATAACTTAATCATGCCAGGGAATACAAAAAATCCCAAAAGCAGACATCGATCGCAGCCCAACCAAAAAAAAAACTATTTTAAATCGAAACAGTTTGGTGCTCTACTACACCGGGCAGACAAACATGTTTATAAACACTCGGGCCACATTCGATGAATGTTTACAATGAACTTTAGCCAACTGGGTGCCACAATGTTTATCTTACTCCTAGCGCCAGAAGGTGGTCCATCGCAAACGGTGAATAAATTAAACTTTTATTGAAATCAAAATAAACAAGAAAATTCGAAAATTTTATAATTTGTTTATTTATTGACTTACAGGGCGCAACGATGTTGCACACTAAACATGCTGAAATACCTTGTGGGTGTAGCATACAAAGGTGTAGCGCATACTGATGTGACTGCCGTACGGAAAGCATAGGTATATAAAATATGTGCAAAAATTAGTATTAACTATATATTTATATACGTACTTATTTCAAAGTATTGCCTGGCGTGAGTAAATGGAAATTTGCTGTTGGGCTTCACCATTAAGTAGGCATTTCCCACCAGGATCTTTTAGTATTGAGGCATATCCACAACTAGAAAAAAAATCGGACGTGTTCAAATTAATACCTCAAGCGGTGCAGCGTTAATAACATAAATAAGCATGCATAGGTAGGTAGGGTACCTATAATGTTTTACACCAAAATATTGGTAGGAGAACATTGCGCCTAGACCCTCGACTAACGATTTTCGCTTAATCTACATCTGTTGAAATAAATTAATATTTGACTTTTGCACTCCTCGACAATTATGCCGCAAAGACAAATTCGAAAAATGAACTGTGTTGGCTGATGTCATATGAGATTCGTTTATTGTACAATAAAACTTATAAATATTTTATTAACAACTGCTGCGACAAAGTTTCCCTTTAAAACATAGGTTCACAACTTAGCAAAACGGCAAAAAATTAACGAACTCTGCAGCAATAAACCAAGAGTATCCAGACACCATGAAGGTGTATCCATACCATCTCTACTACTTACCTACTCTTCTTTGAAAAAGCGCAAAAACAAATTTGCATGTCAGCACGCCATCACAGAGCAGAGTGAAAATTACACCCTACGGCCTAACGCTACTCAGTCACCCAACAAGCAAGTCCTCTCAACAGTAGGTAGAGTTGGTAATAATAGCAGTAATGATGATTATAACAATCATTGCCGGGCTAACACCTAATCGCAAAAGTTTGTCAATGCACTCATTATCCCGGAGGATAGAGGATACTACACGTCTGCCACTTTCATCGGAAGTGTATAGCCGCCACGAAGGTTATAGAACTGAACTGATTGTGGCGGGCGCGCGGATTGTAAGGCGTTCCTGCTAAATGGCGAATATCGAGAAAACGGCGTATTCAGAGTCATGGCTATGAGGCGAGGCAACGACGGATGGCAATAACAACACCAACCACTTGTAGAGTATCCTGCGGCGGCAGGCGGTGGCAGAATTAGTGGTACGGTCACACAATTACGGATGTAATAAAGTAATTTGGTGTAATTGGACTAAGGAGCAACCCCTTTTGTTCAACTTTATTATTACGGCTGGAGTTTTCTTGGGCGACTGGAACTAGGAAAATTTTGCATTCCATGGTGTTGGATAGTGTCACAGTGGCTTGATATGGTGTGTAGGTACCTACCTGATGTATAGCGCATCTTTGGAAAAACTATGAGATGGTTTGCGGCTAATGAGCCGAGTGAGTTTTACTCTTTTTTCTGCTTCACAGTTATTGCTCTTGAACAGTCTTTTGGTGAAGCGACATGCAAATACCACAGGCGTAAATAAATGGACGATAAAAATGACAATAGGTGATCAAGCATAATAAAAACCTGAAACTAAGTAGGTACATAGAACAATTTAAGTATCTTCTGATACTGAGCCAAAAAACCTTGCTTCAAGTCATACTCTGTTGATTTAAGTGTATTTTGAAAATTGATTTTGACATCATTAACCAACGCATAAAAAAGAATTTCATTTTAGCTAAGAAATATTTATCCTATAAATAATAAAACGTGAGCCAACAATCAAATTTTCCAAATGTTCCAAATTTAGTTTGGAACTTATTGTTCAATTCAATAAACATAGGTAAAGACCCGTGCTCATCCTTATAACGAGGCTTGTGTAAAATACTGTTTTCTGTTTTATTAAAATTATTATTCATAGCCTAGCACAGTATTTAAAATACATAAAATATTTTCCATACTGTGTTGGACTTTTTGATTTATTCAAATCTTTACTCTGAGTTGTTTCCAAATAGGTATAGGGTAACAAAAAATATTTTCTCAGGTATTTTCTTTTCGATTTATTTTTCTTAAAAATGTTGGTCCTTAAATCTTAGGTTATAGTGCTGAAAGTTGGGCTGAGTGGACTGGAGTCCAGGCCTTCAGATCAAATTGAAAGCTAAGTTGAATCCAGCCAGGATTCTCTTATACTGAAAAAACAAAAACACTTTTTTAAAATTTTAGCTATTTAACAATGCTGCCAGCGCACTGACCACCACATCCCGACCACTTGTTGGAGGCGTAGCAGTTTTTTTTAGGTAGGGTAGGGTATTTTTGCAATCCGTCGCAGACGGACTGAAGTTTTTATATACGCACTGGTGCACTTTTCCACTTGGTTAGTTAGCGGACATTAGCTCGGGTCTTAGAATATCAAGCTAGAAATGATATTTTTGAAAGATTTTGAAAAATTTGAATTCACTTCACATAATATGTTTTTTCATAAAAAAAAAGATCGTTAGCGGAACCGGTATAACCGTTGATATACCAGAATATTTCAAAAATAATTTTTTAAATGTGTTTAAAGTTTCCAGTTAAATCTCGCAATGTGCTAATTATTCAAAGTTTGCTATAGTTTCCCTGAAAATAACAAATAATTCTTGATATTTTTATGATTTTTTTTGAAATCGTTTGGCCCTCGGCATATAGAGCATAGCATTGGCGTTATAGAGCGGTGTGAACAAAATTTTTGTCATTTTTTTTTTTTTTGAATACTAGGATGAACGGAGGCTAAAACTCCAAAATCTTTCAAAGATACCAATACGCCCTCTATAGCAGATACATAATACCGAAGTAGCCGATATTGGTTATGCCCGATTTCCACGTGCTAAAAACCACCCATTTCTGAGAGGCACTATGAAACTGCCAGAACGCACTTCATAGTAGTAAATTTTCGCTCTCTCATAATACTTCTTGACTACAACTAAGTTAACTTAACAAGTAGTTTACGCTTCCATAGTGTTAATCGCATTGGATAGGTTGCTTTCCAGTGAATGCACCTACTAAGCCGTTCATTCATGCGGCTTCACCCTACGTCGCTAGATCGAAGGGTCTTGTTCTTTGCAGTCGTCGCTCGTTGTTAACAACGTAAAGAGTCTCGTTTAGAGTACGGATCATTTCATTGTTGCAATGAACATGAAGGCGAGCATTTAGCTTTTGAGCGAAGTTTGTTACTTCTTCGCCCACGGTAGCTATTCCTAAATCTCTGTGAATATCGCTATTCCTAATATACCACGAAGCATTCACAATTGCTCTTAGTGTCTTGTTTTGGAAAGTCTGCAACATGGACATGTTGCTCGGCTTGGTACAACCCCAAAGTTGTACACCGTATGTCCAAGACGGCTTAAACACCTGCTTGTACAAGAGCAGTTTGTTATATGTGCTTAATTTCGAAAATCTTCCAATAAGCCAATACATTTCCCTGAGCCTAATCTCGAGCTCGTCACGCTTCTTCTTTACGTGTGGTTTCCACCTTCGTTTAGCGTCCAGTGTCATTCCTAGATACTTCGCTTCATTTGCATAAGGTATTTGTGCAGAATTTATGAACAGATGCAAATTGTTAACCCTTCTGTAAGTGAAATTCACATGCGTAGACTTGTTCTCGTTAAGAGCAATTCGCCAAGTCTTCGTCCAGACACAAATTCTGTCCAATGCTCGTTGGAGGTTTCTCGTTGATGACTCGACTGATTCACCTGTTGCCAGGATGGCCGTATCGTCCGCAAACGTGGCCACGACTGTCTCTTCATCTAGAGGTATGTCTCTTGTGTAGAACAGGAACAGGGTCGGACCGAGGATGCTTCCCTGGGGTACGCCAGCCCGAATTTGCTTGAAACTCGAGTATTCACTACAACACCTAACACGAAAGAGTCTGCTTTCAAGATAATTTTCCAATATTTTAAACATGTCTTCCGGCAAGTTTTGCCGTAGCTTATATTTCAAGCCTTCGTGCCATACCTTGTCGAAGGCTTGCGATACGTCGAGAAACTTGTAGACTTGATCTATTGTGGAATGGTTAGGTCTGAGACCGAATTGATGATCCGGGATCAAGCGTCTTTCTGCAATTATTGGTTGTAATCGTTTCAGCAGAAGTTTCTCGAATACTTTCGATATTATCGGCAGAAGCGATATAGGCCTATAAGATTTTTTATCATTTGCGCATTTCCCCGGTTTTGGAACCATAATGACTTCAGCAACTTTCCATTGTCTTGGAACGTATAGAAGTCTAAGAGAAGCATTTATCATATAAAGTAGCTTGAATTAGTCAAGCTAGCCTTTTTTGGTAGCTCTTTTAATATTTCGCCAGTGATCAGGTCGTAGCCCGGGGCCTTATTATTTTTAAGTTTGCTAATTGTCTGTCGGAGTTCAACTAACGAAACTTTTTTCATTCTAAAGCTATCAGGTTCCGCGTTGTTGTTTAGAACGTCAGCCAACGGCGGACCGTCGAAAGGCTTGAATGTTTCTTCTAAATGCTCAGCAAACAAATTCGCTTTCTCTTTGTCTTCTCTTGCCCATTCGCCGTTAGCTTTTTTGATTGGTGCCGAGTGGATTATAGGTTTCTTGATAGACTTAACTGCTTTCCACAGCGAGTAGTTTGAGCTCCTATCCGCCGACAAGCCTTCAAGGTATTCAGTGGTCTCACGATTTTTAAGATCTTGCAACATTCCTTTCAGTTTGTTAGAGAGGTGGTTCAATAGGGTTCTGTCTGGGGGGCCCTCGTGCCTTGCCATCTCCTACGCGCTTTTCTCTTTTCACGAATCAATTCTTCGATTTCGAGCGGATATGTTTTACGTACATGCCCGTCGGTGCTAACTGCGTTCTTTTGGGACGTATTGTTGTTCCAAGCAGCGCTCTGAATTGCTTCAATGAATTTGTCAACTGCGGTTTCTAACTTGAAAGGAGTTTTCAATGGCACATTCAAGCCAACACCCTCCTTACAGTCCTTTCTGAAAGCGTCCCAGTTCATGTTTTTGCTAGCTAATCTAGGAGCTCTTTCTATTTTCGCCAGTCTTCCACCCATCTTCAAGATAACTCCTGAGTGATCTGAGCAAAGATCATAACACTCTTCAATTCGCGTAAGGTATTTGGGGTACCCTTTAGCGATGAAAAAATCGACAAGGTCAGGTTTTTTATTCCTATCGGTTGGCCAATATGTTGGCTTACCCGTGGAGAAAAAGTCCACCCCACGCTTCATACTATTTTTGTACAGTAATCTGCCTCTTGTTGAATTGCATCGTGAACCCCAAAAAGTATGCTTCGCGTTAAAGTCACCCCCAATGATAAAATTGGACCCAATGAAGTCATACAAAAATTTTTGTCATGATTTTTTTTTTTTCAAGTACGTAGGTATAAAATTTGGCCTTAAGCTGTGGTTGCTTCATATGTTTGCCCAATATCGGGTTTTTGAATAAATTGACTAAAAAGCAAAGACCTTAAACACGTTGGAAACGGGCTCATCATATTCTACCTATTATAATTATTTCTCAAAAACTTTTCAATATTTGCTAAAAATTCGAAATGATTGAAATTGGTGTAAAACTTTTCAAGTTAAGTGCACCTTTTTGTCTCTTTTACAATTAATATTCAAACTGTCTTAATAAAACGTTTTGTCTGTATAAAAAAAAAGACCGTCAGCTATGAAGACATACGCGGTGGAGCGGTGGTCCGTCGACTTTTGCTGTAGGCCCAGAATTTACGATGGATATACATACCTGCCAGCAGCATCATTTTAGTCAGTCAATTCAAGTGTTTTTAAGCATAATCTGGAAAACAATGGGTATAAACTATTTAAAAACTGCTTCAGTTTTTTTATTTTAAAAGATGGACTTTGTTCGGTATTTATTTAAAATTTTGCCTCTTACAGTTTCGAAAATAAAGGGAAGGACATATATTTTCTGGCCTTTTTAACATCAGCAATTTGGTTTTTTTTTTCAATTACCGCTAGCCTTTTTTTCAATTTTACAATCAGCTGCGTTCCATGGGCCACTTTTTTTTAAAATTTTACGGACATGGATTTCTGAGAAAACGGCAAAACATTTTGTTATGTATTTCGTTTGTCGGAATTGGTTTCGTTTGTTAAAGGTTGGAAACGGCAATATTGAAAATTTTTAAATGCAGTAAACTTAAGTTGTAAACGCAAAGTTCAGTCAAAATTTAAATTAAAACGTCGTTACCGTTAACAGTCTAGCAACCTTTGAAAATCGTTTTCGAAAATATTTTTCCGTTTTTTAGTCAAATTTTCGAAGTTTTTGAATATTCGAAGTTTGGTTTGGCTTTACATGAAATCTCAAAAGATGAACTATGCCCGTTGCCTATTTATTTCAAAATTATACTTTATACCGTTTGGTATAGCTAGAGGGAGAGACATACCTCCTTTTGATCTTTTTTGTAATTTTTTAAATTTCATATCCATAAAACAACTATTTTGAATTTTTTTTTTCAGTTCTCCTTCGACTTTTTTCCAATAGCGCAACTACTTGCGCTAGCATTGGATTTTTTTTTTAATTCAATGGCCAAAGGTTTGCAAAAACGGTAAAACAATCTCCTTTTTTATTTCGTTTTTTAGATATGCTTCGAAGAACGTAGGTTAAAAACGGCGTTTTAAGTTTTTTTTTTAAGCAGCTTGCTTTCCTTTTGTGCGCATTGTACTTGAACAGGATCGAAATTTGAACAGGATCGCTTTTGTACTTGAACAGGATGAAATTTGAACAGGGTCGCTTTTTCTGTTAAAATACTAGAAGATTTAAGCAAATAGATTTTGAAAATGCTTTTCTGTTTTCGAGTTAAGTCTCAGAAGTTTTTGAAACTTAAAAATTCGCAATAATTTTTCTTAAGTTTTTGAATGATTTCTGATACGTGTGATTTTTTTTCATATATGATTTCCCCAAACAGGACCGGGGATAAGCGGGGGGACACATGTTTTTCATGAATTTTTGCGATTTTTTTGAAAATGCGTCAAGGTGGCAGTGTTAAGACTCTTTCGGGAAAATTTGACTTAAGCACTTGCTTAATTTTGAGTTGCTTTATACGAGTGTCCAATATTGTCTATGTGTACTAAGCGGCTTAAGAGTTAGGTATGGCCTCAAAAACGTCACCCACTCTTCATTTCTCAAAAACTTTTCAATATTTTGAAATATTTTTTCATTAAAGTTTTGTATCTTCTTAACTTAAGTTTTGCTTTTCTTGTTCTTGCCTGCTTATCCTCTTAAAAAAAATATTAAAAAACAATTAATCCATTTTCCCATGAAATTTTTAATTGTAACCAAACCGTTATTACTGCTTAAAAAAAATTGCGCTCGTTGGATTTTCTGAATATTTCCACTGTTTAAAAGTACACCAAAGTTTGTCGTTCTACGACTTACCGTTCAGAAGTTATAACACGATTGGACGGACGGCTGGACGGGCGGATAACGTAGCGATGCCATTAGAGTTCCTTTTTCCATTTTTGGACGGACCGTTAAAAAGTTATGCCTTTGTACCAATGTGTTTTATTTTTTTTACGGACTTTATAGGTGTACCAAATATTGAATTTAAAAAAATGTCCTCCACCCTACTTTGCAGTTTTGTACTCAGCCTTACAGTAGACCAGCGGTTAAAGAATCGTTAAACTGCACAGAAAACCTCCCTAACCTTTTACTAACACCATACCAACCTGTGCGGATGTGAAATATTTAGCAGCTTAATGAAATGAATATACGAGAAAAAAAATGTAGGTAGATATATGGTACTTGCATCACTTTTCTCTTAGGAAAAAGTATATGAATGCACCAGTAGCTATAACAAGTCTGTATGTTTAAGCTCCTAGAAATATGTAAAAAAAACGTTGCGTTTTATCCTAGGCTGTCCTGGTTTATACCTTCTCAGCGTCTTTGTCGCTCTGAGCTTAGGCACTCTCATCCGTCTAATCCTCTACATTCCTACTTATAGATGGTGATCTTAACCCTAAAGAACAAAGCCCATAGTTACCATTTCAGAGGTCTATTAGAACTCCCTTTAATTGGTGGTGGCATTGAACTAGAAAGCCTACATACCTAGAGAAGCTATACTAATGGCTGAATTTCACTCTCTCTTTCTCAAAATTGACGACAATTATTATTATACTACGGTCAATTACTTATCGCAACCTATTGACCCATCTTTAACACACATAATTCCGAGGCACACTCCAGCAATTATCCTAACATACACATATGCAACTGGCGTCAATACTAACAATACACATTATTGAAAACAAACAAAAATAATATAAGCTTTATTGTCGGTTATATGCGGCACATTCTGTATCTACTATACACATAGCGCCATCACTCGCTGCTACTGTTCGCATGCCGATCGACTGTCCCAGTCCCTGTGTTCGATTGTGCTTCCGCGCTGGTAAATTTATGGCAATTTTATTAAGTGACTGTTTTAACAAATTACAATGAGATAAAAATCAATTTGTCGTGCCATGCATTTTGCCAATATTCAACTCAACCGTATAGCATTATCTCTTTCGGTCCCTCTGTTTTCGCGCATAACAAATATTCATATTATAATCGCCATGGTTATCCTACTGCCATTCCATATGCACCATTGAGGCGCAACAGCAGCGTCACATTGGAGAAGGCAATATTCCTATAGAGCCTTCCCATCGCTTCCGCCGCCGACGGATAGTTGTAGTTTATGTGAGCGACGAGCACCCTCGCCCTCAACCCAGTCATGTCTTTTGCCGGGCCTTACCTGTATATTCATTGTGGCTACTGTGAAATCACGTAAAGACCATGGAAATACCAAAACAGGAGGCGAAATTCGAGCCACGAAATACGTTCAGCAGTATGCAGAGGCAAAAAAAAAAAAAAAGCAAATCGAAATTGGAATCGATTTTGCATGAAATGATTGATGTACTTCGCAATGATTGAAGAGCGCCACTTTTATTTATTTGCTGTGATGCAGTGAATTATTACTGCGAATGGTGCTGCAGGTCAGGATCAGAACCGAACGACAATGATGGAGTATGCAAATATTATACAAAAAGCACAATCGAAAAGTTAAGCGCATTCGCTGCCTGATGATTTCATTTTCAAAATTATTGGACGACACTCCTATTAGAGCCACTTACAAATAGATGAAAGCAAATCGATCAAACAGAAAATCAACTTATTATCAACAAAAGAAAAGGGACTTATTTATGGACTTAACACTTAAGTAATGATTTTAGTTGTTCCATCTGACAATGAGAAACTGGCCGTGCATTTAATATGAACTTCGGATTGTTGTCGAAATAACCTTCGTCATTTTAGTTTGCGAAGTTTCGATTCCAATGGGCGACGGCCAATGGTTTACGTATAGCAATAAATGAAGAATGATCACATTGTAACACAATTGTTTTGGTTCAATCGGAGTAATATTTGAGAAACGAGCGTTCTCTAATATTAGGTGACATTTTCTCAGAATGAAAATTCCAATGGCAATGCATATGCTGCTTTCCAAAGATTAGTTTATTTTCCCAAAGAGGGATGGGTAAATTAGTGAAATATGCCTACTGGGTGGAGGACTTGGTAAAGAATGTTTTTTTTGTATATTCTTTATATTGCGGACTTTATACAGAGAGGTTGAAATACAAAAAAGCCAACATATATGTTTTCATGACATGATAAATGCTCATTCTCTTTCAACCTACCAGTCAGCAATTAGACTAACCGAACGTATCGTTGATCATTATTACAAGATGATGAAAAATTCAATTTCATGTTAGAACAACCTTGCAAACACTCATCATGATCATCATCAGTTTCTTTTTTCCTTATCCTTTAAGAGGGTCACGGAGCGAGGGCGGCTAAATGGTCCTTCCATCGTTCTCGATCCTCTGCCATTAACTAAAGAGACACTGGCGAGATCCACATGTTGGTCTCGGAGATGTTCTTTACCACCTGATTCTTGGCCTACCAGGAGGGTGATGCGCTCGCATCTCGACAAGCATGACCTGATGTCTAGGATGTCTGTCGTGGGGCACACGAACAATGTGTTCAATTCATCGACGAATTCATAATTCCACTCGGAGAAGTAGCTGCTCAACATTTAGATATATGAAACAAATACTGACGTTTCTCACTCCATCCCAAAGAGTAACACAAGCATGGCTTAGATATCTCATTTTGGCAGCTTGCACCTGCGATCTAATTCTTTCGGACGTTGCCCAATTTTCATGACCAAAGATGAGGGTTAGTATAGAATGAATACTGAGCTAACAACCGAGACCTTTGATGACCGGCTGCCTCACTTCCCTTACTATTGCTGCTGATGGTTCTAAACATACCTCGGATTATAGTTTTCTTTAGCATCTAGGAAGCTATCTACGGAAAGATGAAGGCGTTTTCTCAGGTTGGACTACACTTAGTCTTCCCTTACGTCTTACAATGCATTGTAGCGATTGTCAAGGGGAAATCATGGCGATAAAGAAAGTTTGTCCAGGCTTAAGAATAACGTGATATAAGCCAAAGATATACGCATCTTTTCAGATAGCCAGGCAAATAAGTTTCTATACAAACTCCACAGAAGCCATCATTTCTTAATTAAACTTGTAACGTTATCTCATATATGCCATACAGAGTATAGAGACATCCCAGAAAACCGCTAGGCTGGCAAATTCGCCAAAAATTCGAACTACCATACTTGACTGTCAATAAAAAAGGTGTCGGTATCAACTTGAGGTCAACGCTTAAGCCTATCCAGCTCAGTTTGTTAGGTTTTGCGTTACAAGGCTGAACATGGCCTGAGGTGGATTCCTGGGCCTTCTGACCCGCAATAGGAGTGCGTCAATATAGGCCGATCTTTGTATTTTCGCCTTAGCCCAGGTTAAATGCTTTGCAAATCGCTAGCAGCAATCCAGATTACCATATGCCAGTGTCGGTCTTACTTTCGCCATGTAGCGTCCATGTCTCGCCGAATATCCCATTGCAGGTGTGAAATGCTACCTATTTCCTCCGTCTGTGCCCTTTTTTATGGCGAGGTTCCAGTTCTACTATAGTTTCTTAAGATTTCTGTTTGCTTGTTCAGGTAAAATTAGACTGTATTCCAAGTGGTCTTATAAGCTAACGCTGAAATATGAGTCAAATATAAATCATAAGCCCATTTGACGAGCTATAAAAGTCAGATGTATTAGACTATACGGCGTATATCACCAAAAAAATCATATGCTCTCTGCTGGGAGTACGGGTGATATACTTTTCATCTGCCTTATTACTTAAGCTATTACACTGTATGCCACTTACTTAAATCACTCACAAAAACTTGAAATTTGCACGCCACTTGACGATGAACACAAATTTAAAAAAGAATACTTTCGAACGACAAGATAGTTTGCAAATTGCTTTAATAT
The DNA here is from genome assembly GCA_947623515.1 of Neoascia interrupta. Lineage (NCBI taxonomy): Eukaryota > Metazoa > Arthropoda > Insecta > Diptera > Syrphidae > Neoascia > Neoascia interrupta. The sequence goes on along the minus strand of OX392464.1, from coordinate 33,819,214 downwards.
TTTTTCTGAAAAAAATTCAAATCTAAAAATATTATGTGACATTTATGCCTGAACTGAAAACAAATTATGAATTTTCGATATGACCAAATATTCCATTGCCAAAATTTCTTGAATGGAATATGGTCGTATTGGGCTTATGGCGGAATATTATGTTTGTGTTCCCATTACACAGTGTGCCCTAAAGGTCATATTTATCTGTCAAAACAAATATGGTCATACCGGAAAATATTGACATGGTCACATGAAATTATGATGATTACACTATATGCCGACAAGTGACCGAGATATCTGTCAAAAAATGAATATATATGACCTAATGGCATACAGTCTAATCTTACCTTTAATGATATTACTGAACAGTTACTTAAGGCGATTAAAATTGTCTGCAAGAGACTCTCATGCACTAGAGTTTACACAAAACCCTTGTTCGAATGTATAGAACAGGAAACTTATGAAACACTAGATTCGTATGAATATAGAGCTATTTTAATATACATATTTTGTTTGAAAAGAGGATTGGTTCAGTTTTTGGTGGATTAACTAAATCACATACTATTCGCAGTCGTGTGCGATCCCGATGTGCGTGATCATCGTGAGCTCTCTCCAAACTCCTATCATATTTAAGTTTGAATTTCAAGCGTTTGGTGGTGAAAACTACATTTCCTTACAAAAAAACTTTTTTATTCTATACATTGTCACAACATTCGAAACAAAACAAAACAAACACGTGCTGCATATTGGTGTTTTAAATTTATGATTTTTTGGAATTTCACTACACGTTGTCCACCAAACAACGCATATAGTAGCACGCTCTCAGCTCAATTGTTCCTCTGCGTCGTAAATCATAAAGAAAAACCTCAGTTTTCTGTTTGTGAGGTCCTTTCATTCATTCGACACACACTTCTGTTTTGCATATTTCACTGCGTCCATACATCAAAATTGGCAAACAATTAAAAAAAAAAAACTTACCCAGCAATATTAGGTAATAAAAATAAATATTCATCTCATGCTGTGTTGAAAAAAAAAAACGCTTTGTTATACAATTATTCCTCGGAAACTAATTAGACCGACACAGCACCCCAACAGACGTATTCCTTTTCGTCGACAACATTTTATGACCCCATTACTTTCTGCAGACACGCACAAGCACAACAAATAACTCAATTAAAACACGGTGCTGTCTACATTCACGCACCTACCTAGTAGATACCCAACTACCTACCCTCCTACGCAAAATTTTCCATATGTCATTTCAAATGAAATGAATGAATTTTTTAGGGGCAAATATCGACCCATATTTGCCGTCAATCGAATTCAACTTCAGCATCAGCATCACATACTTCATAAAGTGGCAGCATATACAGACCACAAATGGAATTCTAATTGAAATGAGATGACTGAGAGAGGAAGTGACTATACCATGTCGTTCCGTCCGACCCCCGTCAAGTTTATGGGAAGTTTTATGTTCGATTTATGTTGTGTAAACGATGCCATAATCGTAAAAATATCAAAACAAATCGTAAAATTCAAACAATCAATGTTTTACATCGAACGATGAGCGATAAAGGAAGCAGACAAGTGCACACACAAACAAGTTATAGGTATGTGGGTACACAGACACATCATAGTGGAGCTGTAGGCCTGCTCAAAGAGGTAGTATGAAACTCTTTGAGGCAGGTTTTATATTTTTGCATAAAGGTATAATCTTATTGAGACATTTTAATTGGTAGGTATATTTTATAATAGAGAGTTTTTAAATAGATAAAAAATTAAATAATAATAAAAATGTTAATTACCCAAACTAGCCATATTTTGTTGGTAAGAATCAAGTTTACTTTTGCATAAAAACCAATAACACACGTCCACCAAAAATAAAATACCGTAAAGTACGAAGACATACGCGGAGCAGTCCGCCGGCTTTTGTTGTAGGTTAAGCTAATATTTATTGCGCAGTTTGTATAAAACTCAATTTGTTTATTATTATTTTTGGGAATATTTTGCATTCTGTTTTAAACTTATATTAAGTGATTTTTTAGTTTTGTCACTTAAAAACAGGGTGACACAAAACTTTTTCTAAATTTGTTTCTTAATTTTTTTCCTAGAAATAGAAAAGTTATCAAGAGCTCCCATAAAACTCTTGTTTACTCTTCTGTCTGCGTCAAATTTGGTTGATGTTAAATAAAAGGGCCCAGACGTTGTGATAGAAATATATAGATATCTGCTAGCAGCATAATTTAAGTCAGTGAATTGAAGTGTTTTCAAGCAAATCTAGAAAAACATTAACTATTTCAAAACTGCTAGACTGACTAGGTAGGCAGTTCGTTATTTATTTCAAATTTTTGTCTCTTTCCGTCACCGTTTCGAAAACAGAAGGCTGGTTTTCGTCCTTTTTTACCATTTTTAGAATTTAAAATCCATAAAACAGCAATTTACATTTTTTTTTCAACTATCGTTAGGTCTTTTTTTTCAAAGCTACGTGCTGTTGGCCACTTTTGTTAAATTCTGCGGACATGGATTTCTCAGAAAACTGTAAAATATGTTGTTTGCTAAAATAGTTTCAAAAAATTTGGGTTAGAAACGGACATTTTGGAAATTTTTAAATGCAGTATATGCGAAGTTTGCTGTAGCTTTAAATGAAATCTTAGAAGATGGACTATTACTTTTATTTATTTCGAAGTTATACTTTATGCTGTTTAGGAACTAGAGGGATAGAAATACCTTGTTTTGACCTTTTCTTTATAATTTTTTTAATTTCAAATCCATAAAACAACTATTTTGAAATTTTTAAGATCCCGTTAGACTTTTTTCCAATTTAGCAACTACCTGCGTTAACATTGGATGTTTTGTTTTTTTTTTTAAATTCTATAGCCAACGGCTTTTGCGAAATCGGTAAAACAAGCTCTTTTTTTATTTCGTTTTTTTAATAGGCTTCCAAAAACTAAGGTTAAAAATGGCAATTTAAAAATTTTCTGAAGCAGCTTGTTTGCCTTCTATATGCTTTGTACATAAACTGAATTTGAACAAAATTGCTTCTACCGTTAAGATACTAGAAAAATAGTTTTTAGAAATGCTTTTCTGTTTTGAAGTTAAATCTCAGAAATTTTTGAAACTTTACGCTTTAATTTTCATTAAAATTTTGGATAGTTTCGGATACGTGTGACTTTTTGCATATGATTTGTCCGGAGATAAGGGAGGGGGGCACACGTTTTTTTATGAATTTTTGCGATTTTTTTCGAAAATGCGTAAAAACGGCAGTACTAAAATTTTTTTTGAAAAATATGATTTTGTCTTTCTACGGCTTACCGTTCATAACACGATTGGACGGACGGACGGACGGACAACGTAGCGATACCATAAGAGGTCTTTTTTTCATTTTTGGACGGACCGCTAAAAATCCTTTATTAAGGCCTTGGAAGAAGGGTACCTAAGTGAATATAACTTTTCTTTTTGTCATTCAGCACCTACCATAAGTCCTTAGAGAATAGATAGTCCAAGTAAGGTTCTCCTCATTTGAAGAATCGATATACTCGGGGTGATAGTTTTGCAATATTGTGATTAAATACAAAGGTTTTCCACTTTACTTTTTTTTGCAAGTAAATCCATACTCTTCGGAACCGGCTCGAATGCCGTAATTACAGACAGAGATCGGAATAAAAAACACAAAAATTGGCATCTTTAAAAAGGGATCAAGACGGAACCCAAAATAAAAGGTCATAAAGACTATCACGCGAATCAGAAAATTCGAGAGGCGAATCCTCTCTCTAGAGGTAGAGAGAGGATTCGCCTACTACTTATGTCAAAGACTGCATTAAGTAGGTACTCTAAAAACGCGGAGACAGGTCAGACTTAATGCAAATAAGGCTCATTTAGTATAACCAAAGTCCATTAAAAGAACCTAAAATGCGGAAAAGCCAACGGCGAATGAGCCAAGAGAAGACGCAGAAATAAAGAATTTAATTAAAATGCTAGTGCTAAATGTTAGTGCTGTTAAAACCTGTTATGATGCACTGGTTGTATATTGTGGTGGCAAGACCTGTACAAACGGTGCCTAGACATGGTGAAGTGAAAAAAACAATACATATAAGAAAATATTTTATAGAAAACAAGCTGGGGTTCAAAGAACGGCTTACATAGCCGTCAGAGATGCACTCCGACCCGCCCCTGCGAAAGTCTTAAGCACCAAACTGTCAAGCATCATCTAGGTCAAGCTAGCACCAAACTGTACCAAGCGGTGCTTGGCTTTTACTAGAGAAAAAAATTGCTGGAAATAGTGCGTTACGACCCGTTAATAATTTAGTTCACTGCAAGATCAGTAGCTACCGACGCGGCACAGTTCTACAGGGGGTACCTACTGCCAGGCAATCCAACTCTTAACATACAAAGCTCGATCATAAATATTTCATAAGCTACACATTACTTCCTGCACTGAAAATAGCTTTGTGGTAAAGATCAACAAAAATTTTTGTTGAATTTAAACAAAATTTAAACAAAACAAAAATTTAAGAACCGTTCCTCAAAATAAGCAACGATACGTTCGGTTATGTATATTTAGTTCGATTCGTTTGTAACATAGAGAAATAATGTCCGTATAGACCTCCAAGACCTTAAGGTGATAGAGATCAAATTCTGAGTCGAATGAGCCATATCCGTTCGCCTATCCGTCCAGGCGAAAACACATTTTAGGCCTTATATTAAGAGCAAAATACTTCAAACTTCAAACTTCAAATCTGTGCTTTCTAGCTCCCGAAGCAGTAGAAGTTCAAACATTTTCAAAATCCGCCCACAGATACTCCCATTTTTAAAACCGTAAAAAATTAAAAATGCCGCAGGTACTATGCTGCCGCAATTGGTATTTAAGTAAATTTGAAAAACACCTCCATTTGGGCATGGTCACATTTTAATTTTTATCCTACAAACGGTGATTGATCAATATAATTTCTTGAAATCCAGAAAAAACTTTCATTGTAAAATGTTTTGATACATTATAGTTACGCACATACTATAAATTTAAATAGAAAACATTTTAACACGCCCCTTTTTGTGGGCGGTTTTATGTTAAAAACAAGTGGGTAAGTGCAAGAGTTCGCATATATAGAACTTCTAAGTACCCGAGCATGTAACACCAAATTTAAAATGTTGGTCTGAATTCATGTGCTGCATGTCAATTATTTGTATAGGCCACGACTTTGGGGGCATGGGTTTGAGCTAAAAAATTAAAATCAATAAATTCTAATCTCGTTAAATTCATGAGAGAATGCGTACAAAGCGTAAATTGTTGCTTAAAAAATGTATTTCCTAAAAACACACCTATAGGTGGGCGTAGCTCAATACTGTGTATGTAACAAATTAAGCAATTGCTAATATCTTTAATATTTGTTATAGAATTTTTTTCGATTTAAAATAAGTTTTCCGAGAAATCAGGCTTTTAGAGATCTAAATTGTTAAAAGTTTACATGGTGGATGGTGTGAGCAGTCAAATTTTTGTCTATTAAGGTCTTTTGGAAACTTTCTCTGCACCAAAATTTGAATTCCTATGCCTTGTCTAACTTAACTAAAAGGCATTTTGAAATAAAATGTGAATTCTAGTGGTAGTCTCACATTGAAGTAAACTGTAGGCGTTGCTGTGGGCCGATTTGATCAGTTTTGAATTTCATACTTTATCTCTACAAAATAAGCAACACTTCAAGTTTCAGTTTCCTAGCCCAATTTTAAAGACCTTAAAACTGCATACATACGGACAGACGGACGAACGGACGGAAGGATAAAGCTAATTTGACCTTTCGGTCTCGGTAATACCTATCTGTAAAAGTTCTTAGGGGTGTAAGGTGATTACTTCACTGTGTTACAAACTATGCATTAAAATAAATATATTCTGGGATAAAAAGTCAAAATTTTTTGCTTAAGCGGTGTTTGCGAAATAGCTAAAGTGTTTCGTTGTGTACCTATAAACGGGAAATTAAGTTTTTTCTTACGAATCCCACAGACTAAAATATTACAATATTATAGGTACCTATATAAAATTTTCTCAACAATTTCTCATGTTCGGAAAACAACCATTTCTTCACTTTAATGACTGCACATTTTAAGTTCGTGTGTCAAAAGATTTAATACGAGGGATTCACCTCCCTAACCAAAAATAGTTTAACTAGGGTAAATGCAGACACCGCAAGGGTTTAATAATTTTCTATTATTAAAATATTTAACAATAATGCGCCGCATGCTTCTGTGTGTCTCATTCTCAACTCTATCTCTGATGGGATAGATTGTTTTCCAAAGTCATTAAGAGGGTCTCAAGAGTTTTTGGGGACAAATTTGTCAACTTAGTCACGTGTGGTGGCATCAGAGTAGAATGGTTTCCAATTTAGCATGAATCCGCCCTCACATTTGTACATAGCGGACGGACGCAGGGATACAAGCTAAAACATTCCTTATTCGGAATGGAATATCGTATGCATGCACGTTGAAGACTACACATACCAAAGATATATGTCTTCCATGGCTATCAGTTGACACGTCATCCAATATGGGACGGTATGCTATCTAATCGAGAAGGGAATTATATCCGAAGAAATAACCTCGATTGGGTGATATATTACCGAATCAGGAACTGTTCTTCAATGTCCTGCCTGCCATATGGAAATGATATATTTATGGTTTTATTTTCAGACGCACATCAGATCTGCTTGTTGTTGGCTTGGCATGAAATATATATAATTGTCAGGCTTATAAATTATTTCTTTTTTTAAATGGATCACAAAAAATTTGATGATGGAAATGCTTTGATATACTTACAGAAACTTAAAAGGAATCCTTAAGTTTATGAATTTACGAAGTCTTTGTTTAATTTTCCTTGTGACTTATAAAATTTTGGTTAAGTGTTAACCCAAGGGTGACAAGAAGTCGGAGTTGCTTTAAAAGACTTTAGTAGCTGGCAATTCGGTTTAGTTGTTGGCAGTTGTGTTTTTGATAGAGAATCGAAAATTTTAATCGAAATCCCTCAACAGCGGTTATTCAACACTCTCAACAAAAAAGGAAAGATCATCCAGATGGTCAGCAAGCCACTGATGCTTTTTTGGAAACATCGAATATCAACAAACATGTCATATATTAACAAACAAAATGAAAATTTTCGACCACTCCCACCCCCATGGGACTTTCTGGTCGATGATCAAAATGCGAAGAGATAAAAACCCCTGAGATGACAGCAAGAACTACCGTAACGTTGATAAAATAATGGAATTTTGTTCTTATTAATTCTTCGCATTTTAAACACAACCCAAAAAAGTCCGAGGCAGGCAATAACGAGCCGAGACACGCGGGAAGGGGTGTCTGACGTCTGTGCCACCCATATAGAAGCCACCGGATGACGATGTTATATTCCATAACGGCATCGATATCGATAGAACTTTCATACAAATAAAAAATGTAGATGATACCAACATATCTTGTTTAGATAAATTTCAAGAGTGAAAGTGCCTAATAAAAGATCCTGATGTGAAAATCGGTAAAAAGCATTTTTTTACTTAATGAAATTTCGGCAGTTGGAAAACATATTTGAGTAGCTTACCCTGCTGCGGCTTGTGCAGATTGCGCTTAAAAATGGATTTCGACAGACTCATAAATGTAAATAAACTGGTTGTATAGTTGAAACCTTAAAATAAAGTTTTAAATAATTGCCAGAGGATATGACGAAGACAACTAGAGTATAAAAGCTACGCATAGTAGAAAATAGCAAACAGTTTTTCCTGGTGCGACCAGGCAGAGGCCTATTCACCTAAAGGACACCCACTAAATAACTTACTAAGTATGCCCCACAGGGAGTCACATACGCTAGGGTATAAACTCGTGTGTTCTGCGCCCCCTTCAGTACGTAAAACAAAAGCGCGCACATTATTTACGGCTGTAACATCCCGAGACTCTATTTGCTCCTAGATGCGCGGGTGGTTGGGATTCCCATTAGTGGCAGCAGCATCGCAGCACGTACCACATCCCCGGCCATGGTCAAAAATTTATAAATTTTCGGATAAAATTTGCTACATGCTACCCGATGTGGAAGATTTATGAATTGATCATGTGTCTCCGTTTTCCTGGATACGATACGTATCTATGTACAAACGCGGGAGTCTAGTCGGGACGCACACCAACCACACAAGTGGGCATATATGACGAAGTTCCCTTGGGGTGTATAGTAATCATCCCCTATATTTTGGTCTTGTGCCGAACAACGTGGTATCTGGCTGAAATTCGATATGGCCGTGTGGTGTGTTCCACATAATTAAATTTTTTTCGTTTGCCCCCAAAAGGACAGGAACGTGCGAAGTATTTTTGTCCCCATAGTCCATTCGCTGATGCATCAAAGCTTCAAATAAATCGATGCTCAGACGCGGCTGCTCTCCATGGTGGAGGGAGTGTAGAATGTAGTGCATTCAGCAGAATTAACGTGTGTAGATTTTTCAACGGTGACGTCCAATATGCATGCGATATAGATGCGCCCCTACACCAGAATGGATACCGAGACCGAGTATGTGCAGTCTGTATCCAACAGTAGTTCACATGCAGCAGCAATATATTGTCACTGACGGCTGGGACGCAACGAACCAGTAAACGTTGCGCCGGCCTTCAGCCTTTAATTTATTCGATCTAAGATAACAGAGGCTGTCCGAAAAGTCTCATAAAAATTGCACTTTAATTACTCTATCGACAGTATCAGTTTTGAAAAATCTTATTAGATGGATTGCCTGGATAGTTTGTCTGATTTTTATACAGTTTGCGTTGTTAGCGGGTGGAGTTGGTACGAAAAGTAAATCACTCCTGCCAAGAAGAGGCATTCATCGCGGCGGTGGCGTGATAAGTATTCTTTTAAAAATACTTTTTTGACTCTGCTTATGCTATAAAAATGTATACTTTGCTTAAGCAAGACGTCTCTCTTAGAATACTTATAGAAAAACCAGACGACCGAGAGTTAGATGTTCATCGAACTTTGCATCGCAAGCGACATATCATAATAACGCCGGAAAACTGTCACATCAAATGTTTCGATGCCAATGATTGGCAACAATTTTTTACTGAGAACATTTTTTTTTAACAATGAGAGTACAAGTAAAGTATTAGCTAAAAATAATTAATTAAAAAAAAAAAAAACGATAAAACGTCAATATACACACAAAATTAAGGGGAGGTATTTAATGGAAGGGAGTTTAGGAAATAAATAAATTAAAACATAAATTAATATATAAAAAAATAAAAATTTCCGGGAGCAGGTAATAATTCTGCTTTAAAACTCTACTTTTTCATTCCGTTCCTCATTTCCGTACCATTTTATTTTAAATTTTTTAATTTTTATAATTAACAAATATTCAAGGGATTATAAGGCTACCCTATTAATGTTTTAACACAACGTGGGTAAAATGATTTAAGGAAGAGATATGAGGTATTGGTTCTGAGCTGTTGTGGACTACAATTACGAGGAAAAACTGCGAGCTCCATATCCGTGATATTTTGCTACAAAAAAGAATTGCAATAATAGGTAATCGTAGAATGCCGTACGACCAAAGCCGATTATGAATTCATGATAGCACTCGTTCTTGAACGCGTATTGCTAATTCTTTAAGCGATGGTAGGCACCCAGCTATTTCATTTGAGCTATTTCAGTAGACGAAGCGATAGAATATAAAAAAAGGAGACATTGCTACGATGTTCTTACGAGTCAAGTAGCTTTGCTATATTATAGGGTGTTTCCATCGGACACTAATCCGCGATTAAAACAAATCATCCTTTAATCACCCTTTAAATCATGAGGTTCACCATGCGATTATTAACCTTTTCCACGTACGAGTTCCTAAATCAAACCTTACAGAATTCTACGTGTTCTGTGAATTTTCTGACGAAACAAAACAAACACACCTATTATTGACATATGGGTATCACCTACTCAGCAGTGTTTCTTGTGCTATGTAAAGTGGTGTGGTTGTTTCCGTCAAAAAAGTTCAATGCAAGTGTGCACATTGCAAAATTTTGATGGATGCCAATGTTGATACTACTGGTTGATGTTGATAAAGTTGGTCCACTGTCGACTTTGAGGACTTAAATTCCAACAACATTTGACGTTTTGTTTTTCTGTTTTAGGTTACTTTGGTTCGAAGATAAATAAAATCGGTTGCAATTAAATTGAATTCACTTATTTCTGAGTAGCCTGAAAGATAAAAAATTCACGTTTAAAAGGAGATGCGCAGACGACGTAAGTAAATCTTTTTTTTTATAATTAACCCGCGTTCAAGGGGCTATGGCTGCCCTTATACTGAGTTACATACACAGGCTGTATTGATGAGCATTGCTTCTTGCGCGGCTTTTGAAGTTGAATTCTTCAAGGGGTGGAATGCAGCTAGCTATTTTGCTGGAACACTCTTAATGGCAAAAACGGTAGAACAATGAAAGACAGGAGACATTGCGACGATGTTGCAAGAAGTCGATTGACTTCGTTTGGGTCATCTTTCAACTTCAATCCTCTTTTTTGTATCCTATCCAGTAGGTGTAAATTTGTCCTTGAAGCTCCTGCCCAGCCATGAGAGTAATACTCCAGTTTTGGTCGAATATACGTTTTATAGAAGAAGCCTGATCGGAAGGTGTAAAGTATTTCTTGCGTCGACTAAGGAATCCTAAGCGTTTTGCTGCGTTCTTGGCGACACGTCAAATATGTGGTCATTCCAACGTAAGTTGTCATTAACACATATACCGAGGATGGAAAGCTTTTCGGTTTCAGTGATGCAAGTACCTACCATTCATGTATAACGGCTGAAGATTTCTAATCAGCTTGAATGACAGTAAACTGCGTTATGTTTTGGAAGCATTATATTCCACTCTCTTTAAAAGCCCCCATGTTGATATGCTGTCAAGGTCGGAATTTAATGAGTTCAACATACTTAGCTGTTCCCTTTCAACGTCCGAAGGACTGGGGCGTTCGCCAGGAAACGAATATGATACACTAAGATTACTGTCATCAGCATGAGAATGGATTAGATTAGATGTTGCATTAATATTATGAGCACCAGACTTGAATAATGGGATAAAACATCAGACTTGAAACTGTCCAAAACCACCTCGATTCCAAATGCATGCATTTTCGACAAGAGAGCATGATGCCAACCTCTGACAAATGCTTTAGAAATATCGAGCGCAACAACCTTGCTTTTACGATAAAGGTGCAAGGAGCTGTTCCACTTTTCGGTGAGATAAGCCATCAGATCACCAGTGGACCTTTTGCCATGAAAGCCGTATTGATGGTCATTGACAAGCCTTCGTGATTCTAGATATTTCATAAGCTGACTATTCATCAGCGTTTCCATTACCTTGGAAAGAATGGATGTTAACAGCATACTATCATCAGCAAATGAGTGTTTTGTATTCTGTAGGATAAAAGATCGTTTATAAAGATCAAAGAGAGTGTTGGCGATAAAACTGATCCCTGAGGAACACCAGCATTAATAGGTATGATGTATAATATCAAATTTGAGTCCGCCTAGTACGACTTGGATTGAACGCTTCAAAAGGAAAAAGCATTCTAGAGCTTTGCGAATCCCATAAGCTTCATATTTTGATGAAAGAGCTTGATGCCATATCATATCAAAAGCTTTAGAAATATTCAGCGCAACCGCCTTGCTTTCACCATGGAAGTTCAAAAGAGTGTTCGGTGAGATGAGCCATCAGATCAACAATTGACCTTTTTAATCTGTGTTGTCGGTCATTTAAGTGGTCCCGTGATTTAAGAGATTTCACTAGTTAACTGAAACTAATGAAATAGTCCGAAGTTGGTTTCTTCGGACTTCTGTCGGGTCCGAAGATACGTGATACCACGTGGATCTAGAAATATTGCCTACTCGTTGAACTATTTGCAGCTACTAATGAAACCTAAGAGACGTTTTGGGCCAGTCGTACTAAGATCACAAAGATCATTATAGAAGAAAGCTTCAAGGTGAAGACTACGGTCTTAGAGAGAGCGGCGTATGTGCAGCGAAGGTGGAGAGTGGTCCCTTCTTCCTCATGATCCATGCAACTCCTGCATCTGTTTCGTTACTAGACAGGTACTTCCAGTTGTTCATCTGCTATTTGTTCTTTTTATTGCATCCAGTTTTATCATGAGTTTGCATCACCTTAGAAAGCAAGGATATAAGTGCAATGGGACGGTAACTAAAAACTGATAAGAAAAGGAGAACCCTCTTTCGGAACAAGCTGTTTTCCATCGACTATAAGGCAAAAACCAGAGGAGAGAGGGAGATGGAATGTCAAACTCCTGCGTAAAATACGCATAAGCTAAGCGTTAGCGTCGTGCTCAAGTACAGGTGGAGATAAATCAGTATCAGAAAGCGCGGAGCTGGCAGCAAAGTGAGCTGATTGCAGATTGCCTTTACTTAAGGAGCTTACAATTGGAGTATTGTTGCAGACGAGTGATGGTGTGACATATTACGTCAAGCTTTTGACGTTCTTTACAAAAGACCTAAAATGTTTCCTTTTGTTCGGACATTGCAGGAATTTTTGCCTCAATTTCCGGCCATATTTAAATTTGACTCGGTTTCGGTTTTCTTCAGTTGGGTTGTCCTTAAATAACCAAAACTTCACTTCCCTTGACTTATTGGCCTCTTTGCAGCTCAAATCACACTGGAATTTCGCCTTTGGTCTGACACTATTTTATTCTGTAAGGAATAAAAAGCTTCATCCCAAGCAGAATTATTTCACAAAGCATATTGGCGGCAGCATCAACCATATCCCAGCTTGCTTTCTCGTGCCTACTGCCAAACTTTTCTTTTCGGAGCTGGATCTTTTGCCATGTGGTTAGATCCCATTTGAATCGATTTCGCAAAACGGTAGTATTCTACATAGTTGCAACACCTGGTAGAACAATAGGTGTGTATATCTACGCTCGATCTTTGCCAGCTTAAAATTGGTGCTAGATATTTCCAAAAAGATGGAAGCAGAATTGATTTTTGTTGCTGGCTTATGTTCATTATATATGCACAGAGATCATGTAGGCTATTTGGACACCCGAGATGGAAGTGGGCTGTGGTGCAGATGGTAGCACCTATGACCGACAATTGGGAGGTCCTGCGTTCGAATCCAGGTCGAGCCAATCATCTTTTTATTTTTTATTTATTGCCGATATGTATTGTTAAGTAAATTATAACAATTATTATGACTTGAATTGGACTTGATTTTTTTTAAAGCTATGTTTTAGTTAGTTTCCTATACCTAAATTTAGTTATTCCTAATTCAAAGTTACATCAGTTGCTGTCGATGCATGAATGTAGGACATTTGTTTCTCGATTTTTATAAGTCGAGAATATTGAAAAGAAATACGTTTATTCCTTGTTTCTCATTAATGTATTTTATACCCAAATATAATACTTTTGTTGGATTAGCAAGGCTTCCGTTTTTTATCCATAGTTTTTGAAACGATAAAACAACACTGCATTGCACAAAAGCCCGCAGATATAGGTACTGTCAAAAAGCACCAATTTGGTTATCTCAAGAAGATCAAACATTCCTTGAATTCCTTGTACCATGGTTGCAACGCATCAAAAATGATGCTGTTGTTATTTATTTGTGTAAATGAGGACAAAGGAATTTTAGGTCAACTTTAATCTACTCAAGCATTTTTCCTAGAAGGCCAATGCCATCTTATCTTCAATATGCGCTCATCAATTGTTTTCTTATTCAATGCTGAAATGAGTATACTACACCTCCTAACGATGAATATTTCATATTTACGAGTTTAACATCAATTGTTAAACTCATAAGCTCCATTGCATTTTTGCATGCTATGCACAAATTGAGTTCACTGAAACACATCTTCGTTGCGACGTACGCATCCTTACGTAAAAAAGACTTCGAAATTGACATTCCTTGCGTTGTGACTCAACATTAAACATTCCTTGAAACAGACTTCGCGCAAAAGACTTCATTCCTTATCGCGTTTGGCGATAATAAATTCCACAGCAAGTATTAAAACATCAATATGAAAAAATTCTTTCATAAATCTTCAAGGGCGACCGAATCGCGAAAAAGCGGTCTACAAATAAGACATAATGCTTTCTGACATCCTTTCTGAGTTCTTCCCATAAAGTCGACAAAAAGCGCAAAAAAAAGAAACGTCTCCAACTCATGGCTTATATGAAACATAACAAACTCAAATTGTACCCAATCCATTCATCTTTTCCTCAATCGATATATCTCTACCCATAATCATGTAGGTTGGTTAACTTTAAGGCAAGAAGACTCAGGGCACTATCCCACCCCCTTCCACCATCAAAGAAATGCAAGCAACAACATCAACCAAAAAAATGTGTAAAAACAAAGGAAACAAGGACAAAAAGGCGGCGGAGTTCGATGAGGTTTCTTTTTTGTTTTATTTCCAGTTTTGTAATTTTTTTGTCTGCATTTTGGACAGACACGGGAAAAACTGACAAAATAATATTTTTTACAGAGCACTCCATAAATTTTCGTACGCTCAATATTGTTTCGGGTCATAAATCATGGCTGCATTTGCGTATGCATCCATGTGCTCTGGCTGGCATACCTTTATCTATACAGAACGAGTGCATGGTGTGTATATGATATGCCTGACAGGGTCCCAGTGTATTCACATTGCATGCTGGAGGAGGATTCAATATACATATGCGCCTTGGTCTGGATCGCAAACGCAGCCTGCAGGTTCGGCATCAGGAAAATGATGCACCAAATGCATTAAATGAAAGCTTCAACCAAACCAGCCAGGCCATATTGAGGGAGCGCCCATACAATTGTGTGCTTTTATAGTACTTGAACCAGGGATGGTGTCACAGATGTGACTACCATAGGAAATACCTACGTTTATGTACCCGCGTATATCAGAGCACGAAAGCCAAATTCTCTGTGCTGTGCAAAATGCTGGGAATGCAATAATGTCGCTTTACTCGATGCACGCTACGAAATGCATGATTCGAATGAATGTATGTGCACTGAATTTCCTTTGAACTCAAATGGCCTGCATCTGTACCAAAAGAAAGGGGAGAATACAAGCAAAAAAGGATTCAACATAGTTCAGTGATAGAATTCAAATTAACAGCTGCAAAGAGTGAAAATTCAATCTGAATGTAGCTTAAAAAAATCTTACGAAGTAAACCTTCGAAAATTTCCTAAGCCTAAATAGAATCTTTGTGTTAGTTTAACACACATTCAAGTCAATTGTGCGCGTGGCTGGGGTGTATCTTACCAATTTCATACTTTTCCAGAAGAAAATAATAACCACGTTACCTAGCAAGCTTCAGCTCGCTAGCTTTATTCCATAGAACATAAAACTTCACATACATACGGACAGACGGGCGGACGGACGTGGTATGATCAATTCACCTGATGGTCACGAGCATTAATCTCTTAAAGGTCTAATGGTTCAAAGGTGATTGTTTCCATAATTTAACATGCGAATTAACTATCGCTAGTTTATTCGCATGGGTGATTACTTATTTCATTTTGTTACAAAATATGCATTAAATTAAACCCCCTTTCAAGGTGGGTGTTCTGTATGTAATGGTCGATACATGTTGCAGCATATCTAATTACCCAGCTTATCAGGCTCTTCCCGATCTTCAACGGCAACACAATGCAACAGAAACTTAGTGGACAAGTTTGCATACCTTTGTATATTACAATTTACATTATAAGCCACTCTGTACACAATAAAAAGTTTAATATATTAAATAAAAGCTTGCGCATATGCCTGTCATAAGATCCGACTAAAATCCGCCGGAAGAGGGTGTCCTGATGTTACAACCGATGCTGCCTGCAGCATGAGCTCCTGTTGGGGTAACTTTTGGCAGCAAAGTTTAAGCTAAAAGATGAACCTGAAGGTTAAATTAAAATCAAGTTAAGATCCAGGCATATATTGTGTGACTCACTGGTCGTCATCTGTGCCCAAAGGGTCAACTGTATTTAAAATCTTAAAAGTGGTTACTTAATTATTTCTTACATAAAATGTTAAGTTCGAAAGAAAATGGTAATAGCTAGACAAAATATTAGCTATACCCCAGGTTGAAGCCTAACTATTCTGGTGAGAGCTTATAAATCTTTTCGTGAAAAAAACAAAGCTAAATCGAAAATACTTACCTACCTAGCTTGAACATGTCCGGAGAAAAGTAGTACACTTAGTAAATCAGGACTCAGTAAAAACTATGAAGTAAGAAAAGGAGAACAGTGAACTCTAAGCTGTAAGCTTATTGAAATGGAGCTGTACTATAAATACTACATTGCTCCAACCCAAGGGTAGTAAGTAAAAAAACTGTGCCTCATCTTCCATCCCCACTCTCGTTTACAAGGACTTTCTAGCTGTCACCTCGCCCGACAAAGCAAATCTAATTGCAGCGCATTTCACTTCATGCACCCAGATTCTGCGATGTCCCCGCCCGTATACTTGAGTGCGTGGAATAGACCATGGGACAAATTCATTTTCTGGCTCGTACAAATAAAAAAGTATACTTCAAGATCTCAACATTCATAAATCCGCTGATCCAGATGAAAACCCCCCCATTGTTCTGAACAGTTGTTCTTCCACGCTGAAAAAAACTATTGTGTAAGCTTTTTCATTGGTCCTACTCCTCTTTTCTTTCCGAGTAGATGGAAAACAGCATTTTGTCCAGCTTGCCCCAAAAAAAGGTGATTCTTCTTACCCACTAACTTCCCTTCTTTCTTTTGAACGCTGCCTAATTATTAGCTAACGAATTACCTATCGCAAATCACGCAAACTTTTTAATGACAGGCAATATGGTTTCCGAAAAGTGAACCATTCCTTGCATCTTCTTTGTGAAAGCTAGATTGGTTCACCTTGATATTCGAAAGCATTTGACAGAGTTTCGCCTCAAGCTCTCTTTTCGAAAATACGTGCATTTGGAATCGACGAATCTCTTATTCAATGGAATAGTACTAATTATTTGTCGAACCGTTCAATTGAAGTTGTTTTAGATGGTTAAATTAAATGGTTGAATTGCAACGTTTGCGTATGTTAAACCCATTAAACTCTTACCTTAACAGCATTGTATTATGGGGATCTCTTAATAGAATAGAGCTTAATACTTCCAAAACTCAATGCTGTCTGCTGTCATTAAAGCAAAACGGCAACACCCAGCCATTATCAGCCGCTTTCTAATAGTTCTCAGCAATTCAAAACTAAAGTGCACTAATACATATTCTTTCTCTCTACTTATCCTATCCACTAGCGTTATGTTAACACATCAAAAGGGTAAAGTCATCAGCCCTTAAACAAAAGTGATTTATAAGCAACCAGTTACAGACGGACCGAAGCTCTTACATACCCATTGTAAGAGCTTCGGTCCATCTGTAACGGACATGGCATGTCCAATTTCCTCAACCAAAAATCAATATAGTAGAAATATCCAAGTTTGCGGCTTAAACGTACCTACGCAAAAATGTAATTTTTTTGTTCCAATTCAATAATTTTGTGAAATTGACCTCCAAATACGGGCGTGGCCAAAAATTTTGTATGAACGAAATCTAAAATAGTGTCCGGTGGACTTTATGTGCTAAATTTTATTTCTAATTCTTTTATATACGTAAAGCTAAGAAACAGTCGAATTCAGAAAATTATAGGTTTTTCTTGAACTCTGCCTCCAAATGTGGGTGTGGCCCAAAGCTTTGTATAGACCAAAAGTTGAACCGAATATTTTCTATAAGATATAATAGGTAAAAAATCTCCGATTTGGGAAAAAAGTACTTGAAAGTTTTCTTTTTAAATGGATGCCATGCCCACTAGGGACGGTCTGCCGATTTGTTTTTTACTTTTCATATCTCTTAATCATTAGGAGATGTCAAATTTCAGCTTTTCACGACGTCTTAGTGTTTTAAAAGCACTGGGCGTAGTTACACATTTGGATCGGATGTGGGCGTGTCTGTCGGCGGATTTTAAAAATTTTATTATCTATACAAAATTTCTTATTATTATTTAAATTATTTTATTAATAATATATAATTTTTAATTTTCATTTAAAACTAGCACCTTTATTGCTTCGGAAGACAGAGAGCCTTCGCGCGAAATTTCAGCTTTCTACCTAAAAATTAAAGGCCTAAAAATTGGTGACCTATGGACGGACGGACGGACATGGCTCATTCAACTCAATATTCGGTCTCGATTTTATACCCTTAAGGTCTTCGGGGTCTATCGTTATTAATTCTCTATGTTACATTTTCGCTTGTATCAAACTAAATATACTTTATTCCTCTTTATAGGGTATAAAAATACTTACGCTTAATTATTTAGTTTGGCCCAACGGATCTGCACTAACATACATAACATTCCTGAAATGACTTCCATTTCAATTTATATACATTGGCCAGCTAAAAAAAATACACCCACCCCTATATGCACAAACCATCCAATTTTTTGAAAAACGTTTGGTTTTTTTTCTCAATTGTTGCCGGTCTTACCAGAAAAAGCAAATCACTTATTCCTATACCCACTTCGAGCTCGTGCCAAATCCAATTCCTAATAAATTGAAACTCTCAGCAAATTTATTCACCCTAAGCGTGCCTATTTCATGCAACACTCTGAGTGGACTAATTTAACCAAATTGTAATGCAAATAAATTTAATTAAAATTCCCAGACAGCGGAAATTTAACAACAAGTAAATAATAGTGCATTTGATTGCCTTGCTTTGGTTTAGCGGCTTGGCTTGGCTCTTGGAGTGTTTTCCTTCATTTGTGGAAATTTAATTTTAAATTTCGCTCTTTCGGATAAGCTGCCAACTCTGAAGTGTGGTGCTATCCAGTGAATTCGTTATTATAGCGTTGGAACTCTACGACTATTGTTTGTTGGAATTTCTCTCCCCCCGTATACCTTTTAGTCAATTTCTTTTGTATTTTTTTCGCTGATGTAACTTTATTTTTTCCTTGGAGAGCTATGTTTGTATAGAAATTTTCTGCAATGCTCATCACCGACATCAGCAACATCATCGTCATCATCATTAGAGTACTCGAGACTTGTATAGATACGGGTTTGCCAGAGACGAGTATACAGTTTACTGCATAATGGTAGACTGACATTATGATATGGATGCCGGCCACCCGGCCAGGGTTAATGCTGTATCAAAGTGTGAAGATGAATCTTACTACAAGCGGTATTGGCGCTGAGTCAAACTGTCTTATTGCATAAATCAAACATAATGCAGTGCTGCAGTGTTCCCCGAAATCCGCATGTGGAACTCTGCTTGTATGCACCATAAAGACAGAGAGATAGGCTTTGGGAGAAAATTGCAGACGGCATCAGCTGTCAAGATCTATAGTATTTTGAATGGAGCCAATTTTCAAGTCATGTATTGCTTTGATGAACTGCAACGGGGCGGTTTTTTTTACTGCCACCTAGAAGAGCAAAAAAAAAATTATTGATGCTTTAATATTATTTGTAGTAGAATATACAAATCTTATAATAAGATTATTCATTCGTAAAGGGATAATTTTTTTGCTGTGGAATGTAATAATTTTTTATTAGAAATCTTTCTTTTCCATCTTCCTACGGAGTATTATCACTTAAATATGAATTTTGTCAATCGTTTAGAAAAAATGTGAATTGGTAAAATATTTCATTGAGCGATGGATTCAAATTGTGTTTTCTCTGAATACTTTTTTTATTTTACAGTGTTAAATTGTAGATAAGAAGATTAATTTTCTATTGTTGTATGTTTTGTTTTGAGCTCCAAGAATACATTATTTCCAATTCGCGTGGTTTTGAGTTAACCGGTTGTTAATATGCCTTTACCCAATCAAAAAAAAGATCGTAATTTAAATTAATTAAAAAGCTGACCGAACGTTTCGTTGCTTATATTTGGGAGCGGCCCCTAGGGCAAAGCCATACAAAATTGAATGTAATAATGAAAAGTGAAAAAATAAAAATACGATTTTACAGTATTATAATAATGGCTTGTCAACGAACATCGTTAGGAACCTTTATATTATAATGATGCTGACAATTAGTGACAACTCTTCCTACGATTTGCCATTAGAGAACAAGTATTTGAAAAACAAAGAAAAACAACAAACGGTACCAAAATACACAAGTGTGGCTACCAATACTGCAAGCTACCGACTGCCAACAAGAAGACAATGACGAAAGCATTTTTTGAAAATATAATACTGCTGCAGTAAGTTACCTTTTTGACCCAGGCCCAACCTCGCCTCGAAGAAAATAATAAGACCTTATCTTCCATGAAAGTTGGGTCCTCCAGAATCCGTGACCCTGCCGCTTTCGAAAAAACGAGTGGATTGACACTAGTGTAAGTTCCACCTGGAGTAATGTTTCCATGTTGTTGTCCTTCCATGTTGGTCTTGGGTTTTCGCATTAGTTAGTTCTGCTACGTTCTAGGATGCATCGCCCGGCTGCTACCGCGCGGAGGTTTAACTTACACTTGAGAGTGGCCGGATGAGAATAGCTATACCAAGAAGGCTTTCAACTTCTCCGATCACTCCCCAGCAACCAAATTGTTGTTGGTTTTGACAAAATTTTTTGTTGGTTTTGACAAAAAATACCTATGCTATGCAGGGTAAAAAAAATCATCAAAAGCTCTTGATTTGTAGCTGTTGCCAAACACTCAACTTCCAGCCATTCTCAATCATTATGCTTACCCCCACCACAAAAATCCACACTCTCGTTTGAAAATGCGGGTGGTCGTGCTGTTTTCCTCATTCTTCTGACAACATGATTTCAACATGAAAACATCATTCGAAATTTTCCAAAAAAAAAACACGATGCTCTACTTAGGGGACCTCACAACAAAACACAATAATTATTAAATGTACAAATATATTCTCGAGCATTTTCACACATGTTTCCAAGCACTAAGGATGTCCTTTGTGGAAAATGGATTCGGTGTACAAATATAATAGAAAATACTAAACAACATCAAGCTCCATGCCCAAGACATTTAAACACACCGCTCATACACAGATTGTTAATTAGAAAGTGGAGCCCTTCGCCTTCGTTGTCTCATAATGCGGTAATTAATCCTGCTAGGATCGGATTCTTCCTCCACTCTGCTATCGTTCATTATGAGATGTACGCCACTTTCTTCCAGTATTTGGTGGAGGAAAAACTCGTGGTCCTTGGTGCGGTGGACTAATTAAAAGCACTGAAATCGGAGGCATCCTTGCGTTATAATGTAAAAGTTCCCTTTTGTCTTTCATTGAGTGGATATATGTATAATGTAGTGAGCATACTAATTAATAACTGGAGTGAGCGTATGATACTTAATGCTGAAACATGTTTTATGGTGATACTTCCTGAACAACAAGAATATTCTTTTGAGTTTAATATTTTTGCGGAAAATGCAAGAAGATTCTTTTTTCAAAAGAAAAATTTCTGGAGAGTTTGATTCATGTTGGCCTTCCAAGACACTTCTTCAGAAATAATGTCCTCTAAAGGAAGGAAGTTCAGCAAAAAGGCGGTTGGTTTTAAAAACCAAAAGAAGACTTTAACAAAAACTTGGCAGTTTATAATTTCTTCGTTATGCTTTTGTGGATCTTATGAACTCTTTTGCGAGTTCAGTGGTGCAGATAGAGAAATTTGAAGGGGAGTTTATTCTTCATTCTATTCGGCACCACAGATAACGCTGAAACAAGTTTTGTCGGAAGTGGCTTTACCCCCACGAAAGCCAGAATGACTTGCTCAGAATAGTGGCTGTTCAGATTCATTTCAAAAATCAGAATTTACTTAGATGTTACTAACATGTTTAAAGTAGGTATGTTCAATGGTGTGGTCGTCCAGTTTTTTGCTTTTTTAAAGGCTTCTGGCCAATATTGCTTGGTATACAGCTCGATTTTGAACACCTTCAACCTTTACACATACAGACTGACGAAAAGATGCACATGGCTTAATCATGTTCAAAAGGTCTTAGGGGTCAACGGTGATTATATCAGTTTGTTACAAACTATACATTTTTTAAATAATAAATATACCCTGAGGCGTATAAGTATAATCCATATCGGTGTCAATGCTATTTTCCTTTTTGCAACTCACTCCCAATCTCATAACAAAAACCACACCACTTTACATGAACAGCTACTGCGCCAAATCTTTTTTCCCGCATCCATTCGGATATGTTGCCCGCGTTGCCGCCCATTCCACTCTATTTCGACAATTTATCTTATCCTTTTAGATTGATTTTTATTATTTGGAACATACTTAAAAGGCAATACTAATAAAATATTCTGTGTGCTCTCAAGTGAACTCAAGAAAAACGCCAGACGAAAAATTATTCTATCAACTACTTTTGCTTCACACAGCCGAGCTATAGGAAGTTGTTCTCCTCCTTTCGTAGCTTCAGTCAGCTTTTGTGTGAGTCGGAGACTGGCGACAACGCAGAAAGGATATATACACAAAAAAACTTAAGCCCAGAGGGAGGAAGTCTTGTAAGGGATGTATTAGGTTCATTTAGTGTCTTGTCCCTTTATTATGGATTCCCTAACTACATTTACAAGGGGCATATAGAAACCATAGAAGAGTGGTGGAGAAAATTTGCAATTTGGAAAATTTCCAATACTTTTCTGTAAAAGTTATTTTCGTCTATTGATTCTTGTAGTCATGTGTGGTTAGTTGAATATGGCTGTGAGAGGCAGAGTTGTTTTGTAAGAAAGAAAACTTCTTTTTTTACTTGTTAGAACCCAATTTTTTAATATGATTTAATAGTAAAAAATGTTAATTCAAAAAGTATTTTCTGCGGGATTCTATAATATATTCGCATTTTACATATTGTTTTTTTTTTATAGCACTCTTTCGCCAAATTATTTTGAGCTTGTTGCAAAGAAAAGGTTACATAAAGGACATTTTTATTAATGGAACCCTTACTTACGACAAGTTTCTCTATAATACTTTAGCTTTTGTTTGAAAATATTCTGCTGTAGGATAGTTTAGAGGTGTTCTTGCGGTGCTAAGGGAACCTTAAATTAGTCAACCCATTGTCACGCCCCCACAAGTGGGCGTGGGCTAAGAAGAAAATTTTGTAAGCTCATTTCGTTAGAAACGTTTTTGTTTTTTGAATACTAGGATGGACGGAGGCTAAAACTCCAAAATCTTTCAAAGATACCAATACGCCCTCTATAGCAGGTACATAATACGGAAGTAGCCGACATTGGTTATGCCCGATTTCCACGTGCTAAAAAACCACCCATTTATGAGAGACACTATGAAACTGCCAGAACGCACTTCATAGTAGTAAATTTTCGCTCTCTCATAATACTTCTTGACTACAACTAAGTTAACTTAACAAGTAGTTTACGCTTCCATAGTGTTAATCGCTTTGGATAGGTTGCTTTCCAGTGAATGCACCTACTAAGCCGTTCATTCATGCGGCTTCACCCTACGTCACTAGATCGAAGGGTCTTGTTCTTTGTAGTCGTCGCTCGTTGTTAGCAACGTAAAGAGTCTCGTTTAGAGTACGGATCATTTCATTGTTGCAATAAACATGAAGGCGAGCATTTAGCTTTTGAGCGAAGTTTGTTACTTCTTCGCCCACGGTAGCTATTCATAAATCTCTGTGAATATCGCTACTCCTAATATACCACGGAGCATTCACAATTGCTCTTAGTGTCTTGTTTTGCAAAGTCTGCAACATGGACATGTTGCTCGGCTTGGTACAACCCCAAAGTTGTACACCGTATGTCCAGGACGGCTTTAACACCTGCCTGTACAAGAGCAGTTTGTTATATGTGCTTAATTTCGAAAATCAGAAACGTTTAAGCCAAAAAAAAAAAAAAAAAATAACGTTTAAGCCAAAAAAAAACCTAACAGTGGGCGGAGTCCAAAATTTTGTATGGAATAAACTTAGAAAATGCCAACATCCTTAATATTTGCCATAGAATATATTTTTCGACTTAGAATGAATTTTCAGAAAGATCAAGTTTTTAAAGAAATAACACTATAATAGTGGGCATGGTCGGTGGTGTCGGCGCGGCTGTTAAATTTTTATCGTGTTAAAAGTACCTTTACCTTGCTTAAGTTGGTCAAAAGGTCTTCTGAAATAGTATGTGAATAAGATGTTGTCTCACACTGAAGCTAATAGTGGGCGTGGTCGTAGTCAGAATTAATCAATTTTAACACTTTGTCTGTTTAACGTAAAATACAAGCCGTGCTTCAAGTTTCAGCTTTCTAGTTTGATCTTGCAGACCCAAAACACTCAAACATACAGGAGGATGGATAGCATACATGGCCCAATCAATTTAGTTGTCGGTCTCGATCATATTTCTAAAAGGTCTAGGGGGTCTACGGTGATTATATCATTGTGCTACAAACTACGCATCAAAATAGATATACTCTCGGGTACAAAAATTTCCTTTAATTGCGTTTCCAAACCTTTCAAAAGTTACCGTGGAGCGATACCCAAGAGGTCCTTTTTTGTACCCCATTCCATAGGATAGGAGGTATATTAATTTTGTCACATAGTTGAAATATCATTATTACATGGTGAAATAATATTGATAGACCCCCAAGACCTTAATGATCGAGACCAAATTTGGAATCAAATAAGCCATGTCCCCAACATTTTTATGTTTTTTTTTCGCTTTCCATTTTCGGATTGGATGTTCGACACAAACCTGCTTTTCCATGTATCGCAAACAGGACCTTATAGCTTTTGTGGATTTTTTTCACCCTCTTGAGGTGAAACTCTTGATCTTGATTTTGTGCCAAGGCCCTTACTAGGTCCAGAACATTTCTGTTGTTTCTGGATTGGGTTTGCCCTGGATAATTTCCGCATCAGTTTACACCCCATCTGGTGATTTCTCCCGTCTTTCTCCCGCGGAGGCAAATAATTCGGGAACATCAGCCTCAGGAGTGTTCTTCGGGCAAGGCTTCGGCTTATCTTTCTAGCCCATCCATGGGGCAAGTCCTTGATAACTCATAACCTGCCTAGGATTTTTAGATGGGCACGCGAGAAACGTGTCCGAACCATCAAAGTTTTAATCAAAAAACGCGGAGAAGTAAATACTCGACGCTAAGATTCCCGTGAATCCTGACATATCGAATACACTCTGATATTTCTTTGCACTGAAGACGACAGGTAGATTGTTTTAACGAGATTAATAATTAAGTGCAGGTCAATTTTTATATGAAGAGGAAGCAAAAAGGGAAACAGCCTATCCGAATCCATTAACATAGTGCCATATAGTGAAGAAGGCAATGCATTCACAAACTACTCTGGTTGGAGGCAGAATTCATTTGGAAGCTTGTAGGTCTTGTAGGTTGTGCTTAAACCATCTTGGACGCTTAGTTTTAAACTTTGAAATTCGCCTAAAGCCACCCATTACAAAGGATACCTATATATTTTTTAAAATTAAGCGATAAGGAGTAGGTACTTCATGATACATAAAAAGACTATTCATCGGGGTCTTATTTAGTTGACACTATCAGTCACGAGATTATACCGACCTTTTTTTGTAAACTTTACATTACATCGTCGGCGAAATTGATAAGAAGAACCTTGTGCACAAAAAAAAATACAAAAACCTTTCAACTTAATAAGTTATAAAGCGTTGCAAGATTAGGTTAGAAATCATAACCTATTTGTTGAGATCGTAAAGCCATTTTAGGCATTTTATGTTAATACAAGGCTATCTGCCTAACGCAACTGTAAAAAAATTAACTGAGTTTTTGACTTTCATGTGAGCAAACCATTTTTAGTGTGGCGTGCCGTGTGCTTACTACGCCGGAGGTCTGGGTTCGATTCCTGCCATCGTCACCTGAAAAAAAAGACTTGTTCTTTTTCACGGTCCCCACCTCCGCGAGGGTTTGACAAGCCCTCCGAGAGTATTAATTGTCTTGAAAAACTTCTCAAAGTGCCGTTCGGATTCGGCAAAAAAATTGTAGGTCCCCTTGTATGTAAAGAAATCAACACACCATGCATTGTTGAGAAGTTGGCCCTGGTTCATCTCGAGCTGTTGCGCAACTCTATTTATTTTTTTTTTTAAACCATTTTTAGTGCACATACAATTTTGACTGTTTCAATTCCAAATTCACTCTGCTCATCCATTACCCGAATAATTACCTTTCAATGAGCAAAAATTACTCGTCCTTTTGTCATTATCATCGCCATCAAAAATCCCTCTTAACATAAAAATTTACAAACCATGAAATGGTATTGCCCACCATCCCACCCGCTCATCCCTTTAAGTGGCTTTATTCAATTTTCACCTACCAAAAGTAATCTCCTCAAATAGACAGCAACACAAGAAAAAACAACGTAAGCAAACAATTTCCAGTAATTACTCGAAAATCCTGATTTGGCATAAAAATAAAAAGCAAAAGGACCAAAGCTCTGGCGCGAGGCAGGCAACACCAGTAGCGCACCAATTCAGCCAACTGTTGATCGGATTTTACGACGCGAATAATGGTCGCATAAAATTTGAGTGCCATTTATGTGTGCAGGGGGGACTTGGTTTCGAATTTTTACGATTCCTTAACCGTTCCACTTTGTGTGTTACCCATTTTTTCGATTCTCCCGACTGGCGTTGAGCTGATGCCTTGCCTCTTCAAGCATGGTCCCAAATGAAGGCCGTAAAGTGCTACCGCTTCATCGGGACACTATAAAGATTCATGTTTTTAAGCACTTGTTGTAGTTCGGGAATTCCTTGTGAAAGGTCGGTCCACGGCATCAGCATGTGAGCTGCTAAAAGTAAAGTGTTTTTTTTTTTTTCTTTTTTTGAAGAACATAAACCTAATACCGGCTGAAAGTATAGTATGACGTGCGCCGAAGCCTCAAGATTGAGCTATGATACTCAAATGTTTTATGGGTTGTTAAATGAAATCACAGAACTGTGTGACCGGGTTTATGTGTTAAGGTCGTCCGACAGACGTTTGGATTAAGTGTGCTAATGTCTTGTCGAGAGGAGGGAGTTTTTATAGGTAATAAAATTGAATGTTTACTGTGAATAAAATTGTGAGCACCACGAATATAATGTTTGACATTATGGAGTCAATTGAAGCTTGTAACAGCGTGTTGTGAGTTGGTCGGGGTAAATGGGAAATTAAGTGATAATTGGTGGTGTTACGCATTTCGTCTGGTTGAAATTTTAGCGGAAAAGAGTTTAATGTGTTCTCAACGAGAATTTTAATTTATTTAATTACCTATGGCCACTGGAGCTCAAGGAGACTTGTTGTCTTTGTTATTTGCTTTGCTGGGTAAAACTAACACTACATTTTTCAAAGTTTCCTTAGTTGGATTTCTGAGAGAACGGTAAAAATATGCTTTTTTTATTTCGCTTCTTTAAATGGGTTTAAGAACTTCGGGCGAAAACGAAAATTTTGAAACGTTTTTGATGCAGTTCGCTTACCTTTTAAACATTACATGCTTCAGCCAAATTTAAACAAGGTCGTCATAACCGTTAAGGATCTCGAAATCCTTAAAAAATAGTTTTCGAAAAAGTTTTCACGTTTTTCAGTTAAATCTTCGAAGTTTTTGAATATTCCAAGTCTGCTATAGTTAGTCTGCTATTGTATAAAATTTTAGAAGATGGACTATGCCCGGTGTTAATTTAAAAATTATACCTGGCAGATAGAGGGGGAGACATGCGTTTTTTTGACTTTTTTTATAATTTTATAAATTTTAAATCCATAAAACAAATATTTTGAAGTTTTTTCCAGTTCCCGTTAGAATTTCTTCCAATAGCACAACCAGCAGCACTAACCTTGGATGTTTTTTTTAGTTCTATGGCCACCGGTTTATGCGCAAACGGAAAAACAAGCTCCTTTTTTATTTCGTTTTTTAAATAGGCTTCTAAAAACTTAGGTTAAGCACGGCAATTTAAAAAAATTTTAACGCAGCCTTCCTGGTTTTTGTAAGCTTTTTACTTTAACCGAATCTGAAAAAGATCGCTTATACCGTTAAGCTACTAGTAGACTTAAAAAATTGTTTTTGAAAATGCTTTTATGTTTTTCAGTAAAATCTCAGAAGATTTTGAAATTTCAAAATCCGCTATAATTTTCCTTAAAATTTTGAACTATTTCTAATACGTGTGATTTTTTTCATAGAATTCCACCAAACAGCACTGGAGATACGGGCGGGAGGGGGGTGGGGACCACGTTTTTTCATGCATTTTTGCGATTTTTTTGCGAAAATGCGTCAAAAATGCAGTACTCAAACTGTTTTTGAAAAATATGACCTAAGCACTTGGTTAACTTTGAGTTGCTTTATACGTGTGTTTAATATTGATTTTAAGCGATAAGCCGTTCAAAAGTAATGGCCTCCAACACTTTGAAAAACGCCATGCATTTTCGACCCTTCATTTCTCAAAAACATTTTGATATTTGCGAAAAGTTTTATTTTTTAATTAAAGCTCAGTATTTCCTAAACCTAAGTTTCCTTCTTCTAGTTCTTGCCTACTAAACTTCTTGAAAAAAACACCAAAAATTATTATGTCCATTTTCAAATGAAATTTCAAACGATAATTAAGCCGTTATTTGTTCTTAAAAAAAATTGCCCTCATTGGGTTCTCTGACTATTTCTGCAGCTTATGCGCACACCAAATTTTGTCTTTCTACGACTTACCGTTCAGAAGTTATAAAGCGATTGGATGGACGGACGGACGGACGGATAACGTAGTGATACCATAAGAGGTCCGTCTTCCATTTTTGGACGGACCGCTAAAAACGAAAAGGCACGAGGCACTATATTTTAAATAATAAATATAACATAAAATAAAGAATGCAAAGATTTATGTAGAAACATTTTAGCACTATTTCAATACGTTATTCTATTTAGGTTCTGATTCTAAATAGATAAATCTTTTTTTGCATTTTTCTAAACCGAAAGAATTTAAGGCTTGATCATATGAGCTTTTATTTAAGATTCTCTCTGTGTAGTTTGGAGTGATCCTATAGAATTGGAAAATGTTATTTAGTTCTTTAATGTTGAGAACATTCATAACTTAACTGTCCGTTAGGGTAAAACTGCCGAAGGAATGGGCTCCTGCTTCTCCAAAGATTGGGCTTCTACCAACAAAGCGCATTGCATCCTCTTTTTCTCCTAGGTCACGCAATTGGTAGATCCTCTCGATGTGAGATGAAATTCAGACTTAAAAGCTCACCTCGTAATTGGAATATCAATGAATTTTTTTGCCTCGTAAGATCATCTATGAAATAATTAGTGTGATAGTCAGAATGGCAAAGCTGAGGATAGACGGTTCTATATGCATTCCACCGCATCATTTAAGGAACGATGCCTGTATTGCAAATCCACCGCAGAGAGAAGGCCGTACAAGGCCGAACAGGCTGGTTGGCTGTTTCGAGGCCATGCAAATTCAAATTTTATCCGGAAATGTTCGCCAAATCGTGCAACTTCTTGCACCATAGACGCCCGGAGAGGAACAAGACCGGGTACATGCCCACCCTGGCTCTGTACTCTAAAACCAAACATTTTTTTTTCTATTAAATTCAATAAATTTGACTGTTTAATTTGGCTCTGTTTTAGACATTTTATAGTGGAGATCCATTGGCATCATTTTAGCTGCTATATGATGAGGTTGTTCGGAAGGCGCTGCATTATCTCAATGCAGTGGTTCTGTAGACCGCCTCGGTTTTTCAACTGTCTGAATTGGTTTTTGTTGCAGTACCAGAGGCCTATATATGGAAGTCATAGAGTATCATTCACGTCGCATTCACTTTTACTAACAGTATCAAGTCTTTTCTACTGATTCTTGCAAATGTAGCTAATTTTCTCACCACCTATTCCGATGCATGTTGCAGATGTTTCTTAAAAGTTGACCCAGCATTTCTCACTTTGCTTCAGAAACTACAACAAAGTTTCTGATCTGTTTTTTCTTCGGCTATGGAGCTCGGCCTCGGTATTGGAACAAATATCACCGAATAGCGACCTTGCGAAAACATCTATCTGCTCTTGTCTGTTTGTCTATTTGTCAAATTTCTTCTAAAGCTGCGCCCTATCTTCTACCCATGGCATAAGATATCACAGTCGCACCATATACACTATCTTAAAAAAAAAAACTTTCAACAGTACTTTATTAAATAAAGATAGTTTATTATAATTAAATGCATCTGTCAAAACTGTGTGAAAAGAAATATATAACAAAAAAAATATTTACATCTTCCGTTCCTTCTTTCAGATTTTTTAATCAAAGGGGAGGACAACGCTGACATTCTTGGCTGACATACACATAAGAGCGCCTGCCATATGGATGCACACACAGCCAACATTTATCAATCGGCATAACAGCAACTTCCCGACAACAATGTAATTTATGTAGTGGAAAAATGATGAATAGCTTAAATTATACATTGGAAATTAAGAAAAAAAGAAATCAAATCCGCATATGCTTCAAACATGGCTGCTCCGGATTTCATTAAAAATTCATTGCATCTCTATTCAAATGAAAATTTCACATTGATAAAAATGCAAGGACTACTCAACATCTGTTTAACATACCATCCACAAAGCAGCGTCGTATTGGAGAACGATAATTCAATGGCAGACATCTTAAATTAAAAATAAGCCATAAAACAAATGCGTTGCCAAAACTATCATCTAATCCTTCCGAGGTACACTCACATGCTTCGAAGAAGAGCACAAAATTAATAAATATTTATATTTAAAAATAATTTCAACAGTGGACACATAAATTTCCGAGTATATCACTTGGAAGAGAATAAAAATGTTTCATGAGTCGGCTGACTGCGCTGTTAGTTGGTATAAGACTCCTTCCAAGGCTATTGACTATCACATAAGAAATGACGTATTTTTCGTATTCATACATCTGTGTTTGTTTAGCTTTTTTGAGAAAAAGAAAACCCCATCTGCCCACAAGGCTCGACCCTGCACCCGCCTTCCGGAACCAGTACCATATGACTTTATCTGTATACACTTAACAAAAGGAAAAGAAAAACTTTATATAAAAGCAAAGCGATAAAAGAAAAATTGATAAATTATTGCGAAAGACGAACTATTTTCAAACGACGCGCCGCTAAGACATGTGTCGGCATTTCTGCACAATAAATGTTTCGCTAGACAAAATGAAAAACAAAACAAACAAATCTGCGAAAAAAAATGAATATCCAAGGAAAAACAGACACAAGCCGAGTATGTACTTAGTTGCGTTTATAGACATTTAAAGATATTTATATACATATGTATATACGAATAATAATAGCAATAGGTCCACATGAGCGAATACACTTATGATATCTGCAATCGCATCCATCTCTGCACATACATGTGCTTATAAATAAATTTTGAGATTTACTGAAGATTTATTATGTGGTCCTAAGCGGTTCTGTTGGATTTCCTTTAGTCACTGACTTTATAATGCCGCCACGCCGTTGCTGGCCACTCCAACGCTGATGTCGATCCCATATGGATACGGTGTTGAGGATCTCGGATTTTATTCGGCCCGACTGTTAAGTGCTATCTGGTAATGTGGGATGTGAAAGAAAATCAACACAATCAAGTTGTGACGTTTTTATTTTGAAAGGTTGAATGAAATAGATGTGTTTTATATAAATATTCACCTATATGAAACGGTTAGTAGGGGCAAGGGTTGTTAAATCTGGGTTCGGACAATAAGGCCTTCAATGTCCTGCTTGGTAATCTTAAAGAAAGATCGTAAAGGCAGTTTCACATACAAGTTTCAGCTTTGTCTCGCCCCTTACGGTACGATGGCTTTGGATCTGCTCAAACATGACATTACGAAAAACAAAACATTATTTTTTTGTTTTTGAGAGTCTATTTGGGTTTGGATTAGATTTAGTAATATTAAAACAACTTAAATTTAGTAAAAGTAATTGAATTGTGACATAATGCAGTTTGGGAACAGCTCCAGGGAAGTGTTTCAAACGTGCACTGGACTTCGAAAAGAAGCATTGTCGTGGGCATTCTTCAATGCTGATCGGTAGACACTATTCTCGGTAGATCTTTGCAAATACAGGATTATGCGGACGATATCGGCATCATTGCCCGCTCAAGCTGTGTCGTGATAGAGGCTTTTACGTCAGGCGAAGAGCCAGGTGAAGTAGGTTGGTTTGGAAATCATGGAGGATATGTCTGAATATTTGTTATCATTATCAACATATAAGGAAACATCCGTCGGCCGCATAGGACAAAACGGTTTCAAGAACCAGGCGATCACGGAAGAAGGCACTTGGTCTCTAAAATAATTGGATACTGCATACCGATAGGATCGCAGATGATAAAAGGGTACTGTGAGCCTGGTAGAGACCCTTCATAGGATGGCCGGGAGCCCTATAATTAAGTAAGTAGTAATACCAAAAAATATTTTATTTTCCCATTTAGTGTTTTTCGTCCGCCATTGACAGCGTCCATACGTCTGCACCGTAATGCAGTACTAGGGTGATAGCAACCTTAGTTCCTCGAGAGAAAGCTTTTCTACTCAATTGCCTTCTAAGCCCAATAAAAAAGCGAATGGCAAGAGTTAGCCATCATCTGATCTCAACGCTGATGTCGTTGTCTGCATTTATAGGAGAAGCCCCGGCTGGCAAAGTCCTTAACTTTTTTATAGCTGCCTACGGTGCTGTTTTGTCCAAGACGTTGGTGCAAGGTACCTACTTCTACTTGAAAAACGAATAAACTTGGATTTGCGCTTGTTGTCTGTTAAGCCCGCATTCGCTATTAACGTTCCAATACTCAAGACGACTTTACTGATATCATGCTGTGTTCTTCTAATCATGTCATTATTCTTATTATGTTTTTGACATCAAAGAGGTCGGAAAAGTATTTCCCGACCTTGATATCCTTTATAAACTGATGAGAATTTTTTATTACCAAAAAATTATTGGTAAACAAAATTGTCAATATGACACAAAACCTTCGATAGCATTGAATACGTTTAACAACCAAATAATCAATACGATAACTGGCCGATTGTCAATTTTTGGTTCTCAATACGACAACAAGGGTTCAACATTATAGAAAGCCAAGTTTTCAACCTGAACATTTTTTTATCGCATTGAGAATGGCCTTTATCCCATCATTGATCCAAATATTGTAGCCAATAGTTTGACAACTGTGATAGTCACATTGGCAATTTCGACTTTCAATATGAAAACCGAAATCTTCATTATGAGGAAAGTATTCATCACATTGACGATTCAGGTTTTCACATCAACAATTAAGATTGTCATATTGAAAACCGTCTTCCGCATATTGACAATCGATTTGATTTGATGAACAGAATTTCGTCATATTGACAATCGCGATCGTTGGCTCAAAAATGACAACTTTTTTCTTCGAAAATGAACTTTGTTTTCAATATGACGCACTTTTTTGGTTCAGTGCAGGCATGCTTTCCTCAAATCATATGTATGGTCTAAAATACACGCGTTCCACAAGGTGGCGTTCTTGTTCCAACGCTGTTTTTAATTTTTACGTTCGCTGACGACACGGCTATCTTCGCTACGGATAAGACACTCGGACTATAAACGGGTAAATTCCACCGGGCTTTGAACAAAATATGCGAATGAACAAAGACCTGGCGAATCTTCCTCAAAAGACAAAATCAACACAATTTGCGTACCTTACCTCCCATTTCAACTCGGTACAATTCCGCAAACGAGCCGAAATATCAAGACCAGGGCCAACATCTCAACAATGTATGCTGTGTGTGTGTTCATTTCTTGACACACAAGGGGACTTACAATTTTTCGCCGAATCCAAACGGCACTTTGAGAAGTTTTCCACGACAAATGAACCTCTCGGGGGGCTTGTCAGACTCTCGCAGAAGCGAAGAACGTGAAAAAGACCGAGTCTTTGTTTTTCAGGTGACGATAGTAGGATGATTCTAGAAGTAAAATTTAAAAGGAACCCACACGTTTAAAAGAAACGCGTTGAACTTGAAGTCAAGCTACGAAAAACTGGATTGGCTTATCGGACATTGTTCGAAACTTAGCGCGTAGGCATAACAAACTTCTATTGTATATGCAAATGCTTAAACCATTTTGGACATACGATATACATTTTTGGGGTTGTATCAAACCAAGCAACATACACATTTTAGAGGCTTTTGAAAATAAGACGCTTAGAGCAATCGTAAAGGGTGTATAAGAAACAGCGATTTACATCAAGATTTAGGAATTGCAACCGTGACCGACGAAGTAAGAAACAGCGCGCAAACACTCGCCTTCGCGGTCATTGCAACCACAAAATAATCCAGACTCTGGAACAGACAAGTCGGTGCGCAAGACTTGTCTGTTCCAGAGTACAATGAACAAGACCGTTGGATTTAGCGTTGTAAGAGGAGACCGCACATAATGACGTTTTTGTAGGTGCTTTCGTAAAAAGGAAACCCACCAAACAAGCTTGCATACAGAAATTTCTACGCATAAGTAGAAGAAAAGTAAGAGGTTTTTTTAGTTAGTAAGAATCTCATACTACTATGAGCATGCGCGGTCGATCCTCATATTGCCTATGAAAGTCTTAACCTACCCACAGAAAGATGAGCTGATGTATGCTAGTAAGGAGCTCATTGCCAGCGGACTTAAATTTTCGGCAGCTAGAGTCGTCAGCTTAAGCTGATTTGGTTCACTAAAGCTAAAACACAGCTACTTTCAATTTATCCGGGTTGAGTTGGCAGTACCATTCGCGGCTCAAATGCGTTTCGTCGGTAACTTCTTCGCCCGGATTGAATGCCTAATTATGGCTCACAGCGGGATTTGGTTTAACTTCGCCGTTATAGAGTAGGCAGAAATGATTTTTGCAAATCCCCACCCAGGCACCGATGGCGATTCCATTACGATGTTCCCCTTATCACATCAGGCTTCAGTTGGAGTTTATTACCTTTGGCAGACCCTTTTGATCCATTGCTAAATTTCTTGAACCTCATTCCTGTTCTAGCATTATCTCTCCTCTATCTATATTTTTCTCCTCTGGTCATAGAGTTTGGGAGTACCTTTAGTCCCTTTGTACATGTTCGCTTTGTGTGCTTGCCGATAATCATTGTCAAACCAGGTTGCCGTGTGATCACTGATCTTAATCTCTGAATTTGGCAATGTTGCCACTGGTTATCAGCAAGCGATACTGGTTGTTTACGACTTGGTAGAAGGTTTTGAGAGACTCGGTTGGAGAAGGTCCTGGCGATCTCTCACGATTGTAGTGTGCCGACATTAAACTTCCTCAAAATATAACCATTTTTTTATCGTTGGTCGGGATATCCGAAGCTGTACCTTTGCTACGAATTCTACATCCACACTTTTCTTTAAAATTTATGCTATGTTTAAGAAGCTTGTTAATCAAAGATTTCTTTTACTCTAACAATGATTTATCAAACCATGTCTAGCCTATAAAATAATGTCCAGCTTCTTGCATTAATATGTGCAAATAATTAGAACAAATTCACTTGGACTTGAATGATAAGGAAAGGCACAGAAGAAGATTAACTAAACTACAAACCTCCTGACTATATCTATGCCACTTAAAAAAGTCGTCTCCTTCCTCTGCATATAATATTTGGATATCCTAGGCGTTCACAGCAGTCGGTGGTGCCGCCCTCGGCAAATGGAAATATTCAAACCAAAATCGAATTTCCATCTAAATCAGGGCTTTGCATTCACGGGTCATTATTTACCCGGCATTAGAGTTAAATCCCTTTCTCTGAACTTAGTTAGATTTTATACATTGCCTCGCTGTCTTTCGTTTATGCGGATTTCTGTCTCAAAAGTAAATACCACTTTAGCCTCGCTGTAGGTATATAGGCAAGTGAAAGAAGAAGGATATGCCAAGGGGGATTTTCGGAATATCAATGCAAAAGTAAAATTTTATCTAAGATGAGAACTTTCTCGCCCTTTTTATGCCGTTTCATGCCCCGCAGTGAAAGAATTTATGCGTCAAGAAGCTTTTCCCTTGGAAACCTTTTCGCAGTTTGTCGTAATATTTGTAGAGTTTAAATCGAATGCTGCTGTTTGTGTTGTGTCGGTAGATTGCATTTTCCTTCTTTTATTGTTCCACTCAGTTATGTTCTGTATCGAATGAAGACTTACAAACTGCAATGTACAAATTGGATAGAAAACACAGGATGCTTGCACTCGAACTTGCGATAATCTCTGTCTTGGATGAATTATGGCTGAACATGATTGAAAATCATTGAACACATATTTAGTAACACTTCAGATTCAGATGGTGGCATGGCGTCGCGTTGTGGCTGTTGGATCGAACTGAATAAAAAGCAAGCAACCCACTTATCACTAATTCAGTGTGCGGCGGTGCCCATTATAGTTGTCAAAAGTTAAATGCCTCCTTATTAATGGCTGCCGCGCAAGAGATCAGAATTAAGAACTTATCTGAAAGTGTAATTAGATGGCGCGCGTATGAATGGACCTTGTGCATGTAAGGCCGTTTCCAGACGGTCTTTGAGTGGAGTAATTTATTCATGTTCTCAAGAGCGTTTGACATGAAAACGTTTTGTACTGGAAGGCAGTTGAAGGTAGGTACCTAATAATTTATTATCTTAGTTTATATTTAATTTATTATTTATATTTTTATTTGAAGCTCCAAAGCTTCTATTATTTGTTTTAAGAGACGAGATGACACCTGATGTCTCCGAGTGGCACCTAACAGTGAATATCAAAACCCAGCTATTTGGCAACAGAATATCTTCTTCATTGATTTTGTATAATGCAATAATTCTTTTTGTAGGTTTTCCACGAAAATATTTCCTTAAATGCTTAAGTTTCTCAAGTAGAGACGCTACGCGGGGCTTTGGCTATAAATCCCATGCTTAATTCGA
Organism: Neoascia interrupta; assembly: GCA_947623515.1. NCBI lineage: Eukaryota > Metazoa > Arthropoda > Insecta > Diptera > Syrphidae > Neoascia > Neoascia interrupta. Next base: position 33,782,454 of record OX392464.1, on the reverse strand, counting down.
AAATGCTTAAAATGTTGATGTTACAAAATAGTAAGACTCCTTCTTTTGATTTTTTCAGATTCCAAAACCACAGAGTATGCACTTCAACAATAGGCGTCCATCGTGGGACCTTTGGGTCTTTCATGCACAATGCCAAATTTGGGTCTCTCACTAAAAATAGCTGAGAAAGCTGTTTAATGTTTTTGACCACCATTGTGGCATATTGAGTTAGGTTCAAAATATATCCGTAGATGTGTTCAGCAGCTCAGGCAAAATACATTACAATACCTCGAGCCCGTACTGTAATTAGGAACATAAGTACATTATTTGCTTAGCGCATTTTCACGAACCTTAAACATCGAAAACAGATTTTATCCCATAAATCTTCAAATAGCACCTCCTTTACGTCAAAATAAAGTTCCCATACGAACTTCATTAAAGTTGTGAACAAATAAAACCCAAAGAAAAAACTATTTTGTGCAACTTCAGACTCATAATTTATAATATATCTTTATAAAAGACCCTATATAAAAAGAATGAAGGCATAACATACCACTTGAATGTTATTGCTCCGTTCACATGAGCAGGGACATTCATCGTTTGTGACCAACTAAAAAAAATAATATAAACTCGAAAGAAGAATCCCTGAATGGCGAATGAGAAAATTTTCCTCCTTTTTCCAATATACCTCACCCTTTTTAGTACCGTTTCAAGTGTCCTTTTACACAACTATACATAATAACATACGAAGTATTATTTTATTACATAAATTAAGGAGATGTTCACTGAGCTGTGAATGAAAAATGAATTGGAATTCGATTGACAAAATAATGTTTGGATGCTGTTCATCTTTGGATATACCAGACCGGCACACTCTTTTGCTGCAACAACAGAAGGCAGCAAACTGGTAGTAGGTACTGAAATCCACACTCCAAGGATATTATAGACAAGAATGCAGATTTTTTCTTTTCTTGCCTATTATTTGTATGACTGTGTGTACAATCGAGTGAACATATCGGAAACAACTATTGTATATATTAACGACTACGTTAAGCACATACAGAACTCGTGCCCTGCTAGGGTCCTCTCAGGCGGTGTTTATAAATATTTATACGTAACTATTCTAGACCAGGAACAATAATATAAACTGGGGTAGACAAGAAGGAAACTTCCATAATACAGTCTATATAGTGTGTTTGGTTTGGCAAGCTTTACCTATAATAAAAAACAAATTTAAAAACAAATTGGAATAAGCTATGAGTATTTTTTCTAACCTTTTGCGAAAAACCTGACTTGCAGTGTGTATGTGTTGGGAAGAAAAAAAGAAGAGATTTTCAGATGAAGCAAACGCTTTTGTGAATTCATTTGAGCGTGCATCAGCCAAGATAGTTTTTTGCAAGAAACGGTTTTCCAGTTCCAGGTTCGCAGACTACGGAAAGCTGCGAAATATCTTAAAAAATACTCTGGGGACAAAGTATAATTTAATTTCTCTTCGAAATAATGTATGGAAAATCAATGTCGATGACTCTGAAGCCTATCGCGCACTTTCGCAAAAATTAAATACCGAGAATGTACAATGGTATACTTACGAAAACAAATTCGAGAAGCCGCTTCGGGTTTTCGCTAGGGGACTTCACCCAACCTGCACGAAGGAAGAAATTGTTGAAGATGTTCAAGCCCAAGGCTTTAAAATTCTTGATGCCGTGAACATACTTAAGAAAGAAAAACAACGTACGGAAGGAGAAAAAGACACCGTGGTCAAGCGCGGTCTTCCTATTTTCATGCTGACGTTCGATAGGATTGAAAACATAAACGAAATATATAAAATAAAAACAATCCTAAATATCAGGATAAAAATTGAGCCCAAGCGAAAGGGCAATAGACTAGTACCTCAATGTAAGCGATGCCAAGGCTTCCGACATACTCAAGCGTACTGCCAAAAAGAACCGCGATGTGTCAAATGCGCCGGTGGACATCTTTCAAAAGATTGCAACGTAAGCAGTCAGGCCCCAGCGACTTGCGCAAATTGTAATGGAAGTCACCCGGCGAGCTATCGAGGTTGCGAAATCGCAATAGAGCTACAAAAACGTCACGAAACTGTTAAGCAACATATTGTAGATAGGGCCACAACCCCAAAACGTTCTAGAGCTGACAAGCCGAAAACTCCCAAATCGGTCAGAAATACGAGATTGACGAGGAAAAATATACAAACTCCGCAAGAAAACGTCGCCGGTCCAAGTACAAAGGGAAAATCATCACTCATCGGCCCAAGATCGTACGCTGAAGTCGCGTCACACAAAAGCAAACCTCCAGAGCCTACCACAACAGATTCGGTATCTCAAATATTATTTATGATATTGGAAAAGCTTGAGCAACAAACTAAAGTTAATCAAGTAATATTTGACAAACTGAGCGAGCTAGAGTTTAAACCTCGCAAAACCAATAACAAATCATGAATATGAAGCTCATTAACATACTTACATGGAATGCAAATGGTCTTTTAAAGAAAATCGACGAACTAGAAGTATTTCTACGGGAAAAAAATATTGACCTATGCCTGATTTCGGAAACACACTTTAAGAAGGGATCCGGACCCAAAATTAGAGGTTACATCGACTACCACGCGCATCATCCATCAGAAAATTCGAGAGGCGGATCCTCTCTCTACATCAAAGACTGCATTAAGCATTACAAAAACGAAGAAATTGAGCTTGACTCTATGCAAATAACTTCAGTATCGGTAAAAATAGGTCACCTAGATTATAATATTGCCTCGAGTTATTTTCCTCCACAGTATAGGCTAGCGGACGACGATCTTACTCCCCTCTTTGACTTACTTGGGTCGAATTTTATCATCGGCGGGGACTTTAATGCGAAAAACACCTTTTGGGGATCACGGTGCAATTCAACAAGAGGTAGAGTACTCTTCAAAGCTAGCATGAAACGTGGCGTGGTTTTCCTTTCGACTGGAAAGCCAACGTATTGGCCAACCGACAGAAACAAAGTACCTGACCTTGTCGACTTCTTTATCGCAAAAGGGGTTCCCCGCCACCTCACAAATGTAGAAGAAGGCTATGATCTCTGTTCGGATCACTCGGCAGTCGTTTTGAAAATCGGCGGAAGTCTAGCAAAAAATGAGAGAGCGCCTAGGCTAACGAATAACAACACCGACTGGGATGGCTTTAGGAAATACTGTAAAGAAAATGTATCTCTACATGTACCACTTACAACCCCTTTAGAAATAGAAGACGAAGTGGATAAACTCGTTAGAACTATCCAAGACGCTGCTTGGAACAATACTTCGTTCCGGAAGACTGAAGTAAGGAAAAGCGGATCAATTTACCCGCGCGAAATTGAAGAGCTCATACGCGAAAAGAGAAAGGCTCGAAAGAGGTGGCATTTGTCTCGAGCTCCTCCTGATAAAACCATTCTGAATGGGCTATCTAACAAATTAAAGCACTTACTTCAAGATTTTAAAAGTCGCGAGACTACCAACTACCTCGAAAACTTGACTGCCGATAGAGGGTCAAACTATTCACTTTGGAAAGCCGTGAAGTCCATTAAAAAGCCCATAGTACACTCGGCGCCAATAAGAAAAGATAACGGTGAATGGGTAAAAGGCGACAAAGAGAAAGCAGATGTATTTGCAGAACATCTAGAAGAAACATTCAAACCGTTTGACGGGGAGCCGTTGGTTGACGATCTGTATCGCAATGCGGAATTAGACAATTATCGAATGAAAACCGTGACACTGTCTGAACTTCGTCAAACAATCCGAAATTTGAAGAATAACAAAGCTCCAGGCTATGACCTAATTACTGGGGAAATTTTGAAGCAGCTACCGAAAAGAGCGTTAGTCAAGCTTCTCTACATCATAAACGCATCAATGAGAATTTCATACGTTCCACGGCAATGGAAAATCGCAGAGGTAATAATGGTTCCGAAACCAGGGAAATGCCCGAACGACAAAAAATCATATAGACCGATTTCGCTTCTGCCGATTATATCTAAAGTCTTCGAGAAACTTGTGCTCAAACGACTGCAACCAATAATTGAAGAAAGACGATTGATTCCGGATCACCAATTCGGCTTTAGGGTCAAACATTCAACACTTGACCAGGTCTATCGAATAACTAATGAAATTGAGAAAGCCTTAGAAGCGAAAATGATATGTTCTACCGCTTTTCTTGACGTATCACAAGCCTTTGATAAAGTTTGGCACGAAGGCCTAAAATATAAGCTACGGAAAGTTTTGCCGGAAAAAATGTATGAACTCTTAGAGTCTTATCTTGACAACAGACTATTTCGAGTGAGATACGGGAGCGAATACTCAGAATTCAAAGAAATACAAGCCGGCGTTCCACAAGGTAGCGTCCTCGGTCCAACACTGTTTTTACTTTTTACAAGAGATGTACCTCAAGTAGAGACAACGACTATAGCCACGTTCGCTGACGACACGGCTATCCTCGCTACGGATAAGACAGTCGAACTATCAACGGGAAAACTCCAACGCGCTTTGAATAAAATATGCGAATGGACAAAGGCCTGGCGAATCCTCCTAAATGAGACAAAATCAACGCATGTAAATTTTACTTACAAGAGGGTAATCAACTTACCTCTATTTATAAACTCGGTACAAATTCCGTACGCAAACGAGGCGAAATATTTAGGCATGACCCTAGACGCAAAACTTAAGTGGAAGCCACACGTTAAAAAGAAACGCGATGAACTTGAAATCAAGCTACGAGAACTGAATTGGCTTATCGGACGTTATTCGAAACTAAGCGTATATAACAAACTGCTATTGTATAAGCAAGTGCTAAAACCATCTTGGACGTACGGTATACAACTTTGGGGTTGTACCAAACCAAGCAACATATCTATTTTAGAAACTTTTCAGAATAAGACACTAAGAGCAATCGTAAATGCTCCATGGTATATAAGAAATAGCGATTTACATCGAGATCTAGGCATCGCAACCGTGACCGACGAAGTAAGAAACTTTGCTCGCAAACTTCACACTCGCCTTCACGGCCATTGCAACCACGAAATAATCCGAACTCTGGATCAGACAAATCTTGCACGCCGACTACAACGAACAAGACCGTTGGATCTAGCGTCGTAAGAGGAAACCGCACATAATGACGGTATTGCAGGTGCTTTCGTTGGAAGGTAGCCTGCCAAACGCGATTACTATACAGAAGCATGAACTACTTGTTAAGGAAACTTAGTCGTAGTCTTACAAAGATTGGGAGGTTTTTTTAGTGAGTAAGAATCTCACACTACTATGAGCACGCGCGCTCGATTCTCATAGTGCCTATGAAGGTTTTTACCTACCCACGGAAAAAAAAAAAAAAAAAAAAAAAAAAAAAATATTCGAAATCATTTAAGAAACACTGATGCCAATCGTATAGACTAATTCAGGGAGCAGGCCATAATTCTGCTTTTAAAATTCTGCTCTTGAATATTCTGCTTTTTTCGAAAAAAAACTTCTGCTTTCAAAATTCTGCTTCTAGAAATTCGGGCGCTCATAATTCGGACTTAAGCACTTAAATTCAGCTTTTTCTGCTTTTTCAAGAAACATTTTGACTTTTTTGCAAAGGTAAAAAGTGAACCCGGTAGATGGGTTGCAGGTTAGTTGTAGGTGGATTGCAGGGGGCGCGCCCATACGTATTTTACTGTGATGCTTTGTCACAGTTACAGAATTTCGAAAAGCAGAACTTTAAAAAGCTGATTTTGAAAAAAGAAATTTGACCTCGGCAGAATCTTGACCCCAACCCATTGATTCAGCTGTTTCAATTGATGTTTACCTTATTTATAAAAACAATACTATAAATATTGTAAGTAATATTAGTAAACATAATAAACGTAATAATAGTAAACATTACGTATAAAAACAATACGTAATGTCTACTATGTTTTTTAAAGCAACCAAAGCGTTGTTAAAAGCATCAGAATATAGTAAAAACAACATCTATGCGTGGTAGTACAAGGGATCTTGTTTTTCCGGTTCTGAGTTAAATTGGTTAGTCGTAACTTAATTAAATAGCTAACCGAACGTATCGTTGCTTATATTGGAGAGCGGCCCCTATGGCAAAGCTATACAAAATGCCTTTTATTTGTTTTTTAAATACTTGTTCTCTTATGGCAAACCGTAGGAAGAGTTGTCACTTAATGGCAGCATCATTATAATATAAAGATTCCCGACGATAGGACTAGCCATTTTTATAATGTTTGAGAGAGCAGTTTGCAAGTTTGACGAGTTCGACAAAATTATGCTTAACAAGTTATTTTTTGAAAAGTGAAAAATTACAACAATTTACAATTCTTGTATATAGAATTGTAAATTGTTGTAATTTTTGTTGTAATTTTTGTTGTATTTGTTGTAATTTTAAGCTTGTTAAGCATAATTTTGTCGAACTCGTCAAACTTGGAGTAACGAAACAGGTTTGGCCTAAGCTAGATCTTAAACGCTCTAGGAGTTTGATAGCTCTTAATAAACTACAATCGGTGTTATTACAGGACACCTGTCTGATAGGCAAGCACGCGACAAGGTTTGTTATATTTTCCAACTATTTTTGCAGGAGATTCATGGACGGGGAGGAATAAGAGACCACTCTCCACCTTCTCTGCACATGCCCCGCTCTCTCTAAGAACCGAAATCTTCACCTTCGAGCTTTCTTCTACAATGATCTCAGTGATCTCATCACGACTGGAGCTCAAGATGGTTCAACGAGTAGGCAAATTTCAACGAGTTCAACGGGTAGGCAGATCCACGTGGTATCGCAATGGACCTACATAGGCCCAAGTGAGTTTGGTTCTTCGAACCCGACAGCCACTTCAACCAAACCGAACTGCAGCATAATTTTCCCGGGGTTTCGTAGGCAATGCCAACTTCTTCTGGATCTGTGTTATAAAGGCTTATATATATGTTTATATACTTTTGGTTTATTTTTCCTCCTTTGTCCTATTTCTTTCTTTTCAGGGCTTTTCCGGTTCTTCGGTTCTTGCGTTTGCGGTGAAAAGCCTTCTCTTCAGCAAAGCGGTCAAGAGGTGATGATAAAATCTTTGTCAACAGGCTTCGCTTAGCGTTACATATACCAAAAAATCAACCCAATCCATCCTCTTGCAAAGGCGTTTGACAATCACTTGTAATAGCCCGATCAGCTTAGAAAGACTGATATAGGTTGGAATTTTTAGGCTCTTCAGTTTTTTTCAAAAGATGACAAGCAAATGGCTTAAAATACTTCCCTGGGGTAGAAAGTTTTTTCAAAATCAAGCCCACATGCAGTTCGTTTGAAGAGTCAAAATGTTTTTCATTATTGTAGTCGATAAACTCGTACTTATACGATCTACATTGTGTATGTGGCATCAGCTAGATAGAACGGTTATTGTCACTGTTTCACGTTTGCCCTTTCTTCATGTATAGGAAGAGATAAATTTTCTGCCACTGAGTACGTACTCATATAATCTGATCTGAAGATGCTCCGCATATATTTTCGTTCCCCTTTTTTTTATAGAACGCTTCTAGGTCTCCATCTGTTGGGCCAACTTTTCTTCTTAAGTTTTAACTTAACTTTTAACTTAACCATCAAAGGGACCTACATTTTCTGGCCGAATCCGAACGGAGTTTTTCAAGACCGGTGATGCCTCGCAGGTCTTGTCAGACCCTTGCGCAGTTGAAGGTCCTGAGCGAGTCTTTTTATTTAAGGTGACGTTAGTAGGATTCGAGCCCAGACCTACGGCGTAGTAGCTCTTAGGCGGCGCATTAAAAAAGAGAAAATCTTCGCTTCAAAGACATTCCTTATACCTTATTGGTAAAGTGGAGTTATACGTTCCTACTTTCCCCAAAGGCTCGACAGAGCTATGTACGCATAACGCATATCATCATTTATCATATTGATCATCATCTAATTTATTTAACCGGCATCAACATAACTTTTAAGGGGCGTTTTTAGGAAAAAACTGTTGTTTTCTGAAATAATGTTCGCTTTTACCGTATTTTCTCATCAGTCTAACGAAATTACAATTAATTGATTTTAATTACAAGCCCATGCCCACTTTTTTAGGCATGGCCTATACAAATTATATATGAATTCGGCCAAGAAATTTTAAGATTTGGTGTTACATGGTATATAGGGTCGGGTATGTAGAAGTTTAACACAGACAAACTCTTGCACTTACTCACTTGTTATACCTGACTCAGGGTATATTAAGTTTGAATAATAACCGTGAAATAGCCAGTGAAATAATAACCGTAGACCCCTATGACCTTTTAGAGATATGAATAGGACCGACAGGAGAATCGCTTAAATCATGTCCGTCCGTCCGTCCGTATGTAAACAACTTTTAGGCCCTTAATTTTAAGATAGAGTGCTGAAATTTGGTTAGTTAGCTGGAAATCCAGTCCTTCAGATTAAGTTTGAAAATTTACTGAATCCGCCCACAGACACGCCCACTACAGACCTGAATGTGCAACCATCTCTAATTTAAAAAAATACATTTTTAAAATTTTAGCTATGTTACAATGCCGCTAGCTCAATTCTTTCTGGTATGTAACATTGCCTTGCAATTGTCTTTGAAGTAGCCGAAAAATGTTAGCCTATTCATTAACCATGCCCACTTTTTAAGGGATTTTAGCTTAAAATGACTGTTTTTCAATAAATATATATGAAAGCTGCCAAAAAACTATATAACAAAAGTTGTAGATATTAGCATTTTCTATCTTGTATGCATATATTGTATGTGTATCTACCCAATTTTGTGGGCGTGGCGTTAAAAAAAGTTTTTTTTGTTAAAAAGACGGAGTCTTAGGCCGAAATGTATGCAACCACCTAGTATAAAGCATCCAACAGTTATATTTTTATATCCCACCTACTTTTTGGATGCGTGGGAGTTTTCTTTTTGGTATGGTCGGGTATTTTGCAATCCGTCGTAAATGGACTGAAGCTTTTGCACTGTTGCACTTTCCTACTTGTTTTTACTGAATTTTAAATTTTTAGCAATGTCTTATCATAATGAACACAAAAAAAGTCTATTTTGCACTTTGAGTAACATCCATATTATATGGCGATTTCACTCTATATCTACTAACATGGCATGGGCTTGCTAAATGTACTCCAATTTCGCGCGCCATTTCAGTTTCAGTGGTAACTGATGCAACATGCAACAGTTGCAGAATAATCCTGTCGCACATTCCTCTCTATAGGTTGGCATGCAAATGGATTGACTTCATGGATCGCGCAAACCACTCAACAAGAAATGATTAATGTTTCGCAGAACCTGCGTTTACTTGTTTTTGTTGCAAGCTGGCCGTTGTTTGAAGCTTGGCGTGCCTGGCGATTCCTTGCATTATTTTCCTCATGTGATTATCTATCTATATACTAAATATGCTTACATCTGTAAACGGAGCTGTCGACAGGCGGGCGGCAACGATAGAAGGTGTAAATCTGCATCTAAATGGCAATATATCTCACATTGTGCGCACGGACACATCTAAGATGCTTCAAAATGAAAAATAAAATAAAAAAATACTAACAAGGCTTCACATATATACAGTAATGCAACAAACTCACGCTAATTCAGTTGTAATGGTCCATGGTAATAATGCGTGTTGAAAAGGTGTTGAAAACGCAAAATAATAAATAATAGCCAAGTGGTCTTGTTGGTGAAACGTATGCGTGTGATTAAATCCATGAGAACCAAATGATATGAAAATAAACTGCTGAATTGCCCCGGGGGAGCTGTTTAGTATTGCGAATGCGGATGTGACTGAAGCGACAGAAAGCTAATCTTGGGGTTTAAAAACTGCATCGTTTGCTATTGCAGATATTCAATAAACTTATTGCTTTCGTATAACTTTTGGTGAACTATATGCGGCAGTGAAACACAGGTGGTAAAAAGCTTCGATGTTATTTTTCATTTCTTCTGATCTTAACTGTGGGGCCATATAGCCCTTCCACTTCTTTTGTTTTTGATCGGCATGTTACAGATTGGTCTTTTCTCAACTTTTGCCAAATAATCAAGCATTTGACTTAGTATTTTTTTTAGGAAAACCTGTGGTAAGCCCGACTCAATGTAAATCACGCAATTTGGCGTTGAAAGTGGGAGTCAAAAAATAATTTTGAAGAAGAAACGCTGTATGACCTCTACCTCATCGAACCTTTGGTGACCGTAGACTTCGCTGGCGTAACATAAACAACTATTTATTACAGCGTCGAATACCTTAAATTTAGACGACACATTAACATATTTATTTGAAAAGAACTGGTCCCACTTGCAATTTATTGCAACTTTTTCTGCTGTTGTCTTTTCTTTTAAATGAGGACAAATGTCTTAATTATATTTCAGACGAAAACCTAGATGTTTGAGTTCATTTACGACTTCAGTATTTTCATTAATATATACTTAATGAAAATATTGAATAATACAGCCTTAAATAATACAGCCGATGAAAAATTACCTACAATCTCTATCTCTACACTGTCTGTGGATAAAGTTGATGCGTCGACCTCCACTGAGGTGCAACTTTCAACTTTGTATTCTCCATTTTCCGAATCCACTGAAGCTTGCAGTGGCCAATCTTCCTTGTCCTCGGTCCCAGTTCCGTCCGAAATGTCCTCATCCACTTCCAACTTGTGTTCTTTAAACGCTTTTAATAACAACCCTCGTTCTAAGCGTGCTTCAGGCATCAAAAAACAATTAATAATATGAATGCAGCTCTCACTTCTTCGACTGCAATATCCCCAACTACAAGCAATTTGTCTACCAGCAATATGTCTACAAGCAACATGTCACATATAGCAAATGTTGAATCGGGTGCAGTTATCTTGGAATCTGTTCCGAAACCAAAAATTGTTTTTGTTTCGAGGCTCAAGCCTGCGACTACTTCCGATGATATTATTAGTCATTAACATATTAATCAACGATAACATGATTAAATGTATCAAGCTAAGAAGGCCTGACAGCTTCGTATCCTCTAGTAAAAGATTTGTTCAACCCACAGTTTTTGACACAATTTGTGATCAAAAGCTGTGGCCGTCTAATACTTTGGTTAAAGAGTTTTCATAAACAAAAAAAAAAAAACAAATAAACAAGAAAATAATTTTTCAAAAAACTAAATACTAGACTATATTTTTTTTTTTACCAAAACGTAAGATCCATCCACAGCAAACATAAAACGGATGATATATTTAAGAATTCAATGGTTTTTCCCCACGATATTATTATTTTGACAGAAACTTGGCTCAATGCTAGTACCACCGATGAAAAACTCTTCACCAAAGAGTTTTTTGTACATTGAAAGGATCGTCATGAAGATGATCTCAAAGCCTTAGGCGAGGGAATCCTAATCGCTGTTCGAGATAACAACAAATCCTCAAAAATTAAATTTCCCTTTGTTGTGTGTCAAACTTGAAATCTTACGCAAATTCGTGTATGTTGTTAATGTGTACATTCCCCCAGATAACCCTGATAAAATATACTCCGAGCTTGCTAAAGTTCTCGAGTTTGTTTTCAATTTAGCGTGTAGTCAAAGCACTGTTTTGCTTTTTGGGGACTTCAACCTTCCCGCTCTTAAATGAGTCTCATCTGATGATGTTTCGCATTATGTTCCCCATTTAGGTTCCCCGCATTCTGCACTTAAAAAGCTGATAACATAATATCTTTTGACTTACAGCAAGTATGCTGTATTAAAAACAACGATTATTAAACATAATAATCGAATACTCGATTTAATTTTTATATCTGTCGCTATTAGTACTGTTGCTTGTAAATAGACACTCACTCAGTTGTAAGATAGACACTCACCATCCCCCGTTGGATGTTTTTCTTGATTTGAACTGTTATATACATGAGAATATCAACACTCATTTGATGGCTCATACACTTTTGACTTCCGAACGGCTAACTTTCGCACATTATCTGACGAACTGAATAGATATTGTATTTCTGATATAGTCGGCTTCACCGACATTGAGCATTCCTTAGTTAAATTCTACTCCATACTCAATACCTGTATCAGTAATACAATACCTATGAAGCTAAATAAGAATTCTAATTTCTGCCGTCCATGGTATACCAAGGAACTGAAAATTTTACGCAATAAGCGCAATAAAGCGTGGAAAAGATATATCAAGAGCTAAATACCATTGACCATGACAATTTCTTGTTAAAGTTCTCTTTTACAATAACTATGTTTCTCTGACTGGCTTGAATTTTAAAACCAATCCTAAGGAATTTTGGAAGTTTGTACATTCCAAAATAAAAACTGATGGCTCCATCCACTCTTGAATATAATGATTGTTCTTTTAACGATCCTGTCGTTATTTGTAATAATTTCGCTGATCATTTTTTAAAATCGTTTAGGGACGGTCCTATTTACTGTTGACTCTAATTATTTCAAGTACCTCAAAGTTTTTGCTCAGGTTAGTTTTTGCGATGTACCAGTACATTTTGAAACTATTATTGAGCTTCTATCTACCCTGAATGATGATTGCTCAACTGGTCCAGACGGAATTCCTCCTATTGTTTTGAAAAATTGTAAGGATGTTCTCGCCTCTCCTTTGCAACATTTTTTTAAGCTTTCGCTATCATTCGGCCAGTTCCCATCCATCTGGAAAGTCTCATTTATAACACCGGTCTTAAAAAGGGGACCAAAGGTGATGTTTCCAACTGTCCACCATCCTGAAAATGTTTAAGCAATTAATTTGCGACAGCCTTATATTTTACTGTCGTAACATAATTTGTAAAAAACAGCATGGCTTTGTTAAAAATATGTCTACTAACACAAACCTATTATTGTTTCATAGTAAATGTTCTAATGCTGTTGAGAATGGCTTCGAGTTGGATTGCGTTTATACCGGCTTTCGATTTAATTTCGCATGAAATAATTGTCTATAAACTTACTTCTCTTGGTTTTCCTCCAAATTTTATTTGTTGGATTACGTCCTATCTTAACTCAAGATCATATAAAGTTAAGTTTCGAGGGGTTTTTTCAGATCCCTTTCTTGCACTATCCAGTGTTCCCCAGGGAAGTCAGCTTGGACAACTCTTATTTATTCTTGCTATAAACGATGCACCTTATAGTGTTATTTATTGTAAAATACTGTCTTATGCAGACGATATGAAAATATATAAAACTATTAAGAACTTGAATGTCCATGCCCTTCTTCAGTCCGATATTAATCGTTCTGATACTTGGTGTAATAAAAACGGACTCTTTCTAAGTCCTGATAAGTGTCAAGTAATCACTTTTTCTAAAAAGCGTGCAGCCACTGAATTTTCTTACTGCATCAATGAACATGCTCTGTGCCGTGTTCAACATTTGAAGGATCTTGGTGTTATCTTTAGTCAAAATCTTGACTTTACAAAACACATTAATCATATCGTAAATAAATCCAACTGCATGCTTGGTTTTATTAAAAGATGGTCTAAGGAGTTAAATGATCCTTTCATCACTCTTTCCCTTTATAATAGTTTTGTTCGTACACACCTTGAATACGCATCGCAAGTTTGGACTCCATCTCAGCTTTGCCGTACAAACAGGATCGAAGCGATCCAGCGTAGATTTGTTCATTTTGCACTCAGGGGTCTTCCTCGGGATGATCCTCTTTGTCTACCCCCCCCCCATGTACTCAACGTCTAAAATTACTTAATATACAAAGGCTTCTTCAAAGACGTATCAATAATGACTTAATCTTTATTCAGCAATCTAATGCAAGGTCTTATAGATACGCCTGACCTTCTGTCTGCTATTAACTTTAGATTTCGTGGAGGCTCTCATAACCTCCGAAATGTCAGACTGTTACACATCCCACGACATAGAACTAACTATGGGAAAAACGAGCGTATTAGCCGCATCTGTTCAATTTATAACGACCACAGCAGTATGTTAGACTTTAATCTGGACAAAGCCAAGCTAAAGAGGCTGCTGCGTTATTGTTAATTCTTAATTTTTTATTTAATCTAATTTGTTTTTTTTTTTATTTTTCACTCTTGTTACCATTGTTTGAAAATATACTTCTTTTAATTTGTTTAGTGTTTGGTGTTAGTTCATGTTTATTTTTTCCCCTAACACTTGCACTAATTGATGAGCCCGTGGTAGCATTTTATGCTTGGCTAATTTCTGCTGCAATGCTTGTTTGTAATAAACAAGCTGCATTCACAGATCTGATAGTGCATTCATTGTCCAGGCTCCACCTTTTGCTCCTACTTATTTAATGATGGTGCCTGAAAATCATGATTTTTGCCTTAAGAGCATTAATTTTAGGGTCACAAAGATTGTACAAAATTGCTTAAGTTTGTTTATTGTTAGTGGAAGAGTGCGAGCGTTGTCTGACATGACAACAAGATCCTCAGCGTATTGTAGAAGTTTTATTAAAATATCACCAAAATGAATGCCAGCCGGTAAGGAGCTTACGACATCATCGATTAAAAGAGCAAAAAGAATTGAACTGAGAATGGAGCCTTGTGGAACGCCAGAGTCGGTACGAAAATCTGTGGTTTTCTTCTGCCATCCTAAATTACAGCGGTATTGGAAGATAGGAGTTTTTCGTATATTCTGATAAACTTGGACACTAAACATAAGAAACTTGATTATTTTTTAATTTTTCAGTAAATATACTCCTACCTATAGGTAGAGTGTATATACTTGCCCTCGCTGTGATTATTTTGCTACGGAAATAAAAATGCTTCAAGACTAATTCCCTTTCTTTTGTTTCGTTGATAACAGAGCCTTCATTTTGCCTATAGGCACCTATATAAGTACAAAAGCATAACGTGCCTACATCGACACACATACAATCACAAAGAGGCAAAACGGAGGACCCCCTGATATAGAAAAAATCAAGTTAAGGAAAACAGCCAATTCAAGAAAAAATAAGAGAAACAAGAAAAAAAGGTAATAAATTATCGCAGGATATCATTATGGAAGGACTTCGATCCACCCACCCATTATGGGCACGCTTGTAAACATCAGTATCACTATATATATGGAGACCAGAAGCATAAGCAAAACGAAAACTGTGAAACTTGAAAAAAAAAAATTGGGAAAGACTTCGACGACTTTTGTATAAAGATAGATAGATATGTATGTATGCGTAAAAAAATATAAGAAAAGAAATCATTTACAGAAATAAACAACCACCAACCCTCTGCTCCACCACTCCAAAGTAATTTATGCCCTCATTCATCATTTTTATCGTGAAAATACATTTGCCTCCTTCTATATGCCCCCCATATACTTTTTCTGCTTCTTCTTTCTTTGCTACCCTTAAATTAGAGAGGGCTTCTTCAGTTCTTTCAGCCCCTATGACCAAAGAAATATCCCTCAAAGGGAGAAAAAAAAAAATAGCAAACAGAAACAAGACGAATATAATGAATCTGCCATTTTCAAACAGCAAAAGAAAAGGCATTCTGTTGTCTTGTACAATTTTTTTTTTTTTTTTTGCTTTAAGGACTTCATTGCGTCCTTCTAACATTCAAGCTCACATATACACACCTACTTAGCAATAGCGCCACGTCGCTTAAGGCGAAGCACTTATATCGGCGAGCATCTCTTCGATCGACCCTCATAAAAATCGCTTGCAAGGACAAAAGAAAAATCCTCGACTAGCCGCTGTTGTGCCCACCCCCTTCCATCCAGGGTCGCGTTGAAAATGTAAGATTGACGAGTCATAAAATTAGTTTTTGCCTTTTGAAATTACATCCACGATTGTGAGGGGTGTGTGATGCGTACGTTGAAATAATATAGGTAGGTATGCGGGGGTGCGGTTAAAGCAATTGATTAAATTAGATTCTTTACGGATGTTCTCATTCCTGCGGCAGTCGAAGCATGTCTTCTATGCGATTGTTCATTTCTTGGGGGAGTCCTTCTGAATTATGGAGGCAGCAAGCCAGTAGGTGGTTTGTTTAAATAGCTTTATATGTTCGCTTTCAATTAATATGCAATAAAAATAATTTAAAATTGCTCTATTGTGTTTCTCGTCTGAGTTGACGAGACGAGATGGATTGGGATTTTCGGATGCCTTATAATGAGATTTAGGAACTCGCGAGCGGAGTTCACAATATTCTAGGTATATAGGGGGTTTACATATAGCCTCGGCATATGGGGGGTACCAAATAGTATTTTTTTTCTGGGAGTGAGCAAAATTGCGATAATAGAGACTAAATCGATCTTATCCCTGTCTTCAATCCTCAAAAACAAAGAAAAGCCCCAGAAACTTATCCAAGAAGAGATGGTAGCTGTCTACAGCGATTCTGTATACTCTTGTTGACATAAAAACCTTAGCTCAGGCTGCCGGCCAACTGCTTGCACCGACAATGCGGTTAAAAAGACAAGACAATGGTAAAAATAACTCAAAACACTTGTATTTAAGGATGCCTAAAATGAAACCATAAAACAATAACCTTTTCATTGGTACCATAGATACCTCATGGTTTTCTAAGCCTTTCCAAAGTCAGTCAAAGATTGGAGCTCTTAAAGCTTACAGCACCTACAAACATGTGCGAAGAGTCATCATCACCATCATCATTTTAGAGGGCCATCATCAATCTCATTTCGGCAGCTTGTATCCGCGATCTAATTCTTTCGGTCATAGCCCAAATTTCATGACCATATATGAGAGTCGGAACGAACATTGAATCAAAAACTGAGATCTTTGCTTTCACTCCAAGCTCAGCTCTCCTGACGACCGGCAGGCGCAGTTCCTTGTGGGAAAAGTGTTGTACAGAGTTTTCGGAGCGGTTTCTTTGAAGACCCGGTAAGAATTTTTATCAGAAGGGTTACTGCGGGGACTAAACGTATGGTTTTATCTTCACTCTGAAAGCAAAATGTACCAAAATTTGAGTTCCTACGCCTAGTCTAACTTGACCAAATTGCATTTTGAAAGAAAATGTTAAATAGAATATTTTTTCTGTGTATTTTTACATTCAAACCGTTTGACGGGGAACCGTTGGTCGAGGAGCTCAATCCCTATGCGGTACAAGATAATTATAGAATAAAAACCTTGCCATTGGCTGAACTTCGTCAAACGATAAATAATCTGAAAAACAACAAAGCTCCTGGCTACGACTTAATTACTAGCGAAATTCTAAAGGAGCTACCGAAAAAAGCTTTGGTCAAGCTACTCTATATCATTAACGCCTCCATGAGAATTTTATACGTTCCAAGGCAATAAAAAGTGGTCGAGGTCATAATGGTTCCGAAACCAGGAAAATGTCCGAACGACAAAAAGTCATACAGACCTATTTCACTACTGCCGATAATATCTAAGAAGAAAGACGATTGATTCCGGATCACCAATTCGGATTTAGAAAATAGCATTCAACAATCGACCAGGTCTATCGAATAACAAACGAAGTCAAAAAAGCTCTGGAAGCGAAAAAGATATGTACTAGCGCTTTTCTTGACGTATCGCAAGCCTTCGACAAGGTATGGCACGAAGGCCTGAAGTACAACTTAAGGCTAAACTTACCAGAAAAATTCTATAGAATCTTAGAGTCTTACCTTGAAGATAGAATCTTTCGCGTAGGTACGAAAATGAGTTATCGGAATTCAAAGAGTTAAATGCCGGTGTCCCCCAAGGAAGCGTTCTCGGCCCAATATTATTTTTGATTTATTCAAGAGACATACCCCACGATGAGGGAACAATTTTAGCTACGTTTGCTGACGACACTGCTATTCTTGCTATTGATACGACAATTGAATTATCAACAGGGAAACTTCAGCGCGCTTTAGACAAAATATGCGACTGGACGAAGAGCTGGCGAGTCGTCCTTAAAGAGACTAAGTCAACGCATGTTACACTCATGTTAAACTCCGTACAAATCCCGTACTCAAATGAAGCGAAATATCTAGGAATGACTCTAGACGCAAAACTTAAATGGAAGCCGCACGTTAAAAAGAAACGCGACGAGCTTGAAATCAGGTTAAGAGAAATGAATTGGCTTATCGGAAGGTTTTCGAAACTAAGCATATATAATAAACTGCTTTTGTATAAGCAAGTGCTAAAACCTTCTTGGACGTACGGTATATAACTATGGGGCTGTACTTAGCCAAGCAATATATCCATTTTAGAAACTTTTCAAAATAAGACACTCAGAGCAATCGTTAATGCTCCATGGTACATAAGAAATACGATCTACACCGAGATCTTGGAATCGAAACCGTGACTGATGAGGTAACAAACTTTGCTCGGAAACTTAGTACTCGACTTCGCGGACATTGCAACAATGAGATTATCCGAACTTTTACGCGCCGACTACAAAGAATGAGACCGTTGGATCTAGCAGCATAAGATGAAACCGCATAACTTGACGGTATAGTAGGTGCTTTCGTTGGAAGGCAGCCTGCCACACGCGATTACTCCCTAACAAGTAGAGTTAAGTTTCCCTAACAAGTAGAAGCTTGAACTACTTGTTAGGGAAACTTAGTTGTAGTCTAACGGAAAATGGGAGGTTTTTTAGTGAGTAAGAATCTCACACTACTATGAGCACGCGCGGCCGGTCCTCGTAGTGTCTATGAAGGTTTTTCCAACCCACGAAAAAAAAAAAAATTTCTGGGCAACAGAAGAACCCAAGCCGTGCACCAAGTTTCAGTTCTCTAGCTTGATTTTGAAGACCTTTAACCTGCACATATACAGACACATACGGACAGACGGACATCGCTTAATTAATTCACTTGTCGGTTCGATCATATCTCTAAAAAGTTTAAGGGGCCTACGGGGACTATTACACTGTGTTAGAAAATATGCATTCAAATTAATACCCTGGGACGGGTATAAAAATGAGTTACACGAACCTTTTTCAAACCTGAAAAATCCCATGCGGACTTACAATTTCTATAGCTTTCAGATATCGCGGTATGCCAGTTTTAGAGCCGGGCCCAGTCAAGCTAAATTCGCCTAATAATTTTAATAGTTTCGAATAGATCCATAAGTTTGGGAACGAGTCCAACACGCAGCAACCACATCAACTCTTTACTGTTTACTCCATTACTTCATGTGGACGACGCACGTTCGGCTATTTTTAGAGGATTTTCACAGATTTTTTTGTGCTTTTTAACTGTGGTTAACAAAACCAAAGCTTTTTTCATTTAAAAAACTAATTTTGACCCCACTCTTTAGTCAACAAAAAATTATTATTGTGCTTGTTTCGCTCTAATATTTTTGAAACTTCCTTCTTATTGTAATTTGCGTGACCCATAGAGGGAATAAAACTCTTGGAAAACTGCGGGGCTGGAAATAAACAGCCCATTATTCCGCCCCTTCTCTGCGGCAATTGATAGGGTCTATTCATGTGAGGATGGCTATCTGAAATCTGCCAAATTGATAATCATTCCAGAGACTACCTGCATAATGTCTTAATTATGCTCTTTCAGTTCTCAAATTGAATTATACATTTTGTATGACTCTGACCAAATGCAATCAACGATGCGTTCGGTTGGCTATTAAAAAGAGTATCGTATTCGATTGTGCAATGGTCTACGTTGCAGCAATACTTTTTTCCAACTCTTTCACACTACCTTTATCATAAGTACCTATCTACGTATCTTTCTTTTTCGGGAGCTAGAAACCAGGCCTTATACCATCTCATGGGTCACATAAGAAGTTTGTACACCTATCACCTGTTTTTGTGAATCATATTTTGAAAGGGCTTAAATTGTAAATCTGAACCTACATATCTGGAATTTTAGGTCTCGAAGTAGTGTAAGCGTAAAGTTTTAGAAATCCGCAAAAATTGTAGTCATGTTTTTAGGTGTATTTTTTGGTATATGCTTCCAGGGGGCGGCAAAAATCTGCGGCCATGGGTGGCACTTTATAGTCCCTTTGTACAATGGGGTCATATATTCGATCGATTTCAACGGATTCAAATATTATTAATAAATCTTATATTGGCATATCCTTCATTTAACCAAGTAGGTACCTACCTACCAACCAACTTTGAAAATGCTCATCAACAGGATAAAAGTAGCTTGATGGGCTAAAGTCTCTTTGGTATGGTACTCCATCTCTATAAGTTACCCAGAATACCCAAACGGTGTATCTATGTATATCGATTTCAAATTTGCTATACAAACGATGCTTTAACAGCATGGAAGCACTCCTTCCACCCTTGTCATGCAGACACATACCTACTTATTGTCACACAAATTGCTAAAGGAGTACCATCATCCCTCGTTCACATAAAAAACATAAAACTATGCTTGCTCACATTATGTGCCTTGGCGTTGCAATGTTCCTACACCTAAGATATGATTTTCAGTATAATGAATGTTTTCCAACAAATCACCCCTTTTCGTCGACTTTCAACTTTTCATTTTAACGCACCACCCCCTCTTGTCGCATA
The DNA here is from genome assembly GCA_947623515.1 of Neoascia interrupta. Classification (NCBI taxonomy): domain Eukaryota; kingdom Metazoa; phylum Arthropoda; class Insecta; order Diptera; family Syrphidae; genus Neoascia; species Neoascia interrupta. The sequence continues at coordinate 33,762,129 of OX392464.1, read as the reverse complement.
TATTATAAAGGTATAACCAAATAACGCATAGCTATATTTTATATGTATTATGTAGCAGGACACTGCACCCTTCTGCCATCAGCAGCCATGACGAACGACACGACAGCGATAACAAACGAACAAATACGTAATTGCGTTAAAATATGCACTGCCGGCTGGAAGGATAGCTTGATGGCTTGTATGCCTGTTGGCCTGTGTAATATGAACTCCCAATATTCGGCCTATCTCCGGCCGACATACAAACCCAAACCCAGGCGCGCACTCAACCACGCGCGATGAGTTGCGAGTGTGAAAACCACGAAAAGATTTATTCACGAAATAATTCACTCTGCATATTTTTCGTTTTCACATTATACAATAATAATAATTATTATTATTAAAATATGATTTTGGGTTCTACGTGCTTGGGTTTGTCCTCTCCAATCGTCCTTGCTATTGTGTGCAGTTCGTTAAAACCGAACAGAACGAAACGAGTGAATTTACATGAGAATAGGATGCTCAAATGGTAGGATTTGCGCGCCATTGTTTTTGAAAGTTATACAGCTCAATGTGCAGCCGTGTGCTTTCAGTGTTTTTTTTTTTCGTTAAAGAATTCTAGAATCCTGCGGCATGTTAGGGTGGTGGTCATAGGCGCGCTCGCATATACATAGTCGCTGCGAACAATTCCGCCAAAGAAAGGGATTCAATTAAACAACTGGTACTGCATCGTGTCATGCTTAATCTGCTTTCTCTGGGACTATTGTTCCATTTTGTTGAATTGCACTATCTTCCATTGGGTGCGCCATCGGCCGCATGGACTTTTGGACCATGGTTCCGCAGCGGCCAGCAGATCTATTATTATGATTCGCGTGTGATCCTTTTGTTCAGGCGCGCTGGCTGGCTGGGTTGTGGTTTCGTTCCGAAATGCTGTTCGACGCTGTGTTGAATCCTTAAATTTCAATTACACGTGAAATGAGGAATGTTCCGCTCTATTTCATATAAACAGAAGGGTATATTTTGTGTAAAAGCGTTTGGTGTATGTTTTTATTTTTTATCTACAATGGTGGACCGCAACATACCGGAAATCGGCCATTAGTGTGGTGCTTTCCCATTGAAACACATAACGATGTGGTGTACTAAAATTGCTTGGTTTCATTTTTTGGCATCAAAGCGGTGAGTTTTGAACATGAGCAACAGATAAATTTTCCTTTGAGGACTTAAATGTTGTATTTCAGGTCCTTGTGAAGAGTGTTAATAAGAGGGTATTGTTGAATTAAATAGTTTATTAGACCTAATACCAAATATTCGGACTTAACAATCGGGCATATCGCAAAGTTATGAAAAAGTACGATCGAAATTTGGGTGGACATAGATGGAAGAAACTACAGGTACGAAAATCATTACAGTCAAACTCCATTTTTTTTGTTTAGGCTATTCTTGCGGTTGTTTCACTTCTTTCACAATTTTATCAAATTTCATTTTAAGAAAATTAAATTATAACTTGTGTGTCTGCATTGAGATTTTTGCAACTCAAACTTTATTTTGCACTCCAAAATCAAAATCAAGCACCTGGACTATGGTATTTTAAGCAATAAATTTGTTCACAATTTTAAAAATAATGACTAGGTATATCCGCATAAATACAGTGTTACAGGATTTTAACGTTGGAAATATCCAAACGCATGACCGATAGAATACCTTGACGGACCATTGTGCAAAATCAGATAAAAAATTTATATTTCCGCTCTAAAATTAACATATTTAAGTGAAGAAGGTCGTTCAAGATTTTAAATATCAACATTCATAAGGTGATCATAATCAACACAAACTTATAAAATATTACTTCAAAATGAAAAGTTGAAACAGCACCGTACCTTATACAGTACTAAAATGTTGGCAGTCGGCTCGTTGTAACTTTTTAAAAGTTTTTAAGTTTTTAAGTTTCGACTCTGGCAGAAAATTGCTTGTAAGTTTTTAAAAGAAAATAATATATCGAGTTATCTATCTTATCTATCTATCATCTATTAAAATATCAATCCATGAAAAAATCACAAAAATGATCAATTCAATATGAAAATGTTGGTGTATAGGAAAAATTGATAGTTTTTTGTAAAAAAAAATATATTAAATTTGGAAATTAAAATAAAATGCATATACCAACTTTACCTCAAAACTGTAAATGTGATACTTCAAATATTATAACTACAATCTTTTGCGTCAGATTTTGAGCAATTGAAACTACATTAATCATAGATTGATATAAAAAAAAATAAGTGATGTGTTTATTTATTCAGTGCATAGGTTTCAATAGGAGTTACTGAATTTTCTTAGAACTATCCGATGGAGCACTCAGACACAACTACTGGTCCATTGTACTACCATGCATACACCTTACATTAATGTGTTTAGTTTTTCCGTCTTTCGAAGAAAGAGACTTATGACTTAGTTCGTCATTCTACTGGTAGTTGTAGAGCTGCATCTGCGCCTGGCTTGAAAAAGCCCTTTCAAAATGAATGGGTGAAATTGAAGCGTGGTTAACCCTTTGTTTCCGGGGGTATCAAGTTTTTTGAATATGTGAATATTTTTATGTATTTGGGCCCACTTGGATTACCCCGGGCACGTATTTTTTCCAAGGGTCCTGCAATTACATTTACTTCATTTTTTCTACTAATATTTAAGCAAACAAAATGTGATTGTAGTCAAAATGAATGGACATAATATTTTTGGCTCCAAGTACGTAGCTAAAACGAAAACAATACAAAACATTGTATGTCGCACTTCTTATTCGTTGTGAAGACAGCTATGAAGAGCTGCTGTGCCTTTGCTTCCAAAATTATGGATATATTCGAATCTATCAAAAAAACAGGGATCCTGCATATGATCACGCTATTTTCTTTAGTTGACGGCCCTGTTTATTAAATATTTTTGTTCAACGAGCCGTAGTAACCCTTTTGAATTGATTTTTCACGCAGAATCTGCTATTGAAACAAAAGTAAAATAGGAAAAATTTGCTTATAACTTCTTTTAATTTTAGGATCGAGAGAATTGTCGCGGTTTTCCATATTTAAGTCAAAGTGCTAGATGAGAAGATGTTGCTATAGAAATCATACAAACGAGTCTTGGCACCAAAGGAGAGTTCTGCTTCCTCATAGTTTTAAGTGTGAATTGCAATCTAACTAAAATACCTAATTTTAAGACGAAATTATGAAGTAGTTTCCACGCCATTAGGTTTTTCAAAAAGGTTTGGAATTAGTTTGGAACTAAAATAAAGTCTTAGTTCGATTCTTTTCACTCTTGCGCATTAGGGCGGAAGGTTTTTTGTTACCCAGGGTATATTAAGCTTAATGTATAGTTTGTAATGCAGTGAAAGTGCATCGTTGAAAGTGAACCGTAGACCCCTAAAACCGATTCTCCTGTAGGTCCCATTGTAGATATGAATGGGACCTACAGGAGAATCGATTAAGCCATGTCCGTCCGTCCGTATGTGCAACAAAGCAGCCGGAGCCTCAAGTGCAACAAAGCAGCCGGAGCAGACGGCCTAGCTGGCGATGAGCTGGTTAGGAGCATGCACCATTTCATCTGCAAGATATGGTCGGAAGAAAGCATGCCCGACGAATGGAACCTCGGCATTGTTTGCCCGATCCTGAAGAAAGGAGACCCTCTGAGTTGTGCCAACTACAGAGGCATAAGTCTTCTTAACATCGCATACAAGATATTTTCTGCTGTACTGTGTGAACGCCTGAAGCCGTTTGTCAACAATCTGATAGGCACATATCAGTGTGGCTTTAGGCCAGGAAAGTCCACCATCGATCAAATATTCACACTGCGGCAGATCTTGGAGAAAACCCACGAATTCCAAATCGATACACACCACCTCTTCATCGATTTCAAGGCCGCGTATGACAGCATCTATAGAGACGAGCTATATAGCGCAATATCTAGTTTTGGCATCCCTGCCAAACTCGTCAGTTTGTGCAGGATGACGATGGAAAACTCACGCTGTTCCGTCAAGGTCGGCAAAGACCTCACCGATCCCTTTGATGTCAAAAAAGGATTTTGACAAGGCGACGCGCTGTCATGCGACTTCTTTAACATCATACTTGAGAGAATTGTGCAGAACTCTCGCGCCAACACCAGAGGTACAATCTTTCAAAAGTCCGTTCAACTACTTGTATACGCAGACGGCATTGACATAGTCGGTAGAACAAAGCGTGATGTCAGTGAAGCCTTCGTGAGTATTGGGACGGAAGCGGCGAATATGGGTTTAGCAGTCAATGAGGGCAAAACCAAGTATATGCTGTCATCAAGAAAAGACACCCAACACCGACGTCTTGGACAAAACATCACCATCGACAGCTATAACTTTGAGGTAGTTAGGGACTTTGTCTACCTGGGTTCCGCTATCAATTCAGACAATGACACCAGCGCTGAAATCAAACGAAGGATAACTCTTGCCAATCGCTGTTTCTTTGGGCTAAGAAGGCAATTGAGTAGCAAAGCCCTCTCTCGAGCAACTAAAGTGTCCATGTATAAGACCCTCATCATCCCAGTCCTGCTTTACGGTGCAGAAGCATGGACCCTGTCAAAGGCGGATGAAAACACTTTAGGCTGCTTCGAGAGGAAAATTCTTCGGACGATTTACGGTCCCGTCTGCATAGACGGAGGGTGGAGGAGGAGATATAACATCGAACTGTACGGGCTGTACAGCGATACCGACCTAGCCAAAAGAGTCAAAACACAACGTCTACGATGGCTGGGTCATCTAGAGCGGATGGACACCAACGCCCCGGCCCGGAAAATCTTCGAATCCACACCGCAGGGACGACGCGGTAGAGGAGCACCGAGACTCAGGTGGCGCACGCAAGTGGAAGGGGACCTCAGCCAACTTCGCGTGCGAAACTGGAGACGGCTAGCTAGAGACAGAGCTGGCTGGCGAAGCTTGTTGGCTGAGGCCCAGGTCCACCCGGACTGTAGCGCCACCTTAAGTAAGTAAGTCCGTCCGTATGTAAATCACTTTTAGACTTAAAATTTTAAACTAGAGAGCTTAAAGTTAGTGAGTTTGCTCGAAGTCCACTTTTAGCTGAATTAGCTGAATCCGCCCACAGACACACCCAGTACAGGCCTGTATGTTCGACTATCTCTAATTGAAAAAAATACTTTTTTCAAATTTAAGCTTTGTTAAAGTTGTGATAGCGCAATCATTTTTTGTGTGTAACATTGCCTTGTTATTGTTTTTGAGATAGCAGAAAAAGTTTGGCCTTTTATTGACCAAGCTCACTTTTTTAAGGGATTTTAGCTTAGCTACTGTTTTTCAATAAATATATATGAAATTTGACTATAAATCATATTTGCATGTTCTGCGTTTTTTGTATATACAGGATTTGCCTCCTCCCAATTTCGTGGGCGTGGAGTTAAAAAGGTGATTTTTTGAGTAAAAAGGGTGGAGTCTTAGGCCGAAATGTATGCAACCACCTAGAGGCGTGGCAGTTTCTGAAGTTTCTACATATGCACTGTTGCATTTTCCCACTTGTTTTTTTCAGGTTTTTTCTATGTTTTACTAAGAATTTGAACATAAGTTTCTTTATTTGCAATATTTCAACCATCAGGATTCAGCAAAAACCTCAGACATAACTCATTGGGACGAGAAATAATTTGAACAAGGTAACTGATAAGCACTAGATTCCTATGGTTTTGTAGCGGTGAGATCTTTTTCAAGAGCTCCTTTAAAATAGTTTGTTTTACCGATCTTACATTCGAGCTTAAAAAGATTTCTTAGGTTTTTAATAGTTAATAGGATTACTCTCAGTATGTATATGCGGAATGGATAAGTAGATCCACCACAAATTGAATTGCAGCCTCTCAGATCCCATCATCTAATGTCTATACCCTGTATACTTGACCTTAAGTCCCTAACTCCACATTAACTGCTTGCTTACGACTGTACCAATTTGCTAAATATAAACCCGTTTTCGGATTTTAATATCTAATATATATATTGTTTGCGTGTATATTACGCAAAAGACCGGGCTTGATTCCCACCTCTGCCATTTTAAAATAAATTCTTTAGTTTTTAGAGAATCCACCTCCATATCTTTAAAAAAAACTCAAAGTGCCATTCGATTTCGGTAAAAAATTGTAGGTCCCCTACCCATGTACAATGTACACCTATATGTGAACTTATGTGCTGCTACTGATTCACATCCAGCTCTTTCGAAAGTATAAAAATAGAGCTTATGAGTTACAGAATTTGTTCTCACTAAAAAAAATCTGTTAATAATCATATTTAACTTTTTTTTCAAATCGACTTTTAATATTTTATTGATTATTGAAATTTTACGGATCAGGCCAATGACAATTGAAATATGAAAAGTCAAGTAAAGTGTTAAAATATATTCTTCATTTTCTTTTTTTACCCATAAGTTATATTTTGGTGCCATTAAGAGCCAACATTCTTTAGCAGCTTTTTAAATATAACTTGCATTATGCTTTATTCACACGTACATGCGTAGGTATATATTAACCTTATGATGGTATAGGCTAGGTACATCTACAGATACATCTTTATTCGTATCTGTACATTTAATAGTATTCCCATTAGTCAGCAGTACCTACCCAATATGTTCCATTTCATCGCTCTATCACTGTTGCCAGCCAATACAGCCACAAATCTTTATTATGAACCTGATCCCTTTCGTTTCACATAGACAAAGCAAATAATAAAGGATAATAAAGCATTTCGTCCTTATACAGCTAATTTCCCAACTTCTTATCCATTAATTATTTCCCTCCAAATCGAATTAAATTCCCATTTTTTCAATTCACATGCGAGGGTCGCAAACTGCCTGGGTATATAGAAGACGATCAAAACCATTTTCAAGTGGGTAAAGTAATTACATTTAAGGCATTTGCATTTTCTTTCGATAGTCCTTTTCCCTCTGTGCTGTCTTTTTGGTTTTCTCTCACTGCCCTTTCTTTATTCTTCATTAGGTGCTTAATATGCCTATCTATGATGTTGTATAGGTATGTTTGTTCCAAACGTTTTTCTTGCAAATTTCTTCGGCATTCGCACAAACGCCTTGGTTTGCTTTTTTTCGTATGGGACACCGCGCGCCGTTCATCTACCTCTGCACTATGGTTGCCCAATGCTGGTCGGAGAGCGTACGGCGAAATCGCAAGGGTTGGCTATGGGATTCTCCTCTTTGCTTCTTCTCTCATTATTTCATGCTGCCCCTTTCATTTCATTCGAAACCAATGCTGCCATTACTCTCCTCTGGCAATAGTGGTAGCGTTGGTATTTTTGCTATTGCTGCTGCTGGTCTGCCGGTTCTACTGCTTCTGGCTGCTTCTGCTACTGCCAGGATTACACTCTCTCTCGACCGCCATCATACCACTTGAAATTTATTTCGCACACCACCAATTCAGGGTCGGTGGCAATAAATCACGGCCGTGCACCATATACACAGAGAAGAACAACCCGGGCATAAAGTGTAGCAAGTTTTTCGCGCGAGCTGCTGTTTTGTGACTAACTGTGTGTATACCCTTGGAAGATAGATGGAAATACACTGAACGAACCCCACACCATGCGCTCACCCCCGAGTAGAGGACTTGTATTGCGCTTCAGCTGTGGTAAGGGCAGTAGATTTATCAACCCGAGTCAAACTGCTGCCACACTCGTACCACGGATGCTGCTTTGCCACTATTGCTGGCATTGTTAGTGATGCAGATAGTAGTTTGTGGGGGTGTGTGCACTTGAATCGACCCATCTTCATCATGTTTAGGAAAATCCACCCTTATCAAAGGGCAATTTTGGACTATGCAGTTTTCAATAGACAAATGTTCTTTTGGTACTACCGACCTACAGGTGTAGGAAAAGCAAAAATGCTAGGTACATTGTAAGCAATTGCTTTAACTGTACTCTGACACGCAGAGGACATACTGCTATGATTTTAGTGACTATAATTTAAAATTATGTGGCTCTTCGAAAAAAAGGCAATGTGAATGGCTTAAACTTTTCTGTTTGAATTTTTGCAATTAGGTACAACTCAAAACAGTTTTTTTCGATACAACCAATACACTCTCAATTTTACGCAATTATTCACAATTCACAATACCTACTTAAAATTTAGACTTCAGAACTACTTTTTATTTACTCTTCCGAAGTGCATATTGCAAAAGTCGAAAATCAACTGCCCCAATTGTGTATTATAATAAGCAAACTTCTAGAAGGTCCTTGAAAGTATACAATGCAACTCCGTAGGTACCTGAGGAATAATTTTAGACTGCGTCGGTCATTCCAGATTATCCCACTTATGTATAGAAATTCGTATAAAATATAGGAAGAATTGTCAGACCCACGTGGGATGGGGTCATGAAAAAGCTTTCAGTACGCCCTTTGAACCCACGAACTCAAACCACTGCACGGAAGTGGTGCAAAAATTTTCTTTAGGGTGTGAAATAACTGAACTAGTGTTCCAGATCTCTGACCAGTTGCTAATTGAAGATGGCGTTCTGGGCTTAGAGCCTGTCTAACTATGCTAGGTTGAACAGCTATGTGGAAATGCGGGAAATTAAATATCGGAAAATTCCGTACCGGGAGTTATTCACAAAGCTCCTGTATAGTAAAAATAAAAGATGCAACTATGGTCTTTGTCAGTTTTTCCATGACAGCCCACTGCTAAGGTTAGTCAGTCTTCGGCAATACTTATATAAGTAGGTACTCAAATAATCTATAGCTGCTTGATGCCTTTTTGCATGTTTGGACTTTCCCAGTATGACTGTACACAAACCTGTCGTCTGAAATCTTCTTTAAAATAAGTTTTACACTCATTTTCTCCAAAAACGCAAACAAGCAACACAAGTGGCAGCATGTTGCCCAGAGCTCAAATCAACTTGAATCTCCCATGCCCCAACAGATTACCATGCCCCCTACCATCTCAAAACTAATGGCAAAAGGGATTTCTCTAGTAAAAACAAAAGGAATGCTTCATGTAGTTGTCTCGGAGAGGGAAAAGATAAAAAAGCAAAAAAAAAAAACGTGTACAAGAAAGAAATTAAAGGATACCCTTCTCAAACTTTTCTACCCACCCGCACCCGGCAATCTGCTGCGCCGGTTGGGTGTGTGCGCTCCTGATGCGAATTTAAGCTTAGTGAGTCTCCAAGGATGGTCGCAGATGGCGTCCGGGATCCCTTATTTGTAATTCGTCTTTCGCACCCTCGAAAATGTCAGTGTTGTAACGGTATACGTTGTGTGCTTAGGAAATGGTGGCAGATATATATCATTTGCCGCCACACACACCGCTATCTGTTTGCCAACCATCTAAATATCTTACCGGGACCGGGATGCTTTATATTCTACCCGTCTTTGCGGGCCCACATTCTTCTTCTTCTGGTTCTATTTTTTTGCTTGTCCTTTGAAGAGTTGGCGTTTGAAATTCTTTTTTGTTGTTGCTGCTTCTACAGCTATCTCCATCTTGCCTGATGGTGGAGTTTTGGGGGTGCTCCATCTATACGTGTAGCTTTGGCTATGTTTCTTTTTATCCGATGTTTTCGTCCTTTTTTCCTGCAAGAAAATAAAACATCTTATGTAATCTTGGGAAATATATCACACTTAGAGGACTATGGGAGATGTATGGGAGGAAAATGCTTTATTCGTTTTTTTCGGAAATTTATATGTATCGCATACAACCATACGCGCTGGCAAACATACACATCGACTTGTAGGCTATATAAATTTACGTGTGATGGAGAAGACAACTTTAATATATTGCTTCGTTGAGTCGAGTGGGGGAGAGAATAATAATATGGAAAAGTAAGGAAAAAAAACAACACCGAACAAGAGACGAAGGCAAAACAAATGGAAAAGCTATAAGAAAATTGGAATTGCAGAAATTCCTTTCGAGCCTGCTCCTGTCCTTCGAAAATAAGAAAAACGAGGCCACCATCGTTACTTCCTTCCATAAGACCGCACCGTCCCGTGCTCCTGCCATCCGAAATTTCAAGTCGAAGAAGGATGTGCGTGTGCGAAACTAAATCCTTGGATATTACAGAATAAATAATTTATTTGGAGCATCATCTGTCGGAGGGTTCACAAGTAATTTAAATGTTCAGAGTTAATATCACACAGCGCTGGAAAGCTTTGGTTGAATAGGTTTAGACACTTTGAGTTTTAATTGATTTCGTTGTAGGTATCTTGTCCTGGGAAGTGCTTAAAAGAATCATAAGGCTGATTCTATATTTTTTTTTACCTGCGAAACTGGCGAAGTAGGTATTGGCTAGAAATGTCCACAGCACATACATAGATTAAACAGATTCCTTCGAATTGTTTCTTTGTTCAAATACAATTTCATTTTTTAGATACAATTTTTGTAAGCACATAATATAAAAATTTAACCGCCATATTCTAAGATCTAAGCAAATATCTATAAAACGTGGATCTGCCAAGCAAGGGTTCTCAACTAGCTATCCCCAGAAAAGTTGCCCTCAGCAATTAGGAACGAAATAAGCGAGCACGAGCAACATGTTTATCAGTAAAAATGGTACTTTTACAGCCGGAAAACTTGCGATCTACGAGCTGGTGACTAATTGAACATTAGTCTAAAGAACGGCTTAATACTGAAATTTGTAAGATAGAGACCCAACAAAAATCCTCAATTCTATAACAGGATAGCTTCAAACGCATCATTTTCAAAAATGCTTTGTGAAGATATTTACAATTCGCATAGTAATTCGCACTAGTCGCTGCGAGTCAATTTTAAAATCAGTCAATTGCGAATATCTTCACAGAACTTGTGTAAATTGATTATGAAGTAAGTATGAAGTCACAAGGTTTAGATAATTTGATCCTTAAAAGATTTCGAAACAATATTTTAGACTATAAAATCATTTGGTCACCAGTCCGCTGGTCTTAAGTTTGCCGGCTTGCGAGAAGTTGAACAAACATTAAATAATCGCAAAAGATGCGTCAATGTACAATCATACATCAACCAAAGGGATAACATTAAATGGATATAATATTAAAAAATACAATTTGTTAAACAGTAAAATACAACATTAAATATTATATTAATTAATTATTTACATATTAATGAACATTATAAGAAACGACTACAAAATTTTGACATTTTGTTATACAAATTATCGGTAGTCAAAGGATAGACATGTGCACTCAAGTGTACCCGTACATTATCAGCGTCGAACTGTACGGGCTGTACAGCGATACCGACCTAGCCAAAAGAGTCAAAACACAACGTCTACGATGGCTGGGTCATCTAGAGCGGATTGACACCAATGCCCCGGCCCGGAAAATCTTCGAGACTTAGGTGGCGCACGCAAGTGGAAGGGAACTCAGCCAACTTCGCGTGTGAAACTGGAGACGGCTAGCTAGAGACAGAGCTGGCTGGCGAAGCTTGTTGGCTGAGACCCAGGTCCACCCCGGACTGAAGCGCCACCTTAAGTAAGTAAGTTAGTAAGTTATACACATTATCTCACTAGTATGGATCTTCTCGCTCTTTCAAATAAATTTAAGGGTTATGAATCTACTCACAGCGAAATCGATAAACGGATTCGAGTTTTTTTTCGTTGTACCTAATCTCGCGTATAGGTAGTTAACAAGTCTTTATGGAAATGCTGGCTCGATATTCTAAAATTTATGACAGGATATTTCAATGGAGACTCAATATTATGGTTTACCTAAGTCAATGGATTTTAAATCGCGAATTTACTACTAGTAACTTTTTTATGCATAACGTTAACCTTTACTAGGATTGATTCATGGTCACTTATTTTTAGTCCGGGAACCGTGTCTGCCCAAAATTTTTTCCGTTGGTTTTATAACTAAATCAACTAATTTTAACGGATGGTTTTCATTGCTTAACAGCACTGCATTAAAAGCTCTTGTAAAAGTTTTATTCTTTTTAAATAAATCTATATTAAAAAGACAGAGTGAAGACGAAACCAAAGCCTCATTATGAAACTGCCTTTACCTTTTCTTCTCCTTATGTCCAGCATCCTTTTACGGATATAGCTGTAGAAAATCTCATGGATTTTGAAAGTACTTCCAAACCGGTGTTTGATTTTGGAACATTTTGGAATTTCGTGTTGGAAGAGTATTAAAACTGCATATAAGTTGAAGGTGTCTATGTTATTCTCACCGGGTGTGAAATAGTTTCGGCATTATACTTGGTTGTATATCTTTTTGTATCTACTTTATTTTTTAATATCACTGTAATGGGCCCTTATGTGAAGAAAGGAAATCGTCGTAGGTATAGCTTAGCAACGATTTCCTTTTTTCCTTCGGGAAGGCATCACATTGTCATAACACATAAGAGTGCTTAATCGAGCTTAATCGAGTGCTGTTTGAAAAGCTTAAATCTCTGTGGCTAATTTCTTCGAAATCCGCTACATTATTGCGTTTCAGTGCACTAATTTTAGCACAAGTCACTTCAATATATCAATTTGCATTACATTGCACATTGTTGACGTAAGTTAGTTTTGAATTTTTAGAATTAATAAGACGGCTCAAAATACATCACTTGTACCTATACTCTTAAGCTAAATTATGCGTAAGTTTAAAAAAAAACTTAGGTCAAGTTGAAGTGGCTGTCAGGTTCGAAGAACCTAATTCACTTAGACCTATGTTGGTCCATTCTGATACCACGTGGATCTGGAAAAATTGCCTACTCGTTGAACCATTTCGAGCTACTACTGAAGCCTGAAGCGTAATAGACGCTTTGGTTGGGTCAGTCCTACTAAGATCACTTAGATCATTATACCTGTATAAGAAAGCTCCAAGGTGAAGATTTCGGTTTTAGATAGAGCGGTGCATGTGCTGAGAAGGTGAAGAGTGGTCTCTTCTTTCTCCTCATCCATGCAGCTCCTGAAAAAATCGTTAGAAAAGACGACAGGCCTTGTCACGTGCTTGTCTATCAGACAGTGTCCTGTAATAACACCGATTGTAGCACCCATGTGCGATCTATTAAGAGCTATCATGCTCCTAGAGCGTTTAAGATCTAGCTTAGGCCAAATCTGTTTCGGGTACTCTACCACTTGTCCATCTGAGATTTTTTCTTTCTATTGCAACCAGTTTTACCATGAGTTTGCATAATGTCGAAATCGGAATGCCTAAGGAGTCCTTATCAGGCGAAATTTAGAGAGTAGTTCCAAGCGAGTTCGTCACAGTTACCTGGAATGTCACTCTGCCCTGGCACCCAGCACATGAGAACGTTGAACTGCTCTGACATCTCCTTTAGAGACGAACGGTAGTCTAAGGCTACTTTAGAATTTTTAGAAACCGATTCCAAGCACTGATGGCCGGCTGGCTGTCAGAAAATATACGTACATCCTTGGTGGATATAACGTTATTCTTAAGCCAAGACAAGGATACCTTAATCGCCATCATTTCAGCTAGGAAAACACTACAATGATCCGGAAGACGGAAAGAGAGACTAAGATTTAGTTTTTCTGAGAATACACACCCACCTACCCTATCATTTGTCTTTGACCAATCCGTGTAGAAGTGAATCGATTCGCATTCGAGAGGCACACAGTCATCCCAAGAAGACCCTGGATGTATAGTTGGCTGGAAGTTCTTGTCAAATTGTAACTGGGGTAAAGCCAAGTGTATGTTTCTAAAAGGGGATCTGAATATGTTGAGAATAGCGGAATGACCTATCTGACTATCGGTCCACTCAGAGTTTGCTTTGATGCAAGTAGCAGTGATAGCAGCTGTTTGTCTGCTGAAAATATCAAGGGGAATTAAATTGAACAAGGTGTCTAGTTCTGCTGAGGTAGTGGTGCGAAGCGATCCGCTTATACGTAAGCAAGCTGACCTTTGGACTTTGCTTTCCATACATCAATATCAATGTGACGAACGAGATATATAGCCAGTGTGTTGGTTCAGGGTTGAAGTCGCCATACTTGTTGCCGATGGCATTTTTTTGCAGGAAAAGAGTGCTATCTTAACTTTCTGGACCGTTTATTGTATATAAGATTACCAGCTGAGCTTTTCGAGGATGAATTCCAGATATTTAGCTCCTGCGGAGTAATCTAAGCTAGTGCCCTTGATTGAGGGAGGGTCTAAATGTGGGATTTTGTATTTCCTGGTGAATGGGACAGGTTCAGTTTTCTGGGGGTTGACACCCAGTCCACAACTGTCAGTCCATCTCCTTAGCTTGTTTTGAGTGCTCTGTAGGAGATCATTAAGGGTTTTTAGGTGCTTTCCTGAAACGGTAATAGCACCGTCATCTACATTATAGCGATCATCTACATTATAGTGATCACTCTGCAGCCCTCTCCTTTCAGGATAACCAGCAGTTCGTTCACCGCTAGATTCCAAAAGAGTGGGGATAGTACTCCACCTTGCGGGGATCCTCTGCTGACAGATCTTTTGGCAGTGGTCTCACCTAGCTTTGTAATAATCCTACTCATTAAAAGTTGATTAATTAACTCACTAAGTGTGCCATCAACCTTCAAAGCCGACAGTCCAGCCAAGATCGCAGATGTGTACGCATCGTTAAAGGCGCCTATATCGAGGAAGGCTACCATTGTGTACTTTTTGTGGTAAAATGAGTATTCGATGGCACGTACAACGTATGCAAAGCTGTTTCCACAGATCTGCCATTACAGTATATAGACAACAGCCTTTTATAAGTACTAGAACTTAGGTGGATATCAGTCAATCTGATGAAATGATGAAATTATGATAGACTGATGGGTCTGAGATTTGCTTCGCTTGCAAAACTAAAGACGGCTAGCTAGACACAGAGATGGCTAGCTAAGCTTGTTGGCTGAGTCCAGGTCTACCCCGGACTGTAGCGCAACCTTAAATAAGTAAGTGAACTAAGCCTAACTGGGGCATCATTACTCATAATTAGCAGAACCTCTACCTTCACGGCTTTAAAATATTATATTTTTTATATTTAAAGTAAAAAAAAATCATTGATAAATTTTTTGTTGCACAGGCTTAACATGCGTATATGGGTACGTAAAGTATGCTTTTAAAATGTTTGTCCTTTTTCCTTCATATAATACTCTCATATTCCAACCCAGTTATCACACTCTTCCGTCACGCTACCTAATCTAATAAAGGTATAAATTACCACACCCCCTCCAGTCACCAGCCCCCATTGGCATTCTATATAAAAATGATAAATATGTTGGTGGCCACCACCAAATTGTGTGTATCGGATGGGTGCGTGTATATTTTACCGCACACGCATTACGTGTATACGGAAAAAAGAAGAAGAAAAAAATTGCAGAAAATAACCCAAAAACGAAAGGAACACGAGGGTAGAAAAGAAAATCGTCAGGACCCTCGCTACGCGCGAATAAAAGAACCCAGGATCTATAAAAATGCGGGAAAGAAAAATTGTGAAATTCTTTGTCCTCTTATCTATATGATTTGTGATTTTCGGGGTACAGCCCTCATCAGTTCCGTTTCTTCCAATCGCCCGTTGGTAATTCTTCACCCCATTCTCAATGTATGGCTTTAATACACATATATACGTATACACTTTGGGTGAATTCTTTACCACCCATTCCCTCCCACTTGCATGACCGACCGAAAAAAAGGACTTTCTTCGAATCGAACATTTAGCACACATAAATATCTATCTATCCGCCACCCGCTTGAAGTGTGCAGCCTCACGATTTATAGGCTATTCGAAGAAAGAACCCAACTTCTCTGCTCCTCAACGGAGGCGATTTTCATCCAATAAGTCTTAAGATTCTTTCACTATGCGTCCTTTCTTTTGTATAATCAAACCTCCCACGGAAGAATGTGTGCAAAATATATGTAGAGTAGAATTTATAAGAGTAAGGTATACACGGGGTACGGGGTTTGATGGAGAAATATTCGATATACTGCGGATGAAAGATACAATTTCATTGATATCGCCTAAAAGTCTAATATAACGTAACATAAGCAGATTTATCGCTGGCCATTTTTTTTTTGTATAAAAGTAGGTATATGAAGGTGTATCCTGTGAATGTATGGGTATGGTTTAAGGAGTACTGTGAGCCATTTTAACCTACATATTTTATTTGAAAAGAAAATTCCAAGTTATTCCTTAAAATTTTTAATGGCTACGTGTTGGAGTCTTGATTATTTATTTAGTTCTATATATCCCTTGGGGTATATTCTCGCAGGCTACTGTTTCTCCAGCGATTATTTTTAGTTCTCCAAATCACTCGCAGTTGCCTGGTATTTTGGTCCAAAGGCCATTGAAATAAGTTTCCTTTTCCTTCCTTCCGTTATCTCTTCTGTTACTTCAAGTCTGTCAGCCCTTTAGAAATTCATCTCTTTCGCAAAGTGTGCAAAAGCCCTTAATTTCAAAACTGCACTCAGTTCACGAAGTAGACATTGGGCAAACAAGAAACAACTCAAAATACTTGAGTCAAGTTTTATTGGGAAAAGTCTTGACCTGTTTTTTACGCAAAGTTATACCTTCAAAATAAAAATAAGAAAAAAATGTTTGAAAAAATGTATCTATATGGACAAATCACTCAAATCAAATATCGCAATTTTTAGGAAAACTATAGGAATAACTGTTGCATAGGACATTTGGAGATTAAGCTCATGTATAAGTATATTTTTAGACTCGAAAGCATCCAAAAATTTTTCAAGAAGTTTCGCTTCTCAAACTTCAAACGCTTCAAACGCTCAAACTTTCTACCAAAGTTGGTAGGAAGTTTGAGCGTGTGGTTGCAAAGTTAGACTATAAGAATGAAAAGTGGACATGTACTGTGCAAGCTAAAATTATTGAAATGTTTTATAACTGCCGTTAACCTATATTTTTCGAACGAAATTAAAAAAAAACAATGAGTAAAAACAGTGAGTAATAGCAGTGAGTATCCAGCCGCACAGTCTGCAATTTTCGCATATCTACTTAGTATGTCTGGTAATAAGTTCATCGGGTTTAATTGATTGATAATATATGGGTAGGTATAATATATTTTATAATATCTGTTATAGAAACGTAGTCCTAGTCATGTGGTGGGTATATGTCCACAGATAATCGCCTGCAAAATAAAACCTGAAATTTCGAAATAAATTAGAATTTAAAATTTATTGCACACGCACTCGCGTAATAAACTCTGCTTTCCATTGTCCTCGATGAGTTATGAAGGCCCAAATTACTTTCATTAAGTAAAGCTCCGGCTATCTGTCAAGATTTCAATGTATCATCCGACACCAAATGCTAAAAAGGATTCCTTCCCCTTAGCCCACATAAAATGAGAAAATCGTGTATAAACCTTTACCCGTTCCTCGTCGCATTGTAATCTGACATTGTCAAGCCCATGAAAGCGCACAATCGTGAAAATGTGTTAAACACACTCGCGCCCGACAATCCCATTTTCTATCTGTTATCTTATCAATTTGCGTAGATACACACCACAACAGCGCGTTGAAATGGCAATAACAACCAAGAAGACTCGACCGCACGACAACGGACGACGATGATTCTCTTTGTGGTCGAGTCCGCGCAAGTAGTGCGGTGCGTGGCTTCTTTGTTTTTTGCTAGCAATTTTCTTCATCTTCGGACCGGCCGAATCGATTAAGCCATCACGTAATTCCCGTAACCAGAGCGGACGTACGTCCTTACATGTAAATTTATTGACTTAACGAGCACTTTGCGCACTTACAGCGATCTACAAGGAAAGAGGCATATGCAAGGCAAAATATGGAACAGCGAGAGATGTGCACGGAAAAGGGCTATAGCCAAGAAAGCCAAAGCCACAACTCCGATTGCGTTCGATTCGGTCCATGGATGTAGGTGAATCTGCGGGATTTCGTATGCGAATATGGTACCGACGATGGTCTTAAGCGACCGACTTTTATGTTAGCCTTTCGATTGAAAAGGGGCGAGAAAGGCTAATGTCGAAAAATTGATATCACAGATGGAGGAGAACTCCAGCTTCAGAAAGGAGTACCTACACCGACTACGTATGTTGTTATGGCTGGCAATACAAATGTAGGTATGTGCGGCTACAAGAGCACCTTGCATTGGACAGTGCAGTTTTCCATTTCAGTGTCCTTAGGACAAACTCTTTCGTTATGAGATTGTTGCTTTTAAATATGGTGGAATAGGGGTATAGAGTACCAAGGAGAAGCGGTGCATTGATTTGAATATTAAGGTCGTTTCAATAGAATCTGTTTGTAAATTGTAAGACAGAAGTTGCGTACAAAGGTACAGTAGAGGCTATAAAAGAAAGATTGAATAAGTATTTTCATTTGGAATTTTACTTTTATTTTGGGTTAGCCTTGTTCGCCTTCACAGATTTTTCTTCTTAAAGTGGCAGAAAAATTATTATGCTACAAGAATCCCTGTTTAGTATACTCTCGAAAACATAGGTTTCCATACCCTGCCCAACCCTTAAGACCATTTAGATTTATCATTATCAACGAGACCGACAATAAAACTGATCGAGCCATGTCCATCCGTCCGTTGAAAATTTTTAGGTTTTAAATTTAAAGCCCTGAAATTTCATACGAAAGTTCCTAGACATCCAAAGCAGTACAAATAATGCAATTTTTCAAAATCCGTTCACAGACGCACTCTTAATCAGTCTGCGCTTTGGAGACTGTTAAAACGTTCGTCGTAAAAGGTTGAAATTTGACATTAAGCCTATCCTAAAGCAACGTTTGTAGATCTCCATTAAGAAGAGTGGCATCGATTTAAAAAGTAATTTTTCAAATGCTTTTAATTTAATGAAAAATATTTATATCACATTAGGTAAAAAACGCTTATTTTTACATTTCGTTTATTTTATTAAGGAAGGAATAAGAAATAAAATTTAACACATAAGGACACCAGATTCTGTGCTATATTTTACTCATAAAAAGTTTTTGGATGCACCCAAAGGGGGTCGATATAAAATTCGATATACTTGTTTTATTATGTAAATATCCCTAAAGCATAATTATTTTGCTTATCATTTGCAATTTTTAAGAGAAAATTTAAGAAAATTCTATGTATAAGATATTGCGCTTGTTTCGGAAACCAATCTTATCTTATGCAGTTAAATATATCGCACTGCATTATATAAATGATGCAATGCGATATATTCACGGGCTTCGTAGATATGATAGGATATCCTTATACGTTAACAACTTTTTAGGGCGCAGTTTCGTTCAATTCCTTAACGCCAGAATCTGCATTTTTCTGCACAAGGTTATAGTTTTAAAATCACCCCGAAACTTGTAAGATAGACTTGTTTTCTCCCAATCGCATCGAACGATGAACATCAATGTTCCCAAACTTAAATATCTCACATCCTCGCGGTTATTTTTCACGCATGCAGTTAAATTTTGGAACTCGTTACCTCCGCATTTAAAATCTACCAACAGAACTGCTGTCTTCAGGTCGGCTCTTGACAGTTTTTTCACCACGGTTTAAGTACACATTTATTCATTACTATTTTTTTTTCTTTTCGTCTTATTCTTTCTATTGTCTTCTAAACATCTTTTCTCTATCTCTCTTTGATTGATCTATTTCTTTCTTCGCCTTCTTCTCTAGTTTTAAGACACTTTTGTAACTAATTTTAAGTTTATATTTTGGAATCTCCGGATCATTAACTTTTGTAAAGAGGTACAATAAAAGACTATGTATTAATGTACACCCGAAATATAATAATAAATTAAATTGAATTGAATATCTTCGAAAAACAGGGATGCATTTTTCGTTAGTTAAAAAAGCTTAAAAAATGCTAAAGACGTTTTTTGTTTGCAACATATTAACACTTTTGAAAAGCATTAGAAGTTATAGGCATTTAACTGGTAGTGCCACCATTAAAACCAACTAATTGGTCTAAGGATTGATTTTTTTATGTCTCAAAAACCAATTTTAAAACACGCCATGATTTCCTTCAAAGCTAAGAAAATATGGTATGTCTGCAAAATCCTTCAAAATGTTATGTAATTATCCTTACTGACAGGAGGAAAAAAGATTTTTTTTATTTTTCTGCATATTTAAGTTTTGAAGTCCATAAAACGGTTATTTACAATCTATTTTCCAATACCGTCGATCTCCCAGCTCAAGGAGATCGAAGAGTCTAGCGGTCGGAATAAGACCAGAAAGTTCCATAAAACGGCCAAGCCACTGGCTGCTGACTTTAGAACTGGATCGCAAGCTCTTCGAATACTGCTTAATTGGCAACATGTAGATAGAGTAGAGAAGGTACAAAGAAGAGCAGTACCAGAAGAGACAGGAGGTCCAGTCGACCAAGAAGACATCCCACCATCTAGTATTGAAAAAGTTAGCCTTACTATAAAAAGGCTTTCAACAAGGCCGCCGGCAGTGATGGTTATCCCTCGAAGCTATTTAAGAACGGAGGTGATATTTTGGATAGATCGGATGGACAATAACGCTCCAGCCAAGAGGTTGCTCGAATCCAAGCCCCCAGGCTCAGACGAGCAGGAAAACTGAGCCTCTGTTTTAAGGACCAAGTCATAGCGGATGCTAGAGCGCTTCACCTGGACAACTGCAAGCAGCGTGCTCAGGATCGCCGAAGATGGAATACTACGATGAACCAGGTTGTGGCTCTCCCTGCGGGTCCGGGGCCTGATAGGTAAGTAAGTATTAGTGTTACGACCACGATATTTTGAAATGTTTGAGCTCAAAAGCTTTAAAATCTCATTATTCAGAATCTGCTTATTATTCAGTGTTTGCTTTAGTTTTCTCAAAAGATTTAAGTTATTCTAAACACGCGTCTGTGTGATTTTCTTTAAAACATTTCGGCTTCACATAGGAGATAGTCTTCGTGAAAAATTTTCTGAGCTTTTTTTTTTAAATACATACAAGCAAGCCAATGCCACTTTAAGACTGTTAAACAAAAATTTAATTTTACCCTTCATTGAATCTTGGATAAAGGGTTGAAGAAGTTATGACCTAAAATACGTTGTAAACGAGCACATAGGTATTCCATTCTTTATATCCCGAAAACTTTAAAATATTTTGTAAAAATTCTGTAAAAATTTATTTAAAAGTATTATATTTTTCTAGTATAGGTATGTTCAAATATTCTTCTTTCTGACTGTAAAACTATGCAAGATGGGTGCCTTTTCAACACCTACATTCAAGGTAAAAGAAAAATTGCCCTAACTTGACGTGTTCTCATTTTTTACTGATTTAATAAGTGTACTACTAGTTTTTGTTTTCCTACAACTCACCGTCCGGATGGACGGACGCACAAACGGACAATGAAATTATACCAAAAGACGCCCTCTTTCCGTTTTTGAGCCGAAGATAAATGTAGTAATCAACCATGAGCTTACGAAGTGCAATCGTAATTGTAAGCACTTAAAAAACCAGTGAGAAAGTGAAACAGTGCGTATATAATAGCTTCGGTCCTTTCTGTAACGGGACCGATATACCGATGTACCCTATTCCTATTCTCCTTTCATTTCCTATTCTCCTTTCCCTTTCTATTCTCGTTTTCATTCCTTTTCTCCTTTCCATTTGTTTATTTTCTTGTTTTCCATCCCCGTCCCGTTGCTACTTATGCATAATTTTAAATAAAAAAAAATGTATTCCTTTTGAGTTTAAGTTTACTTTTTTTTAAAAAAAGGGGCGTGGCATGTCCAACCCCTTTAATCGAAAATCAATATAAGCATAGAAAAATCCAAGTTTGCGGATTACATACAATGTACGCAAAATTGCAATTTTTGGGTCAAATTCAATAATTTTGTGAAATTGACCTCTAAAGTTGGGCGTGGCCGAAAACTTTGTATGAACGAAATCTGAAATAGTATCCGATGTACTTTATGCGCTAAATTTTATTTCTTATTCATCCTTCCATGTTTTTCTGGAAGTTTAAAGCTTTTTATGGTATTCTGCCTCTAAATGTAGGCGTGGCCCATAGCTTCCTATGAATCAAATGTAGAAACAAGTATTTTCTAGATAACATATTAAGTAAAAATTTTTCGATTTGTAACAAAAATATTGAATAAATTGCATTTGAACGTTTACTCTTCAAATCGATGCCACGCCTACTAGGGGCGGTCTGCTGATTTCGTTTTTACTTTTTATATCGTATATTCATTAGGAGATGGTAAATGTCAAATTTCAGCTTTTCACGACGTCTTACAGTTTTGAAAGCACTGGAGGTAGTTGCACATTTAGACCGATTGTGGGCGTGTCTGTAGGCGGATTCGGAAAAGTTTAACGCTTTTATTGCTTCAGATGACAGATATCTTACGTATAAAATTTCTGCTTTCTAGCTCAAAACTTAAGGCCTAAAAATTGGTGACATACAGACAGCCGGACGGACATGGCTCATTTAACTCAGAATTCGGTCTCGATCATTATGCCCTTAAGGTCGGAGGTCTATCGTTATTATTTCTCTATGTTACATTTTCACCTGTATCAAACTTAATATACTCCATTCCTGTGGAATAGGGTATAAAAAGGAATGGTTAAAGGCGTGGAAAAAGGTGTCCTCTTTTTTCTTAAAATATTGCCTCATTTAAGCGAGTAAAGACACGTTTCTGCCGATTCCCCTATAGAACGCGAATCCTTAAATGATACCGATTATAGTCTTGGTAGTGATGTAAACGATGGATAACTTTCTCCAGGGTCTTTAATCAGGAAGAGGAAAAGCTGATCAGACCGAAGTATAAAAGAGATTCATGAGAGCGTCTAATCTAATTGAGGTTCTAGGCCTGTCGGTTTATATTTATATTCCTGTAATATTTCGATATAACAGGACCTTTAAGTGTTCTGTTTTTCATCGCCAGTTGTAAAATAAATGCGCAATAAAATCTTATGGAACACGGGGAATAGGTACGTCACCACCAAAAAACACTGTTCTTCCTTAAGGCGGCGCTAAAGTCCGGGGTGGACCTGGGCCTCAGCCAACAGGCTTCGCCAGCCAGCCAGAGCTGGGGAAAAGCACTGTTACAATAAGGTATTGGAAATCTTGACTTCCTTTAAATTAGCTTGAAATCATTAGGTTATTTCTCAAAAAACTCTTTTGGGGGCGGCAGATGCAAATAATTCCTGGTCGTGCAAGAGCTTTAAAATAACTTAATTAAGGTCTATCTAGCCCCGTCGACAAAACAATTTTGGCGCTTGCAAAACAAGGCTTCAGTATGGTCTCCTCTGACAACCTTTATACTTAGTCCGACATCTTGCGTTTGCCTGATGCAGAAATGTTGTGTTTTGTTATTTGAATGCATAAAAGGCACTCTTTGGCAGTCGAGAGCTTATGGTTTGTGTCCTTTTCGTCTGATTCACCTATGGCCATCATTGACTTTTAGTAGTTTTCATTGATCCTCAGTATAGTTTTATTTTATATTGTGCACCATCATCAACTATTATGTTTTGATAACTGCAATTTTCTATTGCTAATAAAAAATTGAAGTTTATATTTCAAGAACCCTTGCTCGTACATATCTCCTTTAGAAAAATGTTTTCCTTTAACAAGATAAATTTGATCTTTTCCTGGGGTAAACATCGCTTTACAGTTCCTTAAGAATAAAAACCCACGAAAACCTAGAGGTTCCGCTTTGATGTACCTGACTGTACGTGTGTCGACTCATACGCATCTTCGCATCTTGCGTTTGGAGTAGAACTTCACCACATCTGCAAGTCTCACAGGCTATATGTTGGACCTATGCGCACTTTTTCTTTGCCAACTATATAAGGTCTAAATCGAACCAGCAGAAATAGATACCCCCAGGAGGATTTCCCCCAAAAAAAGCAATGCCACTGATGAGCTAAACGTCCTTAACATGGGTAGTCCAATGGAATACAAATATACCGATATAAGCATCAATGATGCAACTGCGAAAAATTAAAAAGAGAAATAAAAACTATACACGCGTGTGTACCAACCGACATCGCAGATACCACTGGGACCTACTATCTGACCACAACCGCGTACTGTATGCACGGAATGGCCATGGAACGTCAATGGGCACGTTGTTTTAATTTGGCTTAACTAGCGCTAAAAGGCGTGATCGGAATGTCTGGGTCCTTTTTCCAGCATGCTGTTCATCTCATACACCGGGTACGCATTGCATCAGCAAGTAGATGAGTGTGTGTATATCTATGTAAAAGGCAAATAGCTAACTGAATGTGGTGATTTTCTGCTGCGTGCGTGCATCTAGAAAGAGCCGAAATCAATGATTTGAAACAGATGTCAGTCAAAACAGAAAAAAAGAGTAAAATCTAACAAGCCCAGCGAGGAATGGGCTGGCAGAATGGGGAAAAAATCATATCATGCATACTTTTGCACGAAGCGACGCCGAAAGGTGTGCACTTGGCTTGAAAGGGAAATAAAGGGAAATTGCATATTGAATGGCCAGTGGCGAGACCAGTCTTTCTTCTTGGCAATAGGTGATACTGCCGTACGAACTCAGTGGGTCGGTTACTCCCGACTTTGGTTGCTGGCTGCGTAGGTATATGCGTGTACGCGGATGTACATAACTTTAATAGATGCCTTACCCACTAGGAGCCTCTGTTGTTAAACTCATCACATACCACGATGATGTTTCATTTCCATTTAGGACGTAAGTCATCGTAACTTCATGTACCTACCTTCAGTTCGCTGCCATAGTGATGGAGATGGCAACACATCAGAATGTAAATTTGCTAATTTCAAAACGAAATGGATGAGTGTGTGCTGATTTGTTCGCTTTCGAAAAAAAATTAAAAAAACTTTGGAAAAATGTCAAAACGTTTCTAATTGGATGCCCTTTGAATACGAAGCATGCGGAGGTAACGATATAAAGAAAGTGTCTTCAAGAGTTTTTTTTCACAATTTATTTAAACTAAAGGCCAAATGGAAACCTTATGATCATTATAATAGAAAAGTGCATTGGCGTGACTCAAAGCTCTTACGCAAAAGAAAAAAAGGCTATTGAAGCAAAATTTGATGCTTAGCACTTATATAAGAAGTTTTTTAGTTTAAACAATACTTTTAGGCTATCAGGAACATAAACGGATCTGATTTCCTGCTAGCTAGAATTTGTAGCTACGCACATTTAGGTTTTTCTTAAAAAAAGACCTTTTAGAAGCGGAAAAGAGGGAAGTCTGCTACCGACCGAATTTCTAGGATCACTCCATCAAACATGCATGTTCAGCAGGTTGATCAGCAATGCTGTATATTTTCCACATTTAGGGGGATTGACCATTTCTCATCAGTTTAACACAATAGTTTTGCTTTCGTTATTCTCATGAAACAGAACAGGGATAAGAATGATTGCCTTTTCTTGTTTGGTGATAGTCGGGAATCAATAACAAAAACGCCAAGTAATCTATTTTGGTAAGCCGTTATCTTAACAGCAGTGTCTCGTCGATCTTGTCTCTCAAAATGTCAGTGCTGGAAGTTTTGTACCGATGAGTGAGCTTACTATCGGAGATGATAACTTCGATTTTCGTGTGGTGCCTGAAGACGAAGTAGCTAATATTGCACAATCTCCTAGTTCTAATGCTGTTGGGGTACATCTGGGGTTCTTAAAGCTTATTACTCCGTTTTCACTGAGTTCTTTAACGCGCGCCGGTTAATTGAAAACTATTTGAAAAACCAATTACAAAGGGTTGTTTGCCGAAAAAGCAACAAGATCCAAGTTTGTTTCAGCTGGAGTACCCCAAGGGTCGATTTTAGGTCCCCTCTCGTTCTGTTTGTTTATTAATGGCCTGTCTGCTCTATTCAGAAGCGTCCGTCTACATATCTATACGCACGATGTTCAAATCTATTTCTCACGACCCATTGGTCTGGTCGAAGACAATTGCGAGAATTAATGAAGATCTTGAACCTATCTACACTTGGTCTTAAGACCAATAGCTGATAGCTTCAGCGTTAAACTCAGGCGGTTGTTATTTCAAAGTGAGTTTTCCATCAGTTTGTCAGTCCAACGCGAAAGTGACGTTTTTGACATCTGTAACAAGCCTCGGTTTCAAAATTAATTCCAGTCTTTCGTGTAAGGTTCACACAAATCTGAGTATCGGGTGGATTTATGGATAATTTATGGGCAGATTGCATTTAATGATATAACATGGTATGGGTACTGCTTAAGGAGATATGACCATATATCTGCCTTACGCCACTTCAATTCTGGGTTGTACTACTCTTATTCTGCCCCTGAAAAAGAAACTGCATATTCATACATAAAATTATATACACAGCGCTTCGGCAATATTTATACAGTAAAACTAAATTCTGTCAGTCAACTAGGACATTTAACATTGTAACACTTAACTGGAACTATCTTAATTCGTCTCGCTTTTTCTTCACTACTAGTGCTTGTTTATGGAACTCCTTTAAAGAGGAAGGAGTAAGCCACAACCTTTAAAAAGGAAATTTCAAAGCATTTTTCTAACAAGCGGTAGTTTTGCTAGCTTCGATACCCTCACCCTTCCCCTTGTACATTTCTTTCCTCCTTACGGCCTGCGGAAGGTAGCACCTACTATAAGTATGATCATCACCCCCCCTATCACCCCATAACAAGATTCTACCTCAGCCAATTACCAGCGATCAAAATCAACGTAAGCACTATAAGGCCAGTGACCTTTTTCTTATTGTAAATTAGTTTTGCTAATCGTTACTCCAATTGTCGAACTCAGTACATACATAGCGTAAGCAAATTTTACTTTCACTCAACTAACCCACACAATCAATGTACCAGAAGGTCAAAAACCTATAAAATTAAATGACTCTAAGGGCAAATGACCCGCAGTGTTATTCCCTGTAGTATAGAATCCACTGCAACCTGCAGGATTCCTTGTATTTTTAACACCAAAAAAATCCCAACCACCTTGCTCAAATTTGTTGTGCGCTGCGGCAGAAATTATCAAAAAAAAAGAACATTTATGGTCCATAAAAATCCTTCTTTTAGCCTTTGTTTATGTTTTGTTAACCTTGAGCAAATAAAAAGCGGAAACCCAGACCGAAGCAAGGACATTCACGTTCCATAACGTGCAAAGAAACCAAATCCACTGGTCTCGGTGATTTTTTTTTACGATTATTGCATAAAAATCCATAAGAGACTGAACCTGTTGATATCCTTTCGGTTGCTTCCCTGCACAACTTTGCTCTCTTGGTGTGCTTGTGGCACGGATTATGGCTTTATTACCTTCACAGTGAGAAAGGTAGCTTAACCTTCCATTTTACAGATGGGAATATAATCAAACCCGAATGGAAAATATTGTGTGTAGGTAAATCTGTCACATGGAGTGCATAGCGAATAACTCAAAAAAGGAAAGAAAGGACGGAAATATTACAATAAATTTTAATAAATAGGAAGTTTGTAGTGTTTTCAGAAACACAAAAAAAAATGAGATGCATGTTGAAAAAGGTAGAAAATGAAACTGCAACCAACTTGGGAGAGGTCCCTGCCAGGACAAATGTGACTGCACCAAGCAATTGCATGCCAGAAAACAAAGTGACAAATTTCAAACTGAAAATATGATTTATGAGCTCTGCGGAGTCCGTGAGAGGTTAGATGCAAAAAAATACTCCTTACGTGTTAGGAACATGACTGCAGTGATACAGGGAGTGTCACGTCCCTTGTTCAAAACGAGCGATTTTTTTATCTTCAATTGTTTTGGAATGAATTAGTCTAAAGAAAACTTTTACCAATTAAGTTATTATTCGAGTTTTTTATACAATTTGCATTTGATGTTGCCAAACATTCCGTAAGTGGGTTACTGTGACATTTTGTAAAAAAATTCGTATGGTATAGGCTTCTACCCTAAAAATCTATATATTCATCACACAAAAAAATCCTCATCTTAACCTAAAACACAATTTTACTGACTGCCATTATAGCACTTATTAAAGAACAAGTTCATATTATTTGTTCACCAAATGGGTATTTACCTAGGAGTTATAATGCAGTACCACTCATGAAATGTACACTTTATGGTTAGAGGAACCAGTGTTAAGTGTAGAGTGTAGAGTAAAAAATAATAAAAGTAATTAAAACAAAAACTTACACATAGTGACTTTTGACGAATTTGGAAAAGATTTATGAAACAATATTAAGCTATGTTATAACTCTCATTAATACCTCAAAATCAGAAGTAGAGAGTAACCATTTTTTAAGTGAATGAAAATGATCCAGAATTCTAGCCAAGTGCTTCGAGTCCGACCTACTCTATTGGCCCCTTTATTGAATTAACCTGGATTCCATTCATTCCATTGGCAATGTAATACATTTCTGAAGAGTGTAGCCAATCTACTGCCATTTCCGCAGTTGAATCAGTGTGCCAGAAAATTTATAATATATTCTGGAAGTATAAGTTCCTGAAGCTTCTTCGTTATCTTTACGTTACCTCTGGACCAAAATCCACATCAAACATTGGATTCTCAATGTATGTATCGGCTTTTCAATGTATGCGTGCGGGTTTTCTGTGCTCCAAATGCGACAATTTTGCTTGTTTACATACCCGCCAAGATCTAAATGAGCTTCATCTGAAAAGATGATTTTTTTTGGCAATATCAGCATCTTCTCTAAGTCGATCGCAGGCCCACTTAGCGAAGCGAAAACGCATTTTTCCCAGCGCTGTTCAAGCGTATACAAGCATGAAAATAATTACCTGTCAAATCAGACATGAGCTAAGTGTTACCATTCACGAAATAAGCACAAGTTGAAAAAAAAACGTTAGATGGCGGACCCTTTACAAATCTTTTGGCAATGTCGTTTGCGATGTCCACGTATCTTTTCTGGGTGGGTGTCATTTTCCTATCAGTGATCGCGAGATCTTCAGCAATAAAAGATGACATTGGAGCCGTATGGGGGTGCTATGGCGTAGTGGTTAGTGTGTGTGCTTAAGCTTACTACGCAGCAGGTCTGGATTCGAATCATCAAACCATCGTCACCTGAAAAAAGCTCGTTCTTTTTGTGAGCGTTTGATTAACAAAAAGGTCTTTAAACACCGAGTTTTTTTTCATTTTTACAAAAGCATCTCTATTGGGTCAATTAACCCCATTGCTGGGGTAAGTCAATTCACACTATGGGACACGTGGACTCAAGCCTTTGTAACACTAAACTCTTACTAAAACCTTAAAAATCTGGACTAAATAATAATCAATGCTTGTTTATTTTCTTTGGCAAAAAAGTGAAAAATCATACTTCCGACCACTGAAACTAGTGGTTCGAAGGGAACTTCTGATCCGAACTTCTTCATTACTTAGCCAATAAATTAAGTGCATAAATTAAATGAATTCAATAAATTTTCCAATCTTTATTGTTCACGATTTTTCACAATCAATATTTATTTTAATTAAAAAACGACGCGTTTCAGAAGTATTATTCCATCGTCAGGCATTTATACAAAAAACACTAAATTAAAACTTATGAAAACTTATAAAACTTGGCTCCGGTGTACTGCTGCGAATGTTTCTGAATAGTTCAGCACTAGGAGTTCTTCTTTTAATTTTATAGGTGTGAACACTTGGAAGACCTTAAAAAAAGTATAGAGTCAACTTCCCCCAAAAGGAGTTAGTCAACTAGCCCCGCCTGACCTTTACAAGTCACCGCCCTTTAAAATGAGATATTTTGAAAAGTATGAATGCTTGGACTAAGTTTTTTACATAGTTTGAAAGATCTATAAAAGGTCTATTAGAATCAATTAGATAATAAATTTGCATTCGTGTATAAGCTTTCCAAAATATGATACATTTTGTCTTGCAGACCGCTGAAAAGGCCTTATTTCGTTCTGGCATTTGAGTTCTATATTCAAAAAAATGTAAAAAACAACATACTAAAATTTGAGCGTGGACAAAACTTCGAAATTCACCATTCTGTGCACCTTGTGGGCGCTCTGGCAGGGGTTTGCGACCGCTCAATCGTTCTGGCAATCACAGTATACAAAATGTCTTTCCTTTGTGAACCAATATGCAAAGATTCAAAGTTGACACTTTAATTTTCTTTTTCAAACTTTTTTACAACTTCGAGGATCCGTAACTCGCCAAGGGCCCAGCCCAGTGCTGCCAGAACTTCACATCTGTTATAAATCCGAACCCGCAATCCAAAAATAAGTCAAATTCTGTTGACAAAATAATCACGAAAAAATATCGCCAGCTCTCCGTCTATATCTATGTTAACTGGAAAAAAATTTAAGTCGGACGCTGCAAGAAAATAAAATAAGGAGAAAACAAAAAATTACGAGTATAATTGCAAAAAATTCTTTTTCTTCAAATATTTCTGCCAACACGTGCACTACAGTCTAGAAACTGAGGAAAGCTAAGCAGGTAGTAGCTTAGAGTGAAAACGCAGAAATGGACATGCATTTCCTGTCATACTTTTGAAATAAACGCCAGTGAGTCGACGTACCCCTGCGCCCAACTGGCACCGCTTTCCCCCATGTGAAGAAATTGACACACATAGCATACATTGTTGAGAAGTTGGCCCTGGGTTCACCTCGAGCTGTTGCGCCACTCTATTTATTTATTTTTATTATTGAAGCCGTATATGGATAATCTCCGGAAGAATTTCGTTCAGTCCTGCAACCCCATCTCTTTTCAATATAATTTAATGGATGATTATTAACTCTTCCTTTTTCTAGCTTGAGACACTTCAGAAGACCTGGTTCAATACTGATGTAAAATTTACTCTCCACCTCTGGATCTGGTCCTCATCCGAAGCGAGCATAAGTCCATATTTAAACGGTTGAGTTTTTAAGTTAAGGCATTTTGCAGCAGAAATTGTGCCCTCGCATTCTCTTTAATTTCTATTCACGAGCGATAATAATCACAAATTTTAAGTCTAGTCATATGAAACCCTTTCGCAATCTCACTTAAAGAAAAGTAATACTTATTGTTATTTTAGTCTTTTCAGGAGCTACATCTGCACTGCAGCACAATTTCAGTCATGTACCGAATCATATTCTTCACAACAGTATTGCTTCCAGTTTTATTATAAGCTCCGATTGCAATTAAAGTATTTAGAGCCCACTGAAGATCTATGTATCAAATCAGATAAAAACCTAGGGTAAAGACTACCATTAGAAGCATTTATAACAACAATTGTATGATATAGGCTATTTGTTCCCTTAACAAAATCGACATAAAACTACAATATGTTACTATTTTTTAATTCTAGGCAAAATGAAGTAAAATTTCAGATATCAGATATATTGATACCGTAACAACGTAAATTAACTAACTTAAGTACTAAAAACAAGGTGTTGAAACTATATCTTGGAATATTGAAAAAGTGCTAGTTATAACTATTTGCTGTAAAAAGCGTCAACTAATTTCATTTACTTCGTATACTTCATTTCTCTTTTAATTTAAAAACTTGATATCATCACGAACCTTATATCTAAAGCTCTAAGTGCCAAATGTATGGCCTCCTAAGAACTTTCCCAGTTCGAATAAACAATCGATTCAACCCAAAATCACAAATTCAATAACATCCTTAAATATTTTACCACTTCCAAATCGACGAAAGGACCTTGATAGCAAAATCAAAATTCTTTATTCATTCTAAAGCATCCACTATGGGCTGAAATCACAATCCGATTTATTGAATAAAATAACTATCATAAAATAAAAAACCTACCCAAGTAAGCGTAAGGAAAAATAATCCACCAAGTGGCAAAAGCAGATTGGTTCCACTTAGAAAAATTGCCTCACATAATGATAAAATAAACAACCAAACTTCATACCGGGCACGAGAACAGCAGGAAGATGGCACAGCTCAGCCGCACCATCACCAACCAAGAGGAAGCTTCTACGATGCCAACCTCTCGTATTCTATTAGGGTTTCGTATCAATGAAACTCTTAACGAAGTCTACTGAAACGAAAATATACCTTCGACGTTGGTCGAACGCAAAACTCTGAACTTCTTTGGGACTCCAGAGGACGGAGAATTACCAGGCAAGGGGAATAACTTTTCCAACTGGATTCCTCAACGTCTCCCTCTGACTCTTCGAAACTATATGGTATACGCTATGCACTGCACACGGGTAGAATCCCTGGGGATCAACCAACGTAATCGTTTATATGACTCCTTTTTGCTATCCACACTTAATTCGATAGAATTTACGAAGATGAAAATGCCGCATCCAAAACTGTGATGAGGAGGTAAATTGGAACAAGGAACTTGGGCTTCTTCTGCTTTGTGTCATGCTATACGGAGGGTTCATACGAAAAGGCGCACGTAAGATCTCTCGGGTCCATGAATTTATTCCCTCATCTTATTACTCGCCGCCCTTGAAATGGCAAAAAAAGGAACAGTGGTGTTTAACGAAGGAGAAGAGGCGGAAAGCAACGATGATAAGCTATGGCACATCATCATCAGTGTCATCGGTATAGACATGGTTGGGTAGGTAACGAATTTCCCTAATGAAATTTTGTCTCATCTGTCAATTTTTGTGCGAAGTAAATAAAGGCAAATCGGGAGGGTAATTCCATGCGGGGACTCCACTTTGGTCAATTAAGAGTTTTAGTGGCTTCATAAGCTCGGAATTTATAAAAACAGAGTCTTTCTTTAAAGAAGTTGGTTTTACTGCAGGAGTGCTCCTCTTGTCTTTCTTCGTGAACAGTAGTTGAGGTAAATTCAATTTATATTAGGAGTAATTAGAAGAACAGGTTTATCGCTAGGAGAAAAGCCCTTGTGCCTATATGGTAAAAAGCAAATTGAGTGGGGAAACAAATTTGACCTCTTCTACTAAGCACGATTTGAATGGCTATCGATATTGAAGAGCAGTCAAAAATGAAACTCAGAAAAAAACCTTAATCTGGCAACGCCGCTTATTAAAAACAATTCAAAGCACTAATTAAGAACAAATCCTTAACCTTCACCCAAATTAGCTGCTACAACAGCTTACAAGTTTCTCTGTCATATTACCTCACATGTCCAGTCCTCCATTCCTACACTTAATGGTGACAAATTGTTACCAATATTCGATTTTTTTTTTCAGACATTCCAGTTGAGTGGGTAGTGCGCACAGCTTCATCATCACCTGCATCAGAATTGTCTTCCCTGAAGGTGCAACCTGAGGTTGCAATCGAAAATCAAGAGACAGTGACACTCATAACATCATCGACGCCCACCTTTTCAAGATCCAGAGCCTTACAAACCGTGTAGTCCTTCATTAAAAAAATCAAGCCAACAGGAAAAAAAGTCAAACTCCTATCTCCTGCAGGTGCAAGCCAAGCGTTAAACTGATGAAATTTACCGCCACTGGCCTCGGTGTGCTTATGTCTGGTTCGCGTATCTGCCTGCTTATCGCAAATGTGCTAATTGATGGTTTGTGGAACGGGGCCGAAAGGGCCTTGAGAGGTGTTTCATGCCCTTCAGGATTGGGACCCTTGAAATTAATGAATGATTTCCCGCATGGTATATCAAAGCCTTTGATTTTTTTCTTGCGTCCTCTTCTTTGAACTCAAATTCGACAGACGAATAATTTATATACTCTCTCGTGTAGGATTATGTAGATATATTTTGGGTGTATCTACAGCTCCATTCAATGTAAATTGTGACTTGTTTGTCTCGGATTTTCCACATTATGATCTTGTACACATTGTTCCACGCGCGCCGCGTTCAATAGAGCGAAGTCGTTGGTGGATTCGATACCTGTATGGGTGTGTGGAGTGTACTCCAGGGAACGGGACGATTGGACTCTGTTCCGTGCGGAGCGGATTGCCAGTGATCGATGAAGTAAGTTTAAAATTTACGACGTGAAACTGTTGCTGTTTTTGTTCGATGGGTTTTTCGTCTTTGTAGTTTTTCGGTCTCTAGAGACAGTGTCATATAGTTGTGTGCAACTTGACACAGTGTTTTTGGGTTGTCACGAGGGGGAATCATTACAAGTAAAAAAAATCTGTTTCGACGACTAAGAAACAAGGGCACTTTTTGGACAGAAAGACTACATGACTTAATTTAATATCTTGTATGGAACTAAGGTTGATTTTTTTTTTCTCTTTTTTTGGGCTTAATGCTTGCTTGTGCAATTCTTTACATACAATGGCTGAGCGCGTGCCCATGAACAAAAACAATCAGTCAATTTGATCAACGGAGTCAATAAATATAGTTTTGTTGAGCAATGAAGTCCTCACAAAAGTAGGTAGGTGACCATATGCGTACCTATATCTGAAGGACTCATGCTGCACTGGACTCATCTGATGGCTTCGGTTTTTGCATCTTTTTGTGATAGGGAAGTTAGCTTTATGAATATAAATATGTGTGCGTGGAGTACAGATACCTACGCTATAGTTTTTTTTTTTTTTTTTTTTTCATTTTAAATTTCATAGACAAAAACTTCGGTTTTATTAGGTACCTATACCCACCTATTTGCGCTTTGTATTTCTTATGTATTTTTCGGAGTCTGCATCATAATCTCTTTAACTAATGTTTTTATTTGAGTGCTGTCTATTCCTAACGAATGGATTTGAAAATTAATTACTTAGACTATAGTTAAAAAAGTGGTAACCTTTCCACTCTATTTGCAACTTTCATAAGCCGTTCATAATTTTAACTTTGTCTTTTTAATTATTTTTTTTATAGGCAAAACACATTAAATGAACGGAAAAATAACAGTGAAATTGGATAAATCCAGTATTTTGTCACCTATTTGCATGCTAAGCAAAAAGTAAAAAAATTAAAAAAATAAGTAAGATAAGTAAAGTAATGAAATAAAAAAAAAATAAATAAAAAAAATAATAGTATTAATAGATATATATATATAAAAAATAAATAAATAAATAGAGTGGCGCAACAACTCGAGGTGAACCAGGGCCAACTTCTCAACAATGTATTCTGGTGTGTTAATTTCTTTACATACAAGGGGACCTACAATTTTTTGCCGAATCCGAACGGCACTTTGAGAAGTTTTTCAAGACAATTAATACTCTCGGAGGGCTTTTCAAACCCTCGCGGAGGTGGGGACCGTGAAAAAGAACAAGTCTTTTTTTTTTCAGGTGACGATGGCAGGATTCGAACCCAGACCTCCGGCGTAGTAAGCACACACACTAACCACTACGCCACGGCACCCCACAGATATATATATATATATATATATATAGTAGACTACCAGTGGGAGGGTAACAATCCGCTTAGGCGAGGCGAATCGTTGGCTACCCCATTCCTATTGACCACTGTCAAGCTCCGAATTGCGTCAAAAATCTTGGCTGCTAGATTTTAGTTTCTATTAACTTTTATTTTATTTAGAATTTCTCAGTTAAGAATCTTATCCCTATAAAACGAACGTTCTCTTAAAATTTCAGCTTCCTACGACATTTTAGATTTTTCACGCTTGCAAGTAAAGTGGGCGTGTCAGTGGGCGGATTTCAAATTTTTTTACACTTGTACTGCTTCGGGACCTAGAAAGAACAGATATAATGTTTCAAGTTCTTAGCTCAAAATTTAAGGCCTAAAAACTACCGACACAAGCACGGATGGACGCATGCACAGACGGATGGACATGGCTCATTCTACTAACAATACGGTCTCGATTATATGCCAAACTATGCATAAACTTAATATAGGTACCTCCTATCCTCTGCGATGGGCTATAAATAAGGGAGTGATTTATGGCCTTTCAAGAAGGTATACAATTTAGAATTACAAGTGTAACCGTAATTTATTAACATTGTTTTTCTATGGTAAGTCACTTTTTTTATAAAAAAAAACCCTTCTGGGGGGGGGGGGGGTGGCCAATAGACCCCACCCCATACAACCTTTTTCTTGTCTCAACTCCAACTACAAAGCTAAAGCTTTCTGTCACACCTTAACGGAATCATTCTGTGTATTATAAAATTAAAGACCTTATCGAATGAACCGGATTGTAAGACTAAGGTTTCTATACTTGCTATAAATAACTCTCTCTTCCAGTTTTGTAGGTAGAAAAAAAAATCCATGTAATGCAGTTTTAAGTCTTAACAGATGCACATAATTTTGGGTAAATGTGATGTTAAATCAGCTCTATTTTTGTTCTCCGGTGGTTTAGGGTTTTGTCTTTTTCCCCATACTAAAAAACAATGCACTCAAAAATACCTTTTAAATAGGCAATAAATACACCTATTCTTCATTTCTGTTGGTGTTATGCCCAGACTCCATAGTATTAATTTCCGCTTTAGAAGCATTTGGTAATGATTCCAACTCCATTTGTGAAGAATTTTGAATATAGTCTTATATCTATGTAAATAAAATGAAAGAGATTTTCTCTATGAAAACAAATTAAACTCGTTATAAAGAAATCCAAGCAACCCCCATAACAGCGAATACTAAAAAGTAAATGCAAATACTATCAGACGGACAAGGAAGAGCTTGCACTCAAAATAAATCCGGTTATAAAGAAAAGGATTAGCTAGAAGCGATATGTGGCTCTTAACCCGAGATGGAGGTCGTACAACAACTAGAAGAAACGACAGTAATGCCAGAAAAACAGCAGCAAAAGTACACGGTAGAATTTCCCTACTAGCTGCAATAAATGCCGTGGGCTCGCGGACTACGGAGAATTGCTTAATAACCTTAAGAACAGTGGATTTAAAATATTAGCGGACGAAATGTCAAAAGAAAAGTCTTTGCTGCTCTTTGTAGCTGATTAGGAATGGTGCATAGCAGACTTATGTCAGTTAATTACTGACACTGCTGCTTAACTACGTATAACCACGTAATCTTTTCGCTGTAATTATTTGTAGGTAGCTCTATTTATATAGAGAACATAAAGGCTGTTTTTGACATCCGCGATGAAAGTGGGGCCGAGGCGCAGATGGTAGCACCTACGATCGACAATCGGAAGATCTCGGGTCCGATAGTGCCAAAACAGCCTATACATGTTCTCTCTGCATAAATAAGTGCATATAAGCCAGCAATCTTAAAAATAGTTTGGGGACGAA
Source organism: Neoascia interrupta (assembly GCA_947623515.1). Taxonomy (NCBI): domain Eukaryota; kingdom Metazoa; phylum Arthropoda; class Insecta; order Diptera; family Syrphidae; genus Neoascia; species Neoascia interrupta. The sequence goes on along the minus strand of OX392464.1, from coordinate 33,725,360 downwards.
GTATATCTTAACATTGCTTCGGAACAATGAATGAAAATTAAACGCTGGTAGCTCTGACACCTCACAGCCTCTTTCACAAAAATTGAATACAGAGAAAGTTCAATGGTGTATCTATATATATGGCAAGCCACTTTTCGGGTATACACGAGGGGACTACATCCATCTTGTACAAAAAAAATGGGTTTTAGAAGAAGTTCAAGACCAAGGCTGTTAATGTGATTAACCGAAAACCGCGTAGTCGGTCAAGATGATGGGAGTGGTAAAGGAAGTAATAAAAAGACCGTCAAGTATGGAAACATACGCGGAGTGGTCCGTCAGCTTGTGTGAAATCCTATTTGATTATTAAAATTATTTCTGAACATGTTTTACATTGTGATGCATAATTTTTTCGTAGTGCAAAAAGAACAGCAGGTACATAGACTTCCTTAAGGTGATTCTTTAGTTTCGTTACACTAAAAAATGGATAGCAAAAAGATTTTCTTGTATTTTTTCTTATATTTTTCTTAAAAATTAACTGTTATAAGTTTTTTGTTTTGTTTTTAAAAACTTTTGTTTTAGTTAACGTTCATGTTCATGTTCAAATTTGGTTTATTAAATAAGTGGCCCACATGTTACGATAAGTATATATTTGCTCGCAGCATCATTCTAGTTATTCAACTAAGTGTTTTCAAGCACATCTAGGAAACCGCATTTACTATTACAAAACAGTTTTATTTTTTTGTTAGTTTGTTTTAACGCAGCGCTCTTTCTTTTTGTACAGTTTTTACTTAAACTAAATCTGAACAAGATCGCTTATACCGTTAAAATACTAGATACTTTACAAAAATTGTTTTTGAAAATCCTTTTATGTTTTTGAGTTAAACCTCAGAAAGTTTTGAAACTTTAAAAATTCGCTATGACTCCTTAAAAATTTGGACTTGGAATTTCTGATATGTGTGATATTTTTCATATGATTTTTCTTAATAACACCAGAGATAAGGGACACACGTTTTTTCATGCGTTTTTGCAATTTTTTTTTGGAAAATGCGTCAAACGGCAGTATTAAAACTTTTAAAAATTAAAACATGATAACAGCACTTCGTTTACTTTAAAATGTTTTCTGCGTGCATTCAATATTGACTTTATGTACTAAGGGCTCAAAAGTTATGAATATAGTCAAAATAGGTAGGTAGTACAGGTACCTACCTACCTATGCTCTGCAGTTTTGATAGAAAAATATTTCCATATTCCATCATTGCAGCCGCTTAAAGAAGTTTAGACGTTTTATCTCAATAATAGTTAACTACGTACTCGTTACATTTGCAACGCCTGCCTACCTACCTACATATGTATGTACCTATGTCTAAAAAGGCCACAATAAAGGTTATTATAACTCAATCAGTTGTTGGGTTCCTTACACCCCCCAAAGCACGACATTTCACTGCGCTCCATCCTTTAAGCCCCAACCCCATAGCAGTGGCATTTCCAATTTTCCTCAATTGAAGACAAGGGAAAAACTTTCATACAACAAATTACAAACGGCTATACAAGCGCACAAAGCAATAAAACATCCCCCAATGCACATTCCCTTCCTTCACACAGCCCTGCTCAACGAAAGGCTAAGGAATAGGTATTTTCTTTTTAGTTTTTTTTTTATTGGATTTTTAGACACAACAACAACAAAATATAAATAGAGGCAGCAAAAAAAAAAACAATATTAACAAAAGAACTGTGTGTAGGTACGTGAGTAATTCCACCATCAAATTTGAACGCATTATAATAATACATCATTCGCACACAATTCGTTCATGTCGTACACACATAAATTTCTCCGTTAGGCACTCTCAAACACACGGGACACAGAGTAAACGTGGACAAACCGAGCCAAAGCAAAAGCAGCCTTTACCATAAAGAACTTCTCTATAGTTTTCTGATTTGAGAAAAATTCCACAAAACTCAGAAGGAGCCCCAAAGCAAACACCAAAAACATCTCATCACACCACACCGAGATATTGCTCTCCTACGCGCCGGCAGCAGTCACTTTCTCTCTCTCCGTCGGCCATATGTGTGCGAGAAAAACTCAGCCGCCCCACTGAAGGATTTATGTGTGAAACATCATGGCTCACATAAAGCATAATTCGTCACACTTTACGCACTTCCATCCTTGGTTCGCACAGAGTGATGGTATCCTGCTCGCACCAGCCCTACAATATCGCCTATTGTTGTTTCGCTCGCACAACACATCCATCTTTTTAAAGGTCTCTCCTTGAGAGAATGCTTTATGGGTTCGCTCCTCCCTTTTTATTGCTGCTGCTGCAATACACAGCGGCAACGCGCCCCGCGACCATGTTGCCATTGAAAACGAAAGGACACAGGTAGCACGGAAATAACTTATTTTCCCCCCAGCCAGAGTGAGTGGTGTTTGTGTGAGTGGAATTATTGTGTTGGGAGCCAGTAGAACCGAAATGAATGGCGGGAGTTTGGAGTGTCTCTTACAATGGATTCCCGACGGCAAAATGGTTTTTATGAATGGCGGAATAAATATATTAGACAAGTGGTTTTTTAATTTGTGACGAAGTTCGATCCATTGACTATAAAAGGTTTTTGTTGTTTGAGGATGAATATCCTCCCCATGATAAAAAAACGGTGATAAGGTTGAACCATTTATTCATCAAATTGTATAAAAATGCCGAAGAGGCAAACCATCCCCAAACCCAAAAAAAAAATGTTTTTGCTTCCCAATGTCACTATTTTTATAATTGTCAAAAATACTTCAGAAAAAAATTGTTCATAAAAATGTTATAAATGTTTTTACAACTGTAAACGGAAATCCTTCTCCGTCGGCAAGTTTTCTAGAGATTCACTTAATATAACATAGCCCACTTGACCACGTGATCGAAATATACTTCGTCCTCTTTTCGAAACAAAAAGTTTCACACCTAATTTGCTTCGGACAAGTAGGTACACAGGTACCTATATACTTACTATATCCAATTACCAGGATCGAAGAAGGAGTGATTCTTGTGTGTAGTGGCGCTCTTTGCCTAACTGTGGACATTCGATTTATAATATAACTACACTACTCTACCTACCTACTAGTTTAGTGTTTCTAAAGGCTTTGGTCGTCGAAAGAGAATATACCTTAGGGGCAAACACTTTGGTTGAGTTAAGTCTGTTAGTTATATTGGTAAGCGTATGGATGACGATGTATCAGGGCTATAGTTGCAGGAAAAAGGGATGTTTAACTTGAGGAGAGATTGCTCGCTAAATCTTGGCCTAGGAAAAGTGTTGCTGTTGGAGTTTGAGCTTAATGGGCGAAAATATTTAGGACGCACGAAACTATTTTGTAAAAAACATACAGGTTAGGTACCTACCTTCCCACTGAAAATAGACGCAAACTAACCATTGAGACACACGCGGGAAAAACGTGCGGCAAATAATCGCAAGATTTAAGTGTCAACTTAGTAAATGTACAATAGTTTCTCGTGCGGATCTTGTAAATTTTACAAAAGCTGTTTTGAAAGTTTTCAACATTTCATATATTATGTATTGTCATAGATGACAATAGTCCGAAAAATAGTGACAAGAAAAATCGAGCAACAGAGTGCCGCAGCCGCAACTATTTGTCGTCTAACCTAGAAGTTAGTTTAACAACAGTTAAACTACAATTAGTGTTAACAACATTTGTATAGCACAATGTTGTTATCACGGTATCCCTGGCCTTGGTTACAACTAGTCCTAAGAGATTTCATAAAATATCAGATTGTCCTGCCAACTACTATTAGGACTTTTTCTTACCCCCGTACTGTGACGAATAAGAACGCCAGCTGTAGATTAGGTTATAGGTTGAATGGCTGTCCCCGCTAGACAGGGACACACATCACTTTGTAAGACCGGAGCTTCCAGCCCGAGTGCTTAAATGATAATAACCTATTTTAGGTGAGAAGGGTCGAGGCAACCATAGTAATGGTATGAACATGTGCCAAAGTTCAACAATCAATATCAAATGGTTGATTTTTTTTTATAATTTACTCGCGATCAAGGGGTTATGACTAACCTTAAGACGCTTAGCACATCGCAAGTGAAAAGAATTTAAGGATAAAGAGGATAGAAAAGAAATGCAATTCTCCATCCAACACGCAAATTCTGATGAGCTAGTACAGAACCTAAAAACTCTGCACAGAAACACCAAAACTTACCCCCGCAAGTGTTATGTCTTTACGGAGAAGAGCAATAATATAACGAGCAGAGTATTTTATAAATGCATCTGGCATGCATCCATTGTTGTCCCTTCTATTTGCATATTTGAGGAGAATGAGGTGGTTAAAATTCGGCCATACCTAACCTGAATAACAAACGCCGACCATGAAGCCGCTCATTTTGAGACAGACGCTTATAGATTCTTCGTTTGTTACTGGCTTTGGTCCGCCCCGGATATTTTCCGTACTGGTGCCCACCATATCTAGTGAGCATTCCCATATCCGCTTCCTAGGGAGGCTTGCCATTGGGAACCAGCAACCCCAGAAAGGATTGGTAAGACCGATTTTCTCGAAAAGTGAGAGGATTTTTGAAGAAAGGGGGTCTCCTGACTGTTGGACTCTAGATGGGAATTTGCCTTGATGATGTGAGGGGTGAGTAACTTGAGGTTGAAGGTAACCGATTATAGTGCAACCGATTTCCGGTGTCAGTGGGGAGTGGTTACTTCATAAGAAGACACGGCAAAGGCAACCGATTTCGGTATAAGTCCATGCCTATTGCTTAACTGCTAAGGGTAACCGATTTCGGTGTGCATGGTACTAGATTGTCTGCTATCATCTCTCAATTTTTCTGGAACCATTATACAAGCACTCTTTAAGCCCTCTTGAAGAGAATGAGGAATGTCACGCTGGCTTGGCTCAACTAGGTGCTTAAAGGTGTCTCATTCACTATCCCGATATCCGATGAAGTCAAATATTTTGTAGGAATCTTTGATAGAAAACTTCTTTGATTCAAACATCCAAAACTGAAAAGGCACTGTTCTTTTTTTGGCAGTGTAGAGGCGCTTTTTGGCAAGACATAGGGCCTTTTTCCATATATACGGATTTATTCGCCCATGGTAAGACTAATTCCTTATATGCATCGGTTGTTTGTTTTTACTGCCTCTTTTGCCAAATTCCAAAAAAACTGGTTCTTGGCTGCACAAACCGTTCTTTCTCTGGGCTTTTCCAGCACACCGGGCTCTGCAATAGATGCTCTGATGAACCTCTTCGCTCTTTATATATTTGTCATGGGCTGTACACTGAAAGCCATCTTCGGCTTAAAAAGAAGTGGCCTTTGCTACCACGCGCGAAGAACTTGTACGAGAATTGTCCTTCGACCCCTTTCTCATGGACATGCCCTCTGAAGCAATGATACAAGAAAATATCTCTGATGAGCTCGCGTATACCTAAGCTCTAAACCACTGAAGCTGCTTCTCATCGTGCTTGGAAAGACGGGCAAATTAAATAGATTAAAGCAAGGTGTCTGCATGGTAGTACAATAAACCACTATTAGTTTGAGATAGTAGCAACTTCCTACAAAAGATAGAGATAGTAGCAACTTCCTACAAAAAATGGCTTATGATGTAGCTTTAACACCATTTTTGACATCGTAAAATCCACAAGGGTTGGAGACCTGCGAAGGGCAAATGCTATTATCTTTAAGTGGACATCGCCTGCAGTTGTCGTGTTTTTTTCGAAGAAAACCCTTTCCTTAGTTGAATTTAAAAGAAAAAAATGAGGCGGTTAGGAGATAGGTAGAGAATCTGTTAGGTTTTCTACCTAGTAGAAATAATATTAGGTAGTTAGGCACTTTAGACTTCAAAGGCGCTAATTCATTCATTATTTTTGAACCTACTTCCATATTCTATGATGTAGTTAATATGACAGACATTAACATAGTTAAAAAAATACACAAGCTAATTGACAACCGGCAATAAAAAATGTATCTTAGAACTTTGGACAATAACCCATATAATTTCAGAATAGCAATAAAGCGTTATTAAATTAATTGTTTTTCTTTTTATAAGAATAGATCCACCGTGTATGACAACTACCTACAGATATGACGTTTATAAAATGAGCTCTAAAAAGTTACAAGCCGAAATTTGCTTTAAATTCCTGTACCAAAATATAGCCCCAGGGTGTATTACTGAGCCGTGAGCTGTAATTATACATAACCATTGAATAAACATGGTAATATGCAGAGCTCCCAAAAATATTGGTTTCATTAATTTACCTACTCGTGAAGACAGACTATTGATACTAGATGCCACTCCAAAAGAGGGCACAAATAAGCTCTACTGTTTGTTTGTATGCCTATAGGATATCTACCGCACTTATCTGTGTCGTCCTCCACAGTTCTGCAAATTTTCCTAAAAGCCGCTTTAGGTGCCAGAAACCAGACTTTTGTTATTTGAGCTCAAGCTAACCAAGTCAAGCTTTCATTGATTGAGGTTAAAGCCAGCTGAAAAGCTTCCACTGACATTATAAATTTTTGCACTAATTGAGAAAACTAATTGAGTCTTATATTATTTCCCGAACTCATACATAGGCTAAACACTTTTGTCATATCTGTACACAGTGTGATTCGGAAGGCTCAAATTTGAAATGGGTTAGCTTTTTGGGAAATTTTGCACCAAGTCAGAGTAGGCTAGTCAAGTATTCTAACTACCTACCTACTAAACTATTCACTCTTGGCAACACTTAGTAAACCTACGTTTACCCCAAACATTTGCACATGTTCTCATCGTCAGACGCACACCCCCAGCAGCCAATAGCCAGGGCAACAACAATATCAAAGGCAAATAAATATTGGAAAATTTACGAGAATGAGCGCATAGTCCCTACTCAAGAACTCACCGACACCGACACACAATAGCTCAAAGCGTCGGAGCACAAAGCTAGCGAATGAGCAACAAATCGCACAATTGAATACACTGGCCATACTCATTCAATAGACAGGCAGTATGTGGATTTTCCGCCACCACCCCACAGGTTTTTCCGAGCTCCATAGATCCACACCACCCCCAAAAGCACACACAGTCAAACCCGCACGATACAATCCATTCTCATCGAGAGAGAAAATTGCCGTCGCTATCGTCTTCGGTTTTCATCACACCACCGGATTCGGTTTGCAGCGTGTCGTTCTTCTTCTTCCGCACATTCGCAATGTTTATGGCTCATTTTGTCAGCCAGAAGGACCAGAGTCAAAACCTATATCGCTCGCCTCTGCGATATAGAGTGTCCACAACGCACGCACACTATGGCCCAGTGTCTTTGCTCACCCATACAGCGTTGCAGGTTGGCGCAGAATTTTTCCTTCTTCGTGTGTCCTACAAAAGCTAGAGTACACCAATATCACCGCATGTGAAAGATACTTTATTACGTGTACGGTGGCGGCGAAAAGGCCCTCTGCGCTCTGATGTGTGTCTCTCGTATATTTTATATTCAGCCACCGCCAGAATGTATCTAGATACTTATTTATGTATTATATGCCATCACACCATGGCAATTCCTCAGATATACGTATGTACATTGGCGAACGATTTTTTTTTTTTTTCTCTGTTCCTTTCTTTCTTCTATACGCTGCTGGCGCTGCTGTATTGTTGTTGTTTTTTTGTTGTTGCTGTAGTTGGACTCTATAGTACAGAGTGTGGTGCTGCTGTATGTCGCTTTTTTGGTCTTTTTTATTTCTGGATTAAGGAGTTCTCGGATTTTCACATGTATATGGCACGAATTGAATGCTTTATGGGTTTAGTTTGATAGAAGTCGTAAAGAAATCAACATCTTTTTTGGGGAGCTGTTAGTAGTAATAAAAATAATCATAATCATAATAATAATAGTTGTAGGACACATTAAGCGAAGCTATCAAAGGATTGTTTGTCAATTTAGTGAGCGGGCACGACAGACCACCGTTCAGAGAAGCAAATAAATACCTACGACGACGACGGCTTTTTGTTTTTATGTGTCCAATGTGGCGTGGGAATTTGTTTTTGTTGGTTTTCGCTTGGTAGTTTTACCGAGTGACTTAAGTATTCTAATTGACGTGACAGTCTAGCCATCGGTCAATCCAATTGGAACAGTGTGAGCTGGTCTCTTGTACTTAACTCGCGGCTATACTTACAATCAACTTAACAGTATCAGTGCAATAATCAGAGTGTATCTTTGAGCGATAACAGCTGTGCCAACTTGAAGAAACCTACATTTTAATATTGGTAGTGTCATACGGTTATGAGAGTCCTATCATAGATACAGTTAAAAACAGTCAGACGTAGTCAAGCCAGTGCATTCTCAAATAAAATAATAATAAAGAAACTCGTCCTTGTGAAAACACCAAGTGATCGATCGCTATCGAGACTGTTTGTGCTAAAATCGGTGTTTCGGTGTTACTCGTGTTAGTTTAATGGATATCCTAATATTTGATTTGCATCCAATGTAGATCTTGTGTTAAATAAAAGCAGAAACATACAATCTGCCCAGTGTATAAGAAGTGATTTTCAAATTGCAATATAATATTCACCTCTTTTATTGCACCCGCATCAAAAGCTATTTTCAAATTCGGTGCATCTAGTCGATAGAGGAATTTCAAATTCGCAACGTAACGTAGAATAAATATTTTTGATCTCGGGTGAAAAATGGCAATTTTCGGTATTCGGTCGAGAAATTCGTTAGTTGCAATTCCAATGGTTGCGACCACTCAAGAAGAATAGAACACCTACTTGTGGGGAGCAAAATTGGAGAAAACGTTTGTCTCTTTGTGCAGTTTTCGTGCAGCTCAACGCGCATATGCAGCAGAAAGGATTGTCATCACCGCGAAAGGATACTGTAAGTAGCTATTATAGTTTAAGCGCTTATGAATGAACCTTGACGAGTATGCTAGTAAAAACAAAACGTAAAGCAAGTTGTATAGATAGGTGCTACCCTGTGGGGTGGGTGTTGAAAATTGTTGGTAACCACATGTAGATTTTGTATGATTTCTTAATTTTCACTTCTATAAAGAAATTTTACTTGCAATCAATTAAAAAAAACAAAGGGCGGTAGTTAATTTTGTTTAATGTTTCAAAACAAATGGAAAGTTGTAAAAGCTATACCCACTTTGTCACCATAATAAGTTTAGTTTGAGGTGTTTTTGCTCATGTTCAATTATTTTTCTGTCTTACTTATACCGCAATCACTAGACAGTAGTCACGAAAATCCTTATAAACTTACCATAAGTACCTTTTTTTTTTAAAAGTATATGGTGTCATCTGAACGCTAAGGTAAGCAAACGACATTTCAGAGCTCAATTCACAAAGTTGACAGTTACTTAAATGGTAGAAAGATTTTTTTTTATAGTAAGAAACTTTTGATGTTCATCAGTTATGATGGTCACTAGATAGATGAGCTGCTTTGTCATCTCTTTTAAAAGTGTGCCTGTCTGAAAAAAGTTCTTCGATACTCTTTAGATCTCGACTCAGTGTCATTTTTATGTTTCCTTATTGGTTTTTTATTATAATATATTTATATTATGATGAAAAGCGATCATAAAGTCCGTTTTTATAGAAACTTGTGGTTTCTTACCTTAGTACATATGAAATATACTTTTCCACAAGACCCGCCTGGAAACGGCAGCGAGAGTTGCTGGGGAATAAGATGTATGTAACTACTAATCATTTCCTTTCTATATAACCCCTTTCCCCTTCCATTGCCTCTATTACCTCTGAAGGTTTTCTGCAGCTATAGGTCTCAACGCGGATGATACTCAAATACGATTGTCTAGGACTATAGGTTTACTAAAAGGTTGCTTAACATCATTAAATGAAAATTTAGATTCCTCGGTGGGCCTAATAAACTTAACAAAATGTAAGACAGTTTTCAAATGCTTTCGATGTGTTTCTTTCGTGGAATCATACTTTAACCTGAGAAAATTCCTTTCGTAACTGAAGCTGTAAACGTTGGCATTTACCTGGATTCCATTTTCTATTCTACTACACTCTTATAAATCGTATGTCATCAGACGTAGGTATTTATATTTGTCTGTGACAGCTATACGGAGTATCACACATTGCTCTTAGCCTTAGCCTATTGCAACAAAGCTAAGACTTGGTAGAGCAGTTGTTTTCCTGCATATGGTCATCAATTTCTCGGTAGTTTTTAGTTTTTCTTATTCATTATCATTATCATTATCATTAAGAAAACTCGAAATTGCTTTAAACTTAACTATGGAAGCTCTTCGGAGATATGACCACATTTCTAGATTTTCATCCAATATTACCCGATTGGGAGTAAGGATATTAATAAGTAAAGGATGTTATTATAAGACTCTGCGTTTTTATTTCATAACTTTTTAAGATCTGGTCAACTAACACAGGTTAGGTTAAATTGAATTAACACTCGGGTGCAAAAAAATCGACAGACTAAGACTTACCAACGTCTATAGGTCACGGAGATCTGAAAATTTCGCTTACTCGTTGAACCATTTTGAGCTACAAATGAAGGGTGAGAGATATTTTGGGTCGCAGGTATTTAGATCGCTAAGATCATCATAGAAGAAGATTAAGGTGAAGATTTCAGTTCTTAGAAAGAGTGGGACAACCAAAGTACCTTTATGAAAAACTTAAATTTGCTTGATCCAGACGGACGAAAATCTTACCTACTCATTCCAAACCCTCAATTTTCGAGCAGTAAACGATTATTTTTTTATGGCATCGAATTTTGGTATTCTCAGTCGTTATCCATTCGCTTATGTAATCCTAATGGTATTAAAAAAAATCCCCAGGCATCTAATATTTTGAATTATCTCATTTAAATCTTATCATAATTTTTAAATCTCAACAAAATATGTAGGTAACTTTAATAGTTCCTTAACTTTTGATTCTAGCTTCAAGTATATTTGCATTTAATTTCTGTTGAGTATTATATTACATTATATTTTATATTGTAATTCCAAAATTACTACCTATATATAATATTTTCACATAATATCACACTGTTTAGTGCTCAAGTAATGAGCATTATGAACATTATGAACTCCCATTTAAATTCATTCTATAAAAAAAATAAATAAAATAAATCAAAACCGTTTAATTAAAATAAAGATTTGAAATTTGAAGATAACGAAACTTATAATTCACACAATCAAGAAAATAGACTTCAACGTCATCAAAGCCGACGGGCGACTCCGTGAAGACGAAGTATTAAGAAGTATTAAAGTTAAGTTTAGCCTTTTTATTTTTCTCATAGGCATGGGATTAAGTCATATTGAAGATTGTGATTAGGCTGATTTAAAGGGTTTTTAGAGCTTCAGTTTTTCCTCTGTTACCTTAGTAGAAAAGGTTTTTATTAAGGAACCTATAGTACACTCGAAGCCAATAAGAAAAGCCAACGGCAAATGGGTAAAGGGCGGCTGCGAAAAAGCAGATGTATTAGCAGAATATCTAGAAGAAACGTTCAAACCGTTTGGCGGGGAGCCGTTGGCCGACGATCTGTATGCGGAACCACATAATTATCGAATGAAAGCCGTGTCACTGGCTGAAGTTCGTCAAAAAATCCGAAATCTGAAGAATAACAAAGCTCCAAGCTATGACTTAATTAGGTACTGGGGAAATTTTGCAGGAAAGGGTACCGAAAAAGCGTTATACAAGCATCTCTACATCATAAGCGCATCAATGAGAATTTCATACGTTCCAAGGCACCGGAAAGTCGCAAAGGTAATAATGGTTCCGAAACTGGGGAAATGCCGGAATTTCGCTTCTGCCCGCCGATTATATCTAAAGTCTTCGAGAAACTTGCGATTAAACGTCTGCAACCAATAATTAAAGAAAGACGATTGATGATCACCGATTCGGCTTTAGGGTAAAAAAATTAAACAATTGACCAGGTCTTTCGAAAAACTAATGAAATTCAGAAAGTTTTAGGAGCGAAAATGATATGTTCTACCGCTCTCCTTGACGTATTCCATGCTTTTGATAAAGTTTGGTACAAAAGCCTGAAATTTAAGCTACGGAAAGTTTTGCCGGAAAAAATCTATGAGCCTTGTCTTGAAAACAGACTCTTTCGCATGAAAAACGGTATCGAATTATCAGAATTTCAAGAAATACATGCCGGTGTTCCACAAGGAAGTGTCCTCAGTCAAACACAGTTTTTACTTTTTACTGGAAACGTATACATCAAGATGAGACACCAATTGTACCCACTGACGACACCGATTGTAGCCACTTGTAGTTCGCTGATGACACAGCTATCCTCGCTACCGATAAGACAGTCGATCTTTCAACGGGAAAACTGCAACGCATTTTGAACAACATATGCGAATGGAAAAAGACCTGGCGAATCGTCCTAAATGAGGCAAAATCAACGCATGTTAACTTTACTAAGCAACATACCTCTCTTTATCAACTCGGTACAAATACCGTACGTAAACGAGGTAAAATATATAGCCATGACCTCAGACGCAAAAGTCAAGTGAAGGTCACACGTTTTAACATTAAAAACAAACGCGACGAACTTCAAATCAATATATGAGAACTGAGTTCGCTTATCGGACATTATTTGAAACTAAGCTTATTTAACAAACTAGCTATTGTAGGAGCAAGTGCTAAAACCATTTTGGACGTACGGTATACAACTTTGGGGTTGTACCAAACCAAGCAACGTATCTATTTTGGAAACTTTTCAAAATAAGACACTTATAGAGCAATCATAAATGCTCCATGGTATATAAAAAATAGCGATTTACATCGCGATTCAGGCATTGCAACCAGCGAGGTAAGAAACTCTGTTCGCAAACTTCGCCCTCGCCTTCGCGACCATTGTAGTCAGACAAATCTTCCACGCCGACTACAACGAACAAGACCGTTGGATCTAGCGTTGTTAGAGGAAACTGCACATAATGACGGTATTGTGGTGCTTTCGTTGAAAGGTAACCTACCAAACGCGAGGTAACCTACAGAAGCTTGAAATACTTGTAAAGAAAATTTTTTCGTATAGTCTTACGAAAATTGGGAGTTTTTGTTTAGCGAGTAAGAATCTCACACTACTATGAGCACTCGCGGTCGATCCTCATAGTGCCTATGAAGGTTTTTACTCACGAAAAAAAAGATCTTAATAGAAAATGGTTAAATCAATCATTTAAGGCCCAGGGTTAAAGCTCTATCAGCTTGTCGGTAAACTTTTCGATACGAAACATCAGAAATATTTGAAGTCAATATTTCTCATCCTCGTCTGAGCAACCTTCTATTGGGGAATCTTAAGCTGGGTGAAATTTTTTTCTCCTTAACCCGATAGTTTAGAATTTTGCCATAATAATATTACTTAGTTTTCAATTGTAGTAAATTATATTGGTACTTTCATTAAAAGTCTCAATTTGGAAAAAGAATACTGTCATAAAATATGTCAAAGATATGAAAACTTCGGAATGTGAGTCAACTTGGTCATCGAATAGCTGTCATAGTAGCTTCCGAAGCACGTTTTGTAGATGAATGTAACAGCAATAATTTTAACTTCATAACAGGCTAACATTCAATATATAGCGGTCCTATCTGAGAGACTATAACCCAGTTTGCTGGATGGATAAATTCCTAAGAAGCGATGCAGTCTCTCTCGACTGCAACAAGGAGAAACCCAGTAGTTTCGTCAATATCTATATCGATGTTGACATCATCAATATCTTCAAGTCTAATGGAAACTCTGTGGCAAAACGGTGAGGCTCAATATGGTTCAATAGGTATCCTAATGTAGGACATACAACGAAATATTGGGGTTCTTTCATAGCAAATGGTTACGTCCAAAATAGGGTACAAGGGTACACTTTTTTCAGGAGAAAAATAATGTATAGGTTGGTATATCAATTTGACTTAAATTACGTAAGGATCTAATCATAGCTATCATATGATTGCATTATTGAAAATCTTATTTAATTAAAAAGCTAACCGAACGTATCGTTGCTTATATTGAGGAGCGGTCCCTATATCAAAGCCATACGAAATTAAATTAAATTAAAAAAATTAAAAATTACATTCTATAATATTATGATAATGGCATCGTCAGAAACCTTTATATTATAATGATGCTGACATTAAGTGACAACTCTTCCTACGGTTTCCCATAACAGAACAAGTATTTGAAAAACAAATAAAAGAAACAAACAGTATCAAAACACACAATTGTGGCTGCCAATACTGCGAGCTACCGACTGCAAGCTTAAGAAACAAGGAAGGCAACGACGAAAGCATTTTATGAAAAATTATATACTGCTGCAGTTTTTTGGTCTTTGATCCATTTCTCTCTCTTCAAAACTCAAGTAGGAGTATTTTTCCAGGCAGTGCGAGAAAGGAGAATACTAAAGCAGATCAAATAGCCCATATGATGGTATTTCAAGTACATTGATACAAAAGCTAACCGAGCGTATCGTTGCTTATATTGGGGAGTGTTAACTATGGCAAAGCCATACAAAATTAAATTTAATATTGAAGATACTGGCTTTTCTTGCTGAGATTTCATTTATCGACGGACTAAACTGTTGAGACTTGTTGTGTCTTTTTGACTTTGAAGTTTTTTATCCAAAATTCATTATTCGCTTGAAAACGCTCCAAAATTTCACTCGGATCTTCTTATTGGGGTTTGAAACATTCATCTGAATCCGATTTCAGTCCACCATTAAAAATGCGGCAGACACAGTGCCGATCATTTTTTATGCTGAAGTATTCATGCAGAACTCAAATATACCTAACGGTATCCTTTGAAGTTTCGTTAATCTAAGCACAGAAGTCGTGGAGTGCCGTGGCGTAGTGGTTAGTGTGTGTGCTTTCTACGACGGAGGTCGGGGTTCGAATCCTACTACCATCGTCACCTGAAAAAAAGACTCGTTCTTTTCACAGCCCCCGTCTCCGCGAGGGTTTGACAAGCCCTCCGAGAGTATCATTTGTCTTGAAAACCTTCTCAAAGCGCCGTTCGGATTTGGCAAAAAATTGGAGGTCCCTTTGTATATGAAGAAAAAAACACACACAGCACATTGTTGAGAAGTTGGCCCTGGTTCACCTTGCGCCACTCTATTTATTTATTTTTATAAGCACAGAAGTCTTGATTTGGGGATCATCCAGTACAATATCGTGGAGTTTGGTAACGAATTGTAAATTTTGACGTCACTTGGACATCCTTTGAGCTCGGCATCTTATGTGCTCGTAGAACAGAAATGACCCCACCTGTCTAGGGCACTTAGTAGGCAAGGATATGAGAAAAGAAGTTCTTTGTGCACTCCCAGATCGATCTAATAGCAAAGATACTGACTTATCGAAAAGTCCTTGAAGGATCGTGCCCTGTCGGAGAGTCAAAAAATGTTTTTCGGTTTTGTCTTTCTTCTATTTGAGCTCGACTCTGTAACTTAACTACTTGATTACTCCGGCGGTAAGCAGTAGCAAATATATTTATAAATTTAAAACACTATAAGGAATTCTAAAACCTTTTATAAAGTAAAAGTGTCCAGAGACCTTCCTTGAATGGAAATTAGACAATGTCACTTTGAATAATAGATCCTACTGGCGCAGGGTCATATGTCCAAAGGTCCACAAAATCGTTCGTCATAAATTTACAATGTTTTAAAAGAAATGGCCATAAGTCCAGAATCATTTTTGAAGAAAACATATTTTTCTTTGCAGTAAAGTAAAGGTAAAAAAGAGACAGGCAGGGGGGTTTAAGGGGGACGGCACGCCCGCCTCATCATATTTCACTGTATATATAGAAAGGTGTTGTCACAATTGACGGGTAACAGACATTTTTTGTGGACCCTTGGCCCCTTTGAGTGGGTTATAAGTCCATAAACTAATATTGAACTTGTAACCCACCCAATAGGGTCACAAGACCATTATCGGCATTTGGCCCGTGGGCTTATTACCCTGCGCCGATCTTACCCGGGTCAGTTGGAAGGTCCAAGGCTCCAGCACAAACTTTTTTCCATCTAACTATCTCGATATGATACCTACCCTTAGATAAAAAAAATTAATGAAATGTTTTAATTCCAGATTTTATTTTTTTAAAATCCTAACCTACTTCTATTTTTTTTTTTTCGTGGGTAAGGAAAACCACAGTAGTGTGAGATTCTATGAGCTCCCTACTAAAAAACCTCCCATTTTCCGTTAGACTACAACTAAGTTTCCTTAACAAGTAGTTCAAGCTTCTGTAGTAATCGCGTGTGGCAGGCTGCCTTCCAACGAAAGCACCTATTATACCGTCAAGTTATGCGGTTTCATCTTATGCTGCTAGATCCAACGGTCTCATTCGTTGTAGTCGGCGCGTAAGATTTGTCTGATTCAAAGTTCAGCTAATTTCATTGATGCAATGTCCGCGAAGTCGAGTACTAAGTTTGCGAGCAAAGTTTGTTACCTCATCAGTCACGGTTGCGATTCCAAGATCTCGGTGTAGATCGCTATTTCTTATGTACCACGGAGCATTAACGATTGCTCTGAATGTCTTATTTTGAAAAGTTTCTAAAATAGATATATTGGTTGGCTTAGTACAGCCCCATAGTTTTATACCGTACGTCCAAGATGGTTTTAGCACTTGCTTATACAAAATCTTCCGATAAGCCAATTCATTTCTCTTATCCTGATTTCGACCTCGTCGCGTTTCTTTGTAACGTGCGACTTCCATTTAAGTTTTGCGTCTAGATTCATTCAAAACTTAAATGGAAGCCGCACGTTAAAAAGACTTCTAAAATTAATTAGCATTTGTTTTTAAAGCTATTGCCAATGTATTTACTAAGTGATCTCTCTTTAGTGATTTATTAATCACTTATATACGTGTTTATTAACTTTTCACCTAATATTCAGTGAGTTACTGTTAAATCGAAGGATAAAAGTCACAATATTTAGTAATCAGAGCGCATTATTATGCATATACATTTTTTCTTTCTCATTATTGAGAAAAGACAATCGTACCGAAACTAATGAGATGTAGATATTGTTTTTTGGCTGTCTACTTCTCAATTTAAATAAATTTAATTTAGTTGCCTCGAAAGAAACTCTCAATAAATCAGACGAGGGAAACAATAGCACCGATTAGAAAGAAAACATTCACTGCCAAAAGTCGAGAATAAAATCAGAAAAAGAATAAATTTGCAGCAAATGATTTTGTTATTTTCTCTAATTAAGATGGTTTGATAAGTTCGTATAAAAGTATGCAGCGACTTCAAGTTTTAAACAAAATAATTTTTAAGTCTTAGACATGAAGATTTATTGGTTGAGTATTTTTTTCAGCAGCACTATTTACCTCCCTCCCTTTTGCACTGTATACTCACGACTCTGTGACAATAGACCTGGAATATTGTGACTAAAATACGAGGCTATGCTTTTTTTGCTGTACAGGTCTGCGTAAAAAAAACGGGTCGCCAATTGCAGAAATGAAAGGAGGGAAATTTTTTTCATAGGAATTTACACCAATTGTGAAATATTGATTCAATTTGATTCTGAAGCAGCGACAAAAAAGCGTTGACCCATATTTTTTTGTCGAAATCGGACTGAATGAAATTGAATAATTTCATTGGGATTCCAAATCCACTGGTGTATGATGTTATGCCAACAGTAGCTTGCACCTAAGTAATAACGAGTTTATGCAGAACTAATTATTATACCTATTTTGGGTTAAGTGTGATCAATTAAAATTGTAATAGTTGTTAATTAAACTTACTTTTTGGGCTTTTTGGTCGGTTCTTTTGCATGAAAATTCAGCTTAAATTTAAATCGTCCCTTCATATTTCCCCCGACGCTTCGTCAATTTCTTGGTGACATTCTCAAGGGTAGATTTATTGGTAAAAAATAGGAAAATTCCTTATTACTATTTTACAATGATTAATTGTATTTTAGTGAGCTAACTTGTCTTAAATTATTACAACTTTATATATCTTTACATAACATTTATTTGTATGATTGACACTACAGGTTAAAACAAGAAATTTAGTTAATTAAACCAAACTATGAAACTTAACTATGTAAGCATTGTTGTTCAAAGGTGAATTTGTGAATTCATTTAAATCATAATACATTGGTCACTAAGGTGCATATTAGCTTTATTTGAACCGTAATAGACTCCTTGTGTAAATGTTAAGGAATAAATTATGATCGTTAAAATAGGTAGTGAAGCAAAGATTCTCTTTTTTCCAGTGACGACATAGTTTAACAGTGCCTCTAAGGTCAGCAAAAAGTTGGAGGTCCTTTTTGTATTTAGAGCTGTACCCACACAGCATGCATGGCGCTGTTGTCCGAGCCCGAGACCATGGCTCATCTGAGTTGTAAGTGCAACATCATAAGAGTTTAGAATAGTTTTGCACAACATTAAACTTGCACATCAGAATAGCATAACATGACTTTATCTTAATAGAAAACGACTAAATGTTGCAAAATAAATAACATTTCCAATTTAATAACCTGCAGAAGTGGACCAATTCAAACCGTGCGATCATAATAGGTACAATAATATTTCGATGGACTAACAGTTTTTTGTGCTTTTCGTAGTTCTTGCTTGCTAATACGATCTTATCTGCCCCTTAGTGCCCTTGACATACGTCGACGGATGCAGTGAGATAATTTGTTTAAATACCTTTCCTTGTTGTTCAACAAATATAATAAAGAAAGCAGCTCAAAGGCCGATTTCATTCTTGAAATCCACCTGCCGCTGCCATGCATTATTTTTTACGACATTTTCGTCCTTGAAATTGAAATCGAAAGTCATTTAGCACCCCGCGAACCGTAATGAAAATTATCTGCAATAACTATTTAATGGCATACCTAAAGGTAGGCGACGACCACCTGTAGGTCAGTAACTTCACAAAAACCCCACAGAGGTGAGACAATGTTGTCAAGTAGGTATCAATATTCATTTGGCTGTGACGCAATCTTGTGAAGTAAGAGTTCTATGTCCTTGGTACATCTCTTATGCAATCTAAGAAATTCTGAAACCAACACCACAGTCGTCATAATAACATACTTCCTTGTATACACCTCATACTGTTGTATCCTCTTCAACAAATATTAGAGACAATGAGAAATCCCCAGTTAAAACCTTGAAACGCAAAGGACTTTTTAATATAATCTTAGCAACAGGTAGGTAGGTACCTCTGCAATGGTAGATTCTCATTTTTATTGTGCTCAAAAAGAGAAAAATCGCACAATAGAAATTTTTAACACCACACCGACATAAATACTGACTTTAACAGGTATGAAATAAATTGTGACTTTTGGACTTTGTCAACTGAAAAACGTGGTTCCTTCTTAATGGCGGCTACTTATATTGTTTTTGGAACAACTTGACCCAACAAACAGAAACAGTGTTTCGTGTTAATTATCTGCATGTATATACTTAAAAAAAAAATTGCAAAGAGACAAAGGTCAGGTTTTTAACTTTATCTACAGCAAATTTAAGTGCTTACGTATAGAGGTATAGAGGTGTATGTACGTAAACCTACCTTTTGCGCGAACATATTTTTTGTTCTTTCCTAACTTTTATTGCCACCCCGGTTAGCGCACGGCAACATAGACGAGAGGCAAAATGTCAAAAGGAAAAGGAACACAACTAAAACAATGCCAAATCCAGTAAGAGAATTTTTGCGAAAATTTAAAAAAGGTTCTGCGTGTTCGCTGTGATGCCGAAAAATTTTCTACGAAATCATTCCCTTTTTTGTGTGTGAGTTTTTTTTTAATTTGACTCTTTCGGCCGCGTGATCTTGTTCCTTTGTCTGCGTTGAACTATTTTGAACGCGACACATTTGACAAAAAAGAAAAACAATTCGCACAAAACAACACGAACGCCAGGGAGGAAGCATCTTTTGTCTTAGCATGTTGTGTTTGTTTAACAAACATGCTGTAGTCTTTTTTTCCATCTCGTCTTTCTTTGACCACATTTTGAAATATTACTCTCATATGCAAATTTTTAACAGCACCCTAAGGTAGCCCTATTGTTTTATTACACTTTTTTGTACGAATAGTTAGAATTATGCACAACCAAGAGCACATCTTGGGAGTCATAAGGATCACAATGAGTTTGAAGGCAAACCTTGAAAGAAAAAAAAGTTCAAAGAAAACTGTCAAGTGAAAAATATTTACCTACCTACTTATAGGCCCACGCGTGGGAACTAATGAACCTTTTGTCATGAATGCTTCCGTGTAGACAATATTTTAAGTGAAGAAATTCAGAAAATCAATATAGGTATCTGCGCTTAATTACATTTAAAAATAAAGTAACGTAGGTAAACTGTCTTTTTTTAGCAAAGTTTTATGGCTCAGCAAGTTTATATCATGACTCGAGTAGCTGCATCCATATTTCGTTATTAAATGTATTATTTTAACTATGAGTTTTATTTTTGACTACTAGACATTGAAGTCATGTAAACCAAAGAGTGTAATAATGAAACGTTACTTACCATTTTGTTATCCATGAAAAAGGAGTTAAGTAAGTAGGTGCGCTTCACAAAAAAGTTCAATCTGTAGTAAAGCACGTAAATTAAATTTCCATTATACCTACAAAAGCTTTTCCTAGTGGTCGTGAGAAAAAAATAAGCTTGTAAAGTGCGCTGCAAACTGAAAAAGATTGGGAACCACTGGTATTGCGTATTCGAACAAAACAACGCTATTATGTAAAAACCTTGATTTCAAGCTCAACTATGTAGATACGCTTCCTCAAGATGAAAACAAGGGACATTAGAAAAGGATCAGATGGTTTATAGATGCAAAAGGGTAGGTAAAAGGTCAGGAGTGAGGCTCTGAGAAAAAAATAATGTTTATCTACTTCATTTAACTTCGCCTAGATCGTGCGATTTGACACCATTAGATTATTTTTTGTGGGGGTATGTCAAGGCTAATGTCTATAGGGACAAGCGCCCGCTTCGATTGAAGCACTGGAAGCCAACATCCATGCATTCATTCATGAGATACCGGCCGATATGTGTGAAAGAGTATGCCAAAATTGGACTCAGCGGATGGGCTACCTGAGACGCAGCCGCGGTCAAAATTTGCATGAAATTATCTTTAAACATTAAATTGCAAGGTTCAAACTATCGACTCAAATAAATATTTCATTAATTTTGTCGAATTTTTTGTTTTTTATCCCGCCCACTTTTTGGAGGCAGTTTTATTTTTGGTATAGTTGGGTATTTTACAATCCGTCGTAGATGGACTGAAGCTTTTGCATACGCACTGTTGCACTTTCCCACTTGTTTTGAATACCGATATATATTTTTTCAGGTTACAAATACTTTGAGCTAGCATGGGATGTTTTTCTCAATAGTCTGAGCTTAGGTTATTTGGTTAGCGCTATTCAGGGTTTTTAATTTGCTTTTTTACCATGTTCAGAATATTTTAAGTTCGAAACGTCATTTTTGAAAGATCTTAAAAATTTTAGAATTTTCTTCACACTGTTTATTATTACTTTATTAAGCCATTTAACTATGTACTCAGCTCATACCACAATTAAGGAGCGTGGTCAACCTGAATCTATACAGTGTAAAATTTTGTTTAAATATTTTTGATGTTTTCCAACAAAATCTCAGAATCCATTTAATACATATTCAAAATTTATTAGTTTTCCTGAAAATTTTGCCTTGTAACATCGGAGGTAGTGAAAGGGACAAATATAAAAACTCAATATTTGCTAAGCGAATGTAAGCCTTCAGCCCAATTAATCCATTGCGTCTGTCACGTTACTGCTTCGCAACTGGTGTTTCTTTACGTGGCCGGGAAGTCACACCGACATCACGACCCCCAACCTGGAGGACCAGATCCTTTGTTTAGCTCCAAGGACGGAGAGCCGGATAGCCCGCTCTTTATAGGCCTGAGCTCCGAATACGTCGTAGTAGCCCATATAAGGTGTTCACTAAGTAGTTCGGCCTGACTAGAGCTGTAGACGCCACCGTTGATTCCATCTGGAGAATTCCTCCGCTGCCGTCCGGACGCAAGGAAAAGTACCTTAGTGGGAACACTTCTATTAAGGAAACCGCTTATGACAGCATCTATAGAGATGAGCTATACAGTGCAATGTCTAGTTTTGGCATCCCTGCCAAACTCGTCAGTCTGTGCAGGATGACGATGGAAAATTCACGCTGTTCCCTCAAGGTCGGCATAGACCTCACCGACCCCTTTGATGTCAAAAAAGGATTTAGACAAGGCGACGCCCTTTCATGCGACTTCTTTAACATCATACTTGAGAGAATTGTGCAGAACTCTCGCGCCAACACCAGAAGTACAATATTTCAAAAGTCCGTTCAACAACTCGCATACGCAAACAACATTGACATATTGACATTGACGTGAGTATTGGGACGGAAGCGGTGAATATGGGCTTAGCAGTCAACGAGGTATGTGCTGTCATCAAGAAAAGACACACAACACCGATGTCTTAGAAAAAACATCACCGTCGACAGCTATAGCTTTGAGGTAGCTAGGGACTTTGTCTACCTGGGTTCCGCTATCAATTCAGACAATGACACCAGCGCTGACTCAAACGAAGGATAAGTTTCTTTGGGCTAAGAAGGCAATTGAGTAGCAAAGCCCTCACTCTAGCAACTAAAGTGTCCATGTATAAGACCCTCATCATCCCAGTCCTGCTTTACGGTGCAGAAGCATGGGACCCTGTCAAAGGCGGATGAAAACACGTTAGACTGCTTCGAGAGAAAAAATTCTTCGGCAATTTACGGTCCCGTCTGTATAGACGGAGAGGAGGAGATATAACATCGAACTGTACGGGCTGTACAGCGTTACCAACCTAGCCAAAAGAGTCAAAACACAATATCTACGATAGCTGGGTCTTCTTGAGCGGATGGACACCAACGCCCAAGCCCGGAAAATCTTCGAGTTCTGCGCAGGGACGGCGCAGACAAGTGGAAAGGGATCTCAGTCGACTTCGCTTGCGAAACTGGAGACGGCTAGCTAGAGACAGAGCTGGCTGAGGCCCAGATCCACACCGGACTGTAGCGCCACCTTAAGTAACTAAGTAAGTAAGTATCTGTCACGTTAAAGTAGACAACTGACAACTAAGTAAGATGCACATGCTTTTACGGAAAGCGACGTACGTAACGCACTTTTTCCATGGGCCGATTCCCAAGCCCAACGTGTGCATTGAACTTATTTGTCAGCTGTGTGCTATGTAGCAAGCATATAAGCAGATCACAGTATCAGTCTAGAGTTTTTGTGTTGATTGAGAGTGAGTTTGTGGCACTGGTTAGCCATATCTTTTGAGAGGCTCCCTGTTTCTTTTGAACACCAAACCTTTAAGAATTGCTTATTCTAATTAAGTAACTTTCCAAAACTCTAGCTGCATTTAACTACGAGCCAAAATAAGACGTAAATTACCTTTTCCGATGTCTACCTATTTGCCTTGTGAAAAATCTTGGGGTTGGGGTTCTCACAATTTGCTTTAATTGCGATTCTTCCTACCTTATACGCTTTAATGTTTTCTTAAATAAAATGTAGGTTCTTTCACACTCACACAGTCTTAACAGTTTTAGAGCTCAGTTTGACAAATTATTTAGTTTTTAGTTCATTATTTTACCTAATCCCTACTTATGATTTATTTAAGGACAGACCTCTGCTCGCCTATTTTTGGCTTCTTTATGTACCTATATACCTTTACAAAATGATAAAACTATAGTCGTCGGTGTCGAAATACACGAATATTCGTTAAGTTTTCTATGAACTTCGACGATTTTTCTTTCTTAAATTACCACTTAACCCCAATTAATTTCTCCTAATTTTTTAGCCTTGCTAAAAAAAAAGAAATTATTAAATCCATTTGTTAAAGCCTGACAATGTTAAATTGATAATCCAACACAATGTGACCAATGAAACGCTTCTACAACCGACACCCAATTTATATCTGCCAAATTATTTCGATTAAAAAACACCAAAATCATTAGTCTTTCGCCCAAATAAAACCGAAACGAATGGCCGTTCCTCTCCTATAGCCATAGCTTGCTTTGCCTTTTGGACCCACGGAATCATCATCAGCCATTATCCCTTTACGCATACAGCCATAATCACCATGGTAACATCACATTAATCATTTCAATCCAACAGTGGCGGGTAGGTATACCTACGGTACCACTCGATTGTGAGTCCAGTTTTTTTTTTCTCCCAAAATTATAATCGCGGTAAGGATTCCCCTTTAGTTGTTGTCTCTCGTCGAAACGGGGAATACTTTAAAAACGATTAAACCGTCACGGATGCTATTGCTTTGCAGTGCTCCTTAGAGAATTACAAAAATAAAAAAAAAATTGTGAACCTTGCGAAGGAATAGTATAAAATAGAAGAGGGTGGCTTTTTGGTAGGTTTCGTTGCTGATTGTTAGCCACACACAAAACTCAGATAGGAAATTTAAGAAACAGAAATGGTGAATTCGGTTGTCTGCCTTTTTTTTGCTTTGCCCAGCCGTTGCTTTTGCTTCTGTTCTATTTCATTGTGCACAACAGAAAAGAAATAGTAGCATCTGTGACAAAAGATTGCTTTTGCTGCACACAATGGCAGCCTGCCGGAGGAAATATCCAAAAATGGAATAAGGACCATGGCGTCGACGACACTAGCCATGAGGTAAGCACACCATAAGTTTCCGATAGCAACATGGCCGAAAGAGATTACCGGGGCAGTGGGAGTGGCCAGATATATTTTGATTGATTGCAGATAGGTATAAGGCAATCTTCAGTTTTTCACACGCAGTTTATGATATATATCTACCTACATACATAAATCATTGGAATACGATATAAAATTTCGGACATTGTTTTCTTTATTGATCGCAAGCTTGTCATATAATGTGGATCCCTTTTGTAGCATGATCTAAAGGAGTTTCTTTAAGTTTAATGGGTATAGCTCAGGTTCCTTATTATTTAATTTTAATCTACAAAAATTTAATTTTAACAGCAAAATGCAACTCGATATATTTTTTGGGCAGTCTTATTCACAAGTTTGCCAACTAAAACACATTTTCCGATTTCAAACCAAAATTTAGCTGTCAAAAACGTATATTATTCTTTTCATATTTAGAAAATTCTCAGCTACTATCGGTGGTATACCAATGGTAAATTATACTGATACCGACAGGTCAGTTAGAACTCATAATAAGATATTGGTTGTCTTGGGTCACTATTAATTTCCTCTTAATCAATTATTTGCTTTTGTGTCGTTTTTTCTTCTTCCAAATGGCAGCTACAATATTCGACAACTATATGTTATGTCCATTCTCTGATCAAACATAAGTCTAATCTTGGCCGCTCTTCCGAATTTATATCACTAAGGTAAATTTCACTAACATCTACACTGTTAAGAATTGTATTATTTAAATTGTAAAGTCAACATTATTTATTAAATATTTAAGATCGAAAAATTAAACTATTATAATACAAAACAAACAAGCACACAATGTCCACCTACGATGAAACCACATAAAATTTATAGCTTCAATTAAATATTTTAAAATTTAGCTGTGAGTGAATAAAATTTAAAAAATATCCCTATAGGTGTTCATTCAAACATCTAAATTAGAATATGAATGTTATTCTGCATATATGTAGGTATACTGTGCTAAAACCACACCATCAGGTTCCATGCAATGCCAACCTACGTTAGTAAAAGCTTTTCTTTTTATTTTTCAGAAAAAAAACTTCTTTTAACAAAAGTTTCAACGAAAGAAAGAAATAAACAAAAATCTCTGAGATTTATTACCAATCGAGATTTCTTTCATTCTTCTTGAATTTATTTTCTATCTGCTTTTTTTGTGTTATGCCTGCTGTCCCCAGGGGGAGATCCACTTCATACAGCCCCAGTCAATTTTGGTTAAGAGAAGATAAAAAATGGAAAAAGCAAATTTCAGAGAAAAAAAAAATATTTAACCCAAGCAGATGCGAGTAAAAGATGAATGTATCTTAAAGATATGAACATATGCACAAGTATTATCTGTATGCATCACCTTTGACGGATTACTTGCGGATGAAACATGTTTTAATGGCGTTGATTATTTTTTTTATTATTATTATTTTGTCTTGCCCCAGCTCTCCTTTCTTTATAAAGTAAGCAATAAAAGCGACTATACTCTCCATTTGTGCATGCGTGTATTATACTTGCTTCGATGTCCGGAAAAAGGAAACATGAAATGTCCTCATGTTCAGAGATGCCATCTCTCACCCCACACACTCGCATCAGCTCAGTACACACCTTGGGGCCAGTCGGTCGGTAGTTGTCGCTGCGCCACTTGATTAACCTGCTGATCGGACTCAATGTACGCGATGGATACATGGCCATAAGGTGATACTTGTGGCAAGACTCTTTAAAATTGTCCTCTCATATTTTATGGTGGAATTTTGTGCGATGTGAGCGACGCGAACAGTGCGATTACAAGCGGATTTTACCTACTGGCAAAAAAATGTAACATGAAGGAGATGGGGATAAAGGCAACAAAAATTGCAGTAAAGTGCAATAAATCAGGTGACAGAAATTAATTGAGTTATTTTCTTGAACCACATCTTTGAGTCGGGGATTAATTTGTACACCTACCATTCATTATATGCGCTTATACGGACTATTACGTTGGATACATTAAAGGCACGTAAAGAGGTTTCTCTTAAAGTATCCGTAGTCATATATATGCGGACGTAAGTTTAACGTTAAAATGTACCATACTTAGGTTATTCGTTTTGCCTAAGAAATAGTTTTTTTAATAGCTTCCAAGATTTTTGAATTAAATTTTTGAAAACTATTAAAAAAACATCCAGAGACCAATCCAGAGACCAACCCATCCCTTCTTCTTCGCTAACCAAAATGTGTATTACAGTTTTTGTCACAAATGGCGACTTAATTTGATTTCTTCTTTTTTATTATAATTTTTATAATTTTAAACATTTAATTTACGGTTTTAACACAAACTTAAATATTGTAATGTTCAATAAGAAGCTTATTGTTAAGGATTTTGAAAGAACTCATTGCAGCCTTAAATCTTACGCTTACATTATGATATGCATAAGCTAGCCTATACAGGTAAAAAAAGGAGGTGCTAAGACATTTAAATTAACTTGTTTTTCAAAACGTCGAATAAACGAGAATTTGCATTTTTTTTTTGATCTCAAATTTCATGCCTTACAATTATTCACAGCATCAAATATCACGGCACGGCAAGCAACAGTCAAACGTCTCGAATTGGGACTCAGCTGTGTCAAAATATTTGCTGGCCTAATAAGAAAGAGAGGAGGTTTTATGAAAACTAACCACGTAGAAAAAAAATTATTCCTACTGTTGTTCTGATTTCTAAAGCCAAATGTATTTGCGAACGTTAAGTAAACAAAATTGTAATCATACCTTCAGAAGCATTTGCAGAACTCAGATTTAAATCAAATCGATTAGAGATTGAATTTTGTCACTTTTATTCCTGAAAATATTTTTTTTCCGTGGGTAGGTTAACACCTTCATAGGCACTATGAGGATCGAACCCGAGTGGTCATAGTAGTGTGAGATTCTTACTCACTAAAAAACCTCCCAATTTTTGTAAGAATATGACTCAGTTGCGTTAACAAGTACATAGTTCAAGTTTCTGTATAGTAATCGCGATTGCCAGGCTACCTTCCAACGAAAGCACCTGCAATACCGTCATTATGTGCGGTTTAATCTTACGACGCTAGATCCAACGGTCTTGTTCATTGTAGCCGGCGTGCAAGATTTGTCTTAACCAGATTTCGGATTATTTCGTTGTTGCAATGGCCTTGAAGGCGAGTGTGGACGATTTAGGACGATTCTACTTGCAAAAATTAAAAACCGTACGACCGAGCACGCTACCTTGTGGAACACCGGCGTGTATTTCTTTAGATTCTGAGTATTCGCTCCCGTATCTCACGCGAAATAGACTGTTGTCAAGACAAGACTCTAAGAGTTCATACATTTTTTCCGGGAAAACTTTCCGTAGCTAATATTTTAGGCATTCGTGCCAAACCTTACCGAAGGCCTGGGATACGTCAAGAAAAGCGGTAGAACATATCATTTTCGCTTATAAGACTTTCTGAATTTCATTAGTTATTCGAAAGACTTGGTCAATTGTTGAATGTTTGACTCTAAAGCCGAATTGGTGATCCGGACTCAATCGTCTTTCTTCAATTATTATTGGACTTTAGATATAATCGGCAGAAGCAAAATTGGTCTATATTATTTTTTGAACCGAAAATATAAAAAACAAGTGGGAAAGTGCAACAGGTGCGTATGCAAAAGTTTCAGTCCATCTACGACGGATTGCAAAATACCCGACCATAACCAAAAAAACCTGCTTCGCCTCCAAAAAATGGGCGGGATACAAAAATATAACTTTGAATGCTTTAAACTGACTAACTTTTGAACTAAAAAAAATACTTTTTTTTAACGCCACGCCCATAAAAGGCACATACAACATATACATAAAAGTTAGAAAATGCTAATACCTACAACTTTTATCATATAATTTTTAGTCAAATTTCATATATATTTATTGAAAAACAGCCATTTTGAACTAAAATCCCTTAAAAAAGTGGGCGTGGTCAATGAAAAGGCTAAAATTTTTTGGCTACTTCAAAGACAATCACAGGGCAATGTTACATACCGAAAATGAATGCGATAGCACTAATCTAACATAGCTAAAATTTAAAAAAAGTTAAAGATGGTCGCACATACAGGCATGTAGTGGGCGTGTCTGTGGGCGGATTCGGCTAATTTTCAAACTTGATCTGGTCCAATGGACTTCCAGCTAAACCACAAAATTTCAGCTCTGTACCCGAAAAGTTAAGGCCTAAAAGTTGTTTACATATGGACGGACGGGCGGACATGGCTTAATCGATTCTCCTGTCGGTCCCATTCATATCTCTTAAAGGCCTTAGGGGTCTACGGTGATTATTTCACTGCGTTACAATCTTAATATACCCTGGGTCGGGTCGGGTATAAAAATTATTAAACAGGTTTCGGAAAATGTTTCACGATTGTTCTTGCTATTTTATAAGAAAAAAATTAAAACTTTCCTAAGCTCAGAATTGTTTGCAAATTATAAATAAATTTAAGATAAAATTTTAGAGATATGAATGGGAACGATAGGAGAATCGATTGAGCCATATCCGTCCGTCCGCCCGTTAACAACTTTGAGGCCTTTAATTTTAAGGCAGAGATCTGAAATTTGGTGGGTTGGCTGGGAGTCCAGTCTTTCAAATCAAGTTTGAAAATAAGCTGAATCCGCCTACCGACACGCCCACTATAGGCTTAGCACATTCATAATATGTAGCATTGCCTTGTAATTGTCTGTGAAGATACCAAAAAATGTTGGCCTTATCATTGACCACGCCCACTTTTTTAAGGGATTTTATCTTAAAATGACTGTTTTTTAATATATGAAATTTGACTAAAAATCATGTGACAATAGTTGTACATATTAGCATTTTCTAACTTTTGTGTATATCATGGCATGGCTTTAAAAAGAGTGATTTTTTAAGTTAAAAAGGCAGAGTTTTAGTCCGAAATGTATGCAACCACCTAGCCTAAGGCATTCAACAGTTATTTTTACTATCCCGCCTCTTTTTGGAGGCGTGGAAGTTTCTTTTTTTGGTCGGGTAGGGTATTTTGCAATCCGTCGCAGACGAAAAAAAATGTTTACACACGCACTGTTGCACTTTTCCACTTGTTTTTATATTCTTTTATTGTAAAAAAAATGTTAAACGAGTTTTTTGTTTATGGTGCACTGGCATCCGCAGGGTATGATCACATAGTTATATTCCATAATCTGATTTTTGTCACGTTTTTTTTTTGAAAATTTAATAGGTATATTTTTTAAAGTGGGTATGTTTCAACTTTCTGTTTTCTGGCTGTAAAAATTTTCAAAAAAAGTGCCAAATCCCTTTTTGTCTTTTTTGCCATCAGAATTCTAACCCTAAATTATACAGTTAAATTATAAGGGTACAGAAAAAAAAATTTATGCGTTCTCATTTTTGCACAGATTTTATGATTGTACCAAATTTTTGTCCTTTTTTACGAAGGGACGGACCGAGAACGAAGTGATAATCAGTCGATAATCAGTCATCACTTGTTCCTTATTTTTCTATGGATCGCCAAAAATTTTAATAGTTAAACGTATCACAGTTATCAATACGTTTTGATTAAATATCAACGTGGACCCCCTTTCGCGAACGAATATTTTTTCTTGTGATGTTAAGGTAACCCTCATAACCTTAGACACAATCACAAGCAAATTTTGCATAGAACTTTTGAGCTGTGGCCGCTAACTTAATTTTTGTAACCTTAAACTATCTGCTTTCAAATTGTCAAATTCTTTTTTTCTAATGATGCCAAATCCAATCTAAAGTTAAGCATTATCTTCTCTATTATCAAAGTTTCGCACTTCTGTATACTTGGTTTTTGTGTAGGTATGGTACACAAATGCTCAGATACTATACGAGTATAATTGTTATGCAGTAGCTTTTCAACATTAAATTAGAGGTGAAAATACCTATTACATGATAATTTTCGCCGACTTAAAATTCAACTACCTGTCTCCAAATCGTATGCTCAACATGCACTCAGCTATGTCATCAAACACACCCAAAGACGGAACACCGAATTCGATCACGTTCCAAATTTTACAAATCAATCCTGAATCGCATAATAATCATTTGCCAACATGTCCGAAATGGTCATCTGCTCTCGTTCCGTGCTCGTTGTGTCCTCGCATTGCACCCCAAATAAACTCTCGTAAAATGCACAACGAAATTTCGTACATAAAACATATTCTAACGTTTGCATGCAGATTCGTTTCTTTTATTTCTCTCGTACTTCTTTTGAATAATAAAAGACTTGAATATACAGATAAAAAAGAAACAACAAATCAAATTCCAGACGAAAATATTAATGAAATACCGCAAATCGTGATTGAAATGTTTAACTCGCTGTAATTGCGGATGCATTGTCAACAGCGATCGCACATTGTAAAGTTAAATTTGAACAGTTCCAACACTTGGAACCACCCAAACCCACGACAACAACGACCGACGCGTTCAGTGAGGAAAATCCTTCTTTTGCAGCAGCAAAAGGGCATGCGACTGACACTCATTCATGCTGCTGCGATGGTATGGGAGCGTATCCTATTGAATAGTGGCTCTGTTAAACGACGACTACGATATACGATTGACGGGGCGGATTGACAGACGATTGAAAAGTTTTATGGGACACCCGTGACAACGTGAACAATGCCGATGATGATGACGATTACGATTGCGGCAATGACTACAGCCTGAAAACACTATACAGTACTGTATGGCGGCACGGTTGGCGCAGTAGCACGATGGTGGCGATCATCATCATGATAATACATTTATAATAATTTTATTACCTTACCTACCGCAACGAGGTGTGATAAAGTCGTTAACTTCTGAATCAAACCACCACCGCATCCAGATAGGTACTTGTCGGAGGAGGTATACTGTATACGCACGCAGCATAGCTTGTAGTACGAGTTGTTGTACGAGCGAATGATGGGCACGGTGTGTCTGGCTGGCCCCAAAACGATATGCCAAAGATGTCGTAAAAGTAATTTTATGAGCGCGGTCCGTTGGTGGGTTTTATGCGATTGTTAACGACAATAAAACAATTTCAAGACATTGAGGATGATTTGGTTCATGTGGCATAGCATATGACTGAGCTGGAAGTAAAGTCTTCGCTTTTTAAATGTTTACGATCTTCTTGCCAAAATTTGAGTCGAAATGCTGACAACAAGATTATTTTAACTAAGCAGATTATACACAAAATTAAGACAGAAAAATCTTCGATGCCTTTCCTGACATGATTTCTTTTGCCGGAGGTCCTTCGTCCATCAATATGGATCTATAACTATAACTATTTTTTAGAAATATCTTACTCTTTGGAGATAATTGTACCTATACCTAGGGTGATATTTGGTGTGATATTTTCACGCCGCCATCAAGCATCAAGTGGGGTGCCGTGGCGTAGTGGTTAGTGTGTGTGCTTACTACGCCAGAGGTCTGGGTTCGAATCCTGCCATCGTCACCTGAAAAAAAAGACTTGCTCTTTTTCACGGCCCCCACCTTCGCGAGGGTCTGACAAGCCCTCCGAGAGTATCATTTGTCTTGAAAAACTTCTCAAAGTGCCGTTCGGATTCGGCAAAAAATTGTAGGTCCCCTTGTATGTAAAGAAATTAACACACCAGCATACATTGTTGAGAAGTTGGCCCTGGTTCACCTCGAGCTGTTGCGCCACTCTATTTATTTTTTCATCAAGCAATTCCTGGGTATAGTTTTTTGGTCCTTGATCGAGTGTGTTATGTCCAAATCCTTCCACTCGCCTTCCACATTCAAGAGTTATGGAGGGAATGAATCACTGGGTAATAGATGAGCTTATGATGCTTTACTTCTTCCTCCAGAATTTACGCTAGTCACTGCACCATGGGAACATTACGGTTCACCTTATGATTTCGTCATGCCAAACGTAGCTTTTAATCACTGTCAATTTTTGAGTCCGCTGTTTCTTGAGTTATTTAATTTCTGATGAACGAATTTTTTGGTGTCTCGTCCTATAGTATAGCTCTTTTTTCTCGTATAATTGCTTTACCAGATGATGTTAAAAGTTCAGCGTTTGCCTTGACGTGGCTTTATACGTCAGATTTAGTCCTTCGACAAAAAAAGGTCGAAGGACTAAAACTGGTGCGAAATCGTTTTTGAAGTACGATTTCGCACCAGTTTTAAAAACGACACCTAAAAAGCCATTTTATCTTCGGATCGACTTTTTAAAGGACTTTTGGCTCTTTGCGGCTTTCTTGGTGAACTTGGAGACCAATTTTCAAGCAATTAAAAAATTTCTTTGGGCGAAAGATCGAAAATAATGAAACATAATTAAGTCCCAACTTCAGAACAGAAAAAAAATATGCCTACGTTAGCAGCGCAAAATCACTTTCTCCTTAACCATTTTCCACCAACAACTTCTTACGTATAGAACAATTGCCAGATAAGAACTAATCAACTTCAACTATCACCCCTAACCTAATCAAACTTTTTCCCTTTTCTGTATCGCTAAACTTCTTCTGTATAACAAATGGATGGTATATTCATTTGAGAGCTAACGCACAGATAGACATAGATAGGTATACATAATCTTATATTTTATCAAGGATTCTCTTATGCTATAATGAAACCAAGCGACTATGTCCTGGAAATTTAAATTGCCCGAGTTTAATTCGATAACATACAGCAACACAAAACTCAGTTGATTATATGGTAAACAGTTTAGTACCGCCACCAAAAGCAGCGATGGATCTATCTGCTGCAGGCTAACACACGCTGACACAACTCTGCCAAGAACAAAATAAGTGAGGGTGATTCTTATCACTGCCAGGGTTTACACATGTGCAACTGCCATCTAACAAGAAGGGGGGAAAAATATGAACACACAACATTGTAGCATTAAATATCCTTGGTAACATACGTTGAATTTATATGTGTTAAAGGAACAACTGGGCTTGAAGTTCTAGATATATGTATATTGTATTTACCGCAAAACGTGTTCGTCGAGCCAAAATGTGCTTATGTTTATGCTTGCGAACATTGACTTGTCGGAAATCTTCATTCACAATTCAGCCCTCAAGTGGGAGACGCACACTGACTGAATTAAAGGAACCTTCGACAAATTAGGGCCAACCGAGTGCATGCGATCCTTGAAGGCAAATGATAAATTTTTTCCTCTTCCTTGTGCTAAAGGAATTTCTTCGAATTCTTTGCACAAAAAAAAACAGACTGAGTCCTGCGTGTACATATAGTTTCAACCAGGAGTACAAAATTAATTTACTGTAATTTTTTTTTTCGCTTCGTTTCATTTTTTTGTTTTTACTTACTGTGTGAGGATTAAGGTGGAGAAGAGGAAAATTAAAGCAGGAAAAACAATAATAAAGGAGCAGCTCTACAGTCAGAGAGTATGAAACCCAAAATGCGGAAGTTCAAAGCAAACGGAAGGGCAAAACAAAAACAGTAAAAAGTTTCCAAGGATAAAATTAGGGTCACTGGGTGTGTTTTCTGGTGTGGAATTTTGAATTAAAGCCACACGAAAGGTATAAGAATATGTACATACTTATACATAAGCACACTATATGGGACTGTTGGTGTCGCGAATGGAATTTGGGGGTCCTTGACGATGTAGATACATAAATAAAGCCAGTTCCTAGCTATAGGCATAGTTTTCTTCTCTATATAGGTACCTAGGCACTCTTTTGTTCTTTCATTGAAGTGTCGTAGGTATGGCGGCGGCGAGCCTTTAATAATTTAAATTTTCGTCTTTGTTTGGCTCTAGTTTGTCTTTTGTTAACATTGTTTCCTTTTTTTTCAATGTTTGCTTTTGAGTTATTTTTGTACATTTATCACACGCAATCTCAACGCCCTTTGGGTTGATATACCACATGTGATTGCATTATATATTACCCTGATACCTACTCCAACGAGTAGGAGGAATTTGGTTTTTAGGGAATGTCAGGAAGAAAACTAGAAGTAAAGTTGGCAAAGAAAATTACAATTTCTTGATAGGGTAAAACCTGCTGTTCACTATCCCACATTAAAGTGTACCTACCATCAAAAATCTGCGCAAGAAGTAAACTTTTAACCTAATCTAGTTGCCAAACTTAAGACTTATATATTCACGCCTGAATTTTTGGTATCGAATTTGGTATAAAAAAATTATTATTTAGAGGAAAAGAAAAATGCCAGAGCTTTTGATCATGTTTTTAACTTACTCTACTCTACTCTGTATCATTAACGCCTCCATGCGAATTTTATACGTTCCAAGGCAATGGAAAGTGGCCGAGGTCATAATGGTTCCGAAACCAGGGAAATGTCCGAACGACAAAAAGTCATATAAACCTATTTCGCTACTGGCGATAATATCTAAAGTATTCGAGAAACTGTTGCTTGAAAGGTTGCAACCAATCATTGAATAAAGACGATTGATTCCGGATCAACAATTCGGATTTAGGAAAAAGCATTCAACAATCGACCAGGTCTATCGAATAACAAACGAAATCGAAAAAGCTCTGGAAGCGAAAAACATATGTACTAGCGCTTTTCTCGACGTATCGCAAGCCTTCGACAAGGTATGGCATGAAGGCCTGAAGTACAAGTTAGGGCTTAGAATCTTAGAGTCTTACACTGAAGATAGAATCCTTCGCGTAAGGTACGAATATGAGTACTCGGGATTCAAAGAGATAAATGCCAATGTCCCGCAAGGAAGCGTTCTCGCCCCAATATTATTTTTGCTTTATACTAAAAACATACCCCACGATATGTGGGAACAATTTTAACTTGTTCGCTGACGACACTGCTATTCCCGCTATTGATACGACAGTTGATTATCAACAGGGAAACTTCAGCGCACTTTAGACAAAATATGCGACTGGACGAAGAGCTGGCGAGTCGTCCTTAACGAGACTAAGTTAACGCATGTGAACTTTACTTAAAAGATAAACAACAAACCTTTGCTCATTAATTCGGTACTAGTCCCGTACTCAAATGAAGCGAAATATCTTGGAACGCAAAACTTAAATGGAAGCCGCACGTTAAAAAGAAACGCGACGAGCTCGAAATCAGGTTAAGAGAAATGAATTGGCTTATAACAAACTGCTTTTGTATAAGCAAGTGCTAAAACTATCTTGGACGTACGGTATATAACTCTGGGGTTGTACTAAACCGAGAAATATATCTATTTCAGAAACTTTTC
The DNA here is from genome assembly GCA_947623515.1 of Neoascia interrupta. NCBI lineage: Eukaryota > Metazoa > Arthropoda > Insecta > Diptera > Syrphidae > Neoascia > Neoascia interrupta. Next base: position 33,689,653 of record OX392464.1, on the reverse strand, counting down.
AAAATAAGACACTCAGAGCAATCGTTAATGCTCCATGATACATAAGAAATAGCGATCTACACCGAGATCTTGGAATCGCAACCGTGACTGACGAGGTAACAAACTTTGCTCGCAAGCTTAGTATACTCGACTTCGCGGACAAACAATGAAATTATTCGAACTTCGGATCAGACAAATCTTACGCGCCGACTACAACGAACGAGTTGGATCTAGCAGCATAAATTGACGGTACTGCAGGTGCCTTCGTTGGAAGGCAGCCTCCCACACGCGATAACTACAGAAGCTTGAACTACTTGTTAAGGAAACTTAGTCGTAGTCTGACGGAAAATGGGAGGTTTTTTAGTGAGTAAGAATCTCACACTACTATAAGCACACGTCAACGAAAAAAAATGATTTTAATTTGAAACTTTTATTTCAAGGCCCGAAAGAGAGGATATTATTTGAAAAAATGGAGCAATAATTCCGTCTAATCAAATACATATCTACTTTTATTCATGATTGTTTGCTTGGACCAGTATTAATTTTGCATAGTATTTTTAAAGGGATTTCCGGTTATTATTTTTAAACTGCGAAAAAATAGAGATTTTCGATTCCATTTTTTCTGACGCTTCGTCGATTATTTGTGAAATTCTCCAGGAATATTGTTAATTAATTGATTTAGAATGGCAGCTCAATATTTAAAATCCTACGAGCTGTAATTTTAGCTGAATAAATTAACAATAACTCTGACAAATTCGACGAATAATTGAAGAAACGTCGGGCAAAAAAACAAAAAATATAGGAGGTAGTTTGTCATATTTGCACTTAGAAATCAATGACGAGAAATCCCGTTAAAAAAAAAAGTTTCTACTTATTAGTTATATAATCAAAAATAGTTAAGTTTCTGTGAGTATCAAGTATCATATAGGTACCCACATACTTTTTATCAAGCATCACAAAAACAGATCCATTTCAAGCATCGCCAAAAAATGTGCCACTTGCGTGAGAAGAACCTGGAATGTCGCTGTGTCGCTCTTTTCACATGTAGAAAATTTTAAAGGTTTCGATCAAACCATACACGCTTAAGACGATGGCTGCCCTTGAAAAACTTTAAAAACATGATTTAACTCAGTGTCATGTATCTTAGAATGCGAAATAAACTTTTTTTTTAAGTTTAGTATGACGAGACTTTATTTTTTTTGTATGATTGACTCGCGATCAAGGGGCTATAACTACCCTTAAGATGCGTAGCACATCAAGCGTAGGGAAGATTTTTAGGATAGATAGAAAACATAGAAAGAAAGAAGAGAAAAGTAATTCTCCATCTAGCACGCAAAGGCTGATGAGCCACTACGGAATATGATAACTCTGCACCGAAACACCAAAGTTTACCCCCGCAAATGTTATGCCTTTACGGAGAAAAGCAATAATATAACTAGCAGAGTATTTCTTAAAATTATCTGGCATGCATCTAATTGTTGTCCATTCTATTTGCATACTGGAAGAGATGGAGACGCTGACAATTATAAACTGAGACCAAGGTTGGGACATACTCTACAAATATACTGTAAATGCATCACGCTACAGATAACGTATCATTGACGGCGACTTTTAAAATGTTTTTTTGTTTCATAACTTTATTAAAAAACTCAAGCAAATTGTTTTTATCTCATAACCTCATAACTTTGTTATATAACTCGAGCAATATTCTTTAAAAAAGTTAATGTCAATCTGGTAGACGGCCATAAGCCAAACAATCGACTTTTGTTCATACTGCTTTGTTTTATACACATACTTACTTACTTACTTACTTATACTTACTTACTTACTTACTTAAGGTGGCGCTACAGTCCGGGGTGAACCTGGGCCTCAGCCAACAAACTTCGCAAGCCAGCTCTGTCTCTAGCTAGCCGTCTCCAGTTTCGCACGCGAAGTTGGCCGAGGTCCCCTTCCACTAGCGTGCGCCACCTGAGTCTCGGTGCTCCTCTACCGCGCCGTCCCTGCGGTGTGGGTTCGAAGATTTTCCGGGCTTGGGCGTTGGTGTCCATCCGCTCTAGATGACCCAGCCATCGTAGACGTTGTGTTTCACGTGTTAAGGCGCCCAATTGGGGACCAGCAACCCCAGAAGGCTAAAAAAAAAAAATTCGGTAAAAAAAATCCTATGCTGCTCGCGAAAGGCGGGAAAATGTGGCTTTGCAGAAATTTGGCAGGATCTATTTAACTGGCATCTTGTCAAATTCTATTAGTTGCTTATAAAAGCTGCGGAAAGCTATGAGTTCGCAAAGTTCTATTATACAAAACCCAATTCAAATGTTTCACATCCACACAGTTACCTGCAGGAAACCAATTTTTAGCGGTCCGTCCATAAATCGAAAAGCGTACTTCTTGTTCCTACAACTACGTTGTAAAGGTCTGATCGCAGTACAAAGGAAAAATTTGATGTGCTTTAACACTGGTGCTTTAACTAGAAGAATTAAATAAGAAAGTAAAAAATTTATTTCTGCATCCACTTAACAGTTTAATTACAGTTATTTAATGTGAAAATGGTTGACATGATTTTTGGAACTTATTTCCAAATATTTTATGGACAGTTGTTGTCTAAAATGTGGGTGCCGTGGCGAAACTTTTGTACTGTCCAAAAATAAAACTTAGGTCAAATAAATGTTGAGTTTTCAGAGACATATTAGTTTTTGAGAATTTAGAAAAATTAATTATTTTTGAGAAGTTTTGAAGGTTTCGTGGGCGCCGCCATGGGGAGTATATAAGACCACTCTGTACAGGGTCCCGGGTGCGAGTCCCGAACGGGGCTCCGATCATTTGTCATTAAAGACCTTTCAATTCACCGTTTGGACTTAGCAAAATATTGTAGGTCCTTTTCATGTATGTTAAAACACCTGTAAAGCACACAGCTTGCCTGATTGTAAGGAGCCAGGCGATGGCTCTTCTGAGCTGCAAATGCCACATAGTTTTAAGTAACAAAGAGTTAAAAATTATGCCCTTTTTAAAGCGCTTAAGGCGATGACTTTTGAGCCCCTTTCCCACAAAGCTATGACTGAACTCACTCATAAAACAACTTAAGCTTAAACAGGGCTTTAAATTATATTTTTCTGAGAATGCTCTGTTCCATTTCTAACAAACTTTGAAAAAACAGATGCAAAAATGCTGGAAAAAACAAGTGAACAAATCAAAAAAATTAGACACACTTATCAGGAACTATCCGAAATATTAAGGAAAACTGTATGGAAATTCGCTGATTCTAAAAGTTCCGAGATTGAACCGAAACACAAAACCACGTTACGAAAACACGTAACGACAACTTTGTTCAAAATAGGTCAAGCAAACAGGTCAAAAAAAAATAAAATTGTCGTTTTCAACAGTGGAGATTTACGTACGTTACAATTTCTAGTGTAAGTGTTTAGTAAAAACCGGCTCTCTGTTGAGTTAACATAACTTTTTTTCTCAATACTGAAGGATAACGAATGAAATCCAGCAAACCAACATTTCACTGGCAGAAATGTGTATAAGGAAATGATTGAGTCCAACATCTGCCCCCTGTAATTTCAATGAACTAATAATTTTCAAGTTTTAATTATTGTATTTAATACAAACTGATTCTAGCTAATCGCAGAAAAGTAAATAAATGACCAACCATAATTCACCTCATTAATTCGAGTGCTCCCACAGATTTATTAAATTTTAATGAACCCCAACAATTTGCAATAATGTAAAAGTCTATCTATCTGCATCTAAGCCAAAAAAAGAGTATTTGCTAATGGAAAAAAAAGTAGGAAGATAATCGGCTTAAAAGCAATGAACACAGTACCTATAATTCGTGCGTTTTCCAAAAATAACGCAATTTACAAACTCATTTGGAATTTATCGAAATTCATAATCATGCGTTTGGTTGTGGCTGTAGGTGCGCGCTACAATTTAACCCTCCTCGAACTCATCCATGACCAAGCGAATCGCCAGCTATTCACATACCTATCACACTGGTCGCAAGAGAAATGCATTGGGCCAGGAGTGGGTACTTTACCTACACATTTTCAAATTACCCACTTGCTGCAACAATACACTCAAAGGCCATAATTTTCCAATTAAGCGAAAATGAGCGATTTATTTGCCATGAAATCAGTGAGAATCACCGATAAAAATCTCTTCAATTCTCTCAGCTGTGTGCGTGTGTGTACCTTCGGTGCCACTGATGGGCGCCCGCTCAAACCCTGATGTTGAACCGGGCCCCAAACGAATATGAATTGGGTGTCCGTGTCCGTCGTGCATGCACATTTTTGCGCTGCTATTCGTTTGGTGAGCTGGCTGTAGTGGAGTACTGGCTGGTGGTGTTGCCGCGCTGAATTATTTATGCTGGCGATCATTGGGGCTCACAAATAATACCCACGGGTGCCACTGCCAGCCGGCATGGTTCGATATAGACCCGGCATGCACTGCACACACAACACCTGGGAGCTTTTCATGAATTTTCCATCACATATTCGCAAAAAAAAAACAAGTGAACTGAAACTGTAGCAGAAGTCAGTTGGGGTACGAGGAAATTGGAAGGGAACGCAACGGTTTTAACGACAGATAAACACACAGACAAACTGACTATCCGACGAAGCATAAATTTATGCAAAAATCCATTCAGTTCGTTTGAGTATATTTATATAGGTATGCACTTGACTGGAAGGTTTTTTTCGATTTTGACTCTGGGGGCGTTTGCAGACAAAGTGGAGGTTAATCGTACACATATACAAAACTCCAACCCTTGTACTTTTTTAATACAGTTTCCCACATAAATTCACACTCGGCATGAGGAGAAGGCACCTACTACAATTGTAGGTGTCCAGTGTGTTTCCATTGTTTCAACATAGTGGGTGGACAGTGCAAACTTCCACCCGTTGTTGGTGGTCAAATTCGCCGCGCAGACGGGTCTCCGTCTAGAGACCATGACGGTGACCACAGAGGTGGCAAAGGGTTCCGTAAAATTTGCATGAAGAATTGTTCGGCATGCAACTCGAATATTTGATCAACGATACTTTTCTTGCTTGTGTGTACCTACCTAGTTTATAGGTTTAGTTATTTTCTTTTTTTAGTCCTACTTGTTGTTGCTGCACCGCACCATGTGTGCAGCTAGTAAAACAAGCAAATAACTCGCCTTTGCATTGTGTTCGTTCAGTTGTGCAAAGTGCGCGCATATCGTGCCATTATGCTACTTAAAGGTGACTAAACGAGAATTTCCTCTTTAAATTAATAATGCAGTGGCGGCATAGTGATAGTGTTGACTGGCAATTTGGGAAAAGTGTGGGATTAGGGATTTATATATGGCTTCATTTTGTTTTCTTGGGTGTAGAAATTAAGAATAAGGAGGTTTGTTTTCATTTGGATCACTCTGACTTATAGATATGCGAGAGTTTATGTAATAGAAGAGTGGACATCACACTCACACTTATGAAATCTTCACATTCGAAGTCCAAGTGAACAGGTTCTTTCTTTTCGCTTGTGTCAATAAATTTTTTAAAAGGCAATACTAAGAATAATAATAATTGTATACCCATGTACAACTCCCTTTGTGCGCTTAAACACTCTGTGATCAATCTTATTATGGAGGTCATATATTTTTGTGGAGAGTTCGGGATTTACTGAAATGATCACGCAAAATATTTGGGCTCTTGAAAGTTAAACGCTAAAAATATTTAAATAGCTCTTATTAGACCCTTATAATGTTCTTAATACTCTTCGAGCATAAAATCTTAGCACGAGATTCAAAAAGATCTTGTAACACTCTTGTTAAGAGAGTATTACTCCTGTAGCGCTTAACTCTTATTACAAGAGTAAAATAAGCTCGTATAAGACACTTGTTATAAGACACTAGTTTAAATTTTGTAATAAGAGCCTAATAAGTCTTTTAAGACATCTTAAATTTTTCGGCCATTGCCTGTTAAAATAAATCCAAACACTTTGGATTGAATGAGTTTTCAAACACGAGCTTTCGTTAGGCAGATAAAATATTGTACACACAAAAACCATCTCGAACACACGAATAACAACAATTAGACTTTTACTCCTCAATTTTTAACTTCAGTTTGAAGAACTTCAGTTTGAATATGTCAGCCTTCGAAGCTAACTTAAACAGGTTTTCCGCGAGCAATTTTGTCGTTTAATTCGAATTGTTTTTTTTTTCGTAAAAGACGAGTGAAATTGGCTTTCTCTGTTTACACAATTACCCTTGTATTAGATGCTGCCACTCAAAGCCTACTAAGCTTCTAAGCCTATTTGTGATGGCACTTTAGATCGCTGAGTATGGATTCAAAACGGATAATACGCTGGTTTAACGTGATGCAACAGCGGATTAGCTCCTTTCTACCAACTCCTGGTAAGTTTCCTGCCAGAAGGGCAATAAAATTCCTTTTCACTTTCCTTTTCACATCCACGAGCTCTGACAGGCACTCTGAGAGTACCGTTTTTATAATAGAGCCTTGGCTTCCTACTTATAAGAAGCGTCATTTTCGGGGATGCCAAAAATGGTTATTCATTTAAACTTTCATTAACATACCGATAAAAGGCTTTGAGGTTCTATCATTCTTCATGCCGTGCCATGCCAGCAGGTGCTAGTTTATTCAATTGCATGAACGACGCTAGAAAAGTCTAGAACTAGATCATCAGAATCGTTATAAAAACTCCATTCTGTAAAAGAAACCCCATAATTTTATGCTGCTTAGGTCAGAATTCAATCAGTATGACATCAAAACCGATCCGCTCTAGCTACTTCTACTTGTGCTACGAGAACTATAACTTCTACTCCTACGACAACTACTACTCCTATTACTTTTTTTTTAAATTCTTCTCTCAAGAAAGGCGAACCTATAACACTCAAGCAAGGCCCCGAGATGTGAGGAGATATTTATTTACTTTATTTTTAAAAGTTTGGAGCTTATATGAGTTAGGAAATAGGTATTCAGGTAGTGAATTTCAAAGAATGCTTTTTCTATTGAACAATGGAACAAGGTCTACTTCTACTACTTCTTCTACTACTACTACTAGTTCTACTACTACTAGTACTGCTACTACTAGTACTAACTTTTGTTTAAAGCAGTACTCGCGATAGCTGAAGATCAGGATCATGCCCAATAACGCAGGATCGTGTCTGCTAGTGAGCCCAAAATGGTTCTATCTTTTGACATTTCGTCAACTCCAGTCTATAGGAATAATATTTTTACCTACTTACTTTAAATCGCGCTAAAGTCGCACTTAAATTGCCCCAAGTGAACCTGGGCCACAACCAACAAGTTTCACCGCCTTTGACAGGATCCATGTTTCTGAACCGTCGCGTAAGGCAAAACAAGGATGATAAGGGGCTTTTAAATGGACACTTAAGTTAGGTACTCGAGAAAAGTCCTTGCTGCTCAACTCCATTTAGAAAACAGGCAAAGAAGCAATGTTAAAAAACTACCCAGGGTGCTTTTTATACATTTATGGAACAGTTCAACGTTTTGTGTACCTACCCCCAGCTAACAAACCGTTATGCAAAATTAAATCTCTGACGGCAGCAATTAGTGCTATGCCATCAAATTCCTTCATTTAAATCTTAGCGGATCTAGGCAAGCTTATATACAAAAATGCTTGACGAAGATCTTTTCTTTTATTTTACTGCCAGTTGATCTGCAACGTAAACAACAGTGTCAGACACCATGAAACTGTCTAATTGTTGTTACGGGTGACGAAGTGAATCATTTTCCGCGAGGGGCCATTAATAATGACTTATTGCGCCAGTGTTTTCGCCAATATGACCAAAATAAAAATTGTTCTGCCTGTGTCAATTAAAATAAAACCCGCATACGACGAATATTCAATTAAAACTAAATATATCGGCGAACATGAATTTTCTTCCAATTAACCGCCATGGAAAATAGCTACATTTCCACACATCTATTTCGGAGTGAATCTAAGATAATCTTCAAAAGTTAACCACCCTGTGTTATACTGAAAGGCGGCATACCCTACGTGTCGGTCGCGTCAGCCGAAAATAGCAACAAATTGAAAAAAAAAAAAAAAAGTTCGACTAAATCGTCCCCCAAAGGATTGTGCAGTGAGAGTTCATAATTCACTCGGAAAATTTAATTCAATTACGAAAATAAATCTACATTGGTGATTCGGATTCGCTGCAATAGAACGGCATGCCCAGACGATGCACATTTTCTGTTGTTCCCGACTGTAACGAATTTTATTTAGAATCTTCTCCTGGCAATGCATAGTTTTCTTAATTCGAGAGCTTCCTGCTCTCGAAAGCATCGGTATGGGTATCTGTATAGAAGAACTGTATAAAGACCCCGCCCTCGTGTATGTGCTGGTAGCTGATGTCAAAAAATTATTTTAATTAAAAACTTTGGGGCCATATCATCATGGCCGCCGCCGCCACTGCTGCCACAATGTTATTTATGTTCACGACGATATACAAGTGTATTTGGCTTGATTTATCACCATGTAGTTGGTGATATATGTGTGTGATTTTTTTCTCTTCTTTTTGATTTCTTTATTTTGTTTCTCAGTTTCTTTCTTAACACAAAAGATTTAATTAGTTTTGAATAAATTTTAAACAGATGAACAAAACACGAAAATACAACAATGCAAGAGTTGTTCGATTTTTCGCTCAAATTTGTTTGAAAGTTCGGAGTTCAAGTTGATAGTATTTCGTTAAACTATCTATGAAGATAGAATGAATATGCATGTCGTGTGCCTTTGACTGTGAATAGGTATAGAAACAACTGCTTACATGAAATGTCAGCGCAGTGGTGCTAGGAGGACGAAGTAACTTATCGATTTAACTATTAATCATTGTCTTAAGGGCACACTCTGGCATATCACAGTCACTGCACATTCAGCAACAACGACAAGGGAAGAAGTGCAACACGCAGGGAATAGGTGATTGAACTTGTGGAGTGGAGTATGTAAGAATGTATTGGTTGGTGTATGGGGATATATTTATTTATACACTACCTAAATTGTTCTTTGGTGCAGTGAAAATTGGAATGGACTGAATTATTTGGGAATATTGAAAATAGAGCTGGTTTGATAAAGTTTTTTTTTTTTCTAAAAATAGTCCGACGCAAGGATTAACGAGTTAATTTGGTAAAATTTATAAAAAGACATACATTAAGGTGTGTCTGTTTCACAGTAACAATTTAAAAAAAAAATAATTTTTGATAGGGTTTTAATATATTTTGCGGACTTTCATAACAAGCGTCAGACCTATTTGCTTAGCACTTCCTAATTTAGCCAGCTTATGAAGCATCCGGGGTTTTCCTAGCCGCAATGCGTGGTTGTTCAAGATGGGCAAGAGTATCAGTTTTATGTGTTTGACGACCGTTTTTCGTTATGCATTAAACGGTCTTGGATCTCGTATGGATAATTATGTTGAAAAACTTATTCAACGAGAAATGCTTCATAGCTAAATATGATTTTCCGACAAAAATTTAATTTTAAACAGATTCAAATCTTAACAATTCTAATTTGAAGAACTCATCATTTATAATTGATGTGTGATGTATGCTGATTTGGCAAAAGAGACTGAATAAATGACAGCCACTTTGACACATAAAACGCCAACAGTATGGCCGCTATCAACTGTTAAATTTCATAATTTCCTATTGGAGGACGTTTTTCAGAATCATGACAAGCAACATTTCTTAAATATTTGTCACCTCAAATAAAACAAAGGCTTTTTTGATTTGTTTAGGGAAGCTAGGTTTTTAGTGACGACATAGCGAAAAATTTATAAAATGTGGTTAATTACGTCGCTGTAAAAAATGTTCGACCAAGGCCCATTTCAGACATACCCGGCAGTCGGATAACCGGCACCGGCTACCCTGTTGTTCGGCATGCGTTCTTATGGGCTCGTTTACACTTGCAAACCGAAACCGTCGGCCGGTTGTCCATACTAATGACCGGGCGGCCGGTACCGGTTAGCCTGCTGCCGGTTATTTGTGAAATGGGCCTAAGAAGTGAATTCGTAAAAAACAGTTGAAAACCTCATGCAACAGAAAAAAGTGTGATGTTGTTGACTTTCCTAGTGGAAACAAAGTTGGTACCTGTTTAAGTAGTAGCTGATAACTACATAAACAAATAAATAGAGTAGCGCAACAGCTCGAGTTGAACCAGGGTCATCTTCACATACAAGGGGACCCACAATTTTTTACCGAATCTGAACGGATACGGCATAAGAAAAATGATACTTTTGGAAGGATTGGCGGACCCTCGCGATGGTTTGGACGGTGAACTAGAACGAGCCTTTTTTTCATGTGACGATGGCAGGATTCGAACCCAGACCTCCGGCGTAGTAAAGGGAACACACACACACACACTAACCACTACACGCCACGGCACCTCATCTAATAACAACTGAAGTCTTAAATAGCACATCTACGCCTAAGGTATGACATTTGTCAAATGACAGTCCAAATTGTCCAGGACTAAAATTGTTACACTTTAAATGGAAAATGCTTATATAACGACCAAGCTAAATTAAAGCTAGACCACCCAAAATTAAAGCTAGAAATGATTGCTTTATGAAACGAATTCGCTCTGTCCCTTCAAAAATCCAATTTTGCATTCATCAAAGCCCATTCCCACTCCAGTTTGGTCCCCAAACACATCTTGCCAATCAAGCATTCCAATCATCATCCATCTAACCGCGCCGTTTTCTCTGAGTGACCATTCATGTTGTCGTGTCCGGACTGGGTCTCAGGGTGACTCCTCTGTGCTTAGTACCTACTCACACACGTAGGTACATAAAGAAAAAAACTAATTTCCCTTATTAAAAAATCATGCTAAAGGAAGAAGATCAACGTGATTGCATGAACGTATAAAACCGGTTGAGCTGCTTTTTGCAGCCATAGACTATAGGTACACACAGAAATTTGAGGCCTTTGGGGTCGCTGAACAAGGGTAAAAAAGGTATTCTTCATATCACCCTCTATGGTGGTGACGCGCCTACTGTATTAGCATACATATAAATTCACAATTAATATCGTACTAAAGCGAACTTTGCTACCCTGTCACAGCTACTACATGCAGTGCACAAGCTTTTGCAGTGGCACGGGCAAGTAGCAGGATTCTGTTCTTGTTTCCCGCTGCCGATGCCAAGGTCATTCAAAATTCACCCCTTGGTAGATGACACCCCATTTATTATATCCGAGAGCGCAGCAGAGCCGTATATACTGTCCTCCTCATTGTCTACGAAGAGGCCTTTGCATACGGATACACCCTCCAGAGTTAACATATGCGGCTTTCTCAAATCATGGCGCGGAAGGAGTTGAATCTAATTTGAGCTTCTATTTTGCAGGAATGGGGGCTCAATGCTTTCTGTTTGCGTATGTATTCGTATAGGTATAGGTATGTCCTTTTTCCCATTCATATGGTAAATTGCCTACCATACTCTCAGATTCATTGTTTGCCCGTAAGTAGGTAAATTCACTCGACACTTCGTAGTGATTCTAATTTGGAAACACGATGTTTGGAGGAGGGAATAGCATTTGTGTTGCCTGCATGGCATTTTGTATCTTTCTGAGTAGGAAAGTTAATACAGGAGGGCGGCGAAGAGGTAGTAATTTTTTCACCGTGAAAAAAAAGGAACTCACATGTGTGCACGATAGATACTCTGGTATAAATGAAGGGATTTTTTTTCCTTTTGGCTTTGGTCTATTTTTTTAGTGTGTGTTCAAATGTAAGGCTGTCTCCAGAAATGATTAATTACCCTTCCAGAGAGCCATGTTGCTTCTGCTTTGAAATAGGGGTTGTTCTCGTTACTGCTCTTTCTCTCACTCTTGTACGGTGTTGAGCATTTATAATGGCTGTTTCCGTAAATCGCATGCACTGCACACTGCTGTACACAGCTGTATGCATGTGGTTGTGGATAGTTTATAAATTAAATAAGTGCCACGTCCGTCGGCATACGTAATCATATCTCACAGAAATTTCTTATTTTTCGGAGAATGAAAAATGAACTTCACCCTTAAGCCAACCTACCTACATAGTTGCAGAGACTGGGTGTTAAATGAATGAGTGCGATTGTTGGAAGGGTGACATGGCATAACTTTGGAGTTTAGACATCTCTAAGTGGAAGAGGAAGTATATTTGACAAATTTTATGCACTCAATCATTTATCATTTCGTTTTACCTTACAGTTGAATCGGGTTTTGGTGGAAAAGTAGGTAAATTTAAAAAGATTTTTAGGTGCTGGGTTTATCCCGACCTTAAAAAATGTTGCGTGTTCTTTAAACAAGTTCAAATTAGGGCGACGGTTTTTCTGCAAAAGTACAATTTTTACTGTTTTTTCGTTCATATTTATTAAGTATTTCGATTTCGGAAAAATTTAGGGTTATTTTTAACTCTATCATACAAACTTGGGAGTGGTCCAAAACTTTTTATGAACCAATTGTAGGATTGTATGTTTTCTTTTGGAGAAAAACGTTGAACAGAATACGTTTCGATAACTCCTCTTTAATTAAAGAGCTAACCAAACGTATCGTTGCTTATATTGAGGATCGGTCCCTATTGCAAATTAAATTCAATATTGAAAAGTGAAAAATTACAACAATTTACAATTCTACAACATTATAATAATGGCTAAACCTAAGATCAATTTACACGCTGCCAGGCGAAGATCGTCAGGAACCGTCTGACATTAAGTGACAACTCTTCCTAGGTACACCTACAGTTTTCCATAAAAGAAAAAAGCATTTGAAACATATATAAAAGCAAACCAGCAGTAACAAAACACACAAATGTGGCTACCAATACTGCAAACTACTGACTGCAAACTTAAGAAACAAGGAAGACAACGACGAAAGCATTTTATGAAAAATTATAATACTGCTGCAGTTTTTGGGTCTTTGATCAATTTCTCTCCCTTCGAAACTCAAGTCGGAATAGAGAATAGAATTTCTAGAATAGAATTTTCCATGTAAATTTAAACATTGTCGTCGTTAAATTTTTACTGTTAAGCTTTTGTTATGTTTTGTGCTGACTTTTGCAGACTTTTCCGAACGAAAGAAAAAAAATATGAAAATTTCAAGCAACGGAGACAGTTTATGCTGCCGCTGAAAGGTGGAATCGGGTTTCTCAGTTCGTGACGTGCCGATAACATTAAGTGCCTCAAATGGTTCCCCTGCCATTGGTTCGACATCGCTGCCCTAGCTCAATTTAAGGCATGAAAATATGTGATATATATATACAGACAGACCGGCTCAAAGTCCGCTTTAGATCATATATAAGGTCTTGGGGGTCTACTATTAGGTTTTCGCCTTTCTAAAAACTATAAGTAGGTAACTTATACGCCACCTAAGTCTAGGTTCTATTCTTTTAATAGAAGGACGGTACAATTGGCGGGGTTAATAAATAAATAAATAAAGTAGCGCAACAGTTTGAGGTGCACCAGGGCCAAGTTATCAACCGCATGTTTGCTGTGTGTGTTACAATCTTTACATACAAGGGGACCTACAATATTTTGCCAAATGCGAACGGCACTCTGAAAAGTTTTTCGAGACAAATTATTCTCTTGGAGGGCTTTTCAGACCCTTGCGGAGATGGGGACAGTGAAAATGAAGGCTTTTTTAGGTTTCAGATGTACGACCTTCCGCCTTGAAAGTACAAACACTGTCGAGTACGCAACGGCATCTCACTCGCGGGGCGGATTCAAAAATTTTTTCAGCTCGGGGCGTTCACGTTCATCCATTGTATTCTCATTCTTCTGGCTAGGTCAGGTCGTTGTAGTAAGTACGGAGTTATATCTCCTTCTCCACAGGAGGGACCATAAATTGCCCGAGGGATTTTCCTCTAGAAGCCATTGACAAAGGTCTATATATATTTGTACACCGTGCAAAGCAGGAGAAGGACTTTGATGGTACTTGAGATATGCCCTTGCTACTCACTAGCCATTTTAGACCGAAAATCAGTGATTGGCAAGAGTCAGCCCTCGTTTGCTTTCAGCACTGGTCTAAGTTTATAGCGAACAGAACCGAGGTAGACAGAGTCCCTAAGCTTAAAGTTATAGCTGTCTTTGGTGATGTTTTGTCCAAGACGTCGATGTTGCGTGTCTCATATTGACCACAGCATACTACCTATACCTGGTTTTGCCTTCGTTGTCTGCTAAGCCCATATTTGCCGCGCTTACATCCCAATACTCACGAAGACTTCATGACATCACGCTGTGTTCTTCCGATTATGTGAATATCATCCGCACATGCAAGTTTGAAAGATTGTGCTTCTGTTGTTGGCGAGGGAGTTCTGAACTGACCCTTTTGATAGATTATATCAGCTGACCCTTTTGATAGATTGTATCAAAAGGGTCAGTAGACTCTTTAAAGATTCAGTACAATGGACCAGTCTATGCTTCTGAGTGCTCCATCGGATAGTAGCTAGCAATATTCGACAAATAAAAAGAGTTCTTTATTTATCTTGGCGGGACAGTGTAAGCTTTTCATTTTTCAAGCCAACTGCCATGCTCCCACACAAACCAGCAGATTTTAAAAGTTCAGTATTTGCGTTTGCGTAGACATCACCTGCTGCCTTGTTGGACTTAAGCTGATCCTGATATACACGATAAACAGCTTCGTCCTAGCCCTTATTTATATAGTCCTCAGCAGCAACTGCAATTCTGCTACGATCATCCCTTGTCCTTACATACTTCAGTTCCAACTTCATATCCTTGGCGGGACCTTCAAACCTTGGCAAAACTACCGAGCCTCAATCCCTTTGCAGCAGATTTCTGTCTCTTTAGCCGTGCTCTTTTGGTACTCTTTCTTTTTCTTGGGAGAAGAAATTGTTCCTCTCTTCTTTCAAGCAGCTCTAGTTTTCTGGTCAGAACCGCTGTATATGCTTCCTATTTAGCTGCATATGCTTGCCGGCATTCATCGTCAAATTAGCGGTTTTTCTCTGGTGGCTGTGTGAAACCAAACATATCGGGCGGCATCTATAATAACATTTTGTCAATGTTACCACTGCATAGAAATTCATAGAAATTTTTGAGAGACTCGGCTGGAGAAGGACCTGAAGATCCTTCATGATTTTAGCCTCCCGACGTCAAAATTCCTAACATAGTATTTGAATTTATTGGTATTATTTCGTATATCCTAAGTTGTACCTTGGCTAAACGAGGTAACTAGTGATTGGAGACAATGTTGGTTCTCGACTCTGGTTCGGACGTCTATATGAATTGGAAGAGTGTCCAGCGTCAGTCGCAATATGGTTAAGCTGGGGCTTGGTTGATTTATTGGAGGATCTTCATGTAATTATGTGGATGTTTAATGTGTACTACAACGTGTAGTCTAATATCAATTATGTCTTTTTTAAAGTCCACTGCCACTAAATCACACAATCACACTTGTCAGTTGAAGGTAACCTGGCCTCACATATGACCGACGCAAACAGTTTTTGGGCTGATTGTTATGAGAGGCCTTCCACGAATGACAAATCCCATAACACATATGTAATCTCATATAAACTGTCAACGGGGACTGTTTTGTCGCTCGTGAAAATAGTGGTTAAAATTGTTATGGTGGTTGTTATAGTGGTTAAATTAAATTTTCGGCTAAATATATAAATAAACGATCCTCACAACTGATTACATCGCCGCATTGTATGATCGTGAAAAAAATTTTATTTCTTCAAGTGCATATTACCCTGCGAAATGCAAGTTAACAAAATTATGCTCACGTATACCGATGTTGTTAATAAGGAAGATTCATAGCCATTCAAACGTGCCGATTACTACAAAGCCGAACACATGATCGAAGCCTGGTTCCTTGTTGGAATGACTCAACTTTTAGATACGCAGAAGTACCTATTCCGCATTTATGACTGCATCTCAGTAGTGTGGTCGACTGCTACCTACTCTTGTTTTCTTTAAACACGTCGTGAAAGTAAAGAATTCGAAAAACAAAACAATTATACCCTCCACACCTTAGCGCCATGAAGAAAATTATCAATTCAAGTCTCGCATCATCCCTAACCAAGCCAACTTCGATTAAATTGACTTGCACACTGTACAGTAGAGGCTTGAACGCTCTATGCGCATGAAAATGCCACTGATGGTTTTGCAGATCCGTTTTTGGACTTGACTTTGCTAAAGAAACTCTATTAGAGGCAGTACCTATGGTCGAAATGTAGATATTATGCACCGTAAATAATAAACCAGTCAATAAGTTTTACATTAATATGACATGATGTCATTCTGTCAGATTCATTCTAGGACCACGTCAAGAATCTTAAGGAGCTCCCATGGTGTTAATATATTCGCTTACACGTTCTAGACTTTTCATCGTGCTGTGGGTGGCTTTAAGTGGTCTAGGAAAAGGTGTTTGCAATAATCACGGGATACGGTCGATTAATCATAAATGGCCAGGCCGTATCTGCACCATTACTTAATGGTACTGAGCACCATTGTGCTGACTTAATAACAACTTTTTGTATTGCACTTCATAATGAGTATTGGATATGAATACAATTTTTTTTTTTGGTTTTCTTTTATGTGGTGCAAATTGTTTACATCATCAACCAAGTAGTTGAATACTTTAAGGAGCTTCCAGGCTGACTTTTTTCACCAGTCAGCCTGGCATATTGACATTATTAATATCTGATGTGCACGTGTGTTGCTTGTTTTGCATGATGTGCCGCCGACTTACTTAGAATAGTTACCTGCATAGTATAAGTGTTATAAGCACATACCTTGGGCAGCCGTCATCAAGTTATGAATATCGATTAGTATCTGTCTTCCTTTTTTAATGCGCTAGCATTAAGCCGAAGCCGATTCATGGCTTTCAAAACTGCCGACTAACGCCATGCCGATTTTGCATTCACTTGTTGTAATAAAAAAATAAAAATGTGAGCATATAAAGCTGCGTGCATTTTTCATGACACTGCTTTAGTCTTTCGGCTCCTTTCGGCATACGCCTTATACTTTCCATCTTATTATGTTGAGTCGCCAAGTTCCTATGCTCATGCTGTTAGCGATTTCTCCCACATTCATTCTATTCCACCAGTATTTGATTTCTGCCGCATAAGTTTTACAAATACCTACCCCGTGCTACCTAACCATAATATGGATCCTAATCAGTTAGTCTAAAGATGTACAGGAACTCTTCAATGACAAAATGCTGACTTGCAGACGACGACGAACGACGGCTGACGGTATGGTGGTACACATACCGTCAGCCGTCGTGATTTTCGCGTGTACACCATATAAGTACAGAGGGCCTTAGAAATACAATTTTTGAACACGGGCTTACAGTACGCCTGCTTGAATATTTAGTGCTGGAAGGTCAGTAGATATGGTGTTTGCAGCTAGCATGACACATTTTTATAGGAAATTTGTTTACACTTATCCAAAGTGGTGGTATAACTTATACCGACTCCTCTCAAACTGCTCATTAGAATTTCTAGTCATGATTGGAGAGCTCAATTGGTAGAGATTGATTTCTGATAAGATGTTTTTGGAATATTTTGCGACGAAAGTAAACAAAAGCAGGTACACCCGACCTAGTGTCCTTGGTAAAATAAGCTCTTTCGATGGACCTTCGTATACATTCCTTAGAATTTGTGAATCACTTCAAGCTAATTTATTACTTTTTCTGTGGTGAATTTTTTAATATGGCAACTTTCATCAGCTTCAAACCGTTTTTACGAAGAAGATTTTCTATATTAAAAGACGTTTTTTTTTTTAAGGCGTCACGTGAATACTGAAACACAAAATCGATGACATAACACCCGACACAACGTCTTTTTTCACGTTCGTTGCTGTTGCAAAAAAATTTTTCAACAGTGGAGTCACTCGATTTGCTTTGAAAATCTTGTGCGGTAAACTCTTACGGATTATGACCAAAACGAGTGGACGAATAGAAGCACGTTTGAAACGTGATCTAATCGCAGATTTTATTTGATTTTAATTTTGTGGGTGTTGTTTATTGAATTATTCAATTATGTTATCACTGATTAAATGTTATGTGTTTGTCATAGCGTACCTGCAAATAATTGTATGTTGGTTTTCTTAGTACTATTTCATTTTCTACAAGAAAAGACAGTGATATTGCAGTTATCTACTTTGAATCTTAATTATTGTTTCTTAATGGAAAGATCTAATTTCGTTCCGAAGTATGAATACTTTTTTTTACGGGAGCGGGTCATTTTATAATTCCGCTTTTATAATTCCGCTTTATTTTATAATCTACTTTTCAAAATGCAACTTTTTGAAAAAAAAATTCTGTTTTCACAATTTGCGCACTATTTCTAGGAATCACACATGATTGATGTGTATTTCGCTTAACGGATTTCAGAAACTCTTCATTGGGTTGTGCTCCGACTGTTAACTTTTGAAAGAGTCAACAACTTAATCATCCCGCATGTGTATTTCCATGTTACATGTGATGTTGGTGCCGTGGTGCAGTTTGCAGTGGTTAGTGTGCCTCACTACTGTGCGTGAGGTCCCTGGTTCGTATCCCGATCGAGGCAATAATAGATTTTTCACGGTCCTATAACTGTACCATCTGAAAAATAGACAACTGGCATGGTAGTGAAAGGCTAGGCTAGGGCTCTTCTGAGCTGCGAGTGCCAATTGTTTTTTTTTGGATAAGCACATTTTAGGGCAATTTTTCATTTTTGGCGATTCGACCAATAATGGCAAAATGACCTTTGGACGGAGGGACAACGCGGTGATACCATATATCACCGCGTTGTCCCTCCGTCCATCCGCACTCCGCACTCGTAGTTAGTCAGAAGTCACTTGTGGTCAGTCGTTAAAAGATGAAATTTAGTGTGCTCAAATAATTCGCAGAAAAATTAAGGAAGGCATACAAGAGAAATTTTTTGAGTATGCACACATAACGGTTTAATTATATACCTAGTCTTATATTTGATTTAAAAATGATTGAAATGAGTTTTGGGGCCAAACGTGAAAAGTTTTGTTGGTAGGTATTTCTTAAATTAAAGTTGGCCGAATATTGAGCTTTTATAAAAATCCACATTTTTATGATAATTTTGAAAAGCTTTGAAAGTTAAGTAAGCTGAAAATATATGGCATTCTGCATAGCGTTTGGGACCAAACTTCTTAACCACTAATCACACAATGCCGATATTTGGCGTACTGTTAGGCTTTGCGAAAAATCGCTCAAAACGAAACCACTCAAAACCAAAAACCCGAATGATCCAATATTTTTGGGCAAAATTTCGCTATGAAAAAAAAAACCCTAAAAAATTGTGCAAAAAGACCCAAAATGCAATGAAAGATCGCTCAAAAAGTAAAGTAATGAAATAAAGCCAAGCAGGGGAGGCAACATGGCCACTGCATTACATGTTCAACTGTAAGATCCATGAAGTTTATGTCCGAACATTGAAATTTGTTGTAGAAGGGCAGCAAAATTATTATAAATTGTCAGATTAAAATAATGTATTTAAAATGTTAAAAAAATAATGAAAACCCCAATTTTGTACAAGACATTTCAAAAAACGCATTTTTTCACAATAACATACTTCGAAATTCAGTGCGCGCAGTATCTTAAAAAAAAATAAATCCAAAAGAAATTTGACGGTTTTCGAAAAATAATTGTGGCTATAAATTGTCGTTTATGTATTTCAAATCCAAAAAATTGTGAAAAGCCACGCAAAATAGTGTGCTTTCTCACCGAAATTGTAATTTTTATCAGTTCCAAAATATCACGGACATAGCCCATATTTTGAAATTTAAAGGGGAACTTTTGCTTTACTTCGAAATAAGAAACGGTTTCCGAGATGATGTTGAAAATATATAAGTTGATTAGCTGATATCTGTTTACCGTAACTGCTTAGTCACTGTAAATTCTAACTTCTAAGAATTAAAATTCAATGACCAAATTCTACCTAAGTTGAAAAAAAAAAATAAAACGATATATATTAAGTTATTAAGTAATGAAATCTATAAAAAAAACTATGTACAAAATACCTCCAAGCACTTTTGTGTTCAACCCAACAACAGTCAGCAGTTAAAAATTTGAATTTAATAATTCACTGAAAGCAACCGTAGTGCATTGATAATATTAAGCTAATCATGAAACCTTTCATATAAGTCCAAAAATTACTTTAAAATCTGAGCCTCTTGTACGTATAAAAAAAAATCTACACAATTTTATAGCAAATAGTGGTAAGCTTCACCAGTAACACTAGCCGATGGACCGCTCCCTGTAAGAGTTCATATTTGACTGTCTTTTTATATAACATGCAGCGGCTATTCAGAAAATATGAAAATATGAAATTTCAGTAGTGAAACACCTGGGGCTGGGGCAGAGACTAAATTGTTTCTTTTACAGTTTCAAAGGCCCCACATAAATAATTCCATGGCTTTTACAAGCAATTTGCTATTTGCCTGGTTTCAATGTTAATTTTTGGAACTTAAACATTTCTGTTGTACGGATTACGGATCTTTTAACATAATATCGATTCAATTCGAATTCTGAGCTTGACATCTTCAAACGAAGATTCGCTGATCCTTAAACTTCAAATTAAATTTCTGTTGAGGGTTCGTTAACGATCGCGTGAAATCGAGTCAAGGTTGTGTTTTGAGCAGAACGTGATGGTGCCCAACTGATGATCTAACCATCTAACCATCTGTAGTGAGACGCCTGGGGCAGAGACGAAATTGTTTCTTTTATATTCAGAAAATATACAAACTCTTTTCATTAGCGCCATACTGACAATTTATGTTGAATAGAGTATAACAGTTACGAATTTTCAACTTTATCTTTCCGCCCATAAGCTAAAAATGGATCTTCATCCGTCTGTGCGTCCACCAACACATGCTGTTACTTTTGTGGTGGTGAGTCCCAGAGAGGTGAAAGGTAGGTAGGTACACTAACCTACCTGTAAGCTCCGTTAAAAACGACAATGAATACACATGACCAGTTTAAATATACAATTTCTCGGGACAAACTTATATGAACAAATCTAGTAGACCTTATCATCTTCGCATTATCGACCCGTTGTCAATTGAAGATCAATAAACAGCAAGGTCTTCTTATGTCAGTGTCAGAGTGTGAATCTGTTGTTTATTTTGGTATTAATAATTGCTCATTCTAGCTTCTTCTGCAATGGTGTTTTTGCCTGACGGAGAGCACGATTTCAAGATCTCGACTTACTTCAAAACCTAGACTTAAAAACAGTTCACAGGACGATGTAATTTTGACAAGGATCCCACTTTTTACTACATATTTAGATAGTGCATTTACCTATTAATAGGGTGCCGCGGCGTAGTGGTTAGTGCGTGGCTTGCTATGCCGGAGGTCTGGCTCCGAATCCTACCGTCGTCACCTGAAAAAGAATAA
This sequence comes from Neoascia interrupta, assembly GCA_947623515.1. Taxonomy (NCBI): domain Eukaryota; kingdom Metazoa; phylum Arthropoda; class Insecta; order Diptera; family Syrphidae; genus Neoascia; species Neoascia interrupta. The sequence goes on along the minus strand of OX392464.1, from coordinate 33,668,336 downwards.
CTCGTTTTTTTCACGTTCCCCACCTCCAATAGAGTCTGACAAGCCCTACGAGAGTACCTATCAGTTGTCTTGAAAAACAACAAGTGGATTCGGCAAAAAATTGTGGGTCCTCTTTGTATGTGAAGAAGTTAACACACACAGCATACTTTTTGAGAAGTTGGCCCTGGTTCACCTCAAGTTGTTGCGCCACTCTATTTATTTTTTATATATACCTACTAACACTTTTTTTGCCTTGCCTCTTAAATATCCTTCCCACCAGCATATAGGCCTACATGCCATAAAAAAACACTTCTGATGTCCTGTTAAATATCCTTCCCCCTATCGACACTAGAGCCACGTCGCCGTGACAATACAAAATACGAAAGCTCTCCATAAGGGATGGTTTGTGTATACACTTTTCCAGCTTCCCTTAAATTTGTGTCCTTTTTCTTATCGCTCACCTACAGTAGATGGCGCCCATCTGCAATATTAGAAATCTCTCAAACTTACCCCAGACTCACGCCATTCCAATTTGAAAAAAAAAATGTTTCAGATGCAAAACTAGTAAGCGTTACCATCTCATATCACACTCTGCTATCTTATAAGATTATTTATATGGCAAATCCCACTATTATGTGTGAATCAATCTTTTTAATCATCTAGACTGTCACTAACCACTACAGACTCACCATATGAATTCAACCAACAACAAATCGTTGGTGGTCCCACTTTCATCATTTATATTATTTTGAATGCTTCCGAAAGAGCTTTTTATAGAACATTTCTTGTGTAACCATAAAAACTAGATTCTGAGTGCGAATACGAAATTCGTTCGCAGTGCGAATGTGAACTTTATTCAAACTTAGAATCAGCACTATGCGAGTAAATGATTCGAGGTGACCACCCACCAGCCTATAATGACATCCCTCCTCGAATCAAGAAAACACGAGTTGAAGCGCGCAATTGAATAATATTTAATTTCAGTCGCAAAATGTTTTTTAAACTCTGTTCAATTAGCATTGTAGAATGGCCAAAAGCAATAAACAAATGAAAATCAAAATTTACATTCGACGGACATTGATCGACTTGGAAATTACTAGGTACTCGTACTCCGCTGTCGTCGCCGTCCGATGTGTGGACAACGATGACTAGAAAACAATTATTCGTCCGTCTGTCGAGGTTTCGGCAACAACACTTCACTGTTGTATGTTCTGATATAGGGAGACAAAAGGCACTCTCCTTTGGCGAAAAACTATTGCGCTAGCCCCAAAACAAGTTGCCAACAAAATGCCGCACCAATAAGGATGTCTAGCGAAATTAATTTCAAGGTGCAACCGAATTGGGCAGTTGAATCGCAAATCAGAAATCGCAACCGATTCGCATAGATAACCTCATTTGTTGTTCAAATGCTGTGCGGTACCGTGCCGCTACGGTTTATTGTGGGGGTGAGCAGTGGTGGTGAATAATTCAAATGCGATAAAACTTATTTGAATAGTATCACGATTGCGATGTGGTAGGTAAGATAATTTGGCACCGTTGCCATTCAACTCACGCAGTGTTTTCATAATATTCGCACATAATTTATATGAAATTGTTTGTTTTTTGTTTTGGGGGTTTCTGTTGGTGTTTTATTTTGTTGACAGTTGCTGTCTTAGCAGCTGGGCTCTTAGGCACAGCCCCGGCGAAGAGCTCTCTTTTTGGGAAAGCTTTATCTGTTTGGATTTCCATGACATGTTTATTATAGGTAGGTACACAATACGAAATCAGTTTCTATAATGGATGTTTCAATTTTTGTTTCGACTAATTTAGCTGATAAATAAGCCCTGTGGGGTTCCAGGCGATCGCAACAAAATTAGGATCTATATATGCGCAGTTTGTTGTCGCTTGATACAGATTAGATATTCACGTGAGTGTTTTTAGCAAATCGTTGTTAAGGCTGAGGGCAACATGTCCTTTTCGAAGACAAGCGCGTGAATGTAGTTGATGTTTCCGGTTCCGGAGTTTCTTGCTTAGAAGTTTCTGTAATAGGCTGATTTTTTTTTAAATTCTCCGTTCTGTAAATTTATGTGAACACGCGCGGAATCACGAACTGAAATTTCTTACACGTGTGCTGCTTGGCCAAAAATGTGCCTAATTAAATGAAATAAATACTTCTATAATAAGAGTAAAGGTTTTTTTTTATTATTCCTTTTACACTGATTTGGCTTTATAAAGGAATTGACTTCTATTTGTTTTTTTGAAAGATAAGATAATGCAAATATATGTGATTTTCATAATAATGGATAGTTGTCCCTTGTAGAAGGTTCTTCCGTAAGTATTTTAATATTTAAGGCTACTTCTTTTATTACGACATATAAAGTCTCTGTTGATGTCGTAAAACGTTTTTTAGTTAATAAATTGCAGTTCAAGTGGTGCAAAATTCATCGCTTTCTGTTGGTAACACTGGTTTGTGATTAAAGCTCGCTATAAAATATACCCGAACAAAATCATTCTTTCTAAAGCTATGTCAAAACTTTTAACCATAAAATTGTTTTTGAATATTAGTGATGGATAGATCAAAAATTATTTTAGCAAGAGTAAAACTGGAATCAAGCAAAACATGTCGGCACTACCTGAGCGTCATTATTTCCGCCATGAAAATATAATACAGCTGCAAATTTACGTATTATTAATTACATAATAATACGTAATTATTACGGTACATTTTGATTATTATTATGTACCGTTTATTATACGTAATAATACGGTACATAATTATTTTTCAAGGAGACATTTTATGTCTAGTCCTTAAGGATTTACCGAATTGATTGGACTTAGAACCTGATGTTTCTTCAGCAGCAAATAAAAATGACCGTGTGACTCCAATCTCCAAGACTTCCTGCAATCTTGAGCGAATCTGCGACCTCTTGGACTCGATTGTACAGCTAAAACTCTTTATTCCTTTCATCGTCATTATTATACCTTTGCAAGCTGGACAATTTCAATGAAAGACGATGTCTACAAAAGGTGAGAACACAAATGGTGTCACCATATAAATACCCCAAAACAAGCCAATAAAACCCATTTGAGAATTCTGAGTCCAAAAGCGAATTTCAATGCACAAAGGCTCCAAGCAAATCAAGAAACTTATCCAAATCCTCGCACCTTTACCGAACGTATATGCGGCCTTATAGGCCAAGGGCTAGGGGAGGCAATTTTGTACCGCGATTGTTTTCAACATGGTGTCGAACCAAGTGCATACATGTGTCACTCCACAACGGCACCCTTTCATATAAAAATAATAATAATAATATTGCATTATTACTACTTCTTTTGGAGTCGAAACCACACAACAATCTGTTTAACGAGGGAGTCTTAGCTGATGCACACCGGCAACAAAGGATGCCTTGGCCGATGAGAGTGTTATGCATTTGGGACCACTTATTGTTGTACCAGTGTTTTTTCGTTTCTGACTTTTCGCGCTCGTTCCATGTGCAAAGGAGATACCTTCCTAGAGGTGCGCAGACACCTGAGTTTAACTGGCAGTCCAGGCAGACGTTAAAGGTGGGAAAATGTCAAATAAAAAGTTTAAACGCTTTTTATTGAAAGGCGGCTTAAAGGATGAGCATAGAAGGAACTAGGCACGAAGATGAAGGAAATTTTCGCGCGCTCGTTTAAGTCGTGGCAACGGCACTACGCGGATATAATTGAGGAAAAATCTTCTTCGATTTAGATTCGAAAAAGATGCAATCAATGATTGCGGAGGATAGTGAAAGACCATACCATGGGAAAGCGTTTTTGACATGAGCAACCTAAATAAGAGCATATTCCTAGCAAAATTTTTTATTAATTTACCCCTGATTCAGTGGATCTGACTACACTGTCTTATTCCCTGTATGTGGCTGCTGTCGGTAAGCATTATTTGTATCTTTGCATCCACGCTAATGCAGTTCGTTCTATTTTTAGCCGCCTCAAGAGATAAATCTTTCCATCCACACACACCCGGATTGTGTGTGTTGTATCTTTTTGGGTGCGAATGAATTGTAAGACTGGGTATTTTTTTTGGCAAAATAGGAAGATATTCTTGTGACACAGCAATTCCTGTTTTCTCTATGCAATCATAGATGGCGGCGTGTTTATGGGAATTATGGGATGATTTTATGGTTTCGTTATCGGGTAATTTATCTCCTTTCTTAACATGCAGTACGGATACGAATCTTTATAGCCATGATGACACAGCAACGAGACACAATTGATGTTCCCTGTGATGCGTATCTTTATTGGCTGCTGAGTGTATATGATGCTGCTAAATTTTAATCCATTTAATGAGATGAATCATTAATGAATGAATGTTTTATTTTTTTTTTGCTGTTTCGTATAAATTGTTAATAACCATTTAACATAATGAGATGTGTTTATTTGTTTCTTTTCAGATTAATTAATGGGATTACTATATAAACAATTTTGGAATAACCGTACATAAATTTATCTCGCGCATAAATCTTAAAAGGTGAGTAGATACCTACCAACTACAGTGTTTATTATTGTTGTATGGGGAAATAGAAACTAGCAATATTAACTAAGGAGCAGGTACCACCAACAGATGTCAGCTGTCTGCTGTTAGGGAAAAACCTGCATACCTACCTGCAACAGGTTTGCATAGAGAATCGCATACGCCATCTGGAGATCCCCTTCAGGAATGTTGTAGATACTCAAAACAGAATCGAAAAAGAAGATGAAATCAATACTCCATAGGAGAGCTAAGCAAAGTGTATGAGTTCGAGTATACGTAAATGTATAGAAATTCCTTATGACACCTCTTTATTGACACCTCATGGGGATTTTGAGAAAGTTTCCTGTACTTGTTCTGCCTTTGCTGCCTCATAATAAAAGTGCGGGAGAGTTTCTTTGTCAGGAAGATAAGTTGCGTCATATAGGTGAGGAGAAGAGCAGTATATTGTTCACTTTTTCGTGCTATCCCTGGCGATCGGAGACTGTAAAAGGAAATATTTTGTTTTTAAAGAGATCAAAAGATTTTTCTTTGAAGAACTAATATACCTATTAATAGCGGGATGCACAGTCATTGGGTACCAAGTTTTGAATTTAGACCCATTGATGGACGGCAAATCAAATACGTACACCAAAAATTTTTCAACTGAGAAATAAGAATGCAAAGCTAATGAGGAAAATATTGTAGAACTGAGAAGAAAAATATTTACATCTTGTTTTTACAAATACAAATTCATCTTAGACGCATAAGAAAACAAATCCCCGTTTCTTTTAAATTCCTTATTGTTCATTCTTTACCATCTTGGCTTTTTAGTTTGGATTGTTTCATAAGGAATATTGCCCCAACAATCCATGTTAAGTATTTCACAATGCAGACTCTGATGAAGACTCACAGCTAAGTTCTGAAATGTTTAAAGGGTCGTTGAAGGGGGTTGAAATACGAAGCCTCCGCCTCTAAATCTAATTCTTACACGTCTTCTTACTTATTTTCTAATCACTCAAGCCCCACTACTTGAAAAAAAACATACCCAGACTATTACGAAAGAATGGTCTGGGTATGTTTTATGCTTGAATGTTGGAGCTATATGGCCAGGTAGCACCTTGTGTCAGCGCTGCGTTGAACGAAAGCCCCTCTGTTCTGTGCCAATTAAATCAAACTTGGATTCAGTGCTTCATTAATCTCTGTTGGGATCTTTTTCAGCCAAGACTTTATACTTTTTGGCCCTTTCTAAGCTTTTAAGCTTATTTTATGGTCGTTAAAGGTTTTCGAAAAGAAACACTTTCAAATGATGCAGCATCTCTAACCTTTCTTTGACCGTTTTTAAGGTTATAAGCTCCTGTCAAATAGTACTATTTTCGGCTCATATTTCGGGTGCTATTTTCCGCCTATTTCGTTTGCTTCTTATTTCTTTTAAACACCAGTTTGATTGTTTAATAAAGACGTCCTGACTGTGATTTATCCTCAAAAGGTCAGGTTTAGCCGAGTCGCTCAACAGAACCATTCAAACCTTTAAACGCAACCTTTTGATATCGTCAGCTGTAAAGCAACTTCCCGCTGTGATTTTTCTTCTCCGATAAGCTTGATGATTGCCGAACGTTCCTCAATTATTATTTCTACGACTTTTCCCACTTTAAATAATATCTTGACCTACTGAAGAAAAAAATCCCAAATTAATACTTACAACTTCAGGCTTTAGGTAAAAAACCCCTCAGTCCAGTCTCACAATTTTGGTTTCTGAAAAACCTTTATAAGAGTCACCGCAGCCAAAATTTATAAAAATTAATAAATTTGAAAAACATTTGACACAAACACCTCAGCAGTCCATAAATTCAGTTGTCGCAAATTTATATATGGGAGCAAGGTTTATATAAAAAACTTAGTTTTAACATATTCTGTGCTAAAAATCCAATTTTTATTACCTTAACGTGTTGAGCATTTAGTTAAAAAAACAGATGTAGCTAAAAAAAAACATCGGTAAAAGCTTCTATTAATAGTTACGCACCCAGTAATAGTTGAATTCAATTGAACAGGCTCGACTCACGCTCTTGACAGGGAGACATAATATCCTACTTTAAGTTTGTCCGGGAATTTAAGGTTCAAATTAATATTAAATTTCCAGGTTTTTTGTTTTAATTTCCATTCTTCCACCTGTGGTCGCCCCTGCTCACTAGACATTAAGAGAGCCATAAAGGCCCTGCAAGTGCATGTGTGAGTCATTAACAGATATTTTTTTATCTGACTTAACACGGCTTTCCGACTGCAGAACATTTCCTTGAAAAGCTCACGTTCAATTTCTTCCTTCAAAAAAGTACCTAACTTCGATCATAGTTGATGGTTGATCATGATGTTTTGCCTCTATCGGGAAGGCAACACTGACAGGATGTTGCTCCTTGAGAAATGTTGATTAAGCCATGATCTTCATAGAGAAAACACATCTGGAAGCATTGGAAACGAAGATAAACGCCAGTCTATAATTAATCCATTTTTCTAAAATTCCTTTTAATGGAAGATAGAGGATACTAAAGAAAGTTTATTGGGTCAAACCATTGAAAAAGTATAAGGCAGCAGGAGGTGACAAAATTCTAGTGGAGATAATTCAAGCAGCTCCAATGTGTCACCGACCGAGAACTTTTGTATGACCGTGATCCATGAGTAAATAAGATATCGTTCAATATTATTAGGATATGATACATTAAAAAAGCCATCTTGAAGATATACCCAGAAAGTCTTTAAACTGTCACTAAGGCCACTAGTGTCCATTGTAGGCTTACATTATTCCATAAACTTATGCATAGTTCGCACAAGCAAATGCCAATGTATACTCGGTGCACCAGGATCCTTTTGGACACCATTGCAGTTTGTGTCATCAGTGAATACTCACGTAAACTCATCGTTCGCATACTTATTTCTTTACTGCTATATCATCCTAAATCTTAACTACTAACAAGATGCTGATAAAAGTTTTGGAGATTTTCGCCATGAGCTTGAAATAAAAAATGTACTGAAAAAAAAAAGCTACCTATTTAGTTGAAAATCATTCATCGGAAGTTCTTATTTTATAGAGCGTGATTAAACAGGATCAACCAATGACTTTGGGTCAATCAGAAAGTCTACATAATGTCCCTTAAAGTAACGGGTGATTTTTTAAGAGGTTGAGAACTTTTTTTTTAAAAAAAACACAAAAAGTTCGAAAAAATTAATAAAATATTTATTTGAATCGATAGTTTGAACCTCGCAATTTAATGTTTAAAGATAATTTCATGCAAATGTTGGCCGCGGCTGCGTCTCAGGTAGCCCATCCGCTGAGTCAAATTTTGGCATACTCTTTCATACATATCGGCCGGTATCTCACGAATGAATGCATGGATGTTGGCTTCCAGTGCGTCAATCGAAGCGGGCTTGTCCCTATAGACATTAGCCTTGACATACCCCCACAAAAAATAATCTAATGGTGTCAAATCGCACGATCTAGGCGGCCAATTGACCGGCCCGAAACGTGAAATTAACTGTTCACCAAACTCGCCTCGCAATTGCGCCATTGTTTCGCGTGCTGTGTGGCATGAACATTTCGAACCGAGCACGAATTTTGATAGTAAAATTCAATAACTTGCAAGCGTTGTTCATTTGTAAGACGATCCATGGTTAAATTGCAAACCAAACTGAAGCTGTTTGACAGTGACACAAGGTACTAAACACACGTCAGCTGTCAAAACCAGTGTTGCCAAAACCAAACCAGCTAAAAAATCACACGTTATAATATGAAGTTTTATTTTTTCAATAAATGTGTTGTTTGTTTGGTTTAAAAATGAGTTTATTAAGTTTGGTTTAATTTTTCAATACCAAGCTGATTACCTCGTTTATAAATCCCATTCATAACCTATTACTTACACTTTCGAAATGCATTTGAATCTTAAATGCACTTACTGCTACGATTATACATCCTCATTCAATTATGCCAATGTGAATGTGCATCAAGTTTCACTAACCACCATTCGGCCTGCACAATCTGGGCAATTGTTCTCGCATTGCTCATTCATCAATTGCTCAATTTCGCCCGTCTTGAAGGTGACACAAAGTATACCGATTAAAGAGCACTGATCGTTCAATTTGTGCACACTTTTGGACATAAGTTGCATTCCGTCGAATTCCATGCACACAAAATGCATCGTGCTATTACTTTTGGGAGCATCTCGCAGATTTGTTATGCTCCCAGGAAGAGACACAATGTACCTGTACACCTTTCAATTATTTGCCAGTCTTTGTGTTTCTTTTAGCCGAACACAGATGGCAACATGCGCAACAACATTATTCAAATAGTAAATGCATGTGCGGCATGTATACCACTTAATCAGTCCTTAAATGAATTCACTCTTCCCCGTATAAACGTATAAGTACGACCAGGATTGAAGGCATATATACTAAGCGTAAGCCGTTGTCGGGTAACGACGACGGACGGCCAACAGCGTCCAGATTTGGCCTCATGTGGTATTCTCCCTGCCTTGTTGGCCGCAAAGCCTTTCGTGCCGACCGCCACCGCCACAGCCGACTTGAACATTTTAAACTTCAACTTGTGTTGTGTTTTGTCGGTCAATGTTGCTGTTGTCTGCTGGCTCGCTGACTCGTTCTCCAATTTTCCTCGGATTAATACCAAACAGAATTACAATATAACGCATGTTACGTATCTGCTTGCTGCGCGCTCGCATCCGTTTTACACAGCGACAAGTTGAGCGCCCAACATGCGCACCTTGTAATCGGACTAAGGAAAGAGCATCATTCGTTCCTCCATTCCTTGCAAGTAGAACACGTTGAAGCTGGGATACGCGAATATGTTGCCCATTCGGGAAATTGTGTGTGCGCGCGCGCGTTTGTTCAGTTCGCCCAACACGCACATCCTTTCTGGTTCTCTGCCCATCGGAAACGCTAAAACGAGTAAAAGGAAAGCATCACGGTGTATTTAGCTGCGGATGGTCATGCAAGAATTTCTTTTCTGTTATTTTGTTAAGAGATATGCAACACATTACGTATTCTGATGTATCTATCTGCATTTTGGTATAACGATTGAGCGTGTGTACTCCCTCGAGTTGGCGAAAAATGTAGTTCATTGAGGCGGTCGTGCGTGTGCTGCGTCCTGCAAATGCAAGCTCAGAGAATCAGACAAGAAATGCAAAGTAAGCAAAAAGAAGAAACTTATGTTAAATTCTGAAATAAAATTTTCAACTAATTTGGCAGATATGCAAATTCATTTGAAATGTGAGAGGATAACTTCTTTAAGCGAAACAATTCCATTACGTATAAGCAGTGACTGTGAAGGAACTGTATAAATGCTGGTATAATATATAAAACAATTAATGAATAATTTCCATGGAATTATAGCTTTTAAAAAGTCTAAAAAGTTATTGGATCATCCGTAAATTTCTTGTCGGGCTGGATGAGAGGTTAAGTTTTTTTATTTGTTAGATGATAACTTTTGTTGAGAATATTTTCTACCTACCTACATATACATAGTTTCCTTGGAGGCTGGCTGATGCATGCGCCTTTCTATTGCTGCCAGTGAAATTTTTCGCAAGACGCTTCTCAATAATGGGTTTAGAATCGGCATGAAATTAAACTCCTTTAATGTCAAAGGATAGTTTCAGCTCGACGTGAGAGTGTATCGTTACTGGGCTTACCCCGTCGTACCCTTGAAGAAAAGAATTGACCCTTTATCGCTTGAGACTATGGGGTATGTGGTATAGGGTATGTCTCGGGTGTTACTCTTGGTCAGTCCATCTGTGTACGGTTGAACATATGTAAACATTGATATTGGTTGAATATGTGTATAAATGAACACGCAAATTTTTTTAAATAAAATTTTGTCATAAGAAGTTTTACTTTTTACTTTTAAAAGCAATTATTTCGAAAGCATCGCCTTAAGATTAAAATTGAAAAAAAAAATGGATTGGGGAAAATTTTATAGGTATGCGAATATATTTCTTATATCACAATCACTTTTGTGCAGCCTCTATTTGTACCAGAAATAAGTGTTGAAATTAAAACGAATATAATATTCGGCCGATACCAATTATTCAGTGAGGTGCGAGGAGAGTCACCGAACAGCCGATTTTTCAAGAAGATATATTAAAAATATCAATTTAAATGAAGAAATAAACATTTATTATATATATGTATATTTCCTCAATATGGCCCCAACTAGAGTTGAGGCCAAGATCTGATTAAGAATCAAAAATTCCATTTTTGAACTCCACAATAAACGCACAAAAGTACCATTTGTTGCTTGATGTTGTGTTTAAAGTTTCTCTAATTAACAATAGTCGTTTTATGAATGCAAAAAGTTAAAACACAAGATAAAGCAGCAAAAGTTGCTTTTGTTGTACTTGTAAGTGGAGTACAAAAATTATATTTTTGATTTTTAATGAGATTTCCCTCAACTCCAAAATAATTGTTCGTAAAGAACATTTAAAAATGCGTTTTGTCCCTGCCTTCGCCATGATTTATCAAGAAACTCTACTTGCGACTCGGTAACCATCGACTACAAAGTAGAAATCTTGCGTCTGACCAACTACCTTCGTCCGCTCAATGATAAGTCATGACGGAGGCAGGGAAACGCTTTTTAAACGAAACGAATTTTTAATTATTGTTCTTTACGAAAAATGATTTTGGAGTTGAGGCCAATCTCATTAAAAATCAAATATGTAATAGCCTATTCGTTTTAGGCATTTTGTATCGAAAAAAAGTTTTGAAAAACCACAAAAAACTACCGCCAAGTACAAAGGCATACGAGGAGTCAACCAAAGCTCAGTCAACCAAAGTGATTTAAAGCGCATCTTGAAAACCATTTACTATTTAATTTTTCAAACACGCTGTAGATTTTTCTTATTTCAAAAGATGTCGTTTTTTCGCTATTTTTTTCAAATTCTTAATTATTACAACTTCGGAGATGGATGGTGGACATACGTTCTCTTCACCTTTTTTACAATTTTTTTAATTTTAAATCCATAAATCCACTTTGGCTTCTTTATACCCATCCCCAGCGTATATTAACTTTAATGCATACTTTGTAACACAATGAAATAATCACCGTAGACTCCTAAAACCTTTCAGAAATATGATCGAGACCGACAGCTGAATCGATTAAGCCGTGTCCGTCCGTATGGGTGAAGTTCTTAGATCCTTAAAACTCAGCTAGGATGCTGAAACTTGGAGTGTATTTTCGTTCTTATACAGACAAAGTATGAAAATTGATACGATCCGCTCACAGCCACGTCCACAATTGACATGGATGCCAGACCACCTCAAATTTACATTTTATTTAAAATTGCCTCTTGGCATTAATTACTGAATAACTAGATATTCAACTTCGGACAAGTAAAAGCTTTTGCCCACAAGCTGAAATTGATGAATTTACCCATCCTCCGACACATGTTTACAAATGTGAGTGAATTGATCAATTCGTCATTTCCATGCATTTTCGTTTTGCAGCTTTTTACATAACCTGACCGCGTGAGGTAAACTGTTGTTGTATCTTCTTACACGTATTCACCGACACGGAAATTTAAAGCTTTAAAAAAGCTTTGAAGGCTTTATAAAAAACGTAAACAAATAGACGTTGGAGGGTAAGAGGGACGCAAGTGGAATATCTAGTTATTCAGTAATTTATGCTTTTGGTCAAGTTTTACAAAGCATTGGACCTCAAATATTAATGCAAGGCAATATTTACCCGAATCCTTTAATTAGACAAAAATGCGACCGACTTTTAAAAGTTTAAATCTTTAGAAACCTGATTTCTCCGAAAACTCATTTAAAATCTAAAAAAAAATTATATGATAAATATTAAAGATATTGCTATTTATTAGGTTTGTTACATACAAAGCGTTGACCTTCGCCCAATTTCAGGGGGCGTTTTTTGGAAAAACTGTTTTTCAAGCATTCATTTTCCCTTTTAACGAATTTTCTAATGATTCTTATGATATAAGAATTATTTTATTCTATTTCAGCTAATTTTAGGGAGCGTGTTCAATACAAATTATTGATATTTTGAAGTCAGGCCAAACATTTTTAAATTTGGTGTTACAGGGTAAAGATGCTCGGGTATTTAGAAGTTCGTTACAGACGTTAGCCAGGTTACATATCACCTGGCATTGGCACTGGCTACTTTTTTCAAATTCTGCAAACATAGATTTCTGAGATAGGATAGTGCAACACGCAGTTTTTTGAATTCGTGTTTTTATATGGCCTCAAATAATTAAAGTAGTTTTAAAAGTTTTCGACGGAGTTAATTTGGCTTGTAAACGTTTCATACTTTAGCTAAATTTATATAAAAACTTCATTACTTATAAGATGCAAACAACTTGTAAAAAATCGTTTTCGAAAATGCTTTTACGTTGTTAAGTCAAATCCCCAAAGTTTTTGAATATTAGGTATAGGTATTAAAAGTTTTCTATAAATAAATAAATAAATAGAGTGGCGCAACAGCTCGATGTGAACCAGGGCCAACTTCTCAACAATGTATGCTGTGTGTGTTAATATCTTCACATACAAGGGGACCTACATTTTTTTGCCGAATCCGAACGGCACTCTGAGAAGTTTTTCAAGACAAATGATACTCTCGGAAGGCTTGTCAGACCCTCGCGGAGGTGGGGACCGTGAAAAAGAACAAGTCTTTTTTTTCAGGTGACGATGGCAAGATTCGAACCCAGACCTCCGGCGTAGTAAGCACACACACTAACCACTACGCCACGGCACCACACAAAAAAAGTTTCCTATAGTTTTATAGATAATTGCCGAAAATTGACTTTGGACGTTATTTATTACAAAATTTTACTTTACCTGTGCCATTTAAGAATTTAAAAAGGGGCGTTTCTAAGCATTTTTTAAACTTAAATGCTTAGAAAATCCATAAAGCAACTATTTTCAACAGATCGTTGTTACCATTATAAAATTGGTTTTTCGAGATATATTTCAGAAGCTTTTGAATTTTTAAAATTCGCTATGGCTTTCCTTGAAAATTTGGATGATTCTTTTTTATGTTATTTCTTCAAATAGCACCGGGGATGCGGAAGCGGCGCACACGTTTTTTCATCCATTTTCCTTTTATTCTTTCAAAAAAATATGACTTAAGCACTTCATTAATTAACTTTGCCTTATGTAGTGGCGTAGCGAGGGGGGGGGGCAAAGGGGCTCAGGCACCTGGTGGCACTTGCTGGGGGTGGCATAAATTGGGTATCCCCCTGGCGGCCACAATCCGCGCTACGCCACTAGCTCCATGCGTGTTGTTCAATATCGGCTTAGTGCACTTTGTGGGTCAACGGCATCGGTTTTCAACTCTTCATATCTCAAAAACTTTTTAATATCTTCATAGGCTTTTTCAAAAAACTAAATTTTTTCCCTGCAAAACTTTTTAAAATAAGTAATTGCTTACAAGTATACTTAGTGCACTTTGTGGGTCAACGGCATCGGTTTTCAACTCTTCATATCTCAAAAACTTTTTAATATCTTCATAGGCTTTTTCAAAAAACTAAATTTTTTCCCTGCAAAACTTTTTAAAATAAGTAATTGCTTACAAGTGGGAATGGGCAACGGTGCGTATGTAAAAACTTCAGCCCGTCTGCTTTAGGTTGACTTCTGCCAGGTGGTTGCATACATTTTGGACTGAAACTCCGCCCTTTTAACTAAAAAAATCACTTTTTTTGGACCACGCCTACAAAAGTGGGCGGAAGCATATACTACATATACAGAAAAGTTAGCAAATGCAAATATCTACAACTTTCGCCATGTGATTTGTTGTCAAATTTCATGATGATATTGATTGAAAAACAGTAATTTTAAGTTAAAATCCCTTAAAAAGTGGGTGAACGGATGGACAACGAAGTGATACCTTAAGAAGTCTTTTTTTCACTCTTAAAAAGGGAAAAAGGAGCAATTTTTACCTTTATGCGAAAACATGACGGACATATTTACATCGAGCTATTGAGTATTTGAATTTCTTAACAGGTTTTCTCAAATCTGAATAACACAGTTTAAAATTTTCTCGACGAAATGCATTTTAATTGTTCTTTACGAACAAAATGTTTGGGGTTGAGATTCTACTAAAAACAAAAATAAAAATGTTTGTACCTACTCCATATTACAAAAAGCAACTTTTGTTGCTTTGTGTAATGCTTAAACTTTTAACTCTTATTCGTAAAACAGTTTTATACTAATACGTCACAAAGCAGCCACATCTTGGTCAAAACCCATTGGCAAAGACTAAAGTGGTCCAAATTTCCACCACGAACGAAACCTATGTGGGTGAAAAGTTTATCAGAATAGGTATGAAGCATTTTTTTTTACTTTTCAGCAAAGAAAAATAAAATGTCAGTATGAAAATAACAGCTAGATTAAGAAAGGCATACCTACCTACCTAGTTCTCGTTGGTAGTAGAAATTTCTAACAAACCAAACCCCATACCTACACTTTTGCCCATTGTCCTTCAACGAAAGAATCAATGACAAGCCGGGAGGCATTCGCCGATAAAAAAAATTTTCTTCTTAAACAGAAAATATCCATTTTATTTAATGCAATAATATCTAGGTAGGTAATATGTATATGAAAAGTCATTAAAAATATATGTGTTTTTGAATGAAAATTGTTTTCAAATGAAGTGCACTTTGATTGAGGCGTCCCTTATACCTACTCGCAATGGAAAAACCTTGGAAACGCTAGGTAAGCGAACATGGGTTTACTTATAACACCGAAACAGTGTCCTAGAATGCTTTTTACTTCCTTAAAAGAAAACTAAACTCGAAATCACTACTCGCCGATTAAGATAGGGATAAGTAGGCACCTACCTACCTATTTAAAGTGTTTTTCTGTTGTATGTAGGTAGAAACCTTTTAGCTAACCTATTTAGTACTTGCGTCTGCACATATCTCTTTTTAATTTGTTGAAAGATTTGAACAATTTCACAAACTTGAGGTTGAGAGCATAAGGAGGTAGAAATGTGTAAACTGCTATGAAGAAATCACAAAGAAAAATCAATAATCCGCCACCAAAAACTCACGCCCTTGATTAATGTCCCCTAGTTGGTTACCGTCGGGTTGTCTAACATCGTTCCCAAATATAGTTAATTCGTTTTTCTCAACATTTCACAAGATTGTTTTTTTCAGGCTTTTTTAGATTTAAATAATTGCTACCGCGATACAAAATCATGTTGTTTTCCTTCTGACACCAATTCCTTATCACAACACGCAACTCCAAAAGGAAGTTAATAACCGGTCACAGCCGTTGCAAAAGGGAAACACACCGTGCCCAATGAGTACCCAAAAAGAAAACAAACAAAAAAAGATGTCCATCTCTCCCGGTTTCCAGTTTCTGGAAGTAGGGCTGCCACATTCCCATCTGGAATTCAGCGAAACGCAATTCTTCTGGAATTCAGCCGAACAGCTGATAGACATTCAAAAATAGTTCCCCCTTCGTCGACCTAGCAAAAAATAAAGTTTACACGAACACGATAACACAACTCAACGCAAAGGAGATGGTCGATTACGATTTATTTATCTCTTTCTCTTTCCGAGGAAGGACTGACTGGAGAGTGTGCTGAGTGCTCTTATTCACACATATTCAATCATATTGGCATTGCCTTGTCTGGAATGGCAATAGAGGATATGCCCATGTTACGTTGGTATTTTTCGGCTTGTTGTGTTGTATTGTATTATAGCATTTGGGCAAAAAAAGGCAGAAGAAAAAAGTATGGTCGACGAAACGTGCAAGGATGTGTGCGGGACGACCGCGCCGAATGTATTTATGGGTACATCAATGCGAATCGACGGATGTATGCTTTATGGAGGTCGGGAAGCAGCCATTATTCATTTTTGTGTGTTCCGCTGAAGTAGAGAGACGCAGGCAGCACAATGAATTTTTAGGAGGAATAATATGTGGGCTTTTTGTTCGTTTTGCGTTTTGCTTTCGGTGTTTTGTATTTTGTTTGTTTGTTTTTCGTTTTTTTTTTTAACAATGTTTATTTGCTTATTTTTGCCGGTTTCTTGATTGCGAAGATGTTGTAGGTAGGTAGTCTAATCCGAAGGAAGGTGAACCGCAAGGCATTTATGCGATTTATTAAGCTGGGACTATTAACGTTCTCAGATCTTTGTTGTCTGCTTAATTTTGTGTCAAATTACCTATAAATAGAATTTTTAAAAAAGGAAGTATTTATACCTATGTAGGTAGATAGGTACATAAAATAATTTTGTTCTTTCATAGGGTCAATCGTGCTAGATAGGCAGCTAGGTCCTAGTGTTTTTTTCTGTTGAGTTATTTGATCTGACTGAGTGACTTTTCGTTTGGACCTATCAAATATCGACATAAGTATACTTACAAAAGCTAATGTTTTCGTTTTTATTATGAGTAGATAGGTATAGGTACATTAGAATGACAAATTATTAACTTTCATAATGAAAAAGCAATACGCATTCTTTTAATCAAAGAAACCAGACAAGATTTGGTTAAGGAAAAAGAGTATAGGGTTAAACCACTTAGTTTGCGATAGTTATAAAAATATAACGTAGGTACCTAATTGCTAACTAGGAGTATGCCAGAATTAGGTGTACCAAAAATGTGCTCACAAGGCTCACGAAGCTTGACTACATTGATTGCATGGTTGAATAGCTTGAATCATTATGTCTGTTATTACATTATTATATGTACACATAAGCATACATACATATATATTTATATGTAACATATGTTAATATATATACATATACAATATTTAATATATATATATATATAAGCATCCTTCACTGGATTCCAGCCCACAGTGGTTTTGAGGGCAACGAATCGGCAGATTTTCTCGCTAAAGTCGGGGCTGAACCATTCTGTGGAGCCAGTAAGAGGCTCTTCAAGAACTCTGTACGAAACCTAGCTAAAGTAGAATCCAACGAGGTCTGGTTTAACATACCCGCACAGCTTTGTTCCAAATTTTTTTTCCTAGATTTTCCCACAGGAGCTGTAATACCCTGACCAATCTTGACAGGGCTAATTTAAAAATCTTCACTGGAAATTTCAGCGCCAATTATCAACTGATCCATCGCATCGATTTTCATCACCGGACGCCACATGCTGACTTTGTCTAGAGAGCGATGAGACCTCTCATCATGTAGATCATAGAATGCCCAACCCTCTTGCGTCTGAGGAAAAATTTCCTCGGCGAAAAACTATCCCTTCGGCAAAGATAGCCGTCATTCCTCCAGAGACGGTAATTAACAACGTTTCCTAACTGCTTTCGGAGTTTATCAGGATTTTCCGGATTTTATCAGGAAGGCACAGATGGCTCCTTTTAAGAGACCCAAGTGCCAGAACCCCAGGAAGGCTCTCCCGACAAACAGTCTTATCTAATCAAATCTAATCTATATACATACATCTTTATTTACACTAATATGTATTAAAATCGTAGTTTTTAAAATCTTTTTCGAACTCGACCCAGGCGACGTTTACTAACTATGAAAAATTATAAAGGAGATAGGTGGGTACTATAGGTGGGTACCGCGAGGGTCTGAATAGCCCTCCTTGAGTATCATTTGTCTTGAAAAACTTCCCAAAGTGCCGTTCGGATTCGGATTCCCCTTGTATGTGAAGAAATTAACACACACAGCATACATTGTTGAGAAGTTGGCCCTGGTTCACCTAGAGCTGTTGCGCCACTCTATTTGTTTATTTTTTAGGTGGGTACTATCTACACACTAACTTCTTCCAAGCACAGGGCATACCAATGGAATAGGTTAATACAGCGCTCGTTCGAATACGTAGGCAGGTACCGACATTAGCTGAATGATATTGGACTAATTTGAGAATCATGTAAGTGAGCTGAGGCTCTAAAAAGGTCAACTATATCAAAAATGCAGATTTTGTGGCACAAATAATGGTCGGTGTTTTGACGAATGGTTGCATTGTACCTACTTACATTGCTTCGGAAGTTAAGAGACTTCAAAAAACTCGAAGTCACTTTTTAAGAATATAATTTCTTTTGTCTTCTAGGTAACCATCTTTTTGACCATCAAATATCTGCTTTACTAACAATGCAATGGCATGTTTCTTTTCTCTTAGGTCCCGATGGAAGTGGCATAAAAAAAAAACCCCTAACAATATACAAAAAAGTTTACACCTACTACCTTCGCACACAAAAACAAAAGAGTGAAAGCGTAAAAGTTTTCTGTTACGCTTCAAATGGCCCAAATACACATTTTAACGTACTTTACTTGATTTCTGTCTCGAGTTTTATTCTCTCCATTTTGTTTTCTGGCACGAGTAGATATCTAAGACATACCCGTCTACATCCTTTTACTTCAAATTTCCTCTGGCAAATGAGTAAAATGGATTTAAGCGTTCCTTGCTCGACGGCTATATGGGTAAAATACCTATATATCTATATCTCGTATCATATAAGCATAGTATACCCATTGTCGATCTAACGATGCACATATCCACTCCCCTATACCTACCTACATAAGCATAGCTAAACATCCTTCGAGTAGATTGGATTTCAGAGTCGTTCGGTTCTGGTTGTCTTGTTCTACGTTGTCTTCTTGAAGGTTCGTTCTTTTGCACAAACGGAAATGACAGCCCCAAGAAAGTGAAAGAAACCTTCCTTCAGTCAAACTGGAGCTTACCACACCATACCATAGCATTTCGCCTGAAATCCTTGTGTTCTATCCCTCCGTGTTTGCCCATCTCTTTAGCTCGTCACAATAGCAGTTGTAGGTATTCTTAGTAATACACATGTACGCGCATATTATATAGGGGTTTTTCGTCTTAACTTTAACCTTCTTCAACTTTTCGGTTGTTTCGCTTGTGTTTTGTTTTGGATTTTGATATCTTTCGTGTGTTACTTGGTATAATAGATACATACACATCCTTACATTTCGTTTCTTTGTTATTTTCATTCTATGGCAGCAAACTTCAAGGATATCAGTGGAGAACAGAAGAGCCATGCTTTTCCAATTGACTACATTTCAAACAATGTTTTCGATAGCATAAAAACCACCCCCTGGATATCACACCCCTTGGTAGATCATGGTAGAAAAACAAAACTGAACCACCACACCACTAAGTGGAGGGAAAACCATTTCCAATCTATTGTCGCAGATATTATTTTTCGAAAATCTATAGAAAATTACAAGGAATAAGGCTGGTTGTGGGGTGTAGACCATTGGCCAATGGATATAGAAATCCATGGCGCTTTGAAGGCGACAAGCGCCCACGTGCTTTTCCCTTTCTTTGGCTTCTTGGGCTGGTGCTTACTGCTTATGCCACTGTGTGAATTGGCTTGTTGTGTGTTTTGGTTTCGTTTTTTTTTGTTGTTGCTCCAAAATTTTAATTATGAAAGACAAAGAAAATTGTGTCACATTTTGAGTGATTTATTTATTTGGAAATATGTCAAATGTCTACTGCATTCTCCTCATGTTGTTGTTTCATGGTTCGTGGAGAGAGAATTTTTTGCTTTTTTTATTTTCTTCGCTTCTTTGTGATTTATCTTTATATCTGTAAATATTAGATGGATCCCTTCTTAGACAGAGGGGCCTTGGGCTGAAGCGATGGGAATAAATTGGAAAATCATCCCCATCGTTATTATATTGGACTTTAGTATTAGCAGTGTATTGTAATGATGCGGTTCGTTGAGTAGTATTGGGGGGAATTTCGGTACTTGGCAGTTGGCTTCGAATTGAATCCAATGAAATTTAAGTAGAAAAATATATTAAAGGAAACAAATGAGAATCAGATACGCAATGGTAGTATATTGGTAGGTATTACCTAACCTAGAACCTTACCTACAGTATACATACCTACCTAGCTTGCATGCATCTGCTGGACAAAAAATAGGTTGTCACCCTTAAATTAAATTGGCACAAAACTAGATTAATTTAATTTTTTTAATTAATTTAATTAATTTAACACTAATTTTTAATGAGTTTGCGAAAAGACAGATGATTTTCGTTGATCAAAAATTTCATTGTCTTTAAAATATCAAGTAGGTTCCTACCTACATAGCCCAGACATTCAATAGGACCTATTTTTAATTCGATATTTTCGATTTTAAGTTCTGCGAAAACATTTAGGCAAGTGCTTCCCATACATTGCGTGATTGCTAAAAGTCAGAACAAATATTTTATCTTATTGTTTAAGGACTGCGCCATTGATGTGACTCAAATGGCACAGCTTCTATCAATAGAAAATGTTTGTTTTTGATCAAATTCTATTTACCATTTTTTGTATAAATTATTATGTACTTATAGGCACCGTATCAATAACTATTTCAGGAGGACAAGAAGATTCAAATTAAGGTAGCTTTTGACACAATCTGGCATCAAGATGTCTGGCCAAATCGATGTTTTTTGTTCATTAACCGTTCAATCCAAGTTTTGGGCGGTTTCATGTCATTATAAATGACATGGAACCGCCCAAAACTTGCCAGGGTTCAGTTATATCTCCAATACTCTTTCTGATCTTTCTTCGTCATCTGTTGTCTGCCACATCAAATCGAATTCTTTTTCTCGCCATTAACAAGAATCTCAGATTTTCTTATTCGTTTCCTTTTAAACGATTTCATAATGTGAAATTCCGACTTTAAAAACATTTTAGCATAGCGACTTCATAACCGTGTGGAATATAATGTATCCAAGGCCCAATGCTGTTTACTATCTTCCAAACACAATAGAAGTTTAAAACCGGTGTTCGTGAATTTCTCCGACCTCGGTCTGGGTGTGAATGACAAGGACAACCTACGTTGGAATGATCACTATATTGGGTGAAGCATAATGAATGCAGTGATTAGGATTCCTTAAACGATGCTTATAATAATATTCTACAGCTCCTGGATGCTATAAAATAAGGAATTGATAGAAAAGAGTTTTTGCTTACTGTTTTCCTCTCTTTTAAATGAAAGGTTTTGCGAGTTCCCATAAAGAAGGCAATCGAAGACATTGTGTGGCCTTAGTTGCAACGATGTCTTGTCTTTTTATTTTGTTATGAATAGGCTTCCTCGTCACTACAGACCTCAACAGTTCAAAACCATAGTACATAAGCTCCTCTCCTCTCACTTTTCTGATGTTTTCCAGTTACGTTATCTTCGTCACAACAAGGGTAGCCATGAACCCCAACGCAGGCGATTACAAAAATAGTTGAAGATTCTAGTGACCTCATTTGGAGATTTTCGCGAAGAGTGATTTTTATTTGGGCTCTAGGTAACTGCAGTTAAAAATTAAATTTATTTAATCCAATGTCTCGTCCATGGTTATGGACATCATCAGGAAGAACCATAACATGGACGAAACATTGGATTAAAATAAAATGTTTTAATTAAAATAGATATACATAGATACATTGTACATGAACAGGGGAACAGTACGAACAGTGAGTCATTATTTTTATGTCTTATAGTATTTCTCAAAACTACCAACTAATTCCAGCCAAAATTCGAGCAAATTTCTAGAATGTTCAACTTTGATTGTGCAAAAGAAATTTTAGTAAAAGAACAGCAAACATCGCAACAAATTAAAACGTAGAAAAATGAAACTGTCTTATTGTATGCTTGCGGTGCAATCAGTTGGATAGTGTAAGGCTAACAGTAACACAGATGAAACGAAATAGGAGCAAGTAAACTTACGAATAGGAGTATTAAGTAAACGAATAGGAGTAAGTAAAAGGTTTGTCATTTCATGGAAAAAAATAAAGATTACAAAAATCACAATGAAGTATCAGATTTTTAAAGATTATTATGAAAAAACATCATTGAGTGCAAGAAAAAGTGTACAATACACCCGTGATTTTTATACCCAACCCAGGAAATATTAAGTTTGCTGTATAGTTTGTAACACGGTAAAATTTTTGGAGATATGAGTGAGACCGACAGGAGAATCGTTTAAGCCATGTCCATCCGTCTGTATTTGCACAACTTTTTGGCCTTAAATTTGTAAGTGAACTGAAAATCCATTGGACCAGAGATCAGGTTTGAAAATTAGTTGAATCCGACCACAGACACGCCCACTACAGGCCTGTATGTGCGACCATCTCCAATTTAAAAAAATACTTTTTTCACACTTTAGCTATGTTAAAATGGTGCTAGCACACTCACTTTTAGTATGTGACACTGCTTGTTTTTGAGGCAGCAGAAAAGGTTTGGCGTTTACATTGATTACGCCCACTTTTTAACTTAAAATGACTGTTTTTCAATAAATATATCTGAAATTTGATAAAAAATTATATAACAAAAGTTCTAGATATTATCATTTTCTATAGTTTTTGTATATATTATATATTCGCCCTCCTTAGTGGGCTTGGTTTCGAAAAAAATGATTTTCTTTGTTAAAATGACGGGGTCTTAGTCCAAAATGTATGCAACCATCCAGCGTTAAGCATTTAACAGTTATATTTTTACATCCCGCCCACTTTCTGGAGGCGTGGCAGGTTTCTTTTCGGTCGGGTATTTTGCAATCCGTCAGCTTGCACTTTCCCTTTTTTTTTCATTCCGTTAGGCAAATTCTAAAAAGGCTGTGAATAACACGTCAGACACTTTATGTTCACTTGGTGGAGGTTATCGCGCAATGGGAATTCACGAGCAACTGAATAAAAACATATGTCTGTTCATACTTTCAGAAAAACTTATAATGGATTGTCTCACTGTTTGCACTGTCTCGCTGTTGCACTTTTCCGGTACATACCTATATAAATCTTCTAAGCCAGTTTAAATAGAAAAAACAGCTTAACCATTCCGCTCTATAATGAGTCATTTCGGTACCATTTGCAGAAGTTGAGATCAAACACTATCATGAAAGAGTAAGAGAGTAGAGTAGCGCGTGTATTTCAGCTTGGTTATCGTTGCAAACACACAACTGAATATGTGCCACACCCACATACCTTGGATGACAAATTTTTAAGACCTGAAAAGGATTTCGCGCTTCGATTTTACCAAAAAAAATTGTTTAAACATGATGCCTTCAACATATAGATTCTTCTTATGTAAGAAATGTACTAGAAATGGACCCTCTCCTATATCTCCAAAAAGCGAGATTAAAAGTTAAATATTAGCTCTTGGAAATTCATTACATTCAAACATAAATCACATTAGACTGGACAAGCGTACCAATTCGGCTTCATCAGCAACTACTGTGTTATCGTAATTTCATTCTTTTTAAAAGTAAAATTTTGAACAAAATTAAAAAAAAATTATTTCATAATCAAATTGTTATGATTCGTTCCACTCATTCAACAAAAAATAAAGTTTGAATGTCGGAATTATTTGAAAAAAACCAACCCCTAAACAACTGCTCATAGGATTGTTTTATTATTTAAAAATCTTTTTTTTTGTTATTTTTTCTGTGATTGGGGTATTTGAAATGGTTGTTATATATAAACAGTTGTTGTGCGCTTTAAGAAAACTTTATCTAATCTCACAAATTGACATCGATCCAATTCCTTAATGAAATTTTCAATCGAAACAAAAACTATACGAAGTCGAAATAAAAACTCTGCGAAAAACTAAAAGGTCTTGTGAAAAGAAAACAGGAAAAGAATACAACAACATTGCAGGAAACTTTTTTCCACTCCAGTAACTTAAGTGCCAATGGCTGGGTTTTCGAATACTATATAATAATATTGCTTGCAAGGCGCGTCAAGGAAAGCGATGAATACGGCGCGGAAGGGCAGATTCTCGCAAAGTTTGGATAGTTGAATGAGGCCGAGCAAGGGATTTTCGCCTTGTTCTGGAAGCTATTGTTTTCAGTTTTTTTTTTTCTTGTTTTCTTTTTGTTTTGCCAAACGAAAGGCCGCGTGCCTAGCACAAAGGAGCATGGTTGATAGTTCGCCGGGATATGACGGGCCAGGGGATATTGTACGTATTTAGCTTATTCCTTCTTTCTTTTGCAGTGTTTCGTTTCAAAATTTTTGTTTCAACAAAAATTGTACGGTATTTCTAAGATAGGGTATATGAAATCAGAATGCTATTTAGAAACACTTAGAAAATATTTAGTTTTTTTCCGAAGAAATAATACCGGGGGTTCAAGCTGCTTAAAAATAACCTTCAGTCAAAATTTGCGAAAAGGTTTAAAGTGGAGTTCTATCCTAAATTGTCATATTAAATTGGTGTTGCTTATCTCCATCTTTACATTCTGAAAAAAGTACAAACAAATTGAAGAACCATGTTTTCAATCTCAACCAAATTGACGATAATCACTTGTATAACTGTTTTCGAAACTCTCGCAGCTTATTATAAAGCTTGGTTATCTGCTTGTACGGGTTGTACAGGCGAAGAAATAAAGAATTGGATTTTAATTTCAAACGGTCGGAAGAGGCCACTCTTAGATAAAGAAATCTGGCAATTACCTACCTATCTTCATTAAAAAATGAGTTCTATGCCACCTACATTTTTCATCTCCATAGTTAAAAAAACTGTTTACGCGATAGAAAATGTTGTCATAATACGCTTGGTAAATAGTTCTATAGCTCTTCCTTATGTTTTCCTCCAGACCATTGCTGTTTTAACAGAGGATAATTTTAAGATACCTACGTTAAGTGCTACATCGATTTGACCGCCCGTTGAAAAGTTTTCCTTTCTTCGAAAGATTTTTTCCCTTTTTTATATTTTTTTTTCTTACTAAATTCTTTTAATAGACTCTTGCCAAGTTGTAAGTACCCTCACTTGGCTTTATTTTCGCGAAATGCAAAACACCTTTGCACGAATGTTTATCATTCTATTAAAATTGTCACTGTTTCATGCTTGCATATCAAAAGTAGAACATTCAAAGAGACTCTTTGAGAGCAAACTACATTATACACTCATTTATATGTTCGCACAATGCGTGTGGATTTCTACAAAGAAATTCCATAGTCTGACACTTTTCTCAAGTTTTTCGACTTTGATTTATGCCCCAGCGGATATACCTACACATGAAGCTGGAAGTTGAAGTCGCTTTACCACTACTCGGTGAAAAAATGCAAACTGGAAGACGCACAGTGGCAAAGAAATGGGAGAGCTAAAGGCGACAACGATGAAGTAATATAAGGATATAGGACGGGTGTTGAAAAAAAAAATTCAACTTAAGTGCTTGACTTAATATATTTGTGCGTTTATATACTAACAGCCTATATCTAAGATTTGAAGGTCATTTTTGAATAAATATCTTTTGAGGTACCTATAGTTGTTATCTTTTTGCGTTTAGGCAAAAGTGTCATACGACATTTTATAAGCGAACGTATCCTGATAAACAAGAGTATGAAATAAGACTTGGATCTTAAATAAGAAGCTTACTCAGATCCTTTTTGTCAATTAAATTTTGTACAAAGATTTAGAGGTTGAGTTTTTAGAATGTGATAAAAAAACCTACACTCATATGATGCCTATATCATCATGGCATCAAGTGATTTAGGAATAGAAGTTCAAACTGCCAATATAACTTTAAGGTGTACTCAAAAGCAAATAACTAACCCATACTGAACTATAAACTCTGTACTGCCCAAATGTCAACTTGTAGGCTAGGTACTCATAACATATAAGGCATATTTTTTCCACCTCATGTGTTAACGAGCGGAATGCTTCTAATCTTGGCAGGTGAAATTACAAATATTTAACATTAGGAGGGGAGTATTTGGTTAAATTTTATATAGGAGGCGTTATTGTCATTATTTCTCAGCACTTAATTGCAATTGATTGCCTTGGTGAAGATTATGACATATCTAGGAAGCATACTCAAGATAGCAATTTTATTTCGGTAAGGCTATTGGATTTTGGAAGGCTAAGTTTCTATACAAGAACTCAACAGTACTTGCCGATCATTTCCAAGGCAAACATTTCAGGCATCATTTTCAAACCCTAAATTTTTACAGGTTAATTTACCTGTTCCAATTAAACCTGTGTCCAAAACTTAAAGAAAACAGTCTTATAGAGAGATAAGTTCCGATAAATCTCCTGTGTTTCTGTGGAGAAAATCTACTACATATTTCTATGAGGCAGGATATCAACTATATATATAAGGCGTCTTACAGCGCCAAGTTTCGGTATCACTAGACCTTGGGCGGGCAGACATTTAAGGCGCCTTACAGCGTCATAAGTTTCGGTATCACTAAACCTTGTGCGGGCAGGCATTTTGTTGCAAGCCTTACCGGAGCTACCCCTTCCATAAGGCTTCTTGCTGAAAACCTTGCTTGTATAAATTTTCCCTTAGCCTTACCGAAGCTGCTGCAAACACCATCTGTTCCAAGGCTTCCTGTTGCAAGAGAGTGTTACCTGCATAGGTATGGTGGTTTCGTGTCGTAGGCTTCACAACTGCTATTTTCATAAAGTTTCCTGCTGCAAGCCTTACCGAAGCTGTTACTTGCGTAAGGCTTCCTGTTATAGGCTTTAACGAAGCTGAAGACTGAATGTGGTTTTCTGTTGCAATATTGCTTTTTTAAATCTAATAGAAACTGCTACTTGTTTATGGCTTCCTGTTGTAAGCTTCACAGAGGCTGTTAATTGTATACAGCTCGCTTTGAAATGCTAAACGAAACTGTTCTTGTACAAGGCTTCCGGATGCAGGCTTAGATATGGAAGCTGTAGATTGAGTATAGTTTTGTGTTGCAATATTCCTTTTATAATTTTCAGCTACTGTAAAACTACACTCTGCCCTATAAATTCTTTCGGGATTCGGCTGTAGCTCGAAGCAGCTTTTTGACGACTCTTTGCGGAATCGGCATTTAAGCAGGTATTTTAGTGAGCTGGTAAATAACTTCACTCTCATTGCGAGGACCAGCTGCAAGTATTTATACACAGATTGGCGGGCTTCTCAAATCCAATTAACCATTATTTTCCGACAGCTTACACATTAGTTTCCTAAGCAGTTAGTTAAACAAAAAAATAACATCCATTTGATAGCGATGGGAAGTTGTCCTTCATTCTAGATACTTACGATATGCTGAGTCGAACGGTTTTTTTTCATTAAAGAGCCGGCGCATAAGGGCTCCTTGAAAGCAGTAGGGCTGTTAACGAGAAACCAGCTCTAGAGCACGGCTGTGCATAGAGAAGACTACTATACAGGAAAAAATAACAATGTTGGTAGTCATCTTTCCAATCAAACTTAACCATCCAAGGGTGGTTAAGTTTGATTGGAAAAGGAGTATCCAACCCAGGTTCTCTGGCCACGTTTTGGAGGGAAAAGGTCTAAAGAACGAATAGAACTGAGCATTGACAATCTCAGGGCCAATTATCAGAAAACTGATGGGACAGTCTCCTGCGGAAACACGCAATGATACTCAGGCTATTTGACACAGATATTTATCCCATTTACAGTGACCTGCAAGCTGTTGAGGATATAATAAACAAACCGTGTGAATGAAAGGCAAATTCGCCTGAGCGCAGACAATTTTTAGAGGAATATTTATTTGAAAGTTAAGTAAAAAAAGAAAGCACTAAACATTAAAGGCCTTTTTGCATATTGCAGGAAAATTGGCTGTTTCATCGAAAACAAAAGTGTCTATGAAACTCCAGGAGACAACCCCCATCGGGATCGTGATGAGAACGTAACCAAGTGTGTGTGTGGCTTTTTTCACTACACTTCTGTTTAACCTTTTCTTACATAACCTATTGCACAAGGTTTGTCTCATCCAGAGTTCGGAAGATCAGAGTTCTTGCTTTCAGTTTTTAACTTTTTTAAAAACACTTAATGTATTTTTTTTACATATCTTAAACTTTTATAACCCAGCCATAAGCTTTGAAGATCAACTTCTAAATATTCGGTTCCGTTTAGTAATAATAATAAATTTTTTCTTATAAAAATTATTCCCTCTTCAACCTTTGAGGCATCTCTTTTAAAATTATACTGTTTTTAATTTTGTAAAAAAGACTTATTGCAGCTTTTTTTGTATTTTAATTAATTCAATTTAAATTTTCCAATAATCTTTAGTTTTAGATTTTTGTAAAAATTACGCCCTTCTCATTTGATTGGTGGTTTGAGAAATTTTTCAAGACAAATATTATTCTCAGCGGGTTTGTCAGACCCTCGCGGAGTTTTAGGCGTATAGGCTTTATTTGTATTCTTTGCTTAGAACCCCAAAACAACACACGGACTCGGCGTGCAAATATGTCAAATCCTCTGACATCTTTACACACGCAAACGCAACCTGTAGCAAAGATAAGAAGGTTTTGTTTTGTTTTGTTTTGTTTTATATTTTGCTTTATGTACCTACGTGCATTTGGCGTTCCCTGCCTTCCTGGGCATGTGCCCCGGTTTACTGAAATCTCGCTGTGTCTTAAGGATATTGTGAACTTTTATTTAATGTTACTAATGTGACATAATATTTTTGAACAAGTTATTAAGGTAAGAATTCTACCGCAGGTATCTTATCTGAAGCGAAGTGCATCGAGTCAAGAGCCTATGTGTACCTATATTTACCAGCAGAAAGCGGAAAATTGCCAGCAAATATCTTACAAGGAATATCTACTATAGCGCGTTTTTTCTCTGGGCAATTATTTGCATTAACATCATTACATCGCGCTGTAGTACCTATGTAAGCCCATAAAATGTAATCAAATGTAAACCTTTTTGCCCCAACTTTTTGAAGTTTTTTTCTTAACATTCTTCTTGTGTGTCAAACTGCAATTTTTTTTTTGATCATAAGCCAGGAGTCCAACAGTGAAATTCCACGAGACTATGATATGGCAATTATCTCCTGTGGCCTCTGAAATTTATATTTACTCAGCCTTTTGTCCATTTGCTTCTCCACTTCGCCGCGCCACTGCTCATTTTGAATCAAACATCTCACCGACCATGTTAATTCAAAGACGTACGCCATTCCGGTAGAAAGAACAACAGGTGAATACGAACTGTCACAATGGCAGTGCAACGAGACGTGAATGATTTCTTATCAAAAGGAAATAATAGAACCACGTTTGTATGTTGGGATTGTTATTCGTTTTGATGATGTATCTTATACAAGCACAGAACAAGAAACACGCAAAAAAAAAAACTCTAATTTAATTAAAGTGAAAATCCAAAGAACTCAACGCGGTATGCCTGTCGACTGTCGGAAGCAGCCAAGCAGATAGCCATTTGATGCCCGATATGTATCAAATCTGCGCCCTTGCACTTTTTTGTTATTTTTGTTTCGCCCTGTTGGAGATACTACTATATTCGTATACCTACGTCGTCTTAATTCCTTTGATCGATAAAGAAACAAAATTAACATAATCGGCGGAGTAGAAAAACTGAAAAGCTACAAAATGATTTTAATTTATTTTTTATTGTTATAATGCCTTATTGAGGGAAAAATTGTAATGAGGAGTTTGAAAACCATACAAAAGCTTTCCTCGATTATTCTGCATGGGGTTAGGTATCAGAGTGGATCTGATATGCATATACAAAATCTCGTTTATTTTTTTTTAATTTGAGAAAAGGCTACAAGCCTACAAGAGATGATACTTATAATGATGTACTTATAAATAACCATAAGTACACCCATGAATGAATAGGTAGATAATTGCTAGGTAGATAAAAATAGATATACCTAGTTTAAGCTTTAAATAAGGACTTAATTTGTCACATTATCGAAGACAAAAGCTCTTTGGTACATACACACTCGCACAGCCGAGTGTGATTAAATTTACTAAAATATAAAGGCGGGATAAGCCGTCAGGTACAGTGAAACTTTCAGGTTCGTTATGACCAGGATGACCCAACCCCCATTGTAAAAAGTCAAATGTGTGGCCATACTCGGGGCATTTCGTTAGCTTTTGTGGAAGCTTAAGCTTATCAGTTCGGTTAAATAATTAATATTATTGGTTGATATATTTTTTCGTACTGTTGCACACTTTTTTAAAGAAAGTTCTCATGTTCGGTTTTCTTCAAGCACAGGGTGGCAAATAAAATAATACCACAAAAGGTATCCCACAAGAGTTTTTCTCATTGAACTGATCACTAAAAGCTAGAACATCCGCGTATATACTAGAGCAATTAATTTGGGCACAAAAAACAACCTTATCGACCCTGAAATCTCTAGTAGTATCTAGTAATACCAATAGTATCTTGAAAAGAATAATTTTAGAATGAAATTTTTCACTTCTGATGAAATTTTAATATATTGATTGCAATGGCCTGGCAGTTTAGAGCACCGGGTCGGAGTCCCGAATTTAAAGAAAGGTTTTTTAAGGCTCCACTTTCGCTATGATCTAGCAAACCCTGGGAAAGCACGGCACAGTGGCTTTTCAATCGAAAATGTTCTGTATTTAAAAGGATCGGTCTCAATTGTTTTGGAAGTTATAAGTAGGTAAAAATAGTTACTAGGAAATGCCCAGTGTATATTGGCCACTGACACCTGTCTGACCACAAGGACCTTGTCTTACCGGCGCAACGAATTCTTGAAATTGTTAAAATAATTTAAAGGACCCTAAGTATTTAAATCCGATTCATTTCCAAATATCATTTTATACAATGCTTCCGTCCTTTTTAAAATAGGGACTTCAAAAGATAAATCCACATTTGTGTTTAAATTAAACTTTGCCCCTTTCTGAATTCATGTAAATGGGTAGATACATCTCTATCCTCTATCCATTGCCATAATGTACATATATGAGCTTCGAGCCTTTTGAGGCAATATTTTTCGACTAAAAAATCATGAAAGAGTCATATCAACTATATAATACAATTGAAAAAGTTTTAACATTTAATAAAATCTCTTTCATCCTCACCTTCCCTTCAGTATTTCCGTCTATACATGAATGAACGACAAAAAAAAAAACTTCAGACACATAAACCCGAAAATATCCCTCAAAATTAAATTCCAAAAGAACATCACCCAAGCGACTGCCCTCAAGGACAGTAAAGGACAGCCGTGTCTATGCAAATTTAATCACGCTGTCAGTGCGACATACCGTTTACCCTCTCAAAGGCGAAACTTTCACCTGTCACGTGAGAATTTTAATTTAATTATTCCCCAGACTGAAACTTCAAAGATTTCCCCATAAAAGTGAAGCTCTTAAGGCACCTCTAGCTACTGTGCATACCACTTGATAACAAAAGGAGGAAAATCCCTTGACTCGTCTACAGGATCTCGGAAAATTCTGTAACAAGAACGAAAAAAAAATCAATTCCTTTTTCCTTTTCTCAAGATAAAGCCGAAGACTTGGATTCTCCAATATGGTAATTCAAAACCACACCATTAGAACTCAATTACAAAATAATTGCAAAATAATATACACCAACAGCTTAGAGGAACAGGATACACCACCAGATATAATATAAAGCGAGTTTCCTCTCAAGTGAATTCTCAAATTCACCTCATACATGGAACACGCTCAAAAGGGAATCTCGAAAAACCTATCCTAAAGGAGGTACAGAAAGGACCATAAATTATATTTTATATAATTTTCATTGCCACATTATCACGGAAAATCTACAGTGATTCCAGGCTTCTTCTTCATCTTTATTTTTATCGTAGATATTTTTTTTTTCTTACAGCGCTTTCGCATAAGTAGGTAATAGGTATATATATGTGTATGAAAGTCTCACAAATTCTCACCATTTCAAGTGTATTTTTTTTCATTTCGAAAGCAAAGCTTGGCCTTTGGTATCTTTTTGTATATAATATTTAGTTGAGGGAACGTACTAGTGGAAATAGAAAAAAAAAATTTTTGGTGGGTTCCCATATTCATCCATCCTGTGCAGCCAAGGATGTGTACCTATGCCGCTCTGAAGAATATCCACAGGTATTCCATAAATTTACAAAGACAACAACATTATCTTTATTATTATTGCCGCAGTTAGCTTGAGTGTGGTGCACGATGTCGCTCTTTGTGGCGCGGCGGCGTTACCTCCATGGAATTGGTGTGGAAAATGGAAAATTTATCGGTGGGATATTAGGATGCGCATGTCGGTTATAACATGATGCGACCAAGGGAGAAAACGAGAGATATACCTTCGTTTGAGAGCGAGAAATTTTGTTTTGCCCATTTTGTTTATGAATGAAAGGAAAGCAACAAATTTGCAAAAGTTCCACAAGACATGCGAGTTTTCACTTTCGATTTAAAAGATGCTTAGGTACTAATGGAACATCTAAAGTGATTTGCGGACACGATTAAGCTTTCAACGATATTCAATAAGATTACCAGTTCAAGATTCTATCTTGGTATCTCAGAATGCAAAATATCCCTGGTCTAAAATAAAATTTTTGTATTTCAGAAACATGACAAAAAGCTACTTTTGTTTCTTCGTGTACCTAACGTTTTAATTTTTAACACTTGTTCGTCAAAAAATTTACGCAACTTTAGAACCTTATCATCAGTGGAACAATCTAAGTTGGGTTCCCATATCAAGGATTCATGTGGGTTAACAGTCGGAAATAGCCATGATTTGGAAATAATTGATGTGGTGAACAGATTGTGCACCCAAAAAACTTGGGTTTACCTGAACAAGGATGGTATAAATTTTTACGAAAGCTCGTACTTCAGGTCTAGAAAGTCTTAGATCTGGTGTTGGTGATATCTGGTGATCTGGTGCTTTTTACAAAAGCTCGTACTTCAGGTCTAGAAGGTCTTAGATCTGGTGTTTGTGACCTGTTGACATGAAGGATATCATGTATAATACGCTTTTTATACCCGACCGAGGGTATATTAATTTTAATGCATAGTTTGTGAAACAATAAATTAATCATCGTAGAACTCCAAGACCTTATAAAGATATGATCGAGAACGACAGGTGAATCGATTAAGCCATGTCCGCCCATCCGTCTCTATATGTGAAGATATCAGGTCTTCAAAATCAAGCTACAGAGCTGAAACTCGGTACGCGGCTTGGTTTTTCTGTTGCACAGAAAATGTGTAAAAACTAAGCCAATCCGGCAACGGTCACGCCCACTACTCTGGCTTCAATGTGAGATTTCAAAATGCCCTTTGGTCAAGTTAGACATGGCGTAGGAGTCGAGTTTTGGTTCTGAACAATATTGGCCTAAGACCTTTAACAAGGCCATAATTGGATCGCTCATAATATCGACCATGCCCACTTTTAACATGTTAGATCTTTGAAAACGCGATTTCTGGGAAAGTTTACTCCAAGTCGAAAAAAATTTGTACTTATAAAAAATATTGAAGATATTACTAGTTGTTTAGTTTGCTCCATAAGAAGGAAAACCTTTACGGAAAAACCTTTTAAGTTTAAGGAAAAACCGTTTTTTCCTGAAATAATTTTCGATTTTTTCTCGTGATTCTAACGAAGTAACTTTTAATTGATTTTAATTTTAAGCACATGCCCACTTTTGGGGGCGCGGCTAATACAAATTGTTTATGAATACGGGCCAAGAAACTTTAAGATTTGGTGTTTCATGCTATATATGGTCGGGTATATAGAAGTTTGTCACAGACCGACTCTTGCACTTACTCACTTGTTTCGTGTAGCTCTGGATATGAATAAGCAAAATAAATATTCCTTCCTAAAAGCTATCACTTATGCGACTTTGATTGTTGTATCGAACCAGTTTGCAGTATGGAAATATGATTTTTCTTTTGCAAGTTTTTGGGTAAATTTACCGGTTGCAAGGTTAAGTAGCTTCCCCGTCAACAGAGTCCATAAATTTTTCATTCAATTACGGAATTTATAGTAATGTTAATGTGTTGGGATCTTGTTTTTGTCGTTTTCACTTAAGCAAAATCGTACGTTTATAAAAAAAAACACTTAAAATATTCCAATTAAAAGAATAAAAATATTTAGCACAAGTAGCATTATTTGTCATCATTACGCTTCACATTAGGTTGGCAGTGCTTTCGCTCTCATCCACAAGCAACAAAACATCTCGCGTATAATAATTCTCCCATCGATTTATTTATCGTTTTCCTTTAGAGGAAACTGGAAGGAAAAATGATGAAAAACTCCCCCAGCTACTATAGTATCGTTTATCTCTTGCACGAGATGCCTCTCAGATATACTCTTCCATTCGTAAATCAGCCATATAGTACAGCATCCCCATTTGGGTTTGTGCACAGGCAATTCTTCCCATACTTTATCCACTTTTATTGTGTGTCTGCTTTTGGATTTTATTTCGCTCATCGTTGTCTCCCCATTTTCCCCAATTTTTCCCACTACACATCGCCCGTGAAGAATTTCCCAAAATCTCCAGTTGATTATTTTAGTCTCTTCGGCGCGTCGTCGTCTCGCCTCTGAATACGACTCTTTTTTTATATAAAATAGATGACTTCACATTGTTTTCTTTTTGAAATTTTATAAAAGCAACGAAACAAACATATATAAATTCTGAAAATATTTCAAATAAACTAAAAGATTATTTATTTCTTTTTAATTGGGTTCCGTGTGGTGAAGTTGAAAATAAAAATGTGAACAGCATCTTCGAATGAATTTTTTGTGCTGGCGATATACATTTTGTGTGAAAGTTTCTCACCGGAAAATTTATTCCAGTGTTTGATGCTAAATTCCCGACGGGGTTTTGACTCATAGCACAAGATGAAAACATTTTGATATTGTTTAAAATATTCAATTTTGACACAAGTAAAAATAAAGTTTACAGATAAAGTGTTTTAAAAAGCGGCAAAACAAACATCAACAAACACGACGGTTATTTTCGGGAGTTGCAAAATGCAAATAATGCATTCGAAGTGTCGTAGAAAAACATGATCCCATTAACGCGTAATAAATTATTTACAATAATTTTGAAAAAACGAAAAATTCGCATCAGAACTAAGAGGAAAAAAGATAAATAACAAAAAAAGAGGAGGAGGAAACGAAAGAATAAATATTTTAGCGCCGCGTAGAAGTAGTTTATTTTTAAAAGGTGTGTAACTGTTCCGATAGGACGAAAATAAGTTTTTACTTTGCTTTTGTAAAATTATTTATTTTGTTTTGCATAAATAATATTCGAAATTGTGTAACAGTTTACTGACGAGTCTGTGTTCTAAAAAATATTGCAATTTTGTGACGATTCGAATGTTTTTAAGGTGAGTTTCTGCAAAGCTATTTGAATGTAGGTACTTATAATCGATAGACTAAGAACAATAGTTTCCTATGGGTTTATTTTTATAGTTTTATTATTATAGCACGCAATTTTAAATAAAGCTGTACAAAATTTATAATTCAGTAAAAAAGAATAAATGTTTTAAAATTGGTATTGGGATCCAAAACTGTAGCATAATGAGACGAATCTCTGAGAATTACTAAAACCAGTGGTTTGTTTTCGTGTTCAAGGTGCTCTGATAATACCTTTAGACCAAAAGGTACCCCTGATGCCAATCTAAAGCATTTAACTCTACTTCCAATTTTAACCAGAACTTTCAATGGGATAATCTTACTTTGAAGCCCTGTTTTTCATAGGAGCCATGAAAGATGACGGAAATTGTGAAATCCTGCACAGGGATCCAATCCAGCGTTTTGAGATGATCAACGACTTTTCCACGTTTTTCCAGTCCACTCATCATTAAATGGATTTCCTCATAAAATGGCTTTCAGTTTTTCTTATAGAATGGCAAACAAGTTCATTGTAAGAACAGTACGTATCCCCGGGAAGTAAATGATTTGCTCGACACACATAGTTAAAATCCCTTTAGAGCAAATTGTGGTCTTCCTTAAGATAGGATAGGAAATGATGGGCTGGATGCCAACAGTCAATGTACAACAATGTCCAACTAGTCTCAGAGTTCGTCCAACTAGTCAACTATGATCGACGTGATAGCTGTGAATCAGTTATCTATTTCCGGCTATCACGATACATATAAAATGATATTCGACAAAACCAGGCGAAAAAATGCTAGAATTGGCAGAAAGTGTTTTAGTTGATTCCTGCTCATATCGTATACAACGCTCCAGATACCCTATGACTGTTATACTTTTTCGACACTTCAATCCCCCAAAAGAAAAAAAAAATTAGACCTCTGTACACTAATATAATAGCGTATGATTTCAAGTTGCAGGCAATTGGACCCCTGGATCCACAGGACTTAATTTAATCCTATAAAATAAAACAGATTGTCTTGACTTTAAAACTACTCCATTCAAATTCTAAGCAGAGAAGGCGAAGCAGAGCAGGCTGGATGACGTCACAACCATAACCGAGACGGAAATCCATCTATGTGGATCTAAATCAAATTAGTGTACTGGAGCAGGCTAAGTTATGCTCTGACTCGGTATCCTAACAAGCAGATTACTGCTGAGCTCTTGCATTATCTCCGAAGCCGAAAATCAAGAAGCCGTTGTAAGACATAAAAAAGAAAAGTTATGTCGGTGGGCCCCACCTAGTGGGCGTGGCATTGATTTAATTTATTATTAGTTATTTTTTAAATACATCTAATTCCATATTTTTTTTAAATTAATTTTTAATAATTTCCTTAAATTTACGTTATTTATATGTAGTTCCTGAAATTAGTAATAAGAAGATGAAAAAATTGTTTCGGGACCCCAGTGCGCCGATAAAGGCATTCAAATTACCACAAGAAAATATTTCAATTTACGTAGACACAGACCAGCCAATCAGCCATTGGCTCTGGCAACATCTTGTGTAGTAGACTCGCTCAGAACTTAGGACTCTAAACTGAAACCAAGCGGGTCTCCAGGCCATACATTGGCTTTATCAGGACTCACAGGGCTGATGAGCTAGTGGAACCTGAACCTGGTTTGTATCAACAGACAAAAGGGTTCATCGTCCACTCTCTCTTAAGATAAAAAAAAGGCTTACCTAAACCAATTATAAAATAGCCTGAAACAGATGAGAAAATTTACAGAGTTGTGGGTACAAAAAGACGTTATGGCCATCCATAGACAGCAGCTGCTGTTTTTCTTAAAAGAAAAATGCTATTTTTCTTACTTCATCATCATCATCATCATCAGCATTTTCGAATGCCGCTTGTCCTTTAAAAGGGTCGCGGAGCGAGGGTGGCTCTTTCCATTGTTCTCGATCCTCCTTTTTTTTCTTACTTTGTTTTATAAATACGCTTAAAAATACTAAGATTCGAAATTTCAAAATTTTGAAAGCTATTGGCATAAAGCACATAGTTCTTACATATAGGTCATCGTTACTGTTAAGATACCATAGCGTTTAAAAAATTGTTTTTGAAAATGCTAAGTTCAGTCAAATATCGGAAAATTTTGAAGTTTTGCTGTAGTTTTTCTTAGTATTTTAGAATATTGACTTTGCTCCTATTTACTTCAGTCTTACTTCGGGAGACAAAGGAGTCCATTCTTTTTTTTAATTTTTCACTCTTTTTTAAATTTCAAATCTATAAAATGATTACTTTGATTTTTTTCAATTACATATTGTAAGATGTTTTTTTTCAAGCACTTGCGATCTTGCCATCTAGCGTAGGATGCGCTTCATAAACTGTGTTCAAAAAAAAAAAATGTAGAAGATGTTGCTTTTTTCTACGCATTTTTAATAGTCTCAGAAAAACTCGGGTTGGAAACATAGGTTTTATGCATAGGTTTAGGTACAACCCCAACGGTACTTCTAAGGCTTACAAGATCAGCATAAACTACAACAAGGTAATTCCCGATATAGATTTGAATATTTGAAAACAGGTTTATATTGTTTGCATTACCTATCACAAGTAGCAGCATTATTGGGCGCAAATTTTTTTATATTCATTTGGATATGCCTGGTTGTTTTCGCTTGTGAATGGTTTTTTAAAGAAGTTTGAATGCTGTGCTTTTGGAATTTCAACCAATCCCAATTACATGTTTCCATTTGACAGGCACCAAATTTAAAAAAAAATTTAAAATTTATTAAATATTTGAACTTTTTTTAGTGGTTACCTTATATGAAGCTCTTGTATAGGAGAAGAGTTCAGCTTAACACCTTAGGCCGCTGTTCAAAGCATAGTTTTTTTCAGCCGCAGACTTAAATCTGTACATAAAAGAGAGTAGATATCGCTTTATTTCTACGTAAGTACATAAACCGCTTAGCGACCCACAATTTCTGCGGCATGCCCCATGTGTCAAAACGCATATACATGCTTGTGATGGATAGGTTGTGGAAAAAGTTTGATTGTATCAACTTAGTCACGAAAGGCTTCGTGTTTGATGTCAATACAATGCTGCGGTTGCTCGTTGCGTCTCCGTGTTATAACTTTTTCATAGATCCATAAGAAGAAGCGTGTCAAATAGTCGGACGCTTTACACTGAATAATTAGTATAGTGTAAATCGTAATAATGCAAGGCGTTCCATTCCAGAAAGCGCAGAGGTTGATTAGAACGTGCAACGAAGTTTAAGTAAGCCATTGGAAGTTAAATGAAATGGGCGGTCTGTCTCATTTGTAGTTTGTATAGCAGATACGGATTGCTATCTCGTAAGTAGGCCCGCTGCTAAGTGATTTTTATTACATTATTTCTCTTTTGATCTATTAAAGCTATTTGTGATTGATGGGTTAAATAAGATTTCGGTTTGAACCATGCTACTTTTATGTTTTTATGAAAACCACCTGTGATATGAGCGACAAGATTCCACTGACGCTGTGTGTGGGCTTGTCGTGAATGACTTTTAAACAAGTTTTTTTTGTAGCTACGTACAGAGCTGGAACTACGATGCATTCGCCTCTGCCTTCATTGCTTTTGCAGTTATTACCGTCTTTTACTGTTGCAAAAACCTGTATCTAAATCCATTTATCTATGCAACTCCCCTTTACAATGTTGCGGTAGCGTAGTACTAAGAGAAGAAGTAAATTGACAGCTAGGTCAGTGTGTTATCATTGACAGTATATAGGTATAACTGAACCCATTGCTATCCCGAAGACGAAATTGGAGGCTATTCTTTTTCATAAACTGAAGCAACGTTTCAAGGTTAAAACCAATCCATGCGGCTCTAAATATTTGCACTTACGAATCTATGTTGGCAACCACGACATTATGAAACTAATATGCGTCCTTTGTATACAACGTATACAAGACGCTTGCATATACAATTGCTTGGACTGAACGTGTAAAATACATATCGCAACACTGCCGTCAATGCATCGTATCTCCTCGCAGACTGTTGCTGCAAAGTTGGTGTCAGTTATGTTGGCCGAACAAGTCGTTTCACAGATAAACTCCGTACAAGACATATCAGCGTTTATATACTCTTAATGCAATTTGCGGAACGTGGTTTTAACATTAAGGTGTAATAAAACGCGATATGCTTGAAGTTATCTTAATTTTAGTTTAAGAGTGCGCGTCAAGAACTGAAGGAAAATGTTTAAAAAAATGGTGCTATGATTTTAATTAAGTTGCAGACTATGTTGGTCTGGCTAGATGCACTGACTAGGGAAATGATTTTATTAAACTTATAGAGGATCGATCCTTGAAAGACAATATTTTGCACGTATTTTCTATTGAACACTTTAAAGTGGAAAACAGAGAGCAACTAATGCTTATGATAGTATTAATTATTTGCGTCTATCAATCAAGAAAAAAAAATGGAGCCAATGGCTTCAACTTGAACTGAATATCCTCTACAGCATTACCAGAAAATTGCTGTTTTATTTGGCAATAGAACAAGAGCAAAGTTATGACTTACGGGAGAGAACGAGGGCTTCGATCCTACATTTCGCTGTTTATTTTATCACATGAAAAAGGTTTGCAAGTATGTTTGCAAATTTTATTTCTCCTCACCTGACTTTTCCTTATTCAATATTATCTCCGTTCGTTTTTCATAATAACTATAATTACCTATATCATACCATATCAGGTACCTACCAAGACCTACTATGCTAATTGTGCTCCAAAGCCTTGCATTGATATGTTTTGTTTGCAAAATGTAAATGCTTGAGGCTAGGAGACTAAAAAAAACTTCGCCAATAAAGCTATAAACAATCAATATCCGAACAACGTGCGAACTACCATTATTGAGCTCTCAAAACATCAGTTTTATGCAGCATGAAACGATTACAAGTGATTAGCATCGCAATCCATAACAATTCCACCAGCTGGATGCCTTCCACTGCCATAGGCTTCACCATACAAACCATCTGGTATAAATATAGATATATGCATATATAGACCTCCACCTCCTTTTATAATGAACTGAGCAATTTTCTACCTCTTAACTTGAAAAATAACAAATTTACAAATTGCCTGTAAAAAGCAAAAGGAAGACAACACTAAACCACACATTATAATCACCCTTTAAATATCTTTTGGGGGCTATATGCCTCCTGCCTGCGTGGGCAAGCCTCTTGCCCTCTTGCCAGTAAAAAAATATACCGATTAAATGGGCGAACATACAAACTGAATAGCGTCTACCATGCAGACCGATCTGGCAATACCCCTACACTTAAAGACTGCTGCAGTTATCTTAACCGTATCATCGTGGTTTTATAAAAGGTTATGCTGTGTTATATGCGAATACAATATGATCAATATGCCCACTGGCAGACACTTGCCTTGCAATCACGAATCACAACTTAATCCGCAACAGTTCGCTCGTTCTTCTTTTGAATCCATTCACAGGGTGAGATACACCGTACACACTATACAATGTTCAAGAAAATCGAAAAAAAAAAATAAATCACGATACATAAAGTGCTTGGCCTGGTTT
This sequence comes from Neoascia interrupta, assembly GCA_947623515.1. Lineage (NCBI taxonomy): Eukaryota > Metazoa > Arthropoda > Insecta > Diptera > Syrphidae > Neoascia > Neoascia interrupta. Next base: position 33,627,373 of record OX392464.1, on the reverse strand, counting down.
TTGTTGCAGTGCCGACCAAACCTCTCCTGACCAATCTGTATACTATTGGTAATACAGCACGCGAACAATTTTTTTTATTTGAGAGCTCCAACAACATTCGAATAAGAATAAATAAAACGTAAATTTCATGCTTACTTGGTCTTTGGCTCCTCATGCTATATTCGGTGTGGATACTTGGAACAGAACGCACAGAGTAGGTATATTTGTTAGGTGTGCGCCCACAAAAGGCAGATTATCCGCATCATCATCATAATAATCAACATCAATGAGTACCTCGTCATCATTATTAGGATATACAGTAAAGCTGCTGGGGGTGGTCATATTTCGCGGTGAACATCTGTGCGCGTCTATCTCACACTTGTTCAGAGTTTCTGCCTATTGAAGACAATGAGTGTTGTGCACAAACTTTATACTATGAAGATGATAATCTTTTCTCCCTGACACTCCCTCACTATCTTTGTGTAATTATGGGTTTGAAAATAATATAATATATCAATTGGTCGTAATAAAAACGACCAATCGATATAATTATTGTAAAAGTCTCATTTTTATCACACAAGCTTCTCATTTTTATCACACGCTAGCCGGATTCCTAGGCAAAATTCTGCTTTCAAAACAGATACTGACTTTCAAAATTCTGTTTCAAGTAATGATTTTCAACGACAATATCTTTGTACCTATTCTATGGATCGCATAAACGAAAATAATTTTTGGTGAGATTTAATTAAAAAAATGCTCGAAATTTTTCGAAAAATTTACAAAAAATGTTCTGCGTACTTTTTTGTGGACCTTTTATTTACCTTTTTAGCTAAGCAGTATATCTTTTCGTGCATATAGTCGAATGGATCGAAAATAAAATACCGAAGAGCCTCACTTACTTATATTTACTTATAGAGTTCCCGAGTGGTTCACTATCGGCCTACAGTAGCTTTCCATACCCTACTATCGTTGGCCTTCTGCTTCCAATTGTCCGAACCAAGCGCTCTGGCACCTTCGGTGTTTTCGTCCTTAAAACGTAGGATTGGTCTTCCTGGTTGTCTCGACCCTGAGGGCTTGAATTTGGAGATCATTTTGGCTGCAGCGTTCTTATCCATTGGCTCGATGTTGCCGAGCGTATGTGTTTTGGATTTTTGAACTACATCCACATCGTGGTACAGCACATAGAGTCTGCGATTATTAACTACTGCTCCAATCGCCCTCCTCGCACACCAGGACCATAGAGTCGCCGATCTCGATCTGTTCGTGAGAAAGCGTGAAAAAAGATACAACAGTTTCAAAAAACGTAATAAAAAAACTATTTCCTTATTTCGTTCGCGGCACATTCCGTCTCCCCTTTTCTGTTGAGTTAGTTTTGCTCCCCTCTCTTAACTGGATGCATGGGCATCCGAAAGATTTGATAGTAGATTTTTATTTATTACACAGCAACTTTTTATACCCGAAAGTTGCTGTATAATTTATACCAATTTATAAAAAAATATATATAAGAATAATTCATACCTATTTATACCAATTAATTTTATTGCATAATTTGTAACACAGTGAAATAATCATCGTAGAGATATGATCGAGACCGACAGGTGAATCGATTAATCCATGTCTGACCGTGCGTTCGTCTTCATGTGGGAAGGTTTAAGGTCTTCAAAATCAAACTAGAAAACTGAAACTTGGTGTTCAGCTTGGTTCTTCTGTTGCATAGACAAAGTGTGAAAATCGACTCCATCCGTCGACTACTGGCTTCAATGTGAGACAACCTGTATTTTACATTTTCCTTCAAAACGCCTTTTGGTCAAGTTAGACAAGTTAGACAATGCTGGCCCAAGACCTTTAACATCGACCATGCCCACTATTAATATTTTAGATCCTTAAAAACCCGATTTCTCGGAAAGTTAAAATGAATTTAGAAGTTAGAATGAACTACAAAACGAAAAAAAAATTGGATGACAAATATTAAAGATTTGCTCAATTTACTCCACACAAAGTTTTGAGCTCCGCCCACTTTTAAGGGGCGTTTAAAAAAAACTGTTTTTTTTTCTGATATAATTTTCGCTTTTCCCGTATTTTCTCAAGGTTTTACCGAAATTACAATTAATTTTTAGCCCATGCCCACTTAAATAATATATGAATTTGGGCCTTTTGGGTGAATTTTAGCTTTATTGCGGTTTGCAGATAAGGTCAGTTTCTGGTTAAAAAACGGCTGTTTTACAACATTGCTTCTGGTTAGGTCCCGTCGGAATATAGACTGGAAGATGACGATATTGATTGCATGCATGGCTTGATTGGGTCCAATTTCATCATTGGGGGGGACGACTTTAACGCAAAGCATCAGGGACGAACGCATGAGGGGTTTTGGGACCTTTTTTCATAACGAAATTTTGCCAAAAATTATTGGGTGATTTTGCATATTTTGGTTTTGGGCGATTCTTCGCATAGCCTTACGTACTATGATGGCAGAGTCTAGTTATTCGAAGGCAGTTCTAGCACCAACTGTTAGCATGTAATGTCTTCCTGAATAAACCTTTAATTTACTAAAAGTATTATACATTATACATATTCATGTTTCACATGCCATGGCCAACACGGCATTTCTCCGAACAACTATAGGTACCCACAACTTTTCCAATGTATATATAAAACTTTTTCATGTGAAATCAAATCTCCAGCTGTCATCGTGCGATCCTTGAGTCCATCGAACAACTTATATATACACAGTACATGTATGTACATGTATGTATGCATTCTGCACGCATTCGGATTTTATGCGAATAGTATACCAGTATCGGTTCTATATAAGCCAAGCTCAGTCGAATGCGTCTGGGAGTGGATTGTGTCTGCAAACCCAGTCATCGAATCGCTCCAACTCCAATCCCTAATCGTGCATTCAAAGGAAATATATGCTTCCTCTTTCTCCGCAGAAACCAAACGCAGTCCATTTCCAGCTGCTCCGCACAGTTCCTTGCATGTACGTGATTATAGATTCCTTCACACATAGTCCATGGGTCTTTACCTCAATTCATTCAAAAGATTTAATCTTGTCCGCACTTCATTTCTGTTAAAAGCACACATCCTCATGCTTCATCGATTTTCCTAATCGTTTTACGTGTTCCAGCTCACAACATGGCAAAGGAGTTCACTCTCATATACAGTGTTTCGATTCTATACTCCCGTCCAAGTGGCTGTCAATTTTCCCTCTTGCCATCACATAGTGTGGCTTAGATGGAGCCTCTTGGTGTTTATCTTTGGTTTTTTTTTATACGCTAACATTTCTTGGTCAACGGCAAAGTCCTTTTTGAATTTCGTCAGTGCAAAAGTGTTGTGACTTATTTTTCTCTCTGGTATAAAATTGATAGCTTTTGCCGTAATGATGCAGCGTGACGATGGCGAGTGACACCTAATAAGAGCTGCGGCCTAACTTGAGCACTCATGGAAGAAAGTGTTTGCTTTAGATTGGGAAGGATGTACGAGTATCTTATACATGCTTCTATGGTGCATTCACGATCTGTTTTACATGAAAACTTGACCGTGTGCAATGTTGAATTTCAGCCTTCAATGTCGCACCACTCATGTAGGTATCTATACGGAACACCATGCAATGCAGCTGTCGGCTATGTATGCAGTTGTCGGGTCTAGTTGACGACCAAGACTGTGTCTTGACTACTAGACTCGAGATCGACGAAGTCAACATCGATGCCAATGACGTCGATGAAGATGTTAAATGAAACGTGCGAGCAAGTCAATCGCACTATCTGCGAAGGTCTATCGGAGAATTTTAGATTTGCTGTGCGCGCGAATAGCGCAGATGCCGTAGTATACTGTGGAATTGGCAGCTAGGAATCGTGCCTATTGGGTGTAGTGGAGTAGTGTTCCTATATATCGTGCGCACGACAAACTTGCTCGCTGGAAATAAGCTGTAAATGTGAATTCTGCGCTTGATTGGCGGCGCGCGGCGTAAGAGGTCTCAATCGATAACTTGACTTCTGTGTCAGTGGAACGGACTATATTTCGTTTCGCTATGTCACTTGGGGAATTCTCTGGCAATTTAAAATGGACCAACATATGCGATGTAATATTTTAGGCATATTGGAGGTCTAAATATTCATATAGCTGATGAGAGAATTCTAGAGCGAAGCTTTTGAAGAGCACCATAGTCATATAGCCATAAACATGGTGGAAGAAATACACAGATATAGGTAAAGTGAGCAAGAGCTAATAGGCTCGATATTATTTTTGTGTACCATATTCTCAATCAAAAATTAAACAAAATCCGAATCTTTTCTTTCAGTAAATCATAACCTTTTAACTGGCACATTACTTCATGGTTGCGACAACCCTTTTAAGTAATTGAATCTGGGCTTGATCAGAGGAATTTCCCCCAGTTATTAACATTATTAAAAGCCCAAACTTTCTACTGAATATCACCATGTCTGTTACCATACAATAGTTCCAAAAATATCTAATAAATTATTTAAGATAGGTGGGTAACCAAAAAAACGATATTCACTAATCGATACCTTTCAAATTCGCGCACCTCAACATAGGAATAAATCATTTAACGCCGAACACACTTCATTCGAACTGAAATCTATAAAGTGAAATGAAATCGATTATACACAGAGGATACAATACAACGTCGTCCATAGTTATAAATTCCTGCCTCATCAACAAATTCATGCCCTCATTTTGTGGTTGATTCGCTGAACACAACCATCACCCCGTCACACACAATCCTCCAATCAACAGCATATATATGTAGGTACCTACCCCACATGGAAGTAAGTGAAAACCATGAAATAATTTTAAATATACCTACAACAACGCTGAAAAGAATAACATCCAGCTGGAAGAGTGAAAAAAAGAAGATGAAAATGAAAACGACAGAATTGAGTTCCGCAAAAAAAAAAAAAATACCACGAATGACAACCAAGCACGAACATACACACATCATACTTCCCTCAAACTCACGCCAGCCGCAGCCACCGGCTACCAGCATCCTTTTAACGTTGATATCCTTTTTTCGACACTCTCCTCCTCAGCATTCATTCAATTCACTGTCCCACTCTTAAACGAATCGAACATTGATTTATGGCGAATTTTACAATAACGTTAAATAATGTTGGCTTGCAGAATGATGAAAAAACCAAAAAACACCAATTCGAGATGCATTCCCAATGAGCGCGCGAATTCAGGATATTCAACACGACACGCGCACGTCGCGTTGCATACTCCCGAGTGCACACATGCACTTACTTTTAATTGATGGCGATATATTTTTTAATCAGCCCAGCCGAACCGTATTCAATCAGCAGACAACGCATGATAAGGGTACATTCATAGTGATATCTATCCCCCGCTGCCTATATGTCCTTTTTGCGATTCCTGCTTTTGTTGCGGAGTCCATGGAAGCCGCCATATTCTTGCACGTCCCTTATCGGATATCTATTCTTTGGTTGTTAACGATGAATTTTGTTTTTGCGAAAGCACTATGCCCAAAGTGAACGCTGCTCATTTAGGCGAGTGCTTGTATAGCAGTATACCGGATGTGTACCACGGCTCAGTGCAGTGCACCCTTATCGCCAGGGGTGCGAAAAATGCTTTGAGTTCCTTGTTTTCATTTTTTTTTCAGCAAGTCAGGAAATATCCATGTGGTGAGCAAGAGAAATATTGCAAAAAATGAAAGTAAGTAATCGCTATGCGTTTTTATCGGAAAGTCATAATTTATGGTGGCTGCGCCGACGAGTTTTGCAAGAGTCACATGTCATACATTTATAGCATGTGGCCAAAGAGGTGGCACATATATAACAGGATGGTTTCGGTTTCAGTGACAGATTAGCCATAGGGGCCCAGGGCGGTGAATTTCAACGGGCGGTAAATTAAGAAGACAAAAAAATTAATAAGCACAAAATATTCTTCATTCTGAATTTACATAAAACAAGTGGGAAAGTGCAACAGTGCGTATGCAAAAGCTTAAGTCCATCTACGACGGATTGCAAAATATCCGATCATACCAAAAAAAAACAACTACCACTCCTCCCAAAATAGGGCGGGATACAAAAATATAACTGTTGAATGCCTTATACTAGGTGGTTGCATACATTTCGGCTTAAAACTCCGCCTTTCTAACTAAAAAATTATTTTTTTAACACCACGCCCACAAAAGTGGGCGGAGGAACATACTACACATACATGAAAGCTAGAAAATGCTTATATCTACAATTTTTAGTCAAATATCATACATATTCATTGAAAAACAATCATTTTAAGCTAAAATCGGATTCAGCTAATTTTCAAACCTGATCTGAAGGACTGGAATTCCAACCAACCACCAAATCTCAGCTCTCTACCTTAAAATTTAAGCTCGGACGGACGGACATGGCTTAATCGATTCCCCTGTCGGTCCATTCATATCTCTAATAAGGGCAGCATTTTCATTATGACGGATTACTATTAGCTTCTAGCAGAGAAAAACATTTTTATTTTTGCTGGAAACATGTTTCCACGCTTTGTTTACGTTAAACTCACTGCAACTACAGCGAAACCTCTCAAATTTGGATACTGATGAGACCACCTCTTTGATGTCCTGATTAGAAGGTATCCCAACTATAGAAATTTGTTCCTATACATTTTTTAGAAAAAAGTTGACTGATAGATATACTAGTAAGTGCTAGTGTAGTATTTATATTCTGTCTTCGTACTTATAAGGTTCAACTGCTATTCAAAGCTAACGATCTTAGAATTCCTAGAGTGAGATTCTGCTGCGAGCATGCTGCGAAAATTTAAATTTATAGTCACAAATATTTTCAATTTCCAGTCTAGTGTCTTAATTAAAAGGTGTGACTCCGATAGCCCTTACTAGAGAAGTCTTTCTGTTGTCTTTTTTGTAGTAAACTGTCTCAAATAGAGAGTTTGGCCCTAGTGTGGAGCTTGAAGAAAAGTTAAATTGTGTGTCCCAAAGTATAATGTATAAAAATTCTTAAGTTTGGCAGATGGGTTGTCCCGGTTGTGAGGTGTCCCGATGACGGAGAGTCGGGTTACGGGATGAGGACAGCGCTTACTGTACTTTTCTATTTTTTTGTATATAAGGCATACATTCGCCCCAGCTAGAATATAACTCCCATGTCTGGGCAGGTGCTCCGAAAACTGCACTGCATCTGCTGGATAGGATTCAAAAGCGAGCGCTAGAACTTATTGGTGACAGAAATATTGCGAAGTCAATTGACTCGCTTGAAGACTGACGCAATGTCTGTTGTCAGTCACTGTTTTATCGCTTACGAACAGTGTTCCAGTTTCAGGCATACAGTAAAGTTCAGAGGTTCATTCGTAAGCCGTTCAACACGAATGTGTCCTGCCTCAATCAGTCTTTTCTTCTCATTACAACAAGCAGCTATTCAAAACAAGGGTTCACCGGTACGTCTCCTCTTTTTCCGCGTCTTCTTATCCTTTCCGCTCGTGAGATGTTAATCATTAAAAGGGTAGCCTTATCCCTTTTTCGCGAGTTTATTACAAAAAAAACTTCATGGTTTTAATCTTAAGGCGTGAAAAACAAAACTCTGTCCCAGTTTATTCTTTCCGCTGAAAAGGGGAAGCTCAGAGCACAAAATTGGTCTTTGCATGTTGGGTGGGTTTTTTTATGGAATAAGTCCGGGAAGTTTTATGAATTACTAGAAATTATCAGGGTCATAATATCGATCGCGAAACAACACGGCAGGGCCACGTAAACATTTGTTTGAACATTACTTAGGTATCCGCCATTTTATTTATTACTAAGATTTTAAGTGACTCGCATTCGACGACATTCGCTGTTTTCTTAGGTTTCTTATGTGTTTCCAGCAGCGGCGACAAATTGGTGCCCATAGTACCACTTTTCCCTAATCTGCCCCTGGCTTCGGCGCTGTGTACATTTTACCTACTGGGGACACGAATTATAGTAAAAAGCCGCTGCACCGCAGTGAGGCGATTCATGTCAAAAACGAGGAATTGAAGGTTTTAATTCATATAAAATGTAGGAGATCACTGTACCAAAATAGAGGATGTAGGAGATCACTACACTCTTAGGTTCCCGTCCATTGGTATATAAAAACTAGTAAACTTAATGCTTTATTAGTTAAAAGCCAAAATTCTAATAAAAATCTTAAGTTATTGTTGAGACAAAAAACGTTTTTTGTTAAAGAAATTTATAAGTTTAGGAGTTTTTTTACGATATGTACAAATTAACTGTCATGACACGAGTATAATAAACACAGATAAATCAGTTGAAAGATAAATCTGGGGTGGAATCCTCTAAAGTGATCGATGATGGTCAACATGTTGATTATCAAAATTGACCATCACCCATTTCTTGCTCTCTGTAAAGTGATCACCGAATTATTTTCAAAACTTGGCAGCATTCACATTTTCATCTGTCCGTTGATGTCATTTGAATACAGAGCTTCTCAAATATGTAACCTTAATTTACTTTTGTTTACATTTTTCGGTAAGAGTGCATTTACATCTTATTACTGCGATTGCGATGTAGAAATGTATGTACAACATTATAAATTATTATTTTTGTTTAAATGACTAAAATGAACACCAAACCGAAAGGATGGCACATTTTATGGCAGCCCACTAATAACCGCCATAATTCGTAAAATTTTTTTTATTGGTTTTTGGACTGAAAAACAAGCTCAATGAGGTACACATATCACAGGCACACGGTATCACTTAAACTAACAAAGTAAGAAAAAAAACACAAAAAGAAGCCAATTCTTGCGAAAACTCGACTAGCTTTAATTGAAAGTGACACCAAAATAGCTGTCAGCTGAAATTCATCACAATTTGGTGACGATCACGGTGATCATCACCTTACGGGATCCCGAAATGAGAATTGTGATGATCAACTATCAGTTTTCACCTTAGAGGATTCCACCCCTGAACTCATTCGCCAAGCTTATCGTGGATCCACGCATAACGGGACTCTACAATAAAGCGGGTAATAATTTTCAACAAGAAATTACATCGCAGTTCAAATAATAAATTAAATAGCTGGAATACAAGTGCTTAATCCGTGAGTTATCAATTTTTGTGTGCAATTTTTCCTCCTGTCTCTGTTGTAGATGCATAAGAGTACTTATCATTTCACCACAAGCACCGTACGACAAATGAACAGGCGGCTTTGAACTGTTGAGACCTTCCCGGCTAAACATAGAAGTTTGGTCAAATACTCCTTGTTCAGATATTTTTCGTCACTCAGTTTAGGTTACTCGTAGTATTGCCCAAATATGCATTTACCCTATAACTGTTGCTTATTATATAGATTTGATATAAAACTACTATGCTGTTTCTTGGAGCCGTAAATAAGAATGCTTACAATCGAAGGCGAACTGTTGTATTTCAAGTTTGTTGCATTTTTATTTTTATTTCTGGAGAAGTCGAGCGTCATGTCCTTTCTGCTTCCTCCAACAACTAGAACCAGAACTCTCTTTCCTGCTTAAAAAAAAACACATAATTCATGTATTTGATGTCGTTGTTGCTGTTCTAGCAAAAAAAGCATTTATTCAGTCTTGCACATTGTTATGAAAGGCCTATAGTACTGTCCAATTTATATGAAAAAAATTGCTAGCGAAATTCAAATTGGGTTTGTCTTACTCTTAGTTTAGAGTCTGGTTGTCTTAGTTGTGGTCGAGTCTGCGTTATGGCTATGTTTTTACTTATTTTAACCTAAGCCCAAGTTTTGGTCAAGTACACATCAGAGCTTGCCGTGTAATGTGTATCTTCAATGCCCTCGTTGTGCTTATAGTGTAAAAAAATTCCCTTCGAATCTGTTTATCAAAAGAAAGATAATTCAAGAGCCCTATATTTGTCCCTCCCTTGTTCAACACTCAGTGGCAGTACAAGAGTGAAAAGCTTAAAAAGAATTTGTAGGCACCTTTTACACCCAAAACTAGCGAAGTATTGGTCAGTGGTTTAACAGTCTGACCGTCTAACAGAAAGTATTACTCGTATAATTGACATTTGTATGCAGCAGTTCTATGTTGAAAAGATAATTTTTTTCTCTTACGTGCAACTAAACCCTTGCGGCTATACTCTAAAGAAATAACTTTATTTTCCTTTCCAATAATATATAAACAAACCACGATTATTTTTTTCTTTTTAAATTTTTAAAGCTTTCTTGCTTAACCAGTTCCTCTTCATACCAATTTGGTAATCCTCACATGCAAATTTACTTTAGTTAATTGGACGACGAAAATCTACCGCACACTCCAGGCCTCCAATATCACAAAACCTTTCTACTTGCAGAGCCATTAAAATGAACATTTACCCGAACCTATTCTGTCTGTCAGTCAGTCGAATGTTAAACTTGAGTTGTGGACTTTATCTCTAGAGAGTTCCTTTTTTTGTGGCTAGTGCTCTGCAACCCCCTTCAAATGGTCAACCTTATACAATTAAGTCAACTCAAAGACACATAATATGTATCATACCCATATCTAGATATACGGCGAACCCATGGTTCCTGGTATAACGCAATCGAAATAATTATATTCCTACCAACGTCTGGTCAAGGTTTTTTTTTTTCTCGACTTTCCAGTTCTATGGTTTTGGGCTAATATGTCAACCTTTTGGTAATATGGTACCTAATTAGACTGTTCTCGTCTCAGGGAGGTGTAACCTGATTCTAAAAAAGAAAAAAGTGATACCTACCCTTCCTTGGTTTACACAGAACTTGTTCAATTGAGCAATCTACCAAATGCCATTTAGGTTTCCATACACAATTGAGCCTTATGCGTAGGACTAAATTGTATGCTTGTGTTAGTGTCAAGGAAAATGCATTGCACAATGCTAATGAAAAGTGAAAATGCCATGTTCGAGGCAGGGTTCATAAATCAAAGTCATCAACCCCTGAAATAGAAATCAAGCCACGCCTGTCAACTCGATTCTTTTGCTTTCGTGATTCTATTCTATGCCACACATATACATACTTATATATGTATATATATTTTTTTGCTTTCCTTCGTCCTGCCAGCAGATTTCATACATTTCTGTTAGAAAAATTCTGAAAAAAAAAAACAAGTAAGTACATCAACCAACGAAGAGAAATTGTGTTCAAGGATTTTTCTGACTAAAATGACGTACACGCCATGAAGTGCCTGGTGCTTGGCTCGATTCTATGCCATGCTTTTAGATAGGCATATTTCCTCCTCTATCTACATCTACATACACACTAGGTTTAAGTTCTACCATCGCACCATGAGCAGTTTTGAGAGATGTCTGAGATTACTTTAGCCAGCATAGAACACTAAGAACATCCAGTACAACAGCAGGATATTTGTTTAATACAGTGCTTCTCTGGCCGACAGGATAAGGGGGCAAAATACACAACACGCTACAATATCCTGTTTCAGATTGTCCTTAGCTGAGTGCGAGCGAGCACAACTACATGAATCCTAATTTAAATATTGAATTTGTGATTTTTCTCATTTGGGGAAATCATCAGAGATTGTTGTGTTTTGTTCTTTACAACTTGCTGGGGACTGAAAAGGTAGCATCTCCATTGGACATTCGTTCATCATAGAGATGTTTAGTCAAAGTGAGTTTGTTGTAAAATCTACAAAGCATATTCAGATTTCTTCAGAGCATGTTATTGGCACTTCGGCAATTGTCTTAGTGAGTGCGTATAAAAAATACCTGCAGAATATTTTTTCTCAGATGAGACTTAAATTTGGATAAAATTCTCTGACATCTATCAAAAAAATTTAAGCTGGTTTACGTACGACAATCATACTTCCCATCTAGGGAGTTTTTATGCCCGGTAAAACTTCATAATGACCTCTTATCATGCAGAAAAAGTAGGAGTCATGGAAAAAAAATAGATTCATGCGCTGATATGATCACGTACCGTCTATATTTACATAGTCGCATATAAATCAGACCTCTTTTTAAAGTATTACAGACCATCATTATTTAAATTGTGGATCTCAATTTTGGATGCTGAAACACGCCTATTTTTGAAACATTTTTTTTTTTTTTAAGAATTTTTATAATGAAGTCGTTAGATGGTTAAATTCCTTTTTTTAAAAACCCACAGCGATGTCACCAAAGACGAACTTTTTTGTATTTTTTCTTACTTAAGTTTTGTTTCTTAAATCAACTGAGCTCGTTTGAGTATAAATATGTTAACTCCGCCAAACTTTACATATTGTTTACCGTCCCTTCCAAATTTATATTAAAATTATAGTAAAATATTTCTTTTTTGGTCCCTCTAAATAAAAATAAAAATCTAATAATAAAAAGTTTATACATAAAGTTTTATATATCTAATAATAATTTTTTTTTTTATATTTTACAGGTAATATCTGACGACTTATTTGAATGGGTGAGATAAAATAAATTTTCTGCAGCACTATTTTGAACAAAAACAAGGGTCCCTTTTAAGTTGCATAATATTTACCAACGCAAAAATTCCTATAAGCAACGGGACGTTTGTCATCCTTTTATTATCCTTTCAAGGTGCATGTCGTAACAAAGCCCTAAGAGTAATTATTCAAATCTTATACCTCTCTTTGTTTACGTCCATATACCTGTTCCTTTAGATTCACATAACGATTGTCTCTGAATGGCATAAGGAACCTCTGGAAATTATACAAAGAATTAGAAAGTTGTCCTTGAGTCTTCTATGCGGTTGGTGTTTCTAGATTAAACAATACCAGACACCTTCGCAATTGGTTACACTTTCGCTGGCCAATTTGTTACTTCAGATATATTTGGCCTACTGCCGGCCGGCGAGCGGCGTGCAAAATTCGTTCGCAACATTATGCAATTTATTTTTCTATACAAACAACACAAATCAAGGCCATCCAAAGAGCAAGGAATAATTTTTGTGCAACTTTTGACCCAAGGATAATCATTTTCATTCCGACACATTGTAAATAAAAATTGTTGCTGGACACAATTTGCTTGCTAAACACAGTAGTACGACTTGTTGAGCTAAGGTCATTCTGGCGGACTTTGACTCTGTTGGCTCTCTGTGCGGTTGGTCACTTTCGTGCGATGTTTACGCAATAATTACACTTAGCTTTGTTGAACAATAAATAGTGTAATTAAGTGTCGTAGTACCTACGTTTGAAAGTGTCATGTAGATTTGCAGCTGGAGATAAGTGGTAATTAACTGACCTTTAGTTTATTTTAATGACTCGGCACGATGTTGTTCAACTAAAAGAACGCTGTTAATTTTTTGAAACGCATATTTCACGTTTATGAGTTTGAGTTATATACCTACGCTGGTCAAGGCCAGAAGTGTGAAAATTTTGTTAGTCATCGACTTGGAATCCAGACGATTTGGGTAGACTTTTTTCTTTCTTCAATACTCGCTACTCGTCGGGTTCAAGGGCTCTCCTGAGGAGAGCAGGTCAATCATAAACTCGTCATATTTCACTGTATAGCTATTTTAAAGAGAAGTCTATAAGAACCATCAGAAGTCTACAACTACGGCCTGTTGACTATAGTGAGAAATGGCTGTTTTTCCCCATTTTTCTTTTGAAAGTTATATTTGAGCAGAGCCTAGGAAACAACTGAAAAGGACCATGCCTTACTTTTTAAAAATTCCAAGGCAGAAATGGCTCGGTTTAAAAAGACCCGAACACTTCCCAAGTGTTTCAATAAATAACTATTCTAGGGATTAAAGCTTTTTTCCGATGATGTACTTGTCGAGGATATTTTTCCTAAGACAAAAGAGCGCCAGGCAATCCATGATTATATGACGTGTGTCTGCGGGTCGGGTATTAAGAAGTTCGCTACAGACGAAATCTTGCACTTACGACGAAATCTTGCGCCGGGCAGGCCATGATTTTGTGATGTGAGTCTGAGTGTAGGCCCAATGTGGTGAATATGTTTACTCCCATCACAGTGAAATAATCAACGTAGACCCTTAAAACCTTCTAGAGATATGATTGAGACCGACAGGTGAATCGATAAAGCCATGTTCGTCTGTCCATCTGTATGTGTAAAGGTTTTAGGTCTTCAAAATCAAGCTAGAGAGCTTAAACTTGGCTTGGTTCTTTTGCTGCACAGACAAAGTGTGAAAATTGGCTCAATCCGTCAACGGCCATGCTCACTACTGGCTGCAATGTGAGGCAACCTCTATTTCACAGTTTCTTTTAAAATTCCTTTTGGTCATGTTAGACAAGGCGTGGAACTCAAATTTTGGTACTGAGCAATATCGGCCTAAGACCTTTAACAAGGTAATAATTGGACCACCCACAATATCGACCATGCCCACATTTAACATATTAGATCTTTAAAAACCCGATTTCTCGGAAAGTTTACTCCAAATCGAAAAAAAATTATATAATAAATATCAAAGATATTATTGTTTGCTTCATACAAAGTTTTGAGCTCCGTCCACTTTTAAGGGGCGTTCTTAGGAAAAAACTGTTGTTTTCTGAAATAATTTTCGATTTTACCATATTTACTCATGGTTCTAAGGCAATAACAGTTCTTGATTTTAATTTTAAGCCCATCTCCATTTTTGGGGACGTGGCCTATACATATAATATACGAATTCAGGCCAAAAAATTTAAGATTTGGTGTTCCACGGTAAAAAGGAACGGGTATATAGAAGTTTGTCACAGACGAACTTGCACTTACTCACTCTTGTTTTTTTTTTAGTTCGCATAGGAAGCTGAAAATTTATGTTAAGATTTTGAAGTTATCTTTGTCCAGGTTAGCTGGGATATTATAGATAAATAGATATTGAGGAAGAATGTAGGGAATTAATTCCAGGTGAGTTAAACTGGACATTTGGTAAAGTTTTTGAGGGGACACTGACTCAGCAAAATGATTCGTTGCCGTCAAAGACATCATGAACTCGGCGGATCCGTCCGTTGGACGCTTGTTTGTAGGTTACCATGAGTCTTTCCAGGAGAAGTATCGATTCTATGACATGTGAGTCAAGCGCTTTGAAAGGTGCCTGGCTGTCCAAAAAGAGGCAAATTTTTTCTCTACGTATATATGTTAATATATGTTTATATATAATAATAAACGTGTAATAAAAACGTATATGTTTATATAAATATTATAATAAGAATATTCGCTTAAATTAAACCTGTTAAAACGAAAACAGATTCGCAGGAAATCACTGTATTTCTGAATAAATGTCTGTTCTTTTCGTAGTTGCTCCTTGCATCTTTATTTTCATTCCATTTATTGTACGTTTAGATTTGTACACCCAAACTGTAAGTTAATGCCATTTTAAACTTTAAGATTCTCATTATACGAAGTGACGTCCATCATTATTCACACCAGTCAGCAGTTTTATCTATTATACAGATATCAGATGAGGTTTGCTTAGTTTCAAATTCGATTGCAATCAAAATGTTCCGCTGACGCAAGCATAAATTTTAAGCCTTCATGTACTCCCTCTACTTAACCTCCTTGAAATTACTTAAATTAATGCTTTGTGTTGTGTATCCATAGGCCTTTTGTCAGAATTCACCAACAAACACCTTCATCCACCCACTTTTCAATATCAATGAGAGCCTTTCCTGTGTTTGCATATATAAGCCATTTTCATACAATACTGGTATAAGTTTATATGTATATAGGCAATCCAACATCCGCCGCTTTTCATATGCAGATATAATTTACGATGTGACATGCCAATTCCAATTATTTAATCAATAATATTAATTTTCATATCATATTTTGTCATAACCAATAAAAGCACAGCACGCATACACAGCGAGTTGCCTATTTGTTGTCGTCCTGTATAGCCACAACTGCTGTCACTGAGCTGTTCTCTCTCCATATAGTTTTGTGCATACCGATGCATTGTTCCAATTAAGGACAACTTTGTTTGGCACTGCTCGAAATTTTCGGGATGACTTTGGGGTGTTGAATAATTCGACCCACTTTATGCAGAGTAAAGTGCAGTTCCGCCCACAGTATACATATACGGGCATACAGTGAATTGCAGCCAATTTGTGCGCACTATGCATTGTTCGCAGCTTAAGGCTATAGCCAGATTACATGCATTACAAATATTACATGTTAATTTTAATTACATCGCACATACTATCGACACTCTAGTGTGGGACAGATTAAACCGGATACTGTACATGGTCCTTGTTGAAGGTACTTGCAACTTACGTCAAACTAATTGTTTTGCAGCAAAAATGGAGTGTTATTGGAGTAAAGTCAGTTTACCGTGATGGATTGCAAACTAAGGGCTAACAGGGAAGTGATTCATTTCTTTGCAATAAAGATGCATTCGTTGACACAGGGCAGACATTGAGAGCTTTTATTAATTCAACGGGCAACGATCGATCTTCTGATAGGGCGATGTAAGATTAAAAAACTCTGAAATTGACTCTTATTAAAAATTGGAATCAATTTGTTCTTAAAACAGGGGTTACTGATATAACAATAGACATTTCAAAGTATTTATTGGGTGATTTATTGTAATGTTGCTTTTCAACCCCCAGCCGAGAAACAAAGCAGAAGAACAAAATAAAAACCTGTCAATTCTCCCCCTTTGTGTGTTTCGCGTGAGTTCACTTTTTTGGCGCTTCTCCGGATGACTGCTACTACGAAATCTTAAGAATGTTTCATTATGTGTTATTGAGAAACGAGAAATTCAGAAAAGAGAATTTATAAAAATAAATAAATCGGCAATTTTTACGAAAATTTCGGCTTTTCTCGTTCTTTCGTTGCTATTGTGCCCGTTCCCCGTAGTAAGGGTGAAATTAGAATATAAGTTCCATTTGACAAGAAGAATGAAAAAAATTGTGGAGAGTATTGATATTGACAGTCTTGTTTAAAAAGCTTCCAGGCTTGGATTGGATTGTTATCTATCAAATTGGATTTATATCTATATAATTACCAGGCGAAAATGTTACAGAGATCGCGACCCCTCAAGACCTTGAGGGCCTATGACCGAATTCTGAGTGAAATAAGCCCTGTGCGTCCACCTGATCGTATCAATTTTGTAGACCTTGATTTCTGTGCTTGGGAGCTTCTTCGTAAGATCTTTGACAAGAGTCAAAATTTTTCTAGCTCCGTCCACATGTACGCTCACAATGTATCTCAATGTGCAGCTATACCTCTGGTGTTTTCAAATTGTTTCAAATTGTTGTCGTGAAGCTGACATTTTTTATGTTTCGAATTCTATGTGACCGTTGTTTATAGTAGACATTAAATAAATTTTAGTTACAAAATAAAAATCAAATCGGTAGTAGTGAAATGGATTTAATTCAAAACTTTTGCTTTAAATTTGAATAAAATTTACTTATTATATTGTGTAGGGAACGTCTTATTCTATATTTTGTTCATGCATAGATACCTTCAACCTTTTATATTTGAAAGCGGAATTTAAGAAAAAACCTTGAATTTTCTCAAAAAACAGGCCTTGTGCGTAAATTAGGGAAGAATTTATATATTAATAGGGGTCACCAAAAATTTTATCTCCCAGCACTCCTTAATTACTTTATGGGATGGCGTATTCTTTTCAACACTGAATCGCACAACTGGTGTGGAATACAGTAAAAAATTGTTTGGAATTGAACGGAATAGTGCTCATGCAAATGTTCTTTTGAACTCCGGGCTCGTTCGGTGTCGACACCGAACTCGAAATTTCGCACCGCGACGTATTTGACGCTGGAGGCTGGGTGTAACTTTGATTGTGTATGTGCGACTAAAATTGTATGAAATCGACAAAAACTTACCAAATATCTTAAATCAATTCAAAATAAGTCAAAGCAATTTGACGCTTAACGTGATGGCGGTACCGGTGCAGTATGTGTCGTTCTGGACACAATGAAACCGGTGTACACCACGCTAGAATTTTCGTGAGCACCGAGTATTATTTGACAGTTTGGTATAGCAGTTCGTTGTTCAAAAGAATGGTTGATTTATTGTGATATCCTATAAGCTTTTACTTTTATATTTTTGCTGAGCAGTTTCAAAGACACCACCAATTAAAAAAATTAAGTTTTTGCAACGAAATGCACGTAAAGTTATAAAAGCAAGTTGTGAATTTTGAATGTGCTCGTATTATGTGCCTGAACGCAGAAGATACACACCCAGTGCCCGTTGCAAAATTTCCGAACTCGTTCTGGACGAAATGTATATCCGAATGTACCCGAAAGCAAATTCGTTACCATATCGCGCAATGTCGCCGGATATTCGCCGATATTGCGAATGGATCTTGGATGTTGCTGACGCAATTCAAAAACCTTAAATTCGTATTCCTTCCTGCAGAAACAAATTCTTTGTACTTGGAATCGTCATCGTAAGTCTACTGAAAGGTACATTTGCAGGCAGGATAAACGCGTTGGAAATATAGTAAAAAAAAAACGTTCTAAGTTGTTGAAACGTCATGCTTCGCGTTTTAAGCAATTTTTTTTAAGTCGGGTGACACTAGGAAAAATTAAAATTTAATACGCAATGAACGATTTACGAAACAGTTTTTTTTCATCAAACTTTTAGATTGTTTCGCTGCTTACTCGTGCTGAATATCCAGCATGAACTCATACTCATCTCTAATTTATACTCATTTGTTCACAATTCTTCTTTTCGAGTTGGCTTTCTCGAATTTTGGTCAAGATATCTGCAAATATTAAAATAGCGCGTAGCCCTCCCTTTATGGTTTTCATTTTTTAAAAAAAAAAATTTTTCATTTTTTAAATATGGTCTGCATTCAGCTCGAAACGCGTTCACCTGACTTTAAAATTTAGGTAAGGACCAATGTTTACACCAACTGACGACAAGGCACAATACACCTTAAAAAAAGAAAAAACAAGTAAAAGCATATCTTAAACAACAAAGGGTGAAACGTTTTCTCGTTAAATTTTTATCAAACACAGAAAAACAGCACAAAAAAAAAACAACCGTTTCCACGGTAACAATCGCCGCATAGGTACGATTGATATGTTGATATGTCCTGCTGTGTTAAAAGGTAAAATTCCGTGGGTGGGTTGCTTGCCTTGGCCTTAACAGACTCTGGCGTTGTGGCACCACAATGCCGGTTTGTTGTTGTTTCGCATTCGATCTCCCATGGAGTATCCTGTTTGCACATTTATTCATTTATATGTGTCCTGCGGGTTTGCGCCAAAAGATATTCGCCCCAAACCCAGAAACGCAGGGACATGTTCACATATACATACGCTGCGATGAAAATGTATTCATTTGAAGGAAAAATTCGCGCAACCATGAGCTCTGATGCATGCAAGTCGCATGTATACATTGTTCGCTGGAGCAAAGGTAGCTATATATGTATAGGCATTGTATTTGGCAATAGAGGGTCTAACACGCGCTAAGGATCGAAGGGTATACAACACGCTTCAATGATGATGGTAGATGCAGACACGTTACTGAAGCAGCTATCACACTGTGCAGCAGCAGCAGCATAACTCCGGATGCGGGAGTAATTGAAATCCGTTCTATAGCTGGAATGGGTACTTCCATCCGCATGCCATGGCCGAAGAGGGATGCTGAAAGTTGCAATTGAATTCTATCGCGCCGGGGTGGAAATGGCGAACGCCTTCGGTGGAGTGACGCTGATGGTTGGCTGGCGTTGGCATGGTGAATGAGTAGTCAAATCGGCTTGCCTGATGCCCTGGGGATGATTTTCTATTTCAATTTTATAAATTTAGCGAAAACGATCAAAGATAATGGCCAACTGCTTGTTGGCGCAGCGGAATTTGATTTGATTTTCCAAGTGAATTGTCAAGTGAAGCGGAATAAATCCGTTAAGGGCAATGTTACATAGTGTTATATAAAATTGGATATGGACCGGGTGGGGTGGGCAAATCGTTAGTTCTTAGTTGTTAATTGTATGGGAGCCAATGGACAGATTACTGTTTCGTATTGCGTAATTGAATTTTCAATTTGAATCGGGTGGCGAGGAATTCTTTTTTAACTTATTTATCACTCACTCACTCAACGTTTCACTCACAGAACACATTTTTTCCTGAGTAGGTACCTCTATATATCGATTTTTTCGTTTTGTTATTTTTAGAATACCTGCTGCAAGGCAGATATATATTATTTTGTAAAATAATACTTTCAAAAAAACACAATTTCGTAAAAAGAACTTCTTCACATCTTACATTGACATTGGAAGGGTTGTTTGCATTTGGTGCAAGTTCACTCGGTGGGCAAGTTGACCTATTGTGATTATCCTTAAGAAAAAGACAAACATGGCTTGGCACTATAACTTACTGAACCAGCGAGATCTTTAAAAAAATCTTTTTAGGTCTTGTACTTATAATCCTGCCAGGTCGTACAGTCCATCAAATAACCTGACACCTAACCTGACAGGCTAGTCGTACAGGCTGTCGTTCATCTCTACACCTTCTACAGAAGTCGTTCGCAAAGACTCCCATTCGCGTAGCCGCAGCCTTAATGGTGCAGTGTCCTGTGAGCAGTGACTACGCCAACGAGTGTTCTTATGAAACTTCGAATAAGAAATAGAAGCGTCATTATCCTTTTTTGGTCGAGCACTGGCCATAAGACTTAGACTGTTGCCATCGTTATGAAACTTATGACTGTCTTATGAAGTAGGAAATCAGATCACCGTTCCGGTCAGCCAACGTTCTATCTTTATCAGAACCTTTCATAGCCAGTTTCATTTCTTGCCACGACAAAGTGCCCACCAGGAACTCAGCATAGTTGAACTGTGAGGGCTTATTTCTCTCAGTGCTTTGAGGCAATTCTTGACGCACTCGGAGTGCACGAGGTTGCAATCCAGAGATTTAAGTGCCGCATGATTGTCAAGGTACGTTTTCGTTACCGGAAGGTCCAAAGAGAGCACACCGAACAGTCTGTGCACTTCTGTTCACCGCATAAATCCTGGCGTAAAAGACACTGCAGCAGAAATTTAGTCAACATGACTGGTTGATGTGCAGTGTTTCTGAGAAGACTCCTGATGCAATGTGCCGATATGTAAAAGGAATCCATAAACTTTTGTTTTAGTGTGTAGTGACTGACTTCTTTTCCTTTACCCATCATTTTCATTATCCAATTTTTCTTTTGAATAAACAAGAAACTAAATTAAAAAAAAAACTTAGAACTCTACGCTGATGTATGCCGAGTTCAGATGAGAGCTTTTTGGTCTCCTCTCCATGCTTCTTACTCGATTATCTTTGTTCATTTATTCATTTAATTTTTTTAAGTCACTCTCACCTATTTTAGGTAAGGTTGACGTATCTGTCGGGTACGAAGGAACCTACCGTTTGTGATACCATGTGGATCTGGAAAAATTGCCTACTCGTTGAACCATTTCGAGCTACATGATGCGTTAGAGACGTTTTGGGTCAGTCGTACTAAGATCACTAAGGTCATTATAGAAGAAAGCTCCATCAAGGCCACTCTCACTTACAAAGCAAAAATTTTGTGGGAACCAGTTAATGCAAAAGTTTTACAAGCTACCAAAATAAAGTGTACCTTTATTGTCATAATTGAAGTATTATATTTTAATTTTGTAATAGGACTTTGGTTTGCATTCGGGTCTGCGCTGGCATGCTGGTTTCCATCCTCTGCTAAAGCCTTGACCCGGAATCCCATACGAGGATCAAAATGATATGAAACTACGAGAGGTCTCTTTTACCCTCTTTACCTAGGCTGCCTTTCGTCGAGCTTTGATTGTAGGAATTTACAAACGTCAACATTTTCCGATGTGCGACGAGCGATGCTTCGATGGTTTGGGCAACTTTTTCGGGTAGGTACCGTACCCAAAATATTTGGGTACCCGAAAGCGAGATGGTTGGACCATATCCAAAACCTTTTCTAGTCTAGACTGGGGATTGCTCCTCAAAAGTGAGAATCAGTAGCATATTGTTAAAGACCCAATCTTAAGGACCCTACTTTACGAAAAAGAGAGTCTTAGGTTTTGTTTTTCTCCACTTGAGAGTAAAAGTAAAACTGAAGTGAGTAAATCCAGGCCACTTTGAAAAGGTATAGGAGCAATCGAATTTTATCCATAAAGTTTTGGTAAGATTTCATTGTATTTATTTACTTACTTTATTAGAAGTAAAAAAACTGACTGTGTGGGCATGGTCAATGCTAGGTGAAAAATCTACGACAGTAAACAGGGTGCCAAAGTTTTCTTCAAAGTTCAAAGAGGAAATCCTTAAAATGCAAGTAGGTATATATTTCTCAAAAACTTTTTTCCCAAACTATACCGATCTAACAAATTAAGGAAAAAACTCTAAGACCATAATTTTGGCGTCATAAAATTAATATACATTAAGGCTTGAATACATAAAAAATGGAAAGATGCTAAAGGGTTGATTTTAAACGGGATGGTGGTAAATATTTTAAAAGGATATGAATTATTATGATTTGCTGTAGAAGGGTTGAATATCAACGCACACCGGCTAGACATGGCAGACGGCAGTCATCGCGTAAGGACATACAACGAACGTTAGGGAAAAAACGTGTTTTGCATCTAACATGATGATAAATAACCATCTCCTGGCAGAGTGTGATGCTCTTCCCTCTAAGTGATTTTGAAAAATTAAAAAAGTGAAAACATTTCATTGAATTGCCTTCGCAACTTGCTAAAAAATTTCAAAATTTGCTGTGGGTAGGTTGTTTCATTACGGATGTAAAAGTGAGTTGGAAGATTGTAGATTGTAGCTTGTATAATATCCGTTTTTAAATTGGAAAATATCTCAACAAGTCAAAAGGGATTTGTTCAAGTATGAATCTTATAAATGGATACCAAGAAAGGTTTCATCGTACGAAACAATATCCTCTGTCTACTATTTACTGCAACAGATTCATACTAATTAAATGATCAATTTAATCCAACCGGACCCTCTGTATCGGCTCTATAATTCGCGATGCAATTCATCAATGTCAGCATGGTAAATCAATCAAATAGTTTCTCGCCTAAAGGCGGTTATTTGCAATGATGGTAGGTATAGCTCGGCTAGTCTGCTCAATTCAGCTATTAGTCCTAACAACAGCGCATTAACATGCCGAATACGGTCAGCCGAGGAAGAAAAGGATAGCGTGGAACGTGCTGTCGAATAATATCACGGTTACACTGTTTGATGTTGCCCCTTTTAATCGGATGAGTCCTCCACATCGTCGTCGTCATCGACATCGACGTCGACGTCGTTTTCATTGAGATTTTCTCCCCGCGTCAGACTTGTAGAGATTATGGTTGGATGCGATGTGCGATGACCACGACAGCAAGTGAACCACAGATAGGATCATCCGTCGAGGGACCACAGGCGGCGAAGCGCCATTTTCCCATGGGATGGTGAACACGTTAAGAAAGTAGATATACATATTTCCAAGGTGTTAGATATTACATATAGGCGTATTATTTTATTGGGTCACATGTATGCACACACCACACGAATATTATGTTGGTACCTACTCGCTCTGTGGAATAGGCACTTCCTTTCGACAAAGAATCGGGTAAAATGTCTACACAGGAAGAAAAAGGAAAAAAAAAATAAAACTCCATCAACCTATTATTACCGCTTTGAATGAAAGGTGTAATTTTAGATGATTTATCGCTGTTATTAAGACGAATACGAAATTGTAATAGGGGCTATGTGTTTATCGCGTGTTAGTGTATCCATAGTCATGCACATACCCGGCTGTGTAAATGGCTATGGAAATTCCAAACTATATTGCATACAACAGTCACCCTATAATTGTACAAAAGAAACACCACTGTCGATGGAGAAATTTACATGGGAGTAGGTTTTTCGAACTGGACAACACACTCCATAGTGGAAGACTTGAAGGATTGGTAGGCCTCTGGCCAGTTTTGTTTGCCGCAGAAAGCGGAAGCGTAGCTGGTGCGCAAAAGTTTTCTTTTGCTTCAGTTTAAATGAGTTACAGAACAACCAGAGTATTTTTTCGTCAGTAAAGACTCTATGACCTCCTGAGGTATATAGTGGTAGTTTCGTCAGTATATACTATAGTGACCTCCAGTGGGAAAAGAAGGTACCTCAATACCTGGATGATTTTTGCTTTTTGATTAACTACCTATACCTTTACTTTTACTAAGAAATTGTTCTGTTACCTAAAACTACGTTTTGCTCCACTCTATACCGTAGCTCTAAAGAAACTATGTAAACTAATTTCACTTCACACCATGAGCGTACACACGTATAGATTGCAAATGCTCTCCATCTAAACGGAAACACAATGCGAGCACTGAGATCTGTAGTCTTTCTTAATGGATGCTTAACAGAGTGTTTCCTGTTCCAGAGAGATTTCCATTAGCAGATAGAGACATACACTAGACTTTCTACTGGAAACTATACACAGCCACATCCATCTGATGATTTCATTTTGGCAAGCGAATATCTTCAACTTGTTTTTTTTTTGGTTTGTAGGCAGGTACCTACACCAGAAAAACCTTTGTCTTATCATAGCTTTAAATCTAGTTTGAGAACACATTTAATCAATGAAAAGTTTATTCTTGTAAACATGACAACATCAGAAACAATATTTTGAAACCACAGAACTTGCAGTAGGTATTTGGAAGGTCCCACTCTTCACCTGGACACGATAGCAGGTTTTATTATAGCCATTCATTCGTATGCAAGTGACTATATGGTCAGTCGTTAAAGATGAAATAACTACTTGGGTCGCCGACAAAGCGCCATATGCATAGAACAGCTGAATTAAATAAAACAAAATACAAAATTGAGCTGCGGTAGAGGGGGGAAACAATTTCCTGGTTCTCCTCAATTTCGAGCCATAAATCAAACGGCGCGACTGTGAGAAGATATGTACTTAGCATGGAATAATAATAATTTCCTGGCCGTGAAGGTGTTGTCTATAATACCGCGCAATATACTGGTGTCTCGTTCTGGTTGATAGCGTAAGTTTCTTTTTGTTTTGAATCCTGTTTTAGATATTTCGATATTGGGTGCGTTGTACAGGGAGTAGGGACTTTTGACATAGGTACGTCAAGTGGCCAAAAATAAATCACTTGAGTCTGGAGTATTCTTTATAATGTCACTACATTATATACACACTCAAAGCCTATAGGATCAAAGTCTAAACTGTAAAATGACAACTTAATTAACAAGAAAAAAACATGGTTTGTTTATTTGTTTTGAGCCTTTGTATATGCCTTTGTTATGGTTTGATCACTGTCGCAGGCAGATCTGAAGTACTCTTTCACTTACGTTGTTCCTATGCAATGTCTAGATCTAGTATGAAAAAATACCAGATGGAACATAAGGGTGATCCTTTTCCTGCTTTCTGTGTTTGAATTTGAACATTAGACACAATAAACTAATATAATAATAACTTTCTTAAATGTTTTTTGTTTACGGAAATCTTGACATTGCGAAGAGCGTTTAATTTCACTATCGTCGATGGCTTGACTATATCAACTTCCCTGTCTCGTCCAAAGCCTACCTTCATACCAGGAATTGTATGTCCCGTGACAGGCGGGACATTTTGTACGTGAGCTCCATGTCATGCCGGAGGTCTGGGTTCGAATCCTGCCTCTGCCACCTGAAAAAAAAAGACTTGTTCTTTTTCACGGCTCCCACCTACGCGAGGGTCTGACAAACCCTCCGAGAGTAACATTTGTCTTGAAAAACTTCTCAAATTGCCGTTCGGATTCGGCAAAAAATTGTAGGTCCCCTTGTATGTAAAGAAATTAACACACCAGCATACATTGTTGAGAAGTTGGCCCTGGTTCACCTCGATCTGTTGCGCCACTCTATTTATTTATTTATCCATGTCATGCGAAGCAGTACAAGTGCAAACATTTTTGAAATCCGCCCAAAGACACGCCCACAATCGGTCTTAATGCGCTACTACTTCCAGAGCTTTTAACACTGTAAGACGTTCTAAAGAACCGAAATTTGACACTTTACATTTCCTAATGAATGTTAGACACAAAAAACAAAAATTTAATTGGTAAACCCCCTCCAGTGGGTGTGGCAATTGTTTTAAGGGTAAATTTTCAAATGCAGTTTACTCAATATTTTTGCGCTAAATTGAAAAAAATTTGCTTAATATTTTATGTAGAAAACGCTTAGTTCCAAATTTCGTTTAAGAGACTTTGGGCCACGCCTACATTTGAAGGCAGAATTGAAGAAAAACCTAAAATTTTCCAGAAAAACTTAATTTTGACTGGTATTAAGCCTAATTCAGGAAAACATGAAACAAAAAATTAGTAGGTCAGATAAACGAGATTTCATACCAGATTTTGCTCAGTTTTAAGCGACCCTTTTAGAGGTCGATCTTACAAAAATATTGAATTTTAACCAAAAAAATGCATTTTTAAGTTCATTTAAGCTTAAATTGGAAATATCTATCGAAGTTTGCACAGAATTTTACAATGTGGGACAGGATGGGGTATTCAACGGCCCGTTTTACGGACTGTAACTTCTGCGTACTGTTGCACTTACTCACTGTTTTTTTTATAATTATGCTCGTGATCAAGGGGTTGTGACAACCCTTAAAATGCGTAGCACATCACGAGCGGAAAGAATTTGGTGATGGAAAAGTAAGAAGAAAAAAGTAATTCTCGATCCGACACAAACGCTGATGACTTGGCAATACCAACTGAGCCGGTCGCAATCCATTTTTTGGAGATAGGTTCTTTTACATGGAGGCTTTGTCAGATCTTCGTACTTCTTATTCTATCTCGCTTTATTAGTCCTACTGCCATGTGAAGAATCTTCATCTCAGCTGCCAATAATTTGCTCTCATATATCTTACACGCTGTCCAACATTGTTAACCATTAGTAAGGGCCGGACGCACAACTCCAGTGAAGAGCTTTCCTTTCAATTTAGGGGGAATTTTTCGGTCGCACAAGAGCTTCCCGTAATCAATAACAACAATAATGACACGCCTCCAAACAGTGGGCGGGATGAAAAATGTAGCTTTTATAGGCTCTGTGGAACAAGTGTACATAGATATGACTATGCACTCTTCGGATTTGACTATCTACATCCACATAGACTATGATTTTCATCTTAAAATGCATATGTTGTAAGTCACGCCTACAAAAGTAGGTAGAAACATATAGAATGTATAAAAAAAAAATTGGAAAACGCTAACGTTTTTTCCCCAAATTTTCACACATTTATTGAAAGTACTTAATTTTACATTAAAATTGACTTAAAAGTGGGCTTAGTTAATTTAAGGGGGAAATTTTTTCCTATTTCCATACAAAAAATCACAAAGTCGTGGTTTGTACCAAAATTCAGGGTTCTGACGCGTCGAAAACATAAACATAGGTTAGAATAGAAATAGAATAGAATAGAAAACTAAGTTTTCAGCGCAAATATTCCTATAAAGAAGGAAGTCTAGAAGGGCATCTTATTGACCCTATTGTAAACAACATGAAACAAGCTACAGCAATATGCAAGCCTAATTGGGGAGTTGATATGTTCTACGAGCTCCTGGACAAAACTTATGAGCAGTGCCCCAGCTACGACATTAAGATTGTCTTAGGCGATTTTAATGCCAAGCTAGGAAGGGGGGGCATCTTTGGTCGTACTGTCGGAAAACATATCCTGCACGACACGACCTCCGATAACGGATTCAGGCTGATCGACTTTGCTGCGGGGCGACACGTTGTGGTAGCTAGTACACAGTTCCCGCATCTCAATATCCACAAAGGGACATGGAGATCTCCCGATCAATCAACCGTCAACCAGATTGACCACATTGAGACCGACGCAAGGCACTCCTCCAGTATCATGGATGTCCGAACTTTCCGAGGGGCCAACATTGACTCGGATCACTACCTTGTTGTAGCCAAGGTACGGCTGCGGATATCCCGACCAGCGCCAAGTAATGGAAATACTGTGAGGAAGTTTGACGTCGGCCGACTACAATCGCAAGAGATCGCCAGGTCCTTCTCCAACCGAGTCTCTCAAAATCTTCTACGAAGTCCTATGCAGCCAGCATCAAGTATTGATAGCCAGTGGCAACATTGCCAAAATGCCATCAGAGACGCCGCCTCTGAAGTGCTGGGTTTCACACGGCCACCACAACGAAACCCCTGGTTTGACGATGAATGCCGGCAAGCACATGCAGCTTAACAGGAAGCATACAAAGCGGCGCTGCACAGAAGGACTAGAGCTGCTCGCGAGCAGAGGAGGAGAGAGGAACACCGGCTTCTCCGAAGGAAAAAGAGAGAGCACGAGAAGCGCGCGGTTGAAGAGATAGAGAGATGTTACAACAGGAATGAGGTTAGAAAGTTTTACCAAAGGATCAAAAGGTCCTGCCAAGGGAACATCGTTGTAGAATCGCAGTCGGTGCTGAGGATTTGGAAAGACCACTTCTGCAGACTGTATAACGGCGAGGACGAACCAAATACCGCTGTCAGGCAGAACGAACTTATCAACCCGGGCGAAGAAAGGTTCGTTCGTTTCCGACGAAGCATACGGACGATACCGCCCACCCGACCTGGAGGAGGTGAAAGTAGCTGTGTCTAAGCTCAAGTGCAACAAAGCAGCCGGAGCAGACGGCCTAGCTGCCGAACTTTTTAAATCCACTGGCGATGAGCTGGTAAGGAGCATGCACCAGCTCATCTGCAAGGTATGGTCGGAAGAAAGCATGCCCGACGAATGGAACCTCAGCATTGTTTGCCCGATCCTGAAGAAAGGAGACCCTCTGAGTTGTGCCAACTACAGAGGCATAAGTCTTCTTAACATCGCATACAAGATCTTTCTGCTGTACTGTGTGAACGCCTGAAGCCGTTTGTCAACAATCTGATAGGCACATATCAGTGTGGCTTTAGGCCAGGAAAGTCCACCATCGATCAAATATTCACACTGCGGCAGATCTTGGAGAAAACCCAGGAATTCCAAATCGATACACACCACCTCTTCATCGATTTCAAGGCCGCGTATGACAGCATCTATAGAGACGAGCTATATAGCGCAATGTCTAGTTTTGGCATCCCTGCCAAACTCGTCAAGGTCGGCAAAGACCTCACCGACCCCTTTGATGTCAGAAAAGGATTTAGACAAGGTGACGTGCTGTCATGCAACTTCTTTAACATCATACTTGAGAGAATTGTGCAGAACTCTCGCGCCAACACCAGAGGTACAATCTTTCAAAAGTCCATTCAACTACTCGCATACGCAGACGACATTGACATAATCGGTAGAACAAAGCGTGATGTCAGTGAAGCCTTCGTGAGTATTGGAACGGAAGCGGCGAATATGGGTTTAGCAGTCAATGATGGCAAAACCAAGTATATGCTGTCATCAAGAAAAGACACCCAACACCGACGTCTTGGACAAAACATTACCATCGACAGCTATAATTTTGAGGTAGTTAGGGACTTTGTCTACCTGGGTTCCGCTATAAATTCAGACAATGACACCAGCGCTGAAATCAAACGAAGGATAACTCTTGCCAAACGCTGTTTCTTTGGGCTAAGGAGGCAATTGAGTAACAAAGCCCTCTCTCGAGCAACTAAAGTGTCCATGTATAAGACCCTCATCATCCCAGTCCTGCTTTACGGTGCAGAAGCATGGACCCTGTCAAAGGCGGATGAAAACACTTTAGGCTGCTTCGAGAGAAAAATTCTTCGGACGATTTACGGTCCCGTTTGCATAGACAGAGAGTGGAGAAGGAGATATAACATCGAACTGTACGGGCAGTACAGCGATACCGACCTAGCCAAAAGAGTCAAAACACAACGTCTACGATGGCTGGGTCATCTAGAGTGGATGGACACCGATGCCCCGGCCCGGAAAATCTTCGAATCCACACCGCAGGGACGGTGCGGTAGAGGAGCACCGAGACTCAGGTGGTGCACGCAAGTGGAAGGGGACTTCAGCCAACTTCGCGTGCGAAACTGGAGACGGCTAGCTCGAGACAGAGCTGGCTGGCTAGGCTTGTTGGCTGAGGCCCAGGTCCACCCCGGACTGTAGCGCCACTTTAAGTAAGTAAGTAAGTAAGTTATTGGGGAGTTGAGATTTTCTTAACATTGCCTATTCCCCTCTTTGGTTTTACTATGGACGATCAGCATCTGAATTCCAAAGTGGAATAAACTAGAGGGACTCAATCACTCAAAAAAAAAAAAATTCTCAGGTACAACCACAAAAGAGCCAAAGAAGCACGATCAACAGACCTGACCTAAAACTGTTATGAAGAGCTCTTACTGAACATATCTACAGCATGGAACTACCACCCCTACAAACTAGGTCACAGCAGAACTGAAAGCAGAAGACGCACTGTGGACAAGCTAAATAAACTTTGGAACATCTTTTGGTAGAGTGTCCTGCTCTGGCTTCCCACAGATTCTAAATGGCAGAGTAACCCAATTCAACAGAGAATGATAGCATCCCATCTAGGGAGGTTATTAAAATTGTATGATAGCCCTGCAATCCTAGATCAAAGAAAGATAATAGATCTTTTAGGCCGCAGTACAAGTCGCTATTAATACTTGCACCTCAAGATGATTTCGTACGGTTGCCTTCTATTCTTTCTGTCTTCTAACTTTTCTTTGGAACCATATTCTTCAATTTGACGGAATTTATGACGGAAATTCGAAGTCGTTTTTTGGTTTTTCGCTTTTGTCTTTTGCAGTCCGAAATTGATCTGTT
Source organism: Neoascia interrupta (assembly GCA_947623515.1). Classification (NCBI taxonomy): domain Eukaryota; kingdom Metazoa; phylum Arthropoda; class Insecta; order Diptera; family Syrphidae; genus Neoascia; species Neoascia interrupta. The sequence goes on along the minus strand of OX392464.1, from coordinate 33,596,839 downwards.
CAACAATCAACAACAATCAACGTGGAATATAATCACGTGGAATTGAAAATATTTTGATTAGATTTATAGTTCTATAGCGATATTAACCAATATATATTTGCATAGCATTATTATTGAAAGCATGACAGCTAATAAGTACGATTTTCTTAGATAAAATAAAATAAGCGCGCTTGCTGCCCTCCTGCTTTGTAGTCATAAAATATCAAACCTGTGTAGGTACTAAAGCCTCTTTAACTTTAATCATAACATGACGTTCATGGCATGCAGATGCTAAAACGAACCAAAAGCAAGCATAGCAGTTCAAGCCAAAATTCGTCTTTGTCACTGAACATTGTCTTCCTAAGCTTCATTAACCATAGGTGATCAGCCCCATTTCGCACGATGACAGCCTTTTGTCACACAAGTGTTTAATGACACTTATAGCCGCTAATAACAATAATCTGCAACCATACACTCTTATTGTTTAATAGACCTTTTATATTGTGCCCAATTATACATAATAATGATACTCTCTAGTTTAAGCTTAGGCTATTTTAATCACCTTCGGTACCCTTCCAATTTAACAGCGCACATCCTAGATATACCAATAGCTTTGCATGTTCGTGACTTTGTAGCAAACTTGGGGTTACTGCTCCATGGAAGTGTAGTTTATTTTTATAAGTTATGCGATCTAATTAATATGTGACAACATGTGTTTGCGCACATACACATACAAACCACGGAAAATATGCTTTATTATCATGTTATCCGCCGTCGTCGACTACATCAATCGCCGAGGGATTAGCGTGTCCTAGTCATTACATACTTCGTTACCTTCTCTTTTTTAATTTTAATTATTATTTGCATTTCACGTTTCGCATTCTTTTGTGTTATGACAGGGGAAAAAGACCAGGAAAAACCCACAATCAACAACAAATTTGCCCGCCATTGTATAATAATAATATAATAATATCCTTGCGGAAAGAGTCACAAACACCCTTCGCAATATCTATCTGTATAAATGTGTGTGGTTTGAGCTAGTAGTTAATTGATTTATGGAGTCGTGAAAGCACCTACTTATTTTCAAATAGATTTATGGTATTAGTTGGGTTAGTTTATGTACATTTTATTAAGTTTGTGCGCGCTGGATTAAGTCAAGTGTTTTCAGTTTTCTGTGTGAATATACAATTTGGTGATATCATCATCATCAAGGACTATGATGATAGGCGGCTTGTTTTGTGCTTTCATTTGAATGAAGCACAAAAGACTCAATGAGTTGGCAAAAACGAAAGTTTTCCTCTTTTTATATTCAAAAAAAAAATATGAAAAGGGATTACAAAGAACGCACGGTATGATTTTACACAAAGGATTTTCCAAGAGCAGAACAAAGACCTATAGTCAAGGGAAAGTATGAAAATTTAGTTCTACCTCCTGTTGGGTGGGTGGACGCGTTATGACGTGTGTTGTGTGTGGCGACATTCAATATCCCCACAAATGTCATATCTTGCAAAACAAACAAAAAGAAAACCCAGCAATCTCACAGTGGGTGGCCATTGTTACATGGTGTCCTCAGACTCTATATGAAACTCTACAGCGGAATTTCTGAAGTGTGGACGAAAAAAGCAGGAGAACCCGGTAGCTAAATTTTGTTTAAATTGTTTTCGGGTTGAAATATGAACTCGTCCACCAGGGGTGGATTTCTTATTACTTTAACTGTTTTCTTAAGTTGAACTTTTTTTTATTTAGTTTTATATAAGTTAAATGGACCCATTATATGTACAATATAAACCTTTAGTCAAAGAATTGGCATTACTGCTTCAAAGCGGACTATATAAGAGCTCACTTCGAAAATGTTGTTATGATGAGTATAGACAATCACGCAATAGTCCACTTACTTTTTGTGCGAGCATCAGTCTTCTCAAAACAGCGTGTCAGATTGGCTGAAAGCCTATGACCCTAAAAAGAAAGCTTGCGTTTATCTTTGGGATCTTGAGTTCTTTTGAGACACAGCACACTAACTGGCATGGGTTACACCAAACTTATTTTTAATGTTCTCCTTAGGTTATTTCACTATAACTTAGAAAGCTTATGTACTTAATTGAAAGGCGTCCCAAAAGACTTATCTAAGAAAACCACTCCTAAAGGGTTTATTTGTACATGAAACATCGTCAAACATTGTTATCAAACTAAATTTTTACCCTTAAAGTGAGAAAACTATACAATTATGTATGTTGTTAGCTTGAAAAATGACGCCCTTAAGGCCCTCCTTCCGATTTTCCTAGCCCGACCATGCTGACTCGTATACATGTACATCATTTCACCACCCACTCAGTCCTATGTCAGCTTCTCTGCATGACAAGCGCTAACGATGCGTAATAATGCCTAAAACTCCACTTTGCAAATACTATAAGTCAACATTGCCGTCTTACTTGCGATTTCAGAGGGATGTCAGCAAAATGAAACATAAAATTCACCCCTTAGAGGAAATCTCTGTGAAATGGCGTTCAGTGAATGCTTGCACTCGCGTTCGCTTTTCACTTGGCGCGTCGCAATAATGTAACTAAAGCGCCAGCTTCAAAGCTGTACAAAAACTACGCGCCCGTCACAAGGTGAGGGAGCAAGCAAAATTATTTCGTAAAAAAGAAAAAAATTTACAAGACTGTAAAATGAGTATGACTGCATTTTATGGAAGAGGCAATGGCGATATGGTGGCAACAACCAGCTCTGGAAGGGTGATAGGAAAAATGAACGGATCTACGCGCCGTTTCCTCGACAGAGGGGGCTAAGTCTTTAAAGCCACAGGCTACCTCACTACGACGACAACGACGACGGCGTCGACGACAGCATTCACAAAAGAAACAAAACAATGATAGCTACCAACTCCTCGTTCTAGTAATAATAAAAATGACTTTGGAAAAAAAAAACTGAAACTCCGAGTGAGCATTGTTTTATTCCTCTACTCCAAGCGCAGCCACCCCTCGTTGCACCTCGACGGTATCTACGCGCAGGCATAGTCATAGCACAAGAGCTAACTCGCATTTCCACCTTTCCGTTTGGAATAATAAATTCAAAACAAATAAAGTTCTATTCGGTTGAATAATTTTCATGGGTTTCCTCTCTGGGCGCTCACTCACATGGTTTGTTGGGTTTTGCTTCGTTTCATTTTGTTCTTTGGTTATTTTTTTTCCTCAAAACTTCAACGCACCGCGCCGCCGTTCATGGTTTGGTCCGTTGCATTTTAGTGAGCTTTAAAGAAGTTGCGCTTTACAACTAAGACCTTGTGCATATCGTTGTCATCTGCCACGCTTTAAAAGACATAAAAATCCCATAAAAAGGCAGTTATCCAATTGATGCTTGTGTTTTTCTTGGGTTAACACATCAACATCCTTTGGTTGTAGTGTCACATTTTATGGCGCGCCATAAAAACCAACCGTGTTGACTCTACGGGATTTAGTTTGCAACTAATTTATTATGTTAGACGAGGTGCTTGTTGTTGAAAGTAAGTAATGAGGACAACACGGCTAAGTGGCACAGTGGCACGAATTGGTTTCGAAAAAGGGAAGGGTTTTTTTTATAAGGCATTGTTAGTAGTTTTTATTATTACTTTAAAATTAGCAACAAAAAAATACGTACAAAAATAAGAAACGAAGCCAAGTGTTGGGCGCATTTATTGGTTCAGGGTCATTCCCAGATATTTTGCTTTGTTCCCATATGGTAGTTGAACAGAGGTAAATTGTTAACCTATCTGTAAGACAAAAAGACATGCGTTAACTTGGTCTCGTTACGAACGATTCGCCAAGTCTTCGTCCAGACACAAATTCTATGCAATACTCGTTGGAGGCTTCCGTTAATGACTCGACTGATTCACCTATTGCCAGGATGGCTGTGTCGTCCGTGAATGTGGCCAAAGTTGTCTGATCATCTTGAGGTATCTCTCTTGTGTATTGCTGAAACAGGGTCAGGCCGAGGACACTTCCCTGGGGTACACCAGCTCGAATTTGCTTGAAATTTGTTTAGGGTTATGTGGAAACAAAACCAAAAAAACGTTTTTTCCTTGAAGTCAAAGCGAATCAAATCATTTTTAATGACCGCTTATCCTTAGAAGGGTCGCGGAGCGAGGGCGTATAAATTGTCCTTCCGTCGTTCCCGATCCTCCGCCATCAACCCAAGAGACACTGATGCAATCCCCAAACGGGTCTTATCCCAGCCTCCTCTCAGATGGCCGCAAACGCATCCAATGCTCACTGAAGTTCCTCCTCGGACAATGCACAGGATTGATAAATTATCTGCGAATGTAAATATGATCTGACTACCTGTCGCTAATCGCTTAAATTCTGGTCGATTTTTTTTTTCTTGCACAAAAATATATAGATAGATAGGTACCTACGTATAACCTAATATCAATAGCATTTTAGCGCACCTGCTTTCACATCCTCATGAATCCTCCCACGTCCCATCCCAACGGTTTTTTTATTTTCACTTTCAAGTATGTAAGTCGAAAAATGTCTGATGTCAATAGGTGGCCAATGTTTCAATTAGTTCTTGCTGCACCTATACCTACGACCACGGGAGTTAGGTAAAAACTGACATCACAACAGCAATAAAAAAAACCGAGACCCCGAAAAGAAAAAAGACCATTGCCGCCACTTGCTGACAGGACACAAGAGGCATTTATATTTATAACCTGCAAATGTAACGTAAAAATTACAATCTAAAACTCACCGCACTGCCAATCAAAAGACGAAAACTATCTCAAATGCCGCTTTCATCCTGATAGCCCTCCTCCTCGTCCGCCTTGGAGCTGATGTCGCTCTAAATGTAGGTACTCTATAGTCTCACTCAGCACACCAGGTTATAGATGCAGCAATTCTATCAGCAAAAAATCAATCTTACCGCCATGTAGCTGTAGCCCAAAAAAGGGAGATGCTGCTTCTTTGACGACTTCTCTGCTGGCTTCGGGACGAGATGTGAAAGCCAGTGTACCAAAAACTAAAAAGACATACAAAAATTGAGACATGTTCTACTCGGCACCGTGACAGGACTTGTGTAATAATAACTCGATGACGATGCTACCTGCTGGCTGGAGATGCTGTTACTCTGTACACAAAATGCACACAAAAGTCATCGGACAGTCTTCACAGAAATTGTTTAAAATATAGATATATATCATATTCGAAATCAAATCACAAAAGTAGACGATAAAAAGATACATTATCTCGAGTTGATATGAGACAAGTGAATCGGACACATGAGGGATCATGTCCACATCACGAGTATGATGTCGTACGGATGATGATGACGGGAAGGTTGATGGTTTATGAATTATGCGCATGTGAATTCCCTTGACATCCCTCCATATCTTAGTGCGAGTTGCGTGATATTGTGAGTATGCGCCTATGATGTTTTGAATGCAGTTCTGTACAACTTTTATCGGTTGATTGATGTGGTTTCTAGTTTTCTGTTAATTGCATCTTTATAAGCCTATTACGGGGGTGTCAATCTTGGTACAAAGGCAGGGAAGAACAGCTTTGTGCTTTGTTTATAAATCATCTTATTGAGTCAAGGCTTATAATATAACAGTTGCTTTCGGGCAATGTTAACCCATTTCCTTTTACAACAAAGGCTTGTAACCCTCGAATTTTAACAACAAAGCAAAAAAAATCTGCTAGTCCCGGATAGGGCATAATAACTTTGAACAAAAGTCTCGGATTTTTAGCTTTCTGCCAACGTCGACGCTCCAATTCCTTTTGGATAGTGCACTTGGTTTAATCTAGGCGTTTGTCCACCCCATTGTACATAGCATAGCATTCGCACCATACACCAAAGCTGTTATTATCAAAATGATTTTTCCGCACATCCACACACAGTGGTCCTCCTGCTCCGGCCTATACTACTCCTTTTTTGCACATTAGTCGTGGTAGTCGTCGTCATCCTTGTCGGCATAGTCGTTGCTATTGTCGACGTCCTCGACATCGTCGTCCGAGTGAAATAATCGAATTACTTTCATCAGAATAAGTTCTAATTGAAAAATATTGTAACTATGTTCATGGGGGCGAAACGAGCGGGTTTCTTTGCCACTTTAGCATTAGTATGCCACTGATATCGCAACGGAGCCAGTTTGTACTAGGGTGTCCTTGTATGTACGCGATGTTTGTGAACGAACATGAGTTTCCTGGGCCATTCGAACTATGCGGCGGTGTGTATATGAGCGACTATATGAATATGGTGTTTGGGTCTGTGGCGGACATTTTTCCTGTGAAACTATGATTTGGACTTTTAATTTCGAAAATGATTTCTTGCTCTTTTGTCGATGAAGCAATGGGGGTTCGGTGAAGGTGTTACTTTAAAGCTTAGGGGTGGTGAAGAATATTTTTTCCATAGCAGACGTAGTGGGATCGGATTTATTGCTTGTGGACTTATGGTGGAAATACTCCTGCAGGAAAATGTAAGCTTTCAAACAAACTAAGGTTACCTCGGGTATTATGGCGCATCAGTTTTATTTTCTAATTAATATGTACATAATTTCAACACGAATATTTTTTTTGACGAAAATTTTTATTTAATATTAACATATCAAAACAATTCATAAGTCAAATGAAGCATTTAGGCCCGTTTGCTGATACTACACATAAATATAAGTTCCTCTTAAGACTTAAACTGAACTTGCCGACTATGTGGAAGGTAATAATTTTTGATTGCTCAAAAGCAATTTAAGATCAACATTGCGTAGCAACTGTTTTATGTTTTACTGTCATATAAACTGTCATTTATGTGGGTAACAAAAATATGTTTTGGCTTGTTTCGAAGAAAAATTTACGGGCATCAGGTAAATTGTGTAATCAATAGGTTTTCTAACAACAGAACAGATAGATATATTGTTCTATATACATGAACATAAAGATAGAACAAATAGAAATATATATAAAAAAAACAATAGAAAAAAAAAGTTCCTATGTACCTACGTAATATTTTCGAACTACTTTTTCTGGTCCTTAACTTAAGTTGTGCTTAGCGGCCATTTTTTCATTATACTGACAATTTTTTTATACGGAACTAGGGCTCTAAGTAGAACATAGCTATTTATAGTGAATATCAACAAACGGGCCTTATTAGATATAAGGCACTTCCTACATTTTAAACTCCATAAAGGTATCATGTATGTAGGCTCGATTAGAATAAAAAAAATACATTCTCACTGAGAAAATATCGGTTAGCTTATTGCTACGCACTAATACTGTGAGCGGGTCATATTCTGCTTTCAAAATTTTACATTGTAAAAAAATCTGCTTTTAAAATTCTGCTTTTCAAAATTCTGACTCTAGCTTTTTTCACTGTGGCAAAAAAAAACGCATTTCTAGAATTTAGTAAAACAGAATTTTCAAAGCAGAATTTTATACACAGAATTTTGACCCTGGCAGAATTTCGACCCCAACCCGGGCAATACGCCTCCCGTACATATTTCACTGCGTCGCTTTGTAAAATTGGCATTTCCATTTTGAAAAACAAAATTTTAAATTTTAAGCAAAATTTTGTAAAAGATATTTTTCATCCAACCAGAATTTTGACCTCCCTTTTATAGGCCGTTTTTCGAACAGGAACTTTTTCAGGGTGTGTTCGTACTTCATTGTCTGGCCGGAAGTTTGTTCTATTCTATATTCCTTACTGCTCATTTTAGCACTTTTACACTATTCACATTTAAGAATTTTACTTAGTCGACGTATGTATACGGATGTGTATTTAAAAAGCACGCAAAACAAACCCTGATAGGTATAAATATTAAACACAGACCTTGACCTTACCTACATAGTGTGTCAAAATTATTTAAGTTTTTATAATTATTATGGAGGCATGTTTTTCTTAATATTAATATATTTTTTTTTATTTTTTTTACAGGTAAATAACTAATCACTTGGAAGGTGAAGCTTAAAGAGTTAACATGACTCCCGAATAAAAACACATACGAAGGTATATATCTACAAAGTCGTTTTTTCAAGCAACCAAATGTTGACAGAAAATATTTCAATGCAAATTAATTAAAGAACAAGAAAAAAAAAACCGTTTGATAAATTTCTCTATTCACAAAATGATTCATATTCTCATTGTTTTCGTTTGTTGCCCAAAAATGAAAATGCTAATTTTGCCTTTTCTTATTAATTAAAGTTTAAAACTTATTCGCTTTATCATTTTATCTAAAACTGTAGACTAAAACAAAGGAGTTAATTTGTTTTGAGCATTTTTATTTTGACAATCGAATTAATGGTTTCCTGGCATACTGCTAGAATTTGTGACGTATACCAAAGTATTTGTATTCATGTTTATCCTAATTATGTAGGCAAGAATTGCATAATATTAAATCACTTTGAAGTATTAATGAAGAAAACGCTGTGAATCTCACGCAGTGGATTTAGCCCTTAGCCAATGAATGAATTTTAAAAAAGGCAATTAAGACCGCAAGACGGAGCTGGCTTGCTTCCGAAACACACATAAATTAACCTGCGCTCTATTTCACATTGGTTTTGAATCTTTGCTTCCAAATAGCAACCAGGTATTCAGTGGTCCGCTTGAGTTCCTTCCCCTTGACGGTCTTACCTAGATTTTAATTTTTTTCTCGCTTTTTTCGAGACTAGAATGGAACAATGTAAAGCGCATGCGGTCACAGATTACCTTATGTTAGATTAACCAATTGTTGAACAAAAGATTGCTACTTTTCTTTTCTTGGACTTTCGAGCTGAACTGACATGGAGTTTTTTTTGTATCTGTTTCTGTTATTTCATATCTTCATTTTTTGTTTATGGTCACACATCAAGTAGTTCTGGATTTGTCGCTTCACGCTGTCAGCTCGTAAGGCAAATGAACGACAAAAAGAAATGTAGGTAGGTACGGATAGCATCTAAGCCATGTATTTACGGTCTTGCGTTAAAGGGCAGGGAGACGATGATTAATGATCAATCAAGATTTTCCCGTTTTGAGCGAATTTGATTTGCTGCTGTCCGACTAACTGCTTGCGCAATGTGTGATGTGTACACATGGCTTGAGGAAAAGAAGAATACCCGAATTCCCAAGCCTAGCGATTTCTAACCTATGAAAATACGAGGAGTTCCTCTGGGTAGCCAGACAAGTCATCAGTCATTGTCAGCTGTCATTTACAGGGTCTCGCACACACTCCGGTACACACCTTCGATACTTTTTGTTTTTGGTTTTGTTTGAAATTTTTTTTCAATTTTCCAGAGACATTTCCAAAAGTGAATTGAAAACGGTAGGTATACGTACTAGGGTGGAGAAAAATGAGTCTCACTCGTGGACCACTGGACTTTTTATCCGCTGCTGGTGCGTGGCGGAGGAGACATTCAATTCCGCTTCGATTGCATGTGCGGGGAGGGTTTGCGTTGTCAGGAAACATTTCAATTTTCACTTCTTGCTCGTTGTATTATAGCATAGAGCATCAGAACTGCTGCTAGTGATGCTGTCTTAAATATCAAACGCACACGAGCAAACAATAAAGAGAATATCCATATAGAGGACCAAAAATTCTGCTTCTCATGATCAGGGAATTTTTTTGTTCCTATTTTTCCTTTTTTGCGTTGTTTTTGCCTTTCGGCATTTGACATCGGTGGCCGTCTCTTCGTTTGACTTCGCTTTCATTTCACCCTTCACACACAATGGTTGAAATTCGGGGCATTTGGCGTTGTCGTTGCTTTGACGTGCGTGTGTGTGTGTGTCTGTATGTTATTCTGCCATGACAACCAAACGAACAGTCGTCAGCCATCCCGTCAGTCAGGCAAGAGCCAGAACCAGCCATTTTGATTTATGTTCTCGGTCATATGGATATGGGTGTTTGATTCTTTTGTTTCCTTTCGAAAAATAGAGAGAGAGCCAACCATTAATGTATGGGAGGATCTAAATTTAGGATTTCTACACATTGGGAAGGGTTCTCTTCCTATCCGACAATGATGGCCTGTTCTATGTGCGCTTATCGAACTCGAACAACACCAACAACCCCCAGTAGAATATTGGTAGGCAGGTACACGTGCATAGAATTCGATTGAAATTGTGGAACAGTGTGAATGGAAAAGGAAATGACGTCCTGTCAGTCAAGGTAGTCATATGAGCAAAGGTATCTATTAGACTCAGGTATCTTTAGCACTGGGTTTGGATTTTCTCTCTTATGTCGTTGAGGGACGACAGTGTAGGTGTAACGTTTCTTGGGGATTGGTAATCGGCGATAAATGCCCACAGGATAATAGGAATGGTTTTTGATATATTAATATATATGTTGCCTATACACATAAATTAATATATCAAAAATGATGATCATCTGGAATGGAATAGAAGTAACATAACACTTTTTTGTGAATTGAATTTAAAGAAACCTCGACTGCAAACTTAAATAGGTAGGTATACTGTAACAAAGAAGGCAGTGCCAAGCCAAGCTATATAATCACCTGCTCACCAGGTAGCATCGACAGCTCTCGAATTGTTGGCAGATAGATAGGATCTATAGGTGCTTTAGCTATAGCTTTAGCAAATGCGTTCACATGTTTTGTCCAAAACAAAACAACACCTACATATATTTCATTAGTATTCTAGAAGTATTCTACATTCTTGTTTGACTTAGTACTATAAGTACCTACCAATAACGACATTTACTGTTCAAAGCTTTGCATAAGCGTATACAAGAAAAATTTTAGAAGAATGTGTTCATACTTGTATCTACATAGATAGACTTTGAGAATAGGTACACGAAGCTTTTGTTTTCCATATAAAAGGTAACAAAATTTTAAGTGCCCATTTCAGCCATGTCAACTACAATTAAAGGCTGGATTGATTTGGATTGCATTGAGTAAAAGGCTCATCCAATGAAAAAGATTGTAAAATAAAGAGGACTGTCCCTATAGGAGCTATAGGAGCTATAGGCTATAGGAGCTTTAGGCTAAAGGAAGTAAAGAGGCTATAGTATCAATCAACAAGCGTATTGGTTGCAGAAAGGCTTAAGAAGGTACCTGCTGCTTGGACTTAGTACTATAAGTAAGCTTCATAGTTACTAGAATGATAAAAAGATTTTTTTCAATAAAGCATATTTAATATTTCTAGAAATTTGTCTATCCATTTAAAGGGTCTCGAAGCAAGGGCGGCTAAATTGTTCTTCTATCCTTCGTCCTTCTCAATCCTCCGCTATTAACTCAAGACACATAGGCATGATCCACATGCAGAGTTCGGATATGTTCTTAACCTAATCCAACCACCCGTTTCTTAGCCTAACAGGGGGCGACGCGCTCGCCTTTTGGCTAGCATGACCTGTCTAGGAAGTCTATTTGGGGGGTATGCGAATAGAACACTGTGTCAAAACCATTAAAGAATTGACCGTTCTACTCGAAGAAGTAGCTGCTCAACATAAGCGATCTAACTTTTAGGCCATTTCCCGAAAAGAAAGGCGATAAAACTCAGCCCTGGCGAAGACCAACGCCATTTATCTAAACACAGCTTTTAATCTCAGAAGAGGTCCACTCAGCACATAGACTTGCATGACTCCTTACATTTTTTCCCAAGGGACACGGTCATTAGCTTTTACTAAATCTACAAAACACTCATAGATTAGTTTGGCCTTTTCTAGAAGGCCTTTACAAGCATATCCTTAAGAGTAAAAAGCACCTGGTCGGTTGTGCCCCTACCAAGCTGAAAGCCGCACTTCTCTTCCAATAACGCCGGGCCCAATTGAAGCTCTGGAACACGCTTCCAACACCATTCAAGAGAGACACCATTCCTATAGTTAGACCAATCTCTCATGTCCCCTTTTTAGGAAATAAATGCCATAAGACCTGTTTGGTATATTCCTGCTTTACTTAGCCACCTAAATGACACGTATTAGCCTCTTAACACCTCTTTCACCTATTGCCCCAACCTGAGCATTTCTGGCTGGATTTAATCAACTCTAGCAGACTCGCCAACTTTTAGCAATTTAATCGCAATGATGGCTTTATCTACTATGGGACTTTTCTAAGCCCTATTCTCGTTAGCATCTAGAGCGCCACTTAGAGTGGATGGACAACAACGCCCCGGCCCGGAAAATCTTCGAATCTGAGGTCAAATCTTTGGACCTCAGCCAACTTTGCTTGCGAAACTGTAGAGGGCTAGCTAAAGACAGACCTGGCTGGCGAAAATTGTTGGCTGAGGCCCAGGTCCACCCCGGACTGTAGCGCCACCTTAAGTAAGTAAGTAAGACTGAAATTAAAAAAAGTAGTTGAAGATAATGTGATTCAATCTGGCTCAGCGTTTTTATACCCTACCCAGGATATATTAAGTCTAATGTGAATAAAAAATGAAAACCACCATAGACCCCTAAGACTAAGATCTCATAGAGACATGAATGAGACCGACAGGTGAATCGACTAAGCCAAGTCCGTCCGTATGCAAACAATTTTTAGGGCTAGTTAAAGCTTAAGAGCTGAAAGCTTTCGACTGAGCTGGAAATCTAGACTTACAGATTAGGTTTTAAAATGAGTTGAGTCCGCCCACAGACACGCCCACTACAGGCCTGTAAATGCGACCATGTCTAATATTTTAAAATACTCTTTTTTAAATTTTACCTACCTATGTTAGAATGGGTATAGAGCACTAATTTTTGACAGTGCTTAGTGATTGTCTTTGAGGCAGCACAAAAAGTTTGGCCTTTACATTGACCACGCCCACGCTTTAAGGAATTTTCACTTAAAATTACTGTTTTTCAATATATACATGAATTTTGGCAAAAGCTAACATGAAAAAAAGTAGACATTAGCATTTTTGAACTTTTTTGGATATATATAAAATGCCTCCACCTACTTTTATGGTTGTGGCCTTAAAAAAGTGATTTTTTAGTTAAAAAAGCGGAATTTTGGTCCGAAATACTTATGTGCAACCAGCTAGCATAAAGCACTCGGGTATGCCGGATATGTTATATTGGCAGAACATCACTTCTGAACAGTCGTGAATAGTCGTTTCCGTGAAATTTTTTCTGATGAAAGTAGTCCTCAACTACACTAAGGCCTACCTAGGTCTAATTTTGTGCTTCTGAAAAAGCTGAGTATCCTGAGGACTTACTAAGGCATACTCAAAAAACGTAGACATAAACCCGCAAATTCTCCGATTGTAGGTACCTAGTTTCTCCATGGCCGTCTAACATGTACCTATTTGCTTAATGGGGATAGCATTACGCTAACCTATACATACTGCTCTTCCAGTATCTAATACTTTAACCGTATTTGCAAAGATCTTGTCTTTTTTAGAGCTTAAGTTCAATGCTCTTATTGAGTCACCTGGATAGGTATACCTATCTATCTATTATGTTATGCTCTTCAGACATTATAAAATAAAACCGCAGGGTCCGATTTAAAAATTTATTTAAAAAAATTTAGTAGCTGATTACTATAGACCTCTTATTTGTTTGGATAGATAAATACCTACTCACCCAGCGATCTATTCAAAAGCAATCGTGGTTGCGGACATCTGGCTTCTTCGTACTAGGTATGAAAGTATAGGTATACCTAGGTACCTATGTATCTTCCTAAGAAAGCTCTTATTGAGCTCATAGGTAGATATTTATCTTATTTTAATATAGCTACCTACCTTCCTTTTTACCTAACAACTTACAATGTTTATTAATATGTGAATAAAACTGTAGGTAGGTATATAGGTACTCCAGTGACGTTTATTCACACCTATTGCAACTTTTTTTCTCAAATTAAATTCCATTCAAATGATAGAACAAATAAGGAAAAAAATCAACATTTGTCCCCTATAGCAACCCTTCTGTACCTATCTCTAAGTAGGTATGTATATCTAAATAAAGCAATAATATATTCATGAAACTACTTCAACAGAAACCCTTCTCGATTCAATTCTACAAGTTTTATTTTTTTTATACATTTCCCGCTTGGCTCCCATCAAACGCATACTCGTCCGCCTTCAACCCTCTAAATTAAAAATAAAAAAAAAAAAAAAACGCGCGCCTAGCAGTAATAATACATCCTATTCCATGTACTTAGTCGTATATCATAATTCTCCGCGTACACGTGCTGCGCTCGCTATGGAACGACATTGAGAAAGAACAAGTAACAAGAAAACAGTGCAAAACGCAAACTCCCTATAACAGCAGCTGCTTAATATTGTTTTTACGAGAAACCTCGCACAGATACATTTCCCGTGCAACATTTCCAGTTGAATTTACCGACACACACACACAGAACGGCTCGAATGTGGCTCCCCATTGTATTGTGTTTTATTCCAACTAGATCCAACCAGACAGCTTTTGGAAATTTTGTTATGTGTTGCCAGCCTCTTGGCAACATTCCGGGTAGATTTATTGGAATGTATCTGTCAGATAAATTCTGTTAGCCGGACTGCTGTTAGTTGTTTTTGAATGAACGTGCAAAATAGACGTGTGGCACTACCACTCTCTCATGTTCACACTTTGACGATAGAATTTGAGTCTGTTAAAAGCTGCCCGATGTTCGTATTTTGCAGCGTCTATTAGAGACTGGAGCTCTAGTGCGAGATACATTTGGATCTGTGGTGGTGTGTGAGTGGCTAGTGTGTCGTTTATTTCGTATCAACAAAAACCTAGTTTAGTGTTTGCATGACATTCGGTTAAATAAGACATAAACTAGCAAATCCGCCCGCCCGCCTTATTTACGTTTTCTCGAATTTTTTACGGAGATTTTTTCGTTTCGTTCGGTTTTGCGTTTCAGTTCATTTCGCGAATTTCAAAAATTTTGCGAGTGATCTCAGACATATTAAATAAGTGTTTTCCCAACTACGCGAACGGTAAACTAGAGGAGAACAGGTTGTTTCACCGTACCACAACAGACTCATAGTCATGTGGGACATTCTAACAAGTCTATTAATTACCATATCCATTCGGAATGTGTCAACTTTGCTCAAGTGACATTCTAACGCGAACACCTCATTTAATAACGATACACAATTTGCACATCGTTATAAAATTAATTAAAAATTAAATAATACCCTTCGAACCGAGCCGGTCAGTATCTACCTATCTGCTGTGTGTAGATTTCGGTGCGTGTTCAGTGAACTCATCTCAGTGAAAATGTCATTTGATTACAGACCACTCGCTCGAATAGCGATAAGCAGAGATTAAGAAATAAAAAAAAAACTCAAATTTCGGCAAAAATCCCATTCAAGTCAAAGAAACGGGAGAAAATTGATAAAAACCAAATTTTTATTCGGAGCCTATAGTAGCGGCAGTGCTAACCTACATATTTTTAGTGCAGCATCGATGCAAATTTTAATCGACAACAAGCCGCTGTTTATGGGTAGAAAAAGGAAAACAAATCGTCGTCGCAATTATTTACGTTTTCGTGTAAACTTTTCATTTATGATCATTATTTTGCTATATCGTTCGTTGAGTGTTTTAAATTCGAAAATATTAAGCTTTTTCAATATTCATATGCCACAAATTGTGAGCAGTGTACAACTTTCTAATCAAGTGTAGCAAATCCAAAAAAGGAAAAAAAAAGAATTTAAAAAATCTTGTGATTTTTTGTATAAAAAAAATATAGAAAAAAAAGAAGAGATCAGCATCTTCAATGTGATATCAATTATTGAAAAATAGTTTAAGTGTACATTCGTGTTAAGGATTCGTCTAGATAGTTATCGCAGTACCAGATTTCATTGTCCTTTTTTTATCTAAAAGGTATGTAAAAACATTATTTTTACTGAAGAAAATTATTCGTGGGTATAAATAATTATGTATGTTCGTTCGGAGGGCGCAAATCGGGTTGCAAACACAGTATAATTTGTACTGAAAATGCAATCTTAATCGCATAAAGAATAAGCCCTTTGATCAGTATTAAGAGACATTTTTATAAAATTTTTGATCAAACAAAACTCAACTCAGGTCAGAGTACTGAGTTGAGTTTTGTTGCCTAAAAATTACTTCTCCCGATGTATGTTTATTTTCGAATAACACTCGACACTTAGATCATGTGCTATTATACTTGCTTAGAGGCTAAAAAGAGGCTCAATATCCGCTCAATAGATAGGTACAACAAAAGTTATAGATAACAAAGATTTTTTTGTCATTGAAATTCATTTATACCTACGTTTTATTGGGCGGGCATATCTCATTATAAAATCAAAATTCATAATCAAATTTATTACCTTGGCGAAATATCAATTTGCAAGACAAAGCGACTGATGTGTCGTATAAAGTTTTGTTTTGTTTTACTTTGAAATTTCGTCGATTGTTTTTAAATATTTACTCCACGTTTCTACGAAAAAATGATTGATTTTTGTATTCCGATCAGGTTGTCAAAAAATTTGAAAAAAACACTCGACAAATTTATTTAGTCTTGGAATTTGTTTAAACCATTTTTCATGTTGGTATTTATTTTTTGCCATGAATCTATTTCTCTCTTCTTAATGTTAAAAAACTATGTTGGGTCGTAAAAAATTAATGTTTGTGTTTAAGAGAATGATTTTCAGGTCCATAGGAAAACAAAACAAATTTTTAATGATATTTTATCAATTCCATGCAATACAAAAACTGCATTGTGTTACAATTTTTTAAGTAATTTTGTTATATTTGCCTGAATTTTATTTAAACCGCAAATGCTATATTATAGAATACTAAAATATTTTCAACATCAGATAGCCTTTTGTCTCAAACCTAGAGTTTCTCAAACTGATAGGCTTAGTTAGTAGTTTACCCTACTTACATAGGCTTTTTGAAAGTTTTGCTCCACAAACGTCAAAAAAGTTCTTATAACACTATTATAGCGCTCATAAGCGACCCGAGCACTACTCTTTTTATAATATATTAAAATGATCTGGTAGCACCCTTTTTAATGGAGTCTATCTTTTATAGCGGTTAGCAAACGCTTAACACAATTGTATATTTTAACTTTTGTAGACTTTAAAATTGTATATTTTAAAGTCTACAAAATTTGTAGTGTTATATCAAGAGTATTATAAGAGCTTAAATGTGTGATAACGGATAAGAGTGAGCAACTTTTGTCAAGAGGCAATTACTCCGATAAAAGATATTTCGTCTTATAAAAATATTTCTATTGATTGTTATATTTTAAGGTAGAGAGGTTTGTGAGGTTAATATAAGAGTGTATATATATACATAAGAGCGCATAAGAGAGTAAATATAAGAGGAAAATATTAGAGCCTTTTCTACCGCCCTATCAAGGTGTTTCACAAGGGTCAGTTTGGCTGGTTAAAATTGAAAATTTTTGGAACTAAAATATTGACTGAGCCTGGAGCCATAAGCATCTTCCGATTCTATATGAACCATCAACCTGACAACTCTAGTCGAAGACTCGTTAATGCTTCCCATACCATTTCTCCCGATTTTCGTTCAAATTTCGAGTAAATTTGGCTAAAGTTTCTGTTTTGAGAAGGATGTGACCAACAATTTATGTTCAAGTGGTCTCTTGTGGTATTTTGCAAAGACCCAAGAAACATTTATTTCCAGCCTTACACTAATTATCCTTAGTTTGGATTTTAAAATAAAAAGTAGAACTTAAATAGTTCATTTAGCGCTGATAATGCTATCATAAAACTCTTTTAACTGTCTAGAAGAGTAAAATTGCAAGAGCCTTACCTACTCTTGGACATAATTGTTATAAGGCTCTTGGAGAGTTTTAAGCCTCAGAATAGAGGCAGGGGAAAAAAGGCCTTCTTTCACTTTAGAAAGATACCCGGGTTCAATTTCAACTAACCCGAAAAACAAGTTTTTCGTTTGTTTTTATCCGGGGTTGATCCAGGTTCGGAATATATTTTAGGTTTTTTCTAGAATAATTTAAATTCGGGCAGTCCTGAAGTCTATAATGATAGTAAGATTTCCAATGGTGTCAGTTTTCCTGGACTGAAAAACTGCTCCATTCATAAGCTTAGGTGATATTTTATTCGGGTAACATCTGAGCCTAGAGCAGGATTAAGTGCTCCCAGTCTCAAGAACAACTCAGCACTTAGAAACTTATTTCAAAAAAAAGCAAAGTAGGTAGGTTACCCTCCTTGTATCTATAATGCCATCCCAACTCCTGACCTCTGTTGACTTTCTTTACGTTATTTTGAGCTTTGCTATTTTGTCAAAAAATGTTTGAGTCGAATACAAAAGCCTATTAAAAGTGTTTCGGTCTTAACTATGTTTTGGTAATAAACTTCTTTATAGCTTATAAGTGCCTATTTTTTGTTTTGTGGGTCCATCACGTAGATGAGGATCTGCAAGATTTTCTGCTTGATGTCAAATAATATTCCCTGCGAGAAATTGATGCTCATATAAGTGAATTAATTTCATGCAGGTGGTCAAAGGATAGACATGTGCACTCAAGAGGATACAACCATTTAAAGGTTTTATAAACCCACCTCTGTCTATCAACTCCTACTCTCACCTCACCGTGGTGAACACCGGGTGCCTAGTACCTCAACTGGAGATTGGGTTCCAACCCCTTTGGAAGGTTGTTGGGGGTAGCATACGAGAGAGGGGAGGAGGAGTGTTTCCACTAAGGCACTTCTCCTTGCATCGGACGGCAGTGGAGGAATTCCCTAGATGGAATCAACGGTGGCGTCCATAGTTCCAGTCAGGCCGAACTACTTAGTGAACACCTTATATGGGCTACTACGACGTATTCGGAGCTCAGGCCTATAAAGAGCGGGCTATGTGGCTCTCCGTCCTTAGAGCTAAGCAAAGGATCTGGTCCTCCAGGTTGGGGGTCGTGCCATCTGGGTGACTTTCCGGCCACGTAAAGAAACACCAGTCACGAAGCAGAAACAAGCCTCGGATTCTACGATGGCTGGGTCATCTAGAGCGGACGGACACCAACGCCCCGGCCCGGAAAATCTTCGAATCCACACCGCAGGGACGGTGCGGTAGAGGAGCACCGAGACTCAGGTGGCAAGTGGAAGGGGACCTCAGCCAACTTCGCGTGCGAAATTGGAGACGGCTAGCTAGAGAAACAGCTGGCTGGCGAAGCTTGTTGGCTGAGGCCCATGTCCACTTCGGACTGTAGCGCCACCTTAAGGAATTTCATGCACACATTGGAAGACCAATCTACGCTTTTTGACTCTAACAATTAATTTTTTAAACGCGCAGCCCAAAAAAAAGTGGGCAGAGGAATATACTATATATATATTCAAAAAAAATTGCAAATGCTAATGTCTACAACTTTTGTCATAAAATTTTTAGTAAAATTTCAAATATAATTATTGAAAAACAGTAATTTTAAGCTAAAATCCCTTAAAAAAGTGGGCATGGTCAATGAAAAGGCCAAACTTTTTCTGCTACCTCAAAGACAATAACAAGGCAATGTTACATACCAGGAATGAGTGCGCTAACACCATTATAACATAGCCAAACTTGAAAAATGAATTTCTTAAAATTAGAGATGGTCGCACATACAGGCCTGTAGTGGGCGTGTCTATAGGCGCATGCAGATAATTTTCAAAATTGATTTGAAGGACTGGACTTCCAGCCAACTAACCAACTTTTAACTCTCTTAAAATTCAAGGCCTAAAAGTTGTTTACATACAGACGGACGGACGGACATGGCTTAATCGAATCTCTTGTCGGTCCAACTCACATTTCTAAAAGGTCTTACGGTGATTATTTCACTGCGTTACAAACTATACAACAAACTTAATATACCCTGCGTAGGGCATTATTATGCTATTTACGTCGAATCAGGCATAACGCCCATATACGTACATAGTCTGAAAGCCTACGCTAATTATATAACAATACTAACGAAGAGGAGGAAGTGCATACTTTGAAAACTTCCACGATCTAATGCCACCCGTTTCAAGAAATGGAGCCAGATCGCTGCATCGCATTACTCAATTCTTTCTTTGCTGGAGTGAGAATTGAGTCATGTGAAATGTTGATCAATGGCAAGATATATTAATTGATCCTATATAGCAAAAGTTGACGAAAAATTATACACGGGCAACCTGTCTAAAGCAGCTTCTTCTCAATCAAGAAATGTATATAAACTCTTAAATCACCAGCTATGTGATGCCAACTATTTTTGCAGAGAACCTACGTTGAAATTCTGAGCCTCAACTTTATACCCCATCTTCCTAAGATATGTTGTTTCAGAAGAGATACCAAAGACATCTTCCACTTCATTGCGGTTTGTCCTATTTTGCAGGAAATTCATAGGTTATATTTCGCAGGCTTTAACCATAACCTCTTTGTCGCGTTTTTATGAAATTTTGGACGGAGCAATTGGTAGGAAAAGTTTGTATAAATATTGCAAGCATGCTCTCACTTACCGTCATAGTTTCCTTTGATATTTTTAGTTCCTCTCTCAATTCCTGCTATTTAAACTTATTGACTTTATGTTTCAAATCATTAAATTTGTTTTACCATTTTGTTCAAATCAATTGATGTCATTTTGTCAGCTAACTCATCGCTTTCACTCGAACTACAAATTTTATTAAAAATTATTGCGTTTGCATCTTTAAGTTTAATTTATTGAAATGTCATTTCAGGCAGGCAGGCGGCAGGTTCTTTTGCCTTGCCTTTGTTTTCTCGTTCAAATCCTGTTTTAATATTTGAAATTAAATAAAAAATTTATAATAAATAATAAAATTATAATGCCTACATTGCTTTCATATTTCATATTTTAATAAATTTACAACCCTTGTACCGGTAGGTAGATAGAACCGCCAAGATAAAGCTCAAGCAGCTACCTAACACTTTATTAGCGAGCCGCAATAATCAAACATGTTTAGGAAAGCAAATATTCGCAACCGTGTTCAACGCTTTTTCAAACAATAGCGTCAAGATTCACATCATGACAATCAACGAACCAAGCAGCTTACTTCTAACTGTCATTGTACTGACACTCGGATAACTACATTAAATGAGATCATAATGAAACGGACTGGACATTGGTCACAGTAGAGCAACAACTACGATGCAAAAACAAAGCAAGTAGATAGTTAAATAAATAGAAATCCAATTAGACTCAATCGACAGCAAACATGGTAACCCAACACGAAAAAACTATTTCTAAATGAATAGACACATAAAGATTCCATGCGCAGGGGAAACAATGGTGACAACTACACACGTCTAGGTGAGGAGATTTGAATTAAGTTTAGTTTCCGTTTAAAAACACAATAACTCGAATGAAAGTGTGAAATAATTATTAGCAAGCATAAAGATTACCCACACTTGATATCCCCATGGCATCGAAACCAGAGTGAGATTTTCTTGTCACACATAAAGAAACTTTCATAATAAAGGCTGAAACCAAACCAAATGCATCTGAATCAAATAAATCACTTTGCAATCATATTTGATGACACCCCCTTAGAATTTCCTTTTTTTCTCGTTTTGATACAGATATTTTCGTTTAATCTTTTTGTTTTCTAAGACGTGGAGATGAGTACAAATGAAGGACTAACCCCTAAGGATTACACCAATATAAATAGTATTTTTATATGATATCCTTTTATATACATATAAGTACCTATATATTTTTTGTTATTTGCTCTTTTCGCCTTTGGCTATCGACTTGTGGTTTAGCACCGAAAAAAAAATCGATACCACAAGACTTGGGTGAGGATTTCTTCTAAGAAACGAAATTTCAAACGATTTAAAATCGATATAAGAACCTTGAAAAAAAAGGTTGAACTTTTGTCTAAGCTGTCAGTGTTTTTTTTCGGCCCTCCGAATTGCCGTCGTCGCTGCCTTCCGCAAGAAAAGGTGTGCTTCTTCTACCTTCTTCATGGTGTTTCTTAGTATCGCGGCCGTAAATCTTCCCCGAAAAAGGAATTCCTCTTTGCGAAATTTTTCCTTGAGGAACTCCCCCTTTTGTTTTGTTTTGTTTCCTTAGGTAACTGTTGCATGTTATAAAGCCTATATCACTCACATATATAAAAGGGGTCGTCTCTTAAATTCTATCGACAAAAATTAGCAGCGAGGTGAAATTGCATAGGAGCCCGTAACCGATAGGGTGCTCGACCTATACGGAAAACCTTTTTAACAATTGCAGGATAACAAGATGTCAATTTGTATTTTTAATTCTCCCATTCGTGATGTAACAGTACTTATATGCTTATGTGATCAACCATATAGGTACCGCTTTTACTCTGCGATTCTTATAAATGTTCAGCACGATGCGGTTGATTTCACATAAGATTTATGAACAATTGCCTGACTGGATGAATGCATTATTTGTCTTTAGCTCCATAAACCGCAGTCACATTGTGCTACTGCCACACACACAGTTTCTATACTACAAGCCGGAGAAGAACCAATTAATAAGATAAACTCGTCGAGAGTAATAAATTTTGCGGCAATCTTTTGCTTAGCGCCATCAACCACGTGCGATTTCTCATGTGGAAGAAATATAGGACAATTATGCATATTTAATTGTTAGTAACTGCTAATTTGTATAGACTCTAATTTTATTTATGGGCCGAACTTTGCATTCGAATTGATTGTGGCTATTAAACTCGGCCAAATGGTCGGCTAATCGCGTCGGTAGGGAGGAACTAATAATAAATTGGTTCTGAAACTGAACTGAATGAATCATAGGACAAGAAAAAAACATAAGAATATTATTTTAAATCTAAAAATAAGACATAAAATGAAACAAATAAAGAAGAAACTCCTTGACATGTTTGAGGTGAGGTTCAAAAATGTTTTAATTTTTTAGATTTTTTCCTGAAATTTATAGTTTTAATTATTGATAGAATTTGTTCTAGCATAAGTGTCATACAACTACGTAGGATTGAAATTAATGGTCAGGTCAATCAAATGCTATTGTTTTTTTTAAATAAACTTTTTTAAGCAGGAATTTTGCGTGGTGCTTTAAAAAAATTTAAATATCTTTAAGTTTTTATTGTTATCAAAATACAACTGTTTCTCTGTTTTGTTTTGAAAATCAAATCAACGTTTTTTGATTGTCTAAGAAAATTTGTTTAAACGAGATTTGTGAAGCAAAATATGCCGTCAAAAGAATGTCACTTATTAGTAAACTCTTCCACCGTAGATTTTTTATAGGGAAATAAACAACTCAAAAAGTCAAAAATTCCGCACTCTGCTATGAAATAAATAGTATTGTGGACATATCTCACATACTGTGTGCATCAGGGGCAATATCGTGCAGAAGAAAAAAGCGAAATTGATTTTTGTAAACTTAGGGAATAGATAGGAAATTCTTGAAAGGTTTTTGCAGTGAATTCGGTTGTTTTTTTAAAACCAGGAAGGTTAAGTGATAAGCTTTACCTTTTAAGTGTTATTTCACCTGACTTCTCCAGGAAAATGGCCACCTAATCCCTGTTTTAGCCTTACCGATAACCTACCAGGAAACTTACGTCATAGCTTATAGTTACAACCTAAGCAAAAAACATGCATTTCATGGAATTTCTCTACTGAGTAAGTAACAAATCAGCCTTTACCACACTTGGCGCGGATATTATTATTGTTAACGGTTGTGATTTTTGACACAAAATCTGAAAAATTAAAAAGCAACTACCCTGGCGTAAAAAATTTTAGTTTTACCCTACATAAATAGTTTCAAGAAGAACAAAGCATCAGAAACTTTAATTGGTGCGCTTTTAAAGAAAAAAAAAAGAAAACTATTTCCTCTACTCATTTTCTTAATTAATTACAAAACTGGCCTTCTTTCAACAATAGAGATACCTTTTGTTAACTATGCGGAAAAATCGCTTATCGCACCCATGCATTTCAAAGTAGTATGGAGACAACTTATTAGTTATAAAACGTAATTTTGTAGTTGTGGCCATTAGCGTTACACATCCGGATGCACATGGGTGCAGCAAATAAGTCCAGGGAATTTTTAATACCGCAGTGTAAACCTGCTATTAATTTTTTTTTTCTTTTCATAAAAATAATACCTAGGCAGATATAAGTAACAAGAAGATGGAAATTTGTGTTATAGCGGTTATTTCGAAATTGCTTTTTTACACTCTTGTGCCTTCATCAAAAATTAACGACTGCTTTTAGGCTTAGAAAATAATACGAATAAGCGTTATGAAACACCTCAATATTCCCGTTGATATTATGAAGATCTGAAGGCAAACATATCTAAAAGGCCAAAGCACAGAATTTATTTTTTAAAAACAACCCTAAGTGTCAAATTCCCTTGTAGGTTTGTGAAATGTTGTCAAAACTGCCGCACAAACTGTGTGCGAGCAAATGGCGCTAAGGCTTAATTTACATTGAGTGCCAGGCAAATGTGCGCGAGGACATTCCCAACACTGATGCCCTTCTCCATTACTGTCGCCGCCCCCTCGAAAACTACAAAGTGAATTCTTGATCTGCTTTAAAGAACACGATATGCACAAGTGTCAGTCAAGCTGTCTCCCATGTAGAGTTACAACAACAACAAAAAAAACACAAAAATAGATCAGACTGCAGAGTTAAACCTATGCACACATTTATGCAAAACGCCAGAGATTGCCTTACTTCACATCACTTCACTTCACTCTCAATCTCCGATATTCAGTATGGAAATTTATTCATAGGACTTCTAGTAAAGGAGACGACGAACAATCACTTGCGCCCTTGTTGTTTAGTGCTATAGTTTTTTACACTTTTGTTGTTCTCTTTGCTGTTTTCCCTAGAGCTTAAACACACAATTTTTGCACTTTTGTACCTAGGAATACCTAGTATCCAGGATGCATTTTACAAGATTAAAAAAAAAGAAAAAGAAAATCTAATGTGTTTTTAGGTATGTAAATTATGTACATCCACATGTGGCGAAACATAGAAAGTTGATGTACAATAAGGATACTGAATGCAACTGAAACTAGACTCCAATTTACAGGGTCATTTTGTTCCACTAAAGGCTGACTTTTGTGACTTTTTCTCACGTGCCTACACGTTTTCTACTAAACTTTTAAATGTGTGGTTGATGGCACTTTATTTGGTACCTACTTGCGAAGCGGAAGATACCGAAATATTAGAAAAACCTACACTACGTTCAGAAAACAGAACTTCTTTCAGCGAACTCGACAGTGCTTTGGTTTAGTGCTTTGATTGATTTGATCAAATCACAACTTCAAGTCGCCGAATTGGTTCAGCGGATTGGAAAAGTGGATTCTGCTGTTTCAATGCATTTTAAGAACAGTTCCAACCCCAGTCATAGTTTTGAAAATTTGGTCATATTTTAAAATAAGTTATGGCAAAAAATGTAACTAACCAACCATGTTTCAACCAAATTTCGTTAAAAAAATATCTACTCTTTCTATAAGCCTATCATTGTTCAACTTTATACTTCACAAACAAAAAGTGATACCTTTCTACCTAGGTACTATCGCAAAAATATTTAATAACCCAAATATAAATAATTACCCATCTATAAAGGTAGAAAATTTAATGAGGTATGAGCATGCAGATTAATTAACTTCTCTCCGCTGAAATGACACTTAATTGCACTATGTTTATCTCCTCCAACAATGAGTCGTTAAGGCAACAAAGGACTGCCTATCTTTTTCAGCCTTGTTCCACAAAAAAAATCGAAACATTTTCGGTCAATGATCCCTTACTTATTTTATGAACCATGAGTGCTTGAGTGGATATGCACTTTTCCTTGTGCATATAAGACTT
Organism: Neoascia interrupta; assembly: GCA_947623515.1. NCBI lineage: Eukaryota > Metazoa > Arthropoda > Insecta > Diptera > Syrphidae > Neoascia > Neoascia interrupta. The sequence continues at coordinate 33,571,272 of OX392464.1, read as the reverse complement.
ATAATGCTTTACCCCAAGGCGATAACCGTTTTTATAAAAGTCTTTTGCCTTCTGTTATACTTTTAATGTTCGGTTTTTAATGGTTGGTATACCTGCCCAGACATAAGACATACTACGGGAAAGAAAGCAGTGAAATCATTCAAGCTTTGCTTAAGGCGCTGAGAAAAGCCCCTCCTCTAAACACTGATGGCGTATTTATTTGAAACACCAAACTGCCATACTGGGCGGTCAAACAATAGTCGGTGTTTGCGGCAATTCCAGCTTGGTTAAGACCTGGTTTTATTGTAAACAGAACGACAATAACTGAGTCAGTGCAGTCATCACGTTAAGTGTCGAATTGCTTTGACTTCATTTTTATGTACTTTTTTTTTGCATTTCGTAGTGCGATTTGGTTGGCGTCGGTTTTTTGTACTTTTAACATAAAATGAATTTTGTTAGCTTGAGCGTGTGATATTAAATAACTTTTTATCGATTTCATACAATTAAAGTCGCGTTGTAAGAAATAACAAATGAAAATTGAGTGGAACGTCGCTTCATATAGACAATCAAAGCTACACCCAGCCTCCATCGTCAAATGGTGGCGAAAATCCGAGTTCGGTGTGACATCAAACTAATTCGGATTTCAAAAGAACATTTACATGATCACGACTCCGTTCAGATGTACGAGAAAAGAACAATTTTTTCCTGTATTCCACACCAGTTTCACGATTCGGTGTTGAAAAGAATACGCCATGAGAAAGGCTTGATGGTCACAGGTTTCTAACACTCTATTTTACATGCATTTAATTTCAAGTTTCCCGTCGTATCCGCAGGTTAAGAGCTTTGAGCAATTCATCAGCAATTTCATCAGTAATCTTTAATCAAAGCAGGAGTTCCAAAAGACTTCCTAGTGTGAATCTGCAGTTTTGCCGATGTGTGTATTTTTATAACGGATGCTTATGGTTTTTAATATTGCAACCATTTTGCAGTCTTCACTAAAGAAAAATTAAAATAAAAAAATATTGTCATAACTAGAAAGCTAAAATTCATTCGCCGAGGATGTGGAAAACTCTTACGAGGAAAGAGAAATACCTGGGTTCTATATTAAAAAACTACAAGTCTACAAGTCCCAAGCTTAGTGGCTAGAATTATGTTAGATTCACAAGTGGCTATTTCTGTAACATGAAAATATAAATTTCCGTACAGCTGTTAGCGCTCAGCTTACAAGCATTCATTTCAAAACAGATAAACAGTGCGGCAACAACGTAAACGTAATGAACAAAGCTTTCGTGTTAGTGAAAATTCGCAAAAACAAAAAAAAATCGCTTTGATGCATTGTCGACGTATTAGGTATCAACGAAAATGAAGAGTGTGAAAAATTGAAATATTTTTTCCCGCTAAGAAAACTTCACTTGAGAAAATTTGTATGTTACTGTTATGTTGCTCCTTTATATACATTCAAAAAAGGAAAAGCGAGGAAAAAATTTTGAATAAAAAAAACGCCAGCATCGTCCCCTTTCTAGAATGCCCAAAGTTGGTATTTATGATATTAATATATAAGATAATGGTGCCCTTGTGGGCTAGAACTTGATTATTTAAACTATATAAGTAGAATCATAATAACCCTTTTTATACTTTAGCGTTCAATTAAACAAGAGATAATAAAGCTATATGCATATAGCTTTATTTCTGTTACATGTATGGATACAGATTTTTTGAATATAGTGAACTTTTTATGTAATTATTTGAAGTTTTTTATTTTTTTTAAGTCTCAACTAAGTTTTTCTTTCAGCATTTAGTGAACATTTTGTTGAGAGCACAAGCTTCGCAAAGTTTTTTCTTACTACAGTTAAGAACATTCACTAATGAATTTTGTATGTTTTATTTCGTTTACTACAACGGATTAACAAATTATTGGCCAGCAAAATAATTTTGAAATTAGAAAATGCGTCCCTATGTCGCTGCTTTTAAATATGGGAAATATGGGCCCAGAAAACGCTGATGTCGAAAATCGCTCCGAGAGTAGAAAATTCGCCATTTGGCGACATAGTAAGCTGAGTTTCATCTTAAGGAGGTAGGAGGCTATTGCGGTAGAGATTTCGGGCCCGAAGCCTCTGGCGTCCCAAAAAATTGAATAAAAAGCAGAAAAAATACAAAACCGTTTTTTTTAGGTTTCTCTTGCTTCCCTAACAACACTTAAACTATCTGTGTGCAACAAACTTATCGACCGCTAATATCTTTAATATTTTTCATATTTATTTTTTTTTAGTTTAGAATGAACTAACATGTGGGCATGGTCGACGGTGTGGGCGGTCCAATTTTTTCTAGTTAAAGGCCTCTAGCCGTTTCTACTGTGCAAAAAAAAAATTGAGTTTCCACACAGAGACAAGGACTAGACTTGACCACAAAAGCATTTTTCAATAAAATCTAAATTTGAGGTTGTCTAACATCCAAGTCAAATGAGGCTGTGAGCGGATCTTATCAATTTTCATACTTTGTTTGTGCAAAACGAGAACTAAGCTACTCCCTAGGTTTCCGTTTTCTAGTTAAATTTTATGCACCTAACAGTCCTAAACTAAAATTTCTTCGGAATCTAGGGTGAATATTTAACTGGGTTACAAACTAGGCGTGCATTAAAATCATAATACCTACCCTGGATCGGGTATAAAAAGCGATATGATGTTGACTACTGCCACGTTTTTTAGGATGGAAACGGTTGTTAAGGATCTAGTAAATTTCAATAGCCCAGATCTTGTACTGTTTTATGGTTATTGCATTAAGATCGTAGCTGTTTTCAGAAAATTTTCACTTTTTTGCTAAGAATTTCAATAATCCTCGAACATTAATCCAATGCCATCTCTTAACCATGAGACGTCAGAATTCCTTTGGGTAAAACTCATTGCTTCAAAATACATATTATATTTCATGCCTTGATGCTTATATAATTTTCTACAAAAAAAAATATAAAACTGCGCTTATTATCTACCACCGACAGCAGCTTGTTCACACTTGATTATTAGTTTGTTTCTAACTTTTATTCCATGTCTAAATTAGAGGTAAATGTCTGTCTAAGGGGCTCAATTGGACATGCAGATACAAAACTTTTCTGTAATTCACGCCTCCAGTGTTTATTTGCATCCAAACGATACAACAAAGGAGGAAAAAAAAGCCAAATAGAAATTGGAAGGGAAAATCGCGTGCCGTCATGCAATTCCAAACGTAATGTAAAATAAATTCACCTTTACGGCTAGGTTTACTGGTAACCAAGAACTTGCGGCGTCAATGTGCGGATATTTGATGGAGCGATCCTGTGAAATGCTTAAACGGTTATGGGTAGCAACTGAAATACTTTTCGGTCGTCATATGTAGATACCGATTCTGGTAATCGCGGAGACGTCAATTATTTATTTGTATTTCCCTGGTGGTATATATGTGTTATGGAATCAATACAACAAATCAAAATATTGTTGCTAATTAACGCAGCAAATTAATCGATATAGTGGCACCGACTTTATTCCTACATGCATCCTTACAACATTAGTGTCACATTTTTGTCATTTTGAGGTCAAAACGAAAGAAAAAAAGATTCCAAACAAAAACAATTGCCAGGGGCGTTTGAGGAAGGAAATGGATAAAATGTCTAAAAGACGAAGAGGGAAGGAATTTTTGAAATACTTGCGACATGTATCCTATACGTAAACTTCCCGTCGTCGTTGGGTTTTCCTCATTACACCGCACGCTGTCCTCATCGGAACAAACAAGAAGTCTTCTTTGCTCCCTAGAACAAACAAAGTCAACTCATTGCAGCGCGGCGGCATTTCGGGGTTTATTGGATGGAGTTAGCAGCCTTTCTTTCTATGCACTGCACATGCATATAGAATAAAGCCAAACATAAGGAAATTAGAACCATGAGAAAGGCTTCAAGAACAGACTGACAGATTTATGGTGGTCTTTGAAAAGATTTCGCACCCTCTGTGTTATCCACAAGCATACAAGTTCATGCAGCGCGAGCGAAAGCCATATGCAAATAGTGGAGCAAAGTGTCAGCCCCCTATGTGCGGGTGGATTGAATACACACAAATAAACGTAGCTATATATTTTTGCATTTTTAATTTTATTATTTTTTTTTTCAAAATATTTACAACGACAGTGTTGGTGGTTCCGATTTTGTTGTTAATACTCAAGTGAAATGTACATAAACGGTGGCGATTGCTATGGTGGTAATATAGTCTTGTACGGGGGGTTTCGTATTTTGTAGTTTATTCTATTGTTAACAAACTGCAGGGAATTAGCTAGCAGGCAGCGCCAGCTGGCAGATGTGGTGATTGCTCTCAGATAAGCATTGATATTGCAGAGCATGGGGCATGAACTGCCTTCGATATAGGTAGAACTCAGTTTGTATTATATTTATTTTCGTACATTAAATTTTTTTTATAGAATCTACGTTTGCTGTTCTCTTTCGTGTGAACATATGGGATTGGAGTTTTTCCCTTTCTTTATTTTATACCTTAATTTTTTGTGTATGTGAAACTCACTGCGGTGTATGATGATAAACAAAAGCAACAAAGGCAGATGGAGAAACTCGTGTCAGAGATACTTTCTATTTGAATTTCGTTAAAATTCTCGTATTTGCACATGGAGTTTTCGGCATTGTTTACATACGGGATATAAAGTTTTTGATTGGTTGGCAGTGTTGAGCAAATAAAAAGTGCTTTGGGTAGAGAAAACACACATGGTCGTCTGATGACTTCTTTTAAGGGGCTCTATTATATCATGTAGCCATGTGCAAAAAAAAACTAAAAAAAAAACTTAACACTTATATTTAAAAAAATCAACGATTTTAAATAAATTATTAAAACAAACTTGAAAAAAACCTGCTTAAAGTTTAAGTATATGACATAAATGCTATGGTAGGTACCCACTTGGTTCAAAAACTGTTCACCAGATTCCATTGTTAGTGATAAGAACTGGTTGTTCAACGGTGCTAGATGTTCACCATCTCGTCAGGCCTTTAACGATGCTAACGATAACCAGTGAGTAAGTGCTATACAGTGTGTACGCAGCAGTAACAGTCCGTAAAACGGACCGTTAAATACCTCATCCTACCCCACATTGTAAAATGCTGATGTTACTGTTATTTTCTGACATTTTATGAGTAGTCCAAACTTCGAAAAGGGGCGTGACTCTGATTTTTCCAAGTTACGCTTAAATGTATGTAAAAATGCAATTCTTTGGTTAAAATTCAATATTTTTTAAAAATCGACCCCTAAAAGTGGGCGTGGCTAAAAACTTTGTATGAACAAAATCTGATGTAAGGTCTTATTTACCTAACCTGCTAATTTTTTGTTACATGCTTTCGTATATTAAGCTAAAGGCCAGTCGAAATTACGTTTTTCTGGAAAATTTTAGGTTTCTCTTCAGTTCTGCCGCCAAATGTGGGCGTGGCCTAAAGTCTTGTATAAACAAAATGTAGTAATAAGTGTTTTCTACATAAAACAATTTGCAAAATTTTTTCAATTTTGAGCAAAAATATCGAGTAAACTGCGTTTGAAAATTTACCCATGCCACGCCCACTGGAGGAGGTTTACCAATTTACTTTTTCTTTTGTGTGTCTTACATTTATAAGGAAATGCTAAATGCCGAACATCGTCTTGCAGTTTTGAAAGTTCTGGAGGTAGTTGCACATTTACACGGATTGTGGGCGTGTCTGTGGGCGGATTTGAAAAAATTTAACACTTGTTCTGCTTCGGATGACAAGGAGCTCATGCACAAAATTTCAGCTCAAAACAATCCCCAGCTCAAAACTGAAGCCCTAAAAACCTATGACACTTAACCGGACGGACGGACCGACGGACATGGCTTATTCGATTCAGAAGTCGGTCTCGATCATATGCCCTTTCACTGTGTTACAAACTATGTGACAAACCTAATATGCCTCCTATCCTGTGGGATGGGGTTTAACTAGCAATTTCAAGCGCTTTATCTATGGTCGCTTCGGTATTCTATACTAAGCTTTAAGCTATTCGTGTTTAACTTCTTTTAGATGAACGTATTGGTGTTCTTTGACGGGAGGGATGCAGTGTACTTATTCTATGGCCCTAGCCTTAGTTCTTGAAACTTTAGGATGTTTCTTAAAAATTGTTATTTACAAAACTTGTAGGTACCCACCTAACATTTTGACTTTTAAATTTCGAAAGTCCCTGCAACAATCTGTTTGCTCCTACTATATCAAAAACAATTTTATTTTTCTGAAAAAAAGAAAATTTCGGATTTTCTTTCTAACAAAATCCGTCTAAACAACTTCCTTATACGAATTCGATATAAAAGCCTTACCCGTAAAACTATAGTGCCATGCACAACAAAACGATCTTGACCCCAAAAATTATCAAGACATCGAATCCGGCAATAAATTATACACGTCGAGATGCTGGTACAATTCGCGAAACCACATAAGGGCTTAACCTAGCATTAGGTATCATGCTAGTCGGCTTGTTTAAAAACTCTCTTCCTGGAATACACAATGAATAAAAGTTTAACCAACAATTTGCAATAACTAATGTTTATGTAGCTTTGTTTTATACTATTTTCGCTGCTCAACGTGTTTGACCGATATGCATCTTAAGTTTGTCAATCAAGCTGTTGCTGTCCTCTTTCCTGTTTGCCTTTTTTATCTGAACTCAATCATCATGCAGTCTCTTAATTAATTAAATGAGATAAATGAGTACAACAGTAGCAATATACAACGAACCAACAATCACATTGAACAGGCGCTCAGTTCAAAGGAAATCCATCCGACCGACATCTAAAGTCGTAAAACTATACCGGGGGCAAAAAAATTACGGACAATGCAAAAAATAAGATACACGAAAAAAGGCAACAAATCTCGTGTTGGTACACTTTTGTTTTGTTAAAAGTGTCCGAAGCGACAAAATGAAATCATTTTTATTGCTGTTACTTGGCAATCCTTGTAACAAGATTGTCGTTAATTCATTCCCTTTTTGCTGCTGTTGCAAAAGCTGATTGTTAATTAAGCCATAACCCAAGTGTTTCTTTTTTTGTATTTGTATAAGGTACCTACAGTGCAACTCAAGGCTTTGTGATAAAAATTTTAATGGCAAGATGCATGTACCCCCTAGTCCTTATTTGTTGAACAATTCATGTTAACTTGTTCTGATAAATCTTTTTTTTGTTTCAGTCTTCTTAAAGCTGAAACACAAAAAGTCACAACACGTGTGTCATCGTTAAAGTTCACTATGCATGTTTGGCGAACACCATTTTTATACCTTTTAACGAGTAAATTTACATGCGCTGGCTCCCAGCCGGTATAGCTAAACAGAGGTTGACTGTATTATGGTTTGGGCTTCCCAGCCTCACATGGTGTGGAGGGAACAGAAAGTGATCGGTTTGAACCTTTGTTCCATGAATAAAAAATGAATTATAACTTGGACACTGCGGGCCCTGTTAGTTTTTGAATGGGAAATGGTGTCGCACGAGCATAAGCAGTGCGCATGTTTTGGGGGCTACCCTTTACTTCGGAAAGGCTTTGTTTCCATTTCGAATAGTTTTAAGTATTGCTCATTGACCAATCCAGCAAAGACTTCCAAGAAAATATATTCGGTTCCCTTTTTTGCAAATAACTTTTTTTTATTCTTGAACTCTCTTAACCTATATATTTTAATCATACTTGGTCCTTTTGATAGAAACAATCGAATCAACTGCTAATGGTCTGATGCTTACACATGTGGGCCCGAAACCGGATACCTGCGGAACGCGTTCCGGTTTCGTTTGCATTAACAATCGTCTTAAAGTTTCTCTCTGCAAGAGCCTTCCGTGCTGTTGAAAGTACCTCTCCTCTTTCGCCCTATCGGCCATATGCTGCTGTGCATGCTGCCGCGCCAGTTCTTTTACCATCAGACCGCTGTTGAGTGGCATTTAAAAAGTGGGGTGATAGATACGCGAGTTCATTAACAACTCCAAGAGCGGATGAAAAATTTAAAATTCACACAAAAACTCGAGCTCCCTTATATAACTCATAACTTATTAAAACAGAAATGAATGACATGTGTGCGTGGTTACACCACGGTACTTCCCACAAGAGTAGGATCCTTGGCATGCACGAATCGCATCGCACAATGTTAAAAGCATTAAAAAATTATGTAAATAATCGATTTGCATTAATCGATACGAATTCCGTTTTTTTCGCTCTGATTCGCGGAGTCAAGAATTCCTTCTTCAGGCAAACGAATCAAATTAAAAGACGAAAAAATAAGAAAAAAAATGATAAGACAACTTTACGATCGAACGCAATCGTCCACCGAACATGATCACGATCATCATCGACATCAACGGGCCGCCCGGAGAATGTCCATCGTTTGAATGAGGTGCTGACGTCTATCTGGAGCCCCGGTGCGATTGCAAAAACTTGGTCCGCAGACAGACGAAGAACTGCGCTGCGGTGATTGTGTCTTGCTCCTCAGTTGCATTCCCGCATTCTCATATGGGATACCCAATACAAGAACAAAAAAAAAAACGCAGAATTAAAATAAATAAATAAATCTTTTCGGTTGGGGAACTCGCGAGCAGCTCCAGTTGAATCAGGTAGATTACCTCATCTATAACCACAAATAACGAAACCGGCGAGCCGGGAGTCCTCCTCTTTTGACATTATGCGGTGGGATAATATGCCTCATATACATGCGTTTTGTGTGAGTTGTTGTGTGCAATAAAATAATGCGACATGAGAAATGAATTGCTCTCTCTCAGGGCCCTCTGAATTAATGGCTTAATTGAAAAATTTGTTCCGAACGAGAATCGCCGCGCGCATCACATTCAATCAGGTCGGGTTTGTTTTGTTGTTCATCTTTTTTAATTTGCTTTTCCTGGGCTGATTCCTATGAGTGAATTTGATTATTCGGCTTATTTCCCAGCTTACTAAGGGATGATAGGCCGAACAGGATTGCACACAAACTCATTATTTAGAAATAAGAAAAAATTCCTTACCATAATTTTCAACATGCTTTGATACTTACTCTTTTCAAAAAAAAGAAGCGAAAGCCATAACTGGGCCTCTCCATTAGTCATATTAATGCCTTTGCCTTTGCCGTTTTTTCCAGACACTTTTCAATGGTGGAAGTCGAGAAGGAATTAATCTGACGAATGGAGACGCCCAGTAAGGCGCCAGTTTTTCAGTGCTGAGTTAACTGCGTCAACAAAGTTGTCAAAATCTTCGACTCTCGAAATTATTGGCTCTCTTAACCCCACTTCACATATAGGAAAAAAATTCGAGCTATTCTCAGATGTCATTTTTCACAGAAACACGCAATTCATCTCCATTCCACACAGAAAAAACATTCAAAGAAGTTCATACTGTTCTCCGAGATGAAATCACCAAATTTGGCAAGTTATAAGGCGAGATTAAACCCAGAAACCCCCAAAATCTCATTTATGGGGTAAATTTCAGTTAAGTTTGGAAAGTCGGATGATCTCGCATTGAAAATGGAATGCAGTAAAGGCGTAAGTAAAGTCTCATTCCTAAGGCAAGGTTTTAAAACATTTTCTAAAATTAAATAAGAAAATAAAAATATATATTTTTCTGAAACCTTCATTGCCTGTGTATAATTTCCTGATTGGAGATGTTGGGCAAATTTTAGTTCTTAAAACGATTCTGTGCCGTAGAAACTATAACTTATCGAGGGAAATGAACCCGGAAAAACAGTAAAAGAAAGACTTTCCTCAGGTGGCCCGATTTTTCCTCCTACTCGAAAAGGGTTCCTTATAGAGTCTTTTTGTAGAACTCCTTATTAACCAAACAACCAGACCATGCTAGTTATAAGCCATACTATTTGAAACGAGCAAAAAAGGTAGTTAGATATATTAAGCCGTTTGGCTAGTATCTCTTACACACATTTGATTTAAGACTTCGTACATTTAAGTTGCTTTTAAAAGCAGACAAAAGCTTGAGGGCCTTTTCTCAAAATCATGCACTCGCAAATTGGTCGTGCGGTAAAGATTATACCGATTCCTCAACAAAATATGAACAATTGAAATTTGTCTCAAGTACCATTTCCGAATGTCTTGCCTCGTACTTAAATAAATAAATAAATAAAACCGTCATATCGTCATGCAACAATTATAACTACAAGGACTCCAATTATACCTCATTGGGCATAGGCTCCGGATATAAGAATAACTTTTTCAAGCCTATATTTAGTAATTTTATAACATTACCAATTTAAAAGATAGATTGATGAGAGCCAGGCCAGTGCCAAAACGCAACTTGTTTATAGTGAGAGACCTTACTGCTAGTCGGTTGGGAATGCTCTAGCCGCTTTTCACGTCTAACAACTTTTCGATACACAAAATTATGTGGTAATACAAACCTATCGGAAAACAGAAAGAAGCCAAGCTCTATAGTAAAAGAACGTTACAGACTGAGAGAGAGGGCTAGAGAAAGGAAAAGTTCGAATAGCTTTGCCCTGCCCAAAATTTCTGGGAAAAACTAATGCGAACTAAATCTAACTAACGCGAACCAAAACAATTTTTAAGTTTTCGATTTTACCTATCACTTAAACCTACTCCTCCTCTCCAAGTTTTACAAGTAAGAGTTTGGCATTTTTCTCAATTTTTCTCAAGATCGCGGAATTGTGTTTTCGTAGGACCTGTCATTGCTTGCCTGACAGAAAGATTGCCCTTGAAGATTTCCTTGGCTGGTATTCAAACTAAAGTCCTTATGCATGGTAGCCCGCTTCCTCTTCACTACTCCGATGTTTTTTTTTGCAAAATTTATGGAACGCTGATTGCACTGCACACTTGAAAAGCCCGATCTTTCGGAGTGCTTTGGGACTCGCAGGAACTTAAACCACCAACGTTTTTCTTCCTGACAATCCACACTGGAACCGCTTTCGCGTTACGTAAGAGTGGTGCCAACTTCTTTCCGCTGAAGGCTTTTAAATCTGTCTCGTGTGCGGGTTTATATTCTTTGTTGGTTACGCACTACGCCAGTCTGTATTCGGAGATGGCATATGTGGGTCCCCTCTTTCCTTGGAAGGGCTTTGCAGGACTTCTTCGATGAAAGAATACGTGAATAACAGTCGAGAAGGTATGACACCTTATGACACAATACCTTATTAGGATTTGTGTAATAAAAAGTTCACTTTCCTATGTTTTTGTTCGGTCCATATTGTAACCTCTCTTCAATCTTGCTGTTCAGTGTACATCTTTCCCGAATTTCCATGTTCGATCTGTGCTGCCATTTCCTCCTAGTAACTTCCTATTGTCGCTTCGGCCCCTCTAGTTCTGTTTTATTCTCGTAAATAATCTTTGTTTCTGCTGCTTAAAGTTCTATCGGGATCATTTCTACTACTGCGAGAACAGCTTGGTATTACTGAAGCGTTGTTATTTTTACCGCACGGTTTTAATGCCGATTTAATGAGGTTACAATACGTAAGTTTCTAGTCCAATGTTATACCAAGTACCTTATCGTGTACTCTTACTTTTTATGTGCTCTGAGCCTATACCATGAATTCTACGTGTGTCGGGATCCTCTTTCTTGTTGTTGGTAGTACTTTCTTCGTCTTCTCTAAAAACTTATAGGCTATGATCTAACTGCAAAACATATGAGAAAAGTATCGCCCGTTTTGTCAATTCGAAGAATTTCATCGTAGCAGACCTTTCAAATGTCGGGGCCATTATTGGACCTTGTGCTGCCCGAACCGCCTCGATCAATTCTTTGATTGCATGAACTGTTTAGTGGCCTCTTTGAAATTCATGCTTTACCTTTCCGGCATGCCGCCTACATTCTCTATCGCACTAGCTATTCGGGCCTCAATTTTTTTAGAGGCTTTCCTGTTGTATTTAGGTAGCATGAAGAAAGTTCGGTAGGCTGAAGGGGTCATTCAGAGCCTCCCTTTCCCTTTGCCGTTATTACCAAGCGTTGTTCTTTCCATCTGTCGAAGAATGCTCCTTTTATAAGGCAGCTGTTAAATCTATTTAATAATATCACGGGACAGGGTCTTGCTATGGTTTTCAGGGGGAGCGGGTGATAATTTTGCCTGATGGCCTGATGGGGCCTGATGGGGTACGATGGGAAAAGCGTATCCACAATTTCTATTATTTATGCTGATGACGTTGACGTTTCTAGGTGCTTGGCTCATTCTCCGAGCTTGTGCATTACCTCTCTGAATCCAAAGCCCATTGGGTCTCGGTTAAGGTCATGGCGTAGTTCTTCCCACATTTGTTTTTGATCGTATATATCACATCCAGGCTGAATGTTTACCACGCTCAAAATATTTAAATCAGTTATCTGAATAGCCGAGGCGTTTCTGCTAAATTGATATCTAATTTGGGGAAACGCCGATCGACTTTTAGAGTCAGTCTTTTGATCTATCCATTATGTCATTACCTTGGGACATTGAAAATTTCATAGCATCATAAGATTTTTTTCAAAGAGATGGGTAAAATTTCCCTCTACCATTTATTTGAGGGTGTAAGCATCCAGCACCATAAACCAAAACATAGTTTTTTATGAATTTATAACCTTACACATAGTTTTTGTTTCCTCAGCAAAACGATTTTCTACATATAGATGTCTACAATGCTATACGTATTTTTGGTGATGTTACAAGTCGTATAGGAGCATTTAATCATCTCTTAATTTTGGAATTTGGACATGTCTTCTCCCAATTGGCTAAACTTATTTTAATCTTTCTGCACTTATTTAGCGAATAGCTTTATGTAATGTATCTAAAAATAAAACTCATTCCATAAAAAAATAAACCCTTTATGGCCAGGCTGATAAATTTTGTGTATATTACGAATTATGCATAAGAAATACGCTTAAATGGCTTGACAATTAAACTATAACTAATCACACATCAGATAAAGTCACTCAAGTAAACACCCATCATCGCAGCACCGTAAAGAATAAATAAGCAAAAGTATACTCACTTGACGAACAAATTATTTAAAATGTAATTAATCAAAATCCAATAGACATACACAGGCCGAAGAAGTCGTACAATTTGCCTTTCCGTTTGAAATATACATTTGTAATGTCATCATTACACACACTTATTTGTTCGCCTTTTTTTTAATAGAACGTGTTCATAGAGTGCGAGATACTTTTTTCATTAAAATATCTACGAGAATGTATGTTCGTGGTGGTCGTAGCTAATTCACTTAATGCGAGAGATCACATAAAATGTATCTTTTCAATGCGATTGCTACAACTATAAATGCTACTGAATGGAAATATATTTGATTTATGAGTATAAACAGAATTATCAGCTTGATCATTAAGTGGTTTTAAAAATCTTCTAAATAAAAAAATAATGGCATAGCGATTGAATTGAAAAATAAAACTTTTATATCGTAATCTCACTTTTCAGATGTTTGACAATTTTAAATGAATATTCTGGCAAAATGGGGCGCAGGGCAGCCCGTGTGGGATGCATTTCAATTTATGTTTGAGGTGTCTTTTATCGAAAGATTTATTTTGAAAACAAATCGTCCCGTTTTTTGAGTGAGAAAGGCTGTGGGCGTGCTGGTGTTATCGAAATAACCCCGCACGTGAAAATGGTGGGAATATTTGGATTACGGATTTTTTTTAAATATAAGTATAGCAAAAAAAGTTAAGTGTTATTTTTATGGCTTAGGTATTTGGTTTCGGGGTTTGATTTTCGAAAAGAGTTGTTTCAAGTCGAGAAAACTTTGCGCCGGGAAGAACTGAATATACAAGACCCAAGCTTGGATGCAAACTGAGTAGCTTGTAAACTGCCTTCTAAAAAATCCCCTTGTCAAACGTAATGGAGTCATACTTTCCTTGCAACAATTTTAGAAAAAACACTAACTGCTAAAATCACTCTCAACTAATTACGAATACAAGTTCTAATTGTTATAACCATAATCCACCAGGGGTATTAACCGAGCGAAACCCATAATCATAACCATAATCATATAGAACATTATGCTCCGCATTATGTGGCAAGTCAGAAGACTAATGCGGCACCCAAAGGTATACATATGTTGCGAAAGTTATATCGCGGCAACAGTTTTGACTCTGGTTTTTGTGGCTCTTTGGGGTGACATTAAACACACGAACTATTCGCACATTAGTTACCAGTTGTTATAAGTATTGTTTTTTTTTCCCCTCCGGTTGGTAGCAAAAATTCAGCTAATTTTTCCTGTTTTCTGCGAAACTCCGAAATGGACATTTGCAGGCTTTCCATTTGCCCACATGTGGCATGTCAAACACATATACTATAGGTATATGCGCTCCGCCAGAGTCAGTGTTTCGTATTATTTTTTTGTTTCTCCTCCTCTGCCATATGCTTTTTGGTGTTAATTAAAATTTTTCGTCAGTGTGTAGAAATTAGCTGCCGCAACGAAAATATGATTTTTTTCGTCATACCCGCACATCCCATGGGGAACCGAGCATACACAGATGTGTGGGGAATGGGAGGAGAAAACCAAAAATCCATTAGAAAACCCTCTGGAAATGCCATTGAGTGGAACCGAATGAAACAAACGAAATGAACAAGATACTTTTACCAACCTACTTCCGCTGTATATGGAATGGAAAGCCACTTAACACAGTCTAATGTGACATTGGCCTAATGAGCTAATGCAATTTTGGGATGTCGTGTACGGTAATGTTTCTAATGTGTGTTTCGACTAAGTAAAGAGAGTCATATACAGATACTAGATATGCATATCAACAACAATTAGGTCGGTACACTAAAAATGTTTGTCAAATACTTATACTTTTGGCACTTAAATTTTGACGTAGGTAGATATACAAAGAAAAGTGGATGTGTACACATACACCTGTGTTATATAAATGACGACTGTCCGAAGAAAAATTCAACTTACTCGAGTACTTACTTGCCTTTTGTTCATGCATGATGGTCAAATTAAAATGTTTTGAAATACCTATACCAAACATGTTCCTGCAATAGAAAAATCCACGTTTATTTCACCTTAAAACAGGCAATGAACACTGCGGTCTCCAGTCTACGCGCTGCATCCAGATTCCAGATAGTTGTGGGCTGAGAGCAAGAAAATTTTATTTTAGGTATGTATTTTAGAAAGTATGACAAGCTCAATAGTCTTAAATTGGTTTTGTATTGTGCACAAACACCCATACCGACAACAGACTGCATATGTAAGAACCTACATAAATAGGTATTGGAAAAATGCTTAGAAAATTTAATTGGTTTCATTGACATTTACCAGAGACTGGGGTGCCTATACGCATTCAGTAGCTGTCTATATGGTTGTGTGTATAGTTATATGCGGCCAATATGATACATTATGACTTGAAGTCAATTATTGTGCTTTAGAGTCGTTGCTGGTGACTATGAGAAATCAATTATATTGATACTTTGACAAGTTTATTAATTCAACTGAATGACGGAGTTTTGTGTGTCTTAAAGCATAATGCCTGCATTTGAGCCGTGTACGAAAAGCAAAGTAAAAATTTTAATTCAAATATGCATAAAAATATAATTGACAAGCTGAGAAACTTTTTAGAATGTGTTTTTTTTTTGGTTAATAAGGACGTTAAGCTTACGTAACGCTGTACTTTAAAGCTTCTCGAAATATTTTCTTTAAAGGCCGTGAAATTTTATTTCCTAAGGGTGTTCGCTGTATTAACTAGGGTTCAGGGCTCCATAGTGTCTGCAACATTATTCTTATCTGCTAGTTTGTATAATCTACTTTTAATGAGATAGTTCTTGAGTTTGTGAAATAATCACCATGCAAGGTACCCAAAGACCTTAAGGGTCTGAAATTTACATGTCTGTCATTAAAAGAAGCTGAAGTTTCAAGGGCTATAATGATTACGGTCAGATTAAGTTAGAGTGTAAAACAGGTATAAGGCATTTTAAATCTTTTAAAAATTCAGAAATTCCTTTCCAACATTAAATTTTCTTAAACAATAAAAAAAGAGACATATACACAGAGCGGACCATCGGTTTTTTATTAAACCGTAAGCTCAACTTAGCTTTACAGTTTGTGCAAAATTCTATTTGGTTATCAAATTATTGCTAGATATATTTTACATTCAGCTGTACCTATAGATACTTTTTTTCTAGTTTTAAGTCTGCTGTTTTTTTATTAGGCGATTTTTAGGTTTCGTTGCTCTTAAACAAAGCTGACAGAAAACTTTACCACCATTTATTAATTCAGCTATTAACTGAAATGAATAAATTTTTACCACGCCCACTTTTGGGACCATTTTGAAGTATAAATCTAATTTTCAACACGCGTATACCTCTTCTGATTAAAAATTTGAACAAAAAACCATGTTATTGGAAAGGGGCTAATGCCACGCCCCTCTTTAAAGGAAAGGGATTCTTAACTGTTAAAGTCATATTGCTATTAAAGTTAATAGAAACTTTGTTTAAATACGTGCTTGTACGTTTTTAAATCAAATCTTCGAATTTTTTAAATATTCAAAGCTTGCTATAATTTTCTACTTATTTGCAGAAGATGCGCTTATGCTCCTTTTTTATTTTTAAATTATGCTTTATACCGTTTGAGTGATGGAGGGGTGATAAACGTTAAAAGCTTTTTTTTAACATTTCAAAATCCATAAAAAAATCCATTTGTGAAATTTCAAATCCATAAAACAACTATTTTGAATTTTTTTCAACTTGCGTTTTTTAATAGGAAAACCACTTTCCTGGTTTTGGCTGTTTCTGGATTTGGCCGTTTTTCTTAAATTCTATGAGAACCGATCTTTGAAGAAACCGTAAAACAAACTATTTTATTACTTCGTTTTTTTAAATAGGTTTGGAAAAGCTTTGGTTAGAAACAACAATTTTAAAATTTTTTAACACTGATAGCTTTTTTATTAATCGTTTTGTACTTTAACCAAATTTGAGCATGGTCACTACGCTATTACCATTTAGGTACTAGGCACAAGATTTTAAATAATTGTTTTTGGAAATGCTTTTATATTTTCGAGTTAAAACACATACGTTTCTAAAACTTTAAAATTTGTTATAGATTTTTTTATATTTTATGCATATACAACCAGACATAGTGAAGCACACACACACATACACATACACACGTTTTTTCGTGTTTTTTTTTGAAATTATTCTCGAAGATGTGTCAAAACAAAAATGTAGTTATTAAACTTAGAACTTGGCTAACTTTGAGTTACTTCATACCTACGCGTGTTCAAAATCGGCTTTGTGTCCCTTAGGGTCTGTTTTTCAGTGCTGAGTTAAACCTAGCTTAAATCAAGATCTGTTAATCTTTCAAAAAAACGAATCTGGAGTTAACCCTGCGAGCAGTTTTTTAGTGTAGAGTTAATTGACTCTCCCAACTCTCACTTCACATAGAAAAACACAGAAAAAGAAGATCGAGTTTTTCTCAGATGTAATTATTTTTCAGAGAAACACGCAAATCAACTGCCATTCCACACAAAAAAAAATATTAAAAGAAGTTCGTGCGAACAGAGTTGATCCGAGATTAACTCACCAAATTTGGTGATATCCTGCCATCGTCACCTGAAAAAAAAAGACTTGTTCTTTTTCACGGTCCCCACCTCCGCGAGGGTTTGACAATCCCTCCGAGAGTATTAATTGTCTTGAAAAACTTCCTAGTGCCGTTCGGATTCGGCAAAAAATTGTAGGTCCCCTTGTATGTAAAGAAATTAACACACCAGCATACATTGTTGAGAAGTTGGCCCTGGTTCACCTCGAGCTGTTGCGCCACTCTATTTATTTTTTTTTTATTTATATTCTTATCGAATTGCTTTTATGGTACCTATGTCTCTTGTGCCTTTCTACAACTTCCAATCTACCTAGTTACTTCCTGCTTCCAAACATTAAGGTTGCCAGCAACCACGATTGCCATGAGAAAATGCCATGCGCTATCGCCTATTCTGACATTAAATTCTCAGAAAATCAATACATGCAACCAACATCATAGGCGGTCCAAGTTTCTGTCTTGGACCTAACAAAAAAAATTTAAGCTTATGCTCATAGAAGCTCAGGCTACCGACCGAAATAAGCACCCCCCCACTCCTCCCCCATGAAGGGAAAGCATTTCTTGGTTCGATTTTCCTGTTTTTTCCCACATCACTGAAAGATACGTTTTCGAACAAGATAGGAACATGTGAAATGTAACTCCCGGTGTTAAATTTCTCATATCACTCAAGTGCTGGCGATCAATAGAACTCTCACACTAACTCTCTTTTGCAAAACATGTTTACGTACCCATAGAATCTGTACCAACTAGGTTGAGGGCACGAAATGACGAGACTGAAATGTTTCAGTTTCAGAGAACAGGATTCCTTATATTTCTCATGGGAGTATAGTATACCTACCTATACAAATATTCAAAATCCTGGATTTGTATGATTTTCTGTGTAGTTTTTCACAGTTCACCAATACACACTTAATTGAACAATGTCGGTGGTATAGAGGGGAGGTTTCACAAGTTGAAACGAACGAAAAACGGAGGAAAAACTCCAAACAAACTGCAGAAACGTTAGAACAAAAAACTTACCATGGAAACTATTGCGTTAGGGATGAAGGTAAATACCTCATATCATCCCCCATTGTTAGCCCAACACACACAAATAGTCGTGCAGCCATTAAAAGTTTTTTTTTTTTTCTTTTAGTAATGAAATCGTGTCTATGGTACTTTCACCCTTAAAAATCCAATATGGATTCCCATTCCAATCAATAAATCCAACCAGAGTATAGTTTGAGGGTTGAAATTTGCTAAGAACTCTCCAATTTCACTCCGGTTTCACTAAATTGACACCAATATAACATAAAACTCATTAGATTCAGCTTTCCAACCACCCTCTAACATGGTACATTCAAGTCATTATTGAAAATAAATTGACTTCCTAAAGATTCGTGCTGTGCCACCCCTGCTCTATCTCAGCGGAAAGTGGCGGCAAGGAAGAAATCAAAACTTAATTCAATTTCTGAACGCGATTTAATTATCACTTTCCGCATAAGGAGAATCCAGGGCGAGTGCTCCTTAAAATCACATTATCACCTCTGTCTGTTTGGCCGAGTTTCTTCTTTATTTTCTTTTCCGAGCGTTACATTCGCGCCTCTGCAAAATCCAGCACACACCATTGCGGAGAGGTAATAAAAACGTATTTAAGTGCCTGGCATACCTAATTATCACAATTATCGCACATTTACAAATTGATATAAAATTGATTAAGCGGCAGCGACGGCGGACAGAGTGTATGATATATAAGGCGAAAAACCTGTTAATTAGTAATCGAATTGCAGCAATCTTTGGTAAGGTGCTTTTCTCGTGGAGTTATACACAAGTACGAGGATATATCGTATCGACTGTATCGATCGGACCAAAAGAACAATGCACCCATCTGCAACTTGCAGCCATTTGACCAGACGAAACTGTACACATATCCCCATTAAATGAAATTCACTTTAATGTTAATTATTTGTGTATAAAACATTAACGATCGTCTGAAGGAGCACGGCAGACTGCAAAAAAAATTAAACTCTCCGCGTGGACAGATACGAGTGTATAGTATATTCTTGTATGCGGAGATACAGTTTGTCTTTCCAACTTTGGAGTCAGGTTCAAGCGGCTGTTGGCGCTGATGCTGTCCCGTTGCTGATGAGGAGGCCCTGCGTGCCTGGTGCAAGGCAAAGCGCGCATACAAAATGCAAAAAAGGAATTTCAAGTGATTTTTTTCTGGTGGACGGAGAAGTAGGTATATCTGCGTGTAAATTCAATTTTCACATCGTTTATTATCGCCATCAGATTTCATCATTAAAACGCAAAGGTACGCGTGCAAACAAAAGTAAATTTTAAAGGTACGATTGCCTTGTGCAAAACACCAAAATTGTTTCATTTTCTGAAGGCAAAAATTCAAAAACAAGAATTTGCGATGTAAAATATAAAAATTATTACCAATTTGGAAAACCATTCATTTTCCCCTTTTACCCGAAACCTTATGTTCGGGAAGGTATGGAATAAACTCGGTCGCAATCAACGTACCTAAGATGAAACAAAAAAAGCTCACCAGTATGAAGTAAATAAAGCGAAAACAACACAAGAAAATGCATAATAGCTCTCATGTCTGGGCAGGTGCACCAATATTACTTCACACTCACTCCCTGTAATTGTTAATATACCCGGAACCGACGGCAAAACTGATTTGTCGCTCATTTAAGACCATATCTGAGTATCAAAAGATGTCTTTGAACACACAAATCAAACTCAACAGGGTGCACTCATGACCTTTTACTCGTTGAACTTGACTAATCTAAAAGATGAAACACACAGTGGAATTGTGCGAGGGAGATGACTGGGTACCTCCAGTCGTGGACTAAAAAACAAATAACCTATCGTTGCGCCTCCTGCTTTTGTCATTCTTCGTTTATTCAATTCGGTTGTTTTTATTCTCACATATTCTTTCGACTCCGCGACACTCTTGACACATATATAAAAACTCACAAGATTTTTCGTTTGAAGATGCGTACACATCTGACAGACAGCCAGGACAGACACTCGCACATATTGCTTGTATCTGTTGCACTTTATGTTGAAGGCACTGATGATGTGCGTATTTTTTTGTTCGCTTCGGAATTTTAGTTAAGTCAATTCCAAAATTAAAACTCCGATGAAAATACATTTAAGCGAATAAAAGATGAGACTACCAGACGCTGAAACACGATAGAAATAAACGACAACACAGAGGGTGGTGGTGGTGGTGGGTGGAGTGGAAACGTTTGTCAGAACCTCGTAAGCCAATCGTAAATGTGTGTGTAGATCAGATTGCAGACAGCTTTCCACTTCAAATGCAATTTTCCAGTTTAGTTTTTTTTTATTTCCTTGATAAAAATATTTATACTTCTTTTGCTCCCCTCGTTCTAAGTAAGCAGTGCTCTGTCGAGCGATAGATCCGGTGTGTCTTACATATCTACGATTTAACTTGGGCAATTGAGCGTGTAGTGCAAACGCGATTATCCATCATAAAAGTTCGAATGAAAAACGATTAATAGAACTCAGAACGGGAAAAACATTCCTAGACGAAATATTTTCGAAGAATTTGTCGGCTTTTTTCAGAATTTGATGTCGCATAGCTTGTTGTGCGGAGTGTTTTCCTCATGTCATGTTGTTGGTTGTGACATGAATTTGCAAAGAGCCAGCCAAACACACACTCGTGTCCCTATACATATAAACGTGTGTTGCTGTCAAGATGTTTGATATGGCCAAATGAGCGATTTTTTTTGCCATGCATAGTTTGAATTAGTTAAGCACTTAGCTATACAAAGGATATGGGATTGGTCGCAAGGAACAGCTTCTATAGACTCCTTCCTATGACACTCTACGTGTGTTCTAGAGAAGACAAAGGAAAAAAATATTGAAAAAATATTCCCACCAACTGTTTCGATAAAAATATTATTTTTCTACACCATCACCCAGACTTGTGTCATCAAGAATATGATACGACGGCAAAAGTACCAAAAATTGCATACAGCACTTGTGTTTTTCGTCCTTAACCTGACATCAGGACTTAAAGATATAGGTATACACTCTCAGCAGGACCATAAAAGAGAAAGTTTTTGCCACAAAAAAAAACAAGGAATTGAATTCCTTATGTTATTTAGGAAAAAGAAAAATAACAAACAAGACTATTACAATGACACTTTGTCCTCCAAAGTAAACCAAAACAATGAATAATCTGAATAAGAAATTTTTGTTCTGTACAAGTTATGATGACGCAAGAGCTATTCATGTTTCTCTCCGTTTGGCCGTGTCAAAATTGGGTCACTTAGGCAGGTAAACTGTGTCGATTTTAGATGTCTGGTTTGTCAGCAACTGAGGCACCCCGTTGAATGTTGTGTCCCACCCAACTCGAGGCTCTTAGTCGGTCGCCGTGCCGATTTGAATTCTGTTGCATGACACAAAGTTATGTTCGAAGATATCAAACCACCTACCTACCTGCAAAAAACGTAGCAACACACACGTTTAAGTGCAGATACCTGTTTAGTTGGCATTAGTTGGACTTAATTTTCATAATAACCTTCACTGCTGGTGGACACACCAGAGCGACATTAATTCCCAAATAGATAGAGAGTGTAGGTACTTTGAATTTTATGGCCTGGTGTGTCGTCGCATTGCATGGACTAACGTTAATGGCCTGTTATGCGTTTCTTGTTTGACTACACGTTTTATGACCCCGAAACTGGGCAGTAATGAGTAGTAATTTGAACTGTTTGCAGGGCATGTAACATATAAATCATCGCTGCAATAAAGCAATTTACATGTGATTACAAACATTTAGGGAGATAACATAGTTGGCGCGGTATATTTGCATAGACTTATTAAGAAGTTGTTTAGAGGATGTCGCCCTGAAGCATTTTTAGTGGCAGTTTGATATTTGCTGCACCTGCCTAGACATGAATGTAATACTACTTTTGAGAGTTGTGCGAGTATACAGGAGTTAAAAATGCTCGGACGAGGCAGCTTAAGTTTATGGGTATACTTTGGAAAATTGTAGCAGTTAACAGCACACCAAACATTCAATCAACATAAATTTTCAGTTAAACATGTGACAATAAACTAAAGTATCATTTTAAGCCTTCCAAATACAAATGAAAATCCTGGTCGAATTGAGGGTTGGTCGAATACTTAGCACATTTTTCTCTTCCAACATGTAAATAGAACGGACAACAATATCGATCATGTATTCCAGATATTCTTATTGTATACTCTGCCGGTCATATCATTGCTTTTCTCCGTAAGGGCATAACACTTGCGGGAGTGTTCTCGTCTATCATACTGGCTAGCACTTGTTCGAGAACTGTGAATGGTACCACTTAGCTCATGTCTGTTTGGACAGATAATTAGTTTTATCCTTCCGCTGAACGAATATGGTTGTGTATGCGCTTGAAAAATGCTGGGAAATATTGCGACATTCCTTTTAAAATCATGGTAATGTGGCAGAATGTGTGCCAAAATTGCGTACGGATTTTGGAGGAAGAGAAGTACCGTCAGCTCCGTATGTTCGTTATCTTGTGAAAAAAAGTGAAAGAAACTGGCATCCTCATCGATAAAACAGTGCACACCCGACAGTGCGTGCACCCGAGAAAATTGCTGCTGTAGCAGAAAGTGTGCGTGAAGCGCCATCAATATCTGTTCTTCGAAAATGAGCAAGGGGTGGCCGTTACAGTCAATGGCGATCGTTATCGGACCATGTTGAACGAATTTTTGGTTGTGATTGAAGAGGAGGATATTGGCAACATTTGGTTTCAAGACGACGGCGCTACGCGCATACAGCCGAAGCTATACTCGATGTTTTGCGCCCTGTTTTAGAAGATCGCATTATCAGCCGCAGAGCTAATGTCGTTTGGCCATCTCGGAGCTGCGATTTGACACCGTTGGACTATTATTTGTGCGGTGCCGTAAAAGAAGTAAGTGCCGTTAGTGTTACGCCGACAAGCCAGAGACAATTGACGCTTTAAAGGAAAATATTTGTGAAGCCATTGATGAAATACAGCTGCACACAATCGATAATTAGCTTAAAAATTGGACCGATCGTGTAGGCTACTGCATGGCCAGCCGACGCAGCCATTTGAATGAAACTATTTCCATATAATCGAAAGGATTTTACTTTCAAAAAAAAAAAAAGAATTTTGAGAAAATATTAAGTAGTTTTTTTTATAGCATTTAAAAAAAAAAGTTATTTGGCGGACCCTTTACATATCAGCTCAACCTTTACAAAGGTTTACTTTGTAAAGGTTTACTTTTATTTACTTTTAAATTTATTTCCGTTTTAATAACTGTTTTGTGAAACGGAAAAAAATGTCTTGGACTTTGCAATTGTAAAAACTTGATAATGATGTAGGCATCATTCGTTTCCAGCGGTTTATATTATGTCCTGATGGAAATTCCATTGGCCAACATTCTTCACGGTAAAGTTTTCGATCAGATTATTTCACGTTTGCCATGGCAATAATCTCATCTCGCAGGCCCCAACCCATAAGCCGCTCTATATGTGCCAGCATTATGGTTAAATCCAGTTAACTGGCACTTGGATTGCTAAGCTGGAATTAATGACTCAATCGAGTGCATCCAATCCATACAAATCTCGCACACGTCTCATAATTAGGATCACTTTTCTGCAACAAAATCAACTCAGCACGCCAGCCAGCCGCGCACACCCAACTATAGATAGGTACCAATATCGACACTGTGAATCCTTGAAATATGGTGCAATCCAGCTACGTTAATTGCATCATTGGATGGTACTCATACCCACAGTCAGCAATGCAATGCACATCTGTGAGTCGCATTTTAACCTGTCCCCAACTCCTTGTATGTCATGTGCTTTGCAGCATTTTCACACGCAATCACCGTCATCCGCCGCCGCGCCATAAGAAAACTGTAAGATGCGAAGCGTGAGCCCTGTGCGCTGGGCACAAAAACTTCACTCGCTCAATTGTTCCTGTTATATGTGCTTGTAATGATGGTATTTCACATGGAATGACGTATTACTCTGGGGATAGAGAGAGAGCGAATTTAACTTCATCTCCTCCATAGGTTGCTGGCAGCAAAAACATCATCCCCAACACCTTGTTGGCGACGGCAATCCATAGCTGCAGCAAGTTGTTACTCTTCGGATTGACAGATGAAGGGATATATTATACATAATGCACTCGTTGATCGGAATAAAAGTGCTGCAACTTCTGGAAGTGCATGACGTGTAAAAAGTCATACGCGCGTATTATAATGCTTAATGCTTGCCTGGTGATGAACTCGAGTCTATTCCTTGTTTAGGTCCTTTCATCTGGCCATTTTTGGAACCCAACTAGATAAAAGATTCTCTGGTCTTTTGGCAAGAGCTTCATACTACTTCGGTGCGAATTCATGTGTGCTTTTTGCCACGTGCAAATGTGTCAATTAGATTTATTATCAGGCGATGGTCTTTAGCAGATTGCTTGTCTACCTTTTTTGTCCATTAGTACTATTCCCAGATGCAATGGTCTGATGCGTAAGACGAAGAAGTCGCACACGGTCGTGCAGTGTGG
Source organism: Neoascia interrupta (assembly GCA_947623515.1). NCBI lineage: Eukaryota > Metazoa > Arthropoda > Insecta > Diptera > Syrphidae > Neoascia > Neoascia interrupta. Next base: position 33,546,247 of record OX392464.1, on the reverse strand, counting down.
AGGTATACTCTCCAGAGGCGCGAAGGGGTATCGCAATAAAATGCAACAGGTGCAGCAGGTGACGATGAACGCCTTCTGCCTGCCCTGAAAGAGCCAGGGGGTTTGATTCCTAGAAAATGTGTGTTTTTTTTTCTTCCCACCGCGTTATCGTTGTGTGTTGTTTAATAAAATGCAATTAAGAGAGATTGTTTTTACTGCCTTCTAATGATTTCTTTTTTTTATTATTTTCTTACAGGTATGTACAAGCGTGTCCTGGAGCTGATGCTTATTTAGTTAAGTGAGTATACACTATATGGGAATGGTTGACTTTTTCTAAATTTTTCCATAAATCTTTAACAGCTGAAGAACTTGGCATAACGTTAAGTGGCAAAACTCCATTTAAGCGAAGATCCTCGAATGGTGTACAACTATAATTTTTCAAATGCGACACAACTTCCACTATTAAGCAAGAGTTCTTTTCAAAGTTTCAGTGTCTGAAAAGAACGCATCCATTTATCAATCGCCCTGATGTTGACACAGTCGGAATTTTAAATTGAGAATTAGCATTCACTTAAATTTATTTGCAAGATTAATTTCTCATGGTGATATTCTACTATGCTCCTATTCTGACCACGACCAACCGCGAAGCGATGGTTTTTTTTTTCTCCTTTTCCCACTTTTATTCGATTAAGCCGAAAACGGTATCAACTGAATAGGTCATCTAACTTGAATAATTTGTGTATTTAAAATGGATTATAGTCTTTCCAAACGAACACAATCATTAACATATGATTTCGGATTTTATGTTAGGTGATGATTTGTTGTACAATTAAGAGTTGGTTTTGGCTTCTTTTCAGATCAAAGAGTTTTATAGAAACATGTGTTTATATTTTTATAGGCAAAACCACTTGTCTGTTAAGTAGATAGATAAATAATTATTGCAGCCCATCGGTATCCGGTTTGTTAGGAAAAGTTCCGATTTACGTAAAACAATGACAATGCAAAGAGTTTGGATGAATTTATTTAAATTTATACGTTTTATTAGAGCTAATAAGAGATGTACACAATCAAAGTGGTGTGTTAATTAAATAGCGTTATTTAGAAGAAAACCTATAATGATTCGACTTATATTATAATAAATAAGCACTGGCTTCTGTGTTTTGATTATAAAACAATATCCATGTGCTTTTTTTGGGAACTGCCATCAAAATGCAATCCATTGTCTCGAGACATGGGCTCTGTTGGAGAAATTAATTTATTTAAAAATCTGGTCTTGCAATCGCACAGATCTTTAAATTTAGTGTGGTTAGTAGTATTTTTTCTTTTCTTTGAAATACAAAATATTAATAAACATTGAGTAATGTTTAGATGTTTGGGGTATGAAGTATGGCTCATTGTTTAGTTTTGGAAAAATTATATGTATTGGTTTTCTAATATTCTCTGTCCGGTTAAGAATACTCAGCTCAAGCCTTGAACTGAATCAAATAGATTGGTTTAAGATGGGAAAATTATTTGTTTGAAAGAGAAGAAATTGAGGGAATACGATCATCTAAAGCAAAGTTAAAATTTTTCATAAAATTTATCGTTCAGTGTCTTTCTAGTTTCTTAAATAGTGATGATGTTTCAAATAGCTTGCAGCTTTGGTGGCCGATTTGCTTCGATTTGCTTTAAGATTTTTGGCTCGAAAGAGAACGTTTCCCCAAGAGAAGAAGTTCCTATAAGAAGTACCTACATGTTATAGGTTCCCCTTGATTTTAAGGGCGCTTTTGATAACAAATACCTTTAATAGAAAGTGCAACTCGGCGCAAATAAAAGAAATTAAAAAAAAATGGAGTAACTCAACAGCTCGAGGTGAACCATTGCCATTTTTTCAACCACCTAAACTGTGTGTGTATTCTTCGCATGAAAGGAGACCTACAAGTTTCTGCCGAATCCCAACGACACTTTGAGAAATATTTTGAGGCAAAAGTTACTCTCGGAGGGCTTGTCAGACCCTCGCAATCTTTTAAATCATTAGTTCAATGGGCTAAGGCAAAGCCAATGCACTGGGCGCTGATAACCAAAGCAATTCAGGACAAGAGTGCACAACTCCATCCAATTTGGCTGCCGGCTACCAGCTGCCCGCAAGGTGGTGTTCTTTCACCCCTTTTATGCTGCATGGTGGAAGACTCTCTGCTATCGTTCTCAACTTGCTTTGAGGCTACACACAAGCCTTCGCTACACACAAGCCACTGTCTGCTCTTAAGTGCAGAGATCTCTATCGATCAGGTTGGGTTGAACGATTATTGGTGTCCTGTTGAGGATATTTTAAAGTAATCCTTGATAGAAAGCTTCTTTGCCTCAAGCATGACGAATCCGAAACACAACAAGTAAGTAAGTGCAAGAGTTCGTCTGTAGCGAACTTCTAAATACCCGACCCTCTTTACCCATTAACACCAAATTTAAAATTTTTTAGTCTGTTTCATGTGCCGAATGTCAATTATTTGTATTAACCACGCCCCAAAAAAAGAGCGTAGACTAAAAATTAAAATCAATTAACTCTAATTTCGTTCGAATCACGAGAAAATTCGTTAAAAGCGAATATTAATACTTAAAAAACAGGTTTTTCCCAAAAAACGCCCCCTAAAAGTGGGCGGAGCTCAATGCTTTGTATGCAACAAACTTAGCAAATGGTAATATCTTTAATTTGAGTTGAGAAGTTGGCCCTGGTTCACCTCGAGCTGTTGCGCCACTCTATTTATTTATTTATTTTATTTTTTAATATCTTTAATATTTGTCATAGAATTTTTTTTCAATTTAGAAAGAATTTCCTGAGAAATCAGGTTTTCAAAGATTTCACAAGGGCATGGTCAATAGAATGCGGGCCAATTTTTGTCTTATTAAAGGCTTCTGGTCGATATTGCCCTCAACCAAAATTTGAGTTCATATGTTTTGTCTATCTTGACCAAAAGGCATTTTGAAATAAAATGTAAATTTGAGGTTGTCTTACATTCAAACCAATCGTGGGCGTGGATGTGGGCGGATCTTATCAATTTTCATTCTTTGTCTGTACAAAATGAGAATCAAGAAACGCTGCAAGTTTCAGTTTCCTAGCGCAATTTTAAAGACCTCTAAACTGCATACATACGGACATGGCTTAATCGACTTACCTGTCGGTCATATCTCTAAAAGGTCTAGCGGTCTACGGTGTTTATTTCACTGTGTTACAAACTATGCATTAAAACTTATATACCCTCGATCGGGTATAAAAAAGCCCTTCGGTTCTATATAGCCATTGTGTCTAGCCACGGTATCACACCCCTCATAGGCATCCTTTGTTTGGTGGTATGTGCTTTCTTATAAACGTGTAACTGCCTCTTTTGTAAAACTCCAAAGAACGGCTTGTCTAAGCTGTACGGGGCTTTTGCTAGCACGCCGAACTCTACCCGATACTCGGATGAACCTCTGCCTCCTTGTTGTATCTTACATGGAGTAACGGACGTGGCTTTTGGTACCACACGCATTGGAATTTTGATGAACTTGTGAAAGAATTGTCCTTCGACTTTGTCTTTGTCCTTGTCTTTTTGCAACTACGTTCAATACTTTCCTCAGGCAATTCAATAAATTAATGTGTAAGGTTACTTCATGGTAGTGAAATGGACTTGTCATTGTGCCTGCGTGCTCCATCGGATTAGCAACCTCAAAAAAAATCTTCCTATTAACATGTGCTTGATGGAAAACCTAAGGAAGAGAGTTGAGATTCATGTCTTTTTATCTCATGATCATTGTATCCAACTTCACTTCGACTAATTCATTCTTCAAGCTTTCTGAGTAGATAGTTTGAAATGAACCCGAGCTACAAGCAAGATTTGTCTGTAGTTTATATTTTGCCTCCAGTTGATTGTCACACACTCCACTCAAACGCGCCTTGAAAGGCGGGCTGGTCTTATGTTCCACTGTCGCCGCTCAGGGACAGATTGAAAAACTCAGTGTTCTGATGTTAGAAACGCAGAATTGATTGGATAGTTAACCATTAGGTCGACCTCGCTATAAGTACAGCTTCCTTGTTAGTTTTCTAGACCTAAAGTCACAATTGTTGGTTCAAAAAAGGAGGTTAGGCATGTGAAAAAGTTTTCATACTTTAAGACTTAAATCTTACCATATCAAGTAGGAAGCAAGTAGATAAAAATACCTACCTAAGCAACCTGTAACTTTTTTAATTAGTGTTTTGGTATCTTATTTAAGATTATTATTTTAGTCATATTATTTAAATCATTACGTCAATGATAAGGTATTAAGAATAGCTAAAAAAAAAAGTAGATTAAAAAAAGGTTTATTAGCAAAACCATGACTACATATAGGTTACTTTTACCTACCTATGAAAAATCATTGAATGCAACATCGTTAACGATATCCTCCGTCCATACTTAACCAAGATCCCACCTGCCGTCGGCAATTCCGACCCAAGTAAAAAAAAAAATTGAAAAATCCAATCACTTAACGTATTCGCGCGACTTTTCACATCCATCATCGTGTGTCGCCGAAACTCACACAACACACATTCAACACAAAATATATCTTAGAATGCACGTGCCACAGACACTGTAGGTATCCCGGTTATAAATTTATTAACCGAATATCAGCAATGACAGTTTTATTATCGCAAGCAGCACACCGACAACAAAAGTATCCATATACCTAAAACAAAAAAACATAAAGAAGACACAACAACCCCCATCCAGAAACCTGACCAACACAAGTCCTTGGTGTGTATAGTAGGCCCCATGGCCTAATCGCTCTACTTTAGCCAGGAGTCATCGGAGTCCATCCGCATTTTCTCGAATCGCTTCAGAGCTGACTGTCAATTCATTCAGAGATTCTCAATTCCTTGGTGTGTTTTGTGTGTAGATATTGTATCTGAAACTGACTGCTGTTGCAGTTGTTGTTTGTGTGGAAGGAAACATCTCAAATTGCAGGAGAAAAATCCAAGTCAGGATTCGAATAATCCGCATACGGCAAACTCATTGCAAAGACGTGCAAAAAATAACTTAAACTACCGACGAAAATCCGGCAAAACAAAAAACGGAAAATATAAACCGCACACTAATCTCTAGAACTCGGGTGAGCTCCAGTCACTGAAGCAGCAGTATCAGTGTGCAGTGCACGCTGAAGTTCTGTATTGTGGGAACCGAATCTGTGGCTCAGGCAACAGAACCGTTGGCACCTCTGTCTGTTCTGCACCGTGGGCGCTAAGGCAATCCGCCTTATCAACATGTCATCCGACGAACGAATTCCTGTCGTTCAATTGAAGAGGGGAGGCGAAGGCAACGAGTGTGGCGCATAGGATCCCCTTCACCAAGTGAATCATTTCTGATGGAGATGCTCGTAAAGCGTTTAAAAGAAAAGTGGGCAAATGAAAAACTTTTTGAGTGAATGAGTGGCTCCAGAGTGTACGCAACGCGCACGGCGCACAACAAAACTTGTATATCTTACAGAGACCAAACCCACAAGATACACCAACCGAGCAATAACAACAACAACAAGAGCAGCAGAAGTCGCGCCAGCAAACAAGACGAGAGCACTTTCCGGTGATGGTGATTGAAGTGGAATGAACGATTTCTCTCTGAGCCATCAGCCATTTTGATTTACGACCTTCATGTTTCCCGCTGCTGAATGTAGTGTAATACCCTCCTTCAGTGGTGGTGCCTTCACTCTGATCGAATGTGAGAGAGTGTGTATGTAGTTTGCACCACCACCACACATGACGCTGAGCCATACAATGCGAACCGTTTCCTTGAGCATTGCTGTCTCTAATCCTAATGGAGAACTCAACGGTGTGATGAGCATGGTCGATCGACCAGCTGGTTGGTCCGCCACATGCTCGCTGGGATGTAAGCATTCTGCATTTGGGTGGGGGTGGTTGCGATAAGGCGATGGTGGCACTGCTCAAAGAGGTAGGGTTTCCTCGTCTTGTTGTTGTTTGCCGTTTCCCGTGTGAAACTAAACGACCTTTGCAGCTGTAGGTAGGTCTGTTTTTCTATTTCAATTATGGAGAAAGGAAGATTAAGTGTTGCCGTAGTAGTTTAGAGGTAACTTCCTACATAATAATATGGTGCCGTATAACTTTTTTAGGCTATAGGTAGGTAAGGTATCAGAGTTGTGAGCAATATGTAAAAGGTGAGAATATTGCAAGCTTTTCAGTTGGTGCCTAGTTAACGCAAAGTTACTTGAAAAACGAAGCGATGGACGCCTTAAGAACGTTGTCAATTTTATCTACCTAGAGTGGTTGGTACTCATAAAACTAAAATAAGCACACAAAAGTCGAAGAAAAACCAATTTGTCCCGAAAACTATATTTTGTTTTTTAAAACTCTCATTTCATAAGCAAATTCAAATCCAATGTGACGGGGCGAAAACAAGTCTGGAACCTGTTTGCAAAGCTGTCTAAATGCTGCCAAAATGGTATTTTTAAACACAAAATTCCCAAATCCAAATTTAAGTCAAGTATGTAGTTATTTAGCCACACTTCGCGGAACTTATTGCACAACGATAGAAACGGCGATTTTTGCACAAAGAACACAGCTCAAACCGGTCACTTGCTGTGAAAAAGTGGACTGCTATTCCGTTATAATTTTTTTGCATAAACTGAGACGTTGTCAAAAAATCTCATCAATCAAAACTTTTGATCTTCTACTACTTACACTTTTCGCAGGTACATACCGCTTAAGCTGATTGAGCTAAAGGTCCACCTCACTTGTTTTGCTTTACATGTTCTGAAGGTGAAGGTTGCATGATCATGCCTAGTCGACGACCCAAAAGTAGATTTTTTCATTCGACATTTCGTCTGCCTGTGTTATAACTTCTACGTCTTAATGCCAGAGTAGAGGATTCTGTACCAGCTGAACACGATACTCTACTCTGTTATCATCATATTTGGCAAATATTGGCACATAAAAAATATGTTAAAAAAATATTCGAATATAATCCTATAATCCGATTGTCAGTCCGATGTGCTGAAATCTGCTCCAAAGTCCCAGTTTTATCTCGAGAGCTTCTTTAAAAGGTCTATTTCTTTTCACTGCTTAAAAAATTCACTTACTACTAAACACAAGCAGGGGCTTTTTTCATTCATACAGTTTTTTACTTTTCTATATTTTGGCTTTTCGCTACATTAGATACAAATTGCAAGAACAAGGGTTCGTTAATTTCAATTCGCCAAAATAAATATAACAAAACCATTTTATTTCAGCCGAGAGTAGCTTTTTAAATTTGTAACTAGAAGCAACTAAGTTTGCGTAGAAAATCACTAAATTACCAGTTTTTGTTCAATCTGCTTACCCATACATAGCCATTTGCATCATTTCTTGCTTGCGTACTATTCTGTAACCTAAACTTCATCTTATATCTTATGCACATCTGCTTTTTTTCCTAAATAAAATAAATCCCGATGGGTAAAGATAAAAAAACGAATTGTGTCAATTTGTTGGCTGTCTTTAAACCTGAACAAGCTTTTTGTGGTGGATAATGAATATTAAATAGACACTACCAGTGTTCCTAATCTAAATTTGTTAGAGGTCACATAATAATTAATAGAAAGGAATTTAAAAAATCTTGCCTGTGACAAAAACAAATTTCTTTTGTATTTGGCTGCATTTATAAATTTCCAAAAAGGAATAACAAATTTTGTTTCAAGAAAAATAAATGACACGGGTAATTTATCTAAAAGTTTCCCCAAAATCAAGTTAGTAGATACAAAAAAATGTTAAAACAAAAAAAACTCCATCTTCAAAAGAATCTCGTAAAAGCTGAAACTCGTATAAGTCATTTGATATTTTTTAATTTAGACAAGCAATTTTTTTTGCAAGCTTTGATAAAAATACAAGTGTAATTGTATAGTCGTACTTAAATCTCAAAAATTAGATACAAAGCTATAAAGAAATGGGAATGATATTCTTAGTTAGCATGATTTTTTCTTTAAAAAAGGCCAATGTCTTCCCTTTTCACATTGACTCTAAGCTAGAAAATTTGTTTTTGGGTGGTTAAATCCTTGTTTCCTCTACTTTAAAAGAGCAAGAACTTAATACTTTGGGGAAAAAAGGCATAATTTGCGTCACTCAGGACATTTGCGGTGCAATCCTTCCTGCCAACTGATCGCACACTCGTTTCATTGGGAAATAGCTGAATAATAAATTTTAATAAGATACACTTTAACTTAATTTAGAGTTGAACATCGAAGGTAATTAAGTTTTATCAGTGACTGATTCACTGTGCTGAATGCAAGAATAGATTTTGTTCGATGACCTTTCTACAAAATTGATTAAAAGATCATGCCATGTTTAGTCATATGATACCCTTGTATACTCATTTTCGGCAAATAGCTGTGAGTTCGATACACCAGGTTAAAGCATTTTCGAAAAGTGTCCGCTGTAGTTTTACACCATTTACATCGCTTGGTGTCAATGGTGACATTTTTTTTCATTTTATGTCAGTTTTCGATTGAAGGAAATTTCTATTCGCCCTTTTTAAGGCCCAACTATAATAGGCTTCAGCGGGATTAATCGAATCTCGAAAAACCACAAAAATCCTACTCAAGTTCTGCCAAAAGATTGTGGTTCCCATAATAGACTCCATGATGAAAATCTCGAGTATTACGTTATGCCTTGAGAATTTTAAATGAATTTAAAAAATTGTGTCACTTTTTTTCAACTTTGGATTTTTATATTTCCGAACCCGATAGTCCGATCTAAAATATATTTAAACTTTTTAATGGTAAACGTGCAATTTTTGGTATACTACCTTCTTTCACGGATCTTTTGAAGCACGTTAAAAAAATATATGGGCTTAAATATGACAATTGGCGAACTAATCACAAGCAAAAACGAAACTTTAAACCAACACTAGCTAACGAAAGCTTTACGAAGTCGAGCAAAAAGCTATTATGGTCATAGCTTACGCATCGCCGGCAATGGGACATTTCGGAAAGCTGACTTAAGCTCATCAAAGTCTATTATGGTTAGGCCTTTATACTGTTCCCATTTTTAGAATTCTGCTCTTAAGAATTCCCACCTCCATTTTGACTTAATCAAAAGAGAACCAATCATTTTGATCGGTGATCCTAGGAACTTAACAATCAAACTCGAATAACATCATAGACGCGCTGCTATATTTGTGGCTCTACTATAAATACTAAAACCGAAAATGTGATTGGTTTGCCTTTCCTGACAGAAAATATCTAAGTAAAAAAATCTATAAAAATATGACTCGTGTGTAACGATTAGTCAGACAATTCATAGAAAAATACTTCATTTGGTCACAGTTACGTTTTCGGTGTCAAAATATGTACATCTAATTAAATCGCCACAGCATTATGTTTAAATTTATTTTATTATTTGCATCGAATAATCGAACAATTTGTTGTTTAGGTATCAAAATAAGTTTGAAACAAATTTATTTCTGGTAATAACTATTTTAAATGGTACTAATGGTAGTCTTTCTATCATGGTGATCTATCTATCATGGTGTTTCACTGACATGATAGATAGATCTTCAGTGGGCTCTATCATGCCTTGCCCAAACACAAATTTTACTTCACTTCCAAACAAGATTTATGAGAAAATCAAAAGGAATATAATGTGAAGTATATTATTCAACTTTGATTAATTTTAATTTTAATTATCGCCTTTTACTAGCAATTCGCTATTTGGCTATTATTAAAATTTCTTTTTGAATCTAAATAACTATTTTAGCCCATTGATTTTTTTTTTCTTGAGACTAAAACGGCAACACTGATTGGCCCGCAGTGACCGCATTTAAAAAAAAAAATGTCCTTTATTTTGTGCTGAGCAATAGCATACTTCCATTGCTTCAAAACCCATCGAAGACCTTAGTTATTAATTCATAGATCAACTAAACATGAGCCTCTAATTCTTCTTGTGCGCTCAAAACTGAAACAATTCTGCAAAAAAATTAATTATTTTTTAACAAAGCATAGAAGCAATTTAAAAAAATCCCACTTTCTTAATTAAAATTAATTAAGAACTAATTTCTATTAGGTTGTTCGAAATCTGTGTCACAATTACATGTGCTACTGTTTGTTTTCGAAATGAGTGTACTTTCAGTCCTGAGCCTGAATATTTTCTTTTATTTGATTGGTCTGCCATCTACTGACAGATAGTTGACTTTAATTATATACAAGAACCTGTGCTTTAAAAGAACTTTTCATTAGTTCAGCCAAAGTGTATGCAACGATTTATTTCTTTATTTTTAGTTTTGAAATGACATTTTCCGATGGTATACAGTTAGGCATTATGAATTTAGTCGCCATGAGAATCAATTTTCCACAGAATCATTGCGCTGCGCTCTATGGTGTTGGCATAACTTTGTTGAACAATTTTTAATTAGAACCATTTATCAAGCCAACACTGACAAAAAAGCCAAACCGAGTGGGTTGGGTAGTCAACAATTTCCATATTGAATCCATTCAATTCATTTCCAATGAATTCCGCTTAAAAAAGAAGAGGAATTCCCAACACTATTCGCTTGAATAATCCACAGACATCGTAAATCATCGCATTCCCAAGAAATCCACAAACACAATGCTATAGAGTTGGTCCTTCGTTTATTTGTGTGTATTATTATCATCTCTCATGCTTGACTGATTTTCCTCTACACACATGCAGATTATATCGCATGCAGCTCTGCTGACTGACGAAATAATAATCAAAGGGACCGAGCGAACAAAACCAGAAACCGGCAAAAAAGGACGAACCATCTTTTGTTATTCAATTATTATCCAAACAAAACTAACAAATGTTCCGTTGCCGCCCTCTCCACTCCAACGAATCGGATCGGAAGTGGAAGTTATGCGCGCCTATTCGACTGACTCCCTGTATACGGACACGGAGGTAGAACATTGATTCACAACAAAAGGATATCATTTCCGTATCCTTATCATCATAGCATGCGAAATGTTGAATGGCAAACTACCAACTCACTCGCATGTGTGTAATAAATTATTCCGATTGCGCTCGGTGGCGATGATGATGGTGACTTGGTTTCGTATACATGCGGTATGAGAGGTGCTTGTGTGGGGGTGGTGTTATTGTATACTGTGTGGGCGACGATATGACAGTCGGAAGGGTTTCTATTTTCTATCAGCCAGGAGCCATTTCCCAGGATTTTGATTGAATCACCATCAGTGACCGGGTATTGATGTGTCAATCCCATGGGTTTGGTTCGTAACGTAGATGTGTAGATAGCAAATATAAGTCCAAGGAGAATGCAATTTTGCATTGGAAATTCCAGGCGAAAGGAGCAATTTCAATTCGCATTTAAGAATCTCAATAATGTGGTGTTATGCAATTCCATTTCCTGGACCACATAGAAGAAGGTTTTACCTATCTACAGAGCAGAGCTTATGCATCCGTATATAGTGTCCACCTTTGGGGCGTGTGAAATTTAATTTTTGAGGTATTTTGGCAATTTCCTACACAATAGTGTCATTTACAGCTATGCCGGGAATTTTCTAAGATTTTACAGAGATTTCCTGGTGTTATTGAGGTGGTTAGATCGGATAAAGGGAATGGAAGCAAGGATAGGAAATTGGTTTACCATTGCCTGTGTTTCGGTTTAGGTGTAGAAGAGACGAGTGTACAATGCATTTCGTCTTTTGATATGGCTTCTATTTCTATGTACTTCGCTATACGTATAGGTTTAAGTAAGGGAATGCACCTGTACTAAAAAGAAATTTTTTGAATTAGTGAAACAATGGTAAAAAATAAATAAGAACATGATAATAAAAGCTCTGTTTCTATTTAAATTCTCGAAAGGGCGGTACCCTTACGGAAATGAAGATGGTGTAGGTATATACGATACGTGTACCTCTTTATAAATTTTAACACACACTTCTGCATCAATTTTATTTGCAGTCTTGGGGGAAGTGGAGGAAAAGAAAGTGTACCATATTTTTTACGTTGGAAGAAGAGCAAGTTGGAAGAAGAGCAAGTCTTCAGATCCAAAAAGTTCTGCAATTAAAAAAATTAGCCATGCTGAAATAAAGAAACGTCATTTCTTAAACAATTGAGCTTTTTAAAGATATACCAACAAAAGTATTTTATTTAAAAAACAAAAAACAACGGAATTTTACTTCATTCCAATCTGTCAAAAGTCTCTTCTTCCAATCATTACTCATAAAGGGTCTACCTACCCAAGATCAAAACCGCACACCCAAAACTGATTCAAGTGGACCATTGCAAAAACAGATTTTTCATTCGAAATTAACGTACAAGACAAGCTAGAAAAAAAACGAATCTGTCATCCAAGCATTGCCACCGTTTTCCTTTTCAAAAAAGAGTATTTATTTCTTCTTTCTCAGATTTTGATGTGAATCATTAAAATTTTGTCATTTGTTTGATTTCAAAAAGCATGGACCCGCTGGGGTGGGGTACATCAGATCATTGCGAAACATGTGATCATAATAAAAATAAGTCTTTTACTCTCGAAACACATGGAATTCAAATCTACAGATGAGATTTTGATTAAAATTTATGGATTTTTACAGTTAGTAGCATTGTGTCAACACTCAGATGAGCATTCTACGATAATTTTTGTAAACAAAATTTTTAGAAAACATTTTAAACCACTTTACATTGTGTTTTTTTTTCTTGCAGATTTTTGATTCGATTTGTATAGCACCATAACATTCTAAGACTTCGCGCAGCTAGTGTATTTATTATCAAGAAACAACAAGGACTCCACCGATCTACAGAACGGGCAACGCAAAGAATTAAGTAAACGGATCACTGTGAAAATCATTTTATACCTCATTACTCTATAAATTGTATAAAGCAGAATTAGAAAGTACTTAAGTGTTCAAATTTAAGTAAGTAATTAGTTATCACTTGGAATTGAAAATGGTTTCAACAGTTCTTTTTTCTTTTCCTTGCAGTTTATTTAGTGTAGATCGCATTTTATCTGTGTGTATGTGTGTGAGAGCGTGCCGGTGTATATAATACTTAAAACTTAGCTCAAAGCAAATAAAACATCAACGCAACACATTAATCCAAAGCCAACAGTCAAAAATTCCTCTCCAAGGAAACCAACAACACAAAATACTTCTTCACAATGACGATGAGTACAAATAATTGCGAAAGTATGACTTCATACTTTACCAACTCTTACATGGGAGCCGATATGCATGGCCATTACCCCGGCAATGGGGTCACCGATTTGGATGGCCAACAGATGCATCATTATAGTCAGAATCCCAACCACCAGGGTAATTTGCCATATCCAAGGTTTCCACCTTACGATCGAATGGCATACTATAATGGCGGCGGTCAGGGCATGGAACACCAAGGTTACTCGCGGCCGGATAGTCCATCGAGTCAAGTGAGTGGTGGTTTGACACAGACGCAGGCGAATGGTGGACAAATCGTACCACAAAATCAACCGCATACACAATCACAACCTCCCCAGCATCCGCAGCACCAGCAACCTGTCGTCTATGCGAGCTGTAAGCTGCAAGCGGCTGTTGGTGGCGGTTTGGGGATGGGGCCTGAGGGTGGGTCGCCACCCTTGGAAATGGCCGGACATCATATGAATACACAAATGACAATACCTCATCATATGGGTCATCCGCAAGCGCAGGTGAGCTATTATTATTTTTTTGATAGAGATTAAGAACTCCGTTTTTTTAATATGGAGAAAAAGCAATCTGAGTTAGTGAAATTGTTTTAAATATTTAATTGTTTCCACCAATTTTGTTTCAAATCAATAAATTAGCTCGTTTCTTCTGCTCATAGGCAAAACTTTCCACCGAAAATAAAATAGTTTAACGTTTTCTTTTAAGGTCAGATATTGTCTCACCCTTTTGAAAGAAGCTATATCCACTTTCTTCCAACTTATTTACAACTCCGAGGGGCAATGGACTGACCTCTCACAAGCTGTGTGTTTATAGCTTATAGTTCAAACAAATTTGAACACGTGGAAACGTGGAAGGAACCTTGAATCTGTACAGCGAATTTAGATCTCTCTTAGCAAATGGTTTTTATAAAGGGTTTTTCAGACACTCGTTCGGTTAAGCCGTGAAAGTACTTCTTCCCAGTCGATGGGTTAAGAGCAGATGTTTTTAAGGCTTTTTTAACATTGCCGAGTTCTTCCAAGCCATTTCGACCCTAAATCTCATTTGAACCAATTATAGTCGCAGTTCTCATACCCTTTCTGTGGGTGTATTTATTTTAATGCATATAGTTTGTAACACAGTGAAATAATCACGCAGACCAATACGCCGACGAGGGCGATAGGTAAAATATTTATGCCACGGATGGATACGTTCATATGTTCGTATATGTATTTTGATCTTTAAAATCAAGCTAGAGAGCTAAAATTTGGAGTGTAGATTCATATTTTTTGACATATTTTCTACAGACACATTATAAAATTTGCCTTAATCCCCTTGCAGCAACGTCCACAATTGACTTGAATGTAAAAAACCGCAAATCGACATTTTATTTCCAAATACCTTTTGAGCAAGTTAGAAAAAAAGGAACTCAAATTCTGGTGGTTAGAACCCTTCAAACGTTTTTTAAAAATATGATGTCTCTGAGAATTCACTCTAATTCTAAAAGATTTTAACATTCTCGGATTAAGTTTTTACCATATAAAGTTTTGAGCTGCGCCTTTATTTATTTACTATTGTTCTATTCTTTTGTTTCTTTTATTACAAGAAGTATTCAATGAGCTCAATATTACCATTTTAAAATATTAAAAACTTTTCGTTCCTCTAAAGTTTTTCATTGGCCACAGAAAAGAAAGCTCAACATATGTTTTCATCATATTTTAATTATGATGGTGGGCCATCTGCTTTTGGGGTAGCCGTACTAAAATTCTCTGGTAGGATTTTTTTATCCAAGGTGACTTAAGTTTTCAGGTACATTTTTTTTTTAGTAGTTTCAAAAGTCTAGGAGAGCTCGTCTTTGAAGAAGTATTGTTAGTATTATGTAAATTATTTTACTTAGCTCATATATTTTTCCTGTTGGGCTCCTCTTATAAATCGGTGTCTTTTTCTTTGTTGTTTATTTGAAATTAAACAATGATTTAAAATTTTAATAAAAAAAATTTTTCACTCCTTGACCTAAGTATTATTAAAATCAAACAACAAATCCCACATTTATTTTATAGTTGGGTTACAATGAGGTCGGCGTTCCTGATGTTGTTCCTGAGGTAAGACTTCTTTCTTAACTCTAAAAAATTAATTTTTATTTGTTCAAAAAAATGTTTCCCTTAAATGTTTTAATGTAATCGATATACAGTGTCGTTTCCTGTAATCTTATTGTTTTCGAATGGGGTCAGTCTTCTTTGTTTCGTTTGTGTTTATATTTTAGTTAAATTTCGAAATTTTTAATCCAGCGTATGCTAATATCTGTTAAAATATATCTCTATCCAACCTACAATAGCATGATTAGTAAAATCTTTAAATCGATAGGTTCATCAAAACCATCATAACATGGGCATGTACCAGCAAACGACCGGAGTACCGCCAGTTGGTGCGCCACCACAACAGATGATGCACCAACAACCGCCACAAATGCATCAAGGAGGCCAGGGACAGCAACCACCAACGCAAAACCCAAATACACAATCATCAATGCCTTCACCTCTGTATCCATGGATGAGAAGTCAGTTTGGTAAGTGGTCCCTAGAGGAATTTCTAATTTGTTGCGTTCGATCGTACCTATTTAATTTGTAGTTAAAAGTAGAAATTCATTATTATAGAAGGGGTCTTAATTTTATGGGCTTTACTGTTGAAGAGAAAAATGGTTTTGGCATTGGGTAAATTTAGTAATTCTAGTTAGAATTTATTTTGTATTGGATATTTTTTTTACTTTGCTGTGTTAATCGTTTTTTTATCGTATGTTGTGTCCTTATGGTTTTTGATAAATTTAACGGGTATGATGGAATTATTTAAAGATGAAAATAAGCTTAACTGTGCTTATGAAGTTGTGACAAAGGATTGCTTATTAAATTTTACAACATGTATCAGTTGTTAGCATTAGAAAACGTGAAAGAGATGAAGTCAGATTCCTTAAACGTTGTCGCAACACGCTCCTTAGCTATATGATTGCTCTTAGCAAAGTAGGTACAATGCTTTATTTTTCGGAACGTTACTGCCGAAATTGAAAATATTCAACGAAACCTTCATATCCAATCTAGTTTTGAATGACACTTGCTTATTCAAAAAATATATAATTTGAATTAGAGGAGTCTTTAAAAAACCTCTTCAATTTTTTTTAGCAGACCATTCTACCCATTGCAATTTTTGCTCTTGTTGTTTTTCTGATTCTGTGTTTCCTCATTTAGTCATGTGCCCGATACGAAATCAAGAATTGAACCTGAATTTAAATTGAAAGAATCAGAAATCTACCTAACTTCGTTTTCGGAAAACACCACGTTCACTGTTTGTGTATCCTGCTGTGTATGGACATTGATTGACCAAGATTTATGACCGTAACAATTGCACTATAGACATTCCTTTCTCAACCCCTATTATGCACCCCTATACGCAATAAGTTTGTCATCCCATCAGTATGGAAACCTTTCGCTTTCTTTAGTTTTTGCAAATTTCACTAAAAGGATGCGTACACCCATCCCTATTGTTGCACAACTGTCGATTCGCAATCTAATTCTCGGAACAAATTCAGAGTATATATAACATCATGGAGCGGTCTTTGCAACTGTCGCCAGTTTCGTATAACCTTTTCGAAAGAAATTTACGACCGTACCTAATCAGAAACAATTCTAATTGTGAGCCAGGACCCTAAATAAAATACTTTAAAGCCTGCTACCACATTCACTGTTGTTAGCAACAACTCTGTTACCATACAGTTCGTGATACTAGACCATACTCTAAATAAGATTCCTTCAAATCATGAAATTTGAATCCTTGTTTGTGTTTTCTTTTTTTTTCTAACTTCCTGCACGGCGAACACTCATTTACATGGCTCAAGTGTTTCTGTGAATGGATTTTCCTTCGAAATTACGTAAGATTTCATCTCTGACACTCGCTGTGTAGAGGGTACCTATAAGGAAATTAAGACAAATCTTCATACAATAATATGGCTAAATTGAAATCTCTTATTCTGAGGTACCACATTGTGGTGCAACAGGAAGCGCCTCACAATGAACCACTTAATGTTGTTTTCGTGCACCAAAAAATCCCTGCATTGAATCTTTTTTAATACCCACACCTCGTGCGCGGTGTGCAAAAATGCGCGCTAACCTATAAGCCCAGGACCGGATGACCGATGTCCATGGAGCTCGTGTGCCTAAAGACGTGATAGTTTATACAACTTAACATTTATTTCCATGTTGCTATGGATACCATCTAAGAGGGGAATCCATTTTTTTACTCACAAAGAAGTTAAAAAGCAACATCGGGGCGAAAAATTGATAACACTGTAAAGTGGCAAAACACATAAAGAAAAACTGTTGTTAACTGAAGGGACAGCCAAACGTACATTATTTTTAAATAAGGAAAAAAAATATTATTACGAAATAAAATAACATTTAATTAGTTAAGAGGCCATACTTACCTGTGGAGGGTTTCTGCTGGAGAATACTTTAAGTTGTACAAACTCTCTGCGATCTAGCTTTTTATAGCTTTTTTTCCCGATAGATTTTAAGCTAGCTGCTTCTATTTACATTAGTTGTATGTATATCAATCAAAAGGTTGACATTCACAGCGACGTTGATATTGAAACAAAAAAACGGATAGGACATCCTTATCGTATCTGAAAACGTGTCAACTAAAATTTGAAGAGCCTCTTCCAGTATAAACAAAACGAATTTCTTGTGCTTATGACCCAAACTTCTGCCGACCCGATTTCTGAGTTTATGCACAGCATTCTAAATTGTAGGTACGCTTAGTGGGCCAATCTGTTTAGACATAAAAAAACCTCTTTAAATAGATTGGCTTAGACGTGAACAGTTTTGGTTTACTTTTTGAAGTATCAAACTGTTATAAAGTTATGCGAATAGCAAAGTGTCATAAAAAGAGGTACAATAAGGGTAAATGGGATTATTGAGCGCATTTATTTTTAATCGCTTCCCGAGAGGATATAAATTTAAATCAGTAATCTCGAGGTTTAAGGGAGACATAGTATTCCACCAGCAACAAAACAGCGATAAGTGGAAGACGATTGAAAATAAAGTCCGAGGTGGCTCCACCATAGACAACTATATGTATAGATTCAATTTTACAATATTTCTGTCATTTTGGAAGCGAGTGACTTCACTTCGTACTTCGTAGGAGGAAAAAAAGATTTCCGTTGTCAAAATCCAAATAGAAAACGTATTTGTGACAGATTTGTCCTGGAGGGACAGTTTCCCTTTACATTTTTAAGTCCCAAACTGTAATAAAGGTGTTCGAAAACGGTTAGGTTTGAGCTAATTATAAATAAAAAAATTGTTGTAATTTACTTACATACTAATACTAATAATACAGTACCTAATAATCTAGATTAATTTATAGGGAGATTTATTTTTAATTACTTGCTTAAATTTGTATGGTAAATCGCGTGGTTTGTAGGAGATATAAATGAAGATTTATATTAATCGCGGACTAGTGCCCGGTGAAGAAATGGCTTCTTCTTCAAAAACATACCGAACCAGATTCCTTTATCCGCTCTAGGCGTTAAACCCTTTCTAGAAATAACCTCTTTAGCCACTGCTCAGAAAGTACAGTTTAAACTCTTTTTGTTGCAGCCCAGTAGACAAAAAAATTTACCCTATGATATTGACTTTAATGAAGTGGTAAAAATAATAAAACTGATATCGAGAGGGGGCTCTTTGATACCTTCGTAGAGTTGGGGACTTGGTCGTTCAATTTTTTTTTCTATAATAACATCGTTTCCTCATTTTGTTGAGTTTCTTTATTTCATTTCGGTTTTCTTCCTTGCTTACTGTGTGTATGTGTGTTTGATTCCTTTTTCCATTTTCCATCTTTTCATTTGTTTCCTTTTTTTCTTCTCTTAGTGGCTGTTGTGAATTGTTTTGGTTTTATTTGGATGGTGTTTAGCGGGAGCAGGGTGAACAGAGCCAGAGCCAAAAGCAGATTGAGATGTAAAGCAAAATTGATTACTGCCATTAGTTACATGTTATATGCAATGGATGCCATCAATTTATTAATCTCTGGTACACGGTTTTTTCCATCCCGCGCGCCAGTATGCCCCTGTATAAAGAAGTGCCTGATATATCCACATACCTATACTCTGGGCTTATACCTACCACTGTTATACCGGGCTTAAATGCGAAAGAAAAATGAAAGAAACGATTTTTGAGATACACGCAAAAATGTTGATATCAAAAGAGGTTTTCATTTACACTCGCCAGTGCTGACCGCGTGCGGCATATCCTTAGCCCTTTTGGACAAATGCTTAGATTGTCTGCAAACGGATCGGGACAGAGTTCCCAGTGTTTTCGCTTTCGGATTTACAGAGAACGAAAAACTGCTTCATGTGGTACGGACACGGTCCGATGTGTTGAATTGGGACTGAGGTAGTGTGATATCGTGACGGTGAAGTTTTTTTTTTTGGTGCCATGATATAAAATTTTTTGTGTTGTGTTTGGTTCTTATCTTAAAATAATTTTTTACTTTTGTTCGATTGTATGTTATTTCTTCTTTTTTTATGTTGACAGTCAAAAGATGCCTATGGGATGTCCCGACAGCGTTTATTTTCTTTACCCTTAGATTTCAATTAAGTTGTTACATGTTTTCGAAGTTAGAAAGGTTCTGTCCGATTGCTGGAGCGTGTACCTTATTTTCGGTATTGAAATATGTCATTATTCACCTGGGCGAAGAAGAAATTGGTTGCTGCCTTAAGAATATTTAAAAACATTGTGGCGGCCATCAAACGTACAACCTGAAACCACCAAGACAAGAATCAACATCGTCTGAATTAATTGAAAAAAATATATAAACTCAGAGGCGGGACAATGTTTATAATTATGAAGAGAAAGATTCAACAATGAGATAAGATTTCACACATAGGACGTAAAATTTGCACATAAAGAGAAAAAGTTCTGCATCCATGCCAAGGGTTTCTAGTCCGGCAGTTGCTCTTTGTATGTGTCTTAAGGCAACTTTCTGACTTTTCAAAATTGACGTTTATTTATTAATTTAAATTGAAAAATCTGATCATTTTATAAATAGCAGACGATATGATTTAAACTTAAATTCTTACCATTTTGATCACTGCTTTAAGTGGATTAATCTCGCTGTTTGTTTTCAGAAGAGATAACGTTTTTGAGAGTAAAATAACAGCAATTATAGCACATCTATAAGCTTTTAAACTGCCAATTTAAGAAATATAGAAGGCAGTGACGAAACTATTTCATAAGTTCTTCGGATTTCGACCATTCTTACTTAATAAGGAAGAATTGTATTTTCATGATTTTACTATCGCAGACGATTCAGGTGACTTCATTGCTGACTTTCTGACGTCTCCTTCATTTTGGATGCAAAAATACTAACACAAAGCCGTCTATCCTATAAATACTTCTTTTTCTGGTTTATCTGGGTAAAAATCTCGAAGTGGATAAACTGAATAGAGAAAGAAAGGAAATACGGGATCAACGTCTGGTTTTAAATGTGCTACAAGTTTCCTGAGATGCAAGTCCTTAGTTAAGCCTTTATTTCACGAAATAAAAATGCAACAGAGAACATTCCTGTGGGGGATGCCCCGCAACAACGATAGTATTCAACAAAGGAAGAAAACTCACCCTTTCCCTAGAGCCATTGAGAATGTGAAGATTTTGAGCTACTTAGGTACTCAAGACGGGAAAGTCTGTAAAAGTGTACAAGGGATAAAACAGCACAAAGTTAAATCTAAAAAAAAAAAAAACAAAAAAAAAAAATCCACGCGAAATCTAATGCAAGTTTCTGCTCCATACATATAGATACGTACACAATATCCTTTGGAAAACTCCACTACAGCGATTATATTGCACTTTGAGAAGATGAAAAAGTACCAAGGTGATGATGCTTTGAACTCTTAGAATCCCTTTCAATTTGAGCTCGTATTGATTTTATTCATGGGATAAGACTCCTCTACTTTCAGTGTATATATACACATTTTTACAATACATACCTTGGTATAATGGGAATTTTCCCATGTCCTGTGGGTGCGGGTGTGCAAAACGTTAGAGAATATATAAATAAATATTGAAGATTAAATTGAAAACAACACGAGTGATTGCACAAGCAGTTATATTCACCTCTTTTCGTTCAACGCTTTTCTTTTTGCGGGTTTATTTGCTCCTTTTCAAGTGGCAAGGATATTTTATCAAGATATCCGCAAAATGAGCCACTTGTTGCCGGGGAAATTTGTTGAACGTCGCTAAAATTTATGACCCACCACCACCGACCGGGCAGAACGTAGACGAGTGTAACTACTGTTGCCACAAGTATTATTATCACCATCATCATCAGTAGGAGCAGTGTTGTTTGAGCTTTTGGCAATGATGGTGAATATAAACAAAATTTAAACGAAAAGGATTTTGAGGGAAATCGTGTTGGTTTTTTGAAGTTTGCAAGAAGACTTATTTTTCCCTTTTTTTATTCATAAGGTAATGCATATTGTATTTTTTGATGATTGTTCTATGAATTTCGTTTTTATGAATCATATAAAACTAAAGGGTCATTCATTTTTTGGTTCCGAAATTAAAGCTTAATAAAACACACACAGCGATACATATTTTGATAAAAATTTTATTTCATTATAATGTTTGGAAATTCCCGTTAAGTAAAAAACAATATCATTGAGATTGGGAACCAACTCGGTAAGATTCGTGGTATCCGAATTAAGTAAAAGTAAAAAACAATATCATTGAAATTGGGAACAAACTCGGTAAGATTCGTGGTATCCGATTTTTTGAGGAAATTTTTGACCACTTTTTGGTACATTTCGGGCGGTATCTCGGCCATTAACTCAGTAATGTTGGCTTAGAGTTACAGTTCGGGAATTATTTGAGCACATGACACATGATCTGTCAAAGAGATCAAGCATCTAATGAGGAGTCCAATCGTATGACCTTGGTAGCCAATTTATGTCATCAAAACGTGAAAAGATGCTAATAGGAAACTTCTCACGAAAGAAAGCCAAAATTGTCTTGTCGTGTGGCTCGCTGCCCCATCGTGTCAGGACAATGTATCGTCCAAGTCATGGTCTTCAATTGCCGGCCTAAATAAACGGTTATCGGCAGCAATATTTTCAACTGACTGTGCAAAACGATGATAGAGAGGGCTTGCGACAAAAGTAGCGCTTTCACGCTTTTAAAGTTTATTCAAAAATGTTACCGACTACTTGAATGGTCAGTCGAATATCACAACCACTGTTGTGTTCAAAATACCACTTTTGTGGTTAGTTTTACGTTTTTTTAAGTTAATAACTTTGACGCATTACTCGATTGATAACCAATCCTTTATCATAAATGGCAAACATTTAACTAATACTACTAAACTTCAAATGATAGCTGAGTTTGACAAGTCTCAAATACTAGAACTACCAATCTGACACCACGAAATGAATGACAATAAATTAATTTTTTTTAAATTTCTTCAAGACTTTCTTTAGCATTTGGTTAAAAAAAATTATATGACGAACAACTCAAGTTTTTGATTTTAGTCAAAAGAGATTTGCTTTTAATTGTTTTATTTAAACTTGAAGAAAGGAAATATATCTTTCATCTATTTTAAGAAGCAAAACGTATATTAATTTTAATAATCGAATATATTTCAATATGAATATTATGAGCACATTCTAGATCAGTTAAAAACGACCAACTAAGTGTAAAATTTTAAAAAGCTTGTCCTAATTTTATAGGCATATGGGTCGGTAAAACATTCGAAACAATCAAGTAGCTATCGGGCCTGAAAAATTAGTCCCTTGAAGCTTATAGCCTCTATGTTAGTTATTATGGAAGTATCAGATTGGACAAGGATCAATCTGAAGCGTAGTGCCATTTTCCATAATTTTCGGAAAATTTTCTGAATTTTAGGTCTGACACTCACATTAGAGCGAACATTAAGTCTTTCGGGGCAATTCGGGACAGTCTTACAAGGGCAATTATTACTAGCGTCTACGTCTGTCGCCGTCTGATCACACGTTTCTTAATATGAAAAAGCACTACACAAAAAAAAAAATTAGCGCTCGGCGCTAGATATTTCCCATGCATTATGCTTGTTTTCAAGCAAAAATCGGGATAATGCGAGCCAGGTTCAAGCCCAAGATTTGAATGAAAGTTTTTCTTCAATACCACAAAGAGCAACAACATCCAGTTAGCAAAGAGGTGAAGCAAAAATAAATCAACAGGAAGCAGACTGTCTTAAAAAAAATTCTTTTTTGTTCTGAACTTTTTTTGAAACATTTTGACTTTATGTGTCACTTCTGCCACTGTTAAACTCGTAGCGATGTAGCCGAGTGGAACTATCACTCGACTCTCAAAACATCGGTTGCGAAATCGAATCCCATTTGGGGCGAGAACTTTTTCATGCCCCATCCCAAAGGAAAGACGGTATATTTAGTTTATCCCATAGTTTGTAACACAGTGAAATAATAATGGTAGACACACAAGACCTTAAGGGCATTATGATCGAGACCAAATTCTGAATTGAATAAGCCATGTCCGTCCGTCCGTCTGTATGTCACATATTTTAAGACCTTAAATTTCGAGCTAGGAATCTTAAATTTCGGATGTAAGCTCTACGCCTTGCGAAGCAGCACATGTGTAAAAAGTTTTGAGGCCGCCCACAGACATGCCCAGAATCGGTTGCAACTACCGTCAGAACTTTCAAAACGTAAAAGACGTCTTTAAAGGCTGGGTCAGTCTAGTTTTTGATTTTCCAGATATCGGGGTAGAACCCAAAAACTTTCCCGTTTCAGGAAAAATTCGTCTTAGATATAATGGAAATCCTCTCAGAAACAGGTTAAAGATCCAAAAATATCCCTGGCAAAAAATCCATTCGATTGGCTGTTCTTCATAAATGGCGCTCAACGAAAAACTTTCATCAAGAACAACAAGCAGAACCCTTCATTTGCAGCTTCAAAGCTTATTCAGACCTCCTGTTGTTTGTTATGATTTCATTTTTTTGTCTATGTCTCTCAGCAAACAATGGGGCGAAAGGACTAACGAAAAATAGAATAAACTCATCACAGCTTGTGGTTGTCCTTGCTTGCATAAATGTACTCCGGGTGAGTGTCAGTATCTGTAGTGTTTGTCAAATAGGTGCGGGTGGGTATACTATTGGTGGTGGAGTAGAATTAAAATGACTATCTCTTTCTGCATGCATAAGAAAAATCTTAGCACACACATGGAAGTTTGAGCTCGAGAGGTCAAAAGGGGATAAAGGACGAACAAAAATTGTAGATATATTTTTTTCCCTTTTTTGTATACTTTTGGAGAACTTTTAGTCATTTCCGTTTGTACATGAAATCCCGAAGCTCCTTTTTCACCCTCTTTTCTATAACTGTGATGTGTTTTGTTTTCATTTGCCACACCGATGTCCCTAAAGAGCAAACGAATATGTTGGTTGTTTTCTCTCCGTTTTTTTTGTATAAATTTGATTCCCTCACTATTTTGTTTTACTTTTTTTGAGTATACTTTTCTTTCTATTTGGTTCGTTTTGATGCTTTGTATTTTCTATTTTTTTTTTCTTTTTGTGTGCGAATGAATTCCATACTCGTTGTGTCGTTTTGCTATAAAAAAATAGAAAAACAAAATTGAAAAAAAAAAATCATACCATATTCCCATAACAATATCTACATATACATTTTTACATTATTTTTCATGTCCATGTCCACTCTCAAATTCGGCACTGGGGCGATTGTGTTCAGGCGGTGGCGCATGTGGAGGTAGGATTTCCTTAAACCATTTCCATTTAAAATTCGTAGATATTTGCAGTTTATAAACAAACAAAATTATTATAAAAAAAATTGTGTTTTTCATTTAGTTTATGTTGAAGAATTAAATTTTTTTTTTGATCAAGAGTCCCTTATGGAACTTGGGGGAGGAATTAACGCACATCAAGTGCATTCCCTCAATCCCTCAAAGCGGGGCATTTTACTTTTTTTTTGTTCTGTTTCATTCCCTTATTTTACGTTAGCCAATCTTTCATGACAACAGCTGAATTTTGATTCGGACACAAGTGAGCGAGCATCGCATATTTAAAAAGGGCGGATGCGGACGAGGTTTGTGACTGCTGCCCTCTGGCTATGGTCGTCTGTTCTAGTTTTTTTATCCGTTTTTTTTTTGGGATGGATTTGCCTGTGGTGTATACAGTCGTGCACACAGATAGATATATACTAACACATGAACAACACCCAGTGTTAAATCCCCGAAAACTAAAACCATTGGGAAAAGTATGGGACCCATGTCAAAATATTTGACAGCTGACTAAAACATGCCATGCGATACTCTTCTGCGATGAGTTTTCATCTCTTTCTCCTATCGGCTGCCGGAGTTGGAGTTTTTCGAAACCAGATCCTGAATAGGAGAAAGAAAAAATTTTGTGAGGCCGGCTACACTTCTCCCGGCAACATGGAAACCACCATCAGGCGGACATATTTCTCATTTTGAAATTTCCGTTTTTGATGAGAATGTTGGCTGTGTGCCTCTGTTTCCCCACCGATTTTTCATTCTGGTAATCCTGAATCTCAATAAAGAAAAAGAGAGAGGACAACCGAAAAAAAAGTTCCTTGTGAGAATTTTACTTAAAAATAGAATTTAATATTAGTTACAAGGGTTTTGTATTTCAAATACTTTGTCTTGAAATACGTATACGTTTTTTTCCGATTTCGATAATTGGATGCTGATTGAGACCTTATTTGCATTTTGTTTCAATAAATGAGATGCTATAGATTTATTGGTAATTTGAGATGAAAGGCCGTTGAATTTTATAAGGTGATGATTTTATCTCTATCTAGCTGTCTCTTCTTACTGATTTAACTATAGCAGGGCTAGCATGATTGCATTAATTTTGACGCCTTTGAAAGAAGACTGTTCTTGGACCTCTAGCTGTTCCTATACTTGCATTTATAGTAGATACCTATTTATAATATTTTTAAACCACATAAATTTTATTTTGAAGTGTAGGTGTAGGTTTTACTCAACACAGCGTTACTGGTGTACACCTAATAGGACAGGATAGGTATGCATACACATAGATGTGTATAAAACTACTGTGCGCTTTTTTGTCTATATCTTTAATATTTCTTAATTACTTCCACTTCAATTGCACTTCAGTCATCAGAGCACACACCATATATCTTATGTGTTAATAAGATTCGTAATTCTACCTTTTTGCAATAACTGACCTCTCGACCCTGACGATAGAAAATGCAGTGAAAGAAACAATAATTCTTAGCTACGCAAATAAAACTACGAAAGTTTACGAGCTGGAGGTGTTTGGCATGACTGGTTCTGAAACAGTTATCGAATCTCAGACTTATAGCTAGTAAGCAATATGCACCTTACTTCAAACTTAACTTTTTTAATTAAATAAAAGTTATAAGTCTTAAGTCAAAAAATTACATGTTGTGTTTTTGAATCTGGTCAGTTCTAGCGGTCCGCCCTAAAATGGAAAATGAACCGCTTAAGGTATCACTTCGGCCATCCGTCAATCCGGACTGGTTGTAACTTTTGAACGGCGAGTCGTACAAAAGATGAAATTTGGTCAACTTATATAAAATCTTCGCAAAAATGCGAAGAACAAGGGTGATTTATTGTATAAACACATGACGATTTAATTACAGTTTCAATTATGATTTATTTTAGTATTTTCGCATTTATCTTAAAATATTTTACAGCAAGGAAGAAAAAAAATGAAACCCATACTTCATGCATATTGAGTTTTCATAATAAAATCGAATTCTTTCAAAATATTTAAACGTTTTTTTTTTCGTTAGAATCAAGAAATGGAAACCCACCAGATATGGTGGGTACCGGTATTGAACATATCCGGGGCGGATCAAAATCAGCAACAAACAAGAAATCCAGGAGCGTCTGTCTCAAAATGAGCGGCTTTCTGGTCGGCGTCTATTATCCAGGTTAGGGTCGGCCGAATATTAAACGCCTCTTTCTCTTCCAGTATGCAAATAAAATGGAAAACAATTAGGTGCATGCCAGATATTTTGAAGAAATACTCTCCTAGTTATATCATTGCTTTTCTCCGTAAAGGCATAACACTTGCGGGGGTAATCTTTGGTGTTTCTTTGCAGAGTTTTCATGTTCAATACTGGCTCATCATTGCGTGCTAGATTGAGAATTACTTTTCTCTACTATCTTTCTATCTTTTCTCAAAATCTTTTCTCCACTCGAGATGTGCTATGCATCTTATGGGTAGTTTGTAACCCCTTGATCGCGAGTCAATTATAAAAAAAATGTGCCTATTTGCAACGTGTTAAAGGTCATCATTTTTCAAACACTTTATTTAAAAAGCCGGTATTTGACACACATATCAAACTAAGGATCAATTTTGGTTAAACAGTCAAAACTGCGATTTTCACGTATTTTCTAAAAAAAATACTGTCCCTAACTTTTTTTATTTTAATTTTTTACATTGAAGCCAGTAGTGAGCGTGGTCGTTGACAGATTAATCCAATTTTCACAGTTTGTATGTGCAACAGGAGAACAAAGCCGTGTACCAAGTTTCAGCTCTCTAGCGTGATTTTGAAGACCTAAAACCATCACACAAACAGACGGACGGACCTGGCCTAATCGATTCACCTGTCGGTCTCGATCATATCTCTAAAAGCTCTTGCGGGTCTACAATGCGGTTTTAAACTAAAATTGTTCTACAATGGTTTAAAAAATTGTTCAACATTTATTGTCGTTATCCGAAAATTCTGTTCGTATAGTATGACGAAAAAATACCTTTTGCTTACGCAAAGTACTTCAGACATAACCAAAACCAGACATAATAGCAGACCTAAAAAAAATGTCTGACAGTGGGTACCATAAAATTATAAAAAAAAAATTTAATAAATTCATTTTTTAAATATGAAAACCACGCAAACAGTCAAAGATGTCGTCCGGCAGTATTTTTAAACAACCCCTTCTGGGGTTGCTGGTCCTCAATTGGGCGCCTCTCCAGGTGGCGGATAGGGGAATGCTCACCAGATATGGTGGGTACCGGTATGGAAAATATCAGTTGCGCACTAACACCAGCAACAAACGAAAAACCCAAAAGCGTCTGTCTCAAAATGAGTGGCTCCTGGATCGGCGTCTGTTACCCAGGTTAGGGTCGACCAAATACAAAACACCTTTTCTCTTCCAAAATGAAAATAGAGCGGACAACAATTAGATGCTTGCCAGATATTTTTATGAAATATTCTGTTGGTTATTCTATTGCTTTCCTCCGTAAAGGCATAACACTTGCTTTGGTGTTTCTGTGCTGAGCTTTCGTGTTTGGCTCATCAGCGTTTGTGTTGGATCAAGAATTACTCTCTTCTTCTATCTTTCTACCCCCAAATTCTTTCCGCTCGCGATTTTAACGCTAATTAATCATATATCCCCTTGATCACGAGTATATTATAAAATAAAAAATACGGCATTTAAACAACTCATATGCACAGAACCTATAAATATATATCTTCTCAAAATTTCACTCAAAATACTAATGTATACGTACCTTAATATTATATAAACAGAAAAAAAATATTAATCGGGATGCGTTTCAAAATATTCCATGAAAGTCAGAGATTGTCAGTAAAAGGAAAGAAAACCAGAAAGTCGCAAACATACTGAAATTAGTTTTAAAAAAATTAAGTAATAATTGTAATCCTTCTATAAATACTGCGCCGGACCGTGTATAACTTTATACTTATCAACATTACAGCTGCCATACTGCACAAGTAATAATAAGTCAGAATAGATCACACTATTTTGGTTGTTTGTTAAGACCAGTATTAGAAATTAAAAGTGTTTGAAATCGGCTTTCCGATCGTTGTTTTTTTTAAATGCAAAATAAGAGAGAACTTTTATTCCATTTTTCCCAACGTTTCGCCGATTATTTGCCGACTTCTTCTGGGGGGTTTTTAATTAATTTAAATTTTAAATTTTTGATAATTTGTTCTATTGAAAATAGTTGAAGTTACAGCAATAAATTAACATGAATTTTAAATTAAAAAAAAAAAAACAGTACAAAATAAGTAAACAAGAAAATAAATAAAAAAAAAAATTAAAACATTACTCAGAACAGAAATATACTAAAATTCCTTAGATTACGTAGCCATCAACTTTAGTCTTAGGAAATAGTAGAAACTAAGTCTGATTTTGAGTTAATGTTACTATAATCGTAATAAAATTTAGAAAACTAAATTGTGCAAATTAGTATTCAATTAGTCAAAGTACTGGATCTTCCTTTTGTATCGTCAGTTGAGGTAAACAAAATCAGATAAATTGCATAAAAAAATATACTCAGTGACATTAATATTTTTCCGAAATTAGAGGAAGTAATTTCGAAAGAAACCAATTCCATATGAGTTACCACTTATATTTCAATATAATCCTCATTGTAACTCTCTTACATGGTAAAGGTGTATTTCATCGAATTGGGCCAAATTACATGTTCAGAGAAAACTACGACTTTGTATGGAAATGGTTGTATTAATTGCGTTTATTGCGCAACCCTCCGCCTTCGTTTTTGTATGAAGGCGTACAACACGAAAACTTCAAGTCATATATTGAAACCGGGAGCACTTTGGGTTCAATCGAAATTAACAGAAACATGTATACACAAACTTGGCCTTTAACAGAACCCAGAAAATGGAAACAGAAAAAAATGAACCACCCAAATACGAGAATTGTAATTAAATAGTGATTAGGCCACCATTTTTCTTACAATTTGTAACATACACACTTTTTTTCGTTGGTTGATTTTATTTTTCCTTGTTTTATAATTTCATTCACTTGAGGGGAAATCATTAAAATAATCACATTTGGTGGGAATGCCCATTCTCAATGAGGTCAGCGTGTAATTAAATTGCGTGCGTGCGTAGTTTTTTTTTTTGTGCTGCCTAGACGCAGAAAATAATATAGAGGACAAAGTAATGTCTAATAGTTAAAAGTTAAGTTTTACGTATACAGCTTTGGCAAAGTGTTATCCTCGTGGGGTCAGTGTTTCACCCCTTTGGAAGAGAATGCTTGCAGGTAATTTATTGACATTTCACGTGTTAACATTCACAAATCCAAATTGATCTTTGATTCGTTTTTAATTGCAGCACATTTTTGTGTGTGTTATCCCAGTCGAAATAGTAAAGTATCTACATGATGTATCTGCGAGATACTATAAACGATTATATACCATTATCCCTACCGGTAAGCAAATAGCAGAACATTCACCATGCCACATCGTCGTCGCATTGGCCAGTTTTTACGCAATGTTGTATCACAGCAGCTTGACCTGTTTTGTTTTTTTCTTGTTTTGGTCAGTGCTGGATATTTTTTCAAATGACGCCTGAGCTATTGCAGATTTTGCTGTTATTAATTAAAATTCATAAGCTTCAATACGCATAAATTAAAAGAGAATATGAGCAGATTTTTTTCAATTGATCAAAAGGTTGTGGAATATCACTAGCGTATGCCCCCTCCGGACAGCATATGAAAAAGGACTCATTTTACACTGATGATTAAACTAATTGCGAATAAAACGCAAAAAGTGTAATGGCAGATACAAGGAATCGCTATAGTATTTTGGCGAAGAAAATGATTTTTTAATTGCGGAAATTAAGCGTGTGCGGCCCGACCAGGCCGCATATACCATCCTAATGTGATTATGTGTGTGGCGGGATTTCTTTTAATGCTTATTCATCATCGGGTGGCTCAGCATTAATAATAGTAGTAAATGTTTTGATAATTTATATCAGTTCTACGAGAAGATTAAGGTTCGCATCTTTTTCTTGCGGCTTGAGTTGGGATGTTTTCAAAACATTGCATTGAGGCAACGCGGCGATGCTTGCCGAAAAAAAAAACTAAATAGAAGTCAAGAAATGAAAGAAGTTTAGATTTGTTTCAAGTCAGATTAGAGGTCATTACGAACTGTTAATCCTACTTGTAATTCACGACGAATTTAGAGATTGTATTTTGGTGTCCACCTACAGTAAATATTTGTTATGGTTTATGTTTGTCGCGGATTCTTAACTGAAAAAGTTAGTTGTCATAGCCCAAGCGGCTTTTGTTTGAAGTGGATATACGTAAAAGTAGGTATAAAACTAGCTACTATAAGACCAATGAAAAAACATTTAATACAAATTTGCACTTTAAAAAGTCTGATTTAATATAACTATACAAGATTGAGTCCCACGAAATTGCTTAAGAAAGCTTCTATATTATAGATGTCATAATATAGGGACATGAGTAAGAGACTTTAATTGTTTTTTTATCAATTAAATGCTTTTAACTTAATTACAATTTTTCCATATCCAAAAGATAAGAAATTTTGCTTAACGAGCAACGAGAACTACTTATTAAGCAAAAAATATGCGACCTTATTCTAAGCAAGATTAATGAAGTGTCTGCCTGAACTCTGTCGCTTCTTTTTTAACTTAACTCCAAAGGCGCAGCAATATTATTGCACAAGGTAGACAAGATACAATTTCAAAACAAAAAACAAAAAGGAAAGTCGCGGTTTCCTTTGTGCAAAAAAGAAACAAAAATTAGAACCAACTGCGAAAAGATACACTTGTAACATTCACTTATAATTGTACCAGCACGGATTAAAACACATGTTGTGATTTTGACAAGAACTAATTTATTCGGTAAGGTCGTCTTTTGATCTTTCCTTCTTATGGTCGCCAACGTTATATATATATGTTCTACTACATACCTACGCTGATCTCTGCTGGCAGGGAAATAGTAATTTCTCTTGTATATCTCTTTGTATCTTTTTAGCATTCGTTGCACTTGTAGGCTTTTTGTTTTTAATAATTCAAGCTGCGGTGCTATGAAACTGAGAAGCCAATAAAAATATCACTTAAAGATCTTCAGGACAAATATGATGTATTGGAAAAATTGAATGATATTAATAACTGCTGCATGCCGAAGAAAATATACAAACACGTTATTTAACCGGATGCATGCGGTGTGACAGAAGCTTTTGTATGATTTTATGAAATATATCAGTAGAATGTTAAATTTGTTATACGAGTGGGAATGTCATTGTTAACTAAGGCAATTTATTTGTGCATTTAGATTTCAGTACGACTTAAAAAAAAACATCGTTTCTATGTGAGCAACTTTTAGCACATTATAAAAGTAGCTAATTTCACGGGGCGTTATAAGGTATAAGTAGGCTAACCGAATTCTTTTACAGCACCAAATACCGAAACTAACGAACGGTGTCGAACGGTGTATATAGAGTTAAATAATCAGTTTACTTTTGAAGTTTTTTTTTTAAACTCCGACGAAAGTAAAACCGACTTAGTCCAGTTGGTTATTGATTTCGCAGCGTGTTATCGATTATTCTTGATAATCGCTGGAATATCAATGTATAGATTGCGTTTAAGTCTGCTATAACAAAATATTTTTTTCTACCAAAGCCTTTTTTTATAACAAACTAAACATTAGACTTATAGTCCTTAGGTTGAAAGGCAGATGGCAATGATATATGACAGAAACACAAGGTGACATATAAGATGCATAACATTTTTACCAAGGAACCATGAATTTCCAGAAGGCGACTTACTAAAGAGATAAATTATTTTTTTCAATTGATTCGCTCTCTGTAAAAGCGTTCTTCAATCTCTAAATTCTTAATAAGTATTGGGACAATACGCATGTAGAGCAAAACCGATTAATTTTTGAGTAGATTGGTTTTCGTTATAAGTATTCTCCACAATACAAACAGCATTGAATGAAAAGTCGGAGTCCCCGGAGTCGAAGTTCCCGGTCTCTAACTCCGAGGAGCTTGGCCCAAATAATAAAACAAACCGGACTCTCATGTCATGTTGAAATGAATGGAATCTATGAATCGAATCTGGTTTGAATTTAGAACAATATTATACCCCTGTTTTTATTTTATTAAAAAATTAATTTTATTTATAAATATACGGTGGGTACGTAAATATTATATAAGCATAAAACAGATCGTACACTCTGTTTTTTCTACGACTATAACTCATAGATCCCACGTAAAACATGTATCCCATTCATGCGGTCATCCAAGTTCAAGAAATGTGCGGTGTTTGACTATTTTCACACCCTCACCGCATTTGATGGAGAGAAACACCGCAATAATGTTTATTTGTTAAAATGACCCAAAACCGAGAATAGATAAAATTAAAATATACAGCAATGTAGACATTATTCCAATATGATAAGACAACAAAACTTTTATCCTTCTTCTCAAACCGTGTGCAAATTGGTGAAGCTTTAACGCAATTAATTTGCGGTGTTTGCGGTTTTTTTTTATATTCAAATAATGTGGCGGTGTTTACTCGCACCGCCTTATAATATGAACATGCGGCATAGTACACAGGAATCAGCGATTCAAACACATAACACCAGCTTGCGTGTAAAAGAGAATCATAGTCAGTTGGTCGCTCAATTGCTCAATCGCTCACAATTGCTTTGGATTTTTTATAAGTAAATATTAAGTCGCGAATTTGTAATCACATGGCAATCTCTGGTATGCAGATACTAATTCAGAGAACAATTTCTACGATTTTATATGACAAAAGCATATTAAATGTTTTTTAAAGTCTTTATAACGAAAAAGATTAAGAATATTTGGATTTTAAGTCACGAATTTGTGATCGCATGGCAATCTCGGTTATGCAGAAATACTAATTCAGAGAACATAGAAAAGCATACTAATAAATGTTTTTTTTTTATCTGTATAACAAAAGTAACAATTGAAAGAAGACTTTTTGCCTGTGGGAACGCATGTCGTACTGGAGTGTAGGCTTATGATGATAAGTTTCCAAAACTAATTATTTTTTTTTCCATTGTTTTCCTACCACCTTTTTCGAAAAGTCCAATTCGAAATTCGAGCTGAAGAAGTTACCCTGCTGTAGGAGCCTGGTGGCCTGCTCAGAGCCTACCAGGAGTCATCTTCTCACATTTTGTAAACAACTTTTCTCTAAGAAACAAAGCTTACAAAGTCAAATCCCGCCCAAAAAATGGGGGGTTTGACTTTGAAAGAGTATCATACCTACTAAACATAAAAAAAGTGCACTCTAAGTCTAAGTTAGATCCATATTATATGATATTTTCACTCTACTGCAAGAGGACGCAGCTGAACTTGATGAATCTGACCTGACATGAATCTGGCCACCATCTATATAGCGTCCCAAACTGGAGTCTATAGCTTTCATGCTTGGACAAATGATCCAGCGACCACCTTTTGTGTCGTATAAGCTAAACTTTTATATTATATTAATCGCGACTGAAATATGAATATGTTATATTTTCCGCAATTCAAAATTAAGCACAGAACCTGGGCTTGCCGAATGCAAAAACCAAGTCCCACTCATGCAGAGCTTACAAGGCTCTCCAAGAAGACACTTAGGTACCTACCCTGTTTCCATTTTATAATGCTCCGATGTAATATCTTGAAAATCGAATCAATCATCTTCTAAGAGTATGATCAAAAAGGAACAATATGAAACAGAAGAACGATGCTGTTGTTTATCCACAATTTGCTTGGAGGATTGTACCTAAAACGGATTTTGTAAAAAAAAAGAAGATGAAAAGAGCCAGGGTAATTAATCGAACGCTTAAGCATACCTATTATGAAGCGCTCTTTCAGGTTTTCCTTATCCATAGCTGTACCTACACCTATTCGTTTGCCTATGTGTTGCGGTTTCTATCATTGGGCCGAACATAATCATGGCTGCCTACTTTACCTGGCGTCTTATACCTTAATAACTACTTTGCTTTGATCTATTTAACCTCGGGTGGATTATCAAACCGCATTTAAATTGGGCCTCTCATATTTGACGGAGATTAAATATGGCGGCAGTCGGACGGCATGGCAGACAACCCTCATCATCTTCTGTGTGCCTGACACATGCATAATATACTTAAATACCATTGCGCAATGAAATTGCTGTTATTAAAAAGAGATTTTCCTCGAATGTAAATTTGACGTTGGTTTCCGCTCAATTGCATATTTTTTAATATGTAGATATATATGTGGGCATGGAACAAAGGCTAACCTCTACAAAGAGATGCCAGAAGAAGACTTCAAACGCATGAAAACTTTAGCCCTTCTTGCGTGAATTGAATGTTGCGTTGACACTTTTTGGATATGGTTCCATGACTTTCTTATAACGATACAAAAAATCTCAATGAATCAATGGAATTTTGATAAAAAAAGCAGTTTCACAATGGCTCAGTACAAACAGAAAATTCATTTTTCTTGCTTCACACATAAATTAAATATTCAAATGTCCTATTCACTGAAGGGTTCCAACGATAATTACACTTAGTGTACTTACTTGGGTTTTTTGGTTGTGGTTAGATTTATTTGTTGTTGTACTCTTTCCTTTTCTCTGACATACTTAGCTTCATACCTACCTGCTTTCGGTGCCATTAACAAATTTAGTTTCTATTTTTGGGGACACGTAGAGTAATTATAATAATTGTGTCGTGTCTATCTGCACCAATCAAAAATGTTTGGGTTTGTGGAACGAAATTATTTTTTTTTATGTTTGCCAGAAAATATATCTATCATTATATCCACCAAAAAATCAGTCAATTTGGTAATTGTTGCTTTTGGTTGAAATTGTTGCTTTTGTAATTAGTTGGAATATTTTAGCTATGTTTTTTATCATTAAATTGTTTACGTAAATCCACTCTTCCGAAAGATAACTGTAGACCAAAAATAATGGAAAGGGTTTTAGTAGGTATATACCTATGTAGAAGGTGAAATTTCAGGCCATTAAAAATGCCTACATATGTGAAGGCCCAAATGGGTTCCTAGGTATGACCGGTTACTGTAAAAGAAGAAAGTCTAACCGGCAAAAACTTTTTTAAGAGAATATACTCCCTGTTAATTAGTTACTAAAGTTAATAAAAAACTATAGAATTTTCTCAACCTTTTAGTTTTTAAGAATTTTTTTATTACAAAAACACATTATTTATTTAAACAGAAAAGCATAGTTTTGTATTAGCAACCAAGAAATTATATTGTTATAGTAAAAATATTTATTTGTGCTCTCTCTTTTTTAGAACGAAAACGTGGCCGACAAACCTACACCCGATACCAAACCCTCGAACTGGAAAAAGAATTCCACTTCAATCGATATCTCACGCGAAGAAGAAGAATCGAAATCGCCCATGCCTTATGCTTAACGGAAAGACAAATAAAAATCTGGTTCCAAAATCGTCGAATGAAATGGAAAAAGGAAAACAAAACAAAAGGCGAACCTGGTTCGGGTGATAATGCTGATGACATTACACCACCACAAAGTCCACAATAAATCAAACTTTATCACCTATATACTTACTTAAAGCAAATATTTATATTAAACTTCATTTTAAGTATTTTTCGAAAAAAAAACGAAAACAAAACAAGAATCTCGTTGTTTTATCCGCATATTTCCTCAAAAAGAAAAAAACATCCAAATTTGTTTATGTACTTTATTAGAAAATACAAAAACCAAAAATAGAATTTTAAATCAAATTTCCCAAAGTTTCCTGTTAGCGACATTTTTTTATTTTTATTTTTTGTTTAACATTTTCTTATTTAAAAAAATAGCTTTCCTACTTAAATTCGGAAATTCAGAAAATATTTTAAACAAAAGTTAAATAAAACAACACACAACAACAAAACCAACTCATGTGACCTCAAATTAAATAAGTTAAAAATAATAAATAATGTTTAAATGTAATTATAATAAAATTGATAAATAAAATTAAATAAAGGTATATATATATTATATAATATAATTTGAATTATATTCATAAGTGTAAAATTAAAGCAAACAAAAAAAGAAAACTTAGTAAAAATATAACTAGCTCTATTAAGACGTAAAACTACTAATAAAATTATATATATATATATACAACTATTTAAAGTACATTAAAAACGTGTAAAAAGGTTGATTTTGAAAAAAGTGTGATTTTTTTTTGTAATTTTATGTACAGACAATGCAAGAACCAAATTCTCTACTGAATATAATATTTTTTACTCTTTAAAATTAACTCGTGATGAATTCTGATTTTCGTAAGAAATTTTAAAGTCACCAAGGAAAATTGAAAAGAAGGTGGGGCAAAGTTTCCATTTGGATTGAATATTTTTTCTGATTTTCTGATCAAAGCAACAGTTTCGAAGAATTCATATATTCATGAAGCATTTTCCATTTTTTTTTTTGCACTACTGAATGTTTCTATCTATGTCTAAAAAAAATATTGCTCCTAGTTTGTTCGAAGCTGTTTATAAAATTCCTAGACTAGTTTGCAACCACTTTTGCTAAAAAAAAATCATCAACCTCATGCGGCTATAACCATTTAATTCTTGTCCTTAAACATTTTTTGGTTAGGTTAGGTTAAACAGACCCTAGATACCGAAACGAGCCCGTCGCGAGCCAGTTTAACTTAACATTCACAAGGCAAAAACAACCTACACATTCTTCCTGGTGAAACAGCCAATTTCCCTGTTAATTTATGTGTTCTTTATTCTCAACTGCCTGAAGACCACTGCAGAAGCGACAACTGTCTGTGTCAGAAAGCCTGAGCTCTTTGCTTTTTTCCGCAGGACGCAGTGTCCTGTCTGAATTTTCGTCAGCCCACTTAGACCCTAAGCTTGTCCCATGCTCAATTTAAATAGTTCCTGCGATCCTTTTCCGTCTAGTTGTGGTCAGAAAGCCCTGGATGCCCTGTTTGAACTTACTCAAACAGTTTTTTTTTCTTATGTGCGAGACCATTGAAAAAAATTACGCTCTTCGTTTTCCATATCGCAAGAGATCAAAATAAGCTTCGGCCCGAATTGTTTAGAATTGATCAACTGTTTTCTATAAAGGAACCATTAATTCAACAAAGTGAAGGACGCAAAGTAGATAAGTTTAAAAAAAGGCAGCAGTTCAAATATACTTTCCCACATGCTAGACATTTGGCAAACGCTAATGGTAATTGACAAATTTGTAACCATCCCCATTTAAAAACATCCAAAATGGTATAGATTTACAGCGACTTTCGCCTGTAGCATAAAAATTGTAGTAAAAAGTTTCTAATACATCAAAAGAAGAAGACCAGATTTAAGCAAGCTTATAGAATCATTTAACGCTCCAAACTCAGGCATACTTATCAAAGTGTTTGCTGTCTACCACATATTTGATGAAGTAGAAGTTAAGTTAAACAAAAAAGTTAAACAAAACCCTAAAGCCTGCTACAGAGCATCGAATTCGTTTGTTCTTCTGCTTTAACTGGGAAGAAATAGTGCAAATATCGATCCTCAGAAAAAAGATCAGGTCATCGGCGTTGCCGTGTGGGGTGCCGTGGCGTAGTGGTTTGTGTGTGTGCTTACTACGCCTGAGGTCTGAGTTCGAATCCTACCATCGTCACCTGAAAAAACAGGCTCGCTCTTTTTCACGGTCTCCACCTCCGCGAGTATTATTATCCAAGAGTATTATTTGTCTTGAAAAACTTCTCAAAGTGCCGTTCGGATTCGGAAAAAAACTGTAGGTCCCTTTGTATGTGAAGAAATCAACGCACACAGCATACGTTGTTGAGAAGTTGGCCCTGGTTCACCTCGAGCTGTTGCGCCACTCTATTTATTTTACATCGGCGTTGCTGACACGCTTTTCTGTCACGCCTTACAGCCGATCAGAGCATGTGTGAAAATATCACAGGTGTACTTAATCGGCTATACTTAATTCAAAAGCCTCTGTTGTTGTTTCCGAATATCGCAAAACAGATAATTTTGAACTTTGTATGAACCAAGTTGTTTTCCAGTACGCTTTCAGCAAGTATTGTATGCTACCCAACATAAGACAAACGCGAAAATCAATTTGAAACGATCTTAAAGATAGGTTAGAATCAGCAATTGCCTTACAAATTAATCCAATGCACTAATGATTTCATTAAACCATTCAATGTAAAGACAAACTATGTTCCCGCCTTCACCTCGCCGCAATAAAACATTTAGCTACTTTAAACTCTTTGCTTGCTTCATACACTACAACTTGTTTACAGTACATAATATTTTTTTAAAGGCCAGTGATGATTTTGTTATAATAATTATTATTATTTCCTTTTTAACAAATCAGTGCAATTTGTAAAACAAAATTAATAATATATATATATCTATTTGTAAAAATAAAAAGGTTAACTTAAAAATGTCTTAAGCACCAATTCGAGAGAAAAATATGTTTTCAAAAAGTTAGATAATTGTACATTTCTTTTATTTATTTGGTAAAAGATTATGAAAACATAAAACAAACATCCCAGACCCCAGCTATTTATTATAAAACTAAATTTCTTAAACATTTAAAAAAAATTATAGTAAAAAAAGTAACACAAAAAACTTATTTTTGTTTGCGCAAGGATAACATGTATACCGAAAAAGAATTGGCTAACTTAATAATAATAAGAGAAATACTTAAATATATACCAAAAAATATTTATAAATAAAAAGTAAAAGCAACCGGAGTTATTTTTTAAAACGTACACATAAATTTAGGCTTAAAAACAATTTTGTATCCTTTCTCTTTCTTTCGATTTTTCTG
This sequence comes from Neoascia interrupta, assembly GCA_947623515.1. Classification (NCBI taxonomy): domain Eukaryota; kingdom Metazoa; phylum Arthropoda; class Insecta; order Diptera; family Syrphidae; genus Neoascia; species Neoascia interrupta. The sequence goes on along the minus strand of OX392464.1, from coordinate 33,506,568 downwards.
ATTTTTGGCTCGATAAGCAAAAAAAAAATGAACAGATAACAAAAATGCAATAGAAAATAAAACCGTAACAATAAGCGACAGCAAAAGTCCTTTTGTCCTTAGCAAAAAAAAAAAAAAAAACTTAGTGTAAACCAATCAAAGTCTGTGTGTTTTTGTACATAGACATGAACCACAATAAACAATATACCAAAGCCATACAATAATTAAAAGAGAAATAATGTAAGTCTTGTAAAAATACTTTTAGTAAAATCTAGACAGAAAAAAAAACTGACTAAATCCACACTGCATGCAAGTTGTTTGCTCGTCATGGAAGAATATTTCTAAAAATTTCCCAAAACACTATTTTTCGAAGAAAAATTAAGTAAGCAACAAAAAAAATACTTAAAGCCCATGTGAATATATTTCGCATCTTGTAAATTGTGTATAGACCAGTCAAAAAGGAAAATAAAAATAACTCACCCCCTCACAAGAAAACTAAAAAAAAGAATGTTTATTGTAAGATATTTAGATTTGATATTAAACATGAAACTTAACGGTAACGGAGAAGTGGAAAGCATACAGTTAAAATGTGATTAAATTTGTTGAATTATTATTTATGATAATGTACATCATAACTATTAGTAAATAACAAATCGAACCTTATATACGTAAATAATGAGGAAAAGCATAAAAAAAAATAATAAATTTAATTTTAGTTGTAAATAAATTTTTGCAACCAAAAATCTATATTAAAAACTAAGAAAACAAAATCTTAAATTGTGTCCTAATAATTATTTTCGATGATTTGGTAAATAAGAAAGAAAAACGCAAAAAAAATATTTTGAAAATTGAATAGTTTTACTTATTACTGTATACAGTAAAGAAAACAAAAATAAAAAAAAAAAATATTATGAAAAAGAAAATCCAAATACGTAAGCATAGGCCTCATTCTGTAAGAAAATACTATTATATATATACAATATTATATATATATTATATATGAAAAAATGCAAAAGGAAACACTTTGTTGTAAATAAACCCTACTTTTTAGAGTAAAAAAAATAACAGCTTTTTTTTATTCATTTTGCAATATGAAATTTCTCGAACGCCCTGTGGCGTGGGGCTGTAAGAGAATACATCCACAGCTGTTCCCTGGCTTGTCGTAAGAGGCGACTATAAGGGAGGTCTATAAGGAATGTGTATCTATTGTCTGATTCCTTATCGCATGTTGTTTTTCACTCAAATGGTGAACCAATAGAACAATTTGAATAGTTCTTTGAAAAAACCCTGATTGAGAGCTTTGTTTTTTGAAATTTCTATTTTAACTAAATGAGTGTTCTAGAGTAGTCGTCGTTTTGGTATCGTAAGTGTATTGAGGGCCAAGGTTCAAATCACAGCCGACCAAAAAAAATTCCAAACCGCACTAAACTTTCACCCCTCAACCTCCGCAAGGAGTTGAAAGCCAGCCGTGAGTCCGTTGTCGCTCTGTGCATATAAGGACACACTTTACGCAAATCATGGCTACTTGGGGTTGTAAGTCCCAGCTATCCTTTTTGGATTGACCTTTGAGAAGCCAGATGTCAAGCAAGTCTGAGCATCAGTGTTTTACTTTAATTGGCGCTATACATTTTGACATCAACGTGGTTGACCTTAGCCAAATTGATTTTCTAGCTCCATAGCTATTTCGGTAAGTAGAAATATACTCGTATAGTATATACTCCTATACTATTCGGATACTAGAAATAAAAATAGAAATATACTAACTTGGCTTGCGTCAGTCTAGTCGAGTTTCAACCGCTGACCTCAGATTGACTTTAATGCCTGTAAGCGGTTTATTTTTTAAACATTATTCTAGTGCGTTTTATCTACCATCGCGAGCTTTTAGAAGATACATGGAGAAGCACTAAGATCGAAGACTTATAACAAGAAACTGTTAAAGACATCAAGAAACAATCTTATTTACTCACTTAGTGCTAACTAGCTACCAACCCCAGTTACGGCACACAAGGTTTCTTTGAACTTGGTCAAAAAGCTTATAAATAGGTTCCAGTTCGTTCGAGGGATATCAACATTATATTGAAGCATTTACCTTTCATATAAAATTGATTGCAAAGGTCTGTGCCTATTTGCTGCTTGGCGTCATGCCAACGCAAGCATTGATGGGACTTCACTGTGTCGGTGGCAAGCAATAACAAAACAAATAAAACCCTGTCTTTTAAAACGATACAAACACGACTGATGTTTACAGCCCACGTCAACATTTCGGGCTTATATCCCAAATTGCCCAAAAGAAAAAAAAAAGTGTCAAGAATAGAAGACGATTTCGATGTGCTTAGTGCAACCATCATTAGTACGTATCAAAGGCTCTTTAAACCATGCTTTTTCTTTAATTTAAAAAAATTGTTCTTGAAAAGAATGCCATAATAACGCCCTTCAGTGTCGTGAACGTCCTTAATTCAGAAAATTATTGGCAAGATTCATTTCGAATAAGGCCTTGTCTTATGTTGGAAATAGAATTTCAAGTCCAAAAACGCGTCAACTCTTTTTCGCTTTCTTATAGACTCTACGAGGGCTCTGATAATGCCCGATACACAACAGTAGAGTCCGCTGAAGATCCATCCGAAAATACAGTCTTGAAATGCAACCTTCATATACTTTTCTTATACTTTTACAACCTGTACAGACCATTAAGCATAAAAAACTAGTTGGTTTGATCTATTTTTAAAGCATTTTTAGTAATTAACGTAGCCCTTTAAGGACAGATAGGCCCTTATGAGATCCACTTGTTACACCCTACTACCATCTACGGCCCTACCTTAAAATCTGGGCATTAAATTCACTCAAACTTAAAGTTTTAAACGCGAAAATACGGCTGGTGGGCGGCGGTTAAATATTTATTGAAAGGGGCGACAATTCAAAACTAACTTGTCGGTTAAGTATTAAAAAGTCTTAATTATGGTACAATAATTTAAAATTTTACGAACACTTTAATAATGGCTCGTGCATTATTAAAGTGTTTGCAAGCGTCAATGATGAACACAGTATACATGCAGAGATCAGGCCAATCCGAGTCGTCAGCCCCATTTAGTTTTTTTGTCCATTTGGCTTACGTCCACTGATCGTCTTTTTACGAAATATTTATTCATCAGGATATTTCAATGCAGCCTAAAGCGTCAAGTTTTTCAAGCTCAAGTAGGCCTGGGATGCTGGCGCAAGAGCCGATTTGTTGTCACTACTTTTTGAGTTTACAGCAGATGCTGGTCAAAGTCCCTAACTTCATCAAAGTAATTGTCCAACACGTAGGTGTTCGCTGCTTTTGATGACGGTTTTTGCTTGATTGCACTGACCGCTAACTCTCACCAAATTTAGATACCCTATTTTTTCGAGCAAATTGTACGATGGTAAAAAAAATCACACGATAGAGCAGCGAATTTAGCGACCTTAACTAAAAAGCATGTTTTTTCAACGAACGAGTTGGTCACGAACGGCAGAAAAACACTCTGTAGAAATAAGAATTTTCCGAAACGTAGGCAGATGTAAGGGTTAAAAAATGTGAGTAGGAGCTAAGTGCTGGTAAGCTCTGTTCGACTATTTTTAAAAGCTTTTAGGGCTCTTTACCGCAGGTACAAAGAATAAACATGTAGACGCGTTCGATAAGTTATGGTGTTTGTTTTGTTTAAAATATTTTTTTTTAAATAAGCTTAAGAAATTGTTGCACCTTCTTTAATCTGTTTACTAAACATTTTTAAAATTGTTTCTACCTACAGTAAAATGCACAAAATGCTCGATATTCCGAGTGGTATAGCTTTTTTCCACAGTTTCAATTTCCTCTAAGTTTCGTCTGTAAGCGCTTAGGTTTCTTTTTTATGTCCCTGACATAATATGTTCTTTTAGGCCAGTCCTTAAGATAAGATTCCTATTTAGGGATTCATTCCTTTACATAAATACATAGCTATTGCTCAGACAAAGTGCAACGAGCTAAGGCGAATCGGTATCTGAATGGTAAATATAAGGTGATGACCTGCTTCCAGGTGATCACCTTTAAATTATGCAGCCAACTTTATGCAGCCATGCTTGACATTTTGTCTTTCGAGTTTTTCATCCGAAAATATCTAAGATTATTTGTTTATTTAAAATTATTGAAAACTTAATGATTTTTCTATATAATTGTCTGACTACAACAACAAAATAAAATTTGAGTTATTGTCAACGAAAATCACCATTTCCATCCGAAAAAAAATATTTTTTTTTCAGCTGCCACGACAATGGTCGGTAATCTCAATTAAAACGAAGCAAATGATTGGTAGCTACAATGTTGCACTGCCACATAGACATTATACTTATGCAAAGGATAAAGTGTTTAAAAAAAAGACCCCGCAACACTTGAGTGAATCCAATTTATTTATTTTTGCGAAATTAGAGAAAGAGTGAATTTTCAAATTCAACAGCAAGTAGCCAATTCGTTACAGAACACCACCATTGCAAATGGAATAAGTTGCCTTCTAGTCGACCGTTAAGCAAACAACAAATCGGCAATTGTTCGGGATGGAATGTAATTAATCATAAATTCTTGGAATACCCCGTTGGCAAACGTGTTTTCGCCATCACCCACCCATCATTCATTTCAATCTACCTTTGTTTTCCTTTTGTATACGCAATAGGACAAGGGACAAACAAAACTCAGGAGGAACACACAGACACAGTGTAGCATTGATTTGGGAATATATCCTCTGCGAGGCAATTTATAGCCATCTATCAAAATCATTATGAAAGCATCATCTATTGTTTCAGCGCACAAAGCCCAGGGAAACGGTGTATGTATAGTTTCGCGAGGGTGGTATTCTTAACCCCTTTTCCTCTTGGTTTCCGTTAAGGATTTATGAAATGCTAACTGTTTCAATGACGAAAGGAATTTTTAGTCACCAAATGCTTACCTTTCGTGGATGTTGTTTGATGTTCTAGAAATTGTTTTGTTTGTTTCCCCACAGAAACTATAGTGGGGAAAGGTTTTGAATTTTGAGCTATGGGCTTTGCGAAGAAAATTGTTTTTGAAATGATTTCAAAGACTCTCTTGTCTGATCAAACACAATTCCTTTTCAAAGGGGCCCAGCTTGATGAGACTGATAATGGAAAACATTTAAAACAATTATTGGTATGACACTTTTGCTTGGCTCTCGCTGTTATTATAATTGATGGTTGGATTATACAGCCGGCGTTGCGTAGATAATGGCTATGGTACTTTTGTGAAGTAAACGATATAACAGCGATATACATATATTGAGAATGAATTGTGAATTTTTTGGGCTACAGGTAAGTTATATATTTATTTGGTTAAAATTTAGCTAATATCAAATTTTAAGTTGGCTACATTTTAAGGCTACATTTTTGCATGTGAACAACACCCAAGATTTTTTTTACAATGCAATATTTTTAAAAACGTTGAAATTGATAGAAAATAAATTTCATAGTTCTTAAAATAACTTTTAATGAATTGGATGACTATTTACTTTTATATTTGAAAACTATAAAATAAAAATGGGAAAAGTCACATAAAGTATAGATAAATTAGCCATACCCTGTGTTTTATGATTTTAAATTCAGTTGTTTAAGAACGAAAACATAAAAACATAAATTCTAGTTGTATTGCAAACGAGTCAGCAACTATGTTAGTAGTATTAAGTGTTAATATTTGTTTTATCTTAATAATTTATTTAAAACAATTTTTTTTTTGACTTATAAATAAAAAAAAATTTTTCTTGTAAATTGAACCATTATATCGCTTTTATTTTGTTAAGACTCGTGTGGAAAAGATTTGATAAATTGAACTGTGAAGAACTGGAACTGGTAGCTAAGCTTTGAAAGCCCTTATTTAATTGATTGTTAAATAAAAAATATATTGCTTATCAAAAGTTTCAAAGAAGTAAAGTTCTTTTTTTTATAAGTTCAAAAATTCAACGGAAGGCACTTAATTTAACAAGAGAAGTAATATTGAGTTAGTCTTAGATTTAACAGCTTAGTACCTTTACCTTGTTTGAGATTGTTACATGATCTTGTTTTTTAGCCAATAAAATAAATCTCTGAGCTTTTTGTGCCTAGAATATGCTCAATGCAAAACTTTTATACGGGTCAGTGCAAGAGGTTTTTAAATTATTCACTATGCACGTACAGAACAGTAAAATGCATTTACGCATGTAGGTAGGTATATGCATTAAAAACGCATAGCCTACATTCTACATAACGTGCAATCCACTTGTGGAACCTGACGTTAAATAAAGTGTTCATCATCAATCTTAAAATTAAACGCAAAATTGATGCAGCAACTATAGTGAGCGTTATACTAATCTGTTTAATCAGTCATTTATCAGGTTTTAACAACCATTCTTACCATATGTGATTCGAAATCAATTTTAATTTAAAAACTGACAACTTGCGAGCATAATATGTAAATGAGACTAAGAAGGCATTTAAAAAAATTATTTGAATGACTTTAAAGTCTGTGTAACTCATAAGCCTGAGTAGGTAATTTTTGTGTGGAACACTTTATGCCATTTTATTACAAATATCGAAAACCAAGTAATTTCACTTAAATATTTCTTCTTCAAATTTTTGCTCTTACATGTCTTGAAAAGTTTTACAGCCAGAAAAAATAAAACTGAACTATTGAATTTTGGGGGTGCCGTGGCGTAGTGGTTAGTGTATGTGCTTACTACGCCGGAGGTCTGGGTGCGAATCCTGCCATCGTCACCTGAAAAAAAAGACTTGTTCTTTTTCACGGTCCCCACCTCCGCGAGGGCTTAACAAGCCTTCCGAGGGTATCATTTGTCTCAAAAAACTTCTCAAAGTGCAATTCAGATTCGGCAAAAAATTGTAGGTCCCCTTGTATGTGAAGAAATTAACACACATAGCATACATTGTTGAGAAGTTGGCCCTGGTTCACCTCGAGCTGTTGCGCCACTCTATTTATTTATTAATTGAATTTTCATAATACAATAAAATTTTTACAAAGTATTGAAAAGCTTTTCGTAATTAGGAAAAATGTGTCTAAGATCAAAATTTTTTAATCGGTTTTTTCAAAAAGCTGATATTAAGTAAACATTCAAAACAACCACAGCTCAAGCAAAAGCCATAGACAAATTTGGGTAAACTGTTTTAAAACTTCGGTTTTGACATATTTTCTAAAAAAAATTCTTTCCTCAGCATCTACCTATCTCGGTTCTATAAGGCTAAACGATTTGAAAAAAATCACACATATCATATGTAATTTTCGGAACAATTCTTCTAGCACAAAGCTGATCCTGAGATTTAACTCGAATTTTTAAGGTCTTTCCAAAACGTCGTTTTTAACTAAAAATTGTCTGTGCTCAGAGAATTGGGGTACAGAGAGCCGTTCCTAGCGCAAAGTAATTGCAAATCAAAAATGATTAATGGTATTCCTAAAATGGTATTCATGAAAGAATGCTTAATAGTCGTTTTATGGATTTGAATCCCAAAATACTCAGGAAAAAACTAAAGGAAACATGTACCCCCAAACTATGTCGTTAACAATATTGTCTATTATTTCGAAAAAAATCTCAGACACAGACGATTCTTTGGGGTTTAAAAGAAAAATACCTATAGCTGTACTTAAATATTGTATATGGTTTTTGAGACACGCTAAAAATCATTTGAGTTGCTGTGATGAAATGGCGGACAATAAAATGCCTATAACTTCTGATCTGTATTAATCTTATGCTTATCAACTAAATTTTACGCAAGCACAAATCACTTCGTTAAAATTTTGAAAACAAAAAACCCTTTTGTCTTTTTTAAAGCTTTTCTAGCAATAAAAGTATATCAAAAAAAATTATTTGTAACCCTGCGTTTCGAAAAAGTCTGAGTATCTACCTAAACTTAGAATTCACCTATAATAAGAATAGTAGTTCAAATTAAAAAAAAAAACATTAATAGTACCCACCCTTAAATTAATGACCCAAGTAATTTTAAATCTGAAAATCGGGTAAATAGTCAAAAATTTGCATATACCTTCTTAAAATTAGACTTGAAGTACCTATTATATTACCGAAAAGACTTACTATCAAGATGCTTTTTAAAATTGCTATGGAAGGTAGAAATTGTCATTTAAAAAAGGAAAATTATAGAGTCTCAACAACAACATATTATATAAAATAAGCGACATATATATATATGTATATATATATGTATATATATACATATAAAATCTAAGCGACAATTGTACCGCTAAGCCTTAAAAAAAATCCAACGGAACGCTCCATGTATGACTTCATACTTGACGCTATTTTTTAAATACCCAATTTAAATTTTTTAATAATAGCCATTAAGCCATTTTTAGGACCTGTTGTATCAATACTTATTTTAAATTTAAACTCTACCATACTTTTTTTGAGTTAAACAATTTTTTTTCTTCTGAAAATACAAGGTTACAAAAAACTATAGCTGTATTTCTGGTTTTATTTTTTTATTAAATACCAAATACTTATTTTTGTGCAACAGTCTTAACACATTTTGCTTGGGACTTAAGGGCCTAAGATTTAGAAAAAAAAAATCATAGCACAGAAGATCTAGCTATTTTACTAACTCTCGTAAAATATCCGAGTGCATCTCGGAAGCCATGCAATATTTCAGACCCGATCTGATTTTCCTTTAAATTAAATCGTATTGACTACGTTTAAGATTTTCTTCAAAATGGTAGAAAGATACAAATAATATACCGTAACTGAGATAAGGCACGTCGAGAAGGGGGTGGCGAGATTGGAAATCCTTTTTAGAATGTCATTTTTTAATTGCTTTGGTTTATATCTTAGGTAATTTGAATTCGGTAGGTAATTGTTTTTTTCAATATTCGGGGCACAGAATCTTAATATGGTTAACGATAAAAAATGCCTGGTAATGCCCTCGGTAAAAAATCTTTGTCAGCTAGCCCTTAAACACATCGCCCACGGATGCATATTTTCTCAATAAATTTTTATACACTCCTGTTCAACTGAATTGGGTACAAAATATGTATACAGTTTTCGTTATGCCTTCTATCTCAATATCTAACCCTAGCTTTTGTACCTTTTAAGTTGAGCGCGAGTTTATCGGTAGAAAAATTAATATGAAAATTCAACCTTAGTTTAGTTTTGATATAAGAGTAGGTACGTTTCTTTGCTACTTTCTAGAATTAGTTAAATTTATTTTTCTAGATTATTTTCAAAACTTTTTTACCATAAAATACCAACTGCAATCAAAACTTTGCGTTTTTATAAAAAAAATTCCTTGTCAGCCTTTTTATTTTTTACCGCAATTTTCAAGTGAACGAACCAAATATCATCTTTCTACGAATTATGAATTATTTCAACTTTCTATGTTCAAAAGCTGCAGAAACCCACAAATCAACTGTCATTCTACACCGAAAAAAACATTTAAAGGTGTTCATACTGTTCACCAGAGTTTATCCGAGATTAACTCATCAAATTTGGTGAGCTAAGCCGAGATTAACTCCGAATCTAAATTCAATGGAAACTCATTTCTGGTGTTTATCTCAGTTTAACTTGGAAACTCGGATGAGCACTGAAAAACTGGCCCTAAGAAGTTCAAATTATCTGAAATCTTTTCATAATTTCTTTTTTCCATTCTGTCGCTAATTGCTTGAAGTTTTATTTTAGCTTTTTTTGCCAACAGGTCCATGTTGGAAAATGATTTTTTTGGGCCAAGAACTTTTAAAAAAGGGAAGGATGTGTACCGCGGAAGGATTTTCATAATTTAACTTTTTTACCAGGACATATTAAGTTTGATGTATAGTTTGTAGCGCAGTGAAATAATCACCGTAGACCCCTTAGACCTTTTAGAGATATGAACGGGACCGACAGGAGAATCGATTAACCTATGTCCGCCCGTCCGTATGTAAACAACTTTTAGGCCTAAGGTTTTAAGCTAGAGAGCTGAAATTCGGTTAGTCAGCTGGAAATCTAGTCCTTCAGATCAAGTTTGAAAATTAGTTGAATCCGTCCACATACACGCCCACTTCAGGCCTGTAAGACGCATGTGCGACCATCTCTAATTTTTAAAATACTTTTTTCAAATTTTGTGATTGTCTTTGAGCAAGCAGAAAAAGTTTGGACTTAACATTGACCACGCCCACTTTTTAAGCGATTTTAACATAAAATCTCTGTTTTTCAATAAATGACATGTGACAAAAAATTATACGACAAAAAATGTTGATATTAGCACTTTCTAACTTTTTTCTTGTTGTGGTATATGCCTCTGCCCACTTTAGTAGGCGTGGCTTAAATAAAAGTGATTTTTTTAGTAAGTTACAAGCGTATAAGCGTATGCGCAGTTATAGCGTATAAGTAGTTATGAGCGTATGCATGAAGTAATCAACAGTTATATTTTTATATCCCGCACAAATTTTGGAGGCGTGAAAGTTCCCTTTTTGGTGGGTTAGGGTATTTTGCAATCCATCGCAGACGGACTGAAGTTTTTACATGCATTGTTGGACTTCCCCACTTGTTTTTCTTTACCTGTGCTTAAAAAATGGTTCACGTACCAATATTATAATAACTTATTATCCCAAAAAAGCATTGAACTCACTGATATAGTGCATAATTTACTTATTATATAAATTAACATAAAAGTCAAATAAGCTTGCCATCGTTCCAAGGTACACTTAAGTATAGTGCACCTTGGTACAGAGGAGCTTGTACCTTGGAACACATAAAAAAAAAATCTCAGATCTTCAAAAAACAAACATAACTTCGAGTTTATTATTTAAAATTAAAACAAAACAAGCCGGAAGAATGTTTGCTTTTGCAAAATGAAAGTCGAATTTGATTGTACCAATTTTTAATAGCCCATAACGCAGCTTTTTTTTTACTGTGGCAAGTTTATCACATACCTACCTTTCTGCAAGACATCTTAAGACTAACGCAATCAAAGAAAAAACGTATGATGAGTAATGGCAAAATAAAATCACGTTTTGCTTAAGTAATATGGCAATGTTCCTTGGTACGGTCCAAGGTACAATTAAAACGGCGCTGTTCTAAGGTACAAAATATCGATTATTTTTCTCGAAATAAATTTTAAATTTGCATGTAATCGGACTTACTGTTCACAACTAACCAACACAATACTTTGTCTTAATTACTAAAAACAGAGGCAGTCGATTCCAGCTGCTTAGAATTTCACTACACAATTCACCTGAAATGCTTGAAAAAATACTTTTAGTTCGCCAAAGCAGAGTTTTTGTTGCTCGTGCATCGCTAACCAAGTGTAATGTCAGAAGGAAACAAGCTGCGACATGATTGCCCTTTAGATATGGTGGAACTTTTTCTTAGAATAAGATAAAAATGTAAAAAATGGATATCGTTCCAAAGTACATCACCTTCCCCTACTTATAAAATAAAACTTATCTTAAAAGATCAAAAAATATTTTTCTGGAATAAGAACTTTTAATTCAGGGTTTGTCGCATTGGCACGGTCCAAGCTTTATCCAAATAAATCCAACTCAACCTGTAGCAGTTGGGAAAGCACCTTATTTTTCTATTTTTAAAGTATTACGTAAAAGATTATGCGGTACCCAATGTAAGTGACTGGTTTGCTTCAGTTAGTAGGAGTTCCACCGATCTGTCTCATTTGGTGGACACAGCCGAAGAGTCGACTGATGTGCTTGCGCCTTCAGCCAGTAACCTTCTTTGCGCCGCAAATCGGCTACTTTCTTCTGCCCCTTAGACGTGCGCTACTCAAGGCCCATCTCTTTCGGATCCCATTCCACCCAAAAAGTATACCGAATCGTACCGTCAGCACAAGCTCATTGCGTATCTGAGCCATGTTCAGTTCGCTTAACGAGTACAACAAAGAATATTTTTTCATTAATGAATATTGGAGTCCCCAAAATGCTTTCCTCAGTCGTAGACAAAGAGACGTCGGGTAGATTTTGGTAATTGCCAATACCATTTTCAATATGAAATCTTCAATATGAGGAAAGTATTAATCACATTGACGAATAACAATTAAGATTGTCATATTGAAACCGTATTCGTCATATTGACAACCGATAAAATTTGATGAACAGAATTTCTTTGTATTGACAATCGCGGTCGTTGGCTCAAAAATGACAACTTTTTCTTCAATATGACGAACTTTGTTTTCAATATGACGCACCTTTTTGGTTCAGTGCAGTTGGAGTAAAAAAATAACCTTCCCCATTTATTTATGAAATTGTATAGAATCGGGAGAAAGGGTCATTTTGGGGCTTGTGATAGCCTCCGAAACCAAACTAGGGTCCTATGGGTTGTCACTCCCATCACAGTCACCTCGCTAAGAGAAGCACCCTTGCGTTGCGGGCAAATATTAGCTTGCAAGGATGCTCTGCTACCGCAGATATTAGCCTTATATTTTGAATTAACCTTTAGGTATTACACATTTTCAATATATATTGCGCAGGTGTTAAATTAACCTTCAGAGAATCTATTCAATATTGTAAGCTGGGTCAAATTGCTTAAGGTGCAACAAAAGTCTTGATGCATTCGATTTTTTTACTAAGCCTTGACACTTAACCTCGTGTCTACCATTTTTTTAAATTTTTTAACTATTTAATTGATCTTTTAAATTATCTGAAGTAGGTAAGTAAGTATACATAAGTATGCAAAAGTATAAATTTCAGCAGGCAATAAGTGCCTTAACCCTTCAGTGCACATTTTAAAAAATTCACACCAACTTTCGTGGAGCCTGACAGGCCTTAATGGAAATTTTTTGAAAATATGATCTTAACATATCCAACGCAAGATCGAGGCATAAAAAGAAAGAGTTTTATATAAATATTAAAAACCTTAAAAAATAAATAATGATTTCTTACATTAACTGAAAATTAATGCTACATTGAAAATTTGAAATTAAGAATAAAACAAAAATAAATAAGAAAGAAAACCTAAGCAAAAACAAACTCAATCAAATTCGAAAGCTGCATCCTGCATCGCTACCTATCAAGACACTCAAAAACATATCCGCGCAGCAATCTGGAGCTAAATTTTTAACAACCCATAAAAAAACTCCGGCAACATTAATCATCAATCTCAATACAATCCCTTAAGCACATAACAAACAAACGTTAAATTTATTGTGGGCACCATTAAATGCAATCGTCATCAACGACTCGTAAATATTTGTGCATAACAACAAACAGAAGATAAATGATTATATGATCGATTGACCATAAACAAATTGTTTGCTTCTGCACTATCCTTTGCCAATAAATTATCTCTGTTGCGCACCACGCTCGCTACAGTGTAATGATCCTCAAAGTGTTGCAGCGGCAGATGAAGACATCTTAGCATCGACAACATCATCATAACAATGCATTTTGCATTGATATTCCAGGAGGTACACTGCATCCACCCATAGCCACCACCTGCAATCGTGTTGCAGGACTCGCACCATCACCATGAAAGCAGCAGTTGCACTCTAATCAACAGGCGCAACAAGGTAGATGGGTAGGTATGTGCCTGCGGCTTCGGTTAATCGTAGTAATTTTCATTTCGGACTCAACTCTCATAACAGGTAGCTTTTCCGAATTGAAAATTCAAAAACTCCTCGAAAAGTTTCTCAATCCATAATAGAGAAGGATTCCCATAACAAAAAAAAAAAACGAAACAATTTTCCAATCTATTTACTCGCCAGAGGAAGAAAATGGAAGCAATGTCGACCTCCCTTTAGTCACCACAAGAGCGGTTTGACACCATCGCCATGCCACTCTATTCACACCCACACTCTTGCACGCTGGCTGAGGTGCAAACACGCAGGTCAAGTCGAACTCAAAGGTACGAAGTAAATACCAAAGCAATGTAATGGCACTGCCGTACAGCTGTGTGCGTGGCTATGTTCGAAAAAAACCCTGAATGCCTGCCGGTACACGGGACAACTAGATGTCGGCGCACATATAGTCGCACTCTACACAGGCAACCCAGACGAAGGTTGGTATTTCGGGTGCCATTACGAAAAGGGCACAAGCTACGGTTGGCCACTCCTCCGTTTTTCGAAATACTTGAATGATTTCAACATGGCTGTGCGATGGTCGTCAGGAAGTGGTGCTGTGTGCGTTGGTATAGCGGTTGTGTTCCGCACAGGCATTTTTGTATTTGAAATTTTTATGGTGGGATGGGGATGTGAGTGAAGACCCATTGCCGGTGGAATGTCTTAAGCGGGAAATTTTAAACGGATTCGAAATTGAATTTTAAGATATTTTCGCTTATTTCCGGGATAGTTTTGCTCCTTTTGCAGCTGGTAGTTTTATTGCAGTTTTGAGAAATTCTGCGGTTGAGGATTTGTGCTAGAGCCAGGAAATGACAATTGAATGAACAATGAGATATCTTGGCCATGGCAAAAGTGTTTATAGGTATTCCTACGATGCGGAGGTGAAATGTAGAGATTTAGATATTTTATTCGAAAACCGTTGGCTGTCATAACGGACACAGTTCGTATAAATCTAATAAAAGTTTTATTTCCAACGTCATGATGGGAATATAAATTTTATGTTGAATTATGAAATGGATTTGCGGTTGAGTCAATTGAAGGTGGAAAACTTTATTTCAAATATGGCGGCTTCACCGAGAGTGTACCTCCGTCGGAAATGAGTGAACTTTCAAATTCGAACGAACACAAAATAGCCGTTGGAAAAATGAAGTTGTACTGCTTAACTATTTCTAGGTTTAGGTGCCTATACCAAGCGATGTATAAATATTATATGTTGAATATAACAAGTACCTATCTTTGAATACAGGAATACTTTGACTATGGTTAATAAATAAATTTACTATATAAATATTATTAAAAGGAACTAGGCACATGATAATAATAATTTTCATGTACTAATGCCTACCTAGTAGCTTTTTGCAGTTTTAAAAGGACAAGTTCTCCATGAAGTTGAGCTTGCCATTGGTAAGTAGTTATATTTACAGCTATAGTAGGTATGTGTGTGTTTTGCCGCTTATAGGTAGGTACTGAAAGTTTTTCTATCGTTGCTTATTCTCAGACGCAGAAATAAAAAGTAAATTTTTATTTGAAAAATAGCTGCTTATAAAATATAGGTGAAACTACTATCTACCTTCCCACAGACAAGGTCAATTTGAGGCTTCTGAGTATCAACGTCATATGTCTTGGCAAAAATCTACTTAGATTTTGATGACAAACCCTACCTATAATTAGGTAGGTAGGTTCTAAAACATCAGCTCGTAGTTTGCTTTTAAACTAAAATGATATTCCGCCGGAAACAAAAAATGAAATGCAAAAAAAAAATCGACTTGAATTTACTTTCTTGGTTTTGTCCTTAATCTACTGAGGCGTAGCTTCCTACCTAACATATCCAGCAGATTAAATCAGTGATATCGTTATAGCCTTTAGGTAAAGCTTTAAGGCCCAACCAAAATAGACTATGACGAAGATGAGGTTAAATCGGGTTTCTGGAACGCCCCATTAGTAGGCTTTTCTCGATTTCGTTAAGTTTTCGTTAACCTCTGTTGGATGTTTAAGCTAGTTCAAATCCAGTGAGAGTTTGTTCGAGGCGGAAACTTAACAGCTTATGAGAACAAAATAAATCTCATACGATTCCCTAATCGTTGACTTAAGTTTATTATGGGAATTGCGAGTGTTTGGCAGAACTTGAAAGGGATTTTCGATGCATTTTAACAATAAGTTAATCCCACTTTAGTCTATTATGGCTGGCCCTTTAAGTAGTGCCTCGAGGGCATTGATGTATAACCTAACCAAGCTTGTAATTGAACTAAATATAACTGAACATAAAATTCATAATTCTCAATCTTGCTTAATTGGATGGATTTGCAGGTTAAAGCGCTAACGAGGGCAAAGTGTAGGTACATCCACGATCTACATAGAGGGATCGAGATTTTAAAGGAAGGTAAGGCATCGAATTGTAAGGCATCGAATTGTAAGGCCTGTAGCTTCAATGGCCAAAAGCTTCGATGGCTTGGGTTTGTTGTTACCAACAGTCCGGCCTGAAAAATGTTTGAATGAAAACCAGCATTTACTTAAACAGCCAACAATACCTATTCCAAACTGGGAATAATAAAAAGTTTTCTAAATATGTTCGCTTAACATCGTTGGAAATGGTCATTATTGTGTAAGTTTTTTTATTGTTGTTAGCCTTCCCTTTTCAATATTAAATAACATTTCCCATGGCACTGGCACAGGGGACGAGCGCTCCCCAACATAAGCATGAAGATACGTTTGGTTATTTTTTTAGCGGTCCTTCCAAAAATTAAAAAAAAACCTCTTATGGTATACATTGTTTGCGTTGTAACTTCTAAACAGTGTGTTAAGTAGAAGAAAGACATCTTTATTGTGATTTCAAACTTCGAAAATATTCAGAGAACGCATACTAAGGCAAATTTTTTTAACAGTTTAATTACAGTTTTCAATTTCATGGGCAAATTAGCTAAATATTTTTCAGTAGGTATTTTTTTCAATAAGTTTTGTGGGCTGGGTATAACCAGAAAATAGAAACTTAGTAAGCCTTAAATTCCAACGTTTTTAAGAAATCAAGAGCCAAAAATTATGACGTTTTTCAAAATGTTCGAGGCCATAAGATTTGAACAACTAGATTCAAAATTTATTTTGAGCAACTAAAAATCATTATATTCGACATAGAGGCGGTAACAAGCTAAGACTTAACTTGAGTCTTAAGAAGAACTTATAATTATGAGTACCTACCTACCTAGCATAAGCGGGCTTTACCTAGCAAAACGGGCCTTAGTGAACAAAGTCGATATTGCATGAGCGTAAGAAAGAACCCAAAGTGACTAAGTGCCTAAGTTACATTTTCACGAAATAGTTTAATTTTTTTTCCATTTAAAGCAGAAAATGGCGGTATGCCAGTCAAACGCATTTTCGAAAACAAATCTAAAAAATGCATGAAAAAACGTGTGTCCTCCATCATTTCCGGTGCTTTATCCGGTGAAATTATCCAAACTTAAAAGAAAACTGTAGCGAGCTTTGAGGCTTCAAAAACATCTGAAATTTAGCTTGAAAACATAAAAGCAATTTCAAAACCAATTTTTATGAATTTTCTAGTATCTGAACGATAACAGCACTCTTGTTCGGATTTGGTTAAAGTACAATATGTATAGATAGAGAGCTTACTTACTTACTTAAGGTGGGGCTACAGTCCGGGGTGGACCTGGGCCTCAGCCAACAAGCTTCGCCAGCCAGCTCTGTCTCTAGCTAGCCTTCTCCAGTTTCGCACGCGAAGTTGGCTGAGGTCCCCTTCCACTTGCGTGCACCACCTGAGTCTCGGTGCTCCTCTACCGCGCCGTCCCTGCGGTGTAGATTCGAAGATTTTCCGGGCCGGGGCGTTGGTCTCCATCCGCTCTAGATGACCCAGCCATCGTAGACGTTGTGTTTTGACTCCGTACAGTTCGATGTTACATCTCCTCCTCCACTCTCCGTCTATGCAGACGCAACTAGATACAGAGCTAGTTGCGTTAAAATAATTTGAAATGGTCGTTTCCAACCTAAGTTTTTCTAAGCCTATTAATAAAACTAAGTATAGCTTATAATAAGGATATTTAACTGTTTACACAAAAACCGGAGCCCATAGAATTCAAGAAAAGCCGCCAATGCTGGCGAAGGTGGTTGTGCTTATGTTAAAAAGTCGAATGGCAATTCTAAGAAAATATCGAAAAGTAGTTTTTTTGGGATTTAAAACTTAAAAAATATTTAAAAAGAAAATTGTTCCTCCCTCTATCTCCCAAGCGTGTTAAAGCTTAATTTTAAAAGAAATAACGCATAAAGCACAGCCAGTCTTCTAAAATTTTATACAGAACAAACACAAAACGCACTAAAAAAAAAGCATTTTCGAACACAATTTTTTTATAAGTTTCTACTTATAACGGTTACATGATGTAATTCAGCGTTTACAAAGCAAGCTAACTGCTTTAAGAGCATTTTTAAACTACCGTTTCCAACCTAAGTTTTTTAAGCCTATTAAAACAAACGAAATAAAAAAAAGCTTGTTTAACCGTTTTCCCAGCTCCATGACCGCAGAATTTAAGAAATTTTTAGTTTAGCCAGGGTTGAAAGGTGTGTGGGGCCTTCGAAAAGTATCAAAGAGAAGAGTCCTACCTCTAGTCCAGTGGTATTTCAAAACCTATTTATTTTTAAACCTTGGGTGTGATTAGCTGAAGATTTGGGCAAGATGACAGCGCCCAACTGATGACCAAAGTGTCGCGTCTGTTGTGAAACACCACTGCACTGGAGAGAGATTATCTTTCTCTCTTTGATACTTTTCAAGGACCTACCGGTTTCTGAAGATTTGTATTTTGGGCAAGACGCGACAGCGCGCAGCTAACGACCAAACTGTCACGTCTGTTATGAAACACCATTTTCATAACAGACGTTATGAAAATATTTTCATAACAGACGTTATGAAAATGGCTACTCATCTCTTAAGAAAATTCACTTTAGGTAGGCAATAAAAAAAATCCGAAATTGCTGTTTTGTGGATTTGAAATTTAATAAATGTTAAAAACGGCCCAGTACCTATTTCTTTCTCTCACAATCTCCGAAACGGTTCTTCTTTTTAAATAAAAAAAACTATAGAAATTTCGATGAAGTAAATGGTTTTCGAGATTTGCTTGAGATTTTCTGGGCTACTTATTTTAGATCGACCAAACCACATGGAAGTTATGGCTGTTTCACATAAAGAGCGAGAGAGTGAGCGAGAGTGTCGGACGAGCTGTCAAATGAATTTCAGTCAATAGCAATGACCATTCATTGTTGGGTGGTTCTTAATACCGGATCTCTGTCTCGCTCGCCATTGTTTTCGAAAAATTGAAAAACCCTCGCCTAGGTGGGCGATTATTCTGTCAACCGCTGTTGTGAGCTATGACACGCTGTTGAATGGCCTTTTTACTCGAAGCTAATAAACTATTCAAGTGCTATAAAGTCAACAAATTTTAGAAATTTGTTTAGTTTTGTTACTGCGCAGTCAAAACAGTCGTCACGGTGCCTCGCATTCATTGTGTATTACCAAACGATTTCTCTGGTCTCGTGTTGTCGCTGTCGCTCTTGTTTGACGCTCTCGTGCTGAATGTGAAACGGCCACTAAGCCAACACATGAGCCTTAAAAAACAATAACAGCTATTAAAAATGGTTAAAGAAAAAGATTTTTGCTACCCTCTTTTCAAAGTAACGAAACTTAAGCATCACCCGCACTATAAAAGTAGATTGCAAATTACGAAAAAAGTATTCAAGAAAATATACCTTACCCAAAAATAATTTCAATAAATTAATATAATTGTACACAAAATGCGTAATTAAAATGAGTTTCACTTTTGACAAAAACCGACAGACCGCTCTGTGTATGCGTTCATGCTTGTAATTTTATAATTTTACTTATAATTTTCCTAGTTTAAATGATTTAAGAGAAGTCAAGGCATAAAGTAAGGAAGGGGTAAGTATTAGTAAGCGAGCACTTTGCTTCTAATTTTTCTGTTAAAAACTTAACCAAGAAATTTGAAACCGCACGCTAAAACTGCATGCAGAACTCAAACGGGAGTTTGGCGAAACGCCCATAATGTAAATATATACTGGGAAACAAGATTGTGGCGGGTACCACTATGCAGATCTGCAAACTCTGAAAAATGGTTCTAGCGATCCATAGCTACATAACATTACAAAGAGAAGACACACTTTTCCAGGCAGACGACATCACCATTGCCCATGTATTTTTTATTTACCACTCTACCTACAAAAAAGGTAAACTATTCTGATCCTTCCATTTTCACCTGAAAAAAAGACCCGTTCTTTTTCACGGCTCCCCACCTCCACGAGGGTACAAAAAACTCTCCAAACAATTCGCTTGAAAAACTTCTTAAAGTGCCGTTTGGATTCGGCAAAAAATTGTAGGTCCTCTTGTATGTGAAGAAATCAACACACACAGCATGCATGGTTGAGAAGTTGGCCTTGGTTGACCTCGAACTGTTGCGCCAATCTGTTATTTTAAACTATTCTGTAATAAAATGAAAGCATAATTATTAGACTTTATGTGAGGGATAGACGATGACAGCTGTCATGATCATGTTACTTTTGTCTTTGCTGCCTCATACATGACTACAATAATCACTCGCGTAGGCTTCTGGAACTCCTTCTTTTATTACCCATATCATCAGGCCTGGATGTTACCAACCGATAATTTTTTCATATCCGTCTTGGAATCACAATTTTGATCCATGTTTTGGATTACATCAGTGGTTGACTAAGCCAAGGAAAAACAAACCCGAGGCAAACGCCCAGGTACTCCGTGCTCAGTTTGCAATACTTACTGTTTTTCGCAGTCGTCTAGGTATGGTATCGCTCGAAGATTTGCATTCGGTGTGACATCAGATTTATAAGATGGGAGTTGGCACAGCTGGGTTTGCCTATATTACCCTTTCCCATATACAAAAGGGAAGGTATAGCTTTCCTTCCTTAGATTACCACTTAGGGGCCTCCCAATTGCCAAGAGATGAGGATCGCGAGAGCCACCTGGAGCTCGGGCATATCAAGAGTTCAACTTAAATGCTTTGCACTTTTTTATACACAATCCAGCGCATATTACTTTTACTTGATCATATTCCTTAAATACTTCTTTTAGTTTAGAGTAATTCTTTCTGGAATCGAAAGAGCTGTCAGGGATACTGTTCATTCAAAAGTCAAATTAATTTGGCCTACATTTTGAGCATTGTGGATGAACTTTAAGAAAATTAATTAGCGTAAAAAGAAACCACGAATAATTACGGAACTAGGCGCGATCAGTGGATATATAGAACCGTTAACTAATTAAGGAAACTAAGTCACATTAAACAAGAAATTTAGCAAAAAAAAACTTATGTTCACACGTAAATTTTGCAAGTGAAGAAAAAAAACACATCATACCATTCAGCCCTGGTGGCGATTGCCAGGCAGCTACTCCTACTATATCCCTTACATATTGACATTTAATGTTGCCGCCATTATGCCCAATAAGGAAGCACCCACGTTATAACATTCTACACACCATAAAGCTTGGCTACCCAGATTTGTCATTTCTGCTGCCACAACATCGGTCCACTTCAGCAAGTGAAGAAAAATGTTCTCGACATTACCCTAATTAAGATCGAACATGACCTTGAAATTGCTTTCAATTATCACATCTCACCACGAAATGAACTCCATCTTTCCCCGCACACATAAGGCCCGACATCAACATAATGTTGCTCTCACATCTCTCATCTCTATACGAAACAAAAGTCCTAAATTACTTTCAATTGCGTTTCATTATAACACCACATCGCACGCTTTAGCCAAAAACTATACCATAGTCAGCCGGGGCGTCGAAAGACAGACATGACACGTATCTAGAGTACTACCTACCAACCAACACAGGGGTCTTCATTTTATTCTTCCTCATCGCCGGTATCGTCGTCGTCACCATTATCATCATCATCGCAATGTTTCAATTTCAAAACTAAGCTAAGTAAATCAGTCGAAATTTGATGTCATTTATTAGATGCTACCGCACGCACAGAAAATCAGAGCCAGAGAGAGAGAGAGAGAGAGAGAGAGTGTGGTAAGGAAGGATCACTCGTATAAATGTGGTGATAGTAAATTGTCACAGGTCAGGACTTGAGATGAGATGACACCATCAGAGAAGTACCCATATCCCCATGCGATACATGGGCGAATTATTATTAGACCTCAACCTGTACAGTACAGGATTGCCAGGTAAGATAGGTGGGTGCTCATCACAAGCAATGTGGCTCACTGCATTGGTTACGAATGGAGGTTGTAGTTTGTCGAGACCTTCTACTTTCGCTTTTCGTTCACTCCCATGCTCCTGGAGGTGGTTTTACAGTTTTTTCTCGGTTTGTTGTTGTTTTTATTTATTTGCAGCCATAAATATTCGAAACAAATCGACACCAATTCGCCTAAATGAGTATCATATTAAATTTAATGATGCAGCAGTATTTCAGTTTTCAGTCAGAGAAAATTCAGTAGTGGCCGTCGCCGCACCGCAGTAGTAGAGTAGACGAAATGGCAGACATGATGGATTTTGGTGTTTCACTTGGTTTTTTCTTGGTTCCCTTCCGTTTGGCAGCAAGGTTGGAAGAGGTGCCTAAAACACTTAGCATTAACATTGAGAGCATTTGCCCGGGTAAGGGGTGAAATGAGTGAAGAAAGCGCACCCATCAAGCGATCACCGCAATTTTATTAATGTGGCCTTGTTGCTGAATGGTATGGCGTTCAGCGCTGGTGGAATCATTTGTTAGGAAGAGTAGCCGCCACCGCCTTCATGCTTTGCTCTTTTTTATAATTGCCACTTCATTTAGTACCTACCTATACCCATCTACATTCTGCAGTGTGTACGATGATGGAATTTGTTGTACCAGCGACTGATGCATATGTAATTAACTGCGATTTAATTAATTACCCTCGAAGAGAAAGGGGTAGGTGTCTCTATAGTTGGGCATTTAGCGTGAGCTATTGAGCGGGGAGGGCTACCGCTTATTATATGTTGCTACTACTAACAAGGGTATCTAAGCAAGAGACGCAAATGCAATTTCATCGAATAAAATGGGGATAATTACAATTATTAGTGTGCTTCAGGTGCGGGGCTAATTAATGCACAATCAGTTCGAGTAGATTTTTAATAATTTTTTAAGTGTAGTCAAATTAATTTAATTGCAAAATCCTCACTTCGGAAACAGAACAGAGAAATGGAGGGAAAAAATGGAATCATTATAATGATTACGATCGAACAATAAGTTATTGATGGCGCGGGTAATTTTACAATGCTTTGTGCGGTTGCAGCAAATTAATGTGCCGTGAAATATCTGATGATGGCAGGTATTCTATTTTGGGTAACTGTACCTACTCATCAAAAAATAATACCGATTGCGTACAGGCCATATTTGCAAAAGAAAGTTTAGTTAAGTTAAAAAAAATACTTTCACGTTTTTGTAGGGTTTTTGTATAGCATTTAACTAGAAATCAAAAGCTTCTGGCTACACCATAATATTCAACGCAGAATTTTGTCTTGCTGAAATTATAATAGAAATTTGTTTAAAATAAACAATAACAATAAAACAATTAAACGTATACTTATGATTACCTTCCCGTACCACCACCCTTAAAAAACCTAATGCGTCTCTCCTTAAACCTTTAACAGACATGATTGAAACCAACAGGTGAACTGACTAAGCCATGTCAGTCCGTCTGTCTATATGTATGAACGTTTTTAGTATTTAGAAATTAGAATTTATCAAGATAGCTGAAACTTTGGAGCTAAGAAAACAGTTCAAAAACTGACCAAGCTCAAGTGACTTGAATGTATAAGACAACTTAAAAATTTAAAAATTTAAATTTTATTTTAAAATAACTTTGCACCTTCGCAACACCGTCGAAGCCTAAACACGATCTTCGTATCTCGAACATCATAGAAGCAATAATTCTATCTTTATCTCGAAGTCTTCGTAGTCGTTTCAGGAAAATAACAAGGAATAGGTACTCGAAAAATGCCGTTCGTGCGAGCAGTCGTTTGTATGAAAAGCCATTTACCCACTTCGACTAGAAACCGTCATAACGGTTATTAAACCTGTAAAGTTCATGTAATGATAAATCTTTTTCGCCACATTTTTAAAGCCAACGAACAAAGCCGTCCAACTGCAGACAGCGATTTTACACGCCAAGGGAACACCAAAAGCCTGCCTAAGCCCTATGCAAGGTCTGATACGGGATACTGATACTGTCGACCTCTATCGGAGCTAGTTCTGCTCATTAAACGCGTAAAGCTATAATAGAATGAGTATGGGATGTATTGGGATTTTGAGGGATGTTCGTCTCCAAAATCCACAAGACGACATTTTTGGATTTTGGCGCTGAAGACGATAATTGAATAATTGAACCTCGAAGCTCTTCTTATGATGCCGCTGTTGAGGGTAGACACACTCAGGTTTTTTCCATTCCCACCTTTGATTCTCGCGACACCGCCGCCAAGCATTTCATTGTGTTATGTACCAAACAAGTGGTAACTCTCATCCTCACATCTCACATTCACTCAGATGCTGACAACTACCTTCAACTTCAGTGATCGGCCGCAACCACCTCCAACTTCCGGAAATTTCAAAACGCACGCAAGAAGAAAAAATATGACATTTTCCCTTTTTTTCTTGCGTTTTGACATTTTGAATAGAACGTGGTTTTACGAAATAAGGTAATTAATAGAAATTAATAAAGTTTTGTTTTAATCTAGAAAACATAATACATTGCGAGGGGTTTCAGCGTTGTATATTCGGTTTATTCACATTGGCTGCAACCTGCGCTGCATTTCGTTGCCGTTCCTGTTTTCGTTGCTCTTTCTAACACTGTTACACTACTTATACCCAAGCTTTTTGCATGCTCAACATATTTCTGATGTTCTCTGGATTTAAGTTTTCACCAAGTCCGTTCACCAGCTGGTTACGCTATTCGTGATATCACAACGCGCGGTAAAAGATTACGTGTACCTGTGTTTTAAACTACGCACTTTACTTTCTGTGCATGGGCCCGAATCTGTGAAGGTAGGTTCTCAAACATGCATGACCAGTGAGCATCTGCGTTAGGTGGAATTTAGCTCCCCATGCTTCCTTTTGCTCCAAGAGTTTGTCCTTTGTCGGAGGAATTCCATCTACGATGTTATTCTTCTAGCGTTTGAGAGAAACTTCTATATCTCTTCGGATCGTTGTTGTTAGTAACCTCGCCCTGTCGACACGATGTTTTCTTTAAGCTTCCTTAACGAGGAAGTCTATTGGCACCATTCCAGCTACTACGCATGCGGCATTGGTAGGCGCTGCATACTCTCAATGCATTGGTTCTTTATACCGCCTATGTGTTGTGTTCGGACTGTATGACTTCGTCTTCACTGCAGTGGCGCATATTTTGAAGCCATAGAGAATAAGTAGCCAAAACCATAAGTAGTCTGTTCTTCTTGCCGCCTTCTCCATTCCATTAATTACAAATGTTTTTTACGGGTTAACCTCCTCACAATTGTGTTAATTTTTTTTAGTTTATTTATGAATGTAAATACATGCTAACACATCGTTGTAAAATCGCAGTCGGTGCTGAGGATTTGGAAAGACCACTTTAACAGACTGTATAACGGTGAAGACGAATCAAATACCGCTGTCAGGCAGAACGAACCATTCAACCCGTGCGAAGACGAACGATGCCGCCCACCCGTCCTGAGAGGAAGTGAGAGTAGCTGTGCCTAAGCTCAAGTGCAACAAAGCAGCCCGAGCAGACGGACTAGCTGCCGAACTTTTTAAATCCGCTGGCGATGAGCTGATTAGGAGCATGCACCAGCTCATCTGCAAGATATGGTCGGACGAAAGGATGTCCGACGAACGGAACCTCAGTGTTGTTTGCCCTATCCTGAAGAAGGGAGACCCTCTGAGTTGTGCCAACTACAGAGGCATCAGTCTTCTTAACATCGCATACAAGGTCTTTTCTGCTGTACTAAGTGAACGCCTGAAGCCGTTTGCCAACAATCTGAGAGGCGCACATATCAGTGTGGCTTTAGGCCAGGAAAGTCCACCATCGATCAAATATTCACACTGCGGCAGGTCTTGGAGAAAATACAGGACTTCCAAATCGATACACACGACCTTTACATCGATTTCATGGCCACATATGGCAGCATCTTAGAGACGAGCTATAAAGCTCTATGTCTAGTTTTGGCATCCCTGCCAAACTCGTTAGTCTGTGCAGGATGTCGATGGAAAATTCACCCTGTTCCCTTCAAGGTCAGCAAAGACCTCACCGACCCCTTTGATTTCAAAAAAAGGATTTAGACAAGGCGACGCGTTGTCATGTGACTTCCTTAACATCATGTGTCACTTGAGAGAATTGTGCAGAACTCCCGCGCCAACACCAGAGGCCCAATCTTTGAAAAGTCCGTTCAACTACTCGCATAGGCAGACGACATTGACATAATCGGAAGAACAAAGCGTGATGTCAGCGAAGCCTTCGTGAATAGGAGGAAGCGGCGAATATGGGTTTAGCAGTCAACAAGGGCAAAACCAAGTTTATGCTGTATTCAAGAAAAGACACCCAACAGCGACGTCTTGGACAAAACATCACCATCGACAGCTATAGCTTTGAGGTAGTTAGGGACTTTGTCTACCTGGGTTTCACTATCAATTCAGACAATGACATCAGCGCTTAAGGCAAACGAAGGATAACTCTTGCCAATCACTGCTTCTTTGGGCTAAGTAGGCAATTGAGTAGCAAGTCCTCTCTTGAGCAACTAAAGTGTCCATGTATAAGACCCTCATAGCCCATTTACGGTGCAGAAGCATGGACTCTTTCAAAGGCGGATAAAAACACTTCAGGCTGCTTCGAGAGAAAAATTCTTCGGACGATATACGGTCCCGTCTGCATAGACATTTTCGGAGAGTGGGGAAGGAGATGTAACATCGAACTGTACGGGTTGTACAGCGATACAGATCTAGCCAGAAGAGTCCAAACACAACATCTACGATAGCTGGGTCATCTAGAGCAGATGGACACCAACGCCACGGCCCGGCAAATCTTCGATGTCACCCCGCAGGGACGGCACAGTAGAGGAGCACCGAGACTCAGGTGGCGCACGGAAGTGGAATGGAACTTTAGCCAGGTTGCACTTCGCGTGCGAAACTGGAGACGGCTAGCTAGAGACAGAGCTGGCTGGCGAAGCTTGTTGGCTGAGGCTTTAACTTAAACTTACCTATTTGCCCTACCTACTGCCCTATTTGTGAACAAACTAGATAAGAATTAGGCTTTAAATGAACTGTACATTTCTCTAACGTGTCTTGTGCTTTCGAAGGAAAAATACAGCCACTCTTGTCAATCAATTTGAATCATTGTCAACCTTATATTGCTTTTGTAAGATTCACTAACATGATGCCACATACGCAAATCCTGGGGCAGTTTCTCCACATGTTCGGCAACGGGGCCGAAAAATTGAATTTTACAATAATAAAGCTAAAAAATTGTATCACGTAAACCATAAAGAGTAATGAGATTCCACCTATCTAATCAGGCATTTAATCGAATTCTAGAAATGAGTTGATGCATGATCGCTAGCACGTCATACATCTCGCAGCACTGATCAGTTAAACTTTAGCCCGGCAGCCTTATTCCTTCTACATTTGGATATTGCTGTCCTTACTTCATCCAAGTGTATAGGTCAAGTTTTCTTTTGTCCTTCAGCGAAGACATGCTGTTCACGGTTCATCTGTTCGCATACCTGCCAAATTGTCCTCAGAGTTTGACTTATGGTCGAGCTTGCATTGTGCGATCTGCTGAATGGCTCATATGCGCTATTCAATCTTGTTATTGCATAGCCATTTTGTTATTCTGCATAATTTAAATTTCGCACGTTTTAATTGAGAAGAGAAAACTAACAGCATTAAATTAACTACACTTTTACACATAAAAACACCAGGCCAAGCATTTTTAATATTATTATTAACTTCTAGAAGACTGACTTCGCCGATCCTTTTGAAAACTTTTTTCCTCGTTCTGTTTCAATGAGATGGGTCAGTTTTTTGTTGGCTAGTAAAAGCACATAACTATTACAGAGTACGCAACTTTATTGGGCTCACAATTCTCACAAAGAAGTTCTTCGAAATTTACCCAATACGCGAATGCCGTCACACGGTCTAAGGCATGACCGTCGCCCTCGTCATGCCTAACACAGAATTTTCGTTCCACTGAAAAAAGTTTTATATGTAATCTCATAACTTCAACAAAAAGTAATGGCAGAATCTGGTCGACACTGAGCTGGAAGTCGAACAAGGCATATCCATCCGTCCGCATGTCCTTAAACCTTGTATTAGGGCCTTAAATTGCAAGGTGTTAACTTAATAACTAGATTTGTTAGGTTCCGAAGTAGGACTAAAATTTTAGAAAATCGCCCACTGACATGCAACCTTTATTCATAAGAATGAAATTTAATGGCAGGAAAAGTTTTTGGAAAACAGTCCCAAGAAGTTAGATCAGATTAGATTAGATAAGATTTTTACTTTTTTAACCGCATTAAATTTTAACAAAATTGCTTTACAAAAATCTGTTGGCTTGGCAAAATGACAAAAATATTGCATCAGAAAACAAAACTAAATCCAAAACGCACCCCTCTCAGTGGACGTAACTGTCTTAAAAAGTCCAACTTAGGTAACTCATATTTGCTAACACAAAATTGTAGTCTCGGTTTTAAGGTGCATTTTTTTTGTAGGTGCTGCCAGGGGTCAGCAAAAATGAGGGGCCCAGGGCGGCACTTTACTTTAATCTGCACTTGGCTCTTTCCTATCTCTAACGCATGCATTCAAATAAATGCAGCTATTGTCACGTTCGTTTAATCCGGCCTTCCACATCACATCTCACGGGTAGCTCTACTTTTTGTATATCGAAAAGGTTTTGGCTTGTTGATGGGCAGGTATAGTCTGTTCAAGGTCCAGATATTTTAAGGACAAATCAATAAATTTTTGTCCTTTTTTCGTACTTGCTTATCTCATGTTTAAGTTTTATATAAGAGGTAAGTTACAGTTAAGTTTTCGCAAAAATGCGAATTTTCGTGGATTCCCAAAAAGTAAAATAAAAAGTAAATAATTAAATAGAGTGGCACAACAGCTCGAGGTGAACCAGGGCCAACTTCTCAACAATGTATGCTGAGTGTGTTAATTTCTTCACATACAAAGGGATTTACAATTTTTTGCCGAACCCGAACGGCACTTTGAGAAGTTTTTTCGAGACAATTGTACTCTCGGAGGGTTTGTCAGACCCTTGCGGAGGTGGGGGCCGTGAAAAAGAACGAGTCTTTTTTTTTTCAAGTGACGATGGCAGGATTCGAACCCCCGACCTCCGGCGTAGTAGGCACACACACTAACCACAACGCCACGGCACCCCAAAAAACTACCTCCACATTTAAAGAGCTCCGCGGGTAAACCATCAGAGCCGACCAGACGATCTTGTTGTTAAAAAATGTTAAGTTTATGTTTTACACACTCTGGCAATTGCTTTGTTATGGACGATGTCATTAAAATGTAGCCAGCCAGAAGTTTACAATTATAGTTGGCTAAAGTTCCTACTTATTTCAAAATTGACCACCATTTTCATGTTGGAGCAAAGTTTGAGCCACCCTAGCTTAGGTAATCAATAGCCACTTTCTAGGCTTTGGGGTAGGTGCGAAGTTGGTTGTATGTTTTCTAACCTTTATACGCATTTAGCACCTACGATTCACTTTAATTTTCTGTTTCACCATTTTTGCTTTCGGGATATCGGTTTAAGGTATTTTATTTTATCGGCCTAAGTTGGAATATAACTCCCATATCTGGACAGGTGCCCCAAAAACTGCGCTGCACCTGCTAGACAGGATTCAAAAACGGGCGTTAAGACTTATTGGTGGCAGAGACATAGGATATTCAATTGACTCCCTGGAAAACCGAAGAAATGTCTCTTGCCTTTCACTGTTTTTATCGCTTTTTCTACCAACAGTGTTCCAGCGTTACAGCTAGTTGCATTTCAGCCCTTAAAATATTCAACCGTTATACTGGCCAAAGATCGAATGCACATCAGTTCACCCTTGAGCCCACTTTCCGACGCACCGTTAAGTTCAGAGGTTCTTTCATAAGCCGTACAACGCGTATGCGGAATGTCCTACCGCAATCAGTCTTTCCTTCTCACTACAACCTGCAGCTAATCAAAACAAGAGACCACCGGTACCTCTCTTCCTTTTCCTCTTCTTCTATTCCTTTCCGCCCGTGGGGTAGGAATATTCCGTATTATTCCGTATTATTTGCCACAAAAGTATTATTCCGTATTATTTCCCACAAAAGTGGGCGGAGGCAAATAATACACATACATTGAAGTTAGAAAATGCTAATATCTACAACTTTTGTCATAAAATTTTTAGTCAAATTTCATATACATTTATTGAAAAAGAACCATTTTAAACTGAAATTCCCTCAAAAAGTGGGCGTGGTCAGTGAAAAAAAGCTAAAATTTTTTGTCCACTTCAAAGACAGTTACAAGGAAATATTACGTACCATAAGGCGCTAGCATTATTCTAACGTAGCTAAAATTTAGAAAAAGTATTTTTTTAAATTAGAGATGGTTGCACATACAGGCCTGTAGTGGGCTTGTCTGTGGGCGGGTTCGGATAATTTTCAAACGATCTGGTCCAATGTACTTCCAGACAATCTACAAAATTTCAGCTCTCTATCTTAAAATTTAAGGCCTAAAAGTTGTTTACATACGGACGGACATGGCTAAATTGATTCTCTAGTCGGTCCCATTCATATCTCTAAAAGGTCTACGGTGATTATTTCACTACGTTACAAACTACACATCAAGCTTAATATACGTACCCTGGGTCGGGTCCAAAAAAAGTTCTACTCCTGCTTAATGGTTAGATAGGGCTAGGTATATTGCAATCTGGATTGGGTCCTTGCAAAATTATGGCTCCTTCAGACATACTTCATTGTTCCTCTTTTTCTAAAGGGAGGTGACAAATTCGAAGGTAGGGAAAATGCAATAGAATTAAGGTAGTACCTATACGCTGCTACAAATATAGTTAAGTTGACTGACTTCAGCATTGTGGTAGATATTTTGCTTCCTTTACCACCGTACAACACAACCCCTCATTTGCACTGTTGGACTCTGGGCGCTGCATCAAGGCAGGCGACCGCGGTATAAAGGTTAACTGCGTTACCGTTGCAATTACTCTTACTTACTTAAGGTGGCGCTACAGTCCGGGGTGGACCTGGGCCTCAGCCAACAAGCTTCGCCAGCCAGCTCTGTCTCTAGCTAGCCGTCTCCAGTTTCGCACGCGAAGTTGGCTGAGGTCCCCTTCCACTTGCGTGCGCCACCTGAGTCTCGGTGCTCCTCTACCGCGTCGTCCCTGCGGTGTGGATTCGAAGATTTTCCGGGCCGGGGCGTTGATGTCCATCCGCTCTAGATGACCCAGCCATCGTAGACGTTGTGTTTTGACTCTTTTGGCTAGGTCGGTATCGCTGTACAGCCCGTACAGTTCGATGTTATATCTCCTCCTCCACTCTCCGTCTATGCAGACGGGACCGTAAATCGTCCGAAGAATTTTCCTCTCGAAGCAGCCTAAAGTGTTTTCATCCGCCTTTGACAGGGTCCATGCTTCTGCACCGTACAGCAGGACTGGGATGATGAGGGTCTTATACATGGACACTTTAGTTGCTCGAGAGAGGGCTTTGCTACTCAATTGCCTTCTTAGCCCAAAGAAACAGCGATTGGCAAGAGTTATCC
This sequence comes from Neoascia interrupta, assembly GCA_947623515.1. Taxonomy (NCBI): domain Eukaryota; kingdom Metazoa; phylum Arthropoda; class Insecta; order Diptera; family Syrphidae; genus Neoascia; species Neoascia interrupta. The sequence goes on along the minus strand of OX392464.1, from coordinate 33,475,269 downwards.
TTCGTTTGATTTCAGCGCTGGTGTCATTGTCTGAATTAATAGCGTAACCCAGGTAGACAAAGTCTTAACTACCTCAAAGTTATAGCTGTCGATGGTGATGTTTTGTCCAAGACGTCGGTGTTGGGTGTCTTTTCTTGATGACAGCATATACTTGGTTTTGCCCTCATTGACTGCTAAACCCATATTCGCCGCTACCGTCCCAATACTCACGAAAGCTTCACTGACATCACGCTTTGTTCTACCGATTATGTCAATGTCGTCTGCGTATGCAAGTAGTTGAACGGACTTTTGAAAGATCGTACCTCTGGTGTTGGCGCGAGAGTTCTGCACAATTCTCTCAAGTATGATGTTAAAGAAGTCGCATGACAGCGCGTCGCCTTGTCTAAAGCCTTTTTTGACACCAAAGGGGTCGGTGAGGTCTTTGCCGACCTTGACGGAACAGCGTGAGTTTTCCATCGTCATCCTGCACAGACTGACGAGTTTGGCAGGGATACCAAAACTAGACATTGCGCTATATAGCTCGTCTCTATAGATGCTGTCATACGCGGCCTTGAAATCGATGAAGAGGTGGTGTGTATCGATTTGGAATTCCTGGGTTTTCTCCAAGATCTGCCGCAGTGTGAATATTTGATCGATGGTGGACTTTCCTGGCCTAAAGCCACACTGATATGTGCCTATCAGATTGTTGACAAACGGCTTCAGGCGTTCACACAGTACAGCAGAAAAGATCTTGTATGCGATGTTAAGAAGACTTATGCCTCTGTAGTTGGCACAACTCAGAGGGTCTCCTTTCTTCAGGATCGGGCAAACAATGCTGAGGTTCCATTCGTCGGGCATGCTTTCTTCCGACCATATCTTGCAGATGAGCTGGTGCATGCTCCTAACCAGCTCATCGCCAGCGGATTTAAAAAGTTCGGCAGCTAGGCTGTCTGCTCCGGCTGCTTTGTTGCACTTGAGCTTAGACACAGCTACTTTCACCTCCTCCAGGTCGGGTGGGCGGTATCGTTCGTATGCTTCGTCGGTAACGTCTTCGCCCGGGTTGAATGGTTCGTTCTGCCTGACAGCGGTATTTGGTTCGTCCTCGCCGTTATACAGTCTGCAGAAGTGGTCTTTCCAAATCCTCAGCACCGACTGCGATTCTACAACGATGTTCCCTTGATGGTCCTTACAGGCTTCAGTTCGAAGTTTATACCCTTGGCAGGACCTTTAGATCCTTTGGTAAAACTTTCTAACCTCATTCCTGTTGTAACATCTCTCTATCTCTTCAACCGCGCGCTTCTCGTGCTCTCTCTTTTTCCTGAGAAGCCGGTGCTCCTCTCTCCTCCTATGCTCGTAGAGCTCGCGAGCAGCTCTAGTCCTTTTGTGCAGCGCCGCTTTGTATGCTTCCTGTTTAGCTGCATGTGCTTGCCGGCATTCATCGTCAAACCAGGGGTTTCGTTGTGGTCGCCGTGTGAAACCCAGCACTTCAGAGGCGGCGTCTCTGATGGCATTTTGGCAATGTTGCTACTGGCTATCAATACTTGATGCTGGTTGCATAGGACTTCGTAGAAGGTTTTGAGAGACTCGGTTGGAGAAGGACCTGGCGATCTCTTGCGATTGTAGTCGGCCGACGTCAAACTTCCTCACAGTATTTCCATTACTTGGCGCTGGTCGGGATATCCGCAGCCGTACCTTGGCTACAACAAGGTAGTGATCCGAGTCAATGTTGGCCCCTCGGAAAGTTCGTACATCCATGATACTGGCGGAGTGCCTTGCGTCGATCGCAATATGGTCAATCTGCAATTACTCAATAAACCTTATAAACGTATATTTTATTGCATATTTTAAGTATATGTACATCTACTTGCTTACAGCAACTTCCTGGAACTTTTTTCATTTGTTTACCTGAAATGATATTTGTGTTGTCTTCTTGTTTTTTACAACTTAGCCAAGACGTCTAATGGAAAATTAAATAAAATCCAACGCTTCCCTCAATAGTCCTTAGTTTCCACCTGTTTTGACTGCAACACAAAGAAATCGCGTTAATCCTAAATGGCTACATCATCCATATTCCCGCACACAATGCCACTAAAGTACTTCTCATATTAATGTCTCAATTTTCGAAAATGTTCCAACAGCGATCCCCGCTCCACCTACAATCAACCATCACCCAGCACAAATGGATTGGAGGCGAACCCAAACCAAACAAAAATACCCACCAGAACAAAACGGGAGTCCTACCAGTCAGTAGAACGAAAAAAAAAATCCTTCAAAAGCAGAAATGTGTCGCAGGAGCACGAAAAACGAAATAAAAAAGCATATTCTTCTCATTTCTTTCCATTTACCCGAATAGGACTCTTTCCATCTCCTGGATTCGACGTCCTTTTTGGTATTTTGTGGTGTTTTTTTTATTCCTTTTGTCAAATTCTTTTGTTCAATCTGAGATTTGGTATAGCGCTGCTGCTATTCATTCCTTCTTCTAGCTCGATGCGCTGTTGTTTTGGTGATTTTCGTTTTTGTGTTCTGCTCTGCTTTTCTTTTGAGAAACAGAACAAAGATAAATTGGTTAATTTCCCCCGCTATTGTTGGGCGCCCATCAATCGATGCCTGGTAATGGACTCAGCTTATTAATTCACTTTTCCCAACCTCCCACCATCAACTATACTCTCGATGAGGTGTATACAATTTGATACGCGAAGGGACAAGAGTCGACTGCGTTTTGTTAGTTGTGCTGCGTGCAGTTTTTATGTTCCTTGATCAAACTGACCCGACGACGGTAGTAGGTACTTCATAGTGCAAATATTTGCCGAAATTCGATTCAATACCAATTTCATCGAAACAGATCACCATATTTGGGTTTAGAGTTCTAGTTGGGGCTGTGTAGGACGAAATTCCAATTTTTTTGGCTGTCCTTCAGATACATTATAGAGTTTTTTTTTTTGCAGGGTAGGAGGTTTGGTGGTGTAAGTGTATACTTTATATCCGTGCATTAATCCGGGTGACATTTTCAGTTTTTCGCTTTCCGTTCTGCCAATCCATCAACGTCAGAAGCGTGTTCCATGGATTCTATATATACCTACTTAAGTTTGCCAGATAGATATCGCTATGATACAGTCGCAGGCTATCTCTTTCACTCTTGGCTCCGTACATTTTTCAGCATGAGCCACTTGATAAGTGGCAATGGGTGGGTGAAGTTTTTTTTTGCCACTTTCAGTGCGAGGGTGGATTGATTTGAGTGACTGATTTTCTCCCCCTGAGCATCGAAAATACCTATAGTTGAGGCGGGGAGCTAAAAACCCATTTTGTTTACTTTCTGAAAATATTTGAAGTTGTTGTGTTGGGAAGCTCCGCTTGTTGTGTTCCCCGTTTGGAAACGGAATCAAAGTCTGATTTCCTGAAAACGAGCAACCATGCATCCTTTTTAGTTTTGCAATCGATGTGTGCAAAATATTCCAATGCATGCAAAAAAGGACAACGAAAATTCATACGCCTTGACTATCATCATATAGAACCATGATTTATGACTTTTAATTTCCTGCTCTACCGCTGAGTGCTTCTAGAGTCATACACTGTGTTGTGATGTTGTTGTCCGTGCTGCTTTGGGTTTGATAACTGAGGCTATTCCCGTTGCCGGCAAATATTTAATAAAACCTAGGAAACTGCACAATATGTAACCCGACATGTTATTCTCTTATGGTATGCTGTCATCGCTCGTTTTGAAAAGACCCCATATTTATCCTGTGCATGTACTCGCATATATGGGGTATACGTTCAGTGTCATAGCTGTTGAACTAGGACTAAGAGTGCTACTGGGACAGAGTTACGAAACTTTTACACCGGGATCATGTGGGTATCACGAGTAGTGTCACGCTTTTCATCTCCCCAGGGTTAACATTAAGTGTTATGAAGAGCCAAATTAGAGGTGATGGGAAATGGTGTAACTTTTTTTTCACAATAAGATTTGAAGTGCTACCACGCAAGGTTGAAAATATTTTAAGTTTCGTAGTTACTAAGTCTAAGTATTTAAAAAACTCGTTAAAAAAGTTTTCATTTAATAAGTTTATTGCGGTTAAGGCTCAAGAAAAATCTGTAGTTGCAGTTTTTTGTTTGAGTAATTTCCTTGATGTTTCCTTAAGGTTCTTTTAATAAGCAAGTGAATTAGTTTGTGCCATAGAGTCGTTTGGAGTAAAAGTGTATTTTTCACTTTGCTATATACTTGAGTGAAATAATGTTTTGTAGCCCTATATGTTTGGGACTAGGGGAGGGATGTATGATCTTTACATATGATGGCCCCATCGTCAGCAAAGAATATCCGATGTACTTTCGGGTCCGTTAGTTTTCCTTCAAGCAGACAATCAAGGACTAAAACTGTAGTCATAGCAAAATTTTGCGACATGAAAAAATAATAAGACCGACCAGGTGAATCGATTATGTCCGTCCGTGAAAGCTATGTTCGTCCGTCCGTCTGTCCGTCTCTCCCTCTGTCCGTCTGTCCGTCTGTCCGTCTGTCCGTCTGTCCGTCTGTCCGTCTGTCCGTCTGTCCGTCTGTCCGTCTGTCCGTCTGTCCGTCTGTCCGTCTGTCCGTCTGTCCGTCTGTCCGTCTGTCCGTCTGTCCGTCTGTCCGTCTGTCCGTCTGTCCGTCTGTCCGTCTGTCCGTCTGTCCGTCTGTCCGTCTGTCCGTCTGTCCGTCTGTCCGTCTGTCCGTCTGTCCGTCTGTCCGTCTGTCCGTCTGTCCGTCTGTCCGTCTGTCCGTCTGTCCGTCTGTCCGTCTGTCCGTCTGTCCGTCTGTCCGTCTGTCCGTCTGTCCGTCTGTCCGTCTGTCCGTCTGTCCGTCTGTCCGTCTGTCCGTCTGTCCGTCTGTCCGTCTGTCCGTCTGTCCGTCTGTCCGTCTGTCCGTCTGTCCGTCTGTCCGTCTGTCCGTCTGTCCGTCTGTCCGTATGTCCGTCTGTCCGTCTGTCCGTCTGTCCGTCTGTCCGCCTGTCCGCCTGTCCGCCTGTCCGTCTGTCCGTCTGTCCGTCTGTCCGTCTGTCCGTCTGTCCGTCTGTCCGTCTGTCCGTCTGTCCGTCTGTCCGTCTGTCCGTCTGTCCGTCTGTCCGTCTGTCCGTCTGTCCGTCTGTCCGTCTGTCCGTCTGTCCGTCTGTCCGTCTGTCCGTCTGTCCGTCTGTCCGTCTGTCCGTCTGTCCGTCTGTCCGTCTGTCCGTCTGTCCGTCTGTCCGTCTGTCCGTCTGTCCGTCTGTCCGTCTGTCCGTCTGTCCGTCTGTCCGTCTGTCCGTCTGTCCGTCTGTCCGTCTGTCCGTCTGTCCGTCTGTCCGTCTGTCCGTCTGTCCGTCTGTCCGTCTGTCCGTCTGTCCGTCTGTCCGTCTGTCCGTCTGTCCGTCTGTCCGTCTGTCCGTCTGTCCGTCTGTCCGTCTGTCCGTCTGTCCGTCTGTCCGTCTGTCCGTCTGTCCGTCTGTCCGTCTGTCCGTCTGTCCGTCTGTCCGTCTGTCCGTCTGTCCGTCTGTCCGTCTGTCCGTCTGTCCGTCTGTCCGTCTGTCCGCCTGTCCGTCTGTCCGTCTGTCCGTCTGTCCGTCTGTCCGTCTGTCCGTCTGTCCGTCTGTCCGTCTGTCCGTCTGTCCGTCTGTCCGTCTGTCCGTCTGTCCGTCTGTCCGTCTGTCCGTCTGTCCGTCTGTCCGTCTGTCCGTCTGTCCGTCTGTCCGTCTATCCGTCTATCCGTCTGTCCATCTGTCCGTCTGTCCGTCTGTCCGTCTGTCCGTCTGTCCGTCTGTCCGTCTGTCCGTCTGTCCGTCTGTCCGTCTGTCCGTCTGTCCGTCTGTCCGTCTGTCCGTCTGTCCGTCTGTCCGTCTGTCCGTCTGTCCGTCTGTCCGTCTGTCCGTCTGTCCGTCTGTCCGTCTGTCCGTCTGTCCGTCTGTCCGTCTGTCCGTCTGTCCGTCTGTCCGTCTGTCCGTCTGTCCGTCTGTCCGTCTGTCCGTCTGTCCGTCTGTCCGTCTGTCCGTCTGTCCGTCTGTCCGTCTGTCCGTCTGTCCGTCTGTCCGTCTGTCCGTCTGTCCGTCTGTCCGTCTGTCCGTCTGTCCGTCTGTCCGTCTGTCCGTCTGTCCGTCTGTCCGTCTGTCCGTCTGTCCGTCTGTCCGTCTGTCCGTCTGTCCGTCTGTCCGTCTGTCCGTCTGTCCGTCTGTCCGTCTGTCCGTCTGTCCGTCTGTCCGTCTGTCCGGTTTGTTTGAAGTTTGAAGTTTTATGTTTGAAGTTTTAGTTTGATGTTTGAAGTTTTCAGGTCTTTAGGATTGAGCTAGGACGCTCAAACTTGGAGTGAATCTTGGTTATTATTTGCTACAGGCAAAGTTTGAAAATTGGTTAAAACCGTCAATGGTCACGCCGACAAAGCGTAGGAACTTAAATTTTGGTATAGAGCAATAATGGCCCAAAACCTCTAAGAAGGCAAAAAATTGGATTGCCACAATATCGACCATGCCCACTTTTAACATGTTAGACCTTTATAAACCCGATATCTCAGGAACTTCACTCCGAATCGAAAAGAAATTATATATGACAAATATTAAGGATATTACTATTTGCTAAGTTTGCTCCAAACAAAAATTTGAGCTTCGCCCACTTTTAGGGGGCGTTTTTATGAAAAAACTGTATTTTTCCGAAATAATTTTAGGTCTTCAAGCATTTTGTCGGCTTGAAAGCAATTGTTATTCTTACGAAAGTTGGTACAATAAATTGATTTTAATTTTGACCCACTTTCGGGAGTGTGTCATACAAAAAATATATGAATTCGGGCTTTAAAATTTTAAGGTTTGATTTTACACGGTATTAAGGTCGGGTATCTAGAAGTTTGTCACAGACGACCTATTGCACTTACTCACTTGTTTATAATGAAGAGTAAAAGTTTTTTTCTTATAGTAAAAAAGACCGTCAAGTATGAAAACACTTACGCGGAGCGGTCCGTCGGCTTTTGTTTAAGTTTAAGCTCATCTATATAGCCCAGTTTGTGTAAAATTCTATTTTGTTATAAAAAATATTTCTGGATAGGTATATTACAGTCTGTTGTATACCCTTTCCGTAGTGCTGTCTACTATTCTTATATTGGATGATTCTTTAGTTTCGTTTTTCTAAAAAAAAGGCTGGCAAAAAAACTTTTTTTAAAGAAAAAGACTTGAAAAAACCTGTTATTTATTTAGTTTAGGTATTTTTTTTTTCAAATCTGTTGTGTAAGTTAACGTTAATGTGGTTGTCTCTGCTTCAAATTTGTTTAGATTCAAAAAAATGGTAGTACCCACATGCTGCCGAACGTTCTACGGCAGGCATAAAAATCCACGGTGCCAACTTGACACGATCCTCTATGTTCTTCCTTCAACTGAGTTTGGAGAAAATTATGCCCAGGTGTCTAACCAATTTGGTAACTAAATTCACCGATTCCTGGAGGTTTGAATTTCCCTTTTCCCGGTAAACAACAAGACTTTCGTCTTAGAAGGACACCAATATTGTGACCAGCAATACGTAAAGTGCGTAGCTGAGTCGATCGATGAGGATTAATGGGAATATACCTAGTATCAGGATTGGAACATCGCGGGCGCTCACTATGAAACCTTTTTTTTTCCAAAGCCCTCAACTATTCGTCCATTACCAGGATCTGTATGAGCGGAGATAGGACTCCTCAATGTGGTGTTCGTGCATCCTTTTCCTAAGTAACTAGTGCTCCATCCTTAGTCGTTCAGTGCTCACGAGGAATCTGTCATATTCCATAATTATTTTGCTTGTAACGGGTGATTTTTTAAGAGGTTGAGGTTGGTTTAAAAAAAAAAACGCAAAAAATTCGAAAAAATTAATGAAATATTTATTTGAATCGATAGTTTGAACCTTGCAATTTAATGTTTAAAGATAATTTCATGCAAATGTTGACCGCGGCTGCGTCTCAGGTAGCCCATCCGCTGAGTCCGATTTTGTCATACTCTTTCACACATATCGGCCGGTATCTCACGAATGAATGCATGGATGTTGGCTTCCAGTGCGTCAATCGAAGCGGGCTTGTCCCTATAGAAATTAGCCTTGACATACCCCCACAAAAAATAATCTAATGGTGTCAAATCGCACGATCTAGGCGGCCAATTGACCGGCCCGAAACGTGAAATTAACTGTTCACCAAACTCGCCGACCATAAAATGGAAGCAGCGCGCGATGAACATTTCGAACCGAGCACGAATTTTGATAGTAAAATTCAATAATTTGCAAGCGTTGTTCATTTGTAAGACGATCCATGGTTAAATTGCAAACCAAATTGAAGCTGTTTGACAGTGACACAAGGTACTAAACACACGTCAGCTGTCAAAACCAGTGTTGCCAAAACCAAACCAGCTAAAAAATCACCCGTTATATAGGTACTTTAGGTCGCGATACAGCTACAGCCCCGGACTGGACCCGGGCCTAAACCAATAAGCTTCATCAGCCATCTCTGTTACTGCTCAAGATTAAATATTGACAATTACAATTCATTATTGACGATTTTTCTCAGGATTTACATTATGTAGATTCGTACTTTTTTCTTTTCTGTAGCATAGCTAGTCCGCACAGAAACAATTAAGAACAACCGGAAAGACAAACATCTTTTATCCACATATTGTTTGCATATACTCAGCAGTTGCGCAACTCCTGCAGCGATCGACACAGGACATGGTAAGTGTGCCATCTTTCCTTCAAAATGGTAGCATATCTAATTGCATAATGACAGAAAATACAATAACCTTTGACAAACTCATGGGTATGGGCCCTACCTGCCCTGCACTCTCGGTTTCTTTTTCTAAATTTAAGTAATACCTGGAACTAAATGAGTCAATATGGTTTGAAAAGTGAGAGTCGTTGGCGCTGTTTGATGGTACTTCCAAAGATTTTTCGCTTAATCACACAAAATTCATTCTGTCAAAAGCTTAAAACGATTATGTACAATAGATTTGTCTTCTTCTTCGCGGAATCGATTGTGTTTCTATATATTTTATTTGGAAGAGAACCGGTTCATCTTTGACTCCGTCCACAATTCCATTCGAATTATGTAAATGAAACCTGTCGGAGCTAATGACCAAACCCATTTGTCATTTTCTATCCGATAATTTAGTAATTATACCTTCTCGTAGGTATAGCCGCCAGTCGTCAGGTGGGAGGATTTCGAATGGGTATCCAAACAAAATGGTGTTCCAATCAGCCTTTTAGGACGTTCCATTACATGGAATTGAATGCGTAACGCATACCTAAATGCAACTCATTCGAAAATTAGTAAGACACACTCTCGTTCACTCATCGTCATCAGCATAAAATAATAAGGGTGCGCGAAAGCCTGTTCACAAAAATTAAGTTATTAAAGTGTTTCAATAAGAAAGTTTTGCTGTTTGCATGCGAGCGGTGTTAGCAAACCACTCGGCGCGCTTATTAAACTGCGTATGCAAGGTGCAAGGAAAACATTAAAGGTAATTGCAAACTTACTAGCCGTAATAATAATACCATCACTTAGTCTAAACAAGATGCCCATCATTTAACAAAATGCAGCAAAAAGAAAACTTGTAACACTGAGCACATTTAATGAGCGTTTATGCGGCAAAGTGCGCGTAACGCAATATCCTTTCATCGCTCGCCATCACTTGAGCCACTTGGTTCGCCGCTTTATAATGGAAGAAGCTGATTTGAGGTGATTGGTCACCTTGCGTTAATAGAGCAATTTGCTGGCAACCCAGGGGCATGTTGATAAAAGTCCAGGACCTTTGAATACAATTTTTTGAGGATGTATGCATAATTTAAGATAATTTCAAGTATTAAAGGGAGAATGTGTGCTGTGCGTAAACGTTACCTTATTCTTTCACGTTATTGGTTTGAGATTTTTAAAAAAAACATGAGCTTAACTATAGGTATGGCCGACCGGAGGTACCTATATGCAATTATTTTAGTGCGGATATGCTGCTCAGCCATGAATTACCCTTACTCTTCAGACTTTTAATTTTAAATAATTGTTGGTTGAATTTTTCCTCTGATACCTGCACCTACTTTATCATTAGCTCACTAACTTTCTGGGGTCTTGTCCGGGATTCGGTCAGTTAAGATGAAAGAGAAGCAGTAGAGCTAAGATATATGTGAATTTTAACAAGGCTTTTGAAAGAAACAAATATTCACATTTACGGCGATTTCCATCGTTTAAAAATATGACTTAAAAAAATAAAATCAGCAAATTAAAATTAGTCGCACGGGCTAAAGAAGAATTTTGTGTAGGTTCAAGACAATAATTATGGGCCTTAGGAGGTTGAATGATTCAGGGATTGAAATAAAATTATCACCCGGTTCTCTGTCTTTTTCTATCGGTTCTCCACTTAAACCTTTTACTAGATCAAAACAAAATTGTATGTTTTTGAAGCGAGGCTAATTTTCATCCACAGGATTAGGTAAAAATTGTCGTTTTTAGACAAATCTACCAGAATGCGATGCGAGAAGACATAATTATTATTCACCCTGAGTGTCCTGCTTTTTACTCGATGCAGAGTGCTCGCGGGGCATGATTAAAAATTTGATTAGTCGGAAAGTATATTTGGTATATCCGAAAAAAGATTTTTAGTCGTTTCATGGATTTTAAATCCAAAAAATGCAGGGAAGAGCTAAAAAAACGCGTGTTCACTCTTTCACTATCTCAGTACCGGTAATTTTAGTTGCTTTTATAGTAAAGTTGTAGTGCCATAGAATGCCTATAACTTCTTATCTGCTTCTATTGTATCAATTAAATCTGTGCCAGTTCCTACAAAAGCTATCCCTTCAATGCCTTCTGAATTTAGACACATAAGTATTTTGTCTTTTTGTCCCTTGCAAAGTCCTTAACAAGATTTGCATGGTCAAATCCAAAGTTACCTGAATCTATACAACTTGCTTTCAAAATGGCAATCAGAGGTGGAATCGGCTAAGGTGATCTATGACAAGTGATGTCACAAATCACAAAAATTCGTCTGTGTAAACTGCGATCTTCACAATTTTCACGTCAAAATCAGATGCCAGTTACCAGTTACCAGTTTTCAGACTTTCTGGTAAGTTGGTGTTTAAGCCTACTCTTAGGCTGAATTTCTGCATGTGTGAATAAAAATCAGTGTTCTTACATCACAAGCCTAAATTAAGCAACGATTCGGAACAATTTTTTTGTGATCACCTTACGCAGATGGATTATTTTGTTTGATCACTTTGACTGACACAAAATGTGAAAATCACAGATCACCATACCCGATTCCACCCCTGGTTTCCGGAATATGCATAGTTGTGAATTAAAGTTACTTCTGACATTCGCGTTGCTCTGGATTCAGATATGGATTGAGATATGTTTTAATGAATTAAGGATAGAAGACTTCAAAAGAATTATAGCAGTTTTACCTTAAAACAAATGAAAGAATAATTGTTTTAATAATTTTAAATACGGAAATCGTGCAAATAGTCAAAGATTTTCGTCCCTTTATTTACTACACTACAATGGCAGCATTTAATGACTCGTATACACAAATCTTATGCATATAACTTCTTTAAATTGCACTCGAAACATTTCTTAATGACACAAATGAGGTATCGAAATACGTTTGAAAATATGCCATGAAATTCGAAAATTATCATAAAGAGAAAAGAAAAACTAAATTAAACTAAAGTTTCAAATGTACTCAACAATATTTTATACACAAATTGCAAATACAATACAAATAATTGTATAATTGTAATAATACAATACAAATAATTGTACGCAAAGCTTTCAAAAAAATAAACCGGCGGACCACTCCATGTATGACTTCCTACTTGTCGGTCTTCTTTTAAACAGGCTTAGACAAATTAAGGTGTAAACGACAATTTAAATTTAATACAATTAACTTTATTTTTGTATCCTTTGTATACTTAACCAAAAATGAAGAAGATCGCTGTTACCGTTAGCGAGATACTTTTATGATTTTATGCGCGATGCTTTTAAGCTTTCGAGTCAAATCGTAGAATCTTTGCATACGTCAGGCCCCACCTATTATTGTTGTGATTATATTTTAGTAAAAAATCTTTCTACGACTTACCCTGCAGAAAATACAATGTAGGTAGACAGATGGACGGAAAACGTAGTGATACCATAAGAACTCCATTTTAAGACAGTTCGCTAAAAAAGAAACAGACGGGGGTGCAGAGGATGCTGGGAGTGGAACTTCCCCCCATTCATAGTTCACTGTTCCACTGTTTCATCATCATCACCATCATTTTCCGTGACAGCTTATCCTTAGAAGGTTCGCAGACCGAGGGCGGCTAAATAGTCCCTCTATTGATCCGGATACTCCGCCACCAACTCAAGATCCCCAAACGGATCCGGGACATGTTCTCTACCTGATCCCACCACCTGTTTCTTGGCCTACCAGGCGGGCGACGCACTTGCATCTCGGCTAACATAACCTGTCTAGGAAGTCTGTCAGGGGGCATGCGACGAACAACGTGCCCAAACCATCGAAGAATTTATCGTTCCACTCGGAGAAGCTGCCGCTTAACATCAAAATTTCTACGAATACTGACGTTTCTCACTCTATCGCTAAGAGAAACACCATAGCAACGCACATCAGGAATCTCATTTCAGCAGCTTGTACCCGAGATCTAATTCGTTCGGTCATTACCCAAATTTCATGACCATGGATGAGGGTTCGAACGAACACTGAATTAAAAACTGAGATCTTTGCTTTCAGTCTGAGCTTAGCTTTCCTGATAACCGGCTGGTGCAGTTCTTTTTCTATTGCTCCAGCTTGGCCAATCCAACAGGATAACTCAGTATCACTCCTTCCATCTTTCGGTGAAAAAGGCCCCGAGATACTTAACTTCTCTACCTGTTTCAATGGGACTCCATTTATGTGCAGGGTACACTACACATGAGTTCGGGAAACAACCATCGTTTCGGACTGGCTCAGGTTTACCTTCATCCCAGCTTCACCACATATCGCCGCAAACTCATCCAGTGCTCGCTGAAGTTCCTCCTCGGACGATGCCAGGACAGCTAAATCATATGCGAAAAGCAGATGGCTTATCCTGACGCCACCCATTTCAAAAGATTTTCTCACCAAGACTGCGATTCACCATCCAGTCCATATAGCTATGCTACGAAAAAGAGAGGCGATAAAAAACAGCCCTAGCAAAGTCCGACGCACACATCAAAGGTTGGGATTTGACGCCATTGATGCGAACACAGCTCCTGCAGTTGCCAGTCAGAGACTAAATGGCTCTTAGAAGAGGCCCAGTCAGTGCATAGTCCTGTAAAACTCTCCACAGTTTATCCCGAGGAACTCGGCCATAGGCTTTTTCCAGGTCTACAAAACACGCGTAGACCGGCTTGGCATATTCCCAGACCTTCTCAGCAATAACCTCCAGAGTAAAAAGCTGGTCGGTTGTCCGTCTACCAGGCCGAAAGCCGCATTGCTCTTTCCGCAACAAAGGCTCGATTACAGCTCTGGAACTCACTTCCAGCACCTTCGCGAATACTTTTCCCGGAAGACTTAAGAGAGATATACCCCTATAGTCGGAGCAATCTCTCTTGTCCACTTTTTTAAAAACGGCACTATAACTCCTGTTTGCCAATCGCTAGGTGCTTTCCCGCTTTTCCAACCCACCTTAATGACACGTGTTAGCCATTAGGACCTTCTTTACCCATTGCCTTGAGCATTTCTGGCTGGATATCATCAACTCCAGCAGACTTACCAACTTTTAGCGATGTAACCGCGGCAGTGACTTCATCTACTCTAGGACATCATCTGTGCCCTGATGTTGGGGATTGAGCAGCTCCGTTGCCAACAGTTGCCATTCTCCCTCTACATTTAATTGGCCAGGTGAATTTGTTCAAACTTCTCCGAATATGCTGTGCAAATCGCTCCTTGCAATCAGACTCAGCATCCTGTAACCTTTCCCACCGTATGCGGGTCACCCCTCTTGGATTTCGCCTTGGTGGCAAAGGAATACTAACGCTAAAGCGCAATTAGTACAACATTTGGTGGTGATCAGTTGACAGCTCAACTCTTCTCAAAACGCCAACATCACAAATCATATTTTGAACATACGACGATACCATAAAGAAATCAATGAAAGACCTCTGATTTAAACTATGGTACCTAGTGTATTTGTGAATGTCTTTGTATGGGAAAAAGGTGTTCATGATGGACAAGCCGTAAGCACAGCAAAAGTCCAACAAGTTCCTTCCGTTCCTGTTTTGATCCGGGTCACCGTGCCTCTCAATCACACTTCTCCAAGTACTGTCGTCTGTACCCACATGAACATTGAAGTCACCCATCAGGAGGTAAAAGTCCATTTCTACCCCTCTATTCACCGCAGCATCAACTTCGTTCAAGAAGACCGGATACTCTAACTCTAGGTTGGGTACGTACACCTGCACTAAAGCCAAAGTTGATCGCTCAAGTTTAAGCCTTAAGATCAAAACCCTCACTCTTATTTGACACCTGCCTGTGCAGTCATGTTATTTGGGACGCCAGACCAGAAAAGTCTCCGCCCATTAGTGAAGTCTCTGGTTCCGAATCTTTTCCACTTATTTCAGAAGATGCCAGTAGCATCGAGCTGATACTTTTTAGCCTCCTCAACCAATTCAAGTTCTTTCCTTGTTAGCGATGAGATATTCCATGTGCCAATTTTAAGTTGGTGCCGTTGTCGAGAATATCGAGAGTAGGATTGTGTTAAGTGTAAAAATAATGTTTACCCATCCGAATATTTGACATAACAAAATAAGCAGTTGCAAGCCATACAATCACAATCGACAGGTCAAGAGGGGGTCTAAGTCCACAAACCTAATTATTGTGATCTTCACAATTCACTCACACGTGTGGGTCAAAAATCAATGAATGCAGTTTCGTCTGAGTGCTCTATCCGAGAGTAGCAAGTTTGGATGTTGTGTGCCATAACATCACAATCGACGACGACTGATCAAAAATTCACAGCAAATTTCTTGTAAAACTTTTGGCTCTCTTGAATTGGTTATGAATCGACAAACTAATTGTGAATTTGTTACCGAGCCAAAGCTACAATTAAGCAGACTTCCTTTTGGCTTGGTGATTTGCAACGCTGCACTGCAGAAATAATTACGGGGCGTCTTTTAAAATAGACTCTTAACCTTTTTAGAGCCTGTATATCTGCAAAGATGTTTGAGCCAAAAGTTTCATCAAAAAGTTCCATGGTTTTTGCATAACATTTTTGTCCAGGTTTTTTTTTTGGAAGTCGTCGTTATCGGTCTTTGTTAACCTTGCGGAGATAATCCCTTAATGAAGAATTTTTTGGCTACTCCAAATAAAGATATAAGCTGGACCAATCGTAGTCTATGTAGGATGAGCAGCTTCCTACTAAGTTATAGGTTACATAAGTAACCTATATAGTTACATTACTAAGGATTTGTTGATTATTAATGGATAATATATTGTTTGTTTTTTCAGACATATATGCATAATAATTGCCACTCAATAATTTTTACCGACCTGTTTTCATGATATACCTATGGTCCCGCAATTTCAAGGTCTGTTTTAGTATCTGTCCGAATAAAGTTTTATTCTTTATATTTAATGAGAATCTAGAAGCGACCAGTCAGTCTCCCTATTTAGCCTACTATTAAAGTTGAAACCTACGTTAAACAAAACCCCCAGATTGATCGAAATTGCAAACAAAACAAAAGGATTTTGATTACCTAAATGAGCTTGAAAACTAAGTTAGCTGAGTATAGCTCAGAGTAGGCACTTGTATAAAAAACCCAGACCATAATTGCTTTAAAATTGGTACATTAGTTTAGTTTCTCCAGCAACATCACAACATCATAATTTTTTGTTAGCTGTGCGTTCACTTTTACGTGATGCGAATTGCTATGCGTACTTATCATCAAATGATCACAAAGTTGCGTAAAATGAAAACCACTTTGTTGAGTGTAATTTTCTTCCACCACAAACAAACTTGGTTATATTGCCCAATCATGCACATTCACGCACACACTACCATACTCTCATGGCCAGTTATTAAAATTGAATTTAAAAGATGAAATCACGAAAAACCTCCACGACTTTATACAGCGTATAATAATGATTGTATGCGAAGAAGTTGTAAAATAAATTTTTGAAATTTTGTGAAAATTTTCTAATGATGATGAGTTGCTGATGTTACTTAGTCGCCGTCTTCGGATTTCCGAGATTCCGTTTCGCGTAATCCTGATGAGTAAATTGCGTGAGCTGTACAATTTGAAAAACAAGTCCGAAAGGCAAATGGTCACCCGATTTGAAACCTATTGTATAAAGTATTGTTTTCGAAAATTTTAAAATCCAAACCAACAGGAAGCCAATTTATTTACCATCCTATACGTCAAGCAAAGGCTGTAGCCTTTATGCCTGCCTATTGACTGCTATAGAACTTTATATGAAAAGAGATTTACAAGATTTTGCAAGGCAATAAAATTGTATTCTTGCATATGTCCTTGGGCGAAATTGTATGCAAACAACATTTGGCAACCGCTTTGTGTAAGAATCGGTGCAACAATCCTTTGTGAGGCAATCCTTGCGCTGGCTTTAGGTATATTGAATAGAAGGCAATAGTTGTAAATTACCCGATAGACCGTAGGGGTTAGTTGACGTTTTGTCATTGTTTAGACAACTCGTTTTGCATAAGATGCAAATAAACGAAATCTGCAGAGTGCAGAATAGTTTCGATACAGACTTTTCGATTTTTGAGACGCAGTTGCGATTTTGAGTCGATACGGAGTGATGATCGATGTCAGTTAAGAATATACAATATTCGTGAAGAAGTGCGATAAAACAAGTGTGCGTGTATAAAATAAAATTGATTTACCTACAGATGTTTAAATTTGTTTTTTCTTATCATAAAAGTCCAAAATTACAAAACTAATCGAAGGATTTTTCTAATAGTAAGAGTTTGTGTTCACGATGGAGATCTTTTACCTGCGTGCGCATATTTCAACTTATTACTAAAAGGTACCGAAAACATTATAATTTCCTCTGTATTTCTAGAAGAATTTATATTATCCTTTTATGTTCATTTTCATGTTTATTTATTATTTTTATACTCATTTAGAGGTTTCAATTAACTTTTATTTATAACACACACATTACTACGAAAAACATTGTAGGTATATTATAATATATTAATCTGTTTTGTTATTTGAAAATGGAAATCCTTTAAACGACGGCGGTCAGTAAGTAAGAATTAAAGAACATACTAGAGGGCATTAGTTGCTCTAGAATTCTTCTTTAAAGTAAAAACAAAGAGCCACTTGGAAGGTGAAAAAGAGGAAGACATTATCGAGCCTGTGAGCACATAACATTTGCTGATATAGTGACCTTTAGATAGTGGTTTTTATGAAAAATTTTTGGTATAGAAAAAGCTTTCAGGTGAATAGTCTTTGTTAATTTCTTAATTTTTTTGTAACACGAGGTTGAACTTTTTATTAGTCATTAGCGAAATTTAATGCATATAAATAAAGTGCATAAAATAAAGTGCATAAAAATATGTATTAGAGAGCTATGGCTAGGCCTTCAGCCTGGTGAGCAAATAAATAAACGTTTTCTTTGCTAGTTCAAGACACATTTCAAAATATAAAATTATATATATCTAAGGAGTTAGGTGAATTCAGGTATTAAAAGTTCTTTACTTGTAGATAATTGTTAGAAAATTACTCAGGTTTTTCCAGTTACACTCATTCTGCATAGTTAAAGAGCGTTTACAAAAGAAAATTAGCTTTTGCGATCTGAATACTGGGCACATACTTCTAAAAAGGAAACAAACTTCTTTTGAATTCAGCTTGCAGAACGTACAAAATTTAAGCTTCTGTTATAAGGCGTACCATTTAGGTTAAGGAGCTCACACCTCGCTTTAAAAATCAACGATATGGCTTAAAGAGTGCATATCCAAATTAAGATGTCTGTTCGCCAAAATCTTGGAAGACCAGATTCTAGGTATATAGCCTAGTTATGCTATTAGTAGATGTATTAAGTGTAAGATTAAAAAGCTCTTTGATAAAGTTCCTATGAAGTTTTTCGAATTCTTCATGATCGTTTCCCAAACTTGAGAAGCAAAACAGAAAGTTGATCTTATAATTATATTTAATATCTTATATTTTGCAATAAAAAAAAATATTTTTTTATTGCAAAATACATTCTTCCATGCCAAGTTTAGTAGGCTTTGTGCACTTTTAACTTTTTCTGAAAGGTGTTCGGTGAAATTTAAAACAGGATTCAGTATCACGCATTAACAGTTGGTTTGCTTCGCAGTTTCTAGAGTATGTCCATCGTATTTCCATTGCCTTTCATTATGACATCTTGGAGATCTTATAAAACCATAATTTTGGACTTCTGTATGCATATTCAGTGTAAGCCGCCCATCTTGCAGTAACATGATAGACGGTTGGTGAAATATCTATTGGGGCGCATCCTGCCCCGGGGCAGCCCCCTGCATGTTTCTTCTTTTACCTTCAGTGGGATATCCCTGAATTTTAAGTCTTTATTTCACACAAAATTTTCGAGGGATTTTTTCCCCATATTAGGTATTGAGTTGTTTTTTTGAGAAATTTTGAAACACGAGGTTTTTGAACAAGGTATTTCTAAACGAGAGGTTTTCCAATCAAAGATTTCGATGCAGAGAATCGAAAAATAAGTAAAACGAGGAGTTCTTCAACGGGCTACTCCCCAGGTCCAATTGTTTATTCCTTATACTAGAACTTCATGATTTAGGGTTTAAGTCTAGACTGAAATGGTAAATTATCTTAAGCTCATTTTTAAGATTTTTCAGGAGAGTGAATTAAACTTTTCGAAGAAGGTTTCCAAAAAATGTTTTGGACAAGGACATCTTAGATTAAAATTTTTAGAGTTAAAATTTTATCAACTTTTTTTTTTAATTTATTAAAAGAAGATATTGTTCAGATATTGTTAAGAGCTATAGGGCATAGTAAAAGTAACCATTTCCATAGAGTACTGCAAACAAAGGCTATTACACAAAAAAGTGTAAAAATAAACCCAATTTCGGCCCCAAACTGCCAGTGAATGTATCTTATTTGTCATTCTTATTTCTGTTTATTTTTATATTTTGCAAAAGGTAAATTATCTTGCGTCTACTGAGCGGAACCAAAGTCACGGTTTTAAGTTCATGGAAACATCTTAGGTCAACATAAGATGGTTTGCCTTTTCACACATTCTCAAAAGCCCAGTCTAAATAGCGAATTAACCTTTTATCAATGGAATTGTTCCCCGACATCGCCGTACTGATATCGTCATTGCAAACAACTTTAACGTAGGTACACAACATACAATTCTCACTCAGAAGCTTCGACATTATGGGACAGACAACAGCCGAAAACAGATATGTTCAGATTTTCCCTGTGGGCAACCATCTCACCAAGCTTGTAAACGAGGAAAAACGGACACCAAACATTATCATAGTCATATGCCAACACTGTGGATTAATTCTTCATCTCCATTCCTGATGAATCCACAGTCAGAATATTATCACTTCCAGGACCTTCAGACCATGTGTCATATCGGCTTAGACTTCATTCAAAAATATCACCTGAAAAGATCCGACTTCGAAACTTGGACAGCTTAGTTCAGTTTCTTCCAGTCATTTTATTTCCTCGATCTTGACGTTCATATTGCCACCAATAAGCTCACCGAAATAATTCTCATTGGCCTGTAGTCCTTCGCTCAAGCAAAGTAGTGTTCCAAACGTAGCAAAAGTTTCTAGCCTTTTGTCAAAAATACAATGATATCTCAGTAACAAAATTACATGCCACCTCTTCACTCCCAGATTGTGCCATATGTCTTCATATGTACTCGAGAGCGTATTGAACATTGCATGGGACAAATTCAATTTCGGAGTCCTTAAAAACTAAACACACATAAAAACGCTGGTCCAGATAGAGTTTCCTCCATAGTTTTGTTCCTCTAAGATGGCAGAACAGCTGCGTAGGCTTTTCTATCTCTCTCCTTCTGAGTAGATGGAAAACTGCATTGGTTCAGCCTGTTTTAAAATAGTGATCCGATTTCTACCAGTTATCAACTAACAACATTTTTTTATAAGGTCTTACAAACGCTGATGAAGCTGACTATGCTTTATGAAATATTTAAATCACGGAAGCTTCTCCCGTCAGTGGTCCACCGGTGATCTGATGGCTTATATTGCAGAAAAGGGAAACCGCTCTTTGCGGTGAAAACAAGGTTGTTATACTCGATGTTAAGCATTTGACAGAGTCTGACATCAGGCGCACTTGTCGAAATTGCATGAATTTAGAGTCGGTTTGTCTTTTATTCGTTGAATTGGAAATTTCCTTTCGAGCCGATCAATCCAAGTAGTTCTGGATGGTTAAAAGTCTGTGCCTATCATATAAATGCTGGCTGGTGTTCTTCAGGGTTCAGTCTTATATCCATCACTCTTTTTGCTGTATTTAAATTATATCTTGGCTGCTACATTAAATCTATTCCAATTAATTTTTTCGACGATGACAGAAATCTCAAATTTAACTTTCCTTTACTTGCGAAAGTCTCAATTCTTTGGACGTTGAGATGGAACGGTAACGTATGTTGAATTCATTAAATTCTGACCTTAGCAGCATTTTAATAAGGAGGTTTCGGAAAAGAGTGGAATTTAATGCATACAAAAATAAATGCTGTTATCATAGATACAAGTACTGATAGAATCAAGAAAAGATTATTGAAACTGAGCGACTTACTCAAGTGTTGCAAACTTAATCGGCTCCTTCAAACATCGCCGCAAAGTATTGTCTTCCATTGCTTTGTCGCTTTTTCCATTAACGGTGTTCCAGTGAAATATCCAGCTATTTTCCATATCTTAAAGAATGTAACTGCAACACCCACGTAAGAAGGAATGCCCATAAGTACACTTCTGAGCCCAATTTCGGACGGACCGCGTGTGTATTGGAGTTCTTCTTTTAGCCGAACAGCACGCATGTGGAACAGGCTTCCATATTTTCCCCCCGTCACTAAAAACATCCGCTGATGCCCTCCCATAATTTCTTAAATGCGGCTAAAATATATAAGAAAAAACATCTTATGTTTCCGAATGCAAAATATCAAGCGCATTTTCGTATATCAATATCAAATAGAACAATGCCAAGAAAATTGATCCTTGCCAGCGAGTATTAAATCATTTTCAGTGAATTCCCTTTCATCCGCTTCCCGGTCAGGTTCCATCGCAAGCATAACTCTTCCAGCAGCTCAGTGCTATCGTGTAATTCATTTTGAGTCATCAAACTTTGGTTGGAAATTCCCCAAATAATAATATCGTGTTAATTATTTTATGGCTTCAACTTAACGGGTCGATATACCCGAGCAAAGTCTTCAGGCTATATCCGATGGCAACAGGATGTCTCTCCATACCCATATTGTCGATGTGCAGATGGGGATACATTGGCACTATGGGAACTACGCTATCGTCGTCGTCAGCTTCGTAGTCATTGACGACAACGACTCTAGCGGATGACGATGACGAGGGCGATATAAACTAATGTGCTGCCATCAGTCCGCAATGGCATTCTGATTAAGCTCCTGGCAATGATGAACTCAGTGTGGTGATAAAAGCATTAATCACCAAAGAATAATCATTATTTTGGCATCACACCTTTAGGGTAAGTTCACCCAGCCACGTCGGTGAATTCTACACTTTATCCAAACTCCCTCAAATATCCACCCTATGCATAGGTAGGTTGGTACACTTGAAACATTTGAGGCAGGGCGGTTGTGTAATCGCTCGATGGAGAGCAATTATTGCAAGGATCTGAGCAAATTGTGCAATTTAATTTTCTGCTGTGAAATGTTTGAAAGTTTTTCTATGAAGTTCCATAAGGATAAACTTTCATTCGAAGCTTTTTTACTCTCATGGTGCATGTAGGTATGGTTCTTTTACACCATTATACATAACTTATTAGACAACTCTCTATCAATAAATGATACTTTTGAGACAGCTATCTTCTTCAGAGTACGTCATCACTCACCCGAATATCTAAAGAGAATTCAATGAATTGACAGCATTCATTAGTTATTAATAGAGTCTCTGCCAAACAGGAGACGACACCCTGCTTAATAACTATTCGTCGTACCATATCACACACTGCACATATTACCTTAGAAAGAATCAGAAATCGAGTTTCCAAAAATCTAATCCAATTGCAGCCATTCTTTTCACTGCTAAGGGGCGACTTTTACCCTAACTCCCCGGGAAATGCAAATATTTGTAAGAAACTACCCAAACTCTGAATTCTATGAATTCCACGTTTCTCATCTTTAAGTTTAGGCTCGGAATATAAAACCATCTTCTGACAAACCCTGATACACAGCATCGGTTCATCTAAAGGGGATGTGTCAATATCTACAGCTACTTACGCATCGCTTCAACAAAAATGTCTGACATTGACAAATGTCATCCGTCATTGCGAACATAAGATTGATATAGATTGGAATGTGACGTACACGCACGCACACACAATCCCACTTCTACAAACACTTGCCTTCCTTATTATTTTTTTTTTGGAAGCCGTCACCCTAGAACCCCAGATGATGAAGAAGGATAGGCAAAAAAAAAGATGGAAGCAACTATTTCCTTTTGCAGAGGGGGATGAAAAAGGACCTTTTCTCTTGGTACACACAATAATGGAATTAAATACAAATACATTATTGTTTTGGGTTAGCTGGTAGTCGATCTGAAATGCACCCATTGGTAAAAAAAAGGAAGACTAAGATGGGGAAGTCATCTTAATAGGAAAGGTTTTCAAAAGAAAATCAACGGACCACGAAAGACATTTAAATTTCTATTAAAAGAATTTAGCATTTTTTTCTAGTTTTATTCTAATTGTATCTAGATCAGAGAAGGATAAAGTGCAGCCATAGGGGATTCCAATCAACAAAAACATGTCCCCATGTTTGATATTCATCTTTCGTGTTCGAAACATGGAAGCCGTCTTCTGGGTCAGCGTTTAAATGCACCTTAAAGTAGGCATAAAAAGGCGGTCATTAATTCAAGCGTATGGGATCTACATACCCGTGCGTGTGTGTCTCGTCGTTTTCTCGTTACTCATTTAAAAGGCTGATGGAAACAGGACACCTGCATTTGACCTAGTTTTTCTTTGACTTTTGGTTATTTCAATCAGCCTAAAGATAATGAAGCCTAGTTTTATCTATAAAAGCTTAAGTAAAAAAGATCACTATGTTTGTTGCTTCTGGTTTGAAAAAGGAGTTTTTAATCCAACATTTATTCTTGGGTGGTCTTTAACCCAGCATAATTGCCGTACCAGAGCATAGAAAAGGCACAGAAATTTAACAGATTGCTGCCTATCTATATTTTTTTCAAAGAACGTTTAGAATGCAAAAAACCTAGGTCCCTATATTAAACATAAACATAATGTTAAACAATAAAGTTTACCCCTGCAAGTAATTGCCTTTGTGGAAAAAAGGAGAGGATCTGGATAACCAGGAAGCTGCTCATTTTGGGACAAACTCTCATGGATTTTTCATTTGTTGCTGGGTTTGGCCCGCCCCAGCTAGCCGGAGACGCATATTGTCTCATTTGTTCATACAAAGTATGCAAATTGATAAGATCCGCCCACAGCCACGCCCGCAATGGACTTGCATGTCAGCGACCTCAAACACACCGCTATTTTTTTGGGACCGCCCACACTATTGACCATGCCCACTTTTAACATGCCAGACTTTTAAGAACCTGATTTCTTATAAGATTCATTCTTAATTGAAAAAAAAAGACTCCGTCCACTTTTAGAGGGCGTTTTTCGGAAAAAAAAACTATTTAGTAAGCAATCATTTTCACTTTTTAGGAATTTTTTTATGATTCTAACGAAATAAGAATTCTTTAATTCTATTTTCCAGCTTACGCCCATTTTTTGGAGCGTGGCCAATACAGTATTGGAATAAAGTACATGAATTCAGGCCAAAAAACTTTTAAATTTGGTGTTAAAGGGTGAAGGTCGGTTATTTAAAATTTCGTTACAGACGAAGTCTTGCACACTTATACTTGTTTGTTTTTTTAATACTGCGCTTAGGAAAGGTGAACCTATAGCACTGAGCCAGTGCTCCGATATGTTAACAGATATTAAATCAATCTATTTTTAAATAGTTTTAGTGTAATAGTGTCAGAAAAAAATTTGTTGGGTGGTAAATTCCAAAGAGTAGAGGTGTGGTGTTGCAAGGTTCACGTGAAACTGATGAGCTTTAGTTGCCTACCTTGTTGAAAGAGCAAAAGTAGAACCCTCAGGGATTAAACCTAGCTGATCTTTAGAATCAAGACCGTGTTCCAAATATGTGAACAATATTCCAGCGTTGGTCTGATTTGTGCTCTTTATAAAAAGCTTAAATTTGAGAAGCAGATTTTGCAATATAAGATATTTGAGAGTTCTTTAAACCACTTTTTACCAAGCATAACCTATTTATTTTTATACCCTAAAATTGGATTTAAAGTTTTTTGAGGGCGCGATTACTTAGTCCTTTGACAAGATTTTATTATTAAAAAGCCCATGTTGAAACATCACGTTGGTTGGGGTCAAAATTCTGCTTTCAAAATTCTGATTTTGAAAATTATGCTTTAAAATTCTGCTTTTTAAATTTTGTTTAACAAAAATTCTGGATATGCGACATTTTGAAAGCAGCACAGTAAGATATGAAGGTATACGCTGACCCCTGCAATCCCCATGGCATGGTTCTTTTTATACCCGACCCAGGGTATATTAAGTTTGATGTATAGTTTGTAACGCAGTGAAATAATCACCGTAGACCCCTAAGACCTTTTAGAGATACCGATAGGAGAATCGATTAATCCATGTCCGTCCGTCCGTCCGTCCGTAGGTAAACAACATTTAGGCCTTAAATTGTAAGGTAGAGAGCTGAAATTTGGTGGGTTTAAAAAAAGTTTAAAAATAAGCTGAATCCGACCACAGACACGCCCACAACAGGCTTATATGTGCGACCATCTTTAATTTAAAAAAATACTTTATCCAAATTTTGGCTATGTTACAATGGCGCTAGCGCATTCATTTTTGGTGTGTGACATTGCCTTCTAATTGCCTTTGAAGTTGCCTTTTTAGCCTTTTCATTGACCAGGCCCACTTTTTAAGGGATTTTAGCTTAAAATGACTGTTTTTTAATAAATATATATGAAATTTGACAAGAATTTTTATATTAGCATTTTCTAACTTTGATGTATATATTGTATGTGCCTCCGACCACTTTTGTGGGCGTGGCGTTAAGAAAAGTGATTTTTTTAGTTAAAAAGCGGAGTTTTAGGCCGAAATGTATGCAACCACCTAGTATAAAGCCTTCAACAGTTATATTTTTATACCCCGCCCACTTTTTGGAGGCGTGACAGTTTTTTTTGGTAAGTTCGGAGATTTTGAAATCCATCGTAGATGGACTGAAGCTTTTCCATACGCACTGTTGCATTTTCCAACTTGTTTACTTTTGATTTACTTTAATAAAGTCAAAAGTTTGCTTGAAAAAGTAGACTTTTATTGGTTCAGTCAGAATATCGAAAAAGCAGAACTATGAACTTTAACTAGCTTTTCTTAAGACTGCGATTCAAGTTTTCCTTAAGGGAAAGAATTTAAAACTTAAAAAATATCGAAAATCCAAACAGACTTACAGTCTCCGCCGAAGATTTATTCCTTACTCCAAACCTACTGACTGATGTGCTCTCATTGATCGTCTAAACGATCGACTAAAACAAATTGTGCTGAATTTTCGAGAAAAAAAATCAACATCAATTTTCCAATTCCGCCCATCCGCCTTCTTAAGACACCTAATGCTCACGTATATTAAACCTCACCTGTTACGATCGACATCCAATTTACTGATCGATCGATCGATAGCCAATCGGTTTTGCTATATGGATCACTGAATGCCCACCCTTCTCGCACTCATCCAAGAAGCAATGGCATTAATCTTGGCCATTGTCGCTTCGGTATAATTACATCGACCATTTGGTGGAACGCTCCTCAGCAGATCATTTTTCAAAACTACCATTTCTTATTTTTTTTTCTCGAAAATTTAAAACTTCCGAACACCGAAGCTGTCCTGATGTGTGCGGGCAGACACTCGCTCGGCATTTGTTTAGATTCATTAATCAACATTTTAAGTGGTTCAATTTGGAATTGAGAAATTGAACTTCGAGCTGATATACACTCTTCTTTTGAGTGATACAGTTGTTATAGGAGATAGCAGATACTGGGCTTCCCATTTGGTACAAAATTGCTTATCTACGATGTTTACGCTGATTCAATAGTGTTCCTGTTGTTTTTTAGGCCACAGCGCGAGGTGCTGAGAAGTCCATTAATTTCATTCAATCACCTCCCTGTCTCTGGCACCATAACAATTCGGCGCAGCAGCCGCAGCTTCTGCAAGATGTTTCATCCACGGAAGGCTTGGAGCAGGACTCTGGGTTTATTTTGCTGATCCATTTGTGTTTACCCACATATGTTGTTCGCTTGCTCCTTCTGGTGGTACTGGAATCATATTACACGAGGATGATGAAAATGATGGTGGAGATTTGTTTTGACAGACATCGATTACCACAAAATTAAGGCAATTGATTAATTACTTCTGGATAATAAAATGTAATTAATTGGTTTTTACGTGTGCGGTACTCCAATGAGAGTGTGTGGTTTTTTTTGCCTTGGTAGGTATATGCAGTTGAAGAGGCCTGTCGGAGAGGAGACTCTCGATGAAATTAATGGTACACCTATACAGAATAAGCACTCAAACATATTTTACATCAGACGAATGGCTTCCAGATTTATTGCAAACAAAATTAAATTTATTAAGTGTATCTGCGTACGACAACCTAATTAACGTTACACTATGTTAATTGCACGAACATTGTGTACATTTGGAAGATTAATACGTATACATCTTGTCGCATGGTGCGATCTGAGGTGGGTGGGTTCTGCGTTTGGCAGAGAGCAATTAACATTTTGCTTAAAAAGTTATAAACGTGACATTCGATCGGGGTCTTGACGGTAGACATTTTTATCTCATATGGGTTCTAGAAACTTTTAAAGGAGTTCAGCAAGCAGTCTTTAAATTAAACTTTAGCTTAATTCAATTTTTATGGCAATTGGAATGCGCAACATAAGCTATTTTGATGGACCTGCTTTAAATCAACCGAACATGACGCGGATACAAATATGATTAAGGGTTTCCAGAAAATACCCCTTAAAAGATATTTTTAAAAGTGAGCTTTTTTAGGCTTCCGAAACGGTAACTGTAAAGTGACATCGAATTTATCTAACTTATCGAATAGGTTTTTTTACATATATTTTGGACTTTACGGGGTGCTTAAGCTGTCCGCAATGTTTTCAATGCCATGAATATGTATCGTGCATTATGTATACTTTAGAAAAGTTTTGTTTTGAATCTGCATTTCGAATTAAGGTTTCTGCTTCAGCCCAAGGCCAACAAAAGATATGCCTAATTATACCCTCGCAAACATTTCTTCACATTTCTTTTGGATCTAATACAAGCAAAAGTAAATAAGAGGTATTTGACCCTTTTGCAGATGTCTTCTGAAAAGGTAGCAAAACTTGTTTCCTACGCGGTTGCAGTTAAAATGGTAATTTCTTGGGTACATGTCCTTGAATGTGATTCAAAATTATTTCTTTGAAAAGATATTTGCAAACCTAATAAGGCATTTCTGCCGAGGCGAATGTCAACTGCTTAATCATTTGGACAAGTGGCACAATCGCACTGGCATTGGGAACCCTTTTTCTGGGAAATTCTTTGCACGGAGCGGTCAGTGTTGTATTCCAATTTGGGTTAATACATAATGATTTTGATTTTGTTGTCTGTCTCAAGGACAACGAATGCATATATACCTACAAGTGTTTAAACAATGGCAATAACATAAATGTCGCCATGGAAAAGGATGAGGAATATAGATTTCTTTCAAATGTTCTATTAAATTTGGTAAGCCTTAGGGGACATAATTTGTAAATGGCTTAAGGACACTTGATTCATTCAAATGTGTTCAACTGTATGAAGACTACTCTTAAGTCTTTTTTTAGGTGTTGGTAAAGCTACTAGTATTTACCAAAATTCAACCTAAAAAGCCTCATATTAAGCTACGAAAATTCAGCCAGTCGAGTGCCCGTGTTTTGACTCACAGGGATAGATAGCTTAACCTTCCGAGTGTCTTAGATATTTGAGTTTTTTTATGCTTAGAATGCTAAATATCCCAGAAATAACGCCGTAATTTGCTAATAAACAAGTGGGTAAGTGCAAGAGTTCGTTTGTGACAAACTTCTATATACCCGACCCTATAGACCGTTTAACACCAAATCTTAAAGTTTTTTTTTTGGCCCAAATTCATGTATTATTTGTATAGGCCACGCCCTCAAAAATTAGGCTAAATTCAGATAAATTAATTTTAATTTCGTTATAACCAGGAAAAAACGCAATAAAAGCGAAAATTATTTCGGAAAAAAAAACCCGTTTTTTCGCCGCATTTCTTAAGGTGGACGGAGCTAAGAACTTTGTATTTGAAGCAAACTTAGTAAACAGTAACATCTTTTATATTTGTCATACAATTTTTTTTTCGATTTGGAGTCGACTTCTCAAGAAAACGTTTTTTTTTTTAGGAATTTGAATTCCTACGGCTTATCTATCTTGACCAAAAAAGCATTTTGGAAGAAAATGCGAAATAGAGGTCTTAAGGGTCTACGGTGATTATTTCTATTTCTGTCTTACAAACTATGCACTAACATCAATATGCCCCGGATCTGGTGTAATAAGAAAATATTTTGTTTTGAATCTTTAAAATATAGGTACGAATTTTATTTGAAAATATACTATGTATTGAAGGCAGACAGTGACGAGCAGGCTCGCACGTGTGTGATCTTCTTTTTTGGCTTTTTAAATTATTACCAACCGTTTTCATATTCTGTGTATCAAGAACAGTGTGATTTTAGCACCTGCCCAGACATGAAAATTATGCTCCGCGGCGAAATATTAAGTTGTTTGTCGTTCATAAAGGCGGGATAAAAAGGTTACGATATTCTTTTCCTTTTTCGAGAAGACTTAGTTTTAGTTTTTAAATAAGAATTTTGCTAATACTGAACACTTAAATCTTGACATTCACTGATTCATCGTATATATTGAAGGCCATAGTATAGAGACCGAATTGTTGTTCGAATGAGCCATGTCCGTCCTTCCGTGTGTCGGTAGTTTTAAGGCCTTAAATTTTGAGCTAGTAACTTGAATCTTAATATCTGTCCCAAAGCAGTACAAATGTAAAATTTTTTGAAATCCACCCACTGACACGCCTTCTTTAGTTATTGGCATGAAAACTCAAAAATTTCGCAGGAAGCTGAAATTTGGTACGCGTCATCCTCGCTTAAGTGTATTGTGATTGGCATTTCAAAAAAAAAAGCAAAATCCGCCAGTTTTGGGCGTGGTCATATTTCATTTGCATTTTAAAGTAACGGTTTTTATTACATTTTCTGTAAAATTTTCAGATATGTTTTTAAGTATAAACCAAATTTTTAATATGAAAATGCATTCATCACGTGCCACTTCTGATACAAAATATAAACAAAAAAAAAAAAACGATGTTATTGAAACGGTTTAGATGCCACGCCCCTTTTTAAGGGAGAATATTCTTTAACTGAGAAATTCTAAATACAACTGAAGTTAATAGAAACTGAAATTTAACAACCATGATTTATGACACAATTCGGAGCTTGAAAGTGGTCAATTGGGATGGGGTACCCAAGGATTCGCCTAGGCGAATTGTAACCCTCCCACTAGTTAAGCTTAAACTCCAAACTGAACAATCAGGTTTACATCCACCGATTCCAAATATATCCTTTTAAATAAAAACTAAAATCAGTGTCAATGACTCATAAAAGAATGGTGTAGGATTAGTGGTTGTATGGATTAGTTATCATGACACAAGATTTTATTGAGGAAGAAAGAGATTTAGATAAACAAAAATCGCTGAAGTAGATGCCCCCAAACCATAAATGTTCCTATGCTACTCTTGGATTGGACAGGCTTAACAACCAGTCAACTTTGTCACTTTTTTCAGAAAAATACAATTTCACAAAAAAAATTCACCTGACAGCGGTGTTTAATTGCCAACAAAATAAAACAAAGTAGGTGGCTGGTTTCATCTAGCGATTTTGCTACCTTTATAATACTTTCAACTAATCAATGTCGCAATTTAAATTAAAAAAAAGCACGGGGCTATTCCCGTAAATAATAACCGGAAAAATCCTGCCCCTTGTTCCTTGTGGAAAAGAAAGAATTTTTTTGAAAAATCCAGCCACGAATACCTAGCACAAAAAACATGATACAAGTCAGTGCACACACCCCGTGTAGTAAAATAATTTTTCTTTCGCCGTCCTTTATAAAAACCAAATCGCACCCGTGGCTTTAAGACAAATAAATAAGTTAAAAACAACGCACAGGCTGAATATTATATGTATATAGACAACAAAAAAAGTATAAAAAACTTCAACGCAACAAAATGTATATATCCCTGTGCCTGATCCTGAATTCTTCAAAATCTTTTGTTACTCCACGCTCCTGATGTTGTGCGTACCAAATACGAACAGGATACATCAAACAGAAAAAAAATTAAATATTTCAACCCACCACCCGGTACGTTAAAATACACACAGGACATGACCGAGACGACGAGCGGAGCAACGACGAAATTCGTTTTTCTTCTTCGTGTCCATCGAGTGATTTTGATGGATTGCTGTCATTAATCTATGACGTACGCAACTACCATAGGAAATGCCGGGGATATAACATTTATTCAGTAAGACGGGGTTGGGATTGAAACGCACATATATAAACTTACACAAACACAATTGGATAGATATCCTGCCACACCGAATACGAAACGAATCGCCACAGGATGCGAAATGGATTTTTTTTTTGCTTTTTTCAAAATAAGAAAAATACGTTTTTTGCCCTTTTCCCTGTGCCAAAAACACGAGCGAGGGTAACTTTATTGTTGGGCTTTTGTTTGCTCATCACTTTAGCTACTTGATATACTTTTTGCAAAATGCGACAGGATTCACATTGAGTTTTATCTTGTTTTTTTTTTTTTTTTTTTTGTACGGAAAACGCACGAAATTTCTAAAGCTTTTCTATAATTCTGATCATTAAGGATGGCAACATTCTTGAGAACCTTTCGGGATAGATGCGATGAACTATACAAAACTTCAATTCCAGTTATACACAAACCATACAGCACAGAAATTTTTTCTTCCTCAAGAATATCCGTTTCGACGACAGGACACTTTCGTGTACGCCATGAAAATCCTTAAGCAGTCGAGACGCATTTAGAATATTTAATGAGCCAATAAATGACATTTTCGAAATAGTTTTAGTACGAGTTTAGCTTTTACAAGATTACACACCTACGCAGAGCCAAATTGCTTAGAAGTCAGTTGGCGTAAAGACGTGCAACTTTGCCGCGCAAACTGTAAGCTTACTGATTTTAATATTAATTTTTGCTTTTGCTTTATAAAATTTCCTATTAATATACATTATGCCAGGGACCAAAACAAATGGATCGGAGGAATGATTTGAAAAACCTTTTGGGAAGAAAAACCCTTCATTTGTCTTGGTCGCTCTGGTGAGAAGCGCGTGTATTATGATCAAGCTCGAAATCCATTTCTTTCGATTGGATTTGAAGGCGGTTGGCTATGGCAGTGGTGTTTCATTATTCATTTGAGTGCCGATTCGAAGTTGATAATCTTCGAGGAATTGTCATTCGGGACGTAGACAACCCTCGATTAATCATATGTATTGTTTTCCATTAAAATATTGACCAAGGGGAAATACTTTAAGGGATTTTTCTTCCGTCTTATATTTGTTGGATTCCCTAGTATGTGGCTACTGGGAATAGGGAAGATAAAGGTTTTGGTTGTCCAAAAATTGTTACAATATGTGGAAATAGGAAATTTTTCTTATTTTTCCAAAAAGAATGGGTTAAATATAGTGGGTGGTTTACTAACAAAAGTTGGCGAGTAAATATTAGCATCAAAGAGTAGGAGGTATTCATAAGGCGTTTTTTATCCCTAGTGCTTAATAACGCCAGAAAAGTTTTATCTGCAGAAGTTTTTGAAAAACAAAGTGTAAGAAAATCACGATTCCAGTACGCAACCCATCATTGAATGTTCTAAACCACTCAAATAACGGTAGTGCCAACTGTTTAGCACACTGTTAGCACAAGTGCTACAGCGGTCGTTTTTAGCCTTGGCTCCATTCAACGTGTCGTGAAATAAGGCTTTATACCTTGCGCGCAGGGGCATGGTGTTTTTTTTATGGATCAATAGGGACTTACGAAAAAGGTTTAAGACCAAATACTTTAGATTATGCTCGAAAATTTAAAAAAACACTTCGAAAATAATATCTCAAAAAATGTTGGTAACTAACTTAACGTATTACGGTTTATAATGAAATTTGCCGTGCATTTCCATAGTGGCCGCTCCCCAATACAAGCAACGATACGTTCGGTTAGCTTTTTAATGAATTACAATTAATTGATTTTAATTTTTAACCTCGGGCCCAATTTTGGGGGCGTGGCCTATACAAAAATTAATATATGAATTTGGACCAAAAAACGTTAAGATTTGGTATTCCTCGATATATAGCGTCGGGTAATAGAAGTTTGCCACAGAAGAACCCTTACACTTACTCACTTGTCTTAGCTGAAATAGTGGTTTTTCATATTCTGTAAAATGGAAAATTATCTTGAAATCATTCAAAAGTTTGCCTTAAAAATTGAATTTGAATAAAATGTCACAAAAATCAGCATGTTTTCATTATGCTGATATGCCCATATCATACTCTAAAGGAGGGTTAACAAAAAAATATCAAAAAATGTATTTTCTACCCTGCGTTTCGATAAAAATTTGAGTAAACTAAAAGTTTTAGTACGAGTACCTATACTTCAAATACGTCTTAAATAAGAATAGTAGACTAAAAAAAATTATAACAGCTTATACCTCAAAATTAATCTGAAAATCGGGCAAATAGTCAAAGATGTCCCCTAATTTCCTACAATGTAATAGCAGCATTTAAAAACCCGTACGCTCACATTTTTTTCGAAATGCGATAAAATCAGTGTCAGAACGCACTTTTAGTTGGTTTATGAGTGTGTTCAACACAATTTTTTTGGTTAAAGTGGTTCACAAGTTGTGGCCTTAAACGCTTTGAAAGCGTCATCTATTTTCAACTCCTCATTTCTCAAAAATATTTCATGATTTTGAAAAAACGAAATTTTTCTGTCTAGATATAGAGTCAACATTACTTTGAGGTAAGTTTTATTTTTGTAGTTTTTGTCTGCAAAACTCTTGGAAACCAGTATACTAAAAATATTTCAACCACTTTCACTTATAAAATTGTAAACTGTTTCCAACCCGTTATTCATGTACAGAAAAAAAATCCTTAGTATGTGTTCTCTTTAAGTTTCCGAATTAAAACCAAAATTTGCCTTTCTACGTT
Source organism: Neoascia interrupta (assembly GCA_947623515.1). Lineage (NCBI taxonomy): Eukaryota > Metazoa > Arthropoda > Insecta > Diptera > Syrphidae > Neoascia > Neoascia interrupta. The sequence continues at coordinate 33,441,754 of OX392464.1, read as the reverse complement.
TCAACGTTGTTTAGAAATTGCAGCGGGGCCTTGACTGATAGACGGACAACGAAAAAAAATGGTAAGGGAAAAAATACAATCGAAACGAAAATGCTAATGTTTTTGTTATTACAATTTATCTCAGTTAAGAATATATTTATTAATTTAAAATCAATTTCTCTTCCGCTCACATTTTAGGGGCGCGCCATAGATTAGTAAGTACCTAACCCATAAGCAAACAGGTTGAGTAACCACTGCCTTGTTTTTAGAAAATTTCAGTCCGCTTCTTCCAACTAGGTAAAATTTGGAAGAAGAACATTTGGCAATCCACATCATTTTTCAATGTTATGAGGAATTAAGTTGGAAGTTCTAAGTGCTAAAGTATTCCATAAATTTGCAAGCAATGTAATTTTAGTAGTATTTTAGTAGTTGTTTGGCTCCACATCTCAATTGTCACTGAGAAACTTCGCATTGGTAAGTGTCTCACCACTTTAGGATCTGACCTGACGATAATATTGTCATGGAAATTTGAATTTCGGTAGGTAAAAGTGAAATTCAGACAAAAAAAATTCATTATGAAAACATACACTAAGCTGTCCCTCGGGCTTCGCGTTGAAGGCTTCGCGTGCAATTATATTAGAACATGCGACTATATTTTTCTATCAATTTTTAGCTACTAATGTTTAGGGCTTTACGTTTTGTTTTTCTTATACTGAAAATTTTTGACTGTTTTGCACTACTTTCCAATGCATCTCGAAAACTCAATTGCTTTCTTTACATTATCCAATATTTCTAGTGTTTTTATACCCCATCCCATAGTATAGGAGGTATATTAAGTTTGTCATATATTTTGTAACACATTGAAATAATAATGGTAGACCCCCAAGACCTTGAGGGCATATAATCGAGACCGAATTCTGAATCGAATGAGCCATGTCCGTCCGTCCGTCCGTATGTATATCACATGTTTTTAGGCCTTAAGTTTTGAGCTAGGGTGCTGAAACTTCGTACGTAAGTTCCACGTCATGCGAAGCAGTACAAGTGTAAAAAGTTTTGAAATCCGCCCAAAAACACGCCCACAATTGGTCTAAATGTGCAACTACCTCCAGAGTTTTCAAAACTGTAAGACGTTCTAAAAGGCCGAAATTTGACATTTAGCATCTCCAAATTAATGTTAGACACAAAAAAGGCAAATTTAATTGGTAAGCCTTCTCTAGTGGGCGTGGCATCTATTTTGAGGGTAAATTTTCAAATGAAGTTTACTCAATATTTTTGCTCGAAATTATAAAAAAAAATTACTTAATATTTTATTTAGAAAGCGCTTAGTTCACATTTTATGAATACAAGACTTTGGGCCACGCCTACATTTGGAGGCAGAACTGAAGAAAAACCTAAAATTTTCCAGAAAAACTTAATTTCGACTGGCCTTGAGCCTAATTTAGGATAGCATGAAACAAAAAAAGAAGCAGGTTAGGTAAACGAGACTTCAGTCCAGATTTCGTTGGAATAAAGTTTATAGCCACGCTCCCTTTTAGGGGTCGATTTTTCAAAAATATTTAATTTAAACCAAATTGCATTTGTACGTACTCTAAAACAAAGAGGGATGGCAAAAATAAGAGTGAATTCGCTCTAAAATTTTACACTAATTTTTCACTTTTTTGGAGGGAATTTACTCTATTTTTGTATTCAATAGAGATAATTTGCCACAAGAAAAGTGTAATTTACTATTTCTTTTGAGCGAATTCACACTTTTTTGTAGCGAATAAGGTGAAATCGCTCCAAAACAGTAGTTATTTTACTCCTTCTATATGGGGATTCACAAATTTTTTTGGCACGTTATAGCAAATTCACTCCAAATTGGGAGTATTTTTTCACTTTTTGCAAGTGAATTCACTACTCTCTTGTAATATATGTTCGCATAGCATATACCACAACCTTCTAAGCCAAAAATAAGTAAAATACACAGAAAGTTTTTTTATTTATTTTTTCTCTTCTATACAAAAAAACACTAAATAAAGGAAACACATTTCACACTAAAGGATTAGTTAAAGGTATTCACGGAGTAACCTTCGTCGGCTGCTCTGCCTTAACGTCGCTCGACATTTGACCATTTGAAAAAAAAATTAACAAATCTATAACGAGATAATGCATTAATTCAACCTACCAAAGTTTTTGAAAACTAAATTTAAGTCAGCCTTAAACTATCAATGTTCTGCATAACTTCTTGATTCAGATGCAAACAATGTTTTTATTACTATTTATGTAGAAAGAAAAAATCCTTGACTCAGGAACTGAAATCAGGAACCACACACGTTACTTCTTTATGCGCAACGCACTCCAAAATAAATTAAGCCAGCACGAGGCACAGCCGTCCGTTTACGGACTGTAACTTCTGCGTACACACTGTAGAACTCATTCACTGTTTTTTTTTAGTTTTTCCGCTTCGGAATGAAGGCCAAACTTCGGAAAGTTCCCGGGAACCTGCATTTTGGTATGAAACATGTATGACAATGTCTTTCCTAAAACAAGGTAAAAACTGCTTATCGACGAATGCCTAAGACTCTTTTAAATAAGGAAAATAAATTAGATCTGAAACTTGTCTCACTTTAGTTAAGAATAGTAATTTTGTTATTATGGCACATAAAACAAAAATTCAAAATTAGTTTATTCAAAATTAGGCTAATATTAAATTTTAGTATGAGTTCGAACAAAGGCTCTTAGCTTTTAATCATCTTGACAGCAGTTTTACAAGCTGGCTTAGGTACCCAAAAACAGTGTGATGAGTCTATTGCAATATAACAAAATTTTTATTTAAGTGTTTTAATAACATAGAAATGTTGTAACATCAAATTCGATTCTTCAGTTCTTAAACTTGATTCTCAAATGTGATTTCTTGGACGGACGGGGGGGGGTATATCTCAATCAATTCACTATAACGGGCCTCGAGCTCGACCATAAAATACACTGACTGGCCTTGAGCATATTCTTATACGTAGGCGTATCAGTGCCGAATGTAAACAGTAGTTGTTGGAGTATATTTTCATTATCTTATTTAGTTGTATATTATACTGTTATTAACCCTAACAGACACCGCACGTTAGAAGGCAGAACTATCCCATTTTTCTAGTAACGAAATCCTCCAAAAATTTCACCAAAATTCTTTCGTTAAGAGTACGCTTTTAGAGTTAGTGAATGAGAGTTAGCGATAAATTGTACATACCAAGTAGCACACTCTGGGAGCCACTCTTGTAATTTTACGCTTTTCTTTTTTTTTAATAGAAAAAGGTAGAGAAGTTTAAAAGGTCATCCTTATTGCTTTAAACTCTCAATGTATAAACTGCATTCATGGATAAGAATAAAACAGCCTGTAAAAAATACGTTTCAATTAACGTCTGCCATGTCAATAATTAGAAGTAGTCAAACCACCTAGTATAGGAAACAGAAACCAACGTATTTCATAAAAGAAAAAAGAGTGATGGTAACACTTAATAAATTAGCGTCATGTTTAATAGAAAACACAAAACCTTATAATAGTTCTACAAGAAGTAAAAGGCAGTGCTACATAGAACCCAAAGTTTCTAAAAAGGGCAACGCAGAACACCAAACAGGGCTTTACAAAAAACCTTGCACTCTTAATATTTTGTTATATATACAAAGCGCATTGTTTGTTTTCATCCTATTTTAATCAATCATTCGAAGAAATTAATGCGCACTGCACCTTGTTTTCTGCTTATTAAATGTACTCGTTAATCATTAATTTCATCACCATTTAATACGAACAAAGTTGTTTGTGCCAAAACATCAACAGTTTCAAAGAATAAGATAGGAATGTATGTGTACCCAACTGAAAGAAAAACCACCCCATGCCAGTCAAAGGTATAAGCACGACGAAAGTGTGTGACCCTACATATTCTTTTAAAAATGTATTGACTGTCAAATAAGTTCTATAAGAGCCCGAAGTAGAACCCTTTTTGCTCCCAAAATTAAGTTCTATAAAGTGTCAAATCATCCTGATAGGGGTATTGTAAGGGGCTTCGTTACTTGAATAAAACCAACTTCAAGAACCTAAGGTTTTATCATGTGGAAACTGAAAACGTAACGGAGGCCATAATAACAAAAGCTTCTGTGTTACTTGGATTCGAAAAAGCAAATTGATAAATGTCAGGTCAATAAAATAAATAGAGTGGCCCAACAGCTCGACGTGAACCATCAGGGCCAACTTCTGAACAATGTACGCTGTGTTTGTTGATTTCTTCATATAAAGCATGCAGGTCCATACCACTTAACGGAAGACACTTAACGGAAGTCTTCTTGAGGATTGCTGCATTAAACACAATATTGCTAATAAACCTAGAAATAAATAAAAAATATGGACATAATTAAATGTATATTTTAGGGACTTTGTATATTATTTGAAAACGCAAGAATGCCAAATCGTGTCATGAAAAGATAAATTGTTTTTATTGAAATGTGAAAAATCGCAGTCCTTCTGCGGGTAAACTTTGAATTGTGTGATTTTCAAAATATTTTAAATCATGTCTTTATCTGTCCCAGACTAGCGCGACACCAGACAAAAAGAGGTAACCCACAGATAGTATTAATTTCCAGGCAAAAGGACAACTTAAACAAAAAAAAAAAAACATTTATATATAAATGAAGTTGCTGGGGCACCAAAAGATCGAACGCCGAATGGGGAAGAGGGGTCATATATAGCAGGCTTAAAGAACAAAACGAACAACAAATTCTACACAGAAAAATTATTATTAATGTCTCTGTCTAAGAAACCTCGTGTTTGGATTTAAATTCATGTTCGGAGTCACTCGCCAGGCACAAGAGATGCATACATTCCCATATAGACGCACAAAAAACCATTTTTGGGATTTTGGACAAGACCGATTTTTTCTGCTGTACGTTCCTCTGACAAGAGCGATTAATCAATTTTCGATATTACAAGAATTTCTTCGTCTTCCTCTTTGTTGACGTCTTCTTGTTGAATGCTGTGTTCCTATACAACCACTCGTAATCTCTTCTTGTCGAAGACAATGTTCAAGAGGGGAATGTGTCTAGAGATGGGATGTTAATTAAGGACCAAGAGTGTCAGACTCCAAGCGAGACAGAGCAAATGCATATATCTAAAGTGATTTTCAATAAATGTCATGTGAAGCGTATAGCATTTAGTCAGCGCTGCATCGCTGCATGATTAAGCTGATGTAGGTGGTGGTGTTATGGATATGATAAACCCCGGTAGTGTGCGCGCTATATTAGGGGATTGGTTATGGCTTGCACTTTGGTTCTTCCGGATGTAAGAGATCTTAGTTTGGCTCTCGCAGTCACACGTTCAACAACTTAAAATAAATCCAGGTCATTAAGTGCACTACGGAGTGCGCGCTGAATGAGTCTTCAAATAGGTTTAAGTGTGTGGCTACGTTATTAATTGGCCTTGGCGCATACGTGCGACAGTTTGATGTGGTATGTCATTGTTTAGAGCTAAGAATAGGATGCCCGCAAGTGGTTTTTAATTATTCATTAAAAAAAAAACTAGGTATAAATCACGCAAAATTTTGCCTATGTTACACCATAGATACTTCAGTTTTGTCAAAACCAACAAAAGAAAAGAGATTGGCGAAAAATTGAGAAGGTTTCTTAGACCAAACTGCAAGGTTCTGTATGCATTTTAAAATTAAAGACTTTACCAATATAAAGGTAAACAATACATAGGTATTCTTAAAAAAATATTTCGTCTAGTGGTACAGTATTCATACCTGCAGTAGGATCCTTTAAAATTGTTTTTACAACATAGATACAGCATGTTGCGAAAATTATATAGGGGAAATGACAAACGTTTTATAGCTTTTCCTTAACAATTCTAGTCAGTTTCATCCAATTCAATCCGTATCTACGCAAAAAGTCTAGAGCTGCCTATAACAGCGATCGAAATCACTCTATTTCAGTTACAATTAAAATGTTTTTTTTTAGAAGCTTTTTCGTTACCACTTCTAAAAATAAGAGAGAGCTTTAAAATTATAAGAGCTTTAAAATTGTAATCTAGTTCAGTTCGTTAGGTGTACTCATCTTTATGAGCCGTAAAAGGCAGGATATAAGCGATTAAGAGTCCATATAAATCGAAGTTCGAAAATAATAATATAAGCATCTTAGATCTATAGGATCGTCTTATACATCTAAGGGCCATTCCTAGCTCGCAGTTCACTTCACTCAGTTCTCTGTTCACTCGATGATACATGAACTGAATCCTTTTCACTAACGCTTTTGTTAACTTTTCGGCCTGTTATACTCAAAACCCAGCAGCCGGGTACCTGTTTGCTGAGAATACTATCCTATGGGCGCGTGCAGACCTGCAAACTGAAACCATCTCCAGTATGGCCATTAGGAGAACCACTGGGGATGGTTATATCTTGGTCTATGTAATGATATTGCTCCTGCTTAGGTAGGTATATATACCCTACCTATGCAAGATACTATTTAATTTATCGGATGTTAATGAAATCTTCTTCTGAAACACACATACGCACTATTTAAACATGCTTATTATTTAAAACGTGCCAGCAAAAATATATCTGATTAGTTTCCTTCATTTTTCTTTTCAGACAAGATGATACATTAGAAACCAATTTAAAAATACCTACTTGTATCTGGCGCAGCCAAACAATGTCTATTAATCAAGTGGTCATCAACTTGGCCAACAAAAACAAGAACATCATCATCATCAGCAGCACAAGCGTCAACATCATCAGAGGTTGTTCCCGATTTCTTGTACGCATCAACGGAAAGCCATCACCATCAAACCATGAAAAAAAAACATCAGCCGCCACAGTCCACCCATCAGAAACGTCTGATTGACATAGCGCCGCGCAACGCCCTAATGATGGAGTAATTTTGATGAATATCTCAATATGACGGACATCTTAATATACACCAAAAGAAAATGAAAAACAATATCACAAAATTTCGAATTACTCAAATTAATTTTGTCTTTGCCGTTGAGTTGTCGCTGGTGTTAACTGTTAGTTTATCTCTATTTCTTCTTGTGATTTGTTGGCTTTTTGAATACATAAATAAAAAGAAACAAAGCCCGCCGATATGGTGGCGTGCGCGGTGTGCCTTTAGTTTTTATCCAGCTAACGTCCTCGAGTTCGGAGCAGTTTTTAAAAAGTCCGAACAAATGTTTGACAATTTGCTTGCGTAGGCTGACCGCACTGTACCGGCACGACGATGCGACATATGGTGCGTGCTCTATGGAAGAATCAAATGACCAACAGCGGTGCTGGCTACGGTGGAAGGGAAAACAGAAAAAATCTGATTAATTGCTCCATTGGACACATTCAGAGATGATGCCCCAAAGAGATGCAAACCGTTCCCTCGGTGATGGATTGTCAAAGTCGAAACAGACATTTGTATCTGGAATCGAATCCGAAATGAAAATGAGATTGATTATCGGGCCCTGGGCGACAAGCGACAGATCCCGGGATCACTCGAGAACAAATTCAGTTTTTGTATATGCGCTGGGCCCTTCTCTTTGGCCAATTCAAATGTCCACACCGCACAGGTTGGGTTCGGCCGGTGTGGTGGGCACTTCAACCAGAACCACTGCACAGTGTGTTATTGCGCCAAGATAAAAGATTATCTGCAGCAGCAGGTTGCTTAGCAAGGCGCAAACCAGTTTTGAGTCTCCCGAATCGAACTGGAAATCTCTTTGATAGGCAGGATAATATGGCGGCTGCTTGAAATCAAATGTTATGTAGCCAGCCACTACTCTTTTCCCTCATACACCAATTCCCACAAAGAACATTTCTATTTGAAATCAAGGTCTGGATCTACCTGCTGGTCAAACACGAACATGGCTGCATGAACGTAGGTATGGTATATCTATGAAAGGTGAATGCCGCTGGGAAAATCCCGAACTATCAAAGAATGGGGGGAGGACGACCATTATTATTACTTTCTAATCTTGGGCCACATGCCTGAATGGTGACTTTGATTCGGTTCTATTTTCGTTTGTCGTTGTTGGTCTTGCCTGGTCACTGCGCTAATGGTATGGTGGATGGATGTGGAAATACGATAAAGAGGAATACAGGCAGTGCTTAAGCACCCTTGAGGGTGGCTGAGGTATTTTTTTCACTGAAGCCTGTCACATTTGATGCAGGTTGCGTATTTATAGGAAAAGTGGCCATAATGGTTTTTGTTTTTAAAAGGGAAAGTATAGTCGGAGGGTAAAAACGGTACCTGTCGATGAATGCTTCTGTGTTATCTTTGTGTAATTTGCTTCTAAGATCACGCAGAATGTGAAAGAGGGACCATTCAAGGTGCGCTTTCCAGTTAGCTAATTTGAACAAAAGACAAATTTTCCCTAGAAATTTAGCAATTTGAGGGCAAATTACCAATGTGGTTGCTTATTAGATCCGTTTTTTGTGTGAGTATGTTATGTCGTAAGCAAGAAGTAATCTAAAGGACATTTATTATTGTGAGCTTCATGTAATGAGAATCATACTGACACCGAAAAACTCACCCCTTTAAAGGTGCATTAAATGTTTCGCATTCTCAGCTGTCTCTCTTAGAGTGTATACATTTTAAGACGTTTTGCGAATTTATAAAGTTGAAATGCGAACCTATTTTTTTTTTTTCATCATGTCAATATATGGGAAAAGTCGGGGATTAGGTACACCAATTTTTAATTTTTTATTATTATTAAAAAACTTAAAAAGATTTTAAAATAAATAAATAAATAAATAGAGCGGCGCAACAGCTCGAGGTGAACCAGGGCCAACTTCTCAACAATGTATGCTGGTGTGTTAATTTCTTTACATACAAGGATCCAAAATCTTGTCCAATCCAAGGATTCATGCCAAAATCTTAAAAAGATTTTGGCATGTATTAAAAATACCTACAAGAAAAAAAAATTCCAAGGCAGATAAAAGGAACTTTCGGCCCTTCAATTCAACTTTAGGCCTTCAATTTTGAGCTAGAAAGCTGAAATGAATTACGTTACCCTTCTATTACCTGAAGCAATACAAATGTTAAAATTTTTTGAACCCGCCCACAGACACGCCCACAAAATGTAGGTACTATACAAAATGTATAAAAATGTTTGGTTTTTGGGTCACGCCCAAGAAAAAATGGATTTCGACTGCTTTTTAGCTTTACTAAGGGAAGAATAAGAAATAAAGTTTAGTAAACATAAGGTACACCGGACATCATTCTAGATTTATTTTTACAAAGTTTTTGGCCAAAAAAAAGAATAGGAATGGAAAGAAGAATAGGAATATGTGGGTATATCGCGGTTCGTTATAGATGGTCCCAAGCTATTACATACGCACTTTTGCACATACTCACTGGTTTTAGTTAAAATGGTTTCAAAAGTTTTCCAGTTTTTAAGTAAGGAAAATACATTTAATAGTAAAAAAAAAAACAAGAAGACGAAAAAGGGTACCGGTACCAAATGAACCATCCGTTGAGGTGCCATCTCCCTTTTGATTTTGTCTCCTTTTTCCTTTCTTAATAAGAAAGAGCTGTGTTTCACAGCTTTAAGAAATAAGAAAACACAAACACACAAGGTGTACTGTTTTTTAAACTTTCAACTAAGACCATAGAATGGTGTTGGAATCAGATGGTTTAGTATCTGCAAATACTTACAAAATCCTCATTTTCTTCAAGAACAACAAACTTCACCTGTCCTTTCATCCTCGCAAAAGCCTGCGCAGGGTCATAAATACATGGGCAAAAAATCCATAATGGACTTGCGACCCACTTGGGTCGATTATAAGTTCAGAAATTAGTTTATTGACTTATAATCCACTCAAAAGAACTTAAGTTCCACAAAAATTTCTGTGGACTACTGACCCGTCAATTGTGGTTTTATGCCTCACTCATCTTATTGCACAGTATATTATGTATGGGAGGTGTACTGCCCCCTACAACACCCCTGCCTGTTTCCTTTTGTACATTTACTTTACTGAACATAAAGTTAGTTCCCTTCAAAAATAATTCTGGACTTATGTGACATTTCCTTTAAAACATTGTCGATTTATGACCAAAGATCTTGTAGACCTTTGGCCTTCAATTGTGTATTATAAGATCACAATTGTTTTCTAAAATTATAACCCACCAAAGTGGGTCATACGTCCATTATGGACTTTTGGCCCATGAACTTATGACCCTACGCCACCTTGGATTTTTCCACTTTTCCGTGTAGCGCTCAAACGGTCTCTCCACTTGAGTTCGGTTTTACATGCCATCGTCTCCTAATGACTATTAAACACAGAAAAGAAAAATAAAGTCGGTAGACCTCCTCTAGCGGGCGTGACATCGATTTCAATAGTAATTTTTCAATTATGTTTAATCAACTTTTTGGTTCCAAAACAAAAAATGTTTCCAAAAAATGTTATGTATAAAATACTTAGCTCAACAATTTATTCATTTTTTGGACACGCTCACATTTATTGGTATAATTTAAGAAAAACCTCTAGCTTACACAGACTACATTCTTGATTTACTTCGTACAAAGATTTTGGTCAGGCCTATTTGAAGGAGTCGATTTTACACAATTATTTAATTTCAACCAAGAAACTACATTTTTTGCGAGCCGCAAACTTGGATATTTTTATGCTAATATTAATTTTTAGTTAGAGGGGCTAGTCATGCTCTTCCTCTTTTAGAAAAAAAAAAACTCCCCTTTAATACCAATTGACACTCACCATTCATGCGCTGTGTTTTTTTTAGCTGTCTTACACACATGGAAGGGGGGACCAACAATATTATCGGTAATCATTCCGCCATACGTAAGTCGCCCACGGATGCAGGGTAGTAGCTCTTTTTGATATATTTTATTGTCAATAGTGCAAAAAAAAATTAAGCGTGTTTCAAACACAAAGTTTTTTACTGGGCTCTTGAGACTAAGTGTAGATCCGTCCGTCACTTAGGGCACAACATCACTATTGGTAGCAGCGGCTTCGAAGTAGTTAGGAGTACCTCTACCTTGGAGTTAACATCAACTTCACGAACGAGGCTTTAGTGGAGATTCTTCGAAGAATAAGCCTAAAACATTCAGCCCAATGAATCGGTTGTGTCCGTCACGTCGAAGTACACAAATGACAACTCAATGAAATACACACGTTCTTACGGGAAGTGGCGTTAAGTCACGCGCTTCTTCTATGGACCGCTTCTCATAAGAGCGTGTCTCATAAGAACTTGTCAGTATTGTATACTTCATTGTGACAGACGCAATGGATTCATTGGGATAAAGGCTAAGAAACCGTTGCCATTTTGGTAAACAAAAAGTTTCGAAACACCTCTCGCGAAAGACAAAGTGTAAGCTCTATACATAATTTGAATGCTGCCAATTCTCCTTTATGGTGCTGGCTTAACCGATAAGCAGAGAAGGAGAGTGTTGAACAATAAGCAGAGAAAAAGAAATTACTTGACCCTTTTGAGAGACGATGAATTTATGGTCGTGTGTGCTAAGAGGGTAAATGGAGGCGAAAATGCAACTGCGAACTCTATGTGCTGGTATAACAAGATGTGGATGTAGGTCAAAAACCCAGAACACGAAGACTATACTATAGCGCGTCACATAGAGCGGATGGACGGCAACGTATTAGCCAAAAGGGGATTTGAATACAAGTCCCATAAGTCGCAAGACAATCAGGAAGACTAAACATCCGTTTTGAGGACCAAGCCAGACTGCTTGTTCTGGGCAGTTGGATGTAGATCGTTTAGGACAGGTTAAGATCCTTCATGGGTCGGGAAGCTTATAAGTAAGTAAATAAAGGCCATAAAATGAATGCTTCTCTTCGTACTGAAATCGATCGAAATAGGATCCTGCATTTTATAGGCTCATATTTATTTTTATCTTTATCAAAACATGTTACCGATACCAATTTCATCTGTTCAAATCTAGCGATTAATTTGACGAAACGTCTTTTTGAAAAGTGTTTTCTGGTAATATAATTAAAACTATTTTTCTCTTAAAAGCTTTTCTGCATTAAAACGTTTTTACAAAGAGCTATTTTTTTAACTAAAAGCTTTTAAAATCTCAAATATCGCATTGCATTAAGGCGACATATACACTTTCACTATATTACTCGCGTGAAGATATCGAATTTAATTATAAACTTTTGCATTGCCCCTTAAAATCTCTTTATTATCTATTCATCAATGTATTATATTCTTGGTACGTTAACAGCATTTTTACCCTACCGATCCTATACAGTTTCACACTTGATATGTTGTGCACGAATATCGCAAGGAAAAGAATTCAATTTCCAAGACAAAACACCGTACACAGCCGATGTTTCAATCTGATTAATGGCAGGCAATTATTCAAAATCACTCTATACGCTAGCATCAGTAGTGCTGCACGCGGTTCGGACACAATGATTGCTTGACGCATCAGGAGGACCTTGGTACTCACATCTTCCTGCTCATATCTCGCTGAAGTGCTGTATTCAACGATATGTGTTTCGTGGGCAATAGAAATGTCACTGTGTCAGGGATAATAACGCCAGGATGTTATTTTTATCATACACGAGCCGCTGAAATTTGCTTGAGCTGGGGAAAAATTTGTTACATAGACGCCATTCAAATGTCACCTTAGAGTGCTTTCAAAAGTTGAGATTAACATAAATGAAAAACTATGACCGATTTCCTTGGACCACGTTCGCGGAACTGATTTCAAGCATATTGCATTATTTTTCCATAGACGTGAATGCATTTATTTAGAATGAGTTTTTATTATTCGAAAAACGACGGCAACGAACTCAAAATAGTTGCGGCAAAAAGTATAGAGCTTTAGCCCCTTTAGCCACTTTATCTCAAAAGATGCTCGTATAGTTAGTTCTTTTCTCAGTGAACCTGATTTTAGTTAACGCTAAGTTAAGTGCTGTATCAAATCTACGAAAAAGGCTTTAAGTATTCTTTGCTCTGGCTGGTTGAAAATTTTTATGACTTACCAGCTTTTTAGTAATTTAGCCTTAAAAATTGCAATAAATGGAATCGTTTGTTATAATAAATGGAATCGAAGAGAAGATTATAAAGACCGTCGTATTATGAGGTGCATGTTAAAGCCTTGATGGTCAGAGGGTATCCAAGGCTCTCTGGCCTAAGTGTTCCCGGTTTGAGCAGGGACAAGCTAAGGATATTGATTGAAATTCTGACAAAATAGTTCCACTACCACAGGGACATACGCAGAACAACCAAAAATGTCAGACGCACATATTAGCAGATTTTTCTGTAATCTGCATCTTTATAAGGGCTTAAGGTGGAATTGTGTGGCCCAGTCTAGGTTCCTTAATTTATTAAGTATATTAATAAATATTGACTGAATATGGCTTTCCACTCTAGGTATACCTACACCTACCTTTACGACTGCATACAGGAAAGAAAACAGCTTTAAAATACAATAAAAAAAAAGACAGCGTTGCGAGACACTATGGCACACAAGTTATTACACAGTTCTCATTATGTAGGCATGTAGGTATTTTTTCTTATAGAATTTCTTGAAATGCTTTCACCCTCTAACGTTTGACACGCTTCCTTTAATGATCACCCATCATTTCCTTTTCTCACCTGAGCAATTCAATTACCTCTAATCTAACTGATATCATTGCCATTACACACAGGCTTAAGATGAAACAATGACATAATCTCATTTCACTTTGCAGATGTTCACTTTGGTTGAAGTCATATGAGGAATCTGTTGCTTAAGTCTCCGAAAATGGTGGCCCCAAGACTGTTTGTTTGGAACAGTTCATACATATTATTCGACTTTGCTGGGGTATAGCTCTACATCGAAGGTAATCTTAAAATGCCAACACACAACCCATATGCATATAGATACAGGCACTCATCATATAGACACACACATAAGACCGAATGTACACATCAGTTCCTATTTATATATATTTCGCCCTAAAGGAATATGGGTACATGGAACTGTAGCTGTTCACTGTTACAGTCTGATTTTGACATTGACGAATTCGTCGTCATTTGTCATTCGTTCCCAAAAGGATACCCACCACTATAAACATATACTGCTGGGGTATACTGCTGTTATGCTGTGTATGCTTCTGCTGTCGATTTCGTTTTTCCTGGAGCTGCTGCTGTATTGCTGTTTCCCAGCAGCCAGTCTGACATTTTAGAGAGCAGCAGCACACCATATAGTCCGGGTAGCGCGTCCATGATTAAAACGTACGAATTCACAGCGGGCTAAGGAAATCATACAAAGCCCACGATACCAGAGAGGGGTGGAGGCCATCGTATGCAAGGAAACAAGTAATTTTGGTATTTTGCCTCCCGTTTGTATAGTTCGTCTTCATTGCTCTTCGGTGCTATGGGAATTTCCAATACGGCTAAATCTAATGGTGGCGGAGTGATGGAATCGCAACGTCACGGACGCGTGTTACCCTACTGTCATTGGAACAAGACGATACCTAGCCAATTTACTCTTATCCATCCACTTTTGTGCGTTGAAATGAGATGACAGCAGATAAGGGTCACTTACGAGGGGTGACTGAGCGAACAGATGATGTTAACAAGTGTCTTTGTTTCGTGAAAAACTTAATGGCATGCTAAGATGATTATGTAATGGCGCTGATTCTTAGCACGGCACGGCAGTTCGAATGGGAGTGCATGTTTTTTGATATCTGGATGCAGTTATAAATGCTTTTTTGCCAATATCTCGGAACCGACCTAATCATTTTTCGCTATATATTGCACAGATAAGTGATGTTTTATAAGTACAAATCAGCCTGGTGGTAGGTACCTACTTAACCTAACTAGCTCCTATAGGTTGTCCAAAAATGTTAGCAGCAAAAAAAACATTATTTACCTATATTATTTACTTATTTACTTAAGGTGGCGCTATACAGTCCGGGGTGGACCTGGGCTTCAGCCAACAAGCTTCGCCAGCCAGCTCTGTCTCTAGCTAGCCGTCTCCAGTTTTGCGAAGTTGGCTGAGGTCCCTTCACTTGCGCGCGCCACCTGAGTCTCGGTGCTCCTCTGTGAACCGTCCCTGTGGTGTGGATTCGAAGATTTTCCGGGCCGGGGCGTTGGTGTCGCCTTTTGGGGGACCTAAAATTTACCTATTTGGTGGACCTAAAAATTAACTCTATACATTCGAAAATAAAAAAAATTATATTACTCATGCCCCTTCGAATCACCCTAAAAGTATTTTGGTCGAATCGTTTTACTGTAAACGAAGACAATAATCAGAGTATAGGCCAAACAGTAGCAAATGATTCAACAAAATGATCCAGCCCCAGTAGCTGTTGATTGGGAATATAAGTTCTAAAAATGTGATAGCTCTGTTAATTATGCAATGAAATGGCAGAAAGAAATGACATGAAAATGAACTGGATGAAAAAGCTACGCAGATGAAAAGGACATGGTGGCCTATGCTTTGAACCTTCGTTAGAAACTTCATACGATATATGTAGGTAGTAGAAGGTCTAGCATTGCTCTAAGTTCTAAACTCTACACACATGTAATTGAGCGCGTCAAGAGATGGATTTCAATAAATTTTAAATTTGATCTGTACTTAATGTCTTCCAAATTGTGTGCCGTGGGCTTAATTTCAGTCTTACAGCTCAAAAATTGCAGATTTTACTTTTTAACGTTCAGAAATCTTAACAGTCGCATAACGATTATAAGCCTTTTTCATAGCCATGATGTGATCACACTTGTCTGCATCTATACAGATTTTTCTAAGGCATTCGAATTAATTTCGAATGAAATAATAGTGTTTGAAATTACAGCTCTTGGCTTCCCCCCCAATTTTGTTCGTTGGGTAACTTCTTACCTTAGCCTCAGATATTATCAATTTAAATTTCGAGGAATTTTATCCTCTGTCTTGACTTCACTGTCAGGTGTCCCCCAAGGTACTTACTTAGGCCCCCTCTTCTTCATACTAGCTATATACGATGCTTTTTCGAGTATCAACTTTAGTGAAGTACTTGCATATGCCGACGATATGAAAATATTTAAAGTCATAAAATCATCAATTGACCAAGTCCTTCTTCAGTCCGATTTAACAAGTTTCGTTACCTGATGTTGCAAAAATGGTCTTAACCTCAACCCAGTTAATGTCAAGTTATGACCTTTTCAAAAAAACGTGTACCTCCATCACACGTTTATTTCATTAATGAACACACTCTTTGCCGCGTTCTAAGTCTTAGGAACCTTGGTGTTTACTTCAATCACAACCTAGATTTCTGTGAACACAAAAATAACATCGTTAATAAGTCCAGCTGCATGTTAGGTTTCATAAAAAGATGGTCGAAAGAATTAAGTACTTGATTAGGTTTCATAAAATGATGGTCGAAGAATTAAGTGACCCTCATGTCACTCTTTCCCTCTACAATAGTTTTGTTCGACCCCATCTTGAGTACGCCCCGCAAGTATGGAATCCTTCGCAGTCGTGTTACAGTAATAGAATTGAAGCAATTCAGCGAAGATTCATTCGATTTGCTTTAAGATACCTGCCATGAGATGACCCTTTTAACCTTCCCCCATACAGCCAACGACTAAAACTGTTGTTTATTCATCAACTTACACTAGGTCACACTAGGCGCACCTGAATTTCTTTCATCTGTGAAATTTAAGTTTGAGGAGGATCGCATAATCTCCGCTGCTTGCTGCTTATGCATGTTCCTAGGCATATAACTAATTACGGAAAGCATGAACCGATTAGTCGCATGTGTTCTGTTTATAATACTTACAGTAGTCTAGTCGACTTTAACATTGACAAAGCTTAACTTAAAGAATTGTTATAATTGTTTTTAGTAATGTTACTTTTTATACTTTAATGTTTTAACAATTTTCTTAATGCTAGCATGACTTAACCACTAACACCTACACTAATTGATGAGCCTGTGTAAGCATTTATTGCTTGGCATACTTCTGCTTGAAGATGTTGCTTGCATTAAGCACGCTACAACTCAGTACTGATAGTGTTATAGCCACGCTGTTTGACCAAGAGACTGTGTAATAGACAATAGGTAAAATCTAATATACTACCCCTTTTTTGGACAGGGCTTAAAAAGTTCAGCCGCTATTGCGGGGCTTATGAAATTTTGAAAACCTTATGTGAACCTAATAACACGCACGGTCTATGAGAGTTTAAAGTTTACGTAGCATAGACCGTGTCTAAAGCTATGTTCTAACGCAGCTTGTACGTTCTGTTTTTTAATGACTTTTTACCCAAAAATTTTTATCTTCCTATACAGGCAGGAAGAAACAATTTTTTTTACAAATGGCAGAATATTTATGCATATCTCGCACATGACCAATGTTTAGCATTGCTATATAGGGTTAAGGAGCACATCAATTACCTTAAATAAAATAAATAAATAGAGTGGCGCAACGGCTCGAGGTGAACCAGGGCCAACTTCTCAACAATGTATGCTGTGTGTGTTGATTTCTTTTCATACAAGGGGACCTACAATTTTCTGCCAAATCCGAACGGCACTTTGAGAAGTTTCAGTCAATCAATCATTTTCGTTGACCGCTTATCCTTAGAACGGTCACAGAGGGAGGGCCGCTAAATGGTCCTTTCCTCGTTCTCGATTTTTCGCCACCAACTCAACAGACACAGGCGCGATCCTCAGGCGGGCTTCGGAGATGTTCTTAACTTGATCCAACCATCTGTTTCTTAGCTTACCAAGGGGGCGATGCACTCGGATCTCGGCAAACATGACCTGTCTAGGAAGTCTAGGTAGAGCGAGGGCGGCTAAATGGTGCTTCCATCGTTCCCGATCTTCAACCAACTCAAGGAACACAGGCGCGATCTCCAGGCGGGTCTCGGAGATGTGTACCACGACCACCTGTTTCTTGGCCTACCATAGAGGCGACGCGTTCGCATCTCGGCTAACATTACCTACCTCGAAAGTCTATCGGGGGGCATGCGAACAACGTGTCCAAACCATCGAAGGATTGATCGTTCCACTCGGAGAAGTGGCTGCTCAACATTAACCTCAGAAATCTCATTTCGGCAGTTTCTTCCCGCGATCTAATTCTTTTGGTCATTACCTAAATCATGACCTTAGAAAAGGGTGAAAAGAACACTAAATTAAGAACTGAACTAAAAAACAAAAAGTCAAAGCACAAGTGCGTGAGTCTCATTGGTCTTAAAGAGTTTTGATTCTGCTTTTTTCGAAGATTTTCGAAGATTTTCGAAAAAGATCGCAAAATTCATGAAAAACGGGTGCCTTAGCTCAACAATTAACCAAGTGCAAAAGTTTGTTTGTTACGAATTTCGGCAGTCGTTTTGAAAATCGGCGGAAGTCTAGCAAAAAATGAGAGAGCGCCTAGGCTAACGAATAACAACACCGACTGGGATGGCTTTAGGAAATACTGTAAAGAAAATGTATCTCTACATGTACCACTTACAACCTCTTTAGAAATAGAAGACGAAGTCGATAAACTCGTTAGAACTATCCAAGACGCTGCTTAGAACAATACTTCTTTCCGGAAGACTGGAGTAAGGAAAAGCGGATCAATTTACCCGCGCGAAATTGAAGAGCTCATACGCGAAAAGAGAAAGGCTCGAAAGAGGTGGCATTTGTCTCGAGCTCCTCCTGATAAAACCATTCTGAATGGGCTATCTAATAAATTAAAGCACTTACTTCAACATTTTAAAAGTCGCGAGACTACCAACTACCTCGAAAACTTGACTGCCGTTAGAGGGTCAAACTATTCACTTTGGAAAGCCGTGAAGTCCATTAAAAAGCCCATAGTACACTCGGCGCCAATAAGAAAAGATAACGGTGAATGGGTAAAAGGCGACAAA
Source organism: Neoascia interrupta (assembly GCA_947623515.1). Classification (NCBI taxonomy): domain Eukaryota; kingdom Metazoa; phylum Arthropoda; class Insecta; order Diptera; family Syrphidae; genus Neoascia; species Neoascia interrupta. The sequence continues at coordinate 33,422,979 of OX392464.1, read as the reverse complement.
GAGAAAGCAGATGTATTTGCAGAACATCTAGAAGAAACATTCAAACCGTTTGACGGGGAGCCGTTGGTTGACGATCTGTATCGCAATGCGGAATTAGACAATTATCGAATAAAAACCGTGACACTGTCTGAACTTCGTCAAACAATCCGAAATTTGAAGAATAACAAAGCTCCAGGCTATGACCTAATTACTGGGGAAATTTTGAAGGAGCTACCGAAAAGAGCGTTAGTCAAGCTTCTCTACATCATAAACGCATCAATGAGAATTTCATACGTTCCACGGAAATGGAAAGTCGCAGAGGTAATAATGGTTCCGAAACCAGGGAAATGCCCGAACGACAAGAAATCATATAGACCGATTTCGCTTCTGCCGATTATATCTAAAGTCTTCGAGAAACTTGTGCTCAAACGACTGCAACCAATAATTGAAGAAAGACGATTCATTCCGGATCACCAATTCGGCTTTAGGGTCAAACATTCAACACTTGACCAGGTCTATCGAATAACTAATGAAATTGAGAAAGCCTTAGAAGCGAAAATGATATGTTCTACCGCTTTTCTTAACGTATCCCAAGCCTTTGATAAAGTTTGGCACGAAGGCCTAAAATATAAGCTACGGAAAGTTTTGCCGGAAAAAATGTATGAACTCTTAGAGTCTTATCTTGACAACAGACTATTTCGAGTGAGATACGGGAGCGAATACTCAGAATTCAAAGAAATAGCCGGCGTTCCACAAGGTAGCGTCCTCGGTCCAACACTGTTTTTACTTTTTACAAGAGATGTACCTCAAGTAGAGACAACGACTATAGCCACGTTCGCTGACGAAACGGCTATCCTCGCTACGGATAAGACAGTCGAACAATCAACGGGAAAACTCCAACGCGCTTTGAATAAAATATGCGAATGGACAAAGGCCTGGCGAATCCTCCTAAATGAGACAAAATCAACGCATGTAAATTTTACTTACAAGAGGGTAATCAACTTACCTCTATTTATAAACTCGGTACAAATTCCGTACGCAAACGAGGCGAAATATTTAGGCATGACCCTAGACGCAAAACTTAAGTGGAAGCCACACGTTAAAAAGAAACGCGATGAACTTGAAATGAAGCTACGAGAACTGAATTGGCTTATCGGACGTTATTCGAAACTAAGCGTATATAACAAACTGCTATTGTATAAGCAAGTGCTAAAACCATCTTGGACGTACGGTATACAACTTTGGGGTTGTACCAAACCAAGCAACATATCTATTTTAGAAACTTTTCAGAATAAGACACTAAGAGCAATCGTAAATGCTCCATGGTATATAAGAAATAGCGATTTACATCGAGATCTAGGCATCGCAACCGTGACCGACGAAGTAAGAAACTTTGCTCGCAAACTTCACACTCGCCTTCACGGCCATTGCAACCACGAAATAATCCGAACTCTGGATCAGACAAATCTTGCACGCCGACTACAACGAACAAGACCGTTGGATCTAGCGTCGTAAGAGGAAACCGCACATAATGACGGTATTGCAGGTGCTTTCGTTGGAAGATAGCCTGCCAAACGCGATTACTATACAGAAGCATGAACTACTTGTTAAGGAAACTTAGTCGTAGTCTTACAAAGATTGGGAGGTTTTTTAGTGAGTAAGAATCTCACACTACTATGAGCACGCGCGTCCGATTCTCATAGTGCCTATGAAGGTTTTTACCTACCCACGGAAAAAAAAAAAAAAAAAAAAAAAAAAACGAATTTTTAAATACCCGATCCTATTTACCGAACAACACCAAATTTAGAAGTTTTTTGGCCTGAATTCTTTCATTGGAAGTCAATTGTGTGAAGGTTGCGAGCCGCGGCCCCAAAAATGGGCATGCGGACTAAGAAGAAAATCTTGTAAACTTATTTCGTTAGGAAGCACCCTGAGAAAATATGATAAAACGAAAATTTAAGCAAAAAAAAAGTTCTTTCCTAAAAACGCCCACTTTCAATTGGCAGAGCTTTTTTTTTGTAATTCATCCGCGTTCTAGGGGTTATGGCTGCCCTTTTACTGAGTTAACATAACGCGAATGGAAAGGATCAGAGGACGGAGAAGAGAGGAACTGATGCACTTTGGTTTTGAACTGTTGTGGACTGTAGTGACGAGGAAAAGCCTCATGCGAAAGCCTGTTCCACATCCGTATTGTTCGGCTAAAAAAAACTCCAATACAAAGCGGTTCGTCCGAAATTGGGCTCAAGGGTGTACTGATGAGCATTCCTTCTTGCGCGATTCCTTCTTATTGCAGTTGAATTCTTTAAGAGGTGGAATGCAACTGGCTGGAAAAAACGATAAAAGAATCAAAGACTGTCTTTTGTCTTGCGACGATGTTGCAAGGAGTCGATTGACTTCGCAATTTTTGAGTCGCCTATCAATTTCAATGCTCTGTTTTGTATCCTATCGAGTAGGTGTTTATTTGTATTCGGAGCTCCTGCCCAGACATGAGAGTTATACTCCAGTTTTGGTCGTATGAATGATTTATAGACGACAGCGACTAAGCAATCCTAAGCATTTCGCTGCGTTCTTGGCGACGTCGAATACGTGGTCATTCAAACGTAAGTTCTCATTAACACAGATACCGAGAATGGAAAGATTTTCGGTTTCAGTGATGCAAGTTCCGTACATGGATAACGGCTGAAGATTTCTATTCAGCTTGGATGACAGGAAACAGCATTGCGTTTTGGAAGCATTAAATTCCACTCTGTTTAAAAGCCCCCATGTTTATATGCTGTCTAAGTCTGAATTTAATGAGTTCAACATACTTAACTGTTCCCTTCCAATGTCCGAAGGGATGGGGCATTTGCAAATATTTTGCAAAAAAATAGCTTAAAATTTTGTATGTAGCAAACTTAGAGAACGCTAATTTTTTAATATTTGTAATTTTTTTTTGAGTCAGTTTTCAGGTAAATCAAGCTTTGAAAGATTTAACACTGTAAAAGTGAGCATGGTAGATGGTGAGGACGGTTCAATTTTCAACGCAATTTCTATGTACATTAAAATTTGTTTGCTTTATTAAAGTAAAAGTAAACGTTAACAAATCGGAAGTGATGGTTGTTTCCCGAACTCCTGTGCAGTGTACCCTGCACATAAACGAAATTCCATTAAAACAGATGGAGAAGTTTAAGTATCTCGGGGTGTTTTTTCCACGAAAGATGGGAGGATTGATACTGAGTTGTCCTGTAGAATTGGCCAAGCTGGACCCATAGTAAAGGAACTGCGCCGGCCGGTCATCAGGAAAGCTGAGCTTGGAGTGAAAGCAAAGATCTCAGTTTTTAATTCAGTGTTCGTTCCGACCCTCATCTATGGTCATGAAATTTGGGTAATGACCGAAAGAATTTGATCACGGGTACAAGCTGTCGAAAATTCCTGAGGTGCGTTGCTGGTGTTACTCTAAGGGATAGAGTGAGAGACGTCAGTACTCGTGGGAATCTTAATGTTGAGCAGCTACTTCTCCGAGTGAAGCGATCGATCCCTCGATGGTTTGGTCACGTTGTTCGCATGCCCCCTGACTGGTCATGCTAGCCGAGATGCGAGCAGAGCGCGTCGCCCCCCTGGTAGGCCAAGAAACAGGTGCCGGATCAGGTAAAGAAGCTCTCTGAGTCCCACCTGGAGACTGCGCCGGAGTCTCTTGAGTTGGTGGCGGAGGATCGAGAACGATGGAAAGACCATTAAGCCACCCTCGCTCCGCGACCCTTTTAAAGGATAAGCGGCCATCGAAAATGATGATGATGATGAGATGATGACTAATATTTGTATTCCTATGCCTTGGTTAAAAGGTCTTTTAAAATATAATGTGAATAAGAAGTTGTCTCACAATGAAGACAATAGTGGGCATGGCCGTTGACAGATTAAACCAATTTTAACACTTTGTCTTTGCAACAAAAGAACCAAGTGGTCCCCCATTTGCGCTTAAAAAAAATTTCCATTGTTGGGCTCTCTGACTTTTTCCGCAATTTGAAAGCGAACAAAAACTTTTCTTTCTACGACTTACCGTCCAGAAGTTACAATGCGATTGGACAGACAGGCGGACGGACGGATGGACAACGTAGTGATACCATATAAGAGGCCTTTTTCCATTTTAGAACGGATTGCTAAAAACGAAAAACGTCCATTTGGGCTTGGTAGTACTTAATTTGCATTCTTTTTCCATTTTTTATACCCGACCGAGGGTATATTAATTTTAATGCATAATTTGTAACATAGTGAAATAACCACCGTAGACCCCTAAGACCTTTTAGAGATATGATCGAGACCGACAGGATAGTCGACTAAGCCATGTCCGTCCGTCCCTGTCCGTCTGTCCGTCTGTCCGTCTGTCCGTCTGTCCGTCTGTCCGTCTGTCCGTCTGTCCGTCTGTCCGTCTGTCCGTCTGTCCGTCTGTCCGTCTGTCCGTCTGTCCGTCTGTCCGTCTGTCCGTCTGTCCGTCTGTCCGTCTGTCCGTCTGTCCGTCTGTCCGTCTGTCCGTCTGTCCGTCTGTCCGTCTGTCCGTCTGTCCGTCTGTCCGTCTGTCCGTCTGTCCGTCTGTCCGTCTGTCCGTCTGTCCGTCTGTCCGTCTGTCCAACTGTCCGTCTGTCCAACTGTCCGTCTGTCCGTCTGTCCGTCTGTCCAACTGTCCGTCTGTCCAACTGTCCGTCTGTCCGTCTGTCCAACTGTCCGTCTGTCCGTCTGTCCGTCTGTCCAACTGTCCGTCTGTCCAACTGTCCGTCTGTCCGTCTGTCCGTCTGTCCGTCTGTCCGTCTGTCCGTCTGTCCGTCTGTCCGTCTGTCCGTCTGTCCGTCTGTCCGTCTGTCCGTCTGTCCGTCTGTCCGTCTGTCCGTCTGTCCGTCTGTCCGTCTGTCCGTCTGTCCGTCTGTCCGTCTGTCCGTCTATCCGTCTGTCCGTCTGTCCGTCTGTCCGTCTGTCCGTCTGTCCGTCTGTCCGTCTGTCCGTCTGTCCGTCTGTCCGTCTGTCCGTCTGTCCGTCTGTCCGTCTGTCCGTCTGTCCGTCTGTCCGTCTGTCCGTCTGTCCGTCTGTCCGTCTGTCCGTCTGTCCGTCTGTCCGTCTGTCCGTCTGTCCGTCTGTCCGTCTGTCCGTCTGTCCGTCTGTCCGTCTGTCCGTCTGTCCGTCTGTCCGTCTGTCCGTCTGTCCGTCTGTCCGTCTGTCCGTCTGTCCGTCTGTCCGTCTGTCCGTCTGTCCGTCTGTCCGTCTGTCCGTCTGTCCGTCTGTCCGTCTGTCCGTCTGTCCGTCTGTCCGTCTGTCCGTCTGTCCGTCTGTCCGTCTGTCCGTCTGTCCGTCTGTCCGTCTATCCGTCTGTCCGTCTGTCCGTCTGTCCGTCTGTCCGTCTGTCCGTCTGTCCGTCTGTCCGTCTGTCCGTCTGTCCGTCTGTCCGTCTGTCCGTCTGTCCGTCTGTCCGTCTGTCCGTCTGTCCGTCTGTCCGTCTGTCCGTCTGTCCGTCTGTCCGTCTGTCCGTCTGTCCACCTGACCCACCTGACAATGTACTTATTTGATTGAAATGAAGAAAAACTTGCATTTAAAATTATGATATATATATATACTTTCAATTTAAATAGGCAAAATTTCGCAGGTATTTTTGAGAACGTGTTTTTATATAAGATGCAATTAATTGCATCAGATTGAATATTCTAACAAAAATTGCGATGTTACTGAAAATAAGTTGACACCACGCCCCATTTTGACTGAAGGAGAGTTCTTACTGATGAATTCTAAATGCGAATTTAGTTAATATAAAAAAAATATTGCTTGACAGGAGTCAACTAGGATGGAGCATCCAGCGATTCGCTCAAAAGGATTGTAACCCACAATTGTATTACAAGGCTTGTATAGTTTTATAAGAAACTTATTGTTTTGGTGAGCGAACATACTATGTAACCCTTCACGTTTGTTAGTTAACTGCAGTCCTGGGTACGAAAAACCTGCCTCACTTCTGATGGGAAAATTAGACGAAATAAGTTAAACTCAAAACGAAAATCACCTGCAAGTAACGTCATGATAAAGAAAGCGGGGCGCTTTTTACTTTAAGAAAAAAAAACTTTTTTTAAATGCATACGAACAGAACTCCCAACAAGAAAACTGGAAATAGTGCGTCAGACCAAAAAAAAAAGAAGGATTTCTCTTTTTGCGCAATAAAAATACAATTTTCCAATGTATTTTGGAGAACAATAAAAATAAAACTCTCCAACATACGATCGTATCTTAAGTTCACTTCCAAATAACATGACGTGCATGTTAGTTGCTTATATATGGGTTTGCCCCTAAGGCAAACCATATAAACTCATTTAAATTTAATGAAGTCATCCAATTTCCCTAAATCACCTTTAATAATAAAGTGTTTAAAGTTGAGAGAATAAGAGCGACAGCTGCTGTTGCATTTCACACCCTTATTAAACTAAAATGATCGTCTTTCAAGATAATATTTTAGGTATCTTTATAAAAGTGGATCATTTTAAGGTTTAACCTAAAATAATTTAAATTGATTGATAATAATAAAAAGGTGCAAACTAACCTCAATATAGATTAGTATATGTAAAAAGATAAATTTAATACCATGTTTTTATTAAGATCAGATAGGTAAGTTTTCCATGTCTTTATAGATGCAGATTTGTATTATTAAATCTACACTTATTGTTTGCTATTCGCCTTTTGTTAAGAACATGAGTTTTTGGTATAAGAAAGCACTTTTCGGTAGGAACCATACAACCATTTTTCATGAATTACAAAAATCGCCCTGAAAAGGTACATTGTATGCTTATACCTTTTGTGAATTTGCCTACTTTTTTATATAAAGGTCCGCCATCTAACGTTTTTTTTTTCAACTAGTGCTTATTTCATGAATGGTAACACTGAGCTCATCTCTGATTTGACAGGTAACTATTTTTATCCTTCCGCTGAGCGAATATGGATGTGTATACGCTTGAACAACGCTGGGAAACATGCGTTCTCGCTTCGCTAAGTGGGCCTGGGATCGACTTAGTGGCGATGCTGATTTTGCAAAAAAAAATTATCTTTTCAGATGAAGTTCATTTTGATCTTGGCGGGTATGTAAACAAGCAAAATTGTCGCAGTTGGGGCACAGAAAACCCGCACGCATACATTGAAAAGCCGATACATCCAAAACGAGTCACTGTTTGGTGCGGATTTTGGTCAAGAGGCATAATTGGGCCATTTTTCTTCGAAAATGAGCAAGGAGTGGCCGTTACAGTTAATGGCGATCGTTATCGGGCCATGTTGAACAAAGTTTTGTTCATAAAAATCGAAGAGGAGGATATTGGCAACATTTGATTTCAACAGGATGGCGCTACGTGCCCCACAGCCGAAGCTACACTCGAAGTTTTGCGCCCTGTTTTTGAAGATCGCATTATCAGCCGCAGAGCTGATGTCGCTTGGCTACCTCGGGGCTGCGATTTGACACCGTTGGACTATTATTTGTGGGGTGCCGTAAAAGATAAGTGTTACGCTGACAAGCAAGAGACAATTGACGCTTTAAAGGACAATATTCGTGAAGCCATTGGTGAAATACAGCTGCACACAATCGATAATGTGCTTAAAAATTGGAGCGATCGTGTAGGCTACTGCATGGCCAGCCGAGGCGGCCATTTAACTAAAATAATTTTCCATTATTAACCGGAAGGATTCTACTTTCAAACAAAAAAAAATTGAGAAAATATTAAGTAGTTTTTTTTTATAGAATTTAAAAAAAAGACCGTCAAGTATGAAGACATACGCGGAGCGGTCCGTCGGCCTTTGTTGAAGGTTATGGTCATGTATATTGTACAGTTTGTTTAACATTCTATTTATTTTTTAAAATTATTTCTGGATATATTTTACTGTCTGTAATATACTTTTTTGGAAGTGCTGTTTACTCTTCTAATATTGGGTGATTTTATATTGGGTTTCGTTACTCTAGAAAAAGGCTGGCAAAAAGCTTTACCGTTACGAAAATAGAGGGAAGGACATACTATTTCTTGGCCTTTTTAGGATTTTTATAATTAAAGACCCATAAAACAGCAATTTCGATTATTTTTAATTAGCGTTAGACTTTTTGATCAATTTTACAACCACCTGTGCTAGCATATGCCACTTTTCTGAAATTTGTGGACATAGATTTCCGAGAGAAAACGGTAAAAATATGCTGTTTTTTATTGCGCTTGTTTGAATGGGCCTAAAAACTTAGGCTCGAAAACGGCAGTTTTGAAACATTTTTGATGCAGTTCGCTTGCCTTTTAAACAGTACATACTTCAGCCAAATTTAAACAAGATCGTCATAATCGTTAGGGATCTAGAAATCTTTAAAAAATAGTTTTCGAAAATGTTTTCACGTTTTTCACTTAAATCTTCGAAGATTTTGAAAATTCGAAGTCTGCTATAGTTTTTTTTAGAAGATGGACTATACCCGGTGTTAATTTAAAAATTATGCTTTACCGTTTGGGAGATAGAAGGGGAGACCTGCGGCCAGCGGCTTATGCGTAAACGGTAAAACAAGCTCCTTTTTAATTTCGTTTTTTAAATAGGCTTCTAAAAACTTAGGTTAAAAACGGAAGTTTAAAAAAATTTAAAAACAGCCATCCTTTCTTTTGTAAGCTTTGTACTTTAACCGAATCTGAAAAAGATCGCTTATACGGTTAAGCTACTAGAAGACTTAAAAAAATGTTTATGAAAATGCTTTTATGTTTTTGAGTTTAATCTCAGAAGATTTGGAAATTTCAAAATCTGCTTTAATTTTGCTTAAAATTTTGAATTATTTCTGATACGTGTGATTTTTTTCATAGAATTCCACCAAACATCACCGGAGATAAAGGGGGCACACGTTTTTTCATGCATTTTTACGATTTTTTTTCGAAAATGCGTCAAAACTTCAGTACTCAAACCGTTTTTGAAAAATATGTCCTAAGCACTTGGTTTACTTTGCTTTATGCGTGTGTTCAATATTGATTTTGAGCGAAAAGCCGTTCAAAAGTTATGGCCTCCAACACTTTGAAAAACATCATGCATTTTCGACTCTTCATTTCTTACAAACATTTTGATATTTTCGAAAAGTTTTATTTTTTAATTAAAGCTTAGTATTTCTTAAACCTAAGTTTCGTTTTTCTAGTTCTTGCCTACTAAAATTCTTGAAAAGAACACTAAAAAACATTAAGTCCGTTTTCACATGAAATTTCAAACTGTAATCAAACCGTTATTTGTGCTTGGAAAAAATTGCCCTCTTTGGATTTTCTGACTTTTTCCGCAGTTTATACGCACACCAAATTTTGTCTTCTTACGACTTACCGTTCAGAAGTTATAAAGCGATTGGACGGACAACGTAGCGATACCATAAGAGGTCCTTTTTCCATTTTTGGACGGACCGCTAAAAAGTTATTTGACGGACCCTTTACCTACGTACCTATGTGTAGGTACTAAAGTAATTAGTGCGAAATTTATGGCTGTAGCCCAGTCAGTGAAACCTTCGTGCACTTTGCTGGCAATAATCACGAATAAACCAATTCCATAGAAGCAAAACAAACATTACATCCAAAACGAAATCGTAAAAAACTTAAAACAAAACAAATTAGATTAAAACACAAACATCTCCTGAACATCACTTAAAGATAGAGAAGCTGTAGGCAATGTCAAGCCCTATCTTCCATCGTGTAGCCGTCTCCACTTGGCTAATGGCGGACAATTTATAAGGCACACTGCCGAACGACACGCCGCCGACTTTGATGATTCCATTTTAATGAAAATTTATTAATTTCGCTTAAACGTATCGGTTGGATGGTTGAATAGTTAGCAGACGCCTGCTAAAATGGCAAAGCATATCCAGCCGAGACCAGCAAGCATCCATGCAGTGCGAATCGAAAACATCAACAGGCAGACATTGTATTGGGATGGTGTCTATCTGCTCTTTCTCTTAGATCTTTTCCACGGAGGTTGATGTCTTCCCTTTTGGCGATGAGATATATATGAAATGCGATCAGTCTGCTAGTGCCACGTAAGTTTGAATCTTGGAATTGATGCAAAAATAGACACCAGAAAAAGATTTTGAACCGCCATGATCAGTGGTTTCGCCAAGTGATCCTCCTTTTTCTGAATGTGCAACTTTTGGTAGGTATGTGCGGTGGAAACATGATTTATAAAAAAAATGTCAAATATATGTCTGAAAAATGAGGGCGTCACGAAAACTGAACATAATGACACATGTGTAGGCATATTTTCTTGTATGCCACTTGCAACTATTTGAAAAGAAAAAGTGCTTAACTTCACGATCATTTTATTCGATATAGTTTTAAACGTTCTTTAACCACACCTATTATGCGTTCCTGTGGAATAGCGCAATGTCATGGGAAAGTCCATATGTGCCGACGTATAATATATTCGTAATCAAGATTTGATATTAACAAAGTAACAATATTACCTTAAATCACACACCTATGTATGTAAGGTTGTTTAATACATTATATTAATGGCTGGAAGTGAGGAAATGCTCGTAACAACTATCTATTTTAATAGCTTGGTAGTTGTAAAAGTATTTTTCAAGATTTCATGTGGCGATAAAATGTTTTATAAAGGTATTATGTTATCCGCCATTTTGAAAACTACACGCAAAACATGAAAGTGTCAACTATGCCTTTATTATAAATAAAATAATTACAGGTTATATAGCACAAAGAAAATGCTTTCGCGTTTAACACACACAAACTGCTAAAACATTCATTGGTTAGGTTAGTGCTGCAAATTTGAAATATGCTGCTTCAATTGCCTTCGGCCATTTAAAATGTATCACCAGTCACCACCTCCACTAAAGCACATGCAACGTGGCATTAATTAAAACTATTTTGCATGGCAGGTAATTGCATAAGATCATATTAATTTAATTATATTTGTCTCATACGTACATTGTTGTCATACATTTAAGTTTATGATGTCAAATTGTGTTGGTTTGGGCAGATGAGCGACAAAGCTGTTGAGCGTTAGGCGTGACTTTGACGAAGACATAAGTACAGGCTTTGGCAAGCATTTAACGTGCGTAAAAGTTGAAAATTTTTTATGTTTTTAAATGCTTTTTCTGATACGTTGCTTCTGTGAATGCAATCGCCCGTAATCCGGTGGCTGCGTAACGCTTCTCAAGGTAGACAGGTTTAATTTTTAAAACAGACCCGAAGAGGCCCGAAGATCCTGCTAGCTATAGGCGTTTTTTTTTTCTTTAATATTAGGGTGGACAGAGGCTAAGACTCCAAAATCTTTCAAAGATACCAATACGCCCACTATAGCAGGTATAAAATACCGAAGTAGCCGATATTAATTATGCCCGATTTCCACGTGCTAAAAAACCACCCATTTATGAGAGACACTATGAAACTGCCAGAACGCACTTCATAGTAGTAAATTTTCGCTCTCTCATAATACTTCTTGACTGCAACAAATAAACTTTACAAGTAGTTTACGCTTCCGTAGTGTTTATCGTATTGGGTAGGTTGCTATCCAGTGAATGCACCTACTATGCCGTTCATTCATACGGCTTCACCCTACGTCGCTAGATCGAAGGGTCTTGTTCTTTGTAGTCGTTGCTCGTTGTTTACATCGTTAAGAGTCTCGTTGAGAGTACGGATCATCGCATTGTTGCAATGAACATAAAGGCGAGCATTTAGCTTTCGAGCAAAGTTTGTTACTTCTTCGCTCACGGTAGCTATTCCTAAATCTCTGTAAATATCACTTTTCCTAATATACCATGGAGCATTCACAATTGCTCTTAGCGTCTTGTTTTGGAAATTCTGCAACATGGACATGTTGCTCGGCTTGGTAAGATCCCAAAGTTGTATACCGTATGTCCAGGACGGCTTTAACACCTTCCTGTACAAGAGCAGTTTGTTTATATGCTTAATTTCGAAAATCTTCCGATAAGCCAATACAATTCCCTGAGCCTAATCTCGAGCTCGTCACGCTTCTTCTTTAATAAGCGTTTATGTCCGTAAACCCGTCCATTCGATGTGATCAAGTCAAGACTTAAACAAGAATCTAGACCACACGATCGAATATCTAGTGTGTCTACCTGCCTCTTAGAGCATACTGTGCAATATGTCCCACGTACTCAAAAACTTCAGCCTGTCCTCCTGCTGTATTCAGTATACGACCAAAATGAGTGCATAGGTATACTGATGCGGTTCAGGATCATGGACAAGAAATATTTAAAAGAAAGACTTAAACATAAAGTATAGGTAAAAAAAATGTTGACTTACTTTTGAATGTACCTACAAGGCCTCCAAAAAACAAAAACAGAGAATACTATCCACATACCAATAGGTAGACATTTCGCAGCTCGTTTTACAATCTTAAAGTCTATGCAACAATGTGGTGGCTTCAGACCAGACAGTCGAGCCAGCCGAGTTTGGCAAATCGCCCAATGCTCCTTTGATGCAAAGCAAACCTTAGTTGACCTTACACAAACGAAAGAGCCGTTTTATTGTCGGGTTCAGGTACATTCAGTCAATAATATAAGCGCTAAAAATATATTTCTATGACATGTAGCCGTGGGCGCCGGCCACTCTGTAGTGAAGAGGTTAGTGTAGGACTGGAGCAATAAAAGTTTATTCAAGGTCTCACCCCCGCAAAAGTCTGACAAAACCTCCAAGATACGTTTGTCACGAGAGACCTCTCAATTTGCCGATCGAAATCTATATGCAAGAACATCTGTACAACATCTGTACAACAACGTGAGCGTGGTTGTGACATGTCAAGCGATAACTCTCTGGAGCTAGTTATAACATTTGTAACACAGTGAAATAATTACCCTAGACCGTAGAAGAAGTCTTTAAAATTGAGCTAGGATGCTCAAGCTTGGAGTGTGCCTTGGTTCTTATATCGTACAGACAAAGTGTAAAAATTACCTCAATCCGTCGACGGCCACGCCCACTACCGGCTTCAATGTGAGACAACCTCTATTTTGGTCAGGTTAGACAAGGCACAGGAACTTGAAATTTCGGAACTGAGCAATATTGGCCTAAAACCTTTGACAAGGCCAATATGGGACCATCAACAATATTGACCATATGGCAATTTTTAAAATATTAGATCTTTAAAATCCGATTTCTCGGAAAAATGACTCCAACTTGAAAAAAAATATATGCCAATTATTAAAGATATTACTATTTGCTAAGTTTTCTCCAACAAAGTTTTGAGCTTCGCCTACTTTTAAAGGGCGTTTTGAGGAAAAAACTTTTTTTTTAAATAATTCCGCTTTTACTGTATTTTCTCATGAGTCTAACCAAATTACAATTAATTGATTTAAATTTTAAGCCCTTGCCTACTTTTGGAGGCGTGGCCTATACAAATAATATATGAAATCGGGCCAAGGAACTTTAAGATTACATGGTATAAAGGGTCGGTTATATAGGAGTTTTTCACAGATAAACTCTTGCACTTACTCACTTGTTCAGTTGCTAGTTGTTAAAAATGACTTTTTTAACAGAGATATGAAACCGCCATATGAAACTCTTTAATTTCTTTTGCTTCGACGACATTCAAAACAGCAAGCAGTAAAATATTTTATCTGCAGCTCTGTCTCCAGCTAGCCGTCTCCAGCTTCGCACTTGAAGTTGACTGAGGTCTCTTTCCACTTGCGTGCGCCACCTGAGTCTTGAATGACCCAGCCATCGTAGCCGTTGTATTTTTTGTATTTTATCTCTTCTGGCTAGGTCGGTGTCGCTATACAGCCCGTGCAGTTCGATGTCGTATCTCCTCCTCCACTCTCCGCGGATGGGACCGGAAATCGAAGAATTTTCCTCTCAAAGCAGTCTAAAGTTTTCATCCGCCTTTGACCGGGTCCATGCTTTGCACCGTAAGGCAGGGCTGTGATGATGAGGGTCTTGTCTTAGAATTGGTCACTTTCGTCGCTTGAGAGAGGGCTTTGCTACTCAATTAACTTCTAAGCCCAAAGAAAAACCAAAAATTGGCAAGAGTTATCCTTCGTTTGATTTCAGCGCTGGTGTCATTGTCTGAATTGATAGCGGAAACCAGGTAGACAAGGTCCCTAAATACCTCAAAGTTATAACTCTCTATGGTGATGTTCTGGTTGAAGACATCAATTTTGGGTGTCTCTTCTTGATAACTCGTTGACCCCGCTAAACCCATATTCGCCCCTTCCATCGCAATACTCGCGAATTCACGCTTCACTGACATCACGCTTTAATCCTCTAATTATGTTAATGTCGTCTGCGTATGCGAGTAATTGAAAGGAGTTTTGACACCAAAAGGGTCGGTAAGGTCTTTACCGACCTTGACTTGACGTTGTACTTAAGCTTAGGTGCATCTAATTTCACTTAATCCAGGTTGGGTGGGCGGTATATCATTCGTATGCTTCGCCTAGGTTGAATGGTTCATTCCGCCTGACAGCGGTATTTGGTTCGTCTACGCCGTTATACGGTCTGCAGATATAGTTTTTCCAAATGCTCAGCACCGACTGCGATGTCCCCTTAATGGTCCTTGCGTTTGCTTTAGTTCTATGGCTTTAGATTGAACTTTATACCGTTGGCAGGATCTTTTGATCCTCTCGTAAAACTTTCGAACCTCATTCCTGTTGTAACATCTCTCTACCTCGTAGAGCTCACGAGCAGCTCTAGTCCTTCCGTGCAGAGCCGCTTCGTATGCTTCCTGTTTAGCTGTATGTCCTTGCCGGCACTCATTGTCAAACCAGGGGTTTCGTTGTGGTTGCCGTGTGAAACCCAGCACTTCAGAGGAAGCATATCTGATGGCATGCTGACATTGTTTCCACTATCAATACTTGATGCTGGCTGCATAGGACTTCGTAGAAGGTTTTGGTAGACTCGGTTGGAAAAGGATCTGGCAATCTCTTGCGATTGTAGCCGGCCGACATCAAACTTTTTCACAGTATTTCCGGAAAATAAATATTGGTTTTCCGGGTCAATGTTGGCCCTCGTATTTATCCAAAGACATTCACGTCCCTTTGTGAATATTGACGCAGGAATTTTAATTTGTGTAATTTTACTTTCATTAACCTAGGAAACTTGTTACCTACTATAATTGCAGTATTTTTACACACGGAAGTAATCTTAAGCATTTAGTGTGTAATTTTACATCCTTCTGTGTAAAAAATTAAGGTAAAAATATTAAAATCTTCATAGTTTGTGTGTAAAGTTCAACGGAACTGTGTAACTTAAAACATTAAATGCGTAAATTTCAACAAAATTGTGTGTAAATATGATCAAAATTAGTCCTTAAATTGTGTAAATTTAAACTTTAAATGCGTAAAACTCAACAAAATTGTGTGTCAATATATTTAAAAGCACACTTTAAAACGTGTAAAATTAGACAAAAATGTGTAAATTTCAACAAAATTGTGTACAAGTACGCTATAATTTACCCTGATACGTTAATGATTTTGTTCATAAAATGCGAACCGTTTTTGCAGATTCATTGCTGTGTAAAGTTAAAAGAAATTGTTAGTTGATGGCCTTAAATGGTGTTAAAAGTGTGTGCAAACCAAGTAGAAAATATAAAGAGTTTTAAGAAAAATAACCATTTTGGCTGAAACTAACAATTTCGTTTAATGAAAAAAAGTATGAGGAAGTATAAACAATATCAAGACATGCATCGGCAATGGTCTGATGACGACTGATGAAATGAACTTGAAATCGCTTCGTTGCCTAACCAAACAATCCTCTCACTCTCATTAAAATTTACACACAAATGTGTAATGTTTATCAAAATGGCAGTAAATTTAAATATTATGATGTTATTTTTTAAACAGTCTATGTGTAATTTTACTTTTGTTGTTGCATTTAAACATTTTGTGTTTATTTTTACACATTTGGTGTGTAATTTTTACACATTCATGTGTTAATTTGCAAAATAATGTTTGTAATATTAAACATACTTTGTGTTATACAATTTTTTACCTACTCTGATGCGTAAAATTTCGTATTGTGCGTAATTTTACACAAAAAATTGCACACATTTTGATAGTAATTTTACACGCAGTTTTTAGAGTATAGTTACGCTAGAAGCTGGCGACGTTAGTTTCAAGCCCAGGTCTAATATAAATTTGTCAAACTCAGTATAGCTAAGGTATTAAAATTATAGGTATCTACCACATTTTTGTTCCTTTGCTAAGGACAACATGTAAAACCCAATTTATCTATACGGTCTTCAAATGCTGGGCCACAGCAGCTTAATTACAGGGCCATATCCTCGGTTAGGAAACAATACCATCTATACAGCTCGATGCATAAAATTTCGCCGGATGGTTGTGGTTTGTAATTTCCTTAAATCATTAGTTTTTTTGAACGGAAAAGTAAAACTTTTCCCAACGAAACTGAAAAAGCAGATAAACAAAGAGCAATTTTTATTTGATTGGAGCATGGAGCCAATTCTCACATAATGAACTTTTCACGTGCACTATTATAGCCCACCTTCCGTTTTCTAAGCCATCAGTTTCTGCCAGTAATGAGCTTAAAAAATACTATAGTTCGTTTGTTTTTTCTTGCGTTTTCGTTGTTTCATCAAAATAAGCCATCCGCCCCCAGCTACCAAAGTAAAATTGCTACTCTTGTCCGGAAAAAAAAAACTGAAAGAAACAATGAAACCGAAAAACCACGACAAAAGACTAAAGAAAAACAAAGTAAATACGACTTGGGAAAATACGACTAGAAAGCAAGAACCAAAAGCAAGAAACGAAGAAAAAACTTGGAGAAAATAATAATAATAATCAACAAAAGGTATCAAGAAGGTGCGTGCTGGCATCAATCAAACTATTAAAACGCCATTAAGGCTCCACACAGCATTATGATCCCGAAACAAATGAACAAGCGAACAAAACAAAAAACACGAAGTGGTTACAAACGCGCAGCGCAAAAACCCCAAACCCACAATGGGGCAGCAAGTGGCAGCAGCGCTTTCCAGGCCACATATACACACGAGGAGTCTTAGCACTAGAACAGCACAAAAAGTATGATTACTGCCTCTTGATTACAAATTTCCTCCTCGCCATTAATCGTGATGTGGTTGCGCCAGGAATAAGGTGGAAGCAACCAAAACTCCATCACAAGGGGAGCTGGGAAATCTGAAAAAAGGAACCTAGCAAACCTAGGTATGGTACCTGCTTTTTGAATACTGGGTATAGATATGTACTATTTGAAACGATGTGCGCTTATGGTCGACTGGAACTGTAAGAAGTTTCACTGCAACCTCTAGAAGAGTTTCAGAATCTCCCTTCACTATGAATGGCATAACGCTGACCACTAAACTGTGTGTATGCCTCTCATTGGCCTTGGTTTTTTCCTCAAAAAACGCTCATTAGTGGCGCTTGCCATCAGTCGGCCAACCGCTGGCTGTATACCTGTAATACATCATCCATGAGTGCATCGAGAATCATCAATGACTACGAAATGAGAGGTATGTGGGATATTTCGGTAGAGGGGCCATCCCCACCGATGTTGTTCAAATGTGGCGTTAATCTAAAGTTTATCTAAGGTGGTTTGAAAGTTTTCTAAAAGAAAAGGTAGGTAAGTATACCTACCTATTAAGTAGTGGGCTTAAGCTATGCCTACAAGTTCTACCGTATTCTCTTCAGCCTTGCATAGTGCGTTAGACCTGGCGCCGTAGTATTTACGCCATCCTTTACAAAGTTGACAATGTCACTAAAGGGCTGGGCCTCGAAAGTGGCGTTTCCCTCAGAAGTCTTTTCCCACCGCATTGAGGTAAAATGTAGCTATGTCGGCTTTATTGAAATATTGCGTGCGGATAATTGTCAGTTACTTGCGTTTTGGTTCAATGTTTGATTCTTATTTGTGGCTTGTTTTCCGAACGCCATTTGTGCGGAAGGCATTTATGTCGGTCGGATGCGGTGGCACATTTTAGTGCCCGCGAAAAGTAAACATACAGGTGCCTACTTACTTAACTTTTATAAGAAAGACAAAAGGGCATTTTGGTTGCATGACACATGAAAAAAATTAAAAAATTTCGGAAATTTATAAAAAAAAAATATTATTACTAGGTACAAACAATACAAAAGATTAAAAATTGATTTTATTAAATGCCCTTGTTTGTGTAAGTAATTCAATTTGTATATACCTACCTGGGTACCTTAAGAGTGCAGAAAATATAAACTTTAAAATTGGATAAATTTAGAGTCGGTAGATACTATTGCCTTGAAGAAGAATTTGCAAACCTTACGTTTACGTTAAAACGCCTGGAATTTCTTCTTTTGCTTCTTTTAAATAAGAGCGATGTCTTGCGCAGATGGAGAGAGCACTTTTTGGAGTTGCTTAACCCCCAACAGGGCACTGAAGATGGCATTCCCACTGCTGACGAGATAAGGGTAGACGAAGTAGACGAAGTCACTAAAGCGATTAAATCGCTAAAAGTTGGCAAGTCTGCTGGAGTTGATGAAATCCGGCCAGAAATGCTCAAGGCAATGGGTGAAGAGGGTGTTAAATGGCTAACACGTGTCATTAAGGTGGTCTGGGATAGCGGGAAGGCACCTAGCGATTGACAAACGGGAGTTATAGTGCCCATTTTCAAAAAAGGTAACAGGAGAGATTGCGCCAACTATAGGGGCATATCTCTCTTGAGTCTTCCGGGAAAAGTATTCGCGAAGGTGTTGGAAACGCGTTCCAAAACTGTAATCGAGCCTTTGTTACGGGAAGAACAGTGCGGCTTTTGGCCTGGCAGAGGCACAACTGACCAGCTTTTTACTCTGAAGGTTATTCTTGAGAAGGCCTGGGAATATGCCAAACCAGTCTATGCGTGTTTTGTAGATCTGGAAAAGGCGTATGACCGAGTCCCTCGGGATACACTGGGGAGAGTTTTGCAGGACTATGCGCTGAGTGGGCCTCTTCTGAGAGCCATCCAGTCCTTGTATGGAAACTGCAAAAGCTGTGTACGGATAAATGGCGTCAAATCCCGTCCTTTTGATGTGCGCGTTGGACTTCGCCAGGGCTGTGTTCTGTCGCCGCTCCTTTTCATAGCATATATGGACTGGATGGTGAAGCGCAGTCTTGGCGAGCAATGTTTCGATTTGGCTGGCATCAGGATGAGCCATCTGTTTTTCGCAGATCATTTGGCCATCCTTGCATCGGCCAAAGAGGAACTTCAACGAGCACTGGATAGGTTTGCAGCCGTCTGTGGTGATGCTGGGATGAAAGTAAACGTGAACAAATCGGAAGTGATGGTTGTTTTCCGAACTCCTGCGCAATGTACCCTGCACATAAATGGAGTTCCATTAAAACAGGTGGAGAAATTTAAGTATCTCGGGGTCTTTTTCACGAAAGATGGGAGGAGTGATACTGAGTTGTCCTGTAGAATTGGCCAAGCTGGAGCAATAGTAAAAGAGTGAAAGCAAAGATCTCTTCGTTCCGACCCACATCTATGGTCATGAAATTTGGGTAATGACCGAAAAAATTAGATCGCGGGTACAAGCTGCTGAAATGAGATTCCTGAGGTGCATTGCTGTCGTTACTCTAAGGGACAGAGTGAGAAACGTCAGTATTCGTAGGAATCTTAATGTTGAGCAGCTACTTCTCCGAGTGGAGCGATCGATGGTTTGGACACGTTGTTCGCATGCCCCCTGACAGACTTCCTAGACGGGTCATGCTAGCCGAGATGCGAGTGCGTTGACCCCCTGCTAGGCCAGGTAAAGAACATCTCTGAGTCCCGCCTGGATATTGCGCCGGAGTCTCTTGAGTTGGAGGCGGAGGATCGAGAACGATTGAAAGACCATTTAGCCACCCTCGCTCCGCGACCCTTTTAAAGGATAAGCGCATTAGAAAATGATGATGATGATGACGTTAACGTTTAGACACGTAAAGATACAACGCTTTCATCTGGTAACACAAGACAAAACTTCCATTGAAGAAAATAGGACATTCATCCGAGATGACATCGATCATAAGCCAAAACTTTGTGAAGTTAGTACATAGTTAAGTCCTATCTTTGCGTATCTGGAAACTCAATCAGCTGTTTCAGGGTTTTTGTTATAATATTGATCAACAAATGCCCAAAAAACCCTATTGAAATTGTGGGAAAATACGAAACTCTCATTAAATCAAATACTTATACTTATCTGAGAGGACCTATAGAAAAATGGTATAGAGTACATAGGTACCTACCACATTTTTTTTTTTAATTCACACGCGTTAAAAAACTTTTATGGGGATTGCCGTGGTGCAGTGCGGTTAGTGTGAAGGACTTCTGTGCACGAGATATTCGAGAGTATTATTTGTCATGAGAGACCTCTCAATTCTACGTTCAGAATTGGCAAAAAATTGACACAAAATATTCGAAACGCACACATCATGCATGGTTGTGAGAGGTCAAGCGAGGGCTCTCCTGAGCTCAGAGTGCCAATAATCAATAAGTTTTATGTTTTAAGGATTTATGACTACCTTTATAATGAATTTACACAACCCAGGTGGAGAGGATAAGAGGAGAGAAAGGAAGCACTTTTGCATTTTTGTTTCAAACTGTTACGGACTTCAATTGGCGAGGATTTTAGTGCAGTGGGACTAGAAGGAGAAGAAGAATCGCCTTTCCTCGGAACAAGCTCAACAAACGCTGTTTTTCATCTGCTTGTTGCCTTATAATATCTTGAATAGTCTAGGCAGGGACAGATTAGACCTAGCACCCAGTGGGGCCCTATAGGCGGCAAATTTATAAGATAGAATTCGTCACAGAATTCGAGACTCAATTCGTCACTGCGAAGAAAGCATTGTTATTCAAATGGCAAGTAAGTTTCATTAGGACAAATAATTTCCAGACCATCTTTCTAAACGTAGACATCGCTTCCAGAATTTACTTGCAACAATTATTCAGCGAGGCGAACCTTTTCTGCACTAAAATTGATAAGGAATTTTTTGAGATCTACAATGTCGAGCATGAAACTGAACGATTTTGCTTTTTTATCTATTGAAGAGAGGGTTGTGTAAGACGGCATGAGCTTTGAATTTTGATAGCAGAAAATCAGATTCAGCTTCGCTTAAAGCTCGCTGCAAGCTAGACCAGTTAAACAATTAATAAATATCACTGCCATTTAACTTCTGCTTTTATAAATAAATATTTAATTCAACTTTATACAGTGGTGGAAATTCGATTATGAACAGCCACATTTATTTGATTTTTTTTTGTACTTTAGCTTTTAGCGGTTTTCTAAATTTGGCTGATTTTTTTTGCAAAATGGCAACTTTTATGAAGATTGGAATCGCCTCTATTTTTTAGCAAACCCGGAAGTCGCTTTGGAATTGATATGGTAAGACCTTTAAGCTTCTCAGCTTCTTGACAACCAAGCTTTTTAAGCTCAAATCGCCTTGTTACCTATAAATTTTATGTTCTCTTTCTATATCGATAGATCTTAATGTTGTGGGCATTTCCCAATTTTTTTTTTCCCAAAATTTCATATACTAAAAGGATACTGCGCCAGTCCGCAACACGAGGTCCAGAAAATAATGGTTGTCGCAAAGCAATTTTGAGGAAATGACGTGGCTGGCTCGACGTTTTGGGCCTTTACTCCATCGATAATTTGTGAAAGACTCTTGAACGTTAGGTTTACCTGCGTATGTGAGACAATTTGACGTTAAGCCTTGAGCATTTTAAGAAGTTCCTCTTCTGTATTCTGAAATTGTTAAGAGTAAAATTTTGGGCTTATTTGTTTTAGCGTATCAATATGCTTTTATTTACATCCAAATTTTTTAATAAATATTTCAATTTTATTAGAAATAAAGAGAAATGTTGCTGTGCATAATCAAATTTCTACCACTGTAACCTATGTGCTTAACTTATATTTTTACTGACAGTGAGTGTTCTTTAATAATGCTTTTCCCTTCTACCTTAAGTTATTAGTGTAAATTTTTCAACAGCAGACGATGAAAGGGGAGGGGTATATTAGAGGCGGCAAGAAGTTTGGCTCTCTGGGCGGCACTTTACCTTAATCCGCCCAGATTCTCAACAGACATTGACCACCTATCATGGTATCTTTAGAAAAGGAAGAGGTTTGAACAAAAATTATAAATAAATTAAATAAATAGAGTGGCGCAACAGCTCGAGGCGAACCAGGGCCAACTTCTCAACAATGTATGCTGGTGTGCTAATTTCTTTACATACAAGGGGGCCTACAATTTTTTGCCGAATCCGAACGGCACTTTGAGAAGTTTTTTAAGACAAATGATACTCTCGGAGGGCTTGTCAGACCCTCGCGGAGGTGGGGGCCGTGAAAAAGAACAAGTCTTTTTTTTTCAGGTGACGATGGCAGGATTCGAACCCAGACCTCCGGCGTAGTAAGCACACACACTAACCACAACGCCACGGCACCCCAACAAAAATTACACCTTTAAAAAAATTCATACACGATGCGTTCTGCCGGCTATTGAAGGTTAAGCTCAAGCCTACTTAGCTATTCCTTATTAAAATTACTGCTACTGATGATACTACTGATGATACTAAAGATGATACTAAAGTTTCCTGTTGTTATATTGGGATATTTGTACGATACCTTACTGTAAAGTCTAAATTGTTTCAAAACACAGGATGACAAAAACTTTTTCTCCCAGTCAGTTCAAGCACATATCTCGGCAACAACTTATTAATTCAGTGCTCCCTATAGCAAAATTTGCATTTAAAGTTGCGGTTTCCACACATTATTTTTATCATTTTTTACATTTAAAATTGGTAAAACTACTAATTTGAATCTATTTTCAACTGCCGACAGTTTTTTTTACTAGGGCTTATAAAAAACTTAGGTTGGACGTTGGACCACAATTTAGATTTTTTACTTAAGGTTGTCGCTAGATGCCTTAAGTACCTATCTAGAAACGTTTAAAAAATGTTTTTGCAAGTTCCTTTGCATTTTCGAGTCAAATCTCAGAAGTTTTTAAGTGTTAAAATTTCATTTGGTTTTTCTTAAAATTTTTGATAATTTCTTAAACATGTAATTTTTTCATATGATTTGTCGGATTTCACCCCGTTACATAAGGGAGTATATAAATTCAAGTTAAGTACCAATTTCTGACAAATCGGTATCAGAACTTGTTTCATTTTAAACTTCTTTATATGGGTGTACAATGCCAACCCACAGATTTAATTCTATTCACTGAAAACTTCAATATGCTATTAGAGTAGAATATTGAAGTGCCAGCCTGCTTCTACAGCAGTAGAAGCAGGCTGGCATAATTATTGTTTCGAAAGAAAATATTTCGCTCCAAAAATTGTAACCACAAACTACTGAATAATATGCAATTTCAGAAGGTGTTAGAAGGAATAAGAAGATTTTGGTACCTTGTTCTTGTGCAAATTAAAAGCCGGGATTTCGAGATTTATTTGAATGGACCTAAAGGGTTTTCTCTACGTTATTTATAACAGTGAAAACACAAAAACGTTCTAACCGAACAAACACATGTATACCTACCTATTGACATGTACCTACTTACATATTTGTTTTTAGCGGTCCGTCCAAAAATGGAAAAAGAACCTCTTATGGTATCACTATGTTGTCCGTCCGTCCGTCGTAAGGAGATAAAATTTGGTACACTTAAAAAGTCCGTGACAAAAAATGGGCAAGGCCATTTTTTTATGTACACGCATAACGGTTTAATTAAAGTTTGAATATTGATGGTAAAAAGGACTAAAGTGTTTTGGCCTTATCTTAATAAGTTTTACAGTCAGAAAGTAGAAAATTGAAACATGCACTAAAAAATATGGGATTTTTTAGATACCCATCTTCAACGTGTTTAACGTCATAACTGTTTCATTATTTGATTTAAAAAGCTGATATTGGGCTAACTTATAAAGCAGCCAAAGACTAAGCGAAAACTAAAATTAAATTTTGGTTAACGGTCTTAGAATTGTAGTTTTCGCGTATTTTGAAAAAAAAAAAATCGTGAACAAAATTTTGTCCCACCACTATCACCAATATATCATCAGTCAAATGATTGAAAAAAATCACACCAAGAATTATTTGTGATTTTCTGAAAATTCATAAAAATTTTCGAATATTTAGCAGATTCTGAGATGTAGCTCGAAAGCTTCAAAATCATATAAAAAATTCTGGAATCTTAAAGGTGGTACCAATTATTATGAAATTTGGTTTGTATGTATAATCTCAGATCTTTCATAAATGGCGTTGCTAACTTAAAATTTTCTAAAACGGTTTTAAAAATAAATTAAAAAACTTTCTTTTATAACCAATAACTAAAAACCCTGTGCTCTGAGTATAAGAAAAAAGTAACCGTTACTAGCGCAAAGAATATATGAGAGTCAAAAAGAAATATATAACGGTATTGAACTATACTGGGAAAGCTTAGCCCAAGGGGCCTGTGTGGGGTAAATATGTTAGTACCTACTAACTCTTATCAATCAGAAACTTTTTTATAAACTTTGGAAATATTATTCCCCCTTGGTAGGTAGGTACTTACATAATGTTAAACATTTTACAGGCAAGCCATTTTTCCAAACTTAGAGATAGCTTTTAGTATTTACCATTCCTTTTTGCATTTGTTCAGCGGAACAATGACGAGCGTCAAATTGTAAAGGACATGAGTTTTGATGGCATAATATCTGATTTTGCTTCCATTAATACACGCCGCAAGATACTTAATAGTTAAATAAACAAGTATCATTGCTATATTACTTCTGCTTTTACAAATACATAAATGGTAAATTTAACTTATTTTATGGAGGGTGGATCGAAACACATGATTAAAAAAACGTTATAACGGCCAATATGCTTTTAAAACTTACATGTGGTTTTACGGACCATGAGTTTTTTTTAATTGTGGTGGTATATAGGGGCGACGAATAAAGTTTGGCCCATGGCGGCACTTTACCTTAGTCTGCCCCTGACTATAGAGGGTCTGAAATATTGCGTGGTTTTTGAGATATTCTTAAAATCATTTAAGTTTGCTAAAAAGTGATTTGCTAAAATGGTAGTGCTAAAAAATCCCTATAACTTCTAAGTTGTTTCTTTCTTATCAGCTAAATTTTATATAGCTAATCATTAACCACTAGAGTAGAAAGCAAAATGTACAAAAAAATTTAAAAACAAAAAACCCGTTTGTCATTTTTTTACAAAAAAAAAAATCAAAAAAATGTATTTGTCACTTCGCGTTTCAATCAAAATGTAAGTAGGTACCTAAACTTAAGATTCGGCTAAAATAAGTACAGTAGACTTGTAAAAAAATATTAACAGCAGTTACCTATATTAAACCCGAATACCGGGCAAGCAGACAAAAATTATCCCTTTATTTACTACACTGTAATGACAGCCTTTAAATGACTCATATATCTAGGTATGTACATAGATCTTATGCATAAAGCTTCCTTAAATTGCACTCGAAATAATCTATAAATATCATAATAGCGAAACAAAAGAGTTATCGAGATGCGCTTAAAAAATGCCATAAAACAATAATAGACAGTTGTACGCTAAGCCTTCAAACAAAGCCGACCGACCGCTCCTTGTATACGACTTCATACCGTCAAGTATCTTTTTTTTGAAAATCACATATAAAATCGTATTAGCGTTTGTTTGAAATCTCATTTAAATAATAAATGGTAAATGCTTCACGTGGCAATCTGAATAATTCACTTCAGGTCTATCGATATCGACTATCTGCAAAAATCATTGTGGAGTTCATTTCACAACATTTTCACTTCCACGCAACATTATGTCGGTGGCAGGGGCAGCTCCAGCTGGCTGGCATTTTAATTCACTCATGGTCAAACATGTTGCTGCTGCCGTGCTGTGACGTGATTGAAAATAAAAACTCAACGAACAACAACGTCAACACTGTCTTGCCGACATATCGCGGAGAAAAAGTTTCTGTCATTGGTTGTTGCCCGCACTAAATCAGAGCTGTAGAAAATGTTGTGCATTTTTCTTGCAATGTGGATAATAAGGGAGGGTCGGCATTGATATTTTAACCATTGTTGTTTCAATTTATTTACAAATGTGTTCGATCTGGATTCTAGAAAGCAGTTAATACATCGAGATAATAATTATTTTCTTGCGTTCACGACGAACTGAGTTAGAGTGGAATTCGTCTTATTGGGAAAGTTCCTGTTTTGGCAAACGAAAAGCAAACAGATTTTTGCAAAAACTTCCTGTGTTCATTCTAACACTGTGTTCGTTCACATAGAGATGTCAGCACAGGACTTCCGCCGGAAGTGTGCAAAAATAAAACTTGAAGGATATCATCTGGCGGTATGTCAATAAGATGGAATTTAAAAAATGTAGGTACATTTAATTGAAGAAGACTTTGGCTCACGATAAGAAGATGAATTTATTAGCCCAGGAGCGATCAGTGGTTGATTCCATGTTTCTACTGATAAAGGAAGTATTGTCCTGGCTTAAAAACACCGTTATATCTGCCAAGGATATACGAATATTCCCTGACAGCCAGGCAGCAAGCAAGTGCCTGGAATCAGTCACTATTAGCCCTAAGTAGCCTTTGACTGCCTATCGTCTCTAAAGGGGATGTAGGAGCAGTTCAACATTCACCTGTGTTGGGCGAGAGGGCATGGCGATATTCCGGGTTGATATTTTAACCGTTGTTGTTTCAATTTATTTACAAATGTGTTCGATCTGGATTCTAGAAAGCACTTAATACATCGAGATAATAATTATTTTCTTGCGTTCACGACGAACTGAGTTAGAGTGGAATTCGTCTTATTGGGAAAGTTCCTGTTTTGGCAAACGAAAAGCAAACAGATTTTTGCAAAAACTTCCTGTGTTCATTCTAACACTGTGTTCGTTCACATAGAGATGTCAGCACAGGACTTCCGCCGGAAGTGTGCAAAAATAAAACTTGAAGGATATCATCTGGCGGTATGTCAATAAGATAGAATTTAAAAAATGTAGGTACATTTAATTGAAGAAGACTTTGGCTCACGATAAGAAGATGAATTTAGTTACGTGTGGATTTAGTGTAAAGATTATTTTGGTGCTTGCCGAAGCGAATAAATAGAAGTTCGGAATAAAGATAAACGTGCATAGGTACTTCACAGAATTCAAATATGTCCTTACTTATAGAAGAGGGGTTAACGTTATGGAGAGGTGATAGGTATCTACTTTAAAATTATTTAGTACCTATAAACACATATTAATCGAATTAGAAAATTTAATTAAATTTAATTAAAAACTTTAAATAAATTAAATTCAAGTGCATTAGACATGCAGCAAGACTCAGGTGGCACACGCAGCTGGAACCAGCCAACCTCACGTACAAAACTGCGGAGACGTTAAACTCTTGAAGACGGTAAGTTTTTTAAGATAACAAAAAAAGTTACAAGATAACAGTGAATTGTAGGTAGTATATGTGTTTAAGAGCCTAAGTGTTACACGCAAGCCGAAAGCAAAGGACAATTGGCAAAAGTGGTCAAAAATTCCTACACCAACAAGACCTATACTTATGTTTGTGAAAAGTTCATCGAATGTGGAGTAGTTTAGGGGAGACTGGGTACGGTTGAAACAATTTTCATATTGGTAATATCTTTCGTTGCATTGCCATTTATAGGCCGCTCAACGATTAACGAGATAATGTTAAATGAAAAAGCTTCTTTTTACCCCCAAAAGCGCAGTATCGTTTTAGTGACCAGGGCGTTTGTTTTGGCACTGCACACGTTTAAAAAAAAAAAAAAACAAAGTATTTCAACAGCCCCCATAGCAGGGGCGGTTGAAACAATAACTGAGGTCAGTTGAAACAAATGTAAATAATATAAAACATAATAAATTTATATGTTTTATAAGTCAAAAAAAAGAAACATTATCAAATTAAATTTAATGTTGATATTATTTTATTACAGTAAAACCAGTAACATTTTCGAAAAATGTTCCAGTCTTAAAAAAATTTTATTATTAATTCATTAACTCAAAAAAAAATAAACCAAAAATCAACAATTTCCTGCGGCGCATGTATCACGCTTTCCTAGATAGCCCAGGAGCGATCAGTGGTTGATTCCATGTTTCTACTGATAAAGGAAGTATTGTCCTGGCTTAAAAACACCGTTATATCTGCCAAGGATATACGAATATTCCCTGACAGCCAGGCAGCAAGCAAGTGCCTGGAATCAGTCACTATTAGCCCTAAGTAGCCTTTGACTGCCTATCGTCTCTAAAGGGGATGTAGGAGCAGTTCAACATTCACCTGTGTTGAACTACTCTCTCAATCTTGCCCTCCCACGACACATCTATTATGATATATCCCCCATGATACTTCTCTCACCATATTTTAATGATGCCATGACATGATATATCTCATGATATATCTCTCGTGATATAACTCTCATGACATATGGCTCATTCTGACGGTAACCATTATCTACTACTTCTGTTGGTATTATACCTAAACCTGCTATATGTAGTGGTGCACATAGGTTCAAGATTTCGGAAGATTTTAGCCCCCATCACCCAGCATTGAAAAAAAAAAGTATTTTTCGCAAAGAATGAACGTCCTCATTTGTTAACTCTTCATTGAAGTTTTTTTTTTAGGTTAGGTATGTTTAGTTTTGGGTCAAGCTTGGTCAATAGTATCTATATAAACTCCATTTAATAAATTCAAAGCCGGAACTAATGTCTTTAGCATTTACCTTTAAATTTAAAACACAGGTACCATTATTTGGAAAGAGTATAGTAGTCTTTCTATCTAAAGCCTTTAATGCGAGCTTTTTTCCATAACTTTATTTTTAACGTATACTATGTTTTGTACATACCTACTGTACTCTGTGCTGTATGAATATTACCAAAACTTGAGAACTATTGCGGTTAAATTAATACTGAAGTCTGAAGTTTCATGCTTACCTAAGCTAGCGACCCTACCTAGTTCATCTTTAGAATCGACCTGAATTATGGTTAACCAATTAGCAAGCATGCCCATATCTACTAACTGATTAGTCATAGACAGATTACTTATGTCAGATTTTTTGTCGCCCTAGCCACATAGGTTGATGAAAAACCAGTCCTTTAGAATCTGTGATGTAGAGTTTGACATGTAAGGTGTCTGCTAGCGATATCGGTATATATACACGGCCGGCCAAAAAATTAGGTGTAGAAAAAAAAAATTTTAACTGAGTTTTTTCATATTTTTATATGTGCCTTGTTTTTGTTTTAACATTAACTTTAATAAAGTCTGCATTATTTAAGAAATATGGAAAATAATAATCCCTTTACGAATAATTAATAATAAAACGTAACAAAAACTTTTGAAGTAATATTTGCGCTTGGCCAAAAAAATTATGTGTGTTTATAAATAATACGGTAATATGTTAATAATTACAGATTTTATAAATAATTTTTTTTAGTTATTTTTTTAACACACTCTTATAAACTGAGTATTACCCATAAGTTTTTAAAACTTATTGGATTCGATGTGGCATTGATCATACCAATTCCTTGCACTTTTCAGGGGGAATGAAATAATATTCTTATTTCCACAGTTGACTCCCGTTCGTAACGAACTGAACCCTTAATTTACTTTTCCGTTCATCCCACACGTTTTCAATAGAATCAAGACCTTAACAACTTTTGAAACGTACAAAAAGGAATAGCAGTTCAAATAAAAAAACTTAACGGTTTACATAGGAAATGCAAAAAGTTTGGCGTGATGCTAACGAAAATAAGGGCATTTCTTAATAAAGATTCTCTGGCAAAATAACTGTAATTTAGCAATAAGAAAAAATATAGCAGCAGCAAAGGTAGGTACTCAAATTTTTTTACGAGCTGTGTAAGTCAGATTTCTGCTGTCCAACTTTTTGTTTTCGACAAATTTTATATGACATATTTTAAACCGGACTGAATTCGGACGATATATCTATCTTGATATATCTATCACGATATATCTCTCGTAATATATCTATCATGATATATCTTTCATGATATTTCTCAAATTATATGTAAATATTCAAAATAATCTGCTAACGCTGAAGTTTCGACTTTAATTATTGCCAGTTTCTAAAACCCTCGACTGTCTTTAATATTTCCAAGCGCCAGAGCCAGATTTTGGTATTATCGTTTTTGTTTCTCCTTACACAAGGTCTTGTAAGTTCTTATTGCTTGCTGATACATGGTTTTCACGAAATTTGTGTTCAACTCTCTTACTAAACGCAGAAAGGCGAAAGACTTCTTCCTGGCTTAGACGCATTCATAATCGTACCACGGCTGCTTTCCTTTTATTGTCTTTCCTGAAGATTGAAAAGGTGATGCTGCTTTCACAACGCAAGTACATAGCTAGCTTGTCAACCCCGCCTATAATACGAATCCCGCTTTCCGTTACAGCACCTAGCTCCGCGTTGAGATTTGTATGATAATCGTTTGCACGATTTTTCCTCCACTTCAATTTCGGCAACAAGCGCATTTGAGGATCATCAGAGAGATGCTGGGCCATTTTACAGCGGATTAACAAGTTTAGAGCCATGTGATCCGAATGCTTTTGTTCGTTCACGTTAAGATCCGATAGGTATTTAAGCCATTTTCCGCTCGCCGCAAGACAGTAGTCGATAGTTGACGAAGCCGTTCCCCTTAAAAACGTCAAGTTTTCCTGCTTATCACTTCTAGAGCGCCCGTTGATTGCCGTCAAGTACAATTGATCGCACACTTCAGTAAATTTGATCCCATTTCCATCAAATTTTTATCTGTAGCGCCCCTTTCTTCATACATTATATTTGGCAAATCCTCTGATGGCTTCACTTCAAGCAATTGTATTTTTCCTGTTCTCGCGTTACTGTCACCAATAACCGTCATATTCTCACTCCCAAGCTCCAGTAAGAAATCGTATAATCTCGAAAAGTCATCCATCCATCTACTGGAGTTTATATAAACCGGGACTATATGCATTTTAGACCACTCTCCATTTCAATTTCTATAAACACCATGCTTAAAAAGTTGAGGAAACTGCAGCGACATAAATTTTTTAGTTGCTTTTAATGCAATAAAAACATCCTCCGCTAGCTCTACCATGGGAAAAAGTTCTCATATTCTCATAAAATGAAGCTCATATTCTTAGAAAAACTTTTCAAATCGGTGCATATCTTTATCAACAAAGGTTTCAAAAAGTAGGATAATATCAAACCATTTAAATATTCATAAAACTCAGAATAAATAAATTTGTTAGCTAAGCCTGCTACATTATAAGAAATAATATTTAGAGAAAAATTATTCAAGTTACAATCTAATTTTTTATTTAAATGGCTGACGGCGTTATTCTCAAATGATATAAGACTCCCAAGGAGATATATTATGATTAACCGATCTCCCATGACATATCTCTCGCGATATATTTCTTAGGTTTTCCCCTGATTCTTAGGCTTTTTCCCGTCACACGATTCTCGTGAAATATCTCTCGTGACACAACTATCATGACAGACTTTTATCTACGACAGCGTAGAGCGAAACCGCACGAACTGATGGCAGTTTTAGTAGTGCATTCACTGGATAGCAGCCTACTCGACGCAATAAAAAAAATAACAAAGCAAACAAACTTCTCAAGTTAACTTAGTTGTAGTCAAGAGAAATTATGAGAGAACGAAACTTTACTATGATATGCTCTTTACTATGTCGCACTTAGCGTGCTGGCACGGGTAGTTTTCATAGTGTCTCTCATAAAACGTTGCTTTTTTAACCACTTAAGAATCGGGCATAACCAATGTCTACTACTCCGGTATTATGTACCTGCTATACAGATGCATATTTGATGCTCCGTCCACCCCAGTATTCAAAAAATCGATCAAAAATATTGTTCGCTAAGGATCTGAACCTTGTGAGTGCACCTTTATGGCGGCATTACGCAACAAGTAAAAGGGCATATTAACTATCTTGTCTACTGATAAAAAAAATTTTTCCTTAAGATAAGATTAAGTTTTTGGTCAAATTTAGTTGAAGTATTATAGACTCTATTTAGTAAATTCCAAGACGGAACTCATATCTTTAGCAATTACATAAATTTAAATAGATAAACCTTGATTTGGAAAAATAAGGCTCATCAGAGAAAATAAAATTTAAGTTCTAGCAAAGCCTGCAATGCAATGCGTGCTTTTTCCACAACCTTCTTTTTTACATCTATAAAATGTATTCTGTGTTATATTAACAAAAATAGAGAATCATTGATGAATGTGCAGTTTCGCGTTGCTAACACTTCTGATTAACGATTGATTTACTAAACGAGCCGTGTAATTTTAATTGCCACACCGTACTTCCTGTTATGTCGGCCGCGCCGCTCACATCTTCTATCAACATAATGTCTTTTGCGGAACCGCAATCCACTGCAGATCTGTAACTATGAATCTTATTATTTTGACATCTGAAGGCGAATTTCCATTGAAGTCTGAACCTACCGCGTATCAGTCGGTGAATGAGTAACAGCCAAGTCTTTGTCCGCGATACCCGTTTAACAAATTAACATGAAATGTGGCGACTCTCACGGGCCATTTAAATTTTATGGCCCATGCAAAATATAAATAAATTGATTCTGATAGAATTTGATTTTTTTGCAGCAAAGATGCACAAGGAATTCCCTATTCACACATAAGACAAACTGTAGATCCCTCAAAGAGAAAAATCCGCTGGCTGACGGCTGCCCTCTTATTAATCCATAAGGGATCCACATGTGTTTACAAGCACGGAACTACGCTAATCTTGCAGTGTTTTCATTAGCAGAGCAAGACATAAAGGGATACAAATCCAAACAAAGGCCAGTAGACTCAAATTAATCAGAGTCTTGCACTTGAACGGCACATGAACATAGAATTGTGACACTTTGAAGTGCACTCTATAGCTACTGCTTTCTTGCTAATTATTTTATGGTAATAATTTTTAATTAGGCAAATTCATTTTAAACTTCAGATTGGGTGATGTTGGTTTTTAATGAAAATTGCATGCAGACCTTAATCAAGCAAGTGTGTGTGGTGAGTGCTGCTTACGCAAGTAAGTACTCTTATCATTCGTAAGGGAGTGCGATTATTTAAAACTGCAAATTAAAATTATAAAAATTAAAAACAAAAATTTGGAAAATAACAGGGGGATTGAATTATTTTGACATTTTAAGAGATCCCCTTAAAAGTGCACGCCACATTTCGGGTCTTGCTAAGTTTTACGATGACGATTTAAAAAAAATAAATAGAGTGGCGCAACAGCTCGAGGTGAACCACGGCCAACTTCTCAACAATGTATGCTGGTGTGTTAATTTCTTTACATACAGGGGGACCTACAATTTTTTGCCGAATCCGAACGGCACTTTGAGAAGTTTTTCAAGACAATTAATACTCTCGGAGGGCTTGTCAAACCCTCGTGGAGGTGGGGACCGTGAAAAAGAATAAGTCTTTTTTTTCAGGTGACGATGGCAGGATTCGAACCCAGACCTCCGGCGTAGTAAGCACACACACTAACCACTACGCCACGGCACGGCACATGACGATTTAACGTCATTAAATTAAGACAATAAGAAATTTGATATAAATCAAAGACCCCATAAATGTTGCTTACCATGCTACTAACAATTAGTTAGTTGGCTGGTAATAATGTAATTTTTTTGGAAACTAAAATTCTATCCCAGCCATGGGTTTTATAATTATTAACATCTTTTCGGTTCAATCTGAACCATCAACATGACGCCTTCAAACCGAAGTAACACACAATAATTCCTCTAAATTTTTCTTCAAATATCGCGTGGAATTGACTGATTTTGTGTTTTGGGCAAGGCGTGACAGATGCCCAACTGATGATCATACTCAATTATCCATGTGAAACACCTATTGGGGTAGAGGCTACTCTAAATTTTCTTTTAATATAAGAAATCTGGTAAAGAGGTAAAAAATCGAAAACCCAAACAAAGTTTTAAAAAAAACGTATTAATCGTCAGGAATATCGGAACTTATTAAATGTTTTCACCAAATCTGAGTGGAATTTTAGGTACTTAACCAACGTATAATTTAGGTTTCATTGTACTTAAACTAATGGCAATATAGCCACTTCTATATTGACCAGCCAAGAAGTTACGCAAAAGCATTGTGTGCATTTTATTACTTGTAGTATTATTGAATATATACCTACCTTTCAAAAGCAAATATTTGCGTTGTCGTTCACAGCCTCGCTTTGCTGCAGCAATAAGAAATCCTTCCATCAAGAGACATTGAAATGTTGTGGAAGGAAAATATTTTTACGACGGACTTTCGCGTCTACCTGTGTAGATAACGTTACCGTCATAAAACTTTGTTATTATACTCTCCATAATAAACTAATAAATGCATAAAAATTCTAGTCCTTCAACAGAAACAAGACGCTCTTACTCTCTTCTGATGATAACTGCTGAATTTCACGGTGCATAAGTGACGTTACCGTCATACAAAGCAGCTAAAGAAAACAATTCATATTGTCGCGCAATGTCCTCCCAATTGTCAGCTAAAAATTCCAATAATTTGCGACTCTCTCCATCCTATACAACACATCCAATGCGACAAGGATTCGTGTGGCTCTATTTATTGCGTTCGCGCGACAACTTCATAAGGTAGTCGTTACCAGCAACTCAAGGACATGGATCGCTTCTGATGTCATACTGTGAAGATAACTTGCGAACATTTACGAAATAATGAAAAGACATTCGGAATTCCTGAAGACACTCAATTATGATCGAATGAAAATGTTAAGGACAAAATGCCGCCAAGAGAGTGGAGAAGAACATCTTTTCGTTTCAAGGAACAGAAAAGTAGGGGAAATCAAATGTCTGCACGCGCAAATGCGGAACGCAATCCGAGGACATAGATCTCATTAACCTTCGCTAGAAATCCAAGGACAAGATCTGCTTCTCCTTCCCGTGGAGGAAGATATGCAGGCAGCATTCTCTCACTGTGGCAAAGAGCAGTCATATTAGCGATGAAAGGTGAATGTTGTTATGGTTGTATTATTTCATCATTTGTTTGCTTAAACAGCAAACAGCAGGGCGCTCCTTCGGGGGTGGTGTTTACACGAACAATATGGAATGTGTTCAAGTCTTCGACAGAGTGTTTGACAGAGTGAATTTATTCTGTACTTTTCGCCGGTATCGCCGGCAGTACTTGAAAGAAACAAGAGTTCACAAAGTAGTTCCATGGGCCGATGCAGCCTGGGGCGAGATCTAAACATGGGGTGGAAACTCTAAGATCTGCCGCCCACTTGTTATGGCTTTGGATATGTCTGGGATATGTGCTAGCAATTCACCCCCACTGGGGTGCGATCAATTTATGGTTTGTAGCGGTGGTTTTTAAACAAATTGTGCATCTTAATCTTCGGTTTGATGTTTTTTATGCCTGTGTAGATTTGAGTAGAGAACATTGTTAATCCAACCCAGTTGGGGTGCTCCAGAGGAAGCATGATTACGATTTTGCAAAAAGCACCTGTTGGTATTGGTATGCCGGACACAGCAAAATAAATTTTTTCAGAGATTTGTATAATTTTTTTTATTTATTTCATATGCTGTGTACCTACGTACCTACATACATATAATCATACCCGACCGAGGGTATATTAATTTTAATGCATAGTTTGTAACACAGTGAAATAATCACCGTAGACCCATAAGCCCTTTTGAGATATGATCAAGACCGACAGGTAAATCGGTTAAGCCATTTCCGTCCGTCCGTCCGTCCGTCTGTCCGTCGGTCCGTCCGTCCATCCGTCTGTATGTGTGAAGGTTTCAGGTCTTCAAGATCAAGCTAGAGAGCTGAAACTTGGTACACGGCTTGGTTCTTTTGTTGCACAGACAAAGTGTGAATGAAATTGGCTCAATCCGTCAACGGCCACACCCACTACTGGCTTCAATGTGAGACAACGTCTATTCACATTTTTTTTCAAAATGCCTTTTGGTCAAGTTATACAAGGCGTAGGAACTCAAATTTTGGTATAGAGCCGTAATGGCCCAAAAACCTCTAAGAGCTCCAAAAATGGACCGCCCACAATATTTTTCTTTCTTTAAAAACCCGATTTCTCGGAAAGTTGACTCAAAATCGAAAAAAAAATTATAAGACAAATATTAAAGATATTACCATTTGCTAAGTTTGCTCAATACAAAGTTTGAGCTCCGCCCACTTTTAAGGGGCGTTTTTAGGAAAAAACAATTTTTTTCTGAAATAATTTTTGCTTTTACCGTATTTTCTCATGATTCTATATGTATGAATTAGGGACCAGGAACTTTAAGATTTTGTGTAACATGGTATATAGGGTCGGGTACATAGAAATTTGTCACAGCTAAACTCTTGCACTTACTCACTTGTTTTAATTTACATTTTGTGGTAGAGGAATTATTAATAAAGGTGGTAGTTTTGTACGCATTGTAATGTAACTATCCCGGCCAGATTTCATACTGAGAGTGCTTTGAATCGTTCTTGTATAGTTGACTATCCCTGAGTTTTGATCCACGAGTGACAGATTCATCTGTCATCAAATCCTGGCGCGTTGTGTCTTATAAGAGCATTTACAGGGAGAACAGACAAGTTTTCAAGAAATAGTGAAGTAAAAATTAAAAGCCCTTGTGCATTGTGTTTGGGCCTTAATTCTTCTTAGTGGCTCTATTTATACGAGGCCAATATTTGGCACACGAAAAAAGCAACCAATTCCAGTGCCAACGTGAAAGAGAGGAAGGCCTAAACATTCGTGGATCACACAATGCAATGACAACAGCATTAATTTGGCCTCAATGACGAAGAGCTTCAAAACCGGGTGGCCTGCCGGTATATTCTGAGGTCAAATCGGCGTACTTCACAAGCGGACCATTAGGAATGCAGTAGAGTGGGAGATGGTTATGATCCATCACTTCAGATTATAACCTCGTGCCTAAATGAAAAAGAAGAAAAAGTAAAAAACTACAAAATCTAGAAAAATGAATGAAAATACATATGCAACTCCCATTATATTTTTCTTGCTATTAAAACAAATTATTTGAAAAAAATCACACGTAGGTATCCATAACCTTATTATGGGAAAGATACATAAAGCGATGCTGAAACATTCAACAAACTCTGAGAAAAACTAGAGTGTTAAAACTTGAGAGTTTTTAACATGGTTGGGGTAAAAATTTTGGTTACCTCATCTAAATAATTTTTACAAAATTCTACTTTTCGAAATTCTGCTTTACAAAATTCTGGCAATGCCACTTTTACAAGGCATAAAGTTACATTATGTATAAGGACGTGCCGACCCCCTACAACCTTTTTATTGTGGAGGGGGAAGTAGGCCATAAGCTTTCAAAAAATTGCATTTCAAAATTTTGCTTCTTCAAAAAAATTCTGCTTTCAAAATTTTGGTTTTCCAAACTCTGACTAGGGCAATAAAATTCAGCCTTGTCTGCTTTTTGAGATAACACTTTTTTGAGTGGTGTTATAAAAGTGTGGGGTGCCGTGGCGTAGTGTAGGAGGTTTTAGGCAGGAGGTTAAAGAAGTTAATCATGTGAATTCTGCTTTCGGGGATTGTGAGTAAACTTGATGCCCATGTATGTGTGTGCTTACTACGCCGGAGGTCTGGGTTCGAATCCTACTTTCATTACCTCAAAAACAAAAAAGAATCGTTCTTTTTCACTGTCCCCGCTTTCGAGAGGGTCTGATAAGCCCTCCG
This sequence comes from Neoascia interrupta, assembly GCA_947623515.1. Classification (NCBI taxonomy): domain Eukaryota; kingdom Metazoa; phylum Arthropoda; class Insecta; order Diptera; family Syrphidae; genus Neoascia; species Neoascia interrupta. Next base: position 33,385,412 of record OX392464.1, on the reverse strand, counting down.
AGAGTATCATTTGAAAAACTTCTCAAAGTGCCGTTGGATTCGGCAAACAAGTTGTAGATCCCCTTGTATGTAAAGAAATTAAAGCATACAGCATACATTGTTGAGAAGTTGGCCCTGGTTCACCTCGAGCTGTTGCGCCACTCTATTAATTTAGTTTAATAGGTATAAGAGACCGTCAACTATAAAAACATACACGGAGCGTTCCGTCGGCTTTTGTTGATTTATTAACAGACAATTATTATTTAATTTGTAAATAAGATGTTTTTTTAGTATATTAGTGACTTTATATATGATTTTCTTTGCTTATATAGAGACTTTACGACATTTAACATTTATTTTCAAACGCGACTCGGTAGTTTCGTTTAAATTTTTCAATATTTTAAGTAAATTTTTAAGAAGATAATGAATACAAGGTTTTTAAATGCTGTCATTGTTGTGTTCAAAACAAAGAGGGAAATATTTGTTATTTGCCCGATTTTCAGACTTAAAACTATTAAAACTATTTTTTGATTAATTCTAAGCACTATCATATATTTCTTATACCCCATCCCATATAGGATGTGACAAACTCAATATACCTCCAGAGGTACATTAAGTTTGGCACATAGATTGTAGCACGGTGAAATAATAATGGTATACCTCCAAGACCTTAAGGGCATATGATCGACACCGCATTCTGAATCGAACAAGCCATGTCGGTCCGTCCGTCAATCTGTCTGTATGTCACACGTTTTTAGGCCTTAAATTTTAAGCTGGGGAGCCGGAATTCGGGACATAAGTTCATTGTTATCCGAAGCAGTACAAGCATAAAAATTTCAAAATGTTCGCCCAGAGACACGCCCACAATCAGTGCAATTATGAAACTACCTCCAGAGCTTTCAAAGCTTAAGACGGCTTAGTGTAAAGCCTGAAATTTGCTACTTATTATCTCCTGTTTGTTCTTAGACACACAAAATAAAATTATCACTGCTTTACGTCCCCTAGTGGGCGTGGCATCGATTTAAATGGTAGCTTTTCAAATGCTTTTATTTCAATATATTTGTTCGAAATCGAAAAAATATACCATTTCCCATATATATATATAAATATATATATGGAAAAGTTACACTTTTCCCATATTTAAGCGTAACTTGGAAATATCTGTGTTATTTTGTAATAAGGGGCGGTTGGATCACGCCTCTTTTAGAAGTTTTCACAACTTATAAAATGAAACAATAACATCAGCATTTTACAATATGGAATTGGCTTGGGTATTCAACGGTCTGTTAGGAGTGCGTTCATACTCACTGGTTATAAATAAATATTATCCTGCATTGTTTTTTTTTTTTGTAAAAAAAAAGATTAAAACAATTAAAGAAAAATTCTGTTCTGGGTGTGGATACGCAATAAATGGGACTTATTGAGGTTCGTAAACACTTTAAGAGTTAATCAGGTAATAGGTACCTTAAGGATGTAGGTACAAAAAAAAATTAAAGGTCTAAAAATTTAAAAATTTAAGGTTTAAAAAAATTAAAATAAGCTGTACCTACTTAAAATATTAAAGTTACCCGGCACTATCTGAAGAATTTAAGATCAATACTATGGCAAGAATAATAAATTTCTGAGTTGTGTTTATAGGCAGTGAAAAGAAGACGCTGATGGAAATATTCAAAATCAATAAAATTGTTCAAGGGCGTAAAATAGGTTTGTTCACCTCCCATTTTGGTATTCATATCATTCTCACCCTATATACCTACATATTTCCGTTCCACTTGGGTTTCCTCATTCCGCCTCAAATTCAATTTCCATGTCGGTTTTGAAAAATGATACCAAAATGATTTCAATACAAGCCTGCATATAATTAATGACTTCCATAGCTGGGTACGTGAACTTCATTTGCTCCCTTTGCGATAGACGGTAGGGAGAGCATTCGCCTCTGTCAGTACTTATTTCGAAATTTTTTAGACCAAGAAATAAAACAAATCCACTTTTTTTAACCTTTGAGGAACAGTCGAAAGCCACCCACAAATATGAATATCTCATTATTTGGATTGCTGATTAAGCACTAATTACATGACAAAACCACGTAAAATCCTTGAATTCAAAACTTGCCACAAACAAAGTGTCAAAGACAAACATATAATCCATCACGCGAAAGATAAATAAAAATTTCAAACAAAGCAGTTCGTAAATATTCCCAACTTATAGCGTGCGTGTGCAATCCTTGCCAAGTTTCTCAGGGACGACAAATGTTTGTAAAGTCACTCATTCAAAGTACAAACGCAACGACCTAAAGATGTTCCTGCACTGCCCTCCTCCGGGCTTGTTTGTATAGCAAATAATCTCAACTACTAATTTCGATATTTTCATTGACAATACCTGAGTCTCATTGGTAGCACCAGGAGTCGAATATCCTATGTACCTACGCGTGGAAGAAGAACCAACCTGGAATTAAGGTATAAGAAAAAAAATTCCTTTGACGACAGCCCGTAGTCAACTTTATGCTTTTATGACATGGCAATAATTTTTCTTCCTGGGTAGCAATTAAACAATAAATAAGAAGAACTGTTGGTGCATTGTCCTGCGCACATCCTTAGCGATAATTTTAATATACTTTTGCATTCCAAGGCCATTTACGCGTGCGTACGCGATATTTTCACTGCCTGCAAATAGTCGTGTTAAGACTATTCTCAGAAAATTGTCGCTAGTCTTACAATAGAAAATAAAGTGAAAGAACCTATGAGCTATGGAAGGCTCGTAGTCATTAAACTAATAAATTGCTGTAGATGAGACTGAGATTTTTGGTGTACAAAACATTTTACAAAGATACGCGGAAGTGTTTCTGAAAGAAAGAAAATTTATTGAGGGTGTAAAGCGCAAAATCTCTCGACTGAGTGCTAAAAATGCTCGTCGGGGAAATTTTTCACGTCGGTTTTTTATTATTTGTTGGATTGTAAAATGTCAAAGCACCTCAATACGAGACATACCTACCAAAAAATGTTTCGTCAGAGCAAGAAAAAGAAATTCTTAATTTCAGAATAAAGTTGGACGCGCGCTAGTAAAAGGATCGTTATGGCCTGGCGCGTCGATATATTTTTTCGTCCCACTTAGAAACTACACGTTTTCCTGTAAATACAAGGTTCACTTATACATGTTAGTAGATCATAAACAAAGTCTTTAAGTATTTAAGTATTTTTATTCATATGCAATCTTTACGCAATAAGATACAATATCTTTTAAATAATGTAAGGTTCAAATGATATATCGAAAGCTTAGCCAAAAAGACAAGTCTTACATTACAGCTTGATTATTAAAATTTGAATTAATTAATTTGATTTAAGTATAGAAATCAAACTTAAACAATCTTTAGGTCAAACTCAAACAATCACTGAACTACTGAGAATCAAGGGAAAAATAAATCTTCAACCAACAATTTAGACGAGTTTGAAGAAAGCTTAAAATATTAAAGTTAAATGTTAAAGTGTTTACACCCAGGGAAATACTTAGGTTTCGTCGCATAGTTTGGAACGCGAAGAAATATGGAATTAAGGCCCAAAAGCTTGAGGGATAATGATCTAGAATTTAGGACTGATTCGTGTGTCGAATTTCCGTCGGTCTGTCTGTCGGTATTTTTTAGGCCTTACAATTTTAAGCCAGGCACTTCAACTTTTGACAATCGCCCAGTGACACGCCTACTTGATTTAAAAGCTAAATAAATCAAGATTTCCGCAGGATGCTGAAATTTTGAATCCTTGCACACTGGCATTTAAGGAATGTAGTGAGAACTAGTGAGCAACCGCGCAGTTTACTTACAGAGATTTGTTATAATAACTACATCTTTCTACTGAACAAATTATTAAAAAATAAACACACACATTGAAGAAAAATTGAGAAATAACAAATTAAACTTTGAAAAAACATTTTATAAAAATAAAAAAAAAAGATTATATACTTTAGCTTAGCAGGTACATATAGGCATAATAAATATAGTAATAAATAGTATTGTGGGGTGCCGTGGCGTAGTGGTTAGTGTGTGTGCTTACTACACCGGAGGTCTGGGTTCGAATCCTGCCATCGTCACCTGAAAAAAAAGACTTGTTCTTTTTCATTGTCCCCACCTCAGCGAGGGTCTGACAAGCCCTCCGAGAGCATCATTTGCTTTGGAAAACTTCTCAAAGTGCCGCTCGGATCCGGCAAAAAACTGAAGATCCCCTTGTATATGAAGAAATTAACACACACAGCACACATTGTTGAGAAGTTGGCCCTGGTTCACCTCGAGCTGTTGCGCCAATCTATTTATTTATTTATAATTAATATAACTCATCAAAAACATATCAAAACTAGTGGGTTGGTTACAATTCACATAGGCAAATCGTTGTATACCCCACATCCCAATTGACCCCTGACAAGCTCCGAATCGCATTTATCAGTTGAAAATCTCCTTTTGTAAAAATAAGGATTGCAATGACGATTTTTCAATAACATTGTAGTCTTTGTTCAATGTTGAGTGCATTTTTATGTCAAAAATTCGGTTTTTATTCAACCACGACCCAAAAATGCGCCTTTCCAATAAGTTGATACAAAAATAGGTACATATACAAGATTTTCTTTATTGCAAGCAAGCGCATTGCATATCGTTTTTTAAACTGAAAATGAAATGCGGCCACGCCCACATGGGGGTGTTTTCCGATTTTTTTACATTGGAAATCTCAGTACATTTAAGCCAGAAAACTGCATACCAAATCCGAATACCCTACGACCATTTTCATTTTTCATGAAATTAATTAAGGTGGGCGTGTCAGTGGGCGAGTTTTGAAAATTTTTACACTTTCACTGCTCCGGGACTTAGAAAGCTTAAATATTAAGTTTTAGGGTCCTAGCTGAAAATTTAAGGCCTAAAAACTATTGAACTGAATTGAATGTATAGGGTGCGAGTATAATATCCACTTGTACTGCGACCTAAATGATCTATTGTACCCCTTTACTTTGATCTAGGTTTTTAGAGCTATCTTTAAAAATCTGATAACCTCCCTCGAAGGGATGTTTTCATAGCCTTTCCCTGTTAAATTGGGTACCCCAGTAATTTTAAATCTGTGGAGAGCAAGAGCAGGACACTCAAAAGGTGTTCCATAGTTTCTTTTGTTTCTCCACAGTGTCTACAGATTTCAGTGCTGCTGTGGCCTAATTTGGATAGGTGATAGTTACATGCTGCATGTCCAGTGAGAGCTCCACATAACAATCTTAGATCGGATCTGTTGAGTTCTAGGGCTTCCTTAGCTCTTTTGGAGTTGTACCTGAAGAATTTTTTTGAAGTTTTTGAGGCCTTCAGATTATTCCACTTTTGTAGGCATATACTGATAGTCCAGTTTTTAATTTGATGATAAATGCCTGCCTTAGTGAAACCAAAGAGGGGAAAAGGCTCTATAAAATGAATCTCAGCTCCCCATTTGGCTTGAATGTCGGCTTTTTCATTACCCTCATAGTTTTCGTGTCCCGGCACCCAAATCAGCTTCACACTGTTTTTGGTAGCCAGTTTATTTAGAATCTGGTGACATTCCCAAACAGCCTTGGAGTCATATCTGTCGCTCCTTAGAGCTTTTAGGACTGCCTGGCTGTCCGAGAATAGTGAGATCTTCACATTTTTTAGATTTCTATTATAAATGCAATGGGCTGCTTTGTTAATCGCAAAGAGTTCGGCTTGAAAAATTGTGGCTTCCTTACAGAGAGGTATGTGTTTATGACACCTCGGTCCTACTATACCAGAACCAACTCCACTGCTTGACTTCGACCCGTCCGTGTACCACTTTTGGGCGTCGTCATTTAGCCAGTGTGGATTGCTAGTCCATTCCTCTCTTTTTGGGATTAAGATTTTGTAGTTTTTGCTAAAGCTTACAATAGGGTCTATGATATCGCTGAAAAGTGTCAGTTCCCTGACCAGATCCACTTTCTTCAGTATCTCGAGATGCCCTTGTAGATTACCTTCTTTGTATGAGTTACCTTCTGAGTTGTGCCAACTATATTCACACTGCGGCAGATCTTGGAGAAAACCCAGGGATTCCAAATCGATACACACCACCTCTTCATCGATTTCAAGGCCGCGTATGACAGCATCTATAGAGGCGAGCTATATAGCGCAATGTCTAGTTTTGGCATCCCTGCCAAACTCGTCAGTCTGTGCAGGATGACGATAGAAAACTCACGCTGTTCCGTCAAGGTCGGCAAAGACCTCACCGACCCCTTTGATGTCAAAAAAGGATTTAGACAAGGCGACGCGCTGTCATGCGACTTCTTTAACATCATACTTGAGAGAATTGTGTGGAACTCTCGCGCCAACACCAGAGGTACAATCTTTCAAAAGTCCGTTCAACTACTTGCATACGCAGACGACATTGACATAATCGGTAGAACAAAGCGTGATGTCAGTGAAGCCTTCGTGAGTATTGGGACGGAAGCGGCGAATATGGGTTTAGCAGTCAATGAGGGCAAAACCAAGTATATGCTGTCATCAAGAAAAGACACCCAACACCGACGTCTTGGACAAAACATCACCATCGACAGCTATAACTTTGAGGTAGTTAGGGACTTTGTCTACCTGGGTTCCGCTATCAATTCAGACAATGACACCAGCGCTGAAATCAAACGAAGGATAACTCTTGCCTATCGCTGTTTTTTTGGGCTAAGAAGGCAATTGAGTAGCAAAGCAACTCTCGAGCAACTTAAGTGTCCATGTATAAGACCCTCATCATCCCAGTCCTGCTTTACGGTGCAACCCTGTCAAAAACGGATGAAAACACTTTAGGCTGCTTCGAGAGGAAAACTCTTCGGACGATTTACGGTCCCGTCTGCATAGACGGAGAGTGGAGGAGGAGGCATAACATCGAACTGTACGGGCTGTACAGCGATACCGACCTAGCCAAAAGAATCAAAACACAACGTCTACGATGGCTGGGTCATCTAGAGCGGATGGACACCAACGCCCCGGCCCGGAAAATCTTCGAATCCACACCGCAGGGACGACGCGGTAGAGGAGCACCGAGACTCAGGTGGCGCACGCAAGTGGAAGGGGACCTCAGCCAACTTCGCGTGCGAAACTGGAGACGGCTAGCTAGAGACAGAGCTGGCTGGCGAAGCTTGTTGGCTGAGGCCCAGGTCCACCCCGGACTGTAGCGCCACCTTAGTAAGTAAGAGTTATTCTTCGTTTGATTTCAGCGCTGGTGTTATTTTCTGAATCCAGGTAGCCAAAGGCCCTAACTACGTCAAAGTTTTAGCTGTCTATGGTGATGTTCTTTCCAAGACTACGGTGTTGGGTGTGTCTTCTTGATGATAGCATATAGTTGGTTTTGCCGTTGTTGACTACTTAACCCATATGTGCCGCTTCCGTCACGATACACGAAGGCTTCACTGACATCACGCTTAGTTCTTTCAATTATATCAATGTTCACTACGTATGTGAGTAATTTAACGGACTTTTGAAAGATTGTGTCTCTGGTTTTGGCGCAGGAGTTCTGCACAATTATCTCGGATATGATGTTAAAGACGTCACATGACAGCGCGTCGCTCTGTCTACATCCCTTTTTGACATCAAAGGGGTCGGTGAGGTCTTTACCGACCTTGATGGAACAGCGTTAGTTGTTCATCGCCATCCTTCACCGACTGACGAGTTTAGCAGGGATGCCAAAACTAGACATTGCGCTATATAGCCCGTCTCTATAGATGCTGTCATTCCTGGGGTATCTCAAAGATCTGTCGCAATGCGAATATTTGATCGATGGTGGACTTTCCTGGCCTAAGGCCACACTGAGAAATTGTTGACGAACGGCTTCAGGCGTTCACACACTACAGTAGAAAAGATGTTAAAAGCGATGTTAGGAAGACTGATGCCGCTGTAGTTGGCACTGTTCAGAGGGTCTCCTTTTTTGAGGATTTTGCAGATGAGCTGCTGCTTGCTTCTAACCAGCTCATTGCCAGCGGTTTTAAAAAATTCGGCAGCTGGGCCGTGTACTCCGGCTTCTTTGTTGCATGTAAGTTAAGACACACCTAATTTCACTTCATTCAGGTCGGGTGGGTGGTATCGTTCGTATGCTTTGCCGGTAACGTGTTCGCCCGCGTTGAATGGTTCGTTCGACTGAAATCAGTATTTTGTTCGTCTTCGCCTTTAGGTACAGTCTGCAGAAATTATTTTTCCAAATCCTTAGGACAGAACTGAGGTTCCACTACGATGTTCAATTGATGGTCCTTACAGGCTTCGGTTCGAACTTTATACCCTTGGGTAACCTTTTTGTTTCTCTGGTAAGACTTTCGAACCTTATTTCGATTTTTATTTAACCGCTGGCTTCTCGAGCTCTTCAGTTTTTCTTCTGAGAAGCCGGCGTCCCTCTCCTCCCCTGCTCATAGTGCTCCCAGGCAGCTCTAGTCCTTCTGTGCGGAGCCGCTTTGTATGCTTCTTATTTAGCTGCGTGTGCTTATAGCGGTGTTCATCGCATTGTTAAAACAGGGGTTTCTGTGTGAAACCCCAGAGGCAGCTTCTCTGATGGCATTTTGGCAAAGCTAAAACTCGTTATCAATACTTGATCCTGGCTGCATAGAAGGTTTTGAGAGAATCGGTTGGAGAAGGACCTGGCGGTATTATGCGATTGCAGCCGGCCGACGTAAAACTTCCTCACAACATTTCCATTTCTCGACGTATTGTCGGGATCTACTAATTTCTTCTAATCCCATTTAATACCGAAACTCGGATAAGTATTGTTTTGCATTGAAACCAATACCATCTGACGTTATATATCAACACTTTGGCTCTCCTAATTTTACTTATAGCCGCATGGTCGAATAAAATGTCGTGAGTTATATATTTTATCGTAAGCGAATAAGGCGTAAGAAACCAAATTAATTTAGACTAGGACCCCAATTTTATTTTATTAAAATTAGCACTAGACTTATTTGTCTTGTCTTAAAAACTATTCTTCTTTGTTAAAACTAAGCCCCAAAGATTGGTGACACGTGGACGGCCGAATGTACACTCGACACAGAAATTGATTTCCTCGTGGGCTTGTGTAATCAAGCTATTATGTCGCATCATACCATTATCATATCATTATTTTACCATATTGAAAATATTACTGTCGATCCTTATAAAGGACCCTCGGGAGGATACGTAATGCATATTTCTGGAAATACAAATTTGCCACGCGTCTGAAGGTGGACAAATACTCGGTTTGAAAACCTGTACAGTTTGATTACTGCGCCTTATCGTTCGTGGTTTCAATTATTTGCTAACCTGGAGCTATAATGAACTTTTGAGAACCAAAAACTGTATTCTCTTGACAGAGTGATGATAATCCGAATGCAGTCTATTGATTTGGCGCTGTGTTGTTTGCTTGCTTGTCCATATTAACCTTAAACACACATAATGAAGCATAACGCAATTACGAGTCGCATTAATAACAATGCAAACAATTCTTCTAAAGACGTTGCCATTCTTCTCACACGGTCGTGTGGCAGTGACACGTCGATGTCCTTCACAACTTGTCGCACAGAGCAAAATATAATGTGCGCTTATTGTCATATTCATCTAAAATGACTTGAAGACATTTCTCTATACAATCGTCCTTTTTGCCTTTTTTATTGCCACATCAACAGGACAGTGGCATCAAGGTCGAAGAACATAAAACAACATGCTGGCTTCCGGAACATCAATATGAGTATTGGATCAAGTCAAAAAGTCAGATGTAGCTGGAAGGGGATGGCATTGTGACGGAGTCTGCATTTGAAGTTTCGTCCTTGGCCTTGAATTTGTTTAATTATCGTTCGAAGATTTGTTTGTTTACTGTAACGAAGTGCAATTGGATGATGGTGATTGAACCGATATAGCTTCTGTTACGCTTGAGCATAGTTTGTAGGCGATTTTCCAAAACTTCTGTAGGAGGGTGGCACTTGCACAAATGTTTTAAAACTATTTCACATTACTGACCATCTGCTCGAATTTCAGATAGTTGTTTAATTTTAAGGAACTAACACATCACACATAGAATGACGTGCCAGTGTGTTAAGATGACTATTTATTGATTTAAAATCCCGGAACCAGCTAAAAAAAATTTTCATACATACCTGTATACATATAAGAACTTTGTGAATAAATTTTTCTCAACCCATCAATTCAAGCATTTGTCAACGTTCATCGTCACTAGTGTCTTCAAGGTGCAGTCCGTTCTGCACCGGTTGTATAAACAACGCTTTGCATATAACATCATTACGGGCAATAAACGCCACAATGTCAATAGTAATTGATGATCCGGTGTCAGGAATATCAAATTCCGAACAGGAATCCATTAAGCAAAACACTTACATATTGAATGATATCGCCGATCGGTTACGTGTATCGAACATGACTCTTACCCCCTATCCCCCAGTCCCCACCATAGATAGGTATGGCTCTCTTTCGTATTTCTTCCTTATTCAAGAACGTCGCAGGTTGTTGTCTTTACATTCAACATTCCCTGGCATTCTTATCGGGTATCCTGAAGCGGTTTGTTAAGTTAAGAGCGCCCACAAAGAATTTGCAACATTTCTTTCTGAAAATCGTCCTACAAAACAGAAATCTAAATACTCCCGGCGAGCTGGATTTTAGGACTCTTCGACTGCGCTTTCAAGCGGAGAATAGCTTACAGATAAACGACTGAGATTATGCGACGAATAGAGCAGCAGAATAGTGTGCAACTGCGCACAATGGCTAGCCCCTCATGCGTTGCGCGAATGTGATTGCAGCAATGCCAACCCATAGGTCTGGCGAGCACCGGTGGTCATTAATTACGAAGATTGCAGGAGGTCTTCAAATCACGTTCAACATGAGATAAACGTGACAGCGTGAAATGTTGGATTGTTGCCGTATGCGGATTGGAATTCAAGCTGCAATGCCAACTGAGTGGACTACCTTCTCGGACACTCTAATATGGCCAGTATAAAAACAGAGAATGACATCCCCTTGTAAGTATAGCGGTCTCCTGAAAGGGACATCAATTAATTATCCTGTATGGATGTGGGCTACAGACGTATAGGAAGAAGCTGGTTATGTCTCGATCTGACGGAAAATTGTGGGTGAAGGCTTTTCATGCGCATCATTTGTTTTGACTTGCCGGCAGAAGCCAGTAGAGGAAGGTTTTGATCGTCTTTTTATGTCCTTGAACCTGGACAGTTCTTTCTGTCGGATGCGCACTTGTTTGTTTACTGCATCGTCATTAAAGACCCATAAAATCCATCAACGGGAAAAACAATCGCAGTCTCGATCGATGGATAAAATGGTCATTAACCAGCCTTACCCTGATACAGTAATTGATCCCCTTTTGTATGCATCTGCGATAGAAAGCGAAAATTTGGAAGTGCAGAGGTGCAGGCTTCACCATGCTCTGGCACGTACCAAACCAGATAATGGAAACAGTTCTATATGTGAAGATCATGAATTAAGGACGTATAGACGGGTGGGTTGTACCATCAATGTCAAGGTAATTTATTAATTTCTCTTTTTCTAGAATCTAACAGCTCAATATATATATATGGTCCACGTGTAACAGTGTGTGCATTGCATTGTCGGTGAATCGTAAACGCACGGTGTTCATGTTCGTGGCATTAATACAATTCAAACAGGAGGAGGGCAGATAAGGGATGCACATGGGCCGTGCACTAGAAAGGGGGCCAAATGTTTGTCACATGTAAGAAACTGATTGTGATGTCAGAAGGGAAACGGAAATAGTTAGAAATTGTGCACAAATGTATGCTAAAGGGGCGAGTGTATATTGGCATTAGATTTATTGCAGTCTTTTTTAGCTTTTTGTGCTAAGAACAACAATCATTGGGTGCGTAAATTAATTTGGCATAATGTTTTTTATGGCCTTTTCTTGGAAAAAGTAGAAAAATAATTGGGAAAATTTGGTGGGAAAATTCCAATTTCTGAATGAGATACGGAAACATTCTGTTGTTGTTTAGTATAGGTCCTTCCTATACTTTCTTTAGGTCCGATTAGAAGAAAACTTATTTTTGGAGATAATTATGCTGACAAACAGTGTGCTCTGGTCCTGATATGAGAGATGAATCAGATGAATCATTAAAAGGATGAGCTGATTCAGGTCAAAAGTTTCAAAGAAACATCGTCTTTGTCAAATAACTGTAAATGGAACTTTCGTCTAAGTTCAGAGATAATAGGTGAAAGTGGGGCACATGCATGTTTATAAGTCCATCGTACGCGATTCAAAATAGGCATAGATTTGCAGGTTAAGGCTTACGCAGAGAAAACATAGGGTCATGAAAAGCTTGCAGATCATGAAATGACCCTGCATGATCATTGCAGGGTCATGAAAAGCTTGCAGATAATAACAGGCATAAATGGATTTAAACACTCAACGACTTCAGATTAAATCGCGAGCTGAAAAAAGGACACCTCAGATTTTATTTTATCCATCAAAACTGTTTAAGATTGTTTAAGATTCTTATAGACATATCAGTTGATGGTTGAAAGCGTCACTCAGTAGCGCCGGCCGTTGCTAATGAAGCCTCTCTATCATCGAACCAATTCTTTCAACTTATTTTAGCTAAGTTAAAGCGGAAAATAATGACTGCGTAACATTTCTAATTCGTTACCATTTAGGTACATCGTGATTCCTACATTTCTCCTCTCTCATGTGTCAGAGTCAAAAGCAAAAAGTCTATAGGCAATAAATTTGCCAATATTTCAATCTACCTATTTCTCGTATAAAAAGGGTGAATCCTGTAGAAAAAAAGTAAAAAAAAACTAAAATACTCTACCCATGCCTAGTTTGATTTGTGGTCCCTTCATCCACCACTGCACATCGAACTCACGTGCTCATTCACTGGTTTATTTGCCGAAGCATTCGCCATTACTATTGCTGATACTGATACCCTCTCAATAGAGTTCTCACCCATATGCTCAATTGATGATAAATCGAGGGTGGGTTGGTTGCGCTCTTGTCTACGATTGACTGCCTAACAACTTCAACAAACAGGATAAACCGTGATTTACTTTTTGACTTTTTCTGTGATAATTTTGAAATTTTCCCGGCAAATGTTTAGTGAATTCTACATCGACAGATGTGATAATCTCCCCAGCGCTATATTTACCTAGTACTTAGTATCCACTAGCAGGAATAAAATTTGATCCGATTAGGTTAGCCGTCCGCATGCGGTTGCAGAGCACACAAAATCCTTCGTAAAAATACTAGAGCGATTGACCCAAATGGCTACCTATAAACTCGCGACAATGTTTTATTACCCCACAAAGCAAGGAGGTTTACCTACCTACATCGACATCAGCCCTCTGATTCTGCCGAAGACTGCTCATAAAAATTTCTTAAAGAACTCTAGCACATAGCCAAACGGCATGGAGAGGGCTCAAAAAAGATAAATAGTAGACAAGAGTAGGTAAATTTTTAAAATAATTACTCGTAATGGTAAGGACCTTCAAATTCGTTTCAACGAAATCCCTCCCTTTTGCTTCGCGTGCTCTTTTCAACTTGTATGTATTTATTATTAGGTGCAATTAGTGCATCTAAGAACTGGCAGAAATCCTACCCTACTGCAGGATCATAATGCAAGAGGTCTTAATTACTCAAAACAGCAGCATCAGCAGGAGCTCTATCTCAGTCAAGGAGGAGGATATTCTGCCGGATAAAACTAAAGTCTTCTTCAGGTAGCACTCGGATAAAAATTCTCTTCTGTCAGATAAAGCGACTGTCTCAGGACATATCTTCCCCTCAGCCATAACATCATAGACTTCCTCGTCCCATTGCAATAAATAAACAGCCAGATTCTGACCTGTACGTCTCTCTTTTCCCCTGTAGTTTTTTTTTCTACCCTCGTAAGCAAAACTAAAGGATACCTTGCTAGGGGAAATGGTATGGCAGGCAAACTATAGTGTCAGGATGGAAATTTATTGTTTTTGTGCAACAAAAACACAATGGCAAAGGTCGTGTGCCAAAATTGTCATATCGCACGAGGAACGAGAGACTACATTAGGAAGGATCACGGCCGTTTCGAAGTCATTCGGCATCACAGCTTCGTCGTGATCACATCGTATCCTTAGCCGCGTGGAATAAAACACAATTTTTTAGAAAGAATGGCAACAGCAACGAACTTCTACCCGGAATACACACAAGACAGCTCATACAACATGTACCAGCAGCCATCACAACAAACAAACGTTCAATTCTACGATGGATATCAGGGCAATCACGACCTATACCAAGCAAATTTTCACAATTGGAATACAGCAGCTTACAATAGCCAGTACTATCGCCCTGAGCAGTGCAACTACTCCAATTATTCCAGCTACCAAAGTGCACCTGACTACGGGAGTGTAAATCAATTTTCCCCACCAGTTGGGTCAACATTGGGTGCATCAGAGCTTGGAGAAGAAAGTGTACGTCAAAAACCAATCGAGCAAAAGTCCCTAAAGAGGAGGCACAGCGAGGCTGAGGAAGAAGATCAAGCGGAGACACCAAGTGCTTTGAGAGCTCTTCTCAGCAATCCAGTTAAGAAAGTAAAGCACACCCCGGAGACCTTCTACAATCAATTCAAGGGGCAGAAGCAACGAAAAAGCTCAAAAAAGGATACAAAACCTGCTGTATCAATGTCGTCTATATCAGACCTTGACTCAACATCCATCTTGTCGCCCAATCGCAGTGAAATCGACTACCATGATGTATATTCGCCAAAAATGCAGAGTCACCCGAACAAGGATGGTTTCCCAACACCACCGCCATTGACGAACACCATCGCCCATCAGACTTTAACAGTCAAAGCCTCATCCATCAGTGACAGAGTGTCAAATGTGAGTTCGCCAACAGCTACTCTTGTCGAGGGTATAAGTACTCCACCCCTATCGCCAGGCGATTTAAATAGTACAACAACAACCTCAGTAGTTTCATCACCGACCAGCTATTGCAATGAAATCAATCATCAACATCTGACAGCTGTCAACGGAGGGAGTGAATTTAATTGGTCGCAGCACGATGATGGTTCATCAGGTAAGCGTAGTTTCATAATTTCATCCCTTTTATTGTTTTTTTTTTTATATATTTTTGTTGTTGAAACAATTCTAACTTGTGTTTGATTTTTTTCTTCTTCTCTAGATTGTAAAGATTCAAAGCGAACTCGCCAGACTTACACACGATTCCAGACTCTGGAGCTGGAAAAAGAGTTTCACTTTAATCGGTATATAACTAGGCGCAGGCGGATTGAGATTGCGAACGCTCTTAGTCTGACAGAGAGGCAGATAAAGATTTGGTTCCAAAATCGCCGCATGAAATCGAAAAAGGATCACTCCTCAGCTTCGAGTCCAGACATTGTGAGTCAGCTTTCATTCCAACCACATGTTCCTGTCGCGCAAGAGCACCAACCGAGTATCATGTATCCAACAACAATGGGAGGCATGCCCAGCGCTATTACGCCAGCAGCGACTACCACACAAAGCTACATGAACCCATCGCTGAACTACCATTCGAGCTATCCAACACCAACCATTGCTCCGCCGCCGCCGGCCACAACAACAGCCGCCTACCATCACCAGTACAATGCATCGTCTGGCTACGATGCCACATCCCGCACCATGCTTCCACCCACAAATCAGTCGGCGGCACAGCAACACCATCACCACCACCACCTCCAGTCACACCAGTCACAGTCACCTCAACAACAACAGCTCTACCATCACCATCAGCAGGAGCATCATCATTATGCTCATCATCAGTATGCGCAGCAGCAGTTGGCCCAAATGCCAGCAGGATCCGGGATGTATCATCAGTTGGCATGAGCTCGAAAAAGGATTTCATAGCTTTGTGCAGGACACAAGCGAAAGTGAACATTTTTAAAATATACGCGTGCGTTGGCTGGCAAACTCTGTGCCATTGTCCTCTACCTGGCAGGACATGGTAGAATGCACACAGAGTCACTGCTGGCGAAAACCGCACTGGCATAGTGAGCTGAGGATACGCACTCATATGATTGCACAGACGCACAGTACACAGGGCAGAGAGGAGTCCCCTTATGCATGGTTGCTTTGTGAAGGATAACCAATAAATTATGTTTTGTGACACGCACAGCGAGCTCCGGCTTGAACGGAGCATCGATAGGGTGCGAAACGTTTGCATTCGTTTTGGCCAACCGTTGCAATCAGTGGTGATGGTGGCGCACGAAGAAAGATTCCTGGGGTTTTCAGTGATATTCGTTGCGTATGGATCGGGAGCGCGTATGTAGTGATATAATTATTTTTTTTTTGTTCTTGCTGACTGTGTTTGTCTGTATGTCTTATATTTTTTGGTAAAAAAAATCTATTACGAATTATGATACGTTTTGTCTGCATTGATTGCGTGAGGACAATTAGAATGAGGATGAATTTAATTTATTATTTGAATATAAAAATTGTACAATATGTGTTATTGCATAAGGGCAGAAATAAGTATTTGAAAATTAGGAAAATTAAATCAACTACATAAGAAAAAAAAGTATTTTTTTTTACTGCAAAGATGAATTCAAATTAAAGGGCGTGAATGACGCCATAAATAACTGAGCTCCGTCTGTCCGTTAAAATTGAGCCAGGACACTCAAACTTTGAGTGTATCTTGGGTTTTATTTTGGACAGACAAAGAGTAAAAATTCCCATGCCCACTAATGTAATATTACCTCTATTTCAAATTTTCTTTTAAAATGCCTTTTGGGCATGTTAGACAAAGCGTAAGAGCTCAAATTTTGGTATAGAGAAATAACGGCCTCAAACCCCTAAGAACACTTAGGGGGCGTTTTTAGAAAAAAAAAACAGTCTTTTTCCGAAAAAAATTTCTGTTTTAAAGCATTTTGTCATGATTCTAACGAAATTAAAATAAATTAGTTTTAATTTTTAGCCCAGGCCCTTTTGGGGGTGTGGCCTATACAAAAAATGGTTTGGTGTTACACGGTATATAGGATCGGGTATTTAGAAATTTGTGAAAGACGATCTCTTGAACTTACTCACTTGTTCTTTAAGGGCTTGTACGTTGTTCATTTAAACCCGCACCTGAATGGCCTTTAATCTCAGTCGGTCCTATCGGCCGACTTCAGATCACTTAAAAGTTAAGAAAAGTGTCACTCATGGTCACTTTATTTTGAAAGCTGATTAGATAAGGGCGGAGGAGGAGGAGATATAACATCGAACTGTACGGGCTGTACAGCGATACCGACCTAGCCAAAAGAGTCAAAACACAACGTCTACGATGGCTGGGTCATTTAGAGCGGATGGACACCAACGCCCCGGCCCGGAAAATCTTCGAATCCACACCGCAGGGACGACGCGGTAGAGGAGCACCGAGACTCAGGTGGCGCACGCAAGTGGAAGGGGACCTCAGCCAACTTCGCGTGCGAAACTGGAGACGGCTAGCTAGAGACAGAGCTGGCTGGCGAAGCTTGTTGGCCGAGGCCCAGGTCCACCCCGGACTGTAGCGCCACCTTAAGTAAGTAAGTAAGATTAGATAAGGGCGCAAATTAGAAAATTCAGATTTAAAACTATCAGCAATAACCATACGGGATTATTAATCTTTCATACCGCCAGTAAAACGATTCGTAAATGAAGAATGGATTCTTATATTTTATTCTTCCATTTTTCGTCTGTTCATTGGGGCTAATTGCATAATGGGAAGCAAAATCCTAAGCTTCAGAAGTATTCAAACCAACGTTGAGGTAGATACATATATGTAAACAGGAGGCGTAGACGTAGTGAGGTAATTATACACACTGTCATGTCTTCATAATAAATTATCTTATCTTATTTTATTATTACTATTAAGTATATTTACAACAAGGCACGCCAAAATGTAAACGCAGTAAAATGTCAATATAGAAAAGTTAAGGGCACCAGAATACGAAATACCTACTCGTACCACAATACGTACTGAAATAGGACTGCGAAGAAGATAACTGGTGGGTAAGGTTTCTGCATCGACAAACCTCGAAGCTGAATTACTTGTTTTGGGTAAGGTACTGGTAAGAAAGTTTATAATAGATTTTTGAAATAGTCCTTCCAAATAAATCTTGCCACTCAATTAGTTGCTTGCAAGCCATGAAACAAGGGTATAACTCGTTCCAATTTCTGAAAGAAAATTTGCATTTAAGTGCAAAAGTCTTCCAAAAGTCCCCACAAGCGGACCATTAGGAATATAGTAGGAGTATGAAGACTATGATCCCTTGACTCAGATCATAAGCTCACGCCTAAATAAATAGAAGAAGAGTATGTGCAATTTAATTCGTATAAAGTACTTTTTGTTGCATCTCTTAGATCCGGTTTTCATTTGGATATGCACAAGCCAAGAGTACTAGATCAGACTCATGTCAGTGTTTTAAGCGCTGTCTTAGTAAATTTTTATTCCGATTTTTTTAAGACCTCATCAGATTTCGAGACGCTTCTGCTTGGAGTAAGTAAGTACTGAATCGGACATTGAAGTCTAGGTATAGACACTGTACAGACACTGTACAGGTAAAATTAAGGGATATTAACAAGGATATTTTGACGAGCTACTGACAGGGATTCCCTAAGCCTTAGACTAATCGCACACATGAAACTTTTAGTCACGCAACGATTCGATTGCCCTTTTGTGCCCTGAGCTTGTATGGGAATGCGAAACCGACACGGAACCAGTTTGCGGCAACTTTTGAACCTGTGTTTTGCCACAGATTTCTTAGTTGCTTGGTGGCATAAATATTTTTTTTAACGCATTCAGCTTTGTTTTTGACTGGCATGAAAATTTTTATTTTTTTTCACTTGGGCGAAATTTTAGAGAGCAAGCAGTTAAATATTTCATTAGGGTTTGTATGTAGGTACCTCCTTTGCGAATTAAATAAGTTGCTCTTGGAAGCGCTGCTTTCGGAAGTTGTGAGTAAACTATTGATTCAAAAAATTGTTAGTATGCGATTAGCCTTAGTGGTACTATTGATATAGACAGTGGCTAGAAATATATGAAAGAAGGTCTTTCCTAGGGGCTTGAGATATATGATCACTAAAATTGGTGACAGAAGGACAGTCCGTCCATGTATATAAGTTTTCGTTTCTTAGTTCAGTCAGATAACAAAAATGCAAAAACCTTATGCAACACAGAATACTAATAGGTGATAAAACAAACAAATTTCCTCCAAACAAAATTTAAAAATTCGAGGAAAATTTTCATTAACACCAAAATATCCCCATTTGCAAGCCAGTGCCTTACGAAAAATGCTTTTTTTCGTCATTTTTTTGCCCATTTAAGCACGTCTTTATATCCGATAGAGATTTAGGAAAAACAGACGTCGGGAACTATTAAAATGTAAAAATAAAAATTAAGACAAAGGTTAGCCGTACAACGTAAAATCAATAAAAACACACGTCTTACAATGTAAGCTTGGCTATGATTGGTTTAAATTAACAGTACTCGTCTAACTGGCCCATTTCTGGAGGGGGGCTTGCGAATGGGTGTTTTGCTTGAAGCCAAGAAAATTTGCACAATAAAATGTTCAGGTACACAGGGTGTCCCTAAACTCAATGTCAAGCGGATAGCGGGTGGTAGGGGAAGTCTTACCCATACTGGGAAAAATATGCTTTTAGTATAATAAGTACAGTTGGAAGCAACACTGTTTAGAAATTAAAAAGGCCCTGGTTGCGAGGACAAACATAATTAGTTACTTAGCGAGTAAAAACAGTAGTGTACATATCAATACGCTTTGTAAAATATGCGATATCTTAGTTCTAAGTAAAATCAGCTATAGCCTCTACATCTATGGTGCTGCCCAAAATCAACGCTTAATCATCAAACCCTCTTATCACCAGGCAGTGAGGAAAAGTATCAACGCTTTTCGTACGACATCAAGAAAACTTGTGGCGAAACTGATATTCTCAAGTATTCGATAATGATCTCCAAAATGCACAAAAAATGGCACAAAAAACTTCCAAACGGAACCCGTCTGTTATTGCCATCATCCTTCAAAAAGGCCTGCACGCAGAGTTTCCATCGCTGCAAGTTTCCAAGAGTGTAGCCTCTGCTCCACCTTGGCTTCTATCCGCGGAATCACAAATAATGGACCTGACCAAATACAAAAAAGTAAATACAAACAACACAATATACCGTAGTCTATTTTCTGCATTCTCATCCGACCTCAAATCAGATGGGTCGCTAATTTTCAGGAAAGTTCCCAGAACTTGATTATTAAAGTGCCTAGATCCACTTAAAACCAGTTTTAGTAAAATAATTACAAAATGACAATAAAATAAAAGCAAAGTGCGTATGAATTTGCTTCACTAATATGTTAAAGAGTGAAGCCCTTAGTTCTTGAAAAAAAAGCAGAAATTCGTGATCAGCAACAACAAAGAACCTATAGGTAATAGAGAAAATGCTATCGCTTAATGTCTTAAAATAGTCATAGGTATTTTTGGGTGATTTAAGAAACTATAATTTCTCGAAAAAAACCGGGAATTTGTGACAAGCGATCCAAAAAACCTATATTAAAGATAACCTAAATTAACTAGATAAAAGGCAACACATTGCGTATCTCGCTGTCTCTGATCTGATTTGAGGTGGAAACTAGGTGAGGTATAGACACAGGCACAGATATTTACTGTAGCCGGGTTATAAGTGCGACACAGATATTCATCTTGGCGCAACTTTTTCATTAAAGAGATAAAGATGAAGATCAGCCACGAGAATACGCGCATCCTAATGGATGGTGGGTGAAAAACCATCGATAGTGTTTTAAATCCATTGATGTACTTGATAGTTTCACTATTCTGATACTGTCGATAGACTATCGATATTTAAGCACATTACCTTGAGTATCTAACGTAATCTAACGAAATTACAATTTATTGAATTCAATTCTTAGCCCAAGCCCACTTTTGGGGGCATGGCCTATACAAATTATATATGAATTTGGCAAAAAAAAAAAAACTTTAGGATTTGGTGTTACACGGTATATAGGGTCGGGTATATAAAAGTTTGTCATGCCTTAAGTGAAGCGTCTGCTTACATCCCAATGCTTTTGAGGTATTAATGGTCTGATTTTTGAGGTTTGTATTTTGAGTTTATTTTTTCTCAATCTTGTATTAAATAAATTGTTTATTATTGAGCCTTGTTTGTTACTCTACTTGAGCTAAGGTGAACATCTCATTTCAAAAACTGGTTTTTAAGCACGCACCTAATTCCAGAACAAAAGTTATGCACGCTCGTTTTAAAAGTAAATTAAATAAAAATGACTTAAAGCAATATAAATGATTACCGTGCAAGTTTTTTTTTTTTTTTTAAGGCAAGCACAGCATACGCAATGTATTCTGTTAGTGACCTTGAAGATGCAGCTAAAGTAACTCGAAATTCCTGTAGTAACTCAATCTGTCATAACCAAAAAAAATGGCCACTTATTCAAAAGATTACAAAAACGTTGTAAAATATGATCTTACAAAAAAGTATGCAATGAGTTAAGCCAAAAAGGTCATAACAAAACAATAAAATTCAAGGATAGAAGAAAGTTGCTCAACAGCTAATAAATATACTTAACCAACCCCGCAGTAAAATATTCAAAAGTCATTTAATACAACACCCCTTTTCATCGTAGAAGAGTTGTAATCCTTTACCGTAATCCTTTTAAAGACCCAAAATATAACCCGCCTTTCAAAACAAACCGAACTTCTTTGGAAAACATATAACAAAACAGTCGTTTTCAATTGTCGAAAAATGTTGCAACTACACCTCTTAGCCAAAATTTGCAAACTGAGTCATATTTGCAAGACAAATGACAATAGAAAGGTAAAAGGATAGAAGACACCATAAAACTAAACTGATTCATCCTTGAATGCATTTCACGTAAATCCGCGTGCAATTTACCTCTTGCAAATTTGACAAGGTAGAGGTAGATCTTTACAGCTTCTCGAAACGCATAGGCTGCAGGCAATTTAAAGTGTTAACCTTTGGGCGTTTAATCCTTTTAACTGGAAAAGGATTAGATGCCATTATATTGATATTTACAGTAAACACACTGTGCCAGACCTGTGGGGGCATGAAGGGCATTTATTGCATTTTAATATTAGGGACTGTATAGAGGCCGCCTTTTTGCAAAACAGAAGAACAAAACACACAGGATGTTAGCAGACAGTTAAGTTTGCTCTCGTTTTGAAGCAGTTCTACAGTTTTCTAAACTCACATGTTTAGATGACAATTATATGTAAGTCCGAGCGACTTATTCCAAAGGACAGATGCCTTGTAAAGTCAAAGGAAATTAGATCAACCCTTATGTGTGTGGGTCACACAGTCATTGCCGTTGAAATGGAAAACATGTGCTAGAAGAAAGAAATGAAAAATGACCAATCGAAAGCGAATTATTATAAAGGACGTTGCATAGTGCCGATAGTGCCGGGTCGATATAGAGAATAGAGGTATTAGCGATATCGGATTTAAGGGAAGTTTTTCCGTTGTTGCATGACACATAGGTATCAATGACATTGAGAGCAAAGTGTTCAGCCGGAAAACGCAGCTGCCAATGAAACTTCTATAACAGAAAGGTTCGGGGTGGCAATCAACTAAGGCAAAGATAAACCACATTTGATTAAGACTCTCGCACACTACGCTGCACATGTTGGTACATATCAAATAAAAGATAAAAACTATAGAAGAAAAACTAAAGAGTTGTGGTATAAACTTTTGTTTTCAGATCTAACCTCACTGTATGGTTTAATTGAAAATTTTTCAATTCACAAACTTTTTCCTTCCGCTTTTCCATTGAGATTTTAATTCCCGATCCCAGAACTATAATTAAATGCACAACCAGCAGCAGTTCACTTGGGAAATTTTCATAAATGGTAAAAATTCTTAATTACACTACATTCTGCTGAGCTCATGCCATTGCGCTTTATGCAAAAACTTTAAAATTGTTTACCATTTCGTCCAAAATGTTTGCAATTAAAAATATCGCACAGTAGTCGCACATCCTCGCCGTCAGCGCCCCCCAACACGAAAGACAAAACACCATCATTATTGGAGTTTTAATTACTTTTTTGCACTGTTGCAAGGCATGTTCAAATCAAAAGGATTCCATTCATTTACATTGACGAAGTGAGCGGTTCCTTATTTGCATGTTCTAAATTGAATTGCCAACAGTTGCCTGATGCAGACTGCAAAAAAAGTAGCCCCGCTCAACTTTAGCGGGAAGACTTTAGTCGCTAATGGGGAAATCCTTGATTTCGACACTTATAGCTTAGTGATTTCTGAAACGAGCCCGACTGTGGAGTGTCTTTTCAATTTAAAGAAAACTTTTCCATTTAAGTTCCTTTTTCGAAAATTTCCATTCAAGTTTTTTTTTTTTAGGAAAATGTCTTCGCAGAAATACGTTCACAGTGCGTGATGACTTTTGTTCAACACACAAATCCACCCAACAAAACCAAGAGCAGACACAATGACAAATGATGCCAGGAGAAAGCGTGCAGAATGGAAGACCTATTCAATGCAAACACCCTCCCAGAAGGAGCTCCTCGGCGCGATGCTCGCACTGTCGACCTTGGCACGATGTTAATTGTAGCACCAACATCATCAGCATAAGTCGCACGTCAATACCAACATGATTCGAGTTCGAAAACAATTTAAATCCTACGATACGCGTGCATGTCTTTAGAACGAGACCAAAACGTGTGCGTTTGGAAAACCTTGAACCAATTTTGAAAATAAATTAGAAAATTCTTCTGCATTGTCGTGTGCGTATGTGGCGGGAGCAGAGCTCTGATGGTATTGTTCGTCATACCGTTTTAAAATGATCGATATAAATGATGGAAACTCCAAGTGAATTTAAAGGAACAGAGAGGAGAACACTGTTGGACATGTCTGGTGAAATTTGGAAACGGTAAAATCGACCGAAAGGGGTGAATGTTTGTTTTCATTTCGATTCGAGGAAACCCCTAATTTGAGTGTCATCCAGTTCCAGTAGAGTGGACTGCTGAGGAGAAAAGAAAGCGTGAAAAGTAAATAGAATTACGGCGCGTCTCTGAAAATGATTGAAAGGGTTGAAACAGGGGGCTGTTGTAGATAGGTAGGTATGTTGTTATAAATGACTTGAGCAGTGGCAGCTGATGGGACACATTTACATATTACGGAAGCCGGCCGGCGGCGTGAAGAAAAAATAAACTAGCATTTTTAGACACACAAGGCGCAGAAAAAGCTTAGATTAAATAGCGGACAGTGTGACGTCACCAGCAGGACAGTTGATAGGGTCGTCCACCAAGAAACCTATAATCCACTCGGCACTAATATAGAAAGCTAACGAATATTGGGCAAAAGATGACAAAGAGAAGGCAAATTTGCTGAACATTTAAAAGAAACATTCAAGCCGATCGATCGGTCCTCCTTTGGCTGACGTTCAAAACAACAACGCGGAATCGGATAGCTTTAGAATGAAAAAAGTGTCGTTAGGTGACAACAAGCAAACTTAAAAATAATAAAGCCCCGGGTAACGACCTGATCACTGGCCGCCAAATATTGAAAGAACTACCGAAAAAGGTGCTTGTCAAGCTACTCTATACGATAACCGCTTCTCTTAAGACTTCAGCCCAATGAATCCGTTGCATCCGTTACGTCAAAGTACACAACATACAACTCAGTGAAATACACACGTTCTTATGAGAAGAGACGTACGTCACGAAGTTCTTCTATGGGCCGCTTCCCTTAAGAACGTGTATATTTAACTCAGATGTCAGTTGTGTACTTCAATGTGACGGATGCAACGGATTGGGCTGAAGACTTTAAACTTCTATACGTTCCAAGGCAATGAAAAGTTGCTGTAGTCATGGGTTCCAAAACCGGGGAAATGTGCAAATGAAAAAATCCTATAGACCCATATTGCTTCTGCCGATAATATGGAAAGTATTCGGGAAACTTCTGCTGAAGCGACTACAATGAAAATTGCAGAAAGACGTTTGATCCCGGATCATCAATTCGGTTTCAGATCTAACTATTCCACAATAGATCAAGTCTTCAGAATAACGCATGAAAATGAAAAAGCCTTAGAAGGGAAAAAATATGTTCAAGTGCTTTCCTTGACGTATCGCAAGCCTTCGACAAGGTATGGCACGAAGGCTTTAAATATAAGCTACTGCAAAACTTGCCGGAAGACATGTTTAGAATATTGAAAAACTATTTTGGAAACAGACTCTTTCAAGTTGGGTGCGTGGCGGAATACTCGAGTTTCAAGCAAATTCGAGCTGGCGTACCGCCCAGGGAAACCTCTTCGGTCCGACCATGTTCCTGCCACGTTTGCGGACGACACGGCCATCCAGGCAACAGGTGAATCAGTCGAGTCATCAACGAGAAACCTCCAACGAACAGGGGACAGAATTTGTGTCTGGAGAATCGTGACCAATTGTGACTTGGAGAATCGCTCTTAACAAGAACATGTTAACGCATGTGAATTTTACTTACAGAAGGGTCAACAACTTACCCCTGTTCATAAACCCTGCACAGATACCTTATATGCAAATGAAGCGAAATATCTAGGGATGACCCTAAACGCTAAACTGTGATGAACACTACACGTAAAGAAGAAGCGTGACGAGTTTGAAATCAGGCTCAGGGAAATGTATTGGGTTATAGGAAAATTTTGGAAATAGATTTGATTTGGTGACCCTATTGGGACACTTTATTAGCTTAATACAAGCTTTACTTAACCTAAATCTTAAACAATCAAAACTTATATTTATCTTAATATCTAATGGTAGGAGGTTGGGAACGGGAAGAGGATGGGCGAGTGTAGAGGACATTTTTTAGGGTGTGTTTTTTTAGGTGAAAATGGAAATGAGTAGAGTTAGCATTACGCTGCATTCTAGACATTGGCTCACAGAAGCCATAGATCGCTCGATGGAAGTTGATACGAAAGAGGGGCATAAATTGTAGGTTATGTGAATTTGTGTTTAAGGGGATCATGTGCAACAATGTGCGGGACAGTCGATGTTACCGGTAATTCGGTCGCGAATGAAAACAATGTCTGCAACCGCGCACAACAATCTTTTAACGAGTGCAGGTTTATTAGTTTCAGACGATCATTATGAGGGGGTAAATTAAAGGTATTTTCCCAGGGTAGACCTCCAAAGGCAACACAAATAAATCTACGTTGAACGGCCTTGATACGTGCAGCAGAATGATTAGCGTAAAAGGGGCTCCAGACTTGACAAGCATATTCGAGGATGGACCTAACGCAGGTAATGTACAAGGATTTTGTGACATTCCTTTCGTGAAATTCCTTAGACAAGCGTTTCACAAAGCCAATGGAGGGGTTGGCGCGTTTAACAACATTATCGATGTGAAGACGAAAGTTTAGTTCCCGGCCGCACATAATTCCTAGATCAACCAAGGATTCGAGACGAGGAACCAGCTTTATTATTGATAACATAGTTTCTGGGGCTTGGAGGAAATCGCTTTCGAGAATAGGTTGGTGCTTAGCATATGCTGACATTGAGCTCGAGTTGATTTTTTTGACACCAGACAGTGAAACTATTTAGGTCGGATTGGAGAGAGCAGGAATCGTCAGGGGAAGATAAAAGGATAATATATCTCCTCGAATTATTTCCAGGATTAAAAAGGCAAGGGTGCCCTTAAGGAGGATGATCTAGGTCGGTGTTTTTTCAGGTTCAATTTTTCCATTCGGTTAGGACAGCAGTGAGAGCAGATTATCGTGCCCAGCCCTGTTATCTCGGATTGACTGGTTAAGCTTTCCAAGATCTGTGTGGTGGGTCGATGCCATGGTTTCCATATTTTGTTGAAGGGAGTCGAGGTTGTCGGTAAGGAGTTGGGATTTAAGTCCATCAAGAGTGTCGTTGACTGCTTGGACCTGCTCATTTTTACACTTGATAGCAAGCAATATATGGGCAGGCGAAATGCACTTGCATTCTGTACAGAAGAAAGAGAAGATACCAACGTACTCGCTCAGATAGGACTTAGCATTTCTACTAAGACCAGTGCAGATGGAATGGAAAGACGTTCCGCAAATGCCTTTGCAGTCAATCATCTCGGTTGCAGGACAGTTGGGAAGGGATCACTTGACAATTTCGCAGGCAGGCATTTTCACGATTTAGTGAATGCTGAGCATACGAAATTTGCTGATTGTTTGTTATGGTCCTTTTTTATTTTATTTATTGTTTATTGTTTACTGTGTTTTCTTATGTCACTGGTAAGGGTCAGCGCGGGTTAACTTGAAACACCACTGTGGCTATCAGAGTTCGAAACAATAGGGTGGAAGGTGCGAATGATGTTATTGGGTCAATGCAGCAGAGAATTTTTTACCTACCCAACGATAAACACTACGTCAGCGTAAGATACTTGTTAAGTTTACTTCTTTGTAGTCAAGAGGAATTATGAGAGAGCAAAAATTTACTACTATGACGTGCGTTTTCATAGTGTTTCATAGTGTCTTTCATAAATGGGTGGTTTTTTAGCACGTGGAAATCGGGCATAACCAATATCGGCTACTTCGGTATAGGTACCTGCCATAGTGGGCATATTGGTATCTTTAAAATGGTATTTTGGAGCTTAAGCCTCCGTGCACCTTAGTATTCAAACACAAAAAAAAAAAATTTTCAAGAGTTTTCATAGTTCTTTGAACGCTTCAGGTATTAAAAAGTCTTGAATAAGAAAAAAATTTTAAAACAATCAGTCAAATAAAAAACGTATAACTTTAGACACAGGCATTTGTTTTAAGGTCACCCAAAGTAAAGTAGCATTTACTTTGAAGTACTTCACAGAATGAGTCAATTATTTGAGCCTGTAGCTCTACCTGTAGGGCGCAGGTCGAGTTTTATAAATCTTGATCCCACTTCTTAAGAGTACCTTCCTGTGGCAATATCTGCGTAGATAACAGCAAAATTTATAGGTCCTTTTTGAATCTCAAAACGGAGTTTCTTATCATCAAACTATATTGGTAGCCCTGTGCTTTCTTCCCAATTATTTGTGACACTTTATGTAGTAAAAACGGACAATCCTATATGGGAGCTGCAAGGAGCGACGTTTGTGTTTTTG